>OY728157.1:547240386-549740386 GCA_963277665.1 Viscum album
GACCAGATATTTTCTTTGCTGAAAACACTGTTACCCAAAGGAAATGTTTTACCTGAAAATTACTATGAGAGTAAGAGGCTGGTTTGAAATTTGGGACTTACTTGTCAGAAGATTCATGCATGTTCAAATGACTGCATTTTATATTCTGGGGAAAATGAGTCGTTGGATAGTTGTCCTACATGTGGGCAACTGAGATATAAAGAAGGACAACACGAGAAGTCTGGTTTGCTTCCTGTAAAATAGTTGATATATTTTCCACTTACATCCAGACTTCAGTGTTTATTCATGTCTATGAATACAACGACAATGATGTCATGGCATAAAGAGAATATTTCAACCGATAAAAGCTTGAATCATCCAGCCGATGGTGATTCATGGAAACATTTTGATAGAGTGCGTCCATCCTTTGCTTTAGAAGCTAGAAATGTTCGACTGGGCCTTTCCACTGATGGTTTCTGTCCGTTTGGATCTTATGGTAGTCAATATTCATGTTGGCCTGTTTTTTTAACTCCATACAATTTACCTCCATGGATGTTGATGAAGGAGCCATATATCTTTTTGACTTTACTAATTCCAGGACATCCGAAGAAAAATATTGATGTTTATTTGAAGCCATTGATTGATGAATTAAATTTATTGTGGAGTACTGGTGTCAGTACATATGATGTTGCAACGAAACGGAATTTCATACTGAGAGCAGCATTGATGTGGACAATAAGTGACTTCCCGGCTTATGAGATGTTATCTGGCTGGAGTACACATGGTCAGAAATCATGTCCTTACTGTATGGGAGAGAACAAAGCATTTATGCTCATTCATGGAAAGAAACCTTGTTATTTTGACTTTCATCGCAGATTTCTTCCAGCTGATCATCCTTTTCGCAGAAACAGATCTCATTTCAGAAAAGGAACAGTTGAAAGGGATGGACCTCCAAAAATGCTATCAGGTTCGGAGTTAAAATTAGTTGTATTTTCATTACCTCCCATCACTTTTGGTCCCACAATAAACCAATAGAAAATTTCTAGTTTTGGGAAAAAACACAATTGGATTAAACGTAGCATATTTTGGGATTTTCCATATTGGTCTGATCTGTTGGTCCGACACATGTTATATGTCATGCATATTGAGAAGAACTGTTTTGATAATTTGTTTCATACAGTTTTGGATACGCCAGGAAAGAGCAAAGACAATGTAAATGCACGTTTAGATCTTGCCCAAATTTACAGGCGTCCAGAATTGGAACTATTTGAGAATGTCAGAACAGAAAGGTTACTGAAACCAAAAGCATCTTATAAACTGTCTAAATAAAACCGTTTATTATTTTGTCAGTGGATTGCAGATTTGAGACTTCCAGATGGTTGTGCTTCTAATTTGGGTAGATGTGTAAAGAATGGTCATATTACTGGATTAAAAAGTCACGATTGTCATGTTATAATGGAGAGACTTCTACCCATTGGATTAAGAGGTCTGTTGAATTCTGTGATTTGGGATTCCATAATAGACATGTCTCATTTTTTTTGGGAAATTTGTGCGGCTACGGCAGATTATGATTCTCTAGGAAAACTTGAAAAAGATGTTGTTGTAATTATATGTAAATTGGAAAAAATATTTCCGCCGTCTTTCTTCGACTCAATGGAACATTTGATGTTACATTTGCCATATGAAGCCAAATGTGGAGGTCCGGTACAGTTTCGATGGATGTACCCATTTGAAAGAGGCATGCAAAAATTGAAATGAAAAGTACGTAACAAAGCATCTGTTGAAGGATCTATTGCAGAAGCTTATTTGCAATAGGAAATATCTTTTTTCTGCTCCCATTATTTTCAATCTGAGTATCCTTCAAAACACAACCGAATGGGACGGAACGAGAGGAATATTGATGAAATCGACAGTCAATTATCTATTTTCAACCAGTCAGAGCTTGGTTTTGGTGGAGTTTATGAACGCTGGCTTTGAGATGATGAACATCAGAGAGCTCATACGTATGTTCTGCTCAACTGTGAAGAGATGATATCAGCTGTACTGTAAGTGTTTATATCACTTATTCTATCAGTTATGTTACAGTAAATAACTTTGGTTTTTATAGGTTGTATGATAATCATATCAAGAAACAAATTCCACAAATTACAGCAGCTGCTCTTGAAGAACGTCGACTCAAAAATTTCTCTCAGTGGTTTGAAAAACTGGTAACATAAATTCTTTATCTTTTAGCAACTCATTCAATGTATAGTTTACTATATTGATAATTATTTCACAAATTTTCAGGTGTCTCGACATGCTGAAAAAATTGACAAACGGCTGTGTGTATTGAGTAACCCACCTTCCAAACCCGTTAAAACTTATAATGCATATGTGGTGAATGGATTTCGATTCCACACACATGCATATGGGGAATCGAAAAAAAGAATGAACAGTGGAGTTAGCTTGAGAGGATCTCATCATCGAGAAAATGAAGTTGACTTCTATGGCATACTTGATGAAATCATTGAACTCTGTTATCTTGGACAACATTACATAACCATGTTCAAATGTCGGTGGTTGGATACAGAGAGAGGCGTGTGTGTTCATCCGACTCATGGAATCATCGATATTAAATGTAAAAGTGTTCTTGCAGTAAATGAACCATTCTTATTGGCTCAACAAGCATATCAAGTTTATTATGCAAAGTACTGTGCAACATCATGAGACTTTAATGATTGGTGGAGTATAATAAAAATTAAAATTCGAGACAATCAGTTTAGTCAAAGTGAATGTGCTTTCACTGATGTGCAAAGAATTGAAGTTTTTCAAGAGAGTACTCAAAATCAATCTTTTTTACAAAGAGACATGAGTATCGATGACGACGCCCCACATTTAAGAGTCAGTGATGACGATGAGGTTAGTGACGTCACATATGAATTTGAAATGGTAAGAGATGAAGCAGCTGTAACTCGAATGGATATCGATGATGTTGAGGAGGAATATGAAGATGACATTGACATATATGAAGATGATGATGAAGATGAACACTGATAGCATTCCATGGTATTTATATACAATCATAATATGTATATATGTATATATGTATATATAATAGTAATTATCAATTATTTTCTAACATTAACATTTTCTATTTCAGATGGACGAGGCCACATTTCGTGAGTTGGCGGATGCTGACCTGACTTTCGATGCGGATGCGTTGCTGACAGATGACCCTCCGCCTGCAGGCGCTCCTGGGAGTACGCGGAGGGGGCGCGGTCTTGCATGATTGATGATTCCTGACCCCGTCCCCGAGCGACGTCCACGTCTTAGGTTTGATCCATGCACATAGAGGTGTGATAACCTGTGTGATAACCTGTGGATTTGACTAAGATTTCATTAATCTATTCACATAATAAATGTTTATTATTTTTTCAGTTTTCCGCATATAGCAGTCGAACAGGGCAGCGCTATTTTACGCAACTATTTCTCTCAGCCGTGGACCACATGGGAGCAGATTCCCATTGATGTGCAGCAGGCCATGTTCGGCCATTGGCTGGTACGTACGTAAATAAATAATTTTTATTTTGAAAATTATTTCATTTCTAACTTGATATTTTGATTTATTTGTAGGGTTTATGGTATCCGATCTAGGATACCATGCGTGACGCCATCCACGAGGCATGGGCGGTGGCCATGCGTGATCGCCTTCATCAGTTTTTGCACAATTTAAGAAAAGGTGCGATGAAGAAAGCAGGAGTGTCAGATTTTGAGGAGTCATGTAGAGCACACCGACCAGAGTATATTTCATCCCATGTATGGGATGGATTATGTGCGCACTGGTTGAGTGGTGCCTTTCAGAGGAGATCATCGGTGGGGAGGCAGAATCGGGGGAGACAGGAGGTGACTCATCTAGCTAGGATTCGTTCTTTCAGTACTCATAGACAGCATCTGGTACGTACATTATTTATAAATATTTTATATAACTATAAATATTAATAGTTTATTTTTTATTCTTATAGGCTGTCGAGCACCCCGATATTACAGAGTACGACGTATATCGGAGGATGTATAGTGATCCTGCTACTGGGGAGCTCAGAGGTGATTGTCAGCATCACATCGTGGTCAGTATTATTTGTTTTCAAGTTTAAAAATTAACTGCATATAATATATTCACAATTTTAATTTTAAATTGCAACTATAGGAGTCATATGAGGCCGTAGCGTCACAGGCCCGACCTGAGAGTCAGGACGAGTCATCAGATCAGACCACTGCCCGTCAGTTTGATGAGGCGTCATGGATGCAGGCCACCCAGTATGCCTTCGAGAAGGGCCGGGTAGTTGGTATCGGCTCTCGACTGACTCCCGGAGATTATTATGGCAGTGCTGCGATGTCGGCGTCCAGCTCGAGAGGAGCTCGTGCTTCTTCTTCTACTGCACAGTATGAGGATCATTTGCGATCTCAGACTGCACAGATAGAGATTCTCCGATAGGAGCAGGAGCAGATGCGTCATCAGCATGAGGAGGAGCGTCGACGCCAGCAGCAGTTGTACGAGGAGCAGATGAGTCGGTGGCAGCAGCAGCATCAGGAGCAGATGGAGTACATGCGCCGACTCACTCATGCTTTAGGGATGGAGTTTCCTCCACCACCATCTGCAGATCCCCCACCTCCCCCCCTCCCCCCCTCCTTCAGATTAGAGTTTGTATTTATGTTATAAAATTTGGGAAATCAAAATATTTTTCTTTTCTATTCTAAGTTTTTGTCTCATTATAAAATATTAATAATATTATATTTTTAAATAACAATATTAATATGAATAATAATATTATTTATATTTTATAATATTAAAAAATATATATATATTAAAATTTTATAATATTATAATTTAATTATATTTTTTGTAATACTTGAATTATTTTAATATTTGAATGTAAAATAATTTATTATTTTTATATTAATTAAAATAACTTATTAATATTTTTTTTATTTATGAATTATAATTCTAATATTATTATATTAATTAAATCATTTATTAATATTCTATTATTTTTTATTTTTGAATTATAATTCTATTATTATTATATTAAATAAAATAATTAATTATTTTTATTTGTGAATTATAATTTTATTATTATATTAATTAATATAATTTATTAATAATTTATTTTTTTTATTTTTTTATAGTATTTGCGACGGGATACTATGCCCGTCGCAAATACTAGTATTATTAATAGTTTTTATTTTTTAAAAAAAAATAGTATTTGCGACGGGAACCGTCGCAAATACTATAAATCGTATTTGCGACGGGATACTATGCCCGTCGCAAATACTAGTATTATTAATAGTTTTTTATTTTATTAAAAAAATGGTTTTTGCGACGGTACCGTTGCAAATACCTTTTGCGACGGTACCATCGCAAAAACCATTTTAAAAGTTTTTTACAAAAAAATGGAATACTATTTGCGACGGGGAGAATGACCGTCGCAAAAAAAGGCTTTAGCGATGGGCCCGTCCCAAATAAGTGTTGTTGCGACGGCGTTTTCAGCAACGGGCTATTTGCGACGGGCCCCCGTCGCAAAAAGCCATTTGCGACGGGATCCCGTCGCAAATGCCCCGCCGCAAATACCTGTTTTTCTAGTAGTGGTTATGCAATGATGTATGATTTTTGATTTTGTGGAACATATAAGAATGGTATAATTATGAAATGGGTGGGACCTATATCTCACTCCAATTCATTGGGTAAAGATTTATATCTCATGAGATAGACATGGCTAGAATGGCAGGTTAAACCGGTTCAGTGAAACAGGACTGAAACGAGGAGTGAACTCCGTTCAAGAATGGACTTTGTCCACTAAGATAGTCTTGGCAATGAGTCTTGACTACTAAGAAATGATTTTCTATTATTATGTGTGTATGCCATAAAGCTTCATGTTTTAAGTTATGATTATTTGGATTACATTTCACTTCTATTATTTATCCCATGGTATGATCTTTTTTGCAGGATAAGATTTTTCCAAATGTTATGTTCTTATGAATATGATATGTTTGATATTTCTTTTGTTTACCCTTACTGAGCATTTGAGCTCACCCTTTTGTATGTTTTCTTTTCCCCAGGTTAGGAAGAAGGATATTATGTAGGATATTCCAAAAAGGAACTCTAGATATGATGAAATAAATAGGAGACAATGTAGATGATTTATGAACCAGTTGTTTATGTTTCCCAGTTTCTAAAGACAATATACCTATACAGTCCTTTCATGGTTTTGTTATATGTTGTAATAAGTATGCTTAAATTTTGAAGTAATAACTGTGTATGTAAATTAAGGGTCATTATAGTCAGGCTGTGTTGGGTGCCGCCTGTAAGGGGGAAGCCTGCAAAGGGGGTAGCCCGACCCGAATTGGGAAGCCCGCAAAGGGAGGACCTTCCGCATAGGGCACGGCCTGCATGAGGCTACCTGGCCGCCTAGGGCGTGTGCCGCATTGGGCGGCCCGGCCATGGAGGTCGTGACCCGAAAGGGGAAGCCAAATTGTTGTATACCTGAGCTTAGAAGGGGGGGGGGGGGTGACCCTGGTCTCCCAAACTCCCAAACGTCCTAAAGGATGTTCTCTTTGTGAAGTGGAAATGCCACGTGGGCACCGCCCTGTTGTCGTAGAACACACGTGAGGGGCAGGTTCTGCCTCTACCATGGCTTCTTCTTGCCGGAGATGCGCCAGTCATGCCACCTCTCTTTTTGTGGCCGGCCAAAGAGATGATTGCCTCCTCCGATCGTTGTGCCTAATGAGTTGCGACCCCATTCTAATCGGTTGTATACGATGGTGTGCCACACCTACTCTTCAGCCAGACAGTGACGGCCGTTTTTATGTATTTCACAGCTTTGTGCTACCGCCACCTCATGTGTAATGCGTCAGTATATTCCTTCTTTGTATCTGGTCGATGTCGCCGCCCTGGCAGTATTCCATGGAGAACACAAGGGTGTAGAAAAGTAGCGGAGGGTCAGGGCAGGATTTGTTAGGAATTTTCTCTCCACGTTATCTCGTAAAATGAGGGAGGATTAAGGGTTCAATAAAATCCCTTGAATTAAATAATAAACAAAACCCTACCTCGTAAACCCATTGGAGAATGCTGCAATTGAGGAATTCTTGATGTTTTTCATTCCCAAAAACAGCTTCCCACAAAGCTGCTTGAACATCGATCTTCAGTTCGGGGTTTCAGTGTCGCTCGTCACCGCTCACCGGAACCGGCTCTGTCCTCCATGGGGTTGGCATCATGTCAATTGACCAGAACTTCGCTACTTGGTGAAGCTATGGCGGTACCTCCACCCAACCTCAATATAAATAGGAGAGGGGGAGGGTAACTAATGATGTTGGGTACTAATGGGGCTCATTAATTAGAAAGCTTCCAAATTTCCCCAGAAATGATGTTAAGTAGATCGAACAGTCAAGGCATTTAATGGCTTGACACATCGCTTGGTCCCACACTCCACTTTTCTGTTGGAGGGTATGAAAGAAAATAAAATAATAATGTTATTTTATTTTATTTCTTTTAAAAATTCCTAAAACCTTACTTTTTCCTCAGACCTACTATGGTCAAATTAATGTCTCCCTTAAGAGAATCTTGGTGCTACAGATTCAATGGTGCATTCTGATTCTTAATCATAGCACTTGTTCAAACGCAATAAAATACCGCCCACGCGTTTACAGAATGTACCTTTAAAAAAGTTCAGAAATTCATTATGGGAACACCGGTCCTCGGAATCACATACCATCTGTTCTCATATACTCGTAATAATTCCATATAATTATTGGAAATTTACATGGAAATATAGGTCTCTATAAAAGGTATGATCATGCTAGATGAATTTAACTATGTCACCTCATGCACCGACCAGATGAAATGTAAACTTTGACATCTCCTCAAGGGATAAATTTCAAAGACAAATACCATGATGTTATTTAAAGGACTCACCCCATGAGTTGGTTGTTGTGTGATATCATTAAGGTATCACCACATAATATGTCTTATTTGAGTTCTTAAGAGGAATAACCTCATGATATTGAGTCCACGAGGACACATCATGCGATGAAGTCATGATATGGAATCCATGATTAATTATCCATACACCCTATAGAGTTTACTTATTTTTTTTTCAATATTTAGTTACGAGAGATTGAGTTCCCTAATTGGATGTTTCCTCTAACACAACATCATGGCTCTACATTTTGTCTCTTTATATATCATTCTATCGAGATATATAGGGGATATTGGCATGTGTCCATGATTCATTAATTTTGTGATGATGTTGGGAATATTGAGGGTCCTCATGGTGAGTCTGAAATAGAATTTGATATTTTTGGAATTACCTCATAGATAATCCAAAGAAGATACCTCAATATCACATAGTTACACCACCACGTGTATTAAATTACCTCATGAAGAATATTTTAAATGCAATTATCACACTATATAACTGATTCAACTAATGGGTTTGGGGACACATGAAATATCATTACAAGGCAATCCAATACTGTACAATCAAACAATGAGATATGTGAACGGTCCCCGATGAGCTGCTTTTGGAATGCAGTTTGACAGTGCATATTCTAACCATAAAATGGGAAAGGGACCACATGTAGTATATTTTAATGGACACTCACACACCATATATTTAAGCAATGTAATGGAATTATTAAGTGTATAAAAATACTAGAATTATGTGAAATTTTGTTTCCTTAGTGTCACATTGATCTTTTTAAAATATCCATAACCATTATCAATTCATTAATTTCCTTTTTATCATTTAGGTTTTCAATTTTTCCCTCAAACAAATTCCCCATGAATCTGGTTCTATTATAAATCAAAAGTTATTGATTATGAAGAAGTAGACGTTCCGAACTTGTTTTATTACGGTGTACCTCTATGTGAACACACACTCACAATCAAATATATACACAAATATATATATATATATATATATATATATATATATAATTCATGGTGACCCATTATCTCCACTATTTCACATTGTGAAATTTTAAATTCATTAAAAAAACGTTTCTCAACTCTGGAACCCAGTGAGTACATCCATCATGTATCCTCAACACACTAAACATTAAGACATCCTAAAGACCACGAGGTTTATGTGGTCCATCATGTGGATCATGTTTCTCAATGTTTCTCATATTATTATCCTTGAGGTATGAATCACTATAATCATGATCTAGGTGGGTAATGCCATTGTTTTTTCATGTTTCACCTGAGAGTTTATTATAGTATGTATGATTGTATTTCTAAAAAACATTAGTTTAATAAAAAATGTATTTTTCAAAAATTTTATTACATCCTAAACTCTAAATTATTATAAATTTAATTTTTTTTTCAATTTTTTTAAATTCATTGTGTGAAAATACTATTAGGGAGAGTTTTTAATTTTTTTGATAAATACATTTTTTTTAGCTAAATAACCAATAATAAATAATTTAATAAAATTACCAACCTGATGATATTATTACTTTATAGGAATAACAGAAGTGTTTATGAAACCTTTTAAATATGGAAAATCATTAATTTTGAATTAATATAATTTGTATTAATATTTGATGTCTAACATCAACATATATTCTTATCAAATTTGAAATCTTGATTTTGTTTTTCTTCAAATAAAAAATATTTTTATTTCATTTCCCTTAATAGATTACTAATAAGTTTTTTTATGTATAAGTTTCAGTTTTATGAAAAATAAGTATCATTTTATTTACCATAATCCTATTTATTTCATTATAAATAAAATTATAATTTATTTTTCCATAAAATAATTTTTATGATTAATTTTTTTTCCTAAAACAGATATTGTAGAAGTTCCCAATATTATATTTATATTAAATTATTATAATACAATAAATTTGACCTTATAAATTTGAATCCATATTAGGAATCAATATAATTACTATTAGGTAAAATAGTGATGTCATTTTTTCATAATGAATATCTATATTACAAAAATGTATCACGTCAGTAAAGGGTAATATGGGTTAATCAGGTGATTAAACTAACTTATAAGGGTAAAAATATTAATATGAACTTCTTAAATTTAATTTAATGATGATATTTCAACCATTAAATATAATATATTTAAAATTATATCCATTAGGTTCTATTTTCACCGGAAAATGACTTCATATTAATTTAATCTTTTAAATAATGACACATGTGTTTCCACTCACTAATAAAATGGAACCAACTCTACATCCCTATTCACAGTATTTGGTACATATATATTATCTATTGAAAACACAAAAAACATAGTATGTCAATTCTGATTATTCTTTTACTATAATTATTATTAAAATACAATCCATGGAAGGAAAAATGTATAAGACAATGGTGCTCTCTCAATGATTAGAACATTTCAT
Organism: Viscum album; assembly: GCA_963277665.1. Classification (NCBI taxonomy): domain Eukaryota; kingdom Viridiplantae; phylum Streptophyta; class Magnoliopsida; order Santalales; family Viscaceae; genus Viscum; species Viscum album. The sequence goes on from OY728157.1 coordinate 547,250,755, forward strand.
AACATGACTACCCCAATGTATATTTTTATTCTAATTCCATGTAATATATTATATCTATCATAACATAATGAACTAAGTATCATCTATATACTGATATGTTATCAGGATTATGGGACAACCATTTTCCACATCAAATATATCAAATTCAAATTATATGTATCGCTTATGAGTATATGTGGATTACCCCTCCACATATTGATATTATTCAGTTTCCATCACTCACACAAATTAATGGATTTTAAAAAAATCATTATATTTATGTTATAATTTAAATACATAGTTATAAAATAATATTTAACATTATTTCATTCATTTTTTAGAAAATAAAACATTTCCCATGCATACATACTACCGTCCTTTTCCGTAAATATTCTAATTCTATTTTTTAGTCTATTTAATTTTATGGATGGATTTGAATATTTATTTAATTAGTATATATGATATTTTTTTCATTATAAAAATTTTATAGTTCATATATCCCTGATCAATATGCAAGGACCATAGATATTGATGCGAAATGTACTTGAAAAACGTTGCATTTAAAACCATGAACAATAGTGATAATGAAATATTATAAATTAAATGGTTATAACATATTATAAATAAACCATATTTGTAATGTTAATTTTAAAAATTATTCTTGTATATATATATAATACATTTTTATTTATTACTAAGTAGGATAAAATAAGTATGAAAGAATATCAATCATGTGGTAAAGGATTAATTCAAAATCTCATTCTAATTTGAGATTGTTTATCTTTTTTTTTGAGAAACTGTTTTATTTTTTTTCATGAATACCATATATTTTTTTCTCCACCAGTTATTTCTATAAATTTAAAATTGTACATTCATTTTCCTCTTTCTATACAGTCAATATTCCAAAATAATGTGTTACAGAAGAATATAATATATTTTTCTATTCATTCAGGAATATTTTCCAACCATGAAAATATTATTTTTAAATTACCTCATAGATTTTTTAATATTATGAAAATGTTTATTAATGTAATTTTATTCCATTTTTTGAATTTGTATAAAATGGAATAATAGGAACAGTTTTTCATTTTCGAAATAAGGCACATTTTATCAATGGTGTGAACAGAATACGTGTTTTAACATATACTTTCAGAATGGAATTCTAGAGAATGATGTCTGTAACTATCCTTGGTCAACCCCAAACTGTTCACCCAAGCTAATCCGCAATAAATCCTGAGATGCTTTATCGATACTCTCAGGCTGGCGTCAAGAACCTGGGCATCAACAAAGATCAAATTGGAACTGATTCACTCAGTTAAAATAAATAAATCTTCACAAAAACAAAGGGAAACAATATGCGTGAGTATTAAAACTCACTAGGCATGTCCAATAATGTATTCCTAAAGCACTATCATTAATCAAAGAATTTTACTACTTTCAATCCTGAATTACATTATATAAAATATGAGTTTTAACAAAGACATTAATTTCTAAACAATGTAGTAGTCTATTTCTTTTTTCAATTTGAAATCTAGATTAAGGTTGGAATGAAAAAAAAATATTCGTTACATTTTAAAAAAAATTCCATAATCAATTTAAGAAAACCCAAATTTTGTTTTTTTTATAAATTGTAAAACCATACGCACACATACCACTCAATAAGGATGATAGAAAAGTGGCACACGGGGGGCCAGTAACCAAACTAGGAACCTCCATAATCTTCGAAACTCAAAAACGTACAATTGAAAACATGGGATGGACCTAGTAGATTGTGAAAAATCGAGAACGTACTATACATGTGACACATCCTAATGTAATTCCCTACTCAATGACGTAATAATGCCCTAATTCCAAACGGTGGCCCTAACTGTCCTGGTCGAAGGGCCAAATCCCATAACAGTTATAATAACAGTTTATCCCTTGCTATGGGCCACTAGCCTGTGAGTAATCTAAATTAGTTCAACAATCATTCATTGAAAATTCACTTTCTATCCTAGGTTCCCCTGGTGAGTACTAAGTGGAAAGATGGGTGTGTCAACAATTTTAATCAAGTAGCCAATCACAATGCATGAACATCACACACAAAAACTCACACAACAAATGTTGATAGCAACATCACCCCTTAGTCACCCCAAATAGTGTTTTAAATATAATTTATATTATTAAAGTGAAAAAATGGCCTTATATAACATTAAAAAAACATAATTTCTCTTATAAAACCTATATATTTTCTCACGAATCATAATAAATCATTCAACATCAAACTAAAAGTAAATATTAATTTTCATGAATTATTTTCAAAATCATACAAAGAATTCTTTCAAAATTGTGCAACAATACTTTAGGAAAATAATTTTTATGAAATGTATAAAATAAAATGATTCATTTACATAAAATAATTAATCCAATAATATTTATCTAAAACTATTTCTCATTTCACGAAATTATATGAAATATATAGTAATTAATAAATACTAAATTCAAAGGTGAGTTAAATAGGGAAACTACCTCAACTAACATCTCGAACATAATGACGCGACATACCTCGCACTGGTGCAGAAGCACGTGCAAGCCGATGAATGCAGTATGGTGGAAATTTGTTTCCAACACCCTGCAACCGAAAAAAGTTACTAAAAACACAGTAACGAAGACTTAAAATAATTCAAATTAATAAATAATAAAAAACTCACCCTGAAATTGGTTCAGGAGGGGTACACCGGATACGAGGGCGCATGCGTCCGCCGAAATTTTACCTGCTGGTCGGAGCTGTGTGGAGGCTATAATGAGATCGAATAGTTCGGGTGGTGGCACCTGTGGCTCGCCAACTGTGCGCACATCAGCTACTGGCCAGAGGGAGTGGCATCGGGCGCTGCGCCGAAGAGGAGGGAGGGTGCACATTGGTCAAATGGAGCAAAAAAGGGGTCGAGGGCTTTGTGGTCGGTGCGGTGTCGGCGGCTGGAGGGTGCACAGATGGGGGTCAAAAAATGAGTTATTAATTCTAGTTTTAATTGGCACTGGATATGGTTGTAATATTTATAATAATAATTATAATAATTATAATAACATAAAAAAAATTATTTATAACACTTATTTATTATATTTATTATAATATTATCATGAATAATATTTTTAATAGTAATAATTTTAATTAAAATTTTAAAAATTGTATTAATGACGTAAAAAAACAGATTTAATAATAATAATACTATTTTTGCTACATTAACAACATCATTATTATTCCTAAAACGTTGTGTTTATTTTTATTATATTAATCATTTGAATACCACAACTGCACATCCCACACACAACTCAAGAACCCAGGTGCGGACCATGCGGTAGCTTCTGTTCGATCTAGAAGTCGCTACACGGGTTCCCTGGCTGACCACATGGCCTTCGCTAACTGTGTGGGGCCCATACCCCAGCCCAATAAAATCAAAACTTAACAGAATTTGTTAATTAATTAATTATGAAATAATGATAAAAATAATACTGATAATTATAATCATAACGATAAAAATAAAAAAAATAAAAATATTAATTTATTTTTAATAATAATAATAAAATTATTAACAATAATAAAAATTTGAATTAACAAAATAAATTACATAATTTACCCATTTTATTTTTTCAAAGATTATATGTTCACCCAATTTCCTGGGCAAAGTCGCTTGGGGTTTCCAAAACACGCTCCACCCAGGCACCTCATGACAATAACTCAAAAACACGCACTCATTGACATAACTCAAAGGTTTTTTTTTTGGGATTCAATCTGAAACATGAGAAAATTTTTATAAAATTACATGAAATAATAATGTAAAATAATATGATAGGTTGGGGAGTGACAATTTTCACCATCATAACACCTTATACCCCTAAATTCCACAACAAGTTCTTGACCTAATGATAAAACGTATTATACATCACCCACCACTAAATGTTTAACCGCCTCCAATTGATCGATCAAAACTAACAATGAAATCCAATGAGTAACAACTCATCATCAAAAAACGAACACCCACTCTACCACCAAGTAGAACATAGACCATCCATTTTATCCAACGAACGAACCAAAACAACCCTGACGTTTATTCATATAATCTTAGTACAATAGAACTGTTTGGTATACTCTAATCACAACGTTTAATCAAGAGGAAGTACTTCGGATTATGTGGTTCCGCACGAGACCACCCACCACCCAAAGAAATACCCGAAACCATTCTATGATACTAACATGGGGAGTCCAGAATAGACTCAACACCATAACGATTGTGCTAACAATAAATTACATCAGATGTAACTCTACAAGACCCACATTCGGTCTCTCCACCATAAGAAATGATGAGATTAACTGAAATTGAAAACATCTTACACAAACCAAAACCTCTTAGCATGAGGAGGGAGAAGGGAAGGGCCGAACTGATAGAACATAATAACAACCACCACGATTATATCAACAACGACACACCCTCAAAAATTACACAATCCATGCCACACTATGGAAAAAGATTAAACCAATTACCTTTTTCACTACTGGGGTTCTTCTGACTATACGCCAGCTTCACACCAGGACCTATGGCTTGAGCTCTAATGATTGAGGCATCTCCTACATCAAACCAAGTTTAAAAAATTTCCAAACATAACATACAAAAAAAATATTTTACCAAACAAACTTCTATTAAAATAAGGGTTTCAAATATGTTCTTCAAAACCATTCATAGTACTAATGGAAAAGAAACAACCAAAAATGATACAAGATACAATTACTACATCCAAGGAATGCTACAAAGGGGAAACCCCAAACTGGTCCCAAACATTTTCATACTCTTGCTTATGGGCAGAGGTGACCGTCAAAAAGCCAGGTCTGGCTTCAACGTGCTTCTTGGAAACACCTATGTACAATCACTACATGTAACCCATACGCCGATAGGAGTGGAAGGGTCTCAGGGAACATGGTCGTGTTAGCTTCTTGTCACCCTACAAACCACACTGGTGACAGATCATGGCATTGCACATCGAATGTGTTGACTGCAGGTCTGAAGGCCTTTTATTTCCTCTATTAGAGCCACCAACATCTTGTCACTTCCAATTCATTCTATCATCTTCCTCTACACTACTTCCCAATGTTAGGGGAGGATTCTCCACCTTAGGTCCTCCATTTAACTCAGCTTAAGCAAGAATGGATTTCCCCACAACATCTGAGAATGTGGTTATGCTGAGCTCTTCCACATTCAACTGTAGCTGCGCATGTATCCGAAGCCCAAAATTCCGAGCATTCACAAGATCATTTCCCGCATACCCTAGTTCATTCAATGATAGGTCCATGAACATATGAAATAATTCCAACACTGGTCCAACACCTTGCTGAAGATCACAAAACTACATCATCTTCCTCACCATTGTCACCCCAGAAAAATATTGTTGGATGTACAAAGACTTGATGAATTCCCTGGTGAGATCTTCTCGAGGATTTCTTAATGACACAGACTTCCACCATTTCATGTTTGAACCTTCATGCATAATGGTAGCCAAATACACCATCAATGACTCAATAGGTGTGACAAAACTGAAGTTCCTCTAAATCTTTGACAACCACTCCTCTCCCTTAAGAGGATCTTCTTATCTATAAAATAGGGGAGGGTATAATTTATGAAACTCAAGGATGTAGTCTATGGGCAGATCAACTGGAGGATTTACTAAGGTCACGCCCCTTGAAGCTTCACCTTGGGAATTCATCAAACCTTCATTGGGGAAAACACTATGAAACATGGAAATAGAGATCTTAATTTAAAAATAATCATTTCCATTTCAAATTCATCATTTCACAATTTACAAAAGAAGAAATTAAATAATATTTTCAGAATTAAAGAATACCCAAATGATTCACTAAGGGAAACTAGTGCTGATGGGTGATTCAGACATATGGTTGGTGTGTGTAGGCCAGTCACTCCACCGTCACATGTAGCATTCTGGGGTATTTCCTCAGTTCCACCTGACTTTCTAGGCCTTGAATTCTAATAGGGGTTTGTTCCAAAATCCCTTTTCATTTCCCAACATAAAAAAATTCAATTGAACCAAAAATACCCAAACAACCATGAAATACCATTGTAACTCATAGTTCCGAATGATAAAGGGTTCATGACATCCTTCCTCTTCATACACCTCGAGTCTAGAAAATTATACTCCATTTACCATGACAACCCCAAATAGAAAAGGTCACACTAAGAAGCAAGGTCTGATAAGCACTGACCTACGTTGATTAATTTTTGTTACAAACAATCCCAGGTCAAACCTAAATCGGTCACCCGTGCCAATCCGCGGCAAGGCCCGAGAGGCCTTCCTGACCCTCTCAGGCTAGTGTCAAGCTCCAAGTCATCAATTGAGAGCAAATGGTAACAATTTCTACCAATAAATATAAATATAGAAGTAGAAAAAGTGGAAAATAATAGAGTGAATCAACAACATAAAAAAGAAAGAATGAGAAACAAAAAGGCACTATCTTGATTGTGACCAAAACTCCATGTGACCCAGTGAGTCACTCTCTAATCTTTAACCAACTCTCATCCAGGGAGAACAAGCTTGGTTCTACTATTCCACAAATCTAAAAACAATGAAACACTGTAGATGTGAGTACTAAAACTTAGTAGGTGTGCCAAAAAATCGATTCCCAAAGAACTACCATTAAATATTGAATTATACTAATTTTTAGTTTTAACTACATTATATAACATATGAGGTTTTACACACCCTATAATTTCTAAAGAATGTAACAATCTGTTACCCATTTCAATTTAAAATCATGTTTATGCTTTCAAAAAAAAATTCATTACACTTTATGAAAATTCCACCATAAATTTTTTAAAAATCTAAATTTTAGTTGTTAAAAAAGATGAAAACCATGTGCACATACAACCCATGATAAGGGTGATAAAAAAGTGGAACACAGGGGGGGTTAGAAACCAACCATGTAATCTATATCATCCCCCACAATCAAATATATACTTTATAAAACATGGGTCAAACCTAGGAGCTCAAGAACAATCTAGAACATACTTCACATGTGGCTCATATTGAAGTCATGACCAACTCAATTACATAATAACGCCCTTTCACATAATTGTTTCCCTACATGGCCTGGTTGAGGGGCCCAATCCCATGACAATAATAATAATACAGTATACCCTACTTTGGGACACTAGACAGTGCATCATCTAAAATAGTTTAGAAATAGTTCTTTGAAAATTAACATAGTATGATAGGATCCCATGGAGTGTACTAAGTGGAATGAGGGGTGAGTCAATGATGTCAATTTAGTAGCCAATCACAATGCACGAACATCACACACAACAACACTCATAACCAATGTACACATATAGATCACCCCTTAGTAACCCCAAATATTTTTTTAAAAATAATTTATTTAATTAATGTGCCAAGAGAGCCTTGTGTAACTAAAAAACATCATTTCTTAAAAGAAACCAATACATTTTGTCACGTTTCAGAAGAAAAAATTAAACGTCAAAATGAAACCAGACCTGATTTTTTATGAATTACTTTCAAAGGACAAATGTAAATATTTCACCATTAAGCGACAATTCATCAAGAAAATAATTTAATTCCATGCATAAAATAAACAAATTCGATTACATCAAATAATTATTCCATAAATAGTTATCTAATATTATTTATCATTTATTGAAAATCTATGAAATACCATGTATTTATGAAATTCTAAATTTAATGGATAGTGTAGTGGGGGACCTAACTCAACTCAATGATCGATCATGATGATGTGTCACTCCTTGAACGAGTGCACAAGCACGAGCAATCTAATGACAGCAATATCACTGAAATTCCTTTCCAAAACACTCCAAAAGAAAAAATAACTAAGAACACAACAAAAAAGATGTAAAATAATTCAAAAAAACAAAAAACTCACATCAATTGTTGTGCAATATTAAAATTAATATACATGTCATATAAATATTAATAATATTTATAAAAATATAGTTATAATTATCAAACATTAATAATAATAATAATAACATTATTACATAGAAACGGTTAATAATTTTAGTTTTAGTTTACACTCATTATAACATTAATATTTAAAATAACAATAATAGTAGTAATCAATATTAACACTAATAATTTTAATAATTATAATAACATAAAAAAATTATTTATAACACATATTTCATTTTTAATAATATTATAATGAATAATATTTTGAATAGTAAAAATTTTAATAACCTTTTTAATTGTAGTAATAAATACTAAAAAAAACTAATTTTATAATAATAATACTATTAACCACAAGATTTAAAACATCATAATTATTCTTGAACCTATTCGTTGACTTTCATTATTTATTTAATTTGAATACCGCAACCTTGCGGCCTACGCACAACTCAAGAACCCATGTGTGGACCCTGTAGTAGCTTATGTCTGATATCAAAGTAGCCGCATGGGTGACCAAGCTAACAGCACGACCTCTGTTAACCATGAAATGCCCACGAACCAGTCAAAAATAACAATAATCATTACTCAATAACAATAATAATTTATTTATTTATAGCATAATGATAAAAATAATAATGATAATAATAATAAAATACATAATGATAAAAATAAAGATGATAAAAATATTCATTTCATTTTAACAATAATAATAATTGTTTTTACAAAAATAAAATTTTAAATAAAACAATAAGTTACCAAATTTACTAATATTTACTTTTTTGAAGTCACAAATATTGCGCAAATTCCTAGGCAATTACACGTGGGGATTTCAAAACACACTCTGCTCATGCACCCAATAAAATCAACTCAACAACACGAACATTTTGATATAACTCAAATGTTTTGTTCAGGATTCAACTCGAACCTCATCAAAAAAATTTTAAAATCCAAAGAAATAATAAAATATAATTTTTATATTGTTTGGGGTGTGACAATTATGATAATTATTTTCCTTAATTATATATTTACACTTTTCCATTGTTCTTTTCATTGAAATTTTTTCCATAATATTCAGGAATATTTTATATTTTTAAATGTTTATATTAAAATGAAAATGTTATTTTACTCAAGAATGTTTCCAGTGGACTTTTAAAAAAATTTCCATTGTTTCCACATAGATTCATCAATTTTATACATTACTTTGATATAATACATTTTTAATATCTTCCATATTACTCTAGATGCATTATGACCATGTTTCATGAGTGGATTACTAGGTAAAATATCAACATTCATTATTCCATTTTAACAATATGAATGTTTATGTATATTATGATTATAATTATTATTCATTTGTTTCTTATGATTAATTCATTAGAATTATTAATTAATAGTAGATGATTGTTATATCCCCAAGATGAATTGATAGGTGTCATGGCATAAATGATTTTGGGTATTTTTTGAACTAATTAACTATTTACGTAAGATGTCATTGAATTAGGGTTTGGAAGTAACATTATGTTGTTTCGTATTATGAATTATATCATAATGAAGATAGTTATTACACTCCATGTGATTTTATATGTGGTTATTTCACCGATTAATATATTCCCTTTTTATAATTTTAGTTTCCTAGAATATTTTATTATTATTTATCTCTTCCATTTAATTAATTCATTATTTTCTCTATAATAGACTCTTTAATATGTATTCTCTTATTGCGAATTTTAGATAACCCTTTATTATGGTTTCATTTCCCTATAGTACTATGAATATAATTGTTAATTATTTCTATATATGGTAGTTGGAAAAAATATCCCTCACTAGAGATTCATGTTTTATATGATGTTTTCATGTGTAATTTTATAGTCATGTATGTATCTAATCTCCCAACACTCAAAAACTATTCAATCCATTGTGATTTTATCCCATATATATTCTTTCAATACAATAAAATATCAACATAATCTAGGTTTTAGTAGTCTAAGTGTTAGACATGGTGACCATATGGGATCTATATTTTGTAATGTTTTTTTGGGAAATCAGTTTATTATTCTGGAACTCCATAGAAGAATGTTGTGCCATGAACTTTTTAGATAACTAATGAATAGAACAGGTTTATAAATATTATAACATTAGTATAACTGATATTGTTAATGGTATTAACTCCTAGATATGTAAATTATTTCTCCCACAACATATACTTATATCAGGATTGATGTTTGTGGATGTTTGAGCATATCTAGTATCAAAAAGGATTTAAATTTATTGGTTTGGACTATAGGATTATTCAAATATTCAAACAATGTGTCCAAAATGAATCCAATTAGTTATATCTTTCCTCATCAATGAATTATTATAAATATCATTTTGAAAATAGGAATCATCATCCGAGAAATATATTACATTATCATATAATCGTTGTGGTAGAACCCATTGGTTTGAGAAAAAGAGTATTGTAGACATGATGATGAAAACCAAATTATTTCATAAAACATGTCGCAGTAAATGGAATTTTATAATGTAGATTGGGAATCTAACTAGAATTATTGATCTTGTGGATCACTCCGCACCAACTGGGGTTCACCATTTTTGGTGTAATGTTGTTGCACAAATTTCAAGAAGAACAAAGAATGACAAAATTATATTATGCTATCATTATTTCATAGTATTTATACACCATATTCATAACATCATTATAGATATAATTGTTTATTACTTTCTAGATATAAATAAATTAAATCATATACACAAAGAGTTTGGGATAAGACTCTATGATAAGACAATGGTTAGTGGAACTCCAATAACATGAGACATGTTTTCAATGTGATTCCCTCTTACTTATTTTTATGATAAAACAAAAACAACTACTCCACTGGTGAAAAATAATGACAAAATAGTGGTTTTTTTAAATAAAGGGCTATACATAAATATTGATATCAATATTAGTGATTGGAATGGATAGTTCTTCACATATTTCTTTCTAAATCTCTACATTAATGATTTTTTTTCATGTTCATCATCAGATATTTTCTTTTGGTGAAGGTATCAAAGGTAAAATTCTAAATTGGGATGTTTGGGATGGTATAATAATTGGACCAATGATGTAGGATTAACATTGTGATTCTAATCATTCAAAGGTAATATCATATACATGATCACGTTTATTATGTGATTTCCTATGTTTTGAATGTAGAACCATTCAAAATAATATAGGGATGGATCCTATTATGCATATGAGTTTACAAATTTTTTAATACCTGATCAATCCCAAATGCGTAATTCATATCCTATCATTTCAAATTTTTTATGATTATGAATTTCAAGATAAGTAAAAAAGACATCCAATCCTCTTCAAGTCCCCATAAAAAATTTTTCTTCCTGATATATCCTATGTCAATTTGAGATTGATAGAATGGAAAAATTCATGTACCATCCAAGAGGAGGGGTTTATTTTATATACCTAATGGATGTGGTACTAAATGTTAAAATTTTTGTGGAGATAATATGTGAATGATACACCCCATACTATTTTATCAATTAATTATGTTATTCCTAATGGTGAATCATTGATCCTCCATATAGCATGTGATATGTAATGTATCTCATGGTTTCTCATAAATTTTGTTTGATTATAACATTATAGAAGACAAAATTTTGTTTTCCCACCACTAGATGATACTAATATCTAGATCACGAATGATTACGATCAATGTTTTATATAGTCATATCTAACAGTGAAGCTTGGAATATTTGTTTCTCAACTCAAGGGAATATTATTTGTCGAGGATGACAAATAAGGAGAGTAATTGGTTGAAATGTAAAAATCAAAGATATAATAGAGGTCATTCGTGGCAGAGAAAGAAAAATCAAGGGACATGTTGATAAAAATGAAGTGGCCAAGAGGTGGAGTTTTTGGGTAGATTATTTTATATTTCTTATCTCTGAAAATATCTAGGAATATGTAGAAAAAAATAACCAAGATTATAGATAAATTACACTTTAAAATCATGGTGGTTCATTAAATAAGAGTTCATTCAAAGTCATCCATTTTTATGTATTATTCATTTTTTATATCTTTTAGGGTATTTGACTAGAGGAGTTGTATGTCTACCAATAATTTAGGGTCCTTTCATTGGAATAGTGGTAGAAATCTACTACGTCTTAGGTATATATCTACAAAAATGAAAAAATTTATATAGATCATCTTGATAAATATAATTTTCATCTCTAGGGACTAGAGGCATTAATTCAGACATTCTGGGGAAGGATGTATTATTTTATGTCAATGGTTATGATACTAAGACCTGAGATTGGATCACCTAAGGAAGTTAAAGATATGAAGAATACTCCAAATTATTGAAGGTGAAACATTTATTTTTCATTTTTTACCAATCATTGTTCATTGACTACATACAATTTTTTTTAATAATGGATGAGAGGTTATGATATATATTCCTGCTCTTGAATACTCTGATAGAGTGATGGTGATGTGCACTATCCCTAATTTATATGCCAGTATTTTGGAGGTAGTATCTCTTAGTATATTGATCAAAATATAATAATTATCCCCGTTTGATCGTATATCACCATTCCCACGACTACCAAACTCACATGTTAGTTTATCCATGGAGGGGAGTGAAATTCATATATATGCCAAATGTTGTGTAAAAAATCGCATCTTCTCATTCCATTTATGTTTTATTTTCATGTGGTATGACCTTAAAATATCCATACCATGTTTATATCACTATGTTATTCTTCATTTATATTTTATTATGAATTATTTATGAGTGTTTTACCCTTGTACCCTTCCTTTTTAATGTTTTCTAAAAGGATGTTATGTAGCCGTTATGCTGTAAAATTTTCATCTCACAATTCCTATCACTTTCTCTCAAGAAATTCTCTTGTTTTATTTATGTAAATACCCAGACCTTTTTCTTTTCTATGGGTTTTCATAAATAAAATAAAATGATATATTTTATTATGGAATTTCATACATATAACCCTCACTCTCATTCCATGGGTGATAACTTATATAATGATCATATTTTTAAGAACATTTAAAACGTCCCAATTTTGAAACAAAACACATTTCTTTTGTTCTCTAGGGGTTATTTTTTAAATGATTTATTATGATAAATGTGGCTCACTTGAAAATAAAAACATATTATGGGTGCTCCCTAACAATTCTCTAATGCATTGGGTACTGACTTAATATATAGAGATGAAAAGTTTCACGATACCTTGGTGAATAAAATTGGTAATTTTTATTACACCTTGGGGATGAACCTTGGTAATATGCTTATAAATGCCTAAATGAAAAATTGTGACCACATATTTATGTTATGATTCATGTTATTTTTATTTTGATATTCCTATACTTCCATTGCTCACGTCTTTATGTTTTATTTTTATCAAGTTCTTATTGATTTCACAAGTAAATTGATTCCCTTGTTTACCCTTACTGGGCCTTCTTCTCCCCCTTTCCTTTTATGTATGTCACCAGGTTATGTGATGCAGTAATTTTACATATGATGAAACTATGATGAGGCCTTATTATTGTATTAGAAGAATGTTTTGTTTTGTTTTCATGTATCATGTTCTTGGTTTACAAGACAGTAGACTTTAAAGATCATCTGTATGTTAAATGTAATGAAAAGTTATGTAATAAAAAAGGGAGGATACAATAGTTGTTATAAAATGATAGTTTTTTTATTTATGGAAATTATTCTATGAAAATTTTAGGAATAACCCTATAGAAAATTTAAAATATAGGAATACTTCCTGGTATTTTGGTGAGTATTAAGTAAGTGGTTTATCAAGAAAATACATCTCTATCTAGATATGGGAAGGTAGTGGATGCTCTGGCACGGATGTACGTAGGAGTGAGAAATCTGAAAAGGAGTTTTGGGCTTGACCCAAGGTATCCTAGTAGAGTTATCATTCAAGAAACATCGTGGGATTATCCAAAAATCGCCAGTGTTTAGAAAAACTAGTATTTACATTTTTGAGCACAATCTTATCACAAATAAAGTAGTCATTTCCATGTTGGAATTTGACATTATACTTGGGATGGACAATCTATCAAAGTATAATTCAATGATCAAATGCAGAAGAAAGAAAATACTTGTAGTTTTGAATGGAAAATGTACAGTTATATTCCAAGGAGAGATATATCAATATGATATTTGTCTAAAAGATCCTATCATATTCTTCTTTATGGGATTGATTAGCAAAGAAGAAGAAGGAACTGAGAGTTTGAGGATATAAAATATCCCATCATTCAGCAATATGTTAACGTATTTCTGGAAGAGTTACCTGGTCCTCCCATAGAGAGAGAGAGGTAGAGTTCTCCATTGAACTCGTACCAGGATCTCATCTGATATCAAAGAACCTGTATAGGATCGAAAATATAGAGCAGGAGGAATTAAATAAACAAATCCATGATCTTTTAGATGGAGGGTTTATCCAATCGAGAGTGTCTCCTTGGGGATCACCTATTCTCTTTGTGAAGAAGAAGAATGGATCGATGTGGCTACGAATTGATTATAGAGAACTGAACGAGATCAGAATAAAGAACATATATCCTCTTCCAAGAATTGATGACTTATTTGACCAACATCGTCAGGCTCAATTCTTCTCTAAGAGTGATATTCGTTTTAGTTATCATAAATTGAGGGTGAACAAAGAAGATATTCCAAAAACTACGTTCCAATCAAGATATGAGCATTATGTGTTGGTTTCTATACCCTTCAGACTGAATAATACACCTTTTATGTTTATATATTTGAGGAATAGAGTCTTTATGGACTACCTTTTTAAAATTTTTGTAGTTTTTATAGTTGATATTATAATATATTCCAAAATTTTTGAGGAGCATGAGGATCATCTAAGGTATATTTTGAAAACACTCCTGAAGGAGAGGATTTTTGGGATGTTACGAAAATGTGAATTCTACTTGCAACATGTTTCTTTCTTGGGGCACATTTTAACAAATGAAAAAAATCACAGTTTACCTTATAAAGAAAAATGTTTTAGAGGAGTAGCCTTAGGCTACAACAATAATATTTATTCTTAGTTCCCTTAGACATTCTGGATTTTATATGAGGATTGTGAAAAACGTTTCTCGACTTTCTAAGAAATTAACCAAGTTAATAGGAAAAGGTGTTAAGTTTATATGGACAAATAAGTGTGGGGAATGTTTCCAAGATTTGATGAAGAGATTGGTTATTGCACTCATGTAAACTTTATCATTCAGTGGAGAAGGATTCTTTATTTCTAGTGATAAATATATGAAAGGGCTTGGATGTGTCCTCATGCCAAATGAAAAAGTCATTGTTTATGCATCTCGATAGTTGAAGACTCATGAGAATATATATCCTACACATGATCTGGAGCTGGCTGTGGTCTTTTTTTCTATGAAGATATAGAGGCACTATATTTATTGGGGGAAATGTTATATATACATAGACCATTAAAGTTTGAAGTATATTTTCACATAAAAGGAATTGAACATGAGACAAAGGAGATGGTTGGAACTTTATAATGACTATGATTGTTCAATTCATTATCATCATGGAAGAGAAAACAATGTTGCTAATGCATTCAGCAGGAAAGACCCAGTTGTTCATTCAATGATGAGGATTAAAAGAGATCCATTGATCAATGACCTAGTAAAACTGGACATTGGAATTATAATGGAACATACATCATCGATACTAACCCAAAGGATTTCTAAACCATCATTACTAGAGAAGATAAAGAATAATGATAATGAAGTTCCTTTGTTATAGAAGAAGGTTAAGGCTATGAAGGATGTGAAGTTTCCTGAGTTCAATATTGATCAAGAAGGTTTAATGAAATTACATACAAGACTATGTGTTCCATCTATTCTGGAAATAAATAAGGATCTGATGGATGAAGCTCATATCTCTACTTAATTTATACATACTAGAAGAAAAAAATGTATAGGGACCTTCTTGATAATTATTGGTGGGATAAAATGAAAAGGGAGATTGCTAACAGAACTTCATGGTGGCTGGTATGTTAGCAAGTGAAGGCAGAGAAACAACTTTCTAATGTGGTATTGAAACCATTACCCATACCAGCATGGGAGTATGAAAATATCACTATGGAATTCATCACTAGACTACCAAGAACATCCAAAGGATACAATGCGATATGGGTAATAGTGGAAAATCTCACCAAGACTTCTCATTTTATCTCTATTCGAGACAATTAATCTGTTGATCAACGTTGAAGGATTTACATGAAGGAAATGTTAAGGCTGCATGGACTTCCACTTTCTAGGGTATCTTATTGTGATCAAATGTTCACATCAAAATTCTGGAGAAGTCGTCAACATGCTCTGAGCACTGAATTGAATTTCAGTATGGCCTATCACCCCCAAATTGATTGCCAATCTGAAAGGACCAATCAAACACAAGTGGACATGCTGAGAACATGCTCAATGGTACTTAATGGTGTATGGGATCTACATCTCCCTTTAGTTTAGTTCTCTTAAAACAATAGCTTCCACTAGAGAATTCAAGTGGAAACTATAAAGATCTATATGGTAAGCGGTGTAGAACTCTTACTTCTTGGGATGAAGCTGGCTAGAGAATAATTTTTGGGTCGGATCTTGTGCAAGAGATAATAGAAAATGTCCATGCCATCCAGCAACACATTAAGGCTGCTCAGAGTCGGCAAAAAATCTCTGCTGACAACCATTGATAGTCTTGGAGTTTGATGTTTGTGATAATGTCTTTCTTCAAGATTACCCTTGGATGAGGGTCCTTAGATTTGGGATGAAAGGGATGCTCAGCCCTAGGTACATTTTCCCCTATGAAATCCTTGATAACATGAGAGTAGTAGCCCATCGGCTTGCACTTCCTCTAAATCTATCACAAGTTCATGATTTATTCCATGTATCTTTCTTGGGGAAGTATATACCAGACCCATTCACATGTACTATATCCACTGGTGGTACAACTGGAACGAGACCTCTCTTTTGAGGAGCAGACGGTGGAGATCTTGGATCGTAGAGACAAGGTTCTTCGCAAAAATTCTTCTCGCATAGTTAAGGTGTTGTGGGGGAACCAAAAAATGATAAGAATACATGTGGGAACCAGAGGAGTCTATGAGGAAGAAGTTCGGAAACCTTTTCTCTTAGGATGGTACGATTTAAAATTTCAGAGAAATGTTTTTTAATGGGGGATGAATGTAATGACATGAACATATAAATAACTTGTTTCTTTATTTTGAGTGCCATTTTATTTTACACTCAAAAAAATTATATTCTTTAATTAATGATGTTTGTATAATTTAAATGAGACCATTAGGTTTTGACTGTTGGTCAATATGACTGCTGGAAACTATATTCTTAATGTTATAATTATTGTTTATAAATTCAAATGATCATAGTTAATTAATAAAAAAAGATGATTCGATTTCCTCATCCAGTAGACTTGGGCCATATGAAGCCCATCCATCAGAGCTTGGGAAGGAGTTGCATCACTGTGGTTTTCTCTGGACCAAGCCAAAGCCGAACTTCCACATGTGAAGCTTGAACGAAATCCCCTATGGATAAGTTCTAGCTTATAGAAATCACCAATTAGGAAATTTTTTATCCACCACCTTATGAATATATCACCATAGAACACCTTACACATAGGTCCTATGCAGGTGTTATAATGGGATATGTAACTAAGCCTTAGTTACATTCTTTAATCCTTTTGTATAAATAAATTTTTTACTTCTAATTATGGTAAAATTTGTAAATTTAAAATGTCTGTATAAATATAGGATGAATTTATAGAAGTTCTATATTATTGATGAATTTTGGAAAAAATGGGTATTTTAAAATATTTTTTGTATTCCTTAAATTACTAATAATGTGAATTGATTTTCAAAAAATGGGTTTTCATAGTTGTGTTCGGTAAGAAATTTTAAGTCTAATAAGATCAACTAAATATTTTGTGAATTATAATATATGAATAGTAACAAACCCGTATGAATTGTAATGAATTTTAATGAATAGTAAATTGTCCAATAAAAAAGAAACTTCACCCAAGAATGTATAAATTCATTTTAGACATCTTAAAAGTGAAAAAATGATCATAGTATAAGTTTTGGTATTTTTGTATGTCATAAATATTTTATTTACAATTTTATAATTAATTTAATTATTTAAAATGGAATTTTATTTTCAAAAAAATTAATAATTTATTTATACTTTATAGTCTTAGGGATATAAGATAGTTTTATAGGACCTTGATTACTTTCATAAGGTGTTACCAAATGAGTTATAGTTTTAAAGATGTATTTTTGGAATAAATAATGATGATATTTCAGAATTAAATTAAAAATATTGATAAAATTATTTTCATAAAATGTAGTTCATTTATTAATTCTGAACATTGATATTAGGCAAAAGTAAATTATTAGGATTTTTCTGAAACATTTTATTTTTTAGTGAATATTAAAAAAACAGTTTTCAGTTTCGGGTGCTTAATAACATCATTGATGATGTAATCATAAAGTAATAAATCAGGTCAACATGTGAATAGAAAAATATGTTATTATCTATCCCATGTGGCCAATAAAATGGGAAAATACCATGGGTATGCACATGGTTTTGCAAATACCACCGATGCGGTGTCCCTTGAAAATTAATTAAATATTCCATCTTTTTTGAAATAAATACCAAGACATTCACTCAGTCAATTCATTAAAAAATCATCCTCAACTATTTTATAGTCTTTTAACCTCCCAAATAGTCCTCAAATGGTTTCCTCAACCCTTACAATGTTTCAACCATCAATAATTTAATGTTACTGTTCAAGGTAAGGGAACCTTTCACCATCCTCTTTTAAGTAAAGACTTCCTTTATTTTATTTCTTAAAGATAAATGTTATTATGTGGGGTCTTGTTATTATTTATATATTTACTACTCTTCATGTAATTTCCATGTGATTAGAGTCCTTTTCTAATCTCATCAATTGATTTTCTGAATTTTTAAGTTATGTTTTTACGCTGCCAAATTTTTTGTAAAAGAAATCGTAACTTCTTTTTCCTCCCATGTTTCTTTTTCATGTGGTATGACATTAAAATATCCATACCATTTTCTTATCTCAATTATATTATTCATTTATAATTAATGATGAATTATTTATGAGTTGGTTACTATTTTACCCTATCTTTTAATTTTTTTTTCTAAATGGATGCTATATAGCCGTTATGCTGCAGAATTTTCATCTCAAAATTCCTCTCTCTTTCTCCCAAGAAATTCTCTTGTTTTATTTATGTGAATACCCAGACCTATTTATTTTCTATGGGTGTTCACAAATACAAAAAAATGATATCTTTTATTTTTATGTGACATACATTTAACCCTCACCCCCATTCCATGGGTTATAAATGAAATAACGAACTTATTTTTAAGAACTTTTAAAACGTCACAATTTTGAAATGAAACCCATTTATTTTGTTCTATATGGGTTATTTATGAAATGTTTGATTATGATCTATGTGGATCACATGAAAATAATGGCATATTAAGGGTGCGACCTGACAATGATCCAATGCATTGGGTAAAAATTTAATATCTAAAGAAGACAAGTTTCACATTACCTTAGTGAATAACCTTGGTGATTTTTATGAAATATTGGGGATGAACCTTGGTGATGTGTTCATTAATGTCTAAATGAACTATTGTAGCCACGTATTAAAGTTATGATTCATGGTCTTATCATTATGATATGCATATATGTCAATTTCTCACTTCTTTATGTTTTCTTTTTTATCATGTTCTTATTGATATCACAAGTAAATTGATTCCCTTGTTTACTATTACTGGGCCTTCTGCTCACCCTATCCTTTGATGTATGTCTCCATGTAATGTGATATAGTAATTTCACTTATTATAGATGATTGATGAAGCCTTAAATGTGTATGATAATAATATTTTATGTTTTTTTCATGTATTATGTTTCATATTTCCATGATGGTAGACTTTAAATTTTCTCTTTATGTAAAATGTAATGAAAAGTTATGTAATAAAAAGGAGAGATGAAATAATATCCAAGGCATAATCATCACAATATATGAACAAATGGTGCTTGTGGGTGAAAGATATTCCTAGATATTGTATCATCTATATAGTGTAATTTCTAGATAACATTGGTTGATATAGTGCTAGAGTGTATTCCACTATCCAATGAATACACTGAGACTGACCTTGAGGTTCTTAATTCTTATCTAATCACATAGAATTGCACGCAGTTGGGCGTCCTAAAGCATAATTATCAAATTATTCAGGACAATATTCCAATGATGTAACCCATTATTTGTTGCATCTTCAACACTATGGTATAAGGGGAGTTTTATTTTTATGTAATTAATAATTTAGTAAAATTAATAAATCACACATGATAAAGTAAACATGAAATATCATTAATTATTTCATCAAGGATTTCATTGGGGAAAACTATGAGAATTAGGTCTATTTTAATTGAAGAAACCTGTCAATATATAATGAAAATGGGGATGTCAAAAATATGTAATATAAAATTGAGATTTATATATATATATTAACCAATATATGGATTCTATTCATGAAAATATTACCATCATGGAGAGGGAAATGGTGGAAAACGAAAAGTTATATGATGAAGAAGAGAATGTAATGGCAGATGCTGGTACAATGAATGAAATTATTTAGCATAAAATAGATTTTAAATATGTTAGGATGTATAAAATAATCGATCCATACAAATAATTAATGATATAAATTGAGAATATTTTTGATTGTGTGTAATGTTTTCTATGAAAACCCTTCCAATTATTGTAATAAGGAGGTAGATACTCGATGATATTTATGTCCATCCTTTATATTGATTAAATATTAAAGAACTATATTTTTTCCAAAATCATTTTTTAAACTACATTTAAACATTCTTCTCATTTTTTAAACTTCCTGATGTATTTTTTAAATTTAAAAAGTTTTCAATCAATATTAATAGGATCAAGATCATGTTGGACTTTTTTTTAAAGAAATATTTTTTTATAAATCAGGAAAGGTGCATGTTCAATGAGTAGTGATTCAAATTTTTAGCTCTATTTATTTGAGATTTATTTCAATGTGGAGTGCAAAATTGACCTAAAATAATGTAATTTATGTTTGTGAGTGTTTAAAAACTATAAATGATATTTAAATCCAGACATAATTTGATAAAATGTAGTGAAGAACTAAAGATAAGAATTGGAAAATATTAAATAAATATCACTGAAAAATACAATATATCTAATTTAGATACACATGAGGTAGGGTGTACGATGTTCAATATCATGGAACATGGAATTAATGTAACATATGATTAATGTCTTTCATCATTGAAAACATATCTTTGTATTTTATGGTCCTATATATTTTTCAAAAAAGTATTAATGTTTCTTTTATAATAACACTGATGAGGTGTACATGAATGTAATTATAAAAACACAAGTTTACTATTATTAAAAACCATAGAAACTGGGGATTTTACTTCAAGGTAATTATGGTTGGACCATCCTTTAATGATGTTTAGGGTCATACAGTGAGAAAAAACTAAATATTTACTAATGATTGGTATCGTTCATATGTTGAAGATGGGTGTTCATATGTTGAAGATGGGTATGATGCATTATTTCATAACATCTTTGATATAGAATCCACGTGAATTATTGAATTATAAATTTGGTAACCAATAAATCAGGGAAACTGAAATAAGGTTAATTATATAGAGAATGTATTCTTGGGATAATCATTGGTCATGTATGAATGACAGGTCCTCTAATAATGGTGCTATGGAATTTAAATATACTATGAACATTTTCTTAAAATAAAGAGAATCTCGAGGTTAGGCTACCATATTTGTGGTGCATATGTAGGAGCCAAATTGGAACATTTATGGATTACAAAACATATCCTCCCATTAGAATCAAATTTTCACATTACTGATAGTTGTTTCAGATTTATGGGGAATCGATCACTCTTGGAAAAAAGATGATTTATGGAGGAGAGGACATTACAGGATGGTTCTAAAACCCTCAATTTTTACATCATCATTAATTCTATTCATTTATGAGTTGAGGATTTATGATAAGTCATTTCTCTAACTTTTTTATTATCATGGGGGTACAACTAGTATTGAATAACTTTTGATAGGTCTAAAGGGTGGTCTAAATGATCTTTTAACCTCCTGTATTCTTACTACGAATACATCCTAAAAAAATGGGATACATTGTGACGGATGACCTGTCTTTTTTCCATGAAACCCTTTATGTATTTTCATTTTTAAAAGTTTTATTTCATCTCCTTTTACATAGATTTATAATGTATTGCAATTGGTACCATCCTAGGTTACAATTTATGGCTCGGTAACATTGAAATAGGTGCATATTGTTTAACTACATGATTCATGGAACAAAATGTGTTAAAAATTTTCACCATGTGGAAACCGCAAAGTTAACCCAACATGAATGAGAACATGATTTCAGAATAGGTAGTATTAGGTAATGTTCTTATTTTTTATCATCATTATTTATAGGCCAAGTAGTATAGTATTAATGGTTGAGAATAATGGACCAATGCTACAATAATGTGTTCGAATCATTGGCCTAGAAAAATAAAATACAAAAAATATCCTCATTATGGGGAGATATTATACAATGAATGAGCGAAAAAAGTTTATGATTATGATTAATGGCCCTAGAATAATGTAATTTCAACATAATATTAAAATTTGAGTTCTATAGTCTAATAATCCACTAAATTTTGAGAGGATGATGATCATGACTAAATCATGACCCATGGTTCTCAGATCAAGAGTTTTGACATAGGAAAAACATGAAAGGGATGAACTCAAAACATATTAGGAAAATGGGATCCACGATAATGATATATCTTTGTATATATACTATATAATATTTTATATAATACTAAAACTAATCTATGGTTGGAATTTAATATTGGGTGTGTATATATAAGTGTAAAAACATGGAAGGAATTAGTTTTCTAAAATTTGAATCTTTTGAAATTTGATATACTAGTTACTGATAGACATAAATGTTATCTGGAAATTCGAGACACCTGAGATATGATGTGTAATTTATTATAGGGAATGATCATAATATGTGGGAAAGGAATATCGATCCATTTTTCACTACGGGCAGTCTTTTCTTATCGTTTGGTGATGGGGGTACATGTGTGATGGGCAATGCATGAGTCTATAATTAGTCGAATTCATTTATATATATATCTTTAAATAACAAGAACCAATACATTGAAAATTTCCCATATAGGGAATCAAAAATATAGTCTCATTGATTAGAAATATTATGTTATACCATGATATAATGATTTCCACATGTATTTAATAATGTTTATTTTGAATGACAATATTCATGGTTGGGATTCTAATTGAAAACATACTAAATAATAAACATTCTACCTAAGCACCAGTAAAAACTCACACATTTCATGAATGGGATAATTTTTTATAAATGTAGATCAATTCACCAAGAGTATCTCACATAATTTTGGATGTGGTTTAAGGGAATATGTATCATCAACCATCCATCTAAAAATGTTTGATGGCTTCTATACAATAGAAATAATATAACTCATGTTTCTATCATTCATCTATGAATGGATATACTACTTTTGATTTTGATTAATCTAAATTATGTTTTTCATAACAGTTTATACAATACCCATTATTCTCATAATGGTAACACTTAAGATAAAAACATGATATAATTGAGATAATATCTGTATTTTTTGATGGTTCATGAAAGGGAACATATGAGTGGAATTTTCATCATGAAGTAAAAAATAAAATGCTACATAGATTTTAATCTCATAAAATGAAGATGATACACATAAGATAAGAATATCATAATGATATAAGGTACTATATGATTATACATTATGTTGTATTGTTTAATTTCACACAACTAGAATGAAAGAAGTATTCTTTATCCTTTACACTATATAATAGATATTGAAAAAACCTCATTTAAATTCTTAAATGGATCATAATCTCATGTGATAAGAACAAGCATTAATAATCCTTGAAGGTTAGTGAATGGTAACCAATTACTGTTGATATACCACTCTAATTGGTATATAGTTATGTCAGATCAACTATGTGTCATGTAGTGTGACTTCATGTAAGAATGACTAATTCAATTAATATAAAATTATTATAGAATGGAATTTTTTATCTAGTTTTAATGTCTTATTGAATGCAATTTCACTATATAATATAGAGTACTGTGATAGAGATGATACACTTCAAAATATATAGTCCTCTATTCAATATAAGGATGTACCCAAATGGAGAGATTAATATCTAGGATTATTTTTCACCATTCTAGGCTACATGTGGTGGAGTCATATGATCCATGAATCTACCATAAATGGATTTTTTTCAGGGAAAACCCATGTCTAGGCCCCAGATAAGTGAACTCGGGCATCACTATGTATTCTCAAGAGGCAAGAAACATGCCACACCTAGTGAAAATATTGTAAATTGAGATTGAAACTATATGATATATTATTTTAAAAGATGAATTTTTTCATGATGTTTTATTACTGATTCCTCCCATACTGAGACCCCTTAAATTGACTTTTCTCATTATGTAATGAAATTAGGATGTTTAAATAGACCACTATGAGAATGATAATGTTGTCTATTTTTATACCTAAATGTCAAATTGATTAATTTAATGTGATAAGGACTAAATTTTCATGTGTTTTATGGTCATGTGACAAGGATGTTTTGGTAATCCATACTTGAAAATATTAGATGAGATCTAGATTTCACTATGTATCATATGAAGAGGGGAATGCATCCACACATAAATTATATATGGTTCTAAACATATATTCTAATACTAAAATGTAATTTTATTTTATATCATGGGTTTGGATAATAATAATTCTAATGTTCATTAACATAGTTATAACTATTGAATCCCTAGGGGATTTGAATAAAACCCATATATTGATAAAGTTCCTATTAATATGAGAATTATTTTCATCATGTATTAATTGATAAAGCAATAGTTTGTAAACTCTCCTCCATAAAGTTAGTTAATACATATGTGAGAAAATTTTATTTCTCAAACAATTTTATATGGATTGTTTTCATAGAATTGTTTCATGTACAACGAAAGAAAATAATCCTTCACCTTAGTGAAGTGATACACACTAATGAAATTTTGGGTGGTCTCTATGTAAATTATTTTGTATAAGCCCAATAAATGAAATCCAATTATCCATACATTTATTAATGTATCAAGATTCTAACCACATTTGGTTCATGAAATGTATTTATGTATATTTAACTCATGTAAAGGGTAATAATATTGACTTTAACCATACTATATCTCCATCAAGAGGTTGATATATTTTTAATGATGAAAAAATGAATATGTACAGTGGGTAGATTTTTTATTAGGTTTTTCAGTTTGAAATTGGATAAGGGAACTAAGAGTCACAATACAAGATGAAAGAACATTAATCTACCCATGTATTGTTCTACAAATGTCCCTACATATAACTGGAAGGTATGCCTGGGAATTTTTTTTCTAATGCATAGGTTCATGAATAAATTATATAATATAGGAGGCTCTTATGTTGATCGATATAACCTGATAAAAGGGCATATTTTCTTGTTTTTTAACCCCAATGAAAATGTCTTAATGGGTACATGTTTTATATTTGATATTAATTAAAAACATATAAAATATTCATATATATGGTATATTTAATATTCATATCAATGTAGTTTTGGTGAATGTAATGTAATCATGTGTCTTGATGAATGACAAGTGATGTGATCATCTATTTGGCCAGTATATACTTGAAAAATCAAGAAACCATGAATATATTAAATGATATTGATATATTCTACGTCCAATGGTAACTATATGTCCTCCAAAAATGGTTTACATGGTTATTCATCTTTTTATTTGATATAAAAAGTTGAAAAACGGTGGATTTAAATGTATTTGGTATTGATCACACTAGATCCCTTTTTAGCATTAACAACACTAGCAGATTTCTAGAAAAATTATTTTCTTATAATTATTGATTAGTTATATCAAAATTTGTTGCATTTATATGAATTCCGATGGAGTAACAATTTTTCGAGTGAATGTGTATCACATTATGATAAAAATTGATTCTAAAAATTATTTATCACTGCCAAAAATGTGTTGTTGATGATCTATAAAACAATATTTTGATGTATTTTTTAAATTTTTTGATATATGATTTATGTATTTGAGATAAAGAATTATATATTTTCTAAAAGTAATTTTGGAATGAATATAAATTTATTTTTTAATATGGTTTACTATTTATGAAATATAATATAAAATTAGATAAAAGGTCACTCTATATATAATAAACAATTAAATTTTTATTTAGAATCAATATAAGTTTTAATTTTTTGTTATTGTTTTAAGAAAAATGATTTTCCAAAATTCTTAAAACTCATCAGATGTTATAAATTTAAGGTCTTTTTAATCTTTTGGTAACACAAATGGGATTTTGATCACATTTGGGTGATTACTTATTGATCAAGGGGTGGTAGACTATAAACCATTCCACATACATATTATATAAAAAAATGATTTGAGAGATTTACTTGATGAAAACATGTTTAAGGAAAACATTATTCCATATAGAAATATACTATAATTTTTTATTGTAGGGAAACATTATAGGTTTCTAAATTAATATTGAATAAATTGGCGATTAAGGTATATGAAATATTTAATAATTTATGTGTAAAAGAAGTTGGTATGTCGTAAAAGTAGTATTGTTCGGATAAGTTTTCTAGTTAGATATTGTATCATTATTTATATAATAAATCTATTAATATTATGGTGTATTTTTTTTAAAAATACTAAAATTATATATTATGTTATATTGTAAAAGTTAAACATAGTAAATTATACAAAATAATAAATTTTAATGGAATTTTTTCATCATTATGGATTATGTTATTCTTTAAGCACATTAATATTATGGTTTAGATTGTAATTTTGGGAACTGTTATATAATATGATTTAATGATAAATGTATTTTGGGTTATTTATTACATCTTAAGAATTCATACCTAGAGGTGGAAGAAATTGGCTATAGGATAATCAATTATTCCATTATTAATTAGGGTTCACTGAAACAAAATGATGAAAAATAATCTATAATGGTTTTTTCCTTAAACTAAATTTCAATGTAAAAAATTGGATTGATGTTGTGATTTTATGAGAACTAAAAAATTTCAAATTATTTCATTTTGGAAGACTATTTCATGGTGTAATTGTTTCACGAATGGCGCTATACTCTTGAATTATTTTCTTATATAATTTACAAATTAAAATATTTAAATGATGATGTCATTAATAAATATTTTATTACTGAAGTGGATGAAAATTCGTATGAATCATAGATATTATTAGTGTATTAAATTAAGAGAAACCTGAATTATTTATATTAAAATTAAAAAACAATATTTCATTTGGAGAATATGAATAATAGATACTCTTAAAATGATTGTAATATAAAAAAATAGATTTAGAGAGTTTTCTAGGTGAGATATATTGTATGAAATTCATTGAGACAATCATATCAATTATTATAGGGTATATTGTTTCCCTAATCATATTTTATCATTCAACATTTTTCTATGGTGGTAAGTATATTTTATTGGTCTAGTAATGAGTTATTATTTATTGAGGAAAATAGTGAGTTACATTTTTTGTTGTTTTTTCATCATGGATTCATAGTGTGTTCTCTCAACATTTTATGAAACATTATTTGTTATTATTTTTTTGGTGTTCGAAGACAATATCAAGTGTATAATCATTGAATATTATAAAATTTGAGTGAACCATAGAAAAAATTTATTATCTCACATTTTTTTATTTATATCAATATATGTTATTATATATAGTATTTGTTTTGGAATAGATTGTGAAAAAATTTATTTTGAATGGGTTATTAATTTCTCATAACCTAATCCACTCCATATATGTATATATTTCATTTTGTGGGACAAAAAATCATCTTCAATGTGTAATGATCAATTTGATGATTTTTAGACTCTTAATAAGATATTAATTTAATTAAGAATGAATCTATAATTGGGTTATTTAATATAAATATTTTCGAACAATGTAAGAATTAGATTTCAAAAAACTTATAGTTTCTAGGGAAGGATATGTTCACAGATTACATGTACGATATTACATTCAATATTGAATGTAAATCCATTTTGAAATTATATCATAAAGAATATTAGAATGATTTAAAAGGAATGAATATATTATGGGATTCATTACCCAATAAAATATATATGATGGTGATGTCATGTAATTCATCAAATTTCATGTGAGAGTATAATATTAATTTCTTTAATGTAAAAAAATTATTGAATTAAGATTAAATTTTTATTTAAAATGTTAATGGATATATTTATGTACACAAATGAATCTGCTGATTTATTTTACAATCAGGTGAAAGTGATTACTAAATAAATCCATAGAATCAATTATATAATTGATGTTATAAAACATTAAAATTGAATATTGATATGTTTTAAACCTAAATAAAATATTATTTTTTCAGTGATAGAGAAAAATGATTGAAAATATTTCCCATTTTATTGTCTTTATAGAATTATTTTAAAAATATTGAAGAAAACTAACAATGATGATTAAGGGATAAAGGATAAATTTCATGATGTGGATATCACAGTAGTAAATATGTTTTTATTTTAGGATAGTACCTATGATTTTCATTTTGAATATATAATGGTATTATTATTATAGAATAAGAAATTTCTAAAAGGAATGTTCATAGGAATGAATTCAATCACATACTAATAATATTGAATTGTGGGGAACCAATCTATGAGGGTCCTATGTGGTTTGGGGATGAAGATGATTATTAAGAACCAATAAAGATAAAAAAAATTATTTCGAAAATAATAAAAATTTGAATTAAAAAATTATTTCATATGTAGATCATGATGAAGCCAAATGGAAATTACATGGATTTAATATATGAAGATGAAATTATTGATTTAAAAATGACTGCGAGTACTTACATGATGATTTTATAAATAATCAAAAATCCATAATGTATAGTGATGGTGAATACATAGATTTATATGGTTTTATAGAAATTAATGTGTATTAAGATGTTCTTATTAAATATATTGATTCTTGGTTATCTAAAATAATGAAATATTACTTTAAATAATCTATCATGAAACTCATAATTTTATAAAAAATGTAAAAAACAATTGACGGCTAAACATGACAACTATAAAACTAAAAATTTTGGAATTATTGTATAATTTTATCGATGTAGATCTCAAAACTGATGATCAAAAACGAATCATTGATTTTTGATCAATTTGGTGAAAGATTCTTTCAATAGGATTGAGGATATTAAAAGATAATTCGTCGATAATAGGTGAAAATCATGGATAAATAAATATATATGAATCCTTACATTTCATAAAAATGATTCAAAACATAGGAAATAGATAATTTTAAAGCAATTTGTTGATATACATGTAATAATAAATAGTATTCCCTCTAGAAAAAATTCCATCTATGGAATGGAAACAATTATTGGGTTTTGATTGAAAATAAGGGCATCATGGTTGGTGAAATTCCACAACTGTCAACTCATAAGAAAAAAATAGATTTTGGTGAGACCCAAACATCCATTGAAACCCAAAATAATATAATATACATTATTCGAAAAATTTGGTGAAATTTTTTCGGAAGTATCAAACATACATAAATAATGTGTTCTATAGAAAATAGATATATCAAGGTATAAGATAAAAAAACATCTGTGAAAAAATAGTTATATGTATTTTTTTGATATATGATTTTTATTAAGGGGTGTAATAGAATTAAATACATTTATTTATCATTAATTATCTGATAGAGTGTGTCATGGGATACATGAAAGGGTGAAAAAATGATTACATAATATCAAACCACCTAAATATTGAAAATGAATACATATATTTTCATGATAAAGAGAATCCATCTTATTCAGTTGAGGAACAAGGATATCAGCAAAAAAAATATGTGAAGAAAAATATCAAGGATTAAAAAAGTGTCCAGTGGGTTGTTTTAGTTGTGACAACATTTAATGAAATAGTTTTAGTTATTGTATGAATTTCTAAGAGTTTATTAATTTTCCATAAGAAAATAAATAATTATGTTTTGATGGACATACAATACAACAAGGAAGGTATTATATGATTTCAAAACAATGATATCTTGATGATAATAATATATGAAAAGAATAAATTCAGAAAAAAGGACTTATGGAGAATAAATTTCCTAGTTTTTGATTACCATGGATACAATTTATATAATATAAGTCAATTATATTACTCTGGGCATGATAAAAACAATGAATATTTATATAGTCAATGGAAATTCTTGTAAAATATTGATACATGTAATGAACACTAAAGGTTATATATAACTCATTAGTTGTGAATAATATATGTTAATCATATCCAATCAAGACAAAAATATGATAGAGTACAAATATCTTATGCACTAGATGTAAAATCCCATGGAGTAGTTGGTGAATTTGAACGAATCTATGATATCCCCGCACAAAATGTGAAATTACTCATATATAATATATATTTTTCAAATAAGATTATCATTCAAATGATGTATAAAATGTAATATAATAATTAATATATTTATTATAAATAATACATTCTAATTCTTATCGATTTATATCACCTCATAAAATAGTTTGAAATGTACATATAATTCTTCATTGATGATAATATTCGAATAGAACAGTGTATAGTGGTAAATCAAAAATCATAATTCTTTGATTATATAACATTTTATCAGAGAAAATGAGAGAATATTTTTAAACATAAAATTTTTATTTTTTGGAAAGAAGCTGTCATTGATGTCCACCCAAAATCAATTAGTGATTTATATTCTGAATAATGATATATGAAAAAATTCATCCAAAATTACTAACTTCTGAAAATGATTTATTTTAGAAAATAAATTTAATAATCAATAATATTTCCCTTATTAAACTTATTTAATAAGAAATATTTTTGTAGTTTTATAATTATATTGTTCATACATTCATTATTATGACTAATATATATTTCTTATGTTAGTTTAAAGAGAAGACCCAATAAAATATGTTTCTTGGGGTGATCTAGTTTTGAAATAGTTTTAAAATTTTAATAATAAAATGTTTTATTATTATACAATAGGATAATCCAAAAATATTTCATATCATTGATATTATATTTTTTTGGATACTCATTATTGTTAAAGGTATATAAATATATGAAAAATTAATTGTAATTTTTTTTTTAAAATACCCAATGTGACTATGAATGAGAAAGAGTATATTTTTCAATAAATAAATCAGAAAACCTTAAAAGAAAAAATTGATAGATTTTGAAACATATTGGATTACAAGGTGATATTATTGATTCAAATAAATGCATTGACAATGAGTATGTTGAAACAACATTCACATCACCTATCCTGATATAAAATAGGGCATAAATAAATTAATTAAACAGTTTTGTAAGACCCTATTATTATGAATTTTATATTCCATTTAGAACTAATATATTAAATAGTGTAAAAAATATCTCAAATTAATCCAAAAAGTACAGTGAAATACTATATAACAATTAAAATGTATTATTAGAATTGGCGGGAATAAAATTAAGTGATATAACTATCCAATATATATATAAAAATAAAAATAAAGGTCATCATTAATAATAAGGAATTGATATAATTTAATTACTGTAGAAAAATAAAAATAGGAATGATTTATGATTTAAATTAATAAAATTTTAAAAATTGGATTTTGTAGGCATTATTTTATGATATTAAAAATATTGTGGATAAAATACACTATTTATATGAATAATATATCAATATCAATATATATTTTTATTGATAAAAAATAAATGAAATAATAGTTACTATTTGATTATTTACTAATGATTTGATTCGTTATATATTTATATAAAAGTTAAATTTTATAATTTTTATTCCACCAAAATTCATTTTTTTCAATCTATAAAAATATTATTATCTTATGGTGAATCTATGATATTTTTCTAAAATAATTTTTTATGTGAGTTGAAAAAATACATATTTTCTAGGAAGAATCACATTTATGAAACTATCATAATACATTATTTACATCACATTTTTTGATAATATTTTATCTATAAAATTATTTTTTAATAACTTAATAGAAATATTTAAATAATTATAATTTGAATTTATATGACCCATTTTTACCATTTTGAAAACATAAGTAAATTTTCACTGAAAATATTTTTTACTTTCTTACTAATTTTCATCAAAAGAAGAAAATAAATATAAAAAAATGGATATAATATTTTAACTCTATTTAATAATATTATTAATATTTTCTAATGATTTGTTATGCATTACAGTTAGATTACTATGATTATTGTTAATAACCATTATAATAGTAAGTATATTATTTTAAAATAATTATTTTAATCAAATGGTGTAATTTATTATAAGATAAACTAAATTGATCATTTTTATATAAAAAATGAATGTTTTTATACATATATATAAATATACTACCATTAATTTAATTAATAATTAATATCATATTTGATTCCGAAATAATATAGGTTAAAACACTATTTTTTCTAAAAAGACACATTTTTAATATAATAATTGTTTCAATTGAAAATTATTTTTAAATTATTTAGAATTTTTATAATATTTTATGGATATCAAATTTTGGTTTAAAACACATAATTTTTTATGATTGATTATCTCTAATTTTTCTTAAAAGTCAAGTGGTATAGTGATTGAAACAAGTTAAAAACATGTGTAAAAATAATTATAATTGTCTTTAAAGAACTTATATCACCCTAAATTCCATTATATTACACTTTTTTATCCTTTTATTATTGAATAGTTTCATTACATTAGTGAAATATATTGTGTACATCCAAAATTACCAATCTCCTCACTTATAAAAAGTGTATCTATTCATCTACATCATACTTCACCTATCAACAGTAATTTCATCCTAAAACAATAAATAATTCATAATAGAATCAAATATAACATTAATAATAATATGGTTTCAATTTTATATCATAAGGCCTATAATTTAATGAATATTTCCAGAAGAATTCATTTGTTCACAACTTTGATATTTTGTACTACATAAAAATTTCTTCATAATATTTGTCTTCAAAAATCCATATAGAAAAATTAATTTAACGAGAAAAATATTATTAATAAATAAAAGTGTTATTATATCAATGTAAGAACTATTTCTCAATCCTTTCAATCCAATATGAATAATAAGACACCATTGATCGTGTGTTTGTGCCGACTACCACAACTAAAAATAGGTGTGGTTATTTATCTATCCCAAACACTCAGGTATAATGATGGTTTTGGATTATCTGAATTAATACATTAACTATTACTCAATTATGATTATGAA
Source organism: Viscum album (assembly GCA_963277665.1). NCBI lineage: Eukaryota > Viridiplantae > Streptophyta > Magnoliopsida > Santalales > Viscaceae > Viscum > Viscum album. Next base: position 547,284,299 of record OY728157.1, read on the forward strand.
ATATCAATTTATCACATACCATCATTCCTTCTCATCTGTTGAAAAATGGAAACAATAATTGTTCGTACGTACAGACTACATCTCCAGAATTCTGAAATAATAATTTTTCATGACCAACTATATTGGATAATTATAGGAATTTATAAAATCAATATATATGGTAATTTATAAATTTTTTGGTATTTAAAAATTAATAATATTATAACATGAAATAGATTTCACTACCCAACAAATTATTAGATCAAACTTCTGTTCGCGTCGGTTTTACTACATACACGAATAATGTTATAATATTTAAATTATAAATACTTAAGGAATATTATGTAATGAAAATATCATGTTATAATAATTAATTTAATATTTTTTTTATTATTATGTGAATTTTATATTGATAATAAATATTTTTATTCATTTAACACCTTAAGATCATTAAACATGCCAAAATTTGTTATTCACATTTTCAATTTTCGCAATCCATACCTTTATCATTCACAAAAATGTAATGGGATATGATAAATCACCTGAAAAATATAATTTTTTAACGTGTATAGCCTATATATTATTATATTTTGGTTAATATAGAAGAATCAACCACTATATTACAAAATTAATACAATATAAGAAATCATTGTTTTTAAATCCCAATAATGAATAAAAACTATAAATTACTAATATATTTATAATAAATGGTTATAATTTTATTTTATATTGGTTTATATATATATGAATAAGTATCTAAAATAGATGATTATGTTTTTTATTTTTTTATACTTGTGGTTATATAACATTTTTCCTATGTAGAAAATACAGCAAAGGGTTTATTAGTCTCATATTTAACATATTCATACATAATTCATATTGTGTACCATGAAATAATTAATAATGATTTCTCAAAGACTAATTAATATAATTTAAAATATATATTTTATTAATGGGTTTAGAAAATATATATAATTATCTTTCTTTAATAGGATTTCTATTCGAAGGATATTATGTTTATAAGGGTCATGTGTCTCTTTTATCTTCGATGAGACATATTTGATATTTTACACATTAATCATTTTTATTGTTTATTCAATCCTTTATTTTCATCATGTTTGATTATTATATTTCATTTCCGGATATCACAATTTCAATTTCATTTTATTATTTTATTACCTTTTTATCATAATATTACTATTATCGTAAGGTTTTTTACATCAATCTAAATTACAAATCAGGATTGTTTATAAAAGAAAATCTATATTTGTAAATTTTATTCTTATTGATCATAATACCACCACAATATTTTTCTATACTAATTTTTTGTGACTAATGAAATGTAACATTTTAATTATAAAGTTATCTATCAATGCCTTTGTCTAACATAAATATTCAATGTCTATGTACATATTTTTTTCATTAGAATTTATTCAATGAATAGTATACATTTCCTTCCTCTTCATTGATTCTATTAACCAAAATTCAATATATAATTATAAATTTGATATTATAAACAAAAAATATACCCATTTGAAAAAAAAATTATTTTAATTGATTCTTACATATAAAACAATTCCCATTTTTTGATATGGGGATTTAAAAACCCAAAACTAATTATTCAAATAAATATATTTGATATTTATTAATTAATAGTTTTTTATATTTTTTATATATTACTTATTACATCACATTATAGATAAGTCGGAATTAATTTTTTATTTTTTATTATTATAATATCACTTCAATGTGGTGGTATGTTTCAGGAGAAAAATGGTTTGGGAATTGAGTTTATGTCTACCTAATGAAATCATTATGTATTGTATATGATATTGATGTAATGAATAATGTATTAGTTTAGACCTTTCTAGCCAGAGTAATGTTTTGTTTGGAAATTAATGATTTATATCATTATGTATAACTTTACATATTACATCATAATAATTTTAGTAATTGTTATCGATGTGATTTTTATAATATTATATCCTCCATGGATTTAGGATAATATAATTTGTTCACTTATATAGAAATTTATGAAACTTATTTATTTCTTTCATATTATCCTTGCTATTATAGCTTCTAATATATATGTTCTTTTACTGACCATTTGACATCTCCATTCTAATGATTTAATTTCCCTAGGTTATGATTAAAATTATTATTCATTATATGTTTATAAGCCTATATTTTGTTGAGAATTGTGTTGGACATATTGATGACAAAGTTTAAAAAAACAGATTCATTATATAGTTGAAACATGTTTACAAGATAGGAATTATTTGGGATTTATTAGTTATTTTTATATAATTCTCTAAAGATATATAGTTAAAAGTTCATGGGAATGATTGTAATTTCAATTTTGTTATATATCATTTATTCATGACACTATAAAATTCTTGGGTGGTAAGAGTTGGTATCAGGGTAAATATTAAACAAGTATAGTGGTTATGAAGTTAGAAGATGATAAATTTCGGGATTATAAGTAACATTTGATCATAATTTCATAATATATATAAAAATTTGGGTTGGTATAAAATATTTTAATTAGATATTATATAATATTTTTTTGGTATTATGATAAAAAACATTAGTGGAAAACTAGGGATATTTCTAAGGGATGTTTCTTTATAAAGGTGACTTCTTTAATGTTTTATTAATCTACAGAATGTTTGGTTTACATGAAATTAAATCCTTGTCTATAAACAAGAATGGTTATATGTATATTCAAAAATGAACCTAGTTGTAATCACCCTAATACTAAATGGTGGACTACCAACTCTAGTACGTTATTAGTTCACCTAAGACATCACACTCCGAACACTCTTAGGGGATATGATTTCTCTAATCATATTCTTTTTTTGAACCTTTATGTGATATTTGAATATATTTAAGTTGTATAACCTAATGGTAAAATGAAAATGGATATCATATATGGAACCATATATAATCATATATTATTTTATAAATTAAAATATATGTACATTATTAGATAAATGTGATTTTGGATTTCAACAGAATGGATTTATATTATTTTTAGCCTCAAAATATATTTAACATATTGATATTAATTTGGAAATCTATTTCCATGATTTGTTTAACATATAATGGAGAACCCTAATAAATGTGACCTAGTATGAACCTATATTGATATATGTTAAATAATGAGTGATTTAGTTTCAAATTAATGCTAATGTGGGGGATATTGATTGTAATTCATTTTCAAGATGAATTGTTAAAATAATTAATTTAGCATGGTTATATTATAGTGAAGATTATTCATAGCTCATGATAACTTCAATTGGATTTAGCAATGTCTATACACTGAAGGAATCTTGTTTACATTGGGTTAAAAGGAAAAATTTGTTATTTTTCCAACATGAAATGAAATTGGATAATAAAAAGAATGTGAATATTAGTTATAATTATAAAAAAAATCAATTATTAGTATTCATTGTTGGAGTAATGTTAAACTCCAAAAGTCAAAAAATAAGATAAGGACGATGTTTCTTGGATGTTTGGGTGATCAAGATGATTAAGAAAAATAAAATTAATTTCATATATGTGAAAAATATAGGAAAATAATTGTTGGAAAATGTTTCAAAAATAAATAGAAGATGATTCAGGTAAGTAAAAAGAGTGGATAGAGTAACAAGTTGAAATGTAAACATGAATCAGTATGTTAACATGATATGAGAGAAATATTTATTTACTAGCCCTATATTTGATAATATGGTTCACACCTAATTTGAAAATATATATTGAGTTATGTCCATGAAATATATACCCCCAAAGAATATTATTTTTAAGGGATAATTAGAATTGTGATGATGATATTTACTTATGTAGAAGAGAATAAAACATCTTGATACATTAAATTATACATTCAATTAAGACATAATATGGTTTACATAAAATGATATACACAACCTGAAACCATAATGAGTCATGAAATAATATATAACCATTAAAAATACATTTTCAAAATTAGTGGATAAAAATAGAGGTAATAGAATTATGAAATATATGTTGAAATTAAAATTATGGTCATTATGCATACAGAAAAAAACTACATTATTTTAGCTAAATGAATAATAGCATTTATGGCTCATTTAAAATGAAACTAGTAAAAAATTGTGTTTTATTCAATGTAATTTAAGATACCAAATATATTGTTTATTAAATATACTATTTATTTAAATAATAAAATGACAGAAATTTATAAAAAAATATTGGAAAATATTATCATTATTTTATTATGTTTCCCAATGAAAATAAAATTGTTTATATTTATAGTAAAAAATTTAATTTTTGAATTGGAATTGGGAAAAAATTGATTTTGTTAATGGAATTAGAAGAAAAAAATTATCCTATGGTAAATTTTTTAATTATTTTATCATAAATTATTTTTAAATTAATATTAGCAAAATTCTCATTTTTTGTATACCCTCTCTTATTTGAAATTATCAAAATACAATAAAGTCTTAACTGTTTTATAAAAAAAATTTCTATAAAAATATATTTTTATAACATAAAAAATTGATTTCAAAGAACAATTTTGAATTAATTAAACAATTCTCTATAATTTTGGAAGCGGGTGTAATATATTATTCAAAAATAGATTATATTCACTAATAATTTAAACTAAAATTTTAGGCATAAATGTATGAATATTAAGATTAATTCTATTGACCTTTATTATAGAACGATTGTTATTTTCAATGAATTTATTTAATAATGTTGGGAAATTTAATAAAATTCCAATTTATCTATGTTTATTATTCCTTTTATATGATATTTATATTTATATATAATTTAATTTAATTATAACAAATATAATTGCTAATTAATGTTATATATGATAAAGAAAATTTAATTTATATTACAGTTTTTTACCAAAAAATAGTTTTCTAATTTATTATATGTTTTAATTTTAGTGTTCTATTAACTAATATAAAACATTAATAAAATTAGAGAAAGGTAAAACCTGTAGGATAAAAAATTAGATCAAGATGTCACAATTACAAGAGGGGGTGAATTGTATGTTTAAAAAGTTTCAATTTAGAAGAAAATTTATGATTAATAATGTTAAACAAGATGGATTCACGAACCCTATTTAGTTATTAACTAAGAAAATAACATATTTACAATCTAATAAGATGTATCTGATAAGGAAACATAAAAAAAGTTTGAATAGTGAAATATTCTACCTTAAAGAGTATATAATCTTCTTTATATTATAGTGTACAAGTATACGAATTTGTAAGAAAGTTACACTTCATATAATTAACAAAAAGCTATGGAATTAAATCCTCTAACAAAATCGGACAAGTTTAAGAAATATTTTTACCCATATAGAAGGGTAACCAACAACCTTTGATAAAGGTCCCATGACATAAAATTTAAAGAATTTTTGTCTAACCCACACTAAGGTAAGCCCATGATAAAATGAACGAAATCTGTCTTTCTATCCCCGTATGACCTCAGTCTTTAAGGTGATCAGTACCTCAGCCTTCCTAACCCCAGAATCCCTTGATATCTTGATATATTGGCACCTATATCTTCATATTTCTATAATAAATATATTTTAGAACAAAAATATGAATCACACAAGGTAGGATGAACAAGATGTTCTTTGTTTGAGGAAGTTTTTAAAATCATTAGCTCAAGGTATATCAAGTAGAGATCTCACCGCATATAGAAGTTACACATGATCATTATTTTTTTGATTATTGAAATGGAGGGGTATTTATATTCATGGATTAAAACAGTCGACATCCTCCTCCAACTATCATATGATTCAATAAATTTCAGAGGGATTGTACACATGGCCCTCATGAAATGGTTATGTTAAAACACATTGGACTACATCATTTTATATAACAAACTATGATAAACATTGACATGCTTAAGAAAATTTATCACAATTATGATTCGATAAAATGGAACATTACATTAAGGAAATTAGGTAACAAAAATAAAATCATTTAATCAGTTTCTTATGAATGTAAGAATTAGAGTCTAGAAACATTGACAGTCTGATTCAAAAATAAAAGAGAACTAGATTCGGATTTCTGAATAAATCGTATTATGAATTTAAATGAAATCAGAGTATTGTTTTAGACGAATTTGGTGTTTGATTATAGGAGAAATCAGAGTATTATTTCAGGTGAAATAAGAGTATTATTTCAAGAGAAATCATAGTTTGATTTCAGAATAAATGAAAGTGGGATTTCAAATGAAATTCGATTAAAAAATTATAAGAAATACGAGTTTGATTTCAAGTGAAATCGGAGTCTGATTTATGAAGAAATTGGAATCTGATTTCAGAAGAAACTAGAGACTAATTTCTGATGAAATCAGAATTCTATTTGAAATGAAATTAGAATACGATTTCAGAAGAAATTGGATTCCAGTTTCAAGAGAAATTGTAGTATGATTTTGGATGAAATCAGAGTCTGATATCTGAATAAATCAGAGTCTAATTTTGGAGAATAAGGTTTCAAATTTCTAGAGAAATCAATGTATGACTTCTAAAGTTATCATATTTACAATTCTATCAAAATCAGATTCTAATGAACTAAAAGGTACTGATTTAGATATGGATACAATTTTTGACATAAGAAATAAATGGTTAGACATGGTTTGAGAAAACACTAGTTACGATATTGAAATCTATATATAAATTAAAAAACCATTTTTTGAGATATAATATTTTCCTTTAGAGAATTTTTCTCAGATAAAGATAATTTCCCTTGAGAAAATGTTATTATAATTTTTAAAAGATAGTGGAATGGAAAATTCTTATGGAAACATATTGACTCAACAATCTACCCCATTTTGGAAATCACAAACAATATTTCATAAAAGTATATAAGTTTTAAGGTTATAATTTTTCATCATAAAAGATATAAATATCTAACTTTTAATTTATATATAATTTTGAATATCACTAAATCCCACATAGGTTTTAAAATTACCAAGGATCATATTCATTACATTCTTAGAGAAATAAAACTTTTTTATTCACGAATTTCTTCTTTATGTAATCCCCCCATTACATTGGGAATTATCTTCTTTTAACATAATATTCATTTTGATCACTATTTTCTAACCCTTTATGATTTTTAAAAACAAGAGAAAGAGAAAAAATGTATCTAAAAGGATACTAATATAAGAAACAATATAGTACATAGATGAAAAATTTTATTAGTATAATAGTTTTTTTACAAAGTAAAATAAAACAAAAGATTAGATTTGAAAAGGGAATTATTCCCCCATAATATTTTCTCCTTTGGCATTAACTTTGTTATGGTATCCTTTTGATTCATCAAATCATTTTGATCATATGCAAACATTTTGATATAATATTCACGATTATGATTTTTCTTTTCAAGATCGTTGACTCTGTATTCCTAACACACACGAACTTATCCTTGATACTTTAACACTTCTTCATGTTCTTCATGTTTTTCTACCATCTATTCCTTGAGTCCAACATCCCCTTTTAGAATTAATGTAGCATAATTCAGATTCCAATTCAGACCTTTGTCTTCTTGAAATCGTCTAGCTTATTCATACATTATATTTTGAAAAAAATTATGAATGATTATTAATTATTTTATCAGACTTATAATAGGAATCTGTGACTTAATATTTGACATTATCAATGATTTTAAGATCATCTATCATTTAAATAGTCTATTTAGTTATCTCATTTTAAGATCACATATAAGAACCATAAATGAAAGGAAAATTCTATAACATGGATTCATTTTTGATAAAAAAATTTATAAGAAGATTTTTTTTAATATGTCATTTGAGTGATTGTTTCTTGAATCACCTAAAATATGGAATCAATGCATGGAACCAATGGATTGGTATACACAAGAATCTTTAAGGAATGAACCACAAAATCACGTCTAAAGGAAGATAAGGATTATAAATAAGATTCTTTTTTTATAGGAAAACATTATCTTTCTCATCTTCATTCCCCTTTGATTTTCCAACAACTCATTTATCTGCACATACAACAAAAATATTCATAGGAAAATCAACCACATCTTTCTTAGCTTTCTGAGTCATAGATATTTCCTTCTCACCTTTCCAAGTCTCATGCTCACTATCATAAAACTGAAATACTCTAACATCAACATCATTCACTTCATTAACATTAAATTTTTCATAAATTTTATTTATCATCCTTATAACCAAAATGTCGTAAAAAATCATCATTATTACTTTCATCATCTAAATAAATTTAATCGAACTCAACCATACCATCAATTTTTTTTGGAATAGATTGTTCTTATGAAATAATCTTAGTGGATTTATCATGGGTTATTCTTATGGAAAACTTTTCTTAAAGTCTCTCTGCGTCTTTATATTGTTCAATAATTTTTATAACATCATCACATTCATCATACTCTTCTTATTTTTCTTCTTGGTAAACTTATTATTCTTCTACTATGGGTTATGAAACAGAAATATCTTTCATTATATTATCTACAACCAGAGTCTCAGTTGAAACGGGTTCATGCAAGAATGATATTGGTACCTGAACGTGGTTAGATGCCTTGATTGTATCTCTATCCAATTATTGTATAATTTCATCCTCTAACTTTTTTCTTCTTCAATTTCATATATTTGTCTTGACTATCATGCTCTTATGCTTATTTAATATATATGTACATAGCCTCAACATTTCTTAACCCAAAACAACATCTACAACCTTCTTTTATTTTGTGATCTCTCTCTATTTATTAAGAAATGCTTCCCAAAAACTCTTTTGTTTATTAATCTATGGTGGATCAGATACTGTTTCAGCTGCTGCTAATTTATTTTGCGGTTCTAGATCTTGACATTTTATTTTTTTGAAGGTTTTATAGGAGAATTATCAATATTCTCATTTCCTTGGTGCTTCTTGGTTATCCTGATTAGGAAGATAAATGAAATCTCATGTCCTGGTACTATAACCATTCTTCATCCTTTTCAAGGTGTCATCACTTAACGAAATAATCATAATTAATTAGGCCTTAGAATTGATTGAAATTTTAAAATAGTCTAAACACAAAGAAATAAAATTCGACAAGATCATAGGGTATATTATGATCTAAGACATGATGGGTCCATTCATGATATTACTGACGGTTAAAAGAGTATACATAATAATGGTTATCATCCATAGATTCAATAATAAATTCATAATGAAGGTACCACATATTTTCAAATATTTTATATAACCCATCCTAAAAATCCAAAAAACATACATCCCAATAGTATTAAATTTGTGGCTTGAAGAAAGATTAGTGATCTTCAGTATCTTCACTCCCTTTTTCCCAAGGCACTTAATGGGTTTAACATTCTCAAAAGAACCTTGTTTATCAGGAAACTTGTGTGTTTAAAATATGTATTCTCCATTATAATGAGTATCAAAGATACTAGAAACCTTGTTGAATGATTGAGAGTACATGTTTCCACAACTCATAAATGAAAACATTTCTCTTCCACCTTATTCATGAAATTTAGTTGTATCATAGAACTCTATAATATGTTTAGTATAAATGAAATATGGACTCTTCTATTTGGATTCACATAGACATTCCCAACCATTATTCTTTATGATTTTTGAAATCCATGAATCATACTTTCTAAAGAAATTTGGGCACATCATCCTTTCTATGAAAATATTTCAATCCTTGAGTACTTTGTATGAGACAATCAGAGATTGTGAGGAAACATCAAGAGACAATCAGAGCATTAGGATAATGGAAAAATTAATGGAATACATGAATTGCATCATGGATTAAACATAAAAATTATGATAAAACAGATGTGGAATGAAAATAAGGGGTCTTTTATATGGGCATCATGATGACGATTCCTATTCTCATTTTAACCCAATGGATGATATTTTCTAGATTTTCTTGGGAAATTTATATCAATGATGGAGATTGATTTATAGGTTCTGATCATTTGAGGTTATAAGGAAGAATCATATTTAAGGAAAGTGAATCTGATAAGGATTTCATAAAATAATATGTGAAATTCAACCAAACAGAAATTGTAATTATAGTTATATATGTAAAAAAATATACCATTTGGATTTTGCAGAATTTTTTTGCAGTATTGATTAGGTTCCTCTAATAAAAAATTGGTTCTAAAATGTTTTATTTGGGAAAAACTTTTTTGGACTCTAAAAATTAATGCTTTAGAATTTTTTTGCAAAATGGAGATAAAAAAGAGTAAACATATGTATTCCTCCTATGAAAAGGAGTATCTTAATGTATAGAGATAGGTTTCAACAAAAAGTTATTGTGGATGATTACCTCATTGTTATAGTTACATAATTTTTATTAATTTATTCAAATCTATTTAATGATATCAATTTTCTAGATATGTCAGCATGTTGATCTTGTATTCCTATAAATTGAAGAATGATGTATTCTTGAAGTGTGTAATCCCTAAGAAAGTGATTCATAGTTTCTATGTCTATATCCCAAAAGTGATGTCAAAGGTTTTTTCTTAGGGAAGTTGCAAATGTATTATCACACATTATCTATATTTTGGTATAACTAATTCAATATACTATGTTTTTTTGGTGCATCCACAACACTTGAGCACAACAATTTCCAGCTACTGCATATTCAGCTTCAGTAGAGGAAAGTGCTACTGAGGGTAATTTCATTCATGACTATGAAAAAAATGAATCATTTAAGAAATGAAAATTATAGGATTTACATTTTCTATCTATTCTATAACCACCAAAATTATCATCTGATAAACATATTAAAACAAAATCATTTCCAGAATAACAAAAATAATAAATCCATGGTTCCCTTTAAAGAGAAAACAATTATCTCACTCCTTTTAAATGGTATTATTTTGGAATAGACTATTATATTTCCCATAATAACACTAAAAGAGTTATGTCTAGAAAAATATATGTTATATATAATAAACTTTCTATCATACCTCTAAATGGTTTTTCGCCTACTCTTTTCCATGCTTCATCCTGATCAAGAGTGGTTAAAGAACAAATTAGAGTACTTATACTTTTATTATTGATATTATAATACTTATTAATAAGATAAATAATATTCATATGTTGAGATAAATAAGTCCCATCTAGTTTTTTTGAAATTTTAATACTAAGAAAAAAAGTTAACACACCCATCATACTCATTTAAAACTAATATTTCATGAGATTCACTAATTAATCAGATATGGAATGCTGAGATGATCCGAATATAATGCCATCACCAAAAATTAGAATAATAAAAATATTTCTCTTTTCATTATTTATAAAAATTCTTGGATTAATAGTTCCCTTAACAGTATTTTTTTCAAATAAAAATACTCTATGTCTGTCATACCCAGCTCAAATGTCTTATTTAAGTCCATATATTACTTTGGTATGTTTATAATCATGTTTAGGTTGTTTTGTATCTTCAAAACTAATAAGTTGTTCAATATAAGATTCATATTGAATGATTTAATTAAGGAAAGAATAGGTCATTCCCATTTTCAAAATATTGAAATTATAGAATGCTGCATAGTCTAATAGAATAAAAATAGATTCATGTCCAGATACAAGGGCATATGTTTCTTCATAGTCTATTCCTTATTATTAATTATAGCCGTTAGAAACTAATCTTTATTTATATTTTATAATGATTCTATTTTCGTCAAAATTATTTCTAAATACCCACTTTACACCAAGTAGAGATGTTTCCTTAGGTGTTTCAATAATGGTCCAGACATTTTTCCTTACCAATCTATTTATTTCCTCCTACATTATGTTAATCAAATCATCATCACAAAATACTTCATCAGTTATTTTATGTTTCAATTGGGAATGAAATTCTAGATGTTCAACTTCAATTTTTATAGAATATCTAGTACATTCTAATTTATTGACATCACCAATGATACTATCAATGGGATGATTATTATGAAACAAATGATTTGGGTCTTATAAAAAATGTTCATCAACATAAGAAAAAAATATTCTGGGGTAAATACTTCAGAAAAAATTTCATGAGTATTTTTCATATTATAAGAATCTTCCATCAATTATTGATAGTCTATTATTGAAAACACATCCAATGATGATGGTTTAGGTTGTTTATAAATAGAAGAATCATATTCCAAAATTTTAACAAATATTATTTCTTTTACAATAAAAGATTTTTTTGTCAAAAACTCTATAAGACATAGAAGTATTGTAGTAGCCTAGGAAAATTCAATCATATAATTTTTTTGTGAATTTATGAAAGTTATCATTAATATTAAAGATGAATACATTGCATCCAAATACTTTTAATTAAGAATCATTAGGGTTTAAACTATTCTATAACTCATAAAGAGATTTATTAAGAAATGTTCTGATTAAAAGTAGATATATTGTATAAAAAATAGTACTAACTGATCCATAAAAAAAGTGTTTAGTAGTATAGTATTCAATCAACATGGTCCATGTTATCTCATTAAGAATACAGTTTCTTCTTTCAACAACACCATTTTTTGAGGAGTTCTTAGAGCCGAGAAGTTACGAGTAAAGCCCTAATTACAATAAAAAGTTTAAAAATCCAAATTTTCATAATCTAATCCATTATCAAGATGAATATTTATCAATAGAAGATTTTAAACATTTTTAAAAATGTATTAAAATATTTAAAATAAGAAAAGTCTTCAAATATCTTTTCTAGAGAATGAACTCTTGTAAATATGGTGAATTCATCAACTAAAAAAATACACAATATTATCCTCCAATACATCAATTTTTTGGACCAAAAAGGAACCATATGCACTAGCTGTAATGCATCATATGTTGAGTCTTCAATAATTTATTTAAATCATGACTTATGTTTCATTCAATATTTACAAGGATACATACTTTTGGAGAATGAAATCTAAGCACTGGTAGTTCCTTGATGAGACTTTTAATTGTGTGTTTTTATAAGTTCTTATGGTTATATTGTCATATTCTTCTATTTTATAGCCAAGATGGATCTTAAATTAAACTACAACATTGTATGTCTAGGCTACTAAGGTCATCTACGTTATGTGTATAAAAATTATCTATCCCATGGGTAGAGAGAATAATCTTTTCCTAGAAATTGTGTACTAGATATTTATCATTCATAAAATTCCCAAGGTATATTTCATCAAATAATTTCCTTATTCTTATATGTTTGTGGTTAATACATTTAATTAATAATTTTTTTTGAAATAAAAAAAATTTACAAGAAGAACATTATTAGATATAACAATAATTTCTCCTTCTGAATTATCTCCAAATGTTCCACTATTTATCTAAATAAATTTTTCAAAGATGTTTTTTTAACAATCATGTTCCATGAACATAAACAAACCATGTAGCATGTGTTATTGTTGGCACATCGTTAGTATTCCTGAAAATAAAACAGTTAAACATTCAAAATCCAAAATTTCTGGGATTCAGTATTGTTATAATATAAAATCTTAGGCATCCAAATTTTATTAGAAATATGAGATTTATGAAACCCTATTAATTGGGTTTTATTAAAAGAAATTTAATTATCCCAATTTCCACCACATTGAAACTTCGTGAAAAAATGAGGACTTTGAGGAACAAAATAGTTGTGACTATAAACATGTATAGAATTAGGATAACCAAATCCAGAACTATTCCTAAGAATAAAAAGATATGATTTTTTTTTCAAAACATTCCATTCCATGAGTAATGTTGGAAATAAGTTTCTTGAAGGAAAATATTTCTGATATTAGTATAATTAGTAAATTATAATCCTCATAGTATTTAGTTTTTGAATTTGAGTTATTATTTAGAATATTTTTCATGGAAGTAACATATTTAAGATATTTAGATAGTTTTTGTCATATTATAATTATCATATATAAGGTTTTTTGGATCATTTTCAAAATATAGTATTTTCTATTCAAGATCTTTTGAATTATCTGATAATTATTTTGTTAAATAGTAGTTCTAGAATTTTCCAAAACATGTTTATTATTCATATTAATATTTTCATTCTCAAGTTAATTGGAAAACCAGGAATATTTTTCAAAAAAGTTAAAGTATTATCTTTTGATGAAGAAAAATCTTCCTCCAAATATTAATAAAATTCTTTTTTAGGAAAATTTTCGTTTAAGTAAATATTGGTTAATGATTTTTCAATATTTACCTAATCAATGAGAAATTTATTTTTATTATGAATTATGAAAATTAGAATAATATTCTTCAAATCCAGAAGAATAAATTTCGGAAGATTCATTAGAAGAATCTCCCCCACTAGCACTTCTGGGTACACATAACTTTCATTACATTATTTGAAATAGACTTATAGTACTTCTTCTTTTTTCATTCTAAATTCCTGTCCTTTTTTCATTGCTTTGTAGAATAATAATGTCTGGTCTGATATGAAGTTCCCTATTAAATTAATAACAAGATACATCAGAATATTTCTTATACATTCTATCTTTTTTCTTGTATCTATTTTAGAAATATTTCATTCCCATAATCGTGTTCATCCTCTGAAAAACATTGCAATGATCATTCCCAAAATGATCTCTATCACATGATTCAGAAATAATAATATCTTTTATAGATTTTATTTAGTAACTCTTTCAGGATAATAGGATTTTATATGATTTTATGTAGTAGTGAATGAAAAACTACCATTATGATTATTTTTCTTATTGATCTCTACATCTCCGTTCATTCAGGTTTTATGCTATATAAAATTCCCAAATAACTCATTAATACTTATTTTTGGAACTTTACTATTCTCATAGATTTCCTTTCTTTTGGATTCACACTCATTGGCCATAATATCTATTATCGTATCCAACAGAATCAAATAATCATGTCATTTTTCACCCATAGACTGTAGGTTGTTGAAAATAGTCCTAAACCATTGTTGATCATTCCGTATATGTTCTCCATAATGAAACATAAAACAAAGATATTCAGCTCTATGAATATCTCTTCTTGTTTCAATAGTCAAAGATTTTTCAAAATGTGTAACATATAATCACATCTATATGATTTTAGAAACATCACAAGATGAATTCTTAATATATATATTTCTAGAAATAGTACATTAAAATGTATGGACTATGTTGAAGTAATGTTGATACAATTATTTATTTTTATTGGTGAATTGTATTAATTCCTTGCTAGGAAACCTGTTGTTGTTAGGAGCCGAGCTCCCGAGTACCCGGAGTTGGTGCAATACAGAGGATCAAATTCGGTTCAGGCCTCGAGAAAACTAGATGCTGTTGAAATGGTTCATATGAAAAAAGTTCTTACCTAAAATATTTTAATTAAAAAAATAGTGTGAGCATACGAATGCCCATTAAGGGGTTTAAAAATAACATACTATACTCAAAATAACTATTGAAAACATTCCTTAAAATTTCCATAAAACATTTTCTTTAAAAAAAATGTAACACATTAAACATTCCATGTATATTTTCAAAGGGATAAAAGTGCATAATTTAAAACATGCTAACATTAACATATTATATTAAGGAAAATCTCATTCAAGATGAAAAACATAAGACATTTTATATTGAAATGAAAGTACAAGATTAATATCTAAGTGTAATGCATAATCAGAGTTGCGCTAAAAAAATAATAACTTCAATTTCATACACTAAACACTAAAATCACCGAGTTCTAAATATATGTCAGGACATAAATATACAGAACATTCTGAAACAATTAATCAAGGCCTTAGAAAATACGTCTAATGATTTAAGGCAACAGACAAAAATCCATAAGCTCTTTTATCCAAATAATCTACTTAGACGAATATTTTTCTGGTTAATTAAATTACATATACATAATGAGGAAAGTGCATATGACAAACTATGTCAATGCCTCGTGAAAGGACGTATAATGATTAAGGCCATGGCCAAAATACATCACTCATTAATAGGAAAGGCCTCGGCCAAATCTGCTACTAGTTGTCTCATGAGACCTAGTGATTCATCGAGGGGCTATAGCAGGCCCCAATCGTCACATAATAAGTCCAATGAATTTCTTCATAACTCAAAATCAAAGTGCACTTCCAACTTCCATTTATTAAATTACATATCACATATCAAACAAAGTTTACAAATTACTTGGTTTCTTATTTATCCTTTTATTTTTTCAATGCGTTCCACTCCACCTTGGACAATTAAATTCATAAACTCAGGAAAGGGCATAAAAGTTTAAATATTACAGTCCTTCACATTAATACATGTGTAATTAATTTAGCAAAAAACTATAAATTATGTTGTCAAGTCATTAATTATTAAATAAATTAATATTACCACACATGAAATACTATTTTGATCACTTAAGATGACAACGTCCATAACCATATTAATCAAGAACATTTATGATTAAGTAAAGATATAAAATTAACATAATAAATGATGAGGTAAACTTAACATTTCATGCGGTTTACTAAACTTACATTATCTCAATCATTTTTTTTAATTAAGCCTTTTTTATTACATTAAATGTCAAAACACAAATGTATACGACTCAACCATTAAATATTATAATTTTCTATAAAGGTGAAGAGTAACGAGTTATTATGAACATGAAGCCACAACCTTCCAAAATCAATATTCTAGAACTAAGCACATAAAATAAAATAATTTAGAAAACCATGATTACGGTTTCATGATGAGTATATATTCATCCAATGGGGCATGCATAAATGTAGTGACCATTCAGGCCGAAAACAACTGAAACGTATGTTTAGTTCTTTCTTTGCAAACCATAGAATTTTAGAAAAGAAAATGGAAGTCAAAGGTGGCATGAATACATCCGTACGAACATAACTGATTACCCATCAACAAGATATGAAATATTCTCATTCTATGTTGGTTTATCACTTATAAATTTATTAAAAAATGCATTAAATTTCTAGGGTAAAAATATTGAGTTGTTCTGAAAACTTCAAGTATATTATGTGTTCTCATATATAAGAACATACATGGTATGATGTAAAGCTTTCCTACACAATGTGTCTCCATGCACTATAGTCCTTTATTATATCATAATTCAAACTCAAAATTTCTTAATCTGGCTTAAGTGGTTTATACAGATCAGAGAGTCGGGTATTTTATACTTACATATTTTCATAAACACACACACCCATATATATATATATATACACAACCGATTATAATTTGAGACACAAAATCAAAATTTCATGGGGTGTCCATACATGGGGTCCATTAGCTTACGATATTGCAACCCTTGAAGGAAGAAATAACCACAAACTGTAGGGAAATATAACTAATATTACAAGTGTATATATATATGTATATACCCAAAATGGAAAACAAGAAAGTCTAAGCTTATTCCTCTACCATAACATGAGGATAAAGAGGGGCTCGGTAGGTGCTGGAGAACTTGGAGGAATTGCGGAGATCCGTTGAAGTCTTGGGTGCAAGGAACAAGATGGTTCTTCAGGTGATTTAGTGTGGTTTATATATTATACATGTGCAGATTATTTTAAATCAAGATTAGTGGAAAACCGAGGCCCAAGTGTCCTTTAAAAGAAACTAAAATTCATCCCTTGTGGAAACCGTGTGAAGGATAGAGAACGTCAGCTGTCACGGGTGGAGAAAAATTTTGAAACGTAGGGTGTAGTGTTACTGGTTCAGGGAACATCGCGGGGAAGAAGAAAACCTCTCAAGAGAAAAAACGGGAGGGATTTTGATGTCCATAATCAGATCTATCATGAAATAAAGGTACGATATGAATCCTTGATTTATAATGGTAGTATAAGACTCAGATCACGTCCAAGTCTGGTTGGACGTCCCAACGATGACGCGGTGTTTTAAAACTCTCAGACATCCGAGATTAGATCCAGAGTTGATCGAACAGTCCACCTAAATGTGGTGATATGTCGCAGTTGCTCAATGTCGAATGTGGGATCTATTTTAACGTCCCATATTGCACGATATGTGACCATACGACCACAATTTCTATTCTCCTAAAAAATCGCTTCCCACCTCAAAATGGGGAGACGCGTGGAGCTTCTTTATAAGACAAGGCCTCCGAAGCATCATTCAGAAAACACAAAACACACACTCAGGGGGCCTTACACATGAGCTCCCGGTCCCCCACAGTCCTCGGCCTACCCACTGCACACAGTGTCCTTACGCCCATGCTGCACACACACATGTGCTCCTATGCTCCCACACTCTTGTGTTCCCCTCAGGAGACCTATGCCTGAGCTCGGGCTGGCCTTGGCTTAGGCTGAGGGCTAGGCTCAGCCACCCAGAGTGTGCTACCTCCCTCGGCCCATCCATAAAAGGGCTGCCCTAACAGGCCTATTTTTTTATATAACCTAACATAAAAAATATTAATTTTTATGGAAAAAATAACACTATATATAAATCCTCATTTTTATATGTGACATCTATTATGAATTACAAGGTTAATGATTATAAATCAAACTTTGTATATTCTAAAGTAGTTTATAAACACTAAACATAAAAAGATATAAATTGAATAATAATTCTTATACTTGTGTTATAGTGGTCAAAACATAGCATAATTTAAATTATAATTCAATTAAATGAAATTAAACATAGTTAGAGACTCTAAATGGAAATCATTACAATATATTTGAATTAATTGCAACATGTTTTGAATTCCTTATTACATTTCAAAAACACCAATGTATAATTCAAATATATTTCATGGTGTTATCTTAATTCTCATGGTTAGGAGTAGTTTTATAATTTTCACTTCCATAAGTTAATTACTTGGTGAACTAAAATATACTTATAAGTTTATAATTAATTATTCAATGAAGCCCAAGACTATATTTATAGTCGTCAGAGTTCCATGGTTTTCCAAGGTAACGGTCACATTTATACCGTATAAAACCAAGCCTAAGAGTTCCATAACACTCAAAGGAGGAAAAATAGTTCTCGTTGTACCATTGGTTCTTAGTGTATCTATAGTGGATTTGGTTGTTCTCATGTTTGTTATGAAGGATACAAAGGATTTTTATTTCCTTCTCAGGGTTCTCGCTGTTTTCGGTGGTCTTCCTGTAATCTTGATTGGATTTTTAATTAGTATCTTTGGTTATCATGATTTTCCATTTGATCTCATTGTATTGTAACCACGACGGTGTTCTTATTTGAATTTAACTCCTTGCATCCATTTCATGTGCTTATTCCATTACATAATATCATTATTTTTCCATAACAGATAAGTATTGTTTATGTAATAGACAACATAAGAACATATAAATTATCATTACATGAAACACAAATTATTGGGGTGTCACATTATTCCCCCAACGAATAATTGATTCCTTGCAATTCCTTTTGTATAATAACAAAATAAACTCTCTAATTCTCTTACCACCATCCCCACCCTAGAAGTTCTTCATGTGTATTCAGTGGAAAACCCAAAAAGATGCTCAACTCCTCGAGTTCTCTGATCCAGACACACCTCGAATAGAAGCGGTTGAACTCTTGCATCAAACATTCGGTCTTGCAAAGGAAAACTCGAATAGAATAATTTTTAGAAATATCTATATGAACCAACTCATGAAGATCTCTCCAAAAAAGTCTCGATTGAGAAAATATAAGTCATAGAAATTGTCATAAAGGAAAATAATGAGAATTTGATAGATGTAAGCCACAAAAAGATTTCCCTCCGAAGATGACTCTAGAAACCTTACTCTGGCTGTGTAGTTCTGACCTAGGGTGAAGCATAGGGAAATCCCTTCGTGGTACTTTACTCTTCTCCTATACTCGGCCAGCTGTGTTGTGGCTATGCAGTAGTAAATGGAAGAATTCCCTTGATAGGTGCAGAGAATGTATGGATTTTTTGTCACTTCATATAATTGCATGAATGTTTTTCGATGGTTTGCGAGAGGTAGGTATTCTTCTTCACAGGTTTTGATTGTAATGATCTCCAGTACCTCTACAGGGAGAGATAGTATATGGGTTTGTCCTTCAATCTGAAAATTAATATTGAAACTTAACTTAGTAATACTTATTCAATAGGTATAGCCAATGAAAGGGTATGAAAAGAATAGAAAACAAGTTATATTCTTATACAATCCCTGGTACATAAAATAAAGTTGGGCTAATGGTTTCCCTACATTCCTAATACAAGAATCCCAATTCAAGTTCAAAATTCTCGATCTCCTGAAACCATATGCAACCCGAGCAATCGGGTTCAATATCATAGGGGCACTAATGTTATCTCCATAAATGAAAAAATGGGGTGTATAACTGAGAGACATAATTATACACTTGCTGTATGTGCACCCATCATGTGGCTTCATATTCAAGAACTTTGAAATCCATCACTTGACTATAATAGCCATATGACAGAACTTGACACCTAAATGCTGCGCGGAGATATCCTGCTGATGCTACCTCTTGGAAGGCCAAGAGGGATTGAATGACCTCTTCTATGCTGAAACATCTTAAAGATTCCCACATCGTATTTCCCCTGTCGCACATAGGATTGAAATTGGGCTTCCATCATAAAGATTAAATCCATGCCCGCTCCTCGGTGGAGTTGAAGTATTTGGGGAGAATTTGATATCTCACAATGATGTTTGCATGTCATATGAATATGAGTAATGTATATATAATTTAAATGGATGGATATTTAAATAATGGTTTCCATGACTTCATTGGTAAGGGAAAAAAGGATAGTACCTTCATTTTCCATATGAAAAATTTTGAAAATAACATTCATAGTATTGTTCATTAGTATTTATCAAGTTTTTCTTGTTCAGTTCTAGTTTTCCAGAGTCTTCTGAACTAAATCCTATGAGGACAACTGTCAGAACCCAAGATCCTGAGTACCCGGAGCTAGAGCCATACAGAGGAATGAATTCAGTTCAGGCCTCGAGAAAACCAGCTGCTGCTGAAATGGTTTATCTGCTAAAAGCTGTTACCTGAAATTTTTTAATTAAAATTGTAGGTTGAGCATACGAATGCCCAGTAAGGGGTTTAAAAATAACATATTATAATCAAAATAACTTTAGAAAACATTATATAAAATTTCAATGAATAATTTTATTTATGAAAAATGTAACACATTAAACATACCGTGTCAATTTTCTATGGGATATAAGTGTAGAATTTAAAACATGCTAACATTAACATATTTTATTAAGGAAAATCTCATTCAGGATTAAAAACAAAAGACATTTTCTATTGAAATGCAAGTATAAGATTAATATCTATGTGTAATGCATAATCTGAGTTGCACTGAAATAATAATAACAACAATTTCATACACTGAATACTAAACTCACTAAGTTATAAATATATGTCATGAAATTAATATACAGAACATTCTGAAACTTTTTATCAAGGTCTTGTCCAATATGTCTAATGATTTTAAGCCATGGCCAAAAACCCATAAACTCATTTAACCAAATATTATACTATAAAAATATTTTTCAGGTTAATTAAATTACATAGTCCTAATGAAGAATGTGCATATGTCGGACTGGGACAAGGCCTCTCCCCAAGATGTCTAATGATTAAGGCCTCGACCAAAATCTATAACTCATTAATTGGAAAGGCATCGGCCAAATTCGCTACTAGTTGTCTCAGGAGACCTACAGTTTTATCGAAGGGCTATAGTGGGCCCCACCCATCACATAATAAGTCCAATGCATAACCTCATACCTCAAAATCTATGTGCACATCCCACTTTGATTTGTTAAATTACATTTCACATATTAAACCAAGAGTATAAATTATTTGGTTTCTTATATCTCCTTACAGTTTATTCAAGGTGTTCCACACCACCTTGGACAATTTACTTCATAAACTCCGGAAGGGGCATAAAAGTTTAAATATTATAACCATTCAAATTATTACGTGTGTAATGAGTTTGACACAGAACTATGAATTATGTGGTCAAGACATTAATTAGTACATAATTTAATAGTACCAAACATGTATTACTATTTTGATCACTTAAGATGAAAAAGTCCATAACCATATTAATCAAGAACATTCATGATTAAATAAAGAGATAAACATAACATAATAAATGAATATGTAAACATATAATTTCATGCGGTTTACTAAACATACATTATCTCAATCATTTTTCTTAATTAAGCAATTTTTTACTACATTAAATGTCAAAACACAAATTCATACGACTCAATCATTATACATTATCATTTTCTATAAAGGTGAAGAGTAATGAGTTCCTATGAACCTGTATCCACCAGCTTACAATATCTATATTCATGAACTAATCACATAAAATTAAAGAAAATGGAAACCATGATTAGGGTTTCATGTTGTGTAGATATTCATCCAATGGGGTATGCATAAATGTAGTGATCAGTCAAGCCAAAAACATTTGAAACGTATGTTTAGTTATTTCTTCACAAACCATATAATTTTAGAAAAGAAAATGGAATTCAATGTTGGAATTCATACATCTGTACCCACATACCTGATTACCTATCACAAGAATATGAAATATTCTCATTTTATGTTGGTTTATCACTTGTAAATTAGTTAAAATATGGATTAAATTTCTAGGTTACAAATATTGAGTTGTTTTAAAAACTAAAATTATATTATGTGTGCCCATATATAAGAAAATACATGATTAGATGTAAATATTTCCTACACAAAGTGTCTCTATGCACTTTAGTCCTATATTATTTCATATTTCTAACTAAAAAATACTTAATCTGGCTTATGTGGTTTTTGAAGATCAGAGAGTCGGGTATTTTATACCTACATGTATTCATATACATACATACATACATACATATATATATATATATATATATATATATATATGAATATAAGTGGAGGCACAAAATCAAATTTGTATGGGGTGTCCATACTTTGGGTCCATTAGCTTAAGATCTTGCAACCATTAAAGGAATAAATTACCACAAACTGTCGGGAAATATACCTAATATTACAAGTTTATAAATATATATATATATATGTATATACCCAAAACATAAAACAGGAAAGTCAATGCTTACTCCCCTACCTTAACTCGAGGAGGAAGAGGGGCTCGGGAGGTGTTGTGGAACGTGGAGGACTTGTTGAGATCTGCTGAAGTCTTGGGTGCAAGGAAACGAGAGGTTCTTCTGCTGATTTGTTGTAGTTTATATGTTAAACCTATGAAAATTATTTTAAAGCAAGATGAGTGGAAAACTGAGGCCCAAGTGGCCTTTAAAAGAAACTAAAAGACATCCCTTGTGGAAACAGCCTGATGGAGGGAGAACATCTGCTTTCACGGGAGGTGAAAAATGATGAAATGTAGGGTGTAGAGTTACTGGTTCAAGGCACTCCATAGGGAAGAAGGCAATGACTCAAGAGAAAAAATGGGAGGGATTTGGACGGCCAAGATTAGACCTGGAGTGAAATCAAGGGCTGAGATGCATCTATCATTTATAAAGGTAGTGGAAATCTTGGATCAAGTCCAAGTATAATAGGACGGCCCAGAGACGACACATTGTTTTAAAACTCTCGGATGACAGAGATTAGATCCATAGTTGATCGAACAGTCCACCTAAACGTGGTGATATGCTGTGGTTGCTGAATGTCTAACACGAGATCAATTTCGACAGCCAAGATTGTACGATAATTGATCCTAAGACCAGGATTGCATTTCACCTGAAAAATCTCTTCCCCATCAAAATAGGGTGGCGTGTAGAGCTTCCTTATAAGCCTAGGCCTCTGAAGCATCATTCAAAAAACACACAACACACACTCATTGGGCCTTAAACATGGGCTCCCACTCCCCCGCAGGCCTCGGGCTACCCGCTGCTCGCCGCGACCTTGCGACCGCGCTGCGTGCACACATGCGCTTCTACGCTCCCACGCTTTTGTGCACCCCTCGGGAGACCTATGCCCAAGCTTGGGCTGGCCCAGGCTTGGGCTAAGGGCTAGGCTTAGCCACCCAGAGCGTGCCGCCTTCCTCAGCCCATCCATAAATGGCTGGCCCTAGTAGGACCATATTTTTTATATAACCTAACTTAAAGAAATATAATGTTTTAAGGGAAAAAATAACAATATATTGAAATCCTTCTCTTTATACATGGATTCTATTAAGCATTACAAGGTTAATGTTTATAAATCAAACATTGTATAATATAAAGTAGTATATAAACACTAAACATAAAAAGTTATAAATTGAATGAAAATTCTTATACTTGTGTTATATTGGTCAAAACATAGCTTAATTTAAAATTATAATTCTATTAAATGAAATTAAACATAGTTTGGGGCTCTAAATGGAAATATTTACAGTACATTTGAATTAATTTCAACATGTTTTGAATTCCTTATTACATTTCAAAAACACCAATGTATAATTAAAAACATTTCATAATGTTCTCTTAAATCTCATGGTTAGGAGTAGTTTCATTATTTTCAATTCCATAACCTAATTACGTGGTGAAATAAAATGTACTTATACGTTTTTAATTCATTATTCAATGAATCCAACAACTATATTTATAGACATAATAGTTCCATGGTTTTCCAAGGTAACAGTCACATTATTACCATATAAAACAAAGCCTAAGAGTTCCTTAAAACTCAAAGGAGGAAAAATGGTTCTCATTGTACCATTGGTGCTTAGTATAGCTATAGTCTTTTTGGCTGTTCTCATGTTCGTTATGATGGATACAAAGGATCCTTATTTCCTTCTATGGATGCTCATTGTTTAGGGTGGTCTCTCAATAATCTTGATATGATTTTTAATAAGTATCATTGGTTAGATTGATTTTCCATTTGAGCTCGTTGTATTGTAACCAAGACGTTGTTCTTATTTGAATAAATCTAGTTGCGTCCATTTCGTGTGGTTATTCCATTACACCATATCATTATTTTTCCACAAGAGATAAGTTTTTTGGGGTAATATTCAACATAAGAACATAGAAATTATCATTACATGAAACAAAAATTCTTGGGGTGTCAGAGTAGTCTACTGTTAACAAAACAATGTAATGAAAACTAGTGTTGATAATAAACATATCCATCATATCCATCCAATTTTCATAATTACTTCTATCAAGGATTAGGGTTTTGGTAATATGTAGATTTTCTATAGATCCAACATTCATTCCTACCATTATATAAGAAAATACAAAAATCCTTTCCACAAAACAAGTCGGTAGTAAAAGTTTATAAACAAATAAAATCATTATGAAAATATTAATATGTAATGATAAAAAAGAAATTTATAGCAAGGAAACATATATACAAGTATATGTATTTCAGATATCTTCTATAATACTCATTATAGGATCAAAATATAGATGTAAATTTTACAAATAAATGTGGGGTGAATTGTAGGTTTCAAAACATTCATTTTTATCCTTATAAAAATATTCATTTAACAATGTTAAACAAGATGGATTCACAAACCCTGTTTAGTTTGTAACTAAGAATATAACTTTATTATGATCTGATATGATACATCTAATGAAGAAACTTAAGATAAATTTACATAAGGAAAAAACCTACCTTAAAGTATATATAATCTTATTTATATAAGAGTTTCCACGTTTTAGAATGTGTATGAATGTTAAACTCACTTTCATAAAAAAATGATGTGAAATTAATACTATTAACAAAATATGACAACTATAAGAAATATTTTGATCCAAAGAGAAGGGTATCCAACAAACTTGGTTAAATTTCCCTTTATTTATAGTTTTAGAATTGTTTGTCTTACCCACACTAGGGTTATCCATCAATATTAAGATCATAATATTTCTTTCTATCCATGCAATCACTCGATATCTAAGGTGAAAAATACATCTATCTACTTATCGTTGGAAGCCCTTGATTGCTAAGATGATTTTAACCTCTATCATACTATCATTGAGAGACCTCAATTATATAGAAGAAATCTAAATCTCCATAGTAAGGATGAACAAGATGTTCCCATCTTGAATAAGTTATCCACATCATTCGCACAAGGTTGAAAAAGTGGATCTCTCATAGCACATAGGAGATCCAAAAGATTTGTGTTTTTGAGAACAATAAAATGGCTGGGTATTTATAGGCATGGATTCCAATAGTTGACTTCCTCCTACAATGGTCTCATTTTACTTTAATGTTTGGATGGACCTTTACACAAGGAACTCATGAAATGTTTTAGTTAAAATATATTGGATGACAACATTTTATATAACAAACAATGAGAAACATTAACATGAATAATAAAAATTATCACATTTATGATCAAATAAAATTAATTTATATATTATAAAATTTTACAACTTTATGAAAATAATTTAATTTGATACTAAAGAAAGTGAGAATTGGTTTGTCAATACAATTTAAATCAAAATGAGATATAAAAGAAAATAAATTTTTTATTTTTTTAGAAATCGTAGTCATATTTATAAAGAAACTAGGGTCTAATTTGATGACAAATGAGGCTATAATTTCAGAAGAAATAAGAGTCTAATTTAAAAGGAAAACAAAGTCTAATTTAAAGGGGAATTAGAGTCGTATTTTAGGGAAATCAGAGTATGATTCCAGAAGAAATCAGATACTTTTTTCCAATAGAAATCAGAGTCTGGTATTGGGAGTAATCAGAGTCTGATTTCAATAGAAATCAGAGTCTTATTTCAGGAGAAAACATAGCTGAATTTTAGATGAAATGAGACTGTGGATTCTAGAGAAATCAATGTTTGATTTCTAAGGAAATACGTGTCTGATTTCTGGAGAAATTGATGTCTGATTTCCTGAGAAATCACAGTCTGATCTCTAGAGAAGTCAGAATCACAATTTTGTGGAAATCCAATTGTAAGGAACTATAATGGTATGATTTACATAAAGATCCAACTTTTTTACTTAAGAAAAAATATCCTTAGACATTTTTTTAGAAACACTGGATAAGATATTGAAAACTATATGTAATGTCATAACCATTTGTAGAAAATGAAAATTTTTCATTTGGGAACATTTCATAGAGAATGTAAATTTTCCTTAAGAAAATTTTATTGTGATTTTAAAAACATAATATAATGGAATAGTCGTAATGAAAATTATTGAAAAAAAAACTATGGTTCATTAAACTGATATTTCAAAATAGGGGATGACTAATATTTTTAGTAATGCGTAGATTACTTATATAAAAATTACTAAGCAATGATAAAAACTAAACATGTGAAATTTAAAAATAAAGTATTAAAAGACTTTAAAAACTTTTAAAAAATGTGTGAAAATAATTAAAGGATGCTTTATTCATATTATATTACCCCAAAATACATTATATCACACTTTTCGAACCAATGATTATCAAATATATTCATACAGTTATTCATATGTAATGAGTACTTCATAAATTTTCCATCTCCTCACTTATAATCATGGGATCACATAAACCACTAAATGATATTAATAAACCTATAAATTTCATACTTTGACTATTAAATAGTTTCCTCTTATAATAATCTATCGAATTCATAATACTTTAGTCTTAATTACATGTACTTGAACCTATATTTCAAGGGATACAACCAAGAGAATTTTTAAATTGAAAACATGGGGATTTCATAATGCATAGAATTTTATTCATAATAATTATAATTAAATATATATATTTATACCATAATATAATGATATAATTATTATATATTTTCTATAATGTTACTATATTATATTATAAAACAATATTCAGTCCTTTTTATTAATTAATAAAAAAACAACATCGATCGTGCATCTGTACAAACTACTGAATCGATGAAGTGATGTGGATTTTTAACTAACTCATATAATGGGTTTTGAAATGACATAATTGATTAATTAATATTTTATTTATGTCATAGATATAATTTTATAAATATTATTTTTTATATAACTTCATTATATTTTATTTTTTGAGAAATGGACACATTAAATGTGCATTTGTGCGGACTACCACTACCCTAGATGATGAATATCATGTGTCATCACCAAACATAAAGGATGGTTATATAAATATATTAAGTAACAATATATGATAATTAATGTCATCTTTAAACTTTTCTTAAATGAAATTTTATCTTTAAATAAAAAAATTCCATACTCAATAATTCATTATTACACAATCTCATTTGAGACGATATTAACACATTAGATGAAAAGGTAACAATATTTATATTATGTATAATTAAGTATTATTACATATTCATAATCTCAGGTAATATTGAGGTATTGAATAATTTTTAATAATTTTTATAGGTTTTCTTGGTTTTAAATAAATTTATAAATATAACACATTTCATTTGTTAAAAATTCCAAAATTAGTTCTTTACAATTTCAATTTTCACTAACCATAATTTTTTTCATTCTCAAAATAAATTTGGGATATTATATACCATTCAAAAAAATTATTATTTAATCATTAATAATTTCATTAATGGTAAAAAAAATTAATAATCAATACATGACTATTCCATATCTAAAGTACTATGTAACATGAAAACGTCATTTCAAGCAACCAGTGGTGAAATTAAAATAAAACAGACTTATATATTTTTAATAAAGGTTTATAATTACGATTTATAATGAAAATATTTTTGAATAATATTATAAAATATGTGAGTATTTTATTTATTTTACATAGGGGGATACAATGATTTCTGACAAACAAGGAATTAAGGTTTTTGGTTTTTGGTTTTTTATCAAAATTTTTTCATGGGACATATTTTAGATTGTTCACCACGATAGGATTGATATCATGTGATTACATTATGAAGAATATATTTTACCAAATTTATATAATTCAAATTTTCATAATATATATATATATATATTTATATATCATTCATTCTTTATTGTAATTTAGATTCATATGATACCATGGTTGTAAGAGTTATTTGTCTCTAATATATTTTGTTTCCTGAAATAGAAATTTAGATTTTATGGAAACCTTATTTTGTTCATTTTATCATTATAATATCATGAATTTAATGGGGTTTCATCAATCACAATTTTTAATTGGTATTATATTAATTGATAATCTATCTAGATATTTTTATGATATTTAATTCTAAAATTTCTTCATCGTGTTCTCATATTTCATTTTAGGGATTATGAGGTTAATTTTTCAATCAATAAAATGAATCATCGTTATATTTTTCATTCCTAAAAATTAAATATTTATTAACATAATTTTTCATCCAAATAGAGTCCTTTTGGAACACATTATATTACCTTATTTTGATTGAAGGGTTTTCACATAGATTTAATATGTTAATTTATCAGAGAAATTATTTAAATAACTATATACCACAATCATTATTTAGTGCATTTTTTGGGGATTCCCACACATTAATCGGTTCCATTTATTGCATAGTAATATTTAAAACATAATTATATGTATTATACCAATATGAATTATTGTTTATTTTAAATGAATAATAGATATGTATTGAATATATTACTCACTATATCAATAGATAAATATATTGGACATAATTAGTGATGTTGGGCCTCCATTATCC
Source organism: Viscum album (assembly GCA_963277665.1). Classification (NCBI taxonomy): domain Eukaryota; kingdom Viridiplantae; phylum Streptophyta; class Magnoliopsida; order Santalales; family Viscaceae; genus Viscum; species Viscum album. Next base: position 547,313,773 of record OY728157.1, read on the forward strand.
CATTGATTCAGTTATGGATATCCTGAGACAAATGGTTTGGTTATTGGGTGTATACCTACCCAATTAAAGCATGATATATTGTATACTATAATGTTCTAGACCTTTTAGGTCCATTAATATAGGGATATATGGTGTTTGGGGTATTCTTGGAGATCATGGAGATTTATTACTACAATTTTCAATCTTTACAGTTTCTAACGACGAGTCATTGTGGTATATCGCGATGGTGAGTCATCACGGAAGGTCACGATGGTGAGTCCCAATGGTGAGTCGTGATGATAATCTCCAACTGTGAGGCAGAATAGTGAGTCCAAATGGTGAGTCGGGACTGGTGAGTAACACCTGTGGTCCCCACTAGTATATCTCACTCGCAGCTCATCGAATGATGACCCACACCAGTTGCTAGAACTAGTAGCTCACTAAAAAATGACTCACACCAGTGGATCATATAACAGTTTCCCTTTTACAATAGTTTATCAAAATTAATGATTTCTTCTAGATTATCCAGTTTCTCCGCAAGAAATGTTTCTTTGATGGGAAATAATTTTAATACAATATTTTATGGTTTTTGGAACTATTTAAATAATATTTATCTTCTAAAAACATGAAGATACCATTGACATCCAAACATCATAGAATTGATCAAGACCTGACTTTAAGGGATTTTAGAAATAATTTCTCTAACTCATTTTGGATATTCCACTTATAATGTTGTGTTATTCTGTTCCTTTTTTTACTTCACTTTATCTTGGTATAAGAGACCCCAATCCCTTATTCACCAATGAGTCGAGTGTTTATGTTGTAGGCTTTGGATCTCATTTTCCCTAAATGATATCCCTACTGTATGTGCACCCCCTTCATTGGTGCAAAAAAGAAATTATTGATCAATTCCACTTCCAAGTAGTTTTTCCTTTATATCTCCCTTTTGGGTATCATGTAGAGTGGGCGTATGATTGTATCCCTAGTGAATATAGTAGAATACTAAATTAATATAGATAATATAATTGTTTTGAGATAAATATGTCGGACCAGGGAAATGTGATGTATGATAATCTTATTGTTTGTATTTGGTTGTGGTTGTGAATTATTTGGGATAAATACCCCACTGAATGACTTGTCCATTGGGGGAATTTGTTTGTGGATTGAGTAAAGATTCTGGATTGCATTATTTTTGGTATTCTATAAAAAAATATTAATGAAATGGATTAACCATTTATATTCCATTAAATAAATGGATTCCCCAATACCGGACTTTTCAATTAATATCCCCTGATTTAACAAGTGTAATTAAATATGGGATCCCTTATTAAGTATGGAAATTTTTCATTTTTTAGTTTGTATGGTGATGTTGTTGGGAGAATGACTATGTGTGTGGGTGGATCGAAATGTGTAATGCAATCCCATGTTGATAGATTGATTGATTTTGGAATGGATGGGTTGTATTGTGTAGTGGGGCTGCGATAGGGATGTGATTTGTTATGTTTTTGGATGTGATGGGTGTGGTGTGGTTTTGTTGAAAAGAATACAATAATTTTTATGATGGTTCTGTTGTAGTTTTGATGAGATGTGTTGCTGGGTGTGGCTGTGAGTTAGGGGGTTGATCTACTGAGAAGAGGGATAGGATAGAATACCATAGAGGAAACAAGATGTGATTGTTTTTATGGTTTATTCTCTATTAAAGGAATTCACAAGGCTTAAACCTGTGTCTATGGGTAATTTTATGTTTTATCATGAATGGGTGTTAAATGTGTACTAATTTATAGGGGATTTATTTACCAAGGAACAACTTCCTTTGTGTGGATTTTGTTGTAGTGTAGTTTATGTATTTTTTCCAGGGATGTAATGGGATGAATAAATGATTTTCTTTAAAGTGTGTTGAATGTTTTCGGATGGTTTGGACAATGGAATTTGAGTAATGATTATGAAAACTATAATGGGTTTTTAAATGTGGAATATGTGTGATTCCACATTAGTTTATATGGATCTTCACCTCCTAAAACTTGTTTTTGTGTGTTATTGTAAATTTCAGGGGTAGCAGTGTTGGTGGTTGTATTGTATGTAGTTTTGATGTTATAAAAGAATCGGTTGGTCTTGAGTCATTGAAATTATGTATGTATACTTTTATTTTACTTGTCCTTTCTATAATTACCCCAACATTGTTGAGATCAATGTGATGACCACCCCCATCATCCCAGGGGATGATATATATCCCAGACAACCCGAAGAGAGAATGGATGGCAGGCCACCAGGTATTCCCTACTCCCTCTTCATGGAGGTGATAGCCCATGATTGTTTGGGATGGTTTTTGTTTGTGGGGCCCAGGTGTTTTCATTTGAGTTTTGTATCCAAGGTGTCTTCTAGAAAATATGAGTTGTGCTCTCCTGGTTGTCTTAATGACGAGGTGTGTTATGCATTCCTAGATGTTTTTTGAATTTAATATGGTTGTGAGTCTTAAGTTTCTGTTAGTGGGATGGGATGTGGTTTTGAGTCTTTGGATTGAGTGGGAAAAATTTTATTATCTTCATTTTCCGAAGTGATTGGACTAGTTGTGAGATCCAGGTGTGTGGGGGAAAGTTGTGAAGTGGTACTTTCGGAATACGTGGGAGAGCTAGGACGTTTTCCGTGAAATTGTGAGAGTATCTAATTAGTGGGAATGTGGTGTGGGGTACCCCTTTCATTGGTGTGATTATAATATTTCCTAGTTGGACTCACATTACATGGTGAGTGTCCCTTAGCAAGGTTGGGATTCCTAGTATAAATTTTTAGTTGTTGTTGGGTTCTGATGCTTTCTCACAGAAGCATTAGTACGATTTTGATACATGTGCAATAGAGACGAAGATTTTTTCCAGTATTTATAATTTATTTCTTAATATATATATATATATACATATAAAATAGTTTTTAGGTTTCTAAGAGGACTACCTAGACCATACTGTTCCTTAGTATCTCAAACATTCGAGCAGTTTTCATGTCACTACATAGCATTTCTTTTGGTATTTTTCTTGGGAGATTCACTATATTCATAATAGTTGTATTGTAAACATGCATGTGTAGTGGAATTTGGCATTCGTATATATATATATATATTTATTTATTTATAAATTACAAGGAGTTTTTTTATGAAACATCTTATCTCCCTATCTTTTTTCATGAAGAAACAAAATATCTCCCATTTTTTAAGATATTTTTTCCCTTGGGGATTGTTTCCAACCCAAGTCCTAAAAGATGCAAGACATGTGGGTAATTATCTCCCTTTCATCATTTCAAGATAGGTGGGGAATCATTGGAGAGAGGGGGTCATGATTGAAAGGTATTAGAACAATGTTTGAGAATTAAGATGGATTGTGGTGTTAGGAATACTAAGGATTACATGTTATGGTAAGGAAACTCTATTAGGTTATTTTAGTATGGGGCATAACAAGACAAGATAGGATACAACATGGTATTTTAGGGCCCCCATGATCTGATGCTAGGACTCTGAGCGTAATGAACGTGCATGTGAGGCTAAATTATTAGCAGGGTAGAGTCCTCAGGAATGGTACATACATCATAATTTCTTTGGATTTGGACCGAATTGGGTTGTTTTTTGGAAATCAAAATGTATAATGAAATGTGTTATATATGTTAATATAAATAATAATAAAAATTCATAGTAATAAGTCTATGTAATTCCAGGTTTCCATTTTTTAATCTACGACATGCTGTTGTCGTCTGTATGTGGCTGGGGAAGTTCAGGCTTAGCAGGATGATCTGGTAGATCAGTGGTGGGTCAATCTAGTGGAGTTGTACTAGTGGTAGAGATTGTTATATGATATATAGAAGTAAGTTATGGGAATGTACAAGCGTAGTTTTTCGAACATGGATATGGAGAGCTAGCTCAATGATCTTGATGTCACCATTAGGTTTATCTGAGAACCTATAGAATAATGGGTTCCTTTAGAAGCGTTCTATATTTGGGTAGTTTCATTTGAATGGTGGACATTGTAACTAGGGGGAGGGAGGAGTATGAAATTTTGTGGGATGATTTTTAGAAGGATTTATAAGAAGAATTCCTTTCACCGATCATGAAGGTTGAGAAGAGGCTTGATATACTCTCCCTTAAGTAGGGGAGTATGTCGATAAAATATATGGGGATCATGTTCATGTATCTCAATAATTCATTCCTATAACCCTTTATGGAATTTTAGTCTCATGCAAGATTCCTATAGGAGGAAATTGATCCTTCTATCCATTAATTGGTTACTCCCTTTATGTTTCTGATATACATAGAAGTCCAGAAGAAGGTAGATGTGATTGAGAATATTCATTCATGAGGGGGTCTACTGTGAGAGTGGAGCCCATATGGTTCTTTAAGTTGTAGATTTACCTGCAGAAGGCCTTAGGTGCCGAATCCTTTGAGGTTTTTACTGGTGGTGAGTCGAAATAAGCAGTCCCCATTTTTACATTATGTTCCTTTTTCCTTTCCTATGTGCTTGGGGTCAACGTGTTTCCTTTTTGGGGTTCACAACCAACATCATAATCAATGTACAATAGCCATTCAGGCTCAGTATGGTTGCAATGGAAATTTTCTGAACCACCTGCATCAGTAGTTTCTAGCGAGGCCATTTCATCCAGAATAAGTGAAGTTTCATATTCCATTAAGGGGCGATGGAGAAGATAGAGGCCGACCTTAGTTTTTTTATTATGGACCTCTTCCCGGGAATGTTCATAGAGGTAGTCATCAAGAAAGGTGTAGGGGAGCTGAGAGTGGTATGTTGGATGTAGTGAAGGAATCATGGCCAAATATTTTTTGAGGTATGGTAAAAAATTTATTAACCTTCCTTGTGATTTATATCATTTAGTTTATTTACACTCCATTGGTTCACCCGCTATATATCATGATATGGGACTAGAGGTTGAGTGGATTCTTGTGCCCTGAGTCTTGAGTACACTTGTTGGATGTCAGACCATCTTGTTTTATCTGTGTAAGGGATATAGAGTGATTATGGGACCACAAAATTTCTATGGGTTTTTTTCCTACTAAAAATAAAAACACAAGATTTTATTTTTGGTATTGACAAGTGGTATTAAGTACGTTCTGTTATAGACAACTTCTCGGGAAGTGTCATGTTTGCAGACCGGGATGACCAACATCTGGTTTTCATTATTGAGAGGAGATGTCATGTTGGTAGTCAGCGTATTGAGAGTAATCCTTATTTATTGGATAAGATATCAGTGCAGTCAGTATATGATAGAATGATAGATATTCTTAGTGGTTTTGGGGAGTTCATTGATATTTTCCCAAAGATGTCATGACTCTATCCCACTAGTGTAACATTTAGTTTTTGGATAGACTAGTAGTTCAATAATTCTCTGATATTGATCAATTAATGTCCTATGGAAACATATATGTTGCGAGACTTGATAATATCGATAGACGATCGAATGTAGAAGGAATTTATCTATCCTAGTGTGTCATCATGGGGTCCATTAGTGTTTTCATAAGAAAAGGAAGACAATGGTTAAGGAATTGTGTAAACTAAAGGATGCTGAATCAGGTAAAAGTCAAGAACTATTAACCCCTTCCATGGCTAGATAATATTTTCGACCAGCTATAAAAGGTGATTTGGTTATCTAATATTGATTTTTCATTATTTATAACACCGATTTATGTCAAAGGATGTCGATATCATTTAGACATCCTTCATATCTTGGTATGTTCACATCAAGTTCGTAGAAATGTTTTTTGGTTTAATGAATTCATAGGCTATATTTATGGACATATAACCTATACCATTCATGAGTTCTTAGACCGGTTCATCGCTGTATTAATTTGTTTCATCTTTATCTACATGAATTCAGGTGAGAAACATGTCAAGAATATCAGGACCATCTTGATGGTTCTTAAATGACACATACTCTACGGAATGTTATCCAAGTGTATGTTCTAGAAACATGAGGTGTGTATCATTGGTCATGTGGTATCTCATCTAAGAATAGATGTAGACCTATAAAATGTTAAAGCAGTTATTTCATTGGAAGCAACAAATAATGTTGATGAGGTTCATAGTAATATTGTTCATGTGGAATGTTACTGGAGGTCTATACCCAATTTTCTTGAGTTAAAGATCTATTGATATCTTTATGTAGGAAAGGCCAATATTTTGTGTGGAGTGATTACTTCCATACAACGTTAGGCTATCTGAAGGAGAAGTTTCTAATTGGTACATTGTTCTGGTTTCTAGAAGAAGTGGTGATGTTAGAGGTATTTTTTGATTCAACCCATATAGGATTGGGATGGGTTATGATGAAATAACGGGGAGTGATTAATTATAGATCTAGGAAGATACATCTAAATAAGAATAACAATGCCACCCTAGATTTGTAGGTATCCATAGTAGTTCTCATGCTGATGATGTTGATACATTACCTCTATGGGGGGTGCCTTGTTTTCTTAATTGATCAAGAGATCATGAGGTATATATTTTCCTAATGATTTATAAAGAAGATATAGTGGATGTGGAAGGAGTTTATTAAGGAACATATTTTTGAGATCTACTAAAACATATTAAAAGCCCATTTCAAGCTTTTTATTGGAGAAGGATTTCACAATAGGAGGTTATTAGAAAATCTACAGATTCATGGAAAGTAATGAAAGAATTGGAATCCTTTCAAAATAATTCAAGGGTGGAAAATTGTAGAATCTCTTTTTTTAGATGACATTGAGGTATTCTCTAAGGGAATGGTGGATAATTTTTTGTGGGGAGACTTGTAGTTAGAAGTGATGCATGCTCGCAGTGACAATGGTGGTTCTCTAGAGGGATGGTTGGAGGATAATTAGAATCATATGTGCTTGGTTGATTATTACAATGAAAATGTAGGAGTCCTAAAAGAGATTCATAGATAACCCATAGAGGTGAACTTATCATGTTCCAAGATGTACCATTTCATGAGGATGCATTTCTGGGGGCCCTATATGAAATGGGAAGAGGTCGTGTTTGTGGTGATGTGCATAGTGTGACATTGGGTTATAGCACTGCACTATATTCCCAATGGTTTGTTATATCCCTTTGATTTCAACAAGTGTATGTGGGATGAAATATCAATATATTTCATCATAGGGATATCTAGATCTCTAGGAGGCTATGTTGATATTTTAGTAGTGGTGGATTAGTTTTCGAACTTGGGTCTCTTATTAGAGAATAATGAGTCAGGAGTGTTGAATGCCTTGGAAATGAGGTATGTGGATGAGGTGGTATTACTTCATCAAGTTTAGAGATAAAAAGACTCAGATTCATATACACATTTTACCTTGTGAGTCTAGAGGGGATTATAGTATGATATTAGAACTCTATTAGGCCTCATCACGACCTTCCACCCTCTAACTGATGGGAAGACAACATGGATTATCGCGGTGTTGGAAGATATTTTTTGAGCACACATCTTGGACATTGGATGTTCATTAGTACAACACATTCCCTTGGTAGAGTTTCCTTAAAATAATTTATTTAACATTTCCATTGCCATGGATCTATCAAAAACCGTTTATGGAAACCCTGTACTACAATATTTTGTTAGAAAGAGGATGGGGAGATAACTCTTCTTGGTGCCATGGTAGTGAAGAGCACAAAAGAGATGATCCATCTAGTTTATGAGAACATTAAATCAGCACTTGACTGGAAGACATTTTATGATGATTGTAGTAGAATTCCCTTTGTGTTTGGTGGTGGGGTCTATGTGTTCTTGATGGAAGTCCATCAAAATTGGAAATTGATTATTGGTATTGTGAGTAGTCATTATCCAAGGTTCATCGGACCCTTTAAGGGGTTGGGTCGAGTTGGGGTGGTGGCGTAGTAGTTGTCACTGCCTTCTTAGTTAGAGGAGATCCATGATGTCTTTCACATATCTAATCATCATCGGTATCTTCACGATGAATCCCAACTCATTGACTATGGATATTTGTATTTCAATGATGACACGATGTATATGGAGCGTCCAGTGGAGATACACAATCATCGGGGAAAAGTTTATTGTGGGAGTATCATTCTTTTAGTTCTCATTTTGTGGAGAAATATTGGACTGAAGGAGATTTATTTAGAACAAGAAACATATATATGTTCCCCATACCCAGAGTTGTTTTATATTTTCCTTGTTTTTTCTTACCTTGTGATGTAATGTTTGATATTTTTTATTAGGATATGAGTTGTTTCATTGTTCCATAATGTCTAAAAAATTCCTGATGCATGAAGATGGAGGACCAGATTCTAAATCAAGACAAATTAATATGGATTCAATTAAACCTATGAGGGAAAGTTAGTGCCACCCAAATTGGATATTATATTGACATATATGATATAAATCCACAGTTTTTGTGGTTAAACCTTTTGTTTTGTGAGATTGTGTGGTGTGGATGGTGGTTTTTTGGGTGAGAATATGTCATTGAAGGTGTTCATGAATGAGGTGTTTTCCAATATAGATTTTGAATATAACTGTTCTGTTTATCATTGAACATTGATGTGTTTATATATTATAGGTCTTTCAAGTGTATCCGGATCTAGTGTGGTATTTTTTTGGACCCCTATTTCTTCTGAGGTGGGTTTTAAATTCTCAACGAACAGAATTTTGGATAGGTATATAATGTAATGGGCTAGAACCCCCCTCCCCAATCCATTAATTTGTGAAAATATGGTGTTTGGGGTGTTCTGGGAGATCAGGGTGACTTATTCCAACACTTTATAAAATTCCAATTTTCCAATAGTGACTCTCAATGGTAGGTCATGATGCTGAGTCATAGAGGTAGGTATTGACATTGAGTCACAATGGAGAGTGGAAATGGTGAGACTCATTGGTGAGTCAGAATGGTACGTCAGAACCGTGAGTTAGGACCAGTGAGTCACAATGGTGGATCAAACACGTTTCTCTCTGAATGTTGACTCACACCAATATCTTTAACTGGAATATCTAACATGTAGCTGACACTGGAAGCTCACTGAATAGTGAATCACACCAGTAAATCATCTAATGGTATCTATTTTCTATCAATTTTTAAAAATTCTAAATTTCTTCTAGTTTTTCCAGGTTCATCCCTTCAACATTTTCTTTGAAATTATATGGTTTAAATACCAAATTCAATAGTTTTTTGATCTATTCAAATTCATATCCCCCTTCAAAAAACCTAATGCTTCCTTTTAATTACAAACACTATGTTCTGGGTTAAGATCCCATTTTAATGGCTTTTAAGAACAATTTTTCATTTGATTTAGGATCTGTCCTTTCTAAAGACTTGATCATCTATTCATTGTGTGCTTACCTTTTTCTTGGTATGAGACACACCAATAATTTATTCCCATAAGAGTTGTGTTTTTATGTTGTATCATATGGATCACATTTTCGTTGATGGCTTTTCCTAATACATGTGCACGCCCTAGATTGGTGAAAAAAGGATGTGCTGATCCCTTACTCTTCCAAGCAGGTTTATTTTCCCTCTTTCTTTTTTATATCAAGTGGGGTGGGAATATGAATGTATACCCTATGAATATATAAGAATACCCAATTAATATAGATAATTTAATTGATTTGAGATCAATTTGTGCGGCTAGAAAATATATATGTATGATATTCTAGTTATTTTTGTTGGTTGTTGTTTTGAATTATAGTGAAAAAACACCCAACAAAAAATAATTGTTATGGTGGGACAATGATTGTACTTCATGTAATGATTTTATAATACATGATTTTTTTTTCAATCAATGAATTGTTATAAAATTTATTAAACTTGTATATATAGTTTGTTGGATGTTGTTATACCATAGTGTGGGAATTGGTTCTGCAAATTATATATCTATAAATTTATATTACATGTGTTTTCTATAAGAACCCCAATGTAGTTGAGCACTATCTGATGAAAAACCCCAAAATCATAGGGGACAATGTCTTTCCCAAAAAACCCAATTGGTGGAAGGATAGTTGTCACACCTGTCTTTTTTATATTATTTATTTTATTATTTTTTTGGGCGTCAGATAGTTCAGGTCAATTCTCGAACTTAAAATTTCTGAGTTTTATTTTGAGACGCACTTTGTGGCCTTTTTGGCATTCAGCACGCTGTTGTCGAAGCCGCGCGACCTCTCTTGGGTCGCCGTGCGACCTCACTCGGTTATCCGCATGACTGATTGACATGCAACCAATTAAATAAAGAAGTTATTAATAAATAAATAATGTTTAAGAGGGGTAAAATAAAAAAAAATTAAATAAGAAACATGATAAAGATTTAATGGTTTGTTTTAATATTCGAGGATGTTAATATTATTATTGTTGTTATTATTGATAGCATTGGGAATATAAATTTTATTAAGTTATTAATATTATCATTACCATTTTAATTATTATTGTTATTATTATTATTATTATTATTATTATTTTGAATTATTATAATTTTTATTATTATTATTACAATTGTTAAAACTTAGTATTATTATTATTATTATTAATTTCTATTATATTTTTATTTATTTGTTTCGCCCCCATGTTAGGGTTTCGCATCACCCCCCTTCTTTTTTTCCCTTCTCTCCCGCTCGGGCTGTCCTCCCCCCTGTTTCCCTCTTCTCCCCATCGTGGCTCCCCCCTCCTTCCCTACTTCTCCTACCCATTGGACCACACCCCTGCTCTCCCGTCACACCTTTCCCCGCTCGGAACCACACGAACCCCCCCTCGCTGGACCACACCCCTGCTCCCCCATCGCACTGGTCATCTGCACTCCACCGTGACCTCCCTCCCGACCACGCCTATGTCCGGCGACCTCCCTCTTCCAGCGCTGCGAACCGCCGCCCCCTACTCCATCCGGCGAACACCCCCCGGTTGAGTCTTCTCCTTGCTGTTTTTTCTCTTTTCTTTTGAGTTTCATTGTTTTTCATTTCAGAGGGTATATGTTCTGATTTTGGGGTTTTAATTTGATTTTTTTAGATTTTAATTCATGTGTTTGAGTTTGAATTAGGTTCCTTGCGGTGCACACGGTGCGCGAATAAGGTTTCGCGCTAGAATTTTAGGTTTCCACATCAATTTTCAGCTTTTGACGTCGAGGTAGTTGGTTCCATGCCTTTACATCATTTAGATAATTTAATTCATTTTTTAGTTTAACTTAATATGTTTTATAGTTTAGTTGTATGATACGAATTATGTTTAAAATGTTTTGGTAGTGCTGTAGAGGTTTTGTGAAATGTGTTTTAAAAATGTTGTGACATGCGTGCATGATGAAAATTTCACTTGTTTTTAGAAATTGTTAGGTTTTTTCTTTTTGATCCTATTGTGGTAAATTTTAGAAGTGTTTAATAATTGTTTATAGAGTTCCAATGAGGTTTTAGAAGGGTTGATTTTTGAAATTTATTTTTAATGGTTTCTTTTCCATGAGATATAATTTATAAACTGAGGAACTGTTTATTTAAGTGGTGTTTTGAGTGTGAAACATGGTAAGAATGTTTTTTAGGGTTTTTTGGTAGGTGTGAAAGGTGTTTTCGAGTCACTTTAGGTGTTTTTTGTATTTAAATAGACATTTTAAATATATATATACATATATCTTTTGGTGAGTTTTCCTTGTTTTGTAATTTTGATATTGAAATACAAAAATGTTTGAATAATGGACGACTTGTTTTGATATGGTTACCTCATGTATATAGTTTTAAAGTGATTCCTCTATATGGAGTCAAGTGGTTTTTTTGTGTAAAGTAATCTTGGATCTTCTTGAAATGATTTTATTAATAGATAAAATTGGTTCTTGATACATTTATATGGAACGAAAATGATATTTTGAAAGTGTTTAATACACGTTCATTTTTTTAAGGTGGTGTATTTTTATAAAATGATACATTTCCTCAGTGTGCGTGTGTCTTTGAAATATTGCTTTGGTATGAAAGTTGTGACTTTTTTGTGTAATGTCATGTTTGGTTTGTGAAATGTGAAAGTGATGTGTTATGTGAATGTGGAACATGTTTGAGAACAACGAAAAACCCTGGGTATCTAGGTGGGAAGACTAGAACTAGTGTTCTAGTTAGCTAGATGGGTATCGTCCCTATTTCACATGGCTGGATTGACGATTGCAACACTAACTAATCATATGTTGACTAAGGGTTGTGGCCTTCTAAGCCACGTTTTCTGAGGGTCGTGGTCTTCTAGGCCACGTTTCTGAGGTACATGGTTTCTAAGCCATATTTCACCGTGACACAAGGTTCTAGGGTCCCACTCGAGCTAGATGAAACTTAGGGGATTTACCCATAGTGCTCTACCATCTATGGCGTGGTGCCATCCGTCGGCATATGGAGGAACACTTGGGTGTGAGTATGTGTGTGTGTGTATGTGTGTGTGTGAGTATGTGTGTGTGTTCCCATAATGAATTTTTCTCTTCCTATTTAAAATTGTATTTGTGAAATGAGTTCTTTTTAGTGTGTTCCTTTAGCATTTAGCTTGTAAATGATTTCTTTAAAAGAATTTTGAAAGTATAATTTTGAATAAGCACTTTAAATTGTCTTTTTGATGTTGTTGCATGAAACCTTTTTATTAGGTGACGTCATATTGGGATTTTGGATCACACCCTACATACACCTTTGGATGTATGTAGACTTTGTTTCTCGTGCATTCCAGGTTGTGACATCATGCTCAGTGATGGAGGTTCAGGTTGTAGTTGGTCTTTTCACACAGAGTGGTGTTGATGTGGCCTCTCTTTTTCCAGAAGGTTGGAGCAAGAGTTTTAGTTTCTACTGTCATCTTTTCTTTTTAGTTTTAGTTCGAGTTGTAGACATTAAACCTGTTCATAGTTTAAAGGCATGTTTGGTTGTCTATTTATAGTTTCAGTTTATTTATATGGTTAGTTGTTATTCTATCTTTTATTTAGGGTAAATTGTTCCCATGTAATGTTTGATACCTGACACTTGTGCCTGCCCGTGGGGATTGGGAACGCCCTTCGGGCCATGTCACGGACCGGGTCGGGCACCGGGTCAGATGGTGACCCTGCCTGGTTTGTGACAAAATGGTATCATAGGGTAGTTTGGCTCTTTTGGGTATCATTATTTTGGGATATAGTCATGGTATATTTGAGTTAAGGTTGTTAGGACTCGACGTCTTGGCTACGAGTAAGGAGTCTGGCCAGCACACCCTGTGGTGGGACTCGAGTTTCCAATGTAAGTTGATTTTTGTTCGAGTCTTTGGTCTGCGTGGTTAATCTTGTTTAATGTAAATGAGAAATTGTGTAGGGTTCATGGTCCCAATGAGCTCGAAGGGTCTGGAAAGCCATGCGGAGCTGGGGACGCTGTCCTAGAATACTCTCTGTGGTTGTGGCATGATTCGCGTATGGCCGCCAACCATATGTTCCAGTCACCCGCTGACACATGTTTTCTCTTGCGTCATTTCTCATCTCTTTGTTTTGGATTCGTGGAAATTTGGTTTTTAAGTAAAACTATTTTGGTCTTGGAAAATGTTTTCAAATGAGGCTCTTTAAAAATGAAATGGTGTGTGAGGTTTGAAATGTGTGGGTTAGATGTTTTTGTTTTGAAAAATGGAAAGGTTTGGTTTTGATCCTTGGTGCTCTGATGGGAAACCACATGCATGAGTGTATACGAAAAGGGAAATGGTTAATGGCACGAGAGGATGAGTGCCTGGATGGATATGAGGTGGGTGCTGGTGTGGCACGGGAACATGCATGTGTGAGGCCCATGAGACACCATTAGTGTTTGTGTGACCCACTGGCTGTGTTTATATTCAAAAAAAATTTATTAATAGAGAATTTGGTGTTTTTATATAACCGGGGATTGTGAGGTGTGTCCTTGTATTTTTTAATGTGTTGGATGTGAGGTGTTTCGAGCCGAGAGTCCTTTTTTACTGATTTGTGTCCCGAGATTGAATTCTTATTTGGAAATGGGTATGAAAGCATATGGTTGGTGAATTCTTTTGAAGAGTACATCAGGGAGACCTTGCAGTGATTCCCCCTGAACGTTTGGTGTTTTCTTGTGGTAGTTCTTGACCATTGGACCAGTTCAGTTGATTCCATGGTTTTCTTTCTTGTCTAGTGTATGCCCCCCTTAAAGCGTTGACATGGTATTGAAGTGCGGCCATAGGAAAATCGCCATTGGCTGACCCTCCAGTTGATTAGAGGAATCTCTTCTTAATTCTAGGATTGAACCCACCTCTCCTTTTTAAAACTAAGTGGATCCTCTCGCAGCAGATTGACAGATGTGATGGGAGTTAAAGGGAGTTCTGGTCTATTGAGTGTCTGACTCATCGGGTATGAAGATTAACACTGTCGTGTTTGTAGGTTCCTCTTAGAAATGGCGAAAGGAAATCTAGCGGGAAAGGGTGAAGGTGGTTCAGAATTTTCAGTGATGACCAGTGTCTTGAAAGGGTTGTAGTGCTTTTATCAGTAGCAATGATCATGGTTGGGTGACACCTTGCAGCGTGAGGTCCCTTTGATAGTCAACGATTGTTTGGAAGTGGTAAAAGAGACTCAGTGATGATTTGTGGCATTGTGTTCTCATTCAGTGTGACAAAGGGTGATGTGCATGCCCCATTTCAGCTCTTGTGTTGGTGAATGTTCTGTGTATGATCAGTAGGTTGTCATAACATGTTGTGTTTGCTGGTGTTTCCTCGGTTGTAGTGTAGTTACGTGTGAAACCAAAAGGAGAAGCTCCGTTCAGGAGTCTTCAATACCTGACTGCGAGGTAGGAGATAATTCAAACATCAGGGCTCCAGCCGTAGGTCTCGGAGTGAAGATGGGATGTGGTCAGGAACCCCGAGAGTGTATGAGACCCTGACTTTATTTCTGTCACCAGTGTTTAAAGTGAAATTAGATTAAATTGTTTTCTATGGTTATGTTTTGATTGAACCGTCTGGTTGCGTAAGGTTTCAGTAACTATGTGAAGGCATGTTCGCCTCGATGCCTTGAAGTCTTGGGGGTAGCGTCCCATCAGATGTAATCACTTTTAGGGGTCCTTGAGAGTCTATTGGGGAAATCAGTCCCAAAATTGTATAATGCTCATCCCGGGATGTGGATATGTTGGTCGGTTCTTAAGTCGTGGTTTTGACGCCCGGGTGGTCGGGCCCCTCCCTCCCCACCCCTTGTGGTGAGGGTGTTTGGTCACCATCAAGAATTTTTGAAAGTTCTATATCCTCTATTCATTCTAATGGCAGTGAGACCCACGACGGGTCTCGCACGATGATCTCTAGAATAAATCGGTGTTGGTATTTCCTTAATGGTGGGGGGTCCTCCTGGACCTCCCCATGTTGGTTTTATAGTCTCGCCTTGGGTGTTGGTAGGTTCTTTATGGTGGGGAGACCCACATTGGGTCTCACACGAATGTCTCTAGAATTAATTAGTGTTGGAATTTTCTTTAATGGCAGTGAGTCCGCTCGAACCTCCCCGTGTAATTTTTCCAATCTCGTCTCGAGCATCAGTGAGTTCCAAATGGTGGGGAGCCCCTCGGGCCTCCCAATGTTGATCTTTTTCTTATGTTTTTAAATATTTCTTGGTGATAAGTGATAAGAGAATTTGTTGGACGTGGTTTGACCTTTTTTGATTATTCTATCCAAATGGTGTGGTTTTTGTTTAATAATGGTTGAGTTTTTTCGTCTTGTGATGTTGGTTTTTGCGGGTTGGAGATTTGTTTCCCTTGATTAGTCAACTACAGGAGTTCTAGATCTTTTGGGTGGTCGAAACATATCAGAAAGTCTTTTTACGCATTCCATGAGGTTGTCATTTGAGTCACATTCTCTGAGCAGGATGCTTTTCCCCTCTATTTTCATGATGTTTGTGGGGATCCCCTTTTGAACCGTAAGGGAGTGTGGTTTAATACTTTGGGGTTTGGTTCTTGTTGTGGATTTCTGGGGATGGAATGCTTTATGGTGGGGAGAATTGTCACACCTGTCCTTTTTATATTATTTATTTTATTATTTTTTTGGGCATCAAATAGTTCGGTTCGAGGCCCAAACTTAAAATTTCGGAGTTTTATTTTGAAATGCACTTTGTGGCCTTTTCGGCATTCAGTGCGCCGCTGTCGAAGCTGTGCGACCTCGCTTGGGTTTCCGTGTGACCTTGCTCAGTTCTCTGCACGGCTGCTTAACGTGCAACCAATAAAATAAAGAAGTTATAAATAAATAAATAATGTTTAAGAGGGATAAAATGAAAATAAAATCAAATATGAAACTTGATAAAGATTTAAGTGTTTTTTTTATATTGGGGGATGTTAATATTATTATTGTTGTAATTATTGATAGCATTGGGAATATTAATTATATTAAGTTATTAATATTATCATTACCATTTTAATTATTGTTATTAATATTACTATTATTATTATTCCTATTTTGATTTATTATTATTATTATTACAATTGTTAAAACTTATTATTATTATTATTATTATGAATTAATATTATATTTTTTTATTTGTCCCCCCTTTTTAGGGTTTGGCAGCCCCCCTTCTTTTTTTCCTTATCTCCCGCTCAGGCCGTTCACCCCCTGTTTCCCTCTTCTCCCCATCACGGTGCCCCCCCTCTTTCCCTGCTTCTCCAACCCGCTGGACCGCACCCCTGCTCTCCCGTCGCACCTTGCCACGCTCGGAACCGCACGAACCCCCCCCTCACCGGACCACACACTTGCTCCACCGTCACGCCGGTCTTCCACACTCCATCACGAACTCCCTCCCGACCGCGCCTATGTCCGGCGACCTCCCTCTTCTGATGATACGAACCGCCTCCCCCTACCCCATCCAGCGAACACCCCCCCCCTCGGTTAAGTATTCTCCTTGCTTTTTTTCTCTTTTCTTTTGAATTTCGTTGTTTTTCTTTTCGAAGGGTATATGTTCTGATTTTAGGGTTTTAATTTGAATTATCTGGGTCTTAATTCTTGTGTTTGAATTTGTGTTAGGTTCCTTTCGGTGCACACGGTGGGCGAATAAGGTTTCACACAAGAATTTCAGGTTTCCACACCAATTTTTGGGTTTTGACGTCGAGGTAGGTGGTTCCATGCCTTTTCATCATTTAGATAATTTAATTTTTTTTTGTCTAGTTTAACTTACAATGTTCTATTATTTAGTTTCATGATGAAAATTATTTTTAAAATGTTTTGGTAGTGTTGTAGAGGTTTTCAGAAATGCGTTTTCAAAATGCTGTGACATGCGTGCGTGATGAAAATTGCACTTGTTTTTAGAAATTGTCATGTTTTTCCTTTCGACCATGTTGTGGTAAATTTTTGAAGTGTTTAATAATTTTTTATAGAGTTACAATGAGGTTTTATAAGGGTTGATTTGTGAAATTGATTTTTAATGGTTTCTTTTTCATGAGATATTATTTATAAATTGAGGAATTGTTTATTTAATTGGTGTTTTGAGTTCAAAACATGGATAGAAGGTTTTTTAGGGTTGTTTGGTTTGTGCGAAAGGTGTTTTCAAGTCAATTTATGTGTTTTTTTATTTAAATAGACAATTTAAATATATATATATATATATATCTATATATATATATAAATTTTTGTGTGTTTTCCTTGTTGTGTACTTTTGAAATTGAAATACAAAATTGTTTGAATAATTGACTACTAGTTTTGATATTGTTAACTCATGTATCTAGTTTTAAAGTGATGCCTCTATATGGAATCAAGTGGTTTTTGGTGTAAAGTATTCTTGGTTCTTCTTGAAATGATTTTATTAATAGCTAAAATGGGTTCTTG
The DNA here is from genome assembly GCA_963277665.1 of Viscum album. Classification (NCBI taxonomy): domain Eukaryota; kingdom Viridiplantae; phylum Streptophyta; class Magnoliopsida; order Santalales; family Viscaceae; genus Viscum; species Viscum album. The sequence goes on from OY728157.1 coordinate 547,331,453, forward strand.
ATACATTTATATGGCATAAAAATGGTAATTAGAAAAAGTTGAATACGCGTTCATTTTTTAAGGTGGTGTAATTTTATAAAATGAGACATGTACTTGGTGTGCGCGTGTCTTTGAAATAGCTCTTTGGTATTCAAGTGGTGACTTTTTTGTGTAATGTCATGTTTGGTTTGTGAAATTTGAAAGTGATGTGTTATGTGATTGTGGAACATGTTTGAGCACAAGGGAAAACCCAGGGTATCTAGGTGGGCGGACTAGAACTAGTGCGCTAGTGAGCCGGATGGGTATCGTCCCTATTTCACTTATCTAGATTGACAATTGCAACACTAACTAAACATATATTGACTAAGGGTCCTGGCCTTCTAAACCAAGTATTCTGAGGGTCGTGGTCTTCTAAGCCAGGTTTCTGAGGGTCGTGGTTTCTATGCAACGTTTCACCGAGACACGAGGTTCTTGGGTCCCAATCGAGCTAGATGAACCTTAGGGGATTTACCCATAGTGCTCTACCGTCTATGGAGTGGTGCCTTCCGTCAGCATATTGAGGACCACTTGGGTGTGAGTATGGGTGTGTGTGTGTGTATGTGTGTGTGTGAGTATGTGTGTGTGTGCCCATAATGAATTTTTCTCTTCCTCTTTAATATCGTATTTGTGAAATGAGTTCTTTTTAGTGTTTTCCTTTAGCATTTAGCTTGTAAATGTTTTCATTAAAATCATTTTGAAATTATAATTTTGAATAAGCACTTTAAATTTTCTTTTTGATGTTGTGGCATGAAACCTTTTTATTGGGTGACGTCCTACTGGGATTTTGGCTCACACCCTACATACACCTTTGGGTGTATGTAAACATTGTTTCTCGTGCATTCCAAGTTGTGACATCGTGCTCAGTGATGTAGGTTCAGGTTTCAGTTGGTCTTTTCATGCATAGTGTTGTTAATGTGGCCTCTCTTTTTCCAGAAAGTTAGAGCAAGTGTTTTAGTTTCCACTGTCATATTTTCTTTTTAGTTTTAGTTCGAGCTGTAGACTTTAAACCTATTCATAGTTTAAAGGCGTGTTTGGTTGTCTATTTCTAGTTTCTATTTATTTATCTGGTTAGTTGATTTTCTGTCTTTTATTTTGGGTAAATCGTTCCCATGTAATTTTTAATACCGGGGCACTTGTGCCAGCCCGTGGGGATCGGGAACGCCCTTCGGGCCACTTCGTGGACCGGGTCAGGCGTCGGGTCGGATGGTGACCCGGCCTAGTTCGTGACAATAGTTATCTACCCACTCTTTATAATCCCTATTCTAGGAAGTTATCTCCCAAGATTCATTAGGTAGATTCTGGTTTAATGGGCCCAGGTGTATGCAGGTGAGTTGTGTTTTCCCAGTTGACTTTGGGATGAGATGAGTTGAGTTTTCCAAAGTCTCATTGGGATGAGATATGTTTTTCATTCCCAAGTATTTTGGAATGTGATATGGTTGTAAGGCCCATGTTTTTATGGGATGGATGTGATATGGTGGTGAAGCCCAGGTGTGGGCATGCATAATGTGATGAGCATCATTTTTTTAAGTGTTGAGACTAGATATGTGGCCTAGGTCTGAGCATGTGGGTTGTCAGGTGGTACTTTTAGAAGACATGGGACCACTAGGACATTTTCTATTAGGGTGTGAGAGAAGCTAATCATTGGTAAAGTGGTACATAGTAACAAAATCCGCGATTTTATTATTATATTACTTTACATTACATGCATAACATGGTGAGTGTTCCTAGGGGAGGATCAGATGGTCAACATACCTTGTTAGGTGTTTTTAGGATTTGATGTTTTCTCAAGAGAAGATTGGTATAATTTCCTCACTATGGAGTGACATGCATTGTTTTTTCCTAATAATTATACTTTCATACTCACCCTATATATATAAGTTTATTTGGTAGTTTTCAGGAGGATTGTGTGGAATTATTTGGACCATACTAGCTCAGACATTGGGACAATTGTGGTGTTGCTTCCTATCATTTCCATTTGTATTTTACATTGTAATTTCATTATATTCGTAACAGTTATATTTTAAACATTCATGCGAGATGGTGTTTATCAACCTATTGTATATATATATAGTTCATGGAGTTTTTATGGGATGGACCATCTTATCGATTGATCTTGTCTTCATTAAAAAGGGAAATGCTACCAATTTTTGGAGAATTGTTTACCCTTGGCGCTAGTCACCAACCCGGGTCCTACATGATGTGGGACTTGTGATAATTCTCTACATTTATCCATTTCCATCCCAATAGGGACATCTTTGTAGGGAGGGGTCATGATATGTACATCATTGATTTAAAAAATACATCCGTTTGTGATAATGTGATTGAAATTATAATATATTATATAATTCTATGATGATGGGGATTCGGATATTCAGAATTATTCATTTCACTACAATAAATTTAGTAATTATTATCCATGTTACTCGTTCTATTTTTACGATATAAATATATTAATTTCATGCTCACATGTTCAATTATATGTAATTAATTGACTCCAATTTATTCATGTCATATTAATAATTTCGAAATATATTCTAATATATATTACCATTATTAATCATTTTAGAGAACCATTCTTATATTTTAATTTCTCCAGGATATAAATAAAACTAATTTGAATGTTATATTTATATGATTTATATGATTGTATATTTTTATTATGATATGTTGAATATATAGTTTTAAATTCAAATATGTTGATATAATTGGACAAATATCTATTTGATTACAATGATATAGGTGTTATTAGATCAACTTTTTTTCTAATTTTCTAATTTTTGAAACCTATATTGATATAGAAATGGATGAAATGAATAGATTTCTATTAGTCATTTTTTTATGAGATGATGACGTTATTTGGAAGTCGCATTTTTTAGTTCCGGATAGCTCTATCAAATATGAGAATAATGAAGTCTCACTAACCAACACCACTTTTATCAAGTGTAAAACATAAATTATTTGATGTGTAATAGAATTATGTGAGTTAAAATAAGAATATGAATGAAGATGTTGAACAAAAAGAGAGGAATAATTCATATGAAGTAATTTTTAATGAGAATGATATATATATGTATATATATATTGAGAACCAATTGGGTAGTCTAGAACAAACTATTTATTAATTGAAAATTTACAAGAAACCTGGAATAAATTTGTATATTGGCTATTCCCAATTTAATCAAATCATTCATGATTAATTATTTTATGTTATTACTAAGAAGGAAATGATATGTTTATTATTTTCGATGTTTTTTTAATAAAAATACATATTTATAAACACGTGTACCAATTATTCATTTGAAAATTGAGACTTTAAAGAATATATATATAATGGGGAAAATATATATATCATACATTAAGATGAAAATGAAACATGAATTATACAAAAGGAAATGTATTGGTTAATCTTTTGACCATGTGATTCGTACTCAAGGCATTAATAATTTTAATGAAATATTAGATTCTAGTGTGGATGAGTTGATCATAATATCTATGTCGATAAGATGCATGATCATTACATGGTGGTTCTTATCTATTTTAATGACATTATATTTGTAGATTTTAATGATTCTTATGGAAACAAGATTTTTAATTCATGATGAGTGAGTTCTAAATTTCATTGATTATAGTGTTAAAATTTCCCCAACCATTCCGAGTGGAATACAAATGGAATGTAACACTAATTTATAAATAAATTATACAAAATATGTTCTACAATTATTATAATAAATTAATAAAAATATTTTTTAGCACTTGATTCAGACTAGATAATATTTTGAAGTTATAAAATGGGAAACAAGGTTGATATTTTAGAGTATAGTAAAATCATGTGATGTTAGTTGTCCATAACAACTACCAGAAACATCATTGTGTTGCCTATTTTTCATGAAACTAGATATAAATGATGTCTAATTGAAATACACATTGAAGAACTAAAGAAAATAAATTAACATATCAATGGAATAGTGGATATTAGGATATTTTACAAAGAACCCGTATAGTAGGATTTATTAGTATATAAAAATATAGATAGAAGTTTTTATATGGATGATATGAAGTCTAGATTTAGTGTGTATTTTAACATCTTAATAAGGGTATATATATATTAAATGATACTAAATATTTCATCATTATAATAAAAATGGAATCTAAACACTTAAATTAAACACAAGTATTCACATAAATCCAACATATTATGAAATTACTTGAATATAATGGATTTGATGGCAAAAAAATGGATTGAAAATAATAGATTGTTATTTGTTATTAATAAGAGTAAATTAAATAGGTAGTGTTGTTAGTTGATTGTGTTGGATAATTGATTGAAATTAATAATGGGAAATAGGAAAGATGAACTATTTCATGGAATGTGTTACTTTAAAGATTGAATATGGATTTTTTTGGTTTAGTTATCTAAAGATGAAACATATAACTGTATTGATTAAGTATTTGGACGTAGATCGAATCAATTACATGTGTTTATAGTTGACGAGAGCACTATCATCTGCATTTTTTACTATATATTATTATGATATAACTTTCAATTTCTATGAATAATTAATGTTGAAAACAATTGGTTGTTGTAGATGATATTGAGTTGAATTAAATGTGACTCTAGGATATTCAACCAAAAGACTAACTTATTGTTTATTAAAGTGAAAAATAAATCAAGAAGTAAAATTTTAAGAAGATATGTATTATAGAAAAATGTGGTCTTAATGTATTAGTTTTTATGGGATATATGCAAACATGTTAATATATTACTGAAATATGAGTTGTAGAAGAAGACTAATGTTTGTACAGATGATAAATTTCTATTAAGACTATGTATTGAGACGAAATTTTGTAGTATTATAATATAGTTAAATTCATATGAATGAATAAACATATATGTTCCAAAAATATATTATCCTAATAGATGATATGTAAAATTAATTGATGATATGGAAAGGATGATGATAAATTATGATAATAATAAAAATTTTATTATTAAGGAAAGGCAGTTGATTTACTATTATAGAAAATATTTAATAGTTTCTACATTGGAAGATACATTAGAAGTATAGTGTTTTTAGAACATTATAAAATTCCTATTTTGTGAAAAATAATGATAAATCTTATATTGTACCTTTAGTCCGAAATAAAAAGAAACAAAATAAAAAATTATATATAAATCAAAATGTTTCTGATGATTTTAAGAAGAAGATAAAATATAAGAAAATGTATAAGATTTATGTTGATGATAAAAAGGTGTAAATATGTGAACATGTTCTGAATAATGGTTCTGTTAATAAGATACGATGTTAGGTTAATATAACTCGAATAGTTTCAAATATAATTAGGTGTTACATTACTCTCAACTAATACTAATATTTATTTAATCATTGAATGTTTTCTAACAGATAAAATGAAAATATTCATAATAATTGATATGGATATTGTGGGAACTAGAAAATATAGATGAAATATGAGAAAATAAAAACATGAGAAGATATAAAATATTTTTTATAATGAACATATAATGCATAAAAGATATTTTTTAATAACATTAATTTTTATAAGGGAATCCAAAAAATATGGATGAATAATTTCATTAGTAAAAAGCCAAATGTGATGATTTTGGGTAATTATTTTGATGTAAATATCATAAGTTGTAAGATATGATTAAATATGAATTTGACGATCTGATAAACATAGTTGATAGAGAGTCAAACAAGATGAATTGAAATTCTTCACATGATTTTTGAAATATTTATAGATAAATTAAATTATGAACAATATGATATGGAGTAAATGTTGAGCCATGGAATTAAGTGATATGGTAAACCTATATATTTTTAATATGAAGTGGTGATGAATTTTATCATATAGAAAATCATAACTAATATGAAAGAAGATCATATTTTTATGTGGATCGGTTCATAAGCATAATTAGTTACAAAAAAATTGATGATGAAGACAATTTGAATACACATTTTTATTATTGAGTTAATCACTTTGAATTTGATATAAAATGCCATATATGATTAAATGTTGAATTTTTTCATTTGAGAGAATTTTATAACAAAAAATTGTGAATATAGATCCATCTTATTAATTAAGTGACATCTGGGAGAACTATGAAGACATTTTTCTATAGTGAGGATTGGGGAATCATTTTAATATCGTGGGATTCTAATATAAGGAACCTTAGATAATAAAAATTAATATTTTTGAATAATTATTACAGTAATGGATGATACCTTCTCATATGTGGGGTTACGAATGATATCATTCCTATTTGTATATTATATAAAACACCTTTCTACCTAATGTAAGTTTTGAGTTTAATATTACACTAACCCAAATATTTTAAACATATTTATAAATTAGTGATAATATATATGAATTTTAACAAACATAAAAATAGAACAGATTTACTAACCCATATTAGGGGAACACCTTGAAAGAATATCATGTGCTGTACAATCTTATCATAGTGTTTTTTCTGAGGTGATAATGTGTTAGTTATTGTATTTGAGATCCATTCATCCTAATAAGTTAAGAGTTTCAAATGAAATGAAGTAAATTGATTTATTAAAACACATTTAAATTCTTATTATCCCCACCCCAATCATTTTTACTATACATGATTATTTCTATATATATCTTCTTTCAAAAGGAAAGGTTTTTTCTCAGATTTGATCTATTTCCTATAATATTTTTTATCTTTTAAACATTAAATTGATTTAACAAGGTAATGTTATTCCAAATATGCATATTATAGAATTTATACCTTTTATTAAGATGGTTACTTATAAATAATTTCAAAATAAGAAGAAAAAAGAGTTCAAAAAATTGAGTAATATCACTTCTATAAAATAGTATGAAGAGGATAAAATGGGATTGGGGGTAATAATTTTTTTTCACATTTTTAATTTATCTGTTGTTATTTATTCTCCCATGTAGTATACCCATAACTATGAATAATATGTGAAAACTGAATACCATTATTATTTTTTACCTTAAATTTAATTATCATGTTGAAAATTTTTCTCTTGATGTTTTAACATAAATATTTATAATTACAAAAGTTATACAATAATTGAAATAAAAATAAGGTCTAAAATTATACTCTTTAAATAATATAGTGGTTAGAATTTTATAAATTATAAATACTCTCATCAATTTTATTCAATCTAAATACTAGATTTAATTTATTTTCAATGAAAATTATTACCTATATAAACGTAAATTTCAAATTTAATAAATTAAAATACATATATAAGAATTTTACTTGAGAAAAATAATTAGAGTATTATAGGAAACATCTAATGATATTATATATTTGAATAGTTATTAGTTTCAGGTGAAAAATAAAAAGATTGAAGTGTCATGAAAATTATCTATATGAAATGAATAAGAATAGAGAAAGAAAAATTTATATTTTAATTAACTAATGAGATGAAATAATCTGTTCATTTGAAGTTGACAAAAACCCCCAATATTATTTTTCTTATACTAGAGGGAAAATGTGAAATCTTTTTGTAACCTATACAGATTATTTATATGATATTGAAATATTAATTTCAATAATAAAATATTTTCATAATTTATATAGTTCAAAAAATAATCAATATAGTATTAATAACATCATTAAATCATTTAAATATTATTCAAAATTATTGTCACAAAAATTCGTCATTTAATTAAGAATATTTTTTTATCACTTATAATGATTTCTTGAAAATTTAAGGTTAATATATATATTCTAGATATATGTGAATGGATAAAATTTTGAAAAAGAGATTACATCATCAATTGAATCTGTAATAAATATTTAGAATCTATTTTCATGTGGAAAATCTAAAAAGGAAGTTGTTTTTATATAAATGCAGTAAGGTACTCATATTGGAAATATTATTTTATGAGGAATGAAATCAAGATTTACTCATAATAGTTTGTGGTGTGAAATATGTATATAAAATTCAAAATCATCATGGTATAGAAATGAAATGATCTTATTTTATATAAGGACTTCATTAATGGGGAGAGATATTAATTTTAATAAAAATACATATGTGTTCCATAAATATACACTGAACACAGTCAATATATTCCATTTAAATATATTTAAATAGATATAGATATATGGACAATATTTAAAAAACATTGTTAATGTGATTATGAGTAAATTTTTATATATAATAATAACTATTCATATCCAATTTAAGAGACAAAGACTCTAAATAAGAATAAAATCAACAGAAAAAAGGATGATGTGCTGACCTTAGAGAGAATGGAAAAAAAGATTAATAAAAATGACCGAGCCAAGAATAATGTTGGAAATGTTTTTATAAAAAAAGGATATGGTTATATTGTGTGTGTAATGGTATCCGAATGTATAGTCATAGAAATACATGAACATTATTTTTAATTGAATAAAACTATATCACTAATGAAATTCAACACATGAATGAAACTTTTACTTACATAGTGGATAGAGCAGTTTAATATGGATATGATATGCATTAAAATATTCTAAATAAGTTTTCCTAGATAATTTATTAGAAATAATTTAGAAGAACCATAAAATGTGAACATGCTCCTATAGAATACAATGTAATTTTTATCACAGTTCGAACTAAAAATGAATTTCAATATAACACATGATATGTTGTGTTCTTTTATTATAAATTTAAAAGGTTGTATTTGACATAATAATTAAATTAATTAAAGTAATATGATCATGATACAAAATAAAGTTCATGTCTAAAAAATTAAAAGATAAATAAGGGTAATGTTTTCTAAATAACATGGAGATAAGTTGAAAATGGTTTCTTGGTTGATAAAAAATCAATATATGTATTCTCTAACTAAAAATAAAATAAAAATTCAACTTTTTCCCATATTTTTTTTACTTTTTATAAATTATAAATTAATTTTATGAAGCATGGTGGTAGAACAAAAAGGGAACCAAAATTATGTGAACACCATATAGATATATGATATTTAAAAAACATCGTTATTTAACTAGTATCATATTGCTTCATTACCAAACCTTAAATCATTTAAAATTTTTTAAATTGGAGTTTATTTTTAATAAAAAAAATCCTTGATAATGAAAATAGATTATGTTTCAAAAGATATAATTTTGAAATAAGGAATATAATAATCTTCCACCAAAAACAAAAACTTGATGATTTTTTGACTTTAGATGTGTATTATAGATGATAGAAGAGGATGTGTTTCTGGATGTATCCTGAGTAATGTTAAAAATATATGGAATATAACCCATCAGATAAATTTTAGTTTAATAAATTACCTATATCATTATATATTGTGATTCATAAATTCTTTTTTTTATGCTGATTTTAATTTGTGAGTTATATTTAGTAGTACAAACATCATGCAAAAATGTGTATAAATATTTAAAAAATGGTGTTCTTAAATACATAAAAAAGTACAATTTTATATCCTTATAAATATAAATTTGGGATATTTAATTGATTAAAATGGTATTTTTCAAATATTATCCCATAATTTTATGAAAAGATTTAATTACAGTATTTAGGTGATACATTGATTATTTTTTAATAAAAGAAAAATAAATTAAAATGGTTTAAACAATATAGTGTTTATATTTGTTAAATATATTTTATTTGTTGAGTGTGAGGGATTACATGGATATCATTTGAAAAATCCATAAAATATTAATTTTGAATATTCTGGGACTAGGTTGACTAGAAGCTCATAGGAGATTAATGAGGCTGTATACTAATTAAAACGTTTTCCTTTTTATATATTCTTCAATCCATGCTCTTCTTCCATGTTCATATTAACATTTAAATATCTAATTCTCTCATTCACAGATCAAACTATATAACAAATATTATATAATGAGTTAATGAATAATGATTATAGGGATTGAAAATCATTTTGTATAAAGTTATAATACAATGAGAATCCATTTTTGGTGTGTTTACATGGTGAAGGTAAATAATACAAACTATATGTTTTATTCTTAATTAAGAATGATGCATTTTGAATACATGGTTAACTCCATCTTCTTTTTTATTTTTTGTACTTATAAGATACATGTCTTGTATTGTTTAATGAATATAATGCCCTCTTTATGATTTTATATACATGATGGTCTATCTATTTTCATCATCAAATTTTTTTTTACATCATATATCCACATTTTAAATACCAATGAACTCTTGTTTATTTCACACTCTATCATCATTTTCCAAAAAGTTAAAAAAATTATGTGAATTTTGAATCATTTTTCCCATAAAAAATTACTTATAATAAACTATTTCCTCTATATAAACATAATTCCAATAATAAATGATATTCTTTATTTCATTCTTCATGAACTAGAATTTATAATATTTTTCTTTATTCTTCTCTCCATTTTGGATATATAAATATCCCCATGATCTCTATTATAACTCATTTGAATCCATTATTTCAGCATATTCATATTCTGTATATTGAACTACTATGATAATTTATATATATTTTTCAACATCTGAACCATTTATCTGATGGTTGAGATCATATTTCCATCACTTGATTCACCATAGTCATTCTAGGTGCACCACATCATTTTTCTACTCTCATTATATAGTAATTGAACTGCAAAATTATTTGTAAAATTATTTCATATATCATCCTTTTAATTTCTTACTGATATAATTAGATTCTCATGAACCACTTATTCCCATTGTGGCATCATTCATTGAGGTGTGACATTCCTCGGATCTAACTTCGTCATGGCATGGTATTTATCAGTATAGTTTGGTCTGGGATAACAATCTTATTTTCTATGTTTTTAAAATATTTTACAATTAATTCAAGGAATATCACATCACGATTATTTATGTATTCTCAACCCTTGAAAATATAATGGAGTGGACTAGAATTACTTGGTGTGAATTAATCCTTAAAATTCATTTGGAATATTAAAATAATAATATTAATAATATTTCCATAATATTAGGCATTCTATTTCTTCCCCATTTTATTATTCAACCTAATTTGCGGAATTAATCCCACAATTCAAAACTTTTATTTTTATGTAACTCTCCTATAATCTAGGATTATCATCCACATGGACTCCCTTTCACAGTGGAAATTCAATCCACCAAAATATAAGTAAGAATAATTTTTCATTATTTAACAAATTTTAGTCATATATTTTGATTAATAATATTTATAATCATGGAAAAAGATGATGTAAATATATTATTTATGTTGAAAATCAGTTTAGGGAAATCACTTAAAAATCTCAGTTGTCACATTAATCTTCATTACTTCTATATTTCTCTAGGGGAGTGTAAAAAACTATTGAAAACTGACCTCACACATAACTTGATCCCGCCATCCACATAGATCAGAAGAAGTTCCTGGAAAACCACCATGGATGCAAAATTGTTATTACTAATCATGAAAATTTTCATTGGAATGGTTTCACCCTTACAAAATAACCAAAAAAGGATTCACGCATTCTGATATGGAATGAACCATCCAAATAATATATGTCCATGAAAATGTACAACATATTGAATTTAAATGGAAGTAATTAATCAAATATACTGGTAGCATAATTGATATCATCAACTCATACATGGAATAAAATAATAAACAAAATTGAATCATCAATCCAAATATATATCATAACAAAAAATAATATTTTTTGAAAATAATGATGAGACATAAAAAATCCAAAAATAAAAATAAATAACCAATACATAACCCATGATCCTCTATAACTAACAATCACAAATCATGACCACAACAAACAATAATGATCAAACCTAAATCCAAATCCCTTTGAAACTAAACCATATACATTCCACCAAAAAGAAGACATATGCGTGACATTTAAAAGAAAGTGTGTAAGGGGTGTGAGAAAATATACCTAGTATAATTTCACAACTAAATTGATACCATTTATATTAAAAATAATAGTTCAGAAGTTCTTGTTTTAGACAATAATAGAAAAATAGTTTTTACATATATTCCTTGATGAAAATAAAACATCATTTCATATCTCCTTTCAAAATACACATCCTTATAAAAAAAATTAATATAAGGACAGGATAAAACTATTTCCCCAATTACCTTTATAAGGCATCTAGGAATGAGATAAGGATCTTTCATTATAAACATGCAGTATTCATCCCTATCCATAAAATATGTATTATTTTATTTCAAGAATTATTTAATCATGAAAAAGGACCTCTAAATCAATAACCCAGTGATATAATTTCTTCATCTTCTACCAATACTTTTGTAAATGCATCTTTTCATAATAATAACAATCTTCTAATTAATTTCCAACAATAATTTATAAATCATTACACAAATAATATTTAAAATTAACTAAATTCATAACCAAAATAGAAAAATTCACATTAGGTAGGTTCATAACAATAAATCATTCCACTTTTATCAAAGGATATCTTGTGTTATAATAATATATCAATGGGTAAGGGTTGAAATAAATATATAAAACCAAATAAATTAAAATAAATTAAATACATTTTATGAATCATGGGAGTAATCATAAAAGAAATTAATTGTGATCATGAAGTGATGATGATGAACCTTGGATTTCATTAATGTACCTATCATTTCTCAGATGTCAGGTAGACTTAATCATTCTATATAATGATCTGAGATCTCAATTGAAATGTTGGGAGATTATAAAATATCTTGGGTTCACTGAAAACATCATGTTATATCATACCAAATAGCTAGATAGTTTACCATTGGCATCATATGCTCTAATTTAGGGTTTTTTATTATCCAGTTCAATATATGTCTCTAAGGACATTTGGAATAAAGATTATGTAATTAATAAAATATTGGGGTGAATTATTGTTTAAAATCATAAAAAAACTACAAACACAATCCTTTATATTATGATTTGTCAAACTCATATATCATCTGATTATAAGAATTTTTATAATTGACACATTGTACATACGGTATATAAGAGTTTATTAATTTTTAATAAAAATAAACATTAAGCATAAATTCATAGTAGAACTAATGATGTTTGTAGAAACAAGTAAATAAAAATCCTCAAAAATGTAAAAATGAGTTACTAAAGTCATTATTAAAGATTTATACTCTTTAACCTTAAGAGTTAGGGATGTAATAAACAATAATTTTGGGTATCCAAAATTTTCAAACAAAATATATTTTCAATAATAAAATTGTAATAAACCCCTTGTTCATAATTATTAGAATCAGACATGTCTTTAAATACTCTGGATCCCTCGATCATCCTGATTAAAAAGAATAGTCTTCTTGTCCCTATAATCCCTCGACCTAAACTAGATGAACATTATAAATTCAAATTGAATATTTATTAAGAATTTATTTTCCTTACTAGGATTCCATAGATTAAAAACTTTATGACATTTTACAAAATGTGATTAAAAATATTTTATAATAGGGGAAGCATTAAAAAGGTTGAGTTATAAAGGCATCTTGTTTCAACTCCTATAATTCACCTCTATTTATCAGAACACCTCCAATAGTCATATTCCATGATTCACAGAGTCAATTTCAACAGAAATGGATAATATCCATTTTTTAGTTTTTCTCTTTATTACAAATATAGTTGATCTAATTTTGATAAAATCACCACAATTCTGTAAATGATTTGTTTTTGGTACAAATGATTCTGAATGTCTGATTATAAAAATTATTATTCTTATTTAAATAATTGTGCATAATTAAATGAATAAAATCACGGTAAGTATAGATGAATAATTTTTATCATAACAATTGACTAAACTCAATCGCACTGATAGGCTAAACTCTGTCACATCTAAAGAATGTTCTCAACCTCATATGCAGACTAAAATCAGCACACTGATAGACTAAGATGTATCACATAGCTAGAATAAATTTTGTGACACTGATCAATAAGACATTGTCACACTATTAGACTAAACCCAGTCACACTTATAGAAAAAAATATATTCTCATAGATAAACTAGAAGTAGTCACACCAATAGTGTAAAATCATTCACAATGATTGACTAATGTCGGTCACACCGATATACCAAACATCATCATTCTAATGGATTGTTATTTTATTTATATGGATTGGACATTTTCACTGTGATATAATATACATTTTTAGTCCATCTAATCAATATTATATCCATATGATAGAATAGTGTTCAGTTAGTCTAATAGATTATACATTATTGCAGACTTTTTTTATTAATTAGTTTATAATGACTTCTACATCTCAAGGAACAAATGAAGTTATACAAATAAATTCTAAGATCAAGGAAGATGTAATCCCATTAAAATGTAATTTTTAGGATAATGCATTGTGATTTTCAAAAATAAGGATATAATGAGTTAATAATAATACATTAAACTCAACAATATCATCATTTTTGGGAATTACAAAACAAAAATAGTTAATGATATAAACTAATAATATTGAAAAACCAATAATCCCCTAAATCATTTAAGAACTCCATTTTATTCATATAATAAAAAAATATCACCATTTATTCATTTTATCGCCCATATTTTTAACTTCCTCTTTGTTCAATAAAAATTAGCTTGATTATTTATAAGAACGTAGTTACAAAAATGAAATTTAATATATAAATTAGCCCCCCAAAAAATATCTCCCTATAAAATTATCCCCCAATAATATCATTAAATAAATTATCCACCTTTTTGATTTTCCAAAATAATAGCACTAGTAGAAATTAATATAAATGATAGGGAGAAAAAATATGATTTTTTTGTAACTATTAATTCATGAATACATAATTATCATTTAACCAACTATGATTGAAAAAGTATTCAAATTGAAATGTGTATAATAATTCAGTCAAAATTATATACATTCAAATGTTTGGTTTCATTATCATTTTTATTTTAGATTAATTAAATTCTTCTACTAAAAGTTACTTGAAACAACATTTATATTCCCAAATTCATCTTGATTTTTCTCTTCCTCAACAACAATTTATTAGAATCTTTCAAAACAAACTATTACTTATTGAAAAATTCAATCATTTATCATCAAACTAATATCCTCTTAATAAATAATTTTTATTATATAATTTCATGCGTTATTTATTCTGACTTATTCATTATGAAATGAACTCTTCTCCTTAAAATTTTATATTTCATGAACATGTGATAGAAAACACCCTTTTATCTTATTAATATTAATGATTTTTTTTTCAATCATCAGAGAATGATTATCCAAAAGAATAACATCTATCAAACAGTGACATCTAAAAATCATTTGTTTGGTCATTGTGAAACTTCAAATATATTTATATATCATTGAACCATCTTATAATAAATTTATCCTTATCATTTCACCATTATAATAAACATTGAATGATTATAATTCATTTTTATTTTGTCAAAAGTTTTCTTCTAGGTGATACAATAAATCATAGTTTTATAATACATTCAATCTCTATTGAATGTAATTAGAATATGATTCTATACTAGTAAGGAATTGAATTAAATTAGCAAGTCTAATCAAGGATTAGATAAAATAACTAAATCAGTCTTCGACCATTTCATATTATTTATTTGCGTAATAATTTTTTAAATATGATGTGACATCAAAATCATTGTGTTTAGAAGATCCATTAATTACATTTTATTATTCTTTATCCAGTTTTTCTACAATAATTTGATACTTCCATGAAATCAAGATTCATATCAGATTCTTTTTTATCAGATAACATTGTATATGATTGTTGTTTCTTTATTTCCTTTCAAACATTTATAACTAATAAAAACATATATTTCATAATATTTTTTTGATTGAGTTGTAATAGAAGACGACTAAGAAGAACTATCTTCTTCTCCTCTTCCTATTTCTTTATCTTACAATGATTATTTTGATTCTTCTTCAAACTATTTAGAAAATTTGTATCAAGCCTCTCATTTATTATGAAATATTATTTTCTATGATTCCTTACACATTTGTGAACATCCGAAACATTAGTATTTACTTTTATAATAGATAAATTAATTTATTATGTAGGAACATATTCTTGTTATGATATATTAGATTGATAAACATCAGTTGGAGGATGTATCTATGAGACAAATGATAAAGTATAAATTGATGTCTATTATGCCTCATTATCACCACAGAAGTATCATTTAACTCATTCATTCCTATTCAAGATAATTTCAAAAATGTTTTCAATATAAAACCTCTTATTATTGTTATTTTAATATTAATTCACATTTAAAACATCATCAGTTTTATCCTTCAATGATAATTACTCTTTGTTGTCAAGATCAAATTTTGGATTAACATATTTATTCGCACGATTTCATTTCATCGTTTCATTATACGCTTCATCTGACATTTATATTACATTCATTTTAATAATCGATGTACATGAACTAGATTTCCAGTTCTCTTAAATATTTTTCTTTAATTGTGGATTATCATAATCAGATGATGCTTTGTCTAATTTTTTCAAAAATCATTTTAAATGATGGAATAAAAAAAATTTATTTTTGAAATGGTATCTTATCAATTTAAAGAGACATCATATCATAAATAAAAATCATTATTATTGATCTTCATCACTATTGTAAAATTTAAAAATGAATAATTGATGAATCCATAAAACTACTGAATTATCAACATTATTAAGATATTCTTAAAAACCTCCATTGATATAAAAATAATCATTTAAAAATTGAAATTCAGCTTATTCATACTAAAATGAAATATAATGATATCTAAAACCATCTATGTATCAGTATCCTCTTTCATAAAAATGAAATTCCCTTGCCTTAACAATGAATTTTCTCTTGCATCCACTTTTAAATGAAACACAACCATTATATTATCATAAGTGGAAAAAAAATAAGTGGTATCCTTAAACATCATTATAGAAACAAATTTTTTTGGAATCTTGTGTGTAACTAAATAAACTTCCACTTACAATAGATCTTCTACCAAATCTGATAGTTGTTAATTATTAATCGTGTATCATTCATCAAAAGTATTTAAAGTAATTATATTCAAATAACCTTCCACAATGAATGTAACCATAGAATAAAAATCTTTCACTATCAAAGGATTGAAAAGATCAAAATATTATCTCTCTGTATATAATTTTTTCTCATATTTAAAAACTGATGTTTTTATAGAATGGAGTTAGATTTAGAAAACCTAACATTTTCAATAAATAATTCCTTCATAATAGACGTTTTTTAATTCATCGATGGGACTCATCTATAAAAACCTGATCGGACTGCATAGACCAAATAAATGTAGAAAGAACTAAATAGATATATGTCAAAAAATTGGATGCACCCAATATTTGATGTCCAATAGATGAGAATGATCTCATAGTTCAATGTGGAATGTTTAAAAATGTTTAAAATTTGTAAATGTAAATTTTCATGAAAGCATAATAATTGATTAAATTATATATACTACAGAACATGTTCTTACGTATCACATGATCTATTTTTTATTACAACCCTTTGAATAATGTGAGGCCTTATTTCTAACTATAACTCCATTTTCAACAAAATTATTTCAAATCCCCATTTTATAATAAATAAAAAATTTGGACATTCAACTAAATTAAAAAAATGATTCATTGGAAATTCATTAACCTCATATTCCAATGACTTTATCCAATATTCATCACAAAAATCTTTATTATAATTTTTTGGTTCAATATATGATAAAATAAACAGTGTTTAAATTTATTTCATAAGAAACTTCTACTTATATTAGGCTCATCTACATCAATAATGTTATTATCCATGGATGATTCCTAAGGATCAATTTTTTCCATTTATTAAAATAACTATGTTATTCTGAAATAGGTTCATATTATCAAGAGGTAAAAAATTAAAAATAATTTCCCCATTTGTTCTCTTAAAATATAAACTTTCCAACATGGGATGAAATTTTGTTTTTGAAATAACATCCATATATATGAAATGAGATTTTCTATTTAAAAAAATTATCTTTCCCACATTTATCATGGAATATATCCCGAAAAGTACCTTTTTTTTAATTAAAGTCCCAATATAAATTAGTAGTATTAGATTATCCATAAATACTTCATAAAAAAATTATGGTGACAATTTATGTAATTTATATTTAGTATTTAGAATGATTTTTTGAATCAAAATATTTAATTTAGGGAGGTTTGGATTTCTTATATTCCACATTTCATAATGATTGTTATTAATAAATAATCATATTAAAACATGGATAATAGTTTACAAGGAAGTAAGAACGGTTTCAACTGATAAATGTTTAGAAATAGAGTGTTCAATCACCATGGTTCTAGTAATCTATTCATGAATTTTATTTAATTATTCAATTATACAATTCTTTGGTGCAGTTATAGATTATGTGAAGTTATGTTTTATACCCATTTAACTAAATAATCTAAATTATAATTTATATACTATCCATCACGTTCACTATGAATAGTTTTCATGGATTGATTTTTATCATTTTTAACACCGAATTCAAATTCTTTAAAATAAAGGAACAATTACATTTTTTTGAAAATATAAATATTTATGAATATTTTAATTGTAACATGAAACATTTATATATAATTTTACACTAATACATCTATTTTTATTGGGCCAATTAAATTAATCTTAACCAACTGTGAAGCATAAGAATTTTAGACTATAGTAATTGATTTATAACTTGACTTTTTTCGTTCTCAATTGATATGGATCCAAAACATTGTAATAACAAATGGGTAGGGAAAAAAATACAAGCAAATTATATCCACTAAATCATCATAAAATGAATATAATAACACTTTGAATCATCCAAATAATTTTGTATATAGATCCTATATTAGAGATGATGAACCTTGGATGGAAATACAAGACCATTCATGTTTCAATAGTCTTGGAAAACTAACATGGATCCGTAATGACTAGTTCTATCAATAGATACCAAATTCCCCTCTACAAAATCCTTTATAAATTCAAATCATAACATTATATAACATTACCTAATTAAGAAACATGCCTTAGGACTAATATTCTTTAAAAAATGTATTTCACTTATATGGGTCCCAACTAGTCCCCTAGGATTCCCATGACAAAAATAAAATGGTTCTTAATGATATAAAAAAACACACATCAAGTATATTTGAAAATATATATAACCTAACCTACAATACCCTCTCTTAAAAAATACCTTATTTCAATGATCATACTATTTATAAATACACGTAATATGATATAATCATCCTTATGCAGTCAATACTCTCCCAAGAAGATAATTCAATGTACTCAATTACGGAATCATACACATTTAAAAACATAAAAATATTAAAAAGTGAATTTAATAAGTAATTATAAATAGTTTAATCCATTTCACCCATCATTGAAAAGTACATTAAATTCAATTCCAAATATCTATTAAATACCAACAATTTCATTTTACATTAAAACCCATTTTAGAAATCATGTGCTTCGTTGAATAATCATATTCTTGAATCAATTTTGGGGAAGCAAAACAATTAAATTAATTTATTAACATCCTGAAAAAAATATAATTTTATAAAACTCAAGACTCAAATAGGGTCAAAATCACTATGAATTACCAATTCCAATTTTAATAAACCATGCTGAATTTTTTAAACAGATATCACCACCGAAATAATTTATAAAAAAATGGGAATCCAAAAAACTATTTTATAAAAATTAACTAAATTCAAACCATTTACCAATTCCACCACCACTACAATATACAATCTAATTAAATCAAAAAAATAAATTTAAATCACCAAATATTACATGAATTAGATGTTTTAAGAAACACATAAAACATTTACATCAAAATATGTGGAACCATTCTGAAACTATTTTAAAATGTGTCTCCGACACCAGTGTATGATCAACCAAGGAATAAAAAAACTAATTTATGAATTATAAACCCAGAAGTATAATATTATACTCTTTAAACCATAGCCACTTATGAATATCCATATTTGGGTTTGAAGGAAAAATTTAGCCAAGTAAAAATGGTTTAATAGGGAATACGATGAGAAATAAAGGGAAGCAGAGGTCTTACCTTACAAGGAGAACTATAAATTAATATAAATATTCTAATAATTAATAGAGTCAAATTGTATGGGATTTTCCTTATATATTCCTAGGTTGTCCAAAAAAGTGAATAACTATGGAAAAAATCTCTAATGATAGAGGAGAGAAAGGGGTCATTTAACATAAATAAATTTAATTTATACATCGCATATAGATTGCATTCCTGTTTTTTAAAAATATTTATGAACTATGTTGATTACACATTCTCGTCAAATTTAGGTCACATAGTTTACCCTAGTGTGCCTAAATATTTTGATGAAACATGTGACACTAATTTTGAATGAAGCCATCATGAACTACAGAACCTTGAATAATTTCTCCTGGCTAATTATTCTTTTGATCCCCATCATTTAATACTTTTGTATGTCCAAGAATAAATATTTAAAATTAACCAGGGAGGTCCATCCTATTACGACTGAAAGTGGTTTCTACTTTCCCAAGCAATTAAACCATGAAAAAAGGCATAAATTTAAAATACATTTATAATTCTATCTTAAGTCTTATGAAAATTTAATTTTAATATATAGTAATTTGAAACAATTTAAAATGATAAAAAAAGTGAAATGTGGGTGCCATAGGGATAAGGTTATGATGTAACAAATAATGATTCAATATGAATAGGTAGTATAGTATAAATCTTCATAACCAGATTCAATCTCTCTCTAAATTCATTTATCCATGTGTAAGACCAATAGAAAGATTGTTAAAACTACATTATATATAATAAGCTATGATGTAGTGGTATAAAATATTTCATAGTATGATATGGTATAAAACTTAATATTGAAAGGGTCACCATGTCTAGGTTTAGTGCATGGATATCAATGTGTTTTGAGAAAATACTCAACATTGTAGGTTTATTCTAATAATGGTATCATATATTTGTTTAGAATCATTTTATTATGATATAAATGTATTTATTTGATATTAAAATAAACATAATATAATTTAGTAATTTCAATATTATTTTCCAAATTTTTTATATGATTCACATAAGGATTCAAAAGTCAAACATTTACGAATAATTTAAAGCACTCAATAATTTATCAAGAACCATGTCTATATCCTAAAAGTATGTTGGACTCATGGATATTGGTATAATATTTATTTCATAGAAACTATCTTGAACCAAAAATATCACTTTCTCTTTTATCATGTGATTAACAATATTTTTTAAATATCTATATCATATAGGTGATATTACCCATGAATTAGGAGATTAATATTTCTCATGTATAGACTAATATAAATGAGTTTATTGTTTCATTATTTTTAATCCTTATTATGATCATGTTGTAAATCTTGGATTTTTGGTCTTATTTATAAATGGTATTAATTTTTTAGTAATCCATTTAGTTCGAAAAAATATATTATTCATTGTAAAATTATGTTTTCCTATATTGTTTTAACTACGATTTAACAAGTGTTTCCATTCTAAATCTCATTATTATATTATTTTTTGGATAAAATTGGTCTCCAATAACGAGTAGTTCAGGACACAAATTATGTTAAATAAATTATTTAAGAGTGGTTTTAAAAAAAATTCTCCAAAGTTCATATATTAATTATATTTTAATGGTAATATCAAATTCTTGTATCTAAATTGTCTCATAATTCATATAAATTTTCATCCATGAAATAAAAATTTGATCCATTATTTACTCCTGAATGTGTCTTTCAATATTATTTTTCATATAATAGAAATATTCTAGTTCTTATATCCCTTGGTTAACTTATGATAGAGTAACATTGATGTTTATTATGTATATTCACACCATGACCATGGATTCGTGATAATTTAATAATGGTATGTCATCTATTAGGGGTATATGTGATTTCAACATCAAAAAAGAAATTATGTGACTAATGAATTTGAGTTGGAGTCTACATTTCACAAGATAATAAATTATATTTTCTCTTAATGGGATTATTATTTTTTACAATAGCCCAACCATCTATACATTTATATAGATTATTCTTTAATTGCGTTATTTCAAGGTATATCATGGATGCTATGTTATTCTATGTTTTGTGTGTAAAATATGTCATTAATATTTTCAGAAAGAATAAATTCATTTTTAAAATAATTAATAGTAAATTTCTCATTCTTGAATATCATAAGATATACAACATCCCATAATTAAATTCTACTGATAAGGACGATCATAATACCAAAAAAAATACAACATATGAAATAAATTCTTTTATAAGAATAAAAATGATAACTATATATATATGTTCTCCTTGATCATTTCCGTCAAAGGGTACTATTCTACCTATTATTTTAATAATATTATTGAATAAATATTTTTTTATAGTCATATTTATGGAAATAAAACAATCCATGTACCATATATTGTTGTTGGTACACTTCCTATTTTATATAAATAATGGGTTTTTTATAACTACCTTGCTCATTATTTCAAATTTAAACATGATTTATTACAAACAATTTCACAAAAAACAGTGAATATTGGGAGGTCAATTGTATTTGGGAAATTAAGAACATTAAAAACAACATAAATCAAGAAATACGTGATCATTATTGAAAAATTATATTACATGGCTATAATATTATTTCGTACGTAACATTATATGGGATAACTCGAGGAAATAAAGAAAAAATGTGATCTATAAATAATAATAAGGGAATAAACATTGCATACCTTGAGGAAGATGATACATACTCTATAATAGGTATATTAATGGATCATAACGGAAACATGAACATAGATGCATGATATAGTGTGACAATCATA
Organism: Viscum album; assembly: GCA_963277665.1. NCBI lineage: Eukaryota > Viridiplantae > Streptophyta > Magnoliopsida > Santalales > Viscaceae > Viscum > Viscum album. The sequence goes on from OY728157.1 coordinate 547,354,357, forward strand.
TCATGGAAATGTGAAAATAATATATAACATGATATTGGAATGAGTCAAGGCTCATTGCACATGGATTAGAATGAGTAAAACCTCATTTTACATGAATTTTCATGATTAAACCCACATTCCACATGAATTACCATGAGTAACTCATCATTAAACAAGATGTATCATGACACTAAACATTAACCAATGCATTGGGGCATTATCAGTGTGCACCATTCAAAATTATTTCATTTTCATGCTTCAGTGTGACACATATATCATATAACATGGATTCATTTTACATCATACATTATTAAATGATAGTGTCATGTGTATTGCAAACATTTATGTCCTTGAGTTTTATGTATATGTGCATAAAGGTGAATCCCCTTGATTTAGGAATGGGTATGGTATTAACAACACATTTATTTTGGCATCGAAAGTCCACGTTCAAATTCAACAGTATTACAATGTCATGTTGAAATTAAAAACATATGATTATGAGAGAGAAATAAGTATATCATCATTTATAGATGAAATGGTAATAAAGAGAGATAATTAAAAACATTTAACAGTAAAGGGAAATGAAATTTAGGAGAGAGAATGTAAAAGGGATTCATAATAAAAGGGGTGGGTAGAAGATCTCTTATAGAATTTCGACAAAGTAATAGGTGTACATAAAGGATAACATGGTGGATTTATGAGAGTGAAATGAATATCTAATATTCTATATGTCAAATTAATAGTAAGGATATCATGTAAAATCATAACCCATTATATAATAATAGTATTTAAGAAGATTAATTTAATAGACTTTCTGTAATGGTAATGGGAAGAGAGAAATATCTTATAAAACATCAGTATAGTAAGAGCTTAGGAATGGGTCCAAATGAGGAAGGATAAAGGATCCTCTATTGAAATAAAATAAAATTGATAGTATGTAATTGATTATAGTAGGATTAAAATAAATATAACTGAATGTAAAAAGACTAATTTCAAACAAGGTTCCTTAATTGAACATAGGAGAAGAAGGTGAGGATCCCTCAAGAAATTTAATAATGATAAAAGGTGTGTATAATGGATCATGGATGGATTAATGAGAGTGGAAATGAAGATACAATTATTTATAAATAAAATGGAAAATAATAGTAGTATATATAGACATATCCAAACTTATGAAAATTGTAATTAAATGACATATAATAAAAGGTGTGCTTCATAAAATGGGAGAGTGGATGATCCCTTACTTGGATGTGTGACTCCAAAGCCTTAAGAGATGTTTCATGGGATATTTTTGATCCTTGGGATGGCACTGGAGTGTATAGATAACTATTTGGATGAGATTAATTAAATTTTATTGAATAGTAATGAGAGGATGGTGGGTTTATATATGAAATGAGGGGGATTTCTTTTTTATATTGGTTTCAGACACTACATAATAAAATATACAATAACACAAAGCTACCCATGGTTTTTCCAGGGTTTCTGGAAAAAGGGAGGGGAATAAATTATTTTATGAGTCTGAGGGACTACCATATTAAATTATTACCCTTTAATATGACAAGGTGTGCCACATTCTTAAAGAAATGAATTTAAAATCATAAAATACATTATATGTCTTAGAGGATTAATAGTATATTTAGAAAAGTAATAAAAATGTTCAAAAGAAAATAATTTTAAATATAAAATATAAATTTGTCTGAAGTTACATTTTATAATATATATTACATCATTATTGGGAAACTATGCTATCATAAAACAAACCCCTTTTTTATATTGTATTTAATTTTCACACAAAAATTTGACTGTATTAAAAAATTCGGTAAATTTAACCAATAGATAATTTCAATGTACTAATTCCAAATAAAAAAATTAATTTCATCTAAATAACTTTATAAATATTTGAATTTTTTTTTAAAATAAATACTAACATTTATAGAAAAATGATGGGTTTTAACCAAAACAGTTTTCAAACAATAATAAAAGTTAAATTTGACTACATTAAAATTTTATGATAAATTTTATTTAATAATTGTAATTTAATATTAATAATTTATTAAAATATTAATAATTTATAAAATTACATTAATTAATCAAAATTTATATCTTAATTTATTTTTGAATATTAATAAAAAAATTACAAAATAAAAAATATTGGGAAAAAATTTTCCTTAGTCTATAAAAAAATAATGTACAAGTTATTAAAAAATTGGTATTGATACATATCTATTTATTAAACCATAATACACCATAAGAGTTGGGTGTACGATGGTGGGGAATTCATGGGGCCATTTGGTGGACATGATTTTCATGGTGATCTTGACGAGATTTTACATCCCTCGTAAACAGTTTTTTCTTATGCTTATGTTGTTTGATCTCAACATGGTCATGGTGTAGGGAAAAGGATAGAAATTCTATCTCCCTTAGAAGTTCCAAAAAATATCCTTCATAGTGTACGATCATAATATTTTAGGACATCACTTCCATTTTATGTTCCAAAAAGATTTTTTATAACCCTATATCTATACAAGTCATGCGATCAATATAAAACTAATATATTATCAACGGTAATGATAGATAATTGAAATTTAAATTCAATTAGATATAATAAAAAATATATGTTAAAGTGTTTTTTTATATTCATAATAACATTAACAAAATAAAAATGATGTGAATTTTATTCATGAATTTTCAGGTCGGTACAACCTCCCCCCTTTAATAAATTTCACCCTCAAAATTTCATTTTCCAACACTAATATTTATGTGGGTAACTCTTCTTAATAATCTCCTCCAGTTCCCACATTACTTATTTAAACGTGTGGTTTCACCCTAACTACTTAACTAGGGGAATTATATTATTTCATCGATCATTTTATCCATAATATAAGATCTTCACCCACTGATCCTAATATTTAAGGTCATTATCTAATGGTACCACCTCTAGAAAGACTACATGGTATTAGTCGAGTATGTAATTTGTTAAGAGGGATACATGGAAAATATTATGTTCTTGAGATAGGACGTGTGTTAGTGTTAGTCAATGGGTCACTACTCTAATCCGATCAAGGATCTCCAAAGGGTTGATGTACCTTTGACTAAGCTTTCCATTCTTACCATATCTCATCACATGCTACTATATAGATATAAAGATAAATAGCATGTCTCCAACATCATACTCTAGGTCATATGGATGATTACCATCATAGTGCCATTTTGTTGACGCTGTGCATATTTTATGTTCTACTGGATGGTCTTATCCTTATTCTCCATTTCATCAACCAATTCATAGCCTATAATTTTTCATTCCCCTAAATCATCCCAACATGACTATGTTCTGATCCTCTTCCAATAAAGGGATTCATATGGTTCTTTTTGGATGCATGAGTGGAAACAATTATTACAGGGGAACCCCACCCATGGAAAATGTTGGGCCAATCCTCCTTTGAATTACATTGAAAATTCTCTCAAAATATACTCAAGTGTTTGGATTGTCCACTCAGACTGGCCATTAGTTTGAGGGTGATAAGACATATCGGTGTTCAACTCCATGTTAAGAGCATTCAGAGGAAACTTCCAAAACATAGAGGTGAATCACATATCTCGATCAGATACAATCGAGAGTGGTAATCTATGTAGCCTTGCATCAACAATTCATTGTATCAATACAAGTTTAACTAGAGAGAAATCATCTTGAATCACAATGAAGTGTGCAGTTTTTATATGATGGTCCACAATAATGTAGATATAATTGTTTCTTTGGATGTATTTAGATGTCTGGTGACAAATTACGTTGTGGTGTTTTCCCATTTCCTTGTTGATATGGGTAATGGCTGCATCATCCCCTTATAATTCTTATTATAATCATTAATTTTCTAACATACTAGGCACTTTGATGTATTTTCAGTGATATCCTTATTCATGTCATCCAACCTATAGTGATCTCAGTGATCTCGATTGATCATTCAGTATTCTGGGTGAATAGAGAAAGTTAAACTCTTTGAACCATCCAAAAGTTATTTCTTTAACTCAGGATTTGATGGAACATGTAGCCTTTACCCAAATCTAATAATTCATTCTTCATTAAGATTGATCTTTGTGGATATTCGTTTTATAATAGTTTCCACTATCATTGGAATTCCCACAATGATTTTTTGAGACGCCATTAACAAATCAAAATAAGATGGTTGAAAAATCATTTCTGAAAGGATGGATGATGTTCCTTTATTTATAATTCCCATTTCCATCCTTTTCAAATTTATGATGATTATGAAATTTTCAATTTTCGACAATGAAAGAATTATTGGATCTTTCTTACATAGAACATCTTCCACCTTGTTCACTTTCCCAAGAAGGTACTTCATTGATGAGTCATAATCTTTGAGGATATTTAACCCTCTCCATTGGCCATTATTTATATCTTTCTATATGAATTTTTATTTGAGACTTTTTTGATTCATATATATTTCAATATTATCCCAAAATAGATAATTATGCTATATTTTCAACACAAAGGACAATTTTTATATCTCAAGATCATGCATGGGATTTTTTTTATCATGAAAATTCATCTTCCTTGAGTCATAGGTAAGGACATTGTATTTTTTGCATCATAAAACATATGAATACATTCTTTAAATAATCACTAAAAAATATAAAAAACTCCCATCTTGTGGGTACTGTGATCCCAAGGGCAGTGATATACCTATTTTTCAACCCCATGAATATTTTTCACATTCATCATTCTCATAAATCCTTACTCCCTTGTTAGTTATCTTGGTACGAGGGTCCGCATATCTTGAGAAATTTCTCAAAAATCAGCGATAATGTCTATCTAACAAAAGTATGTTATGAATATCAGGCATGGATATTGGCCTCAGAAAATCATCAATTTACTTTCTCTTTGAAGGATCCACAAATATCCCATTTTATGTGATGACCTGAACAAATGATGAGATTCATTGTACTATAACTCACATTTTATGTACATTACATTTATCTTATACTTTTTATAGGTCTTTAGGATTTTTTACAAATTCACTTCATGAACCACCTTAATGTTGGAGTATATTAGAATATTGTCAATAAATATTTCCACAAATTTTTTAAGATAATCTATAATGACATTATTCATAAATTTCAGGAAGATTCTTGGAGAATTAGTGAGACCGAATCACATTACAATGGACTCGTAATACTCATAACTTGTATGAAAATAAGTCTTGGGGATATCATCATTCATCACCCTTAAATGGTAATATCTCTAACATAGATCTACATGGGGAAGTATTGTGATCCACGTAGATGATCAAAAAATTAATCAATTTGGGGAATATGATACTTGTACATAATCGTGATTTTGTTCATCCTCCTATAATCAATGAAAAGGAACAATGTCATATCCTCCTTCATTTAAATTGAGTACTTTTTCACCCCATGGTGAAGATATTGTGTGTATAAACCCTTAATCCATATTTTTATGTTATTGTATCTATTGTTCCTCATGTACCACAACATCCATCCTAAAAGGATTCTTGGATATTGTAAATTCCCTAGGTATAAGCTTGATAGAAAATTGGACATCTCTTCTAGGTGGTAAACTAGGAAATTAATTGTGAAAAACATTAGTGAATTCCCTCACAATATTCATTTCTTCGCGAGAGGTTCATTCCTTATAGTCAATCATTTCATCTACAAAGAAATTGATTATAGGGAAATAATATTCATGATTAATATGATGTTGTTGAATAATATTAATCTTCCTTCATCTATTGGTATTGAATCAGGGGTTTGATTCCCCATGTATAGAGTGATTTCCCTCTTATTACCATTTATGTTGGCTCTATATAGAAAAATCCAATCCAAAATCATAATTGTGTCAAATTTTACCATGGAAAGTATGACAAGGTTCGTCCAGATGTTCAATCCGTTAATTTCGATAGGAGAGGAGTTATATACATGGTATGTAATAATTACACCATTTTACATCTTCACCGAAATCTCTACTTCCATTATTTGTGTTGTTGTTTGAATAGTTATACTAATATTTTTTGATATAAATAAAACCTTATAACTCTGTATGATAACCCTACTTTCACTTTTTGATTCTGGTTCTACTCATTAACTTTATCAAATTAAATATTGGGATTGTGTGTCTTAAATACATAATATAAAATCTAATTAAATTAAATGGATAACATTTACATTGCATTTATATTCATAAATCACGAGTTTGTAGGCTTCAGGAAAATTTATCCATTATATACTACCTAATATATATACATAGGGAGATGTTTTTGTTCCCTTAATAATAGTTTTTAATGAGCATATAAATTTATCAAAGAAAATCCCCCAGTAGTTTCAAAACTTGTGTGTTGTAAGGCATGTTGTAATGTACTAGGTTACCCCATCATGGGCTAGAAACACCTTATCAGAGTTGTTACTCCATGGTACATAAGTGCGAGAACCAGATCAACATAAAGAATTTATACATGGATGTACAATATTGATAAACCACATACACTATAATTACAAATATTTAGGGGATTTTTCATAGATGAAGTCTTATACCTAAGGGGTTGAACTAGGGTTTTGTATTTTTAATCCCAAAAGTATGTAAACATGTCCTATTATTCCCACTATTATAAGCATTCTCTTTATTTCATATTTAATCATGATTAATTGCAATAAATTCACCATAATAAAACTAAGAAGATATTGAGATCCAGTGTCTTTGAAAAATTATGATCAATACATAACAAGATAAACATGAAATAAAACATAATTATCGAAAACATATTTTGCATTTCCACATCATTCCATCATACATAACACTGTGTGGAATAACTTGATAACATATATAAGAAAACGGTGAGCTACAAAACCCATTAAGGGAATAAACATGGATCATCATGAAGAAGACGATACATGATAGAAAATATTAATATAAATGGATCATAAATGATACATGAACATATAGGCATGATATAAAATGATAATCATATCATGGAAATGTTGAAACAACAAACCACATGGTTATAGAATGATTCAGGTGAATTTCACATTGATTAGCTTGATTAAACCATCATTTCAAATGAATTATCTTGAGTAAACCCTCATTGCACATGAATTAGAATGATTAAACCATCATTGAACATGATGTATCCTGATATTAATCAATACCATATGAATCGAAGCTCTATCAGAGTGGACCCTTAAAAATAATTTCATTTTCAGTCTTATATGGGCCACATATATAATATAACAGAGATTCATTCGACATTATACATTATTCAATGATAAATTAATTTTTAATAAATACATGTACGTCCTAAACCAACAAGTATATCTGAATAATGGTGAATACCGTTGATATAGGAAGGGGTATGATATTCCCTATATATTTATTTTTTCATGGAAATTCAATGAGGAAATCCGGCATCATAACAACATCATATAGAAATTTATAAAATTTGATATTGAAAGTGAAGGAGGTATATCATCATTTATACATGAAATGGAAAGTATTATGGATATTTAAGAACATATCCCAATATAGGAAAAAAAATATAAGAATATATAACATAATATGGATTCATGATAAAAGACGTGGGTGGAAGATCTCTTACGTAATTTTGGTATAGTAATCGGTGTACTTGAAGGATCATAAGGGGGATAAAGGTGAAAGAAAGGAAGATATCATCATATATACATCAAATGTACTGTAATGGTATCATGTAACATCCTAACACAAAATATAATTATGGAATTTAAGAAGCATAATATAAAAGAAGTTCTATAATTGATATGAGAATAGATAAATCCCTTATCGAATTTCATCATAGTAGGAGCATATGTAAGGGTTAAAACAAGAGATGATAAATGATCCCTTATTGAAATAAAATCAAATTAATATTTGGGAAATTATTATAAAATGATTCCAATATTATAAATATGAACTAAAAATTCAAATTTCAAACATAGTCCTTGAATTGAAAAGTGGAGTGGAAGGTGAGGATAACTTACGCAATTTTTGCATGGTAATAAGTGTATATATAGTATCATGAATTGAATAATGAGAGTCAAAAGGAATATCTAACTATTTATAAATCAAATGAATAGTAATGGGGTATGTGTTAACATAACCAATCATATTAAAATTTAAATTAAAAGACATATCATAAACGGAGTTCTTGATAAAGGTGGAGTGTGGAAGGTCTCAAACATAGATCTCTGACTACAAAGGCTTAGGAAAGGACTATAGAAATATTCGGGGTCTCATTGAGAGGAATCGAGGTATTATATTGCAGATTTTGGATGAGATTTATGATGTTTTAAGGAAGAGGAATGATAGTTTGGTGAGTTTATATCAGAAAAGAGGAGGATTTTGTTATTATTTAGGATTTGGACATTACATAAAAAAATATTAAAAACTGCAAACCATACGATGGATATTTTAAATGATATATGGAAAAGGGGATTGGAATACGTTATTTATGGGGATATGGTTCAATTAAATTAAATTAATTCTATTTCATATGTTGACGTGAGTACCATTCATAAAAAATGAATTTAAAATCCTAAAATATATTCTATATCATGGGGGATTCATATTGGATTTTGAAAATAAATAAATAAAATATGAAACAAAATTTTGTATTAATAAAAAATATATTTGGACCAATATAACTTATATAGTACATGTTACATAATTATTGGTCTTTTTTATATCATAAAACACACTATATATTTATAAGTAATTCAATTTTAACAGAAAAATTCAAATGTTTTAGAAAATTTTGACAAATTCGTCGTTGGATAATTTTAATGTCCTGATTACAGAAATAATATATATGTATTATCTAAATAACTTTATAAATATTTTTATTTTCACATTTAAAATAAAAACCAACTTTTATTGAAAGTTTTCGGGGTCTGAATAATAAATTTTTAATCCTCAATTAAAATAAAATTGACATCATTAAAACAATATGACCATTTTTATTTAATAAAATTAATTTAATATTTATATACTACAAGAATATTAATTTTTTAATAAAATTATTAATTAATAAAATTATATTTCAAAATTAAATTTTAATATTAACAAAAAATCATTTATAAAGTAACAATAATAGAAATATATATATATATATTGATTCAGGGAACAAAGAAAAGTATTCCTCACATGATAGTTAATTTTTTATTCTGCTTTATCATGATAGGTATTAATAGAAACATTATTTTTATGAATTTTATAACATCTAGTCAACAACAAAACATAATAAAATACAATGTAAATAAATAAATATTAATTCTATCTCTATAATAATTATATTCCCCACCAATTTTTTTTTCCATCTTCTAAGATTTAAATTCCCATGAAAACTGACTTGAAGTCCATACATATTATAAAACAAAAACATTTTCTACACAAAACGTGTTAGGGTTATAATATTTTAACAAAAACTGTAAACTTGAAATGATTGTTGGTAAAAAAATGTTTTCGCCTTGTATGTGTAACTTTTATATCGTATAATCATAAACATTTCATTCATTAAATCGAATATATTGACTGCATAATGGGTTTAATTATAGATTAAAATCATAATCAAAACAAAAACAAAAACATATATATTATGATTTTTCAGGCCTAAATATTATATGATAATTATAGATTCTATAATGGAAAAAAATAATTATAGAAAACAATATTTATGTAATGTGTTAAAAAAATATATTTATATATCAATGCATAATGGAAGTAATAAAATTATTGAAAAAGGCAAAAGTATAAAATAATACCAATGTATTAATGACATAATAAAAGTATTATAAAATATTTATACTCATTAATATTATAAAATATAAAACTCAAAGTCATTGTCTTTTATTATCCATAGAATTAAACATAAATATATTTTGGATATCTCTAAAGAAAAAATTCACGAAATCATAATCATAAAAATCCTCTTGGTCCTATTATCACCATATTCTATTGATCGGTTTGATTTGAATCATTATTCATATTGTCTAAATAAGACCTCAATTTTAATTAGATCAGACATAGTGATTGAAAATGAAAAACATTTATGGAATTTACAATCCTCCATCATATTCCATAGAATAGAAACTCTATGAAAATTTACAATGTGTGAGTAACAATATGATACAAAAGAGAAAAAAATTAGATGACATGAGTTGCAAAATAATCTTATCTCCTCACTTTAAATACAACTATAATTTTAAAAAAACTTCTAATGTTCATATTATATGGTTACAAGATTTGGTTTCAATAGAAATCGATACCATATAATTTTATATCACTGAATGTTCTGTAGATATATATCTGTTTTCAATTTTATATAATCATCGGAATTCCATAAACATTTTCTGGATGGTATTAATTATTCTAACCACATGATTATAATTTTTTTATTTTGATGGAATGAATTAAATTTAGTCTAATAAATAAAAACATGGCTGGTGTAATAGACAATAATCAGACTGATAAATTAAAGAAAATCAATCACACCAATAGATAAACTCATTTATAGTGATTGACTAGTCTTGGTATCATCGACAGAAAATACCCATTGATAATGATATAATACACTGAGTCACATAGATAGTCTAAACACAATGACACTAATAGATAAATCATGGTAACACGGATAGACTAAACATAGTAACAACGAAACCCTATTTTCATTCAAATTGATAGTCTAACCTTTGTCACATTGAAAGGCTAAACTTAGTCACACTGATAGACTAAAAATCATCATTTTGAGGGATTGGGTATTGTCATTATGATGAATTTATATTTTAGTTTCAGATGGAATGGAATTATTAAGTATGATGGATCAATATTTTATAAGTCTAAGGAACTTTACGTTAATCAGTTTAATGGACTACTATTTAGTGTTGAATTTCTATATTCATCAGTATTGAATATTTCTACATCTTTATGAATAAATGGTTTTATAAAAAAAATTTATAAATGAAATTCCTAATAAAAAACTAGTAAAAAATTTTGTTTTTAAGAATGTTTTTTGTGACTTTTCATATTAATGGTATATAATATATAAATTAACACTCAAGAATCAAAAAAGACATCCTGAAAAAAAGAAAAATGGTTGTCAAAATTCGAAACTCGTGAAGAACATGTATAAATATTTCAAAATAATTACTGCCTCACATCCTAAAACATAGCATGAAACATTCATTTTTAAGAAATATTCATATACATAAGTAAAAAAACAATGAATTAAACATCCCACAAGAAGTATTAACTAATTGAAAGATGAAAATAAAAATGGACCCATTTTAAGACTCATACAGTTGGAAGAAATAATAATGAACGAAATAATTCCTTAAAAACATTTCTAATCATCATCTACCATTTTACCCACCCTTGAAAACAATTTTAAATTTCATATTTAATTTCCTTTAAAACCTAACCATTTCATACCATATTAAAATCAATTTTAGATAAAAATTACTTTATATAATAAAATCTATTTGGAAATAATTTTTCTAATTAATAAAATATATGGATTTCACCATGTTTTTCCACATATTATTTTATTCTCTGGTGAAATTGTATAGATGAAACTAAACTTATTTTTTTCACCATTTTAACCTGGGTTCTATTCAAAGAATGATAAATTATATGACAGCCATTCAAAATTGAACAATCAGACATAATATCACCTTCAATGTTTTCTTGTAGGCCATATATGTATTGTTAAAAAAATGTTTTTACCATACCGAACCAACATTGAATGATCAGAAAGAACTAACAAGATCCAATACGTGAGGAACCAACATGGTTTCTATTATCCCATGCACTAAGACTATTAAACTAAATGAAATTAATATAATTTTAACAAAAAAAGCCCAAAACATCCCAAAAATTATAGTTATGAAAAAAATAAGATAATGAAATTTAAAATAATATATGAAAAAGAGAGATAAATATCACCTATATCACCCTTATTATTTTTTCTTCCAAGAGAAAGTCATTTATAATAGAAAGAACAACGTAAAAAAAATCTCATCTCAAAAAAATATGTGTAATGATCAGGAAAACGAAAAAGACATTATAATAAAGAAAATCTCAAATATTGGGGAAATAAAAAACATAAAATCAGTGAAAATATCGATGAATAAATAAATCATCACTATTACCCATAGCTCTTGGAATATTAAGACCTTCTAGTTGTCTCCCTAAAATTGTTATCTTTTTTAAAATGAAGGAAATAATTGAAAATAATACAATAATGAATGTTTCATTATAAACTTTGATTCCAAAAATCCTTATCTAGTGAAACATGATGATCTATCAACTAAAACCACTATCCATTAAAAATGATAAAATCCACAAGAATATCCCATGTTAAATAACATCCAAATTATCATTATAACATGATAATTAAAATCAAAATTTATGTAATAACCATAAATGGGATATCCAACACAACCAACTATAGAAAAATCCCTAAAAATATGGGATATGATACCCCAATTAGAAATATTCCGCCTCATGAAAGGACATGGATTCTATCTTTGAGTCAAAAAAATTAATGTAAGGGGTGATCTATGATATCCTTATCATTTCACAATCCCAATTTTATTAAAAAATATACAAACTGACACCTACTACTTCATAATCTCAACTAGTTCTATGTTTCTCTAAGACACCCTAATAATGAAACCAATACCAAATTACTTTAAATTATTATATATCTAACCATGTAAATTATAGAAAATGAACCATATGAAAAAATATAACACTGATTAAAAATAACCACCAGTATGAATATGAACACCTCAAAAAAGAGGAAACATAATAATAAAAATAGAAAATGCACTAGAACCAACTCATCATAAATGAATAGCCCACAGATAACCTAATATTAATATAGAGGTCCCGAAAAATTCATTCCATTCTAATCTTAATTAGAACACTACACTAAAAGATGAATCAACTTCTATAAATAATCAAAATTTCAAACATACAATATTTCTAAATATTCAATATTCCTTCAGAACATATAAATAACTATTATCTTTAAAAAATAAATGATATTGGCTGAATAAAATCAAGGGAAAAAATATTATGACACCAACAATAACATTGATGTATAATAATATCAAATAAACTAAGAAGGAACAAATACACAACAAGAGGACTGATCTAAACTATAACACTCATAATTAATTATTATCCTTATTAATAGATCATTATGGTAGTCATAACCGACAAATAAGAAAAAAAATATAACAAATTAATGATATATAGGACACCATAATATAATAGTCCCAATACACTAAAATGTGAGAAATTTATTCACATATTCCAAAAGTAAAAAAAGAAAACCAACACTCAATTAAAATCATTATATCTAAATAATATGATGCCTCTCTTATTATGTCTAGTTCTCTTAACAAATACATGAACCACATGAAAATTACTCCAACGAATTTATAATCCATTATCCATTATCAAGATAATTGTAATAATTCATTAATGATTCAAATACTTTAAAAAACATGTAATGTTTTTATTCCATTTAAACTTCATTATAATATATATATACAATTATATTCCTTAAAATCAACAGATAAAAAATGGGGTTCACAAAGACATACATATCAATTTTACAAAAACCTAAATTGCTTACCGATAAACCCTGATTGAATTTTAATTAAATGTTAACAATTTTTGGAACATTATAAAAAATTATTCAATGAAATCAACAATATTTAAAATATTTTAATAAAAAACTACCTTCAATGTAAACCAAAACAAAGGGTTTAAAAAAATATCATTTCACAAAATCCCATTATCAATTGATAAAATATTTCTGATTTAAAAAATAGGAGTCCATAAATTTTAATACATTCCATAGGGAGTAATATTTTTTTACTCCATTAATTTTTTAGAAAATTGATAAATTTAATACATATCACTTTTTATTTGAAGAAAAAATTTAAAATATTAATAAAACAATTTTAAAATCTCTAATCCCCAAAAAATATAATGTAAATAAATAAAAATATCATCAAATAACATAAAACCACCAAAAAACCCACATAATCCTCACACCCATGGTAAGAACCATCAGATTCTGTCCAAAAATCAATAGTCTCAAAACATATAATATGATACGAAGGTAGATATATGCATTATTTATAACATTTTTTGGAATAATGATGCTCAAACTAAGAACAACTAAACATTCATGCTCAGAAAACAATTAATATGTGATCCATATAGTTTTACAGACCGTTTAGGAAATATCGAAAGTCATTTCCTCCACCCATTACCATCCCAAAAGCCACAAGTAATTCTCAAAAACAATGGTACACTCAATGGGGATCAAATAAAATGATATTTATCCAAAATAGACAAAAAAAATATAAAAATCACTAATTACGGATTGAAAAATGAACTCCCCTGGGTAAATAAGTATCAGGGATAGAAAGTGTTCATGATGGTTCCCATGCACCTACCTCTTGAGTTCCAATAATATTATAAATTTTAGATTTTATAGTTCTATATAGCAAACAACTAGAGGGTTACTTCATTAAAAGAGGCCTCTAAGGATCTTAGGTGATGAGGAAATTTTATAGCCAACCATCACTGGATATCATGCCACATCAAACGACTTGGGCCTCCATATAGGTCAAAGGGAATTCCCAATCTTCAGGGGCTAGAAACTAGTTCAAGGGATAAAAAAATATTTTATAAGGGTTTTATCATATGAAAATAATAAATAAAACGTTAAACCACTAAATATATATATTTGGACACATAAATATAAAATATTTCAACACTAACAAATAAACAAAAAAATATTAATATAGGAGATAAATTAGAGAAACTATTAGAAAAAAAATTATAAAAGCATATATATGTTATAAAAAAATAACAATCCATCCATATATATGAAATATACCAAAAAATGAATTTTTCCTACAATCCTAATACATATTTTCCCTAGAGTTAAAAAAATTGATTACAATTACCCACCTTGTGACATACATTCACTCAATTAGATCCCAAAACAATGTCTTTGTCCAACACAAAGAAAACTACTATAACGATCCAACCATATAGATGACATGTGATTGAATTGATTTAAACAGTATGAAATTCTTGATTTATACATGTTGTGATAAAAACACATCCTATTGAATTTCAATAATGATTTTATTCAATTTTCTTTAAAAAACAAGTTCAAAAATTTTACATTTTAACACAAATATAAAATTATAATTTCCACATTCCTCTTCAATAAATCAATAAAACACAAAATTTGTTATTATAAAAAAATATTCAATTAATTAATTGAGGAATGGAAATGTGGGATCAATAAATTTTTTGCAATACTATCATAAGACCTTTGGATAAAAAAATAAGGATTGTGATTCTTAATCCATTTTTTTAAAAAATTTAATGATTAAAAATGTCATTTATTTTAATAATCTTTTTAAATTTATAATTGTGGATATCTAAATAAAAATCACAAATGATACAATTTCTTCATCTTTTCACAATATTGTAAAATAATTTTCCAAGAAAACACAACATTTTTTTGTAAAAATATTAACATTCCATATAATTTAAAAAATAATTTTTAAAATTATTCCAAATCCAAAAAATGGGACATGTAATTGTAGGAATATATGTATATTAACACATCAATAAAATTTATCCAAATGAAATAGTAGTTCCATTAAACAAACAATGAGTAGAGAATACAATCCATGAATAAAATAAAATCCTGTAAATCTCTCAAAATGGATATATGTACCATCAGAATCATCAAAATACTACAGTATATAGATCCTTAATTAGTGACAGGGAAGAAAGTATGACAATATAGATTCATTCATTTCTGGGTAGTCCTATAAAACATTCCTGGATCTATCATGACCTATTGAATCAATATAAACCGTATCCTCTTCTAAAATACCATGGATCCATGAAAAACATAATGTTAGCTTACATGAATTAATTAATCACCATACCCTATGAATAATATGCTCTATACAATATATTTCTCTTATTGGGTCCAAACTAGTACCATAGGACTCCCATAGAATACATAAAATTGTTGTGCAAAATATACCATCACACACATCATATATAAATCATTTGAAAAAAAACTCAATCCTCAACTCCCACACCATCACATGAAACAAACCCTTCTCCATAACAATTATTATGAATTAATAACAATCTATGATAGTAACATCCCCAATCGGTCCCCACATTTTACATGAAAAAAAATGTCATGGGAACAATTGAGGGAATCATACACATTGAAAAACATCATAATATTCCAATTTAGACATTATGAATAATATTTGGTAGTCCAATTCACTTATAAAACCTTTTAAAAGTATTCTAAATTTCATTCCAAATATTCTTTAAATTAACCAATTTCACTCCACTTTAAAAAACAATTTGATCAAATATGTGCCTAATGAAAACTGAAATTCATGAATAAATTTCGAGAAAAAAACAATTAAATTAATTTTAAACCACCATTAAAGAGATAACATTTCCACCAAAATCAATACTCAAATACTATTATTGTAATACTCCATGTTTCCACGGTACGCTTCTCTATGAATAATACTATAGCGTGTTGTATGCATCTTTGAGTTCTAACACACACCACAACAATCAAACTAGCCGTTATGAATTGCAATAAAAACTTTTTGAAATTTTATAAATATTATATTTCAAAATAGACTTCAATTTTGGATTCGGAATATCGAAATTAACTTCGGGTAAATTTTTGGTATTTTTATGAAAACATTGAATTTTTGATGAATAGTGAAAAAACACTGAGTTATAGTTTAAAATCGAATTTTTATTTGAATAATTATTTATTTTATTTAAATTTAATTATGGTCAAAATAGATTCATAATACCTATATATGTTCAATGTAATTCATTGGAGTTAGTTTAGAATAATTTTAGATATATAAAAATTTTATTTAACTTCACTATCTTTTACCCACCTCCTAGGAGAATTTACAAATTCACATAAAACATAATTTTACCGCTTCAATGAGTTGAATTTCAAAAATCTAAGAGACATGGTCAATATCAAGGAGTAAAATTTGGTTTTATAAGATAAAAATAATTTTTGCTGAATAGTAACTTCTTACTTTTATTTACCACAGTTAAAAGTAAATAGGGTAATTAAGGTTAAAAGTGATATTATTATTACCCTAACACATGTCCCAATTCTATTTATTAAGTATTATTCGACCAAAAACAACCTTATGAATAAAATATGAACCTCTTTGGTCCACATGGATTAGATTAGGACATTTATTATTATTTAAATCAAAGAAGAGTTAAAAGAGTTAAAATCCAAGTTTTATAAGTAAAATATTTTTATATACATTAGATAAATTCGATTATAAATATTAATTAAAAATATAAACATATTTACTACATAATGGTATTTTATTTATAATTTCTAGACCTTAAATAATTTAATTTATTTATGATACAATGGTGATGCAGTAATTACCTAATTAATGAAATATCAAAATAATTGATATTATAAATATCTATATAAATGTAATTTGAGACTTTTTATGTATCCCAATAATTTACTTGGTTATTATTACATATTAGGTATGGTTAGATGAATTTTATCGATGTAATAATGTTGTTATGAATTTAGAAAAAACAAAATACCAAATAGTGTCAAAATTGACTTTAAAGAGTTTTTAAAACAAATATTATATTTTTAATTGATATTCTATTCCTAAAAATCTATGGTTCTTCCAAAGGAATTATATAATGATAGTTTTATAACTAATTAACCACTTGGGGTTCTATTGGATGTATATAGTATGTTTATTAACCCTATAATATAAAAATACAAAGAGACATGGTAAATGTCAAACTATTTAACTAAGAGTTAAATATAAATGATACAGTTAATTTAGTGACCCAAACCTATATAAAATCTATTTCTTGAAAGGATTTAGACCCATCCCCACCATATAATCTAAATAATTCACTTTGGATCCATTATAAACCGAATATGAATTTATTATAAAATAATATTTTATGTTTTTCCTAAGGTTCCCCTCACCCCTCTTATAAAAGAACACCCCCCTTCTCTCAAATTAATACCTTCAAAGCCTTTTGGCTTGGCCAACCCCTGCCCAAATATTCTATCAACTTCCCTCACTTCAACCTAGAGGCCTTAATTTGATCAGAACGAAAACTTAATGGGACCTTTTGATCAAATAAAAATGAGTAACCCGAAGAAGTGGTAATGTTTTCACGATCCTCTTTCAAGTTCCTTTCTTGGTCCACTTCTTGTTTATTTGTTATTTCCATTATAAAATAATAACTCCAGTATATTCTATATATGGTAATGTTATTATAAATATGGTACATCCATATTCAATATTCTATCAATCCTTTAAATGACATGTCACCATTCATGCGTAGGTATGGCTTACCATCTCCATGTTGTGGCGTAATTGTTATTCAATACATTATTATTTTTATGGTTATAATAATGAAGTGTAATTCATGTAAATAATAAATATAACATGATAATGATTCTTTATATATGATATACTATCCAATTATAAAATATTTTAATATCAAAATAGTGATATTGTCACTCGTGCGTACGTACGGAAAACTGTCTTCACAAACGCGATGAGATTCATTCCCCATCGTATCCATTCAATAATAATTTTTATTTTATGGTTATAAATAATTTTCAAAGACTTAATATCATTATGGATATGAATAAGATACAACATATCTATAGAAAACATGGCTTACATAACAAAGCATATAAAGGAAAATGAATCAGTTAACACCCGAAACAACGATAATACTAAGATATTATGAACTAATCAATGTTAAAAGATCACATATGATATCATATTAATGTATATGATTCTATTATAATTTAAAAACAATTATTTCACCATTATACAGGAGGTAAACCAACCCTCAACCAATGAAAAGTACAAGGTAAGGGTTTATTTCACAATGTATTCATTATCCGAGGTTGTTTACACGTATATATCTACTGGGACCTCTTTATCATCCACATCCATGTTTCATAAAAATGTTTTTCAAAACATTCTTACTATTTTAAAGAATATGGGTTAAATTCATTTATACCCTTGTTTGTCTTTTTATAAGAAATTTATAAAGGAATCTTTCCGTCATTTTCCAAAAAATGTGCTTTTTATCCTTTTCGACAAAAATAAGGTAAGAATGTCTTTTTTAAACTTATACAATGGGTGCGGCTATTTTCTGCCATTATAAAATCGTCTAAGATTCACTTAAAATCTTATAAGGATATTTTTAAAGTAAATTTTTTATTTTATAATTATGTTACTTTTAAATGATTTCAAAAAAAAGAGATATTTATCTCAAATAGTTTTGATTTCATCTATGTCGACAACCTTTGATGGATTTTAAGCTTATTTGATTTTGATTTATTATAATACAAAAGTTCTATATAGTATATAATGTTTTTTGATATGTTTGACTATGGATGTGTTATTTTTATACCATTCATTGTTTATAGAGAAAGTATTGACATTTTGTATGCTAGTTTTAATATGAATGTTTCTGTTATGATTAAACCTATTCATATAAGGGATGCATTGGACTTAGTAAGTGATGGGTGGAGCCCTCTATAGCTCCTCGATGCATCGGTAGGTCTCATGAGACAAAATAGTGTCTTGGAACAAGGCCTTTACAAAATCTTATTTGTAGTATTGGCACAGGGCCTTGATTATGTGGTTATGATATTCTGGAATTATGCATTCCATCATTATGAAAGTGGATATTGATATTGCATATGATTATCCGAGTAGTAGAATATCCATGTGAATAAGTAAATGGAAATATTTAATTTTATTTTTTTCATATTATGCTGACTTTCATGTTTAAAAGGCTTTTGTTTTAGTTATACATTGCCTTCAATGTTTATGGTTATTTATGAAAGTTTCCAGTAAATTGTTATCCTTACTGAGCATCTAAGCTCACACTTTCTATGTTTTATTTTTCTCAGGATGTGAAGAAGTATTTTATGACTGAACTGCAGGGATAGTATGAGGGGATAAGAGTTTGGTATATGGAGACAAGTTTTTGTTTTAGTTTTTTTCACTTTATGATGTAATGTAAGACTTATTAATATATCTAGTGTTTCCAAGGATAATAAACTAATCAATATTTCAAGATTTCATCATTTGTGATCATGAAAATGTTATGTAATAATGCACTGACTCTGGGTAACTGGGGTCTGGGCGTTACAGTTGGAATTAGAGGAATTTTAGTACAAACCTTGGAAGCTAGATTTAGATAAATACTGATTAGATCACATAGACATAAGATGGAATTAGAGGATTAGTATATAATAACTTCCTTGAATTTTTGTATTGTAGAGATTTTATGAGTTTTCCGAGAAATAAATCCTTGTATGGATACAATGTGGTAAAGGTGGCTCTAGCATAGATGTACCTAGGGGTAAACCCCGAAAACACTACTTTGAGCTAGACTCAAACAAGAACTATTGCACGATAATGGGCCTTGCTTCACTCTTGGTTACGACACTCCCAAGGGATATGCAAAGGATAATTCCCATTTTATTTACCAACCATTATGAAGGGTTTAGGAGAATATAATTCCTCAAAGAAAAAAATTTGTTTTATGATTATTGATTATATCCATAAAAAGTTCAATTTATGTTAAGTGTTCTACAAGTGTAGAATTATGTATTTTGATTCATAAAATGATCTAGTTTAAGTCATTGTTTAGAAATGGCTCATAGTGGAAGGAATGAAAACCGTATCAATGCACACACTCCATATAGGGATTTCCCTCCTACTTAAGATATTATAGTGGAGCTAGTGATGCAACTGGGGCTGATCAGCTAATCACCATTCTGGGACAACTCACTCATGTTAAGAATAATAACCTTACTTTTATGGAGCACACAAATCCATAGCATGGAGGGTCAATGTTAGATCGCTTCAAGAGGCAACATCCTTTAAACTTCAATGGGAGTAAAAATCCATTAGTAGCTGAGAAATGGATAAATTCCATAGAGATTATATTCCATGCCTTGGGGAGTAGGGAAAGGGAAAAAGTTATCATGGCACTTTACCGCCTCACTAGAGATGCTGATCAATGGTGGTCATTGATTCAAAACATGAAAGAAGATGATGAAGTATAAAATATGGAATAGAGGGAGTTCAAAGATCTTTTCATAGAAAAATTCTTTCCCCATGACCATCGTGCAGATATAGAAAGAAATTTTTTGAGTCTGAGGCAAAAGGAGGACAATAATGTTGCAAAGTATGAGTCTAAATTTACAAGGTTAGCAAGGCATGCTGCAGATTATATACATTACCCAAGAAGTAAGATTGATCGTTTCTTTTGTTGTATAAAAACATTTCTCCATCAATAATTATTCCCACAATCCTTCTTGTCATATGAAGATAATGTCTCATGTGCTATCAAGACAGAAAAGGAATTCTCTAAGTTTTACTACATTAAAGAAAAGAATTAGAAGAAGAGATCTACTGATCACTCTGGAAATGGAAATAAGGGGAAGAAGGGAAAAGTTAAATATCCATCCTACTGTAAATGTGGGAAGAAACACTCTAGTACTTGCTGGAAGGGAATGGGAGTCTGTTACAAGTTGGGTGAAAAAGGCCACCAAGCTCATGATTTCAAGGGGAATAAATAAGATACTGATGTTAAATGCTACAATTGCAGGGAGATGGGACATTATGAAAATGAATATCCAAAGCGTCAGGGGAACTTATCTCAGAAAATGCCAAGGGATCAAGGCCAAGATTATGTTATCACTAATCTTGAGGTAAATGCTCTGAAGGACGTGGTGGTAG
Source organism: Viscum album (assembly GCA_963277665.1). Taxonomy (NCBI): domain Eukaryota; kingdom Viridiplantae; phylum Streptophyta; class Magnoliopsida; order Santalales; family Viscaceae; genus Viscum; species Viscum album. Next base: position 547,376,263 of record OY728157.1, read on the forward strand.
GTAATTTAATGGTTTCCTCATGTTTAACAAATGCATTATCTGATTCTAGATCATCTCATTGTTTCATATCTTCCCAGTTTTCTCAGAAAATTAGATATTTCTAATTTGATTTAACAAGGGAGTTGTCAGTTAAAACTCCTAAGGGAAGTATCATCGCAACAAATTTTTGTGAATCCATTCCCATTAGAGCTTAAAAATGTTCTTTATATACTAATCCCATCGTCAATCCTATGATTGAGTTTTATGTATTCCTCAGTATGGATTGGCTTTTGGACCATGATTTGATGATTTATTGCAAGAAGAAGGAGGTTACGATTTTTGATGATGATGATAAGGAACACCTTATCTTTAGAGAAGAATCATCACCACCTAATCTTTTCTAGATCCACACCCAATAGCTCTACTGAATTCCATTATTGGGGAGGAAGATGATTAAATGATTGTGGATGAGGAAAGGAATGTTCAAATGGAGGACATGCCTATTGTGAGAGAATATATAGATGTGGTTCCAGCAGATTGACATGGACATCCTTCAGAACGAGAAATTGAGTTTTCCGATGATTTAATTCCTAGTTCAAGGCCCATATCGAATACCCCTTATAGAATGTCCATTGTAGAATTAGTTGAACTAAAGAGAAAAATAGAGGAATTGAGTAATAAGAGATTTATTTGCCCTAGTGTTTCCCCATGGGGATACCCTATCCTTTTTGATAAGAAGAACGATTGATCTATGAGGTTATGTATCGAATACATGGAAATCAATGCTATAACAATAATGTACAAGTATCCCTTACCTCGCATTGATGATTTATTTGAACAACTACCTGGAGCTCAATAATTTTCAAAGATTGACCTTCGATCTGTATATCATCAGTTGTGTGTGAAGAAGGAAGACATTCTGAAAACAACATTTCAAACCAGGTACGGGAATTACGAGTTTACAGTAATGCCTTTTGGGGTGACTAATGCACCCTCTATTTTCACGGATCTAATGAACAGAGTTTTCAATAAATATTTTGATAAATTTGTAGTGGTATTTATTGAAGATATCTTTGTATACTCCAAATGCTACGAAGATCATGAAAATCACTTGCGCATTATATTGAAAACTCTGATAAGACATGAATTATGTGGGATGTATAGAAAGTGTGAACTCTGGCTTCATGATATTTCTTTTCTTGTCCATATTGTCTCTAAGGATGGAATTTGAGTTGATCCTTCTAAGAAAAGATCAATCCAAGAATGGCCCGGACCGATGAGTATTACTGAGGTACACAGTTTTATTGGTTTACCAGGTTATTATCGTTGTTTCGTCTATAATTATTCCTGGTTGGATAACCCATTAACAAAGCTCACACGTAATGGGGTTAAATTTATTTTTACCAAAGTGTGTGAATAATTTATCGAAGAACTGATGAAAAGATTACTCAATGCTTCTATATTTACTCTACCCTCAGGGAATGATGGGTTTGTTATTTATAGTGATGCATTGAAGAAAGGGCGTGGTTGTGTCCTGATGCTAAATGATAGGGTTATTGCCTATGCATCATGAGAGCTGAAAATTAATTAGCAAAACAATCCTACTCATGATCTTGCGTTAGTAGATGTAATCTTTTCATTGATGATTTGGAGACACTATCTCTATGGTGAGAAATGTGAGATTTATACTGATCACAAGAGTTTGAAGTATATTTTCTCATAGAGAGAACTCAACATGAGGTAAAGGTGATGTCTTGAAATTTTCAAGGATTATGATTGCATGATACACTACCACCCGGGGAAGGAAAATAAGGTTGCAGATGCTTTGAGTAGAAACTATCATGGAGTTTTGAACAAGATTAGAGTTGGGAGGGATCCTATTTTTAGGGATCTAGTAACGATGGATGTGGGAATTTCCATTGAAGGTGAAAAATCGATTCTTTTTCAAATGGTTTTCAAACCATCTTTACTAGAAAGGATTAAGAATTATCAGACCGATGATGAATAATTTCTAATGAAGATTAAAGCTATGAATGAAGGGAGATTGATGAATTTGTGAATGAAGATGGAATTTTTAAATTTGGGAAGAGACTTTGTGTTTCCGATATACCTGATCTAAAAAGTGAGTTGTTGGATGATACTCATAGTTCCAATTTATTTATACAACATGGGAGCACTAAAATGTATAGAGATTTGAAGGAACATTTTTGGTGGGACAACATGAAGAGGGATATTTCTGATTTTGTGTTAAGATGTATGGTTTTTCAACAAGTGAATGCTGGAGGGCAACAACCAGGAAGATTCATGCAACCTCTTCCCATACATGAGTGGAAATGGGATAATATCACGATGAACTTTGTCATGGGATGACCAAAGAATCATGAAAGGAACGATGCAATGTGGGTCATTGTTGATCGTCTTACCAAGTCAGTACATTTTCATTAAAGATGGGAAGATTTACCACTTGAACGTCTTCAAATACTATATATTAATGAAGTTGCAAGGTTTAATGGAGTTCCCCTATCGATTGTTTCTGATCATCCCCGTATTACATTAAGATTCTCGAAGAGTCTTCAGAAGGCCTTGGATACTGAACTTTGGTTGAGCACTGCCTACCACCCCCAAACTGATGGACAATCATAACGGACTATTCAAACCTTAGAAGACATGTTGAGATCTTTCTAACTTGAATTTCAGGGTATGTGGGATCAATATTTACATCTGGTGGAATTTTCATATAACAATAGATTCAATTCAAGTATTCGGATGGCACCATATGAAGTGTTATACGGAAAGAGATGTTTCACACCAACCTGTTGGGATGACGTTGGTGAAATAAAACTCGTAGACCCATAACTGGTGGAGGAAATGATGTAAAATGTGAAGGTAATCCAAAACCACATTAATGCAGCTCAAAGTAGGCAGAAGAGCTATGCTGATAAACGTAGGAAGGATTTGGAATTTCAGATAGGAGATCATGTTTTCTTGTAGTTATCTCCATCAAAGGGAGTTATGCGTTTCAGTAAGAAGGGAAAAATGAGTCCCAGGTACATCTGACCTTTCGAAATTCTAGAACGAATTGGGGCTATAGCTTACCGTTTAGAAATGCCACCAAGTCTCTCCAAAGTTCACGTTGTGTTCCACGTATCACTGTTGAGAAAATACATCCCTGACCCAATGAATATAGTCACCTATGAGGAAGTAGAACTGGAACCCGATCTATCTTATTCCAAAGAGCCCATCAGAATTCTTCATACGAGAGAACAAGTATTGAGAAATAGAATGACTATTCTGGTCAAAGTTTTATGGGGAAACCATAAGATGGAAGAAGCATTGTGGGAACCCGATGAACTTATGATGAAGAACCACCGAAGACATTTTCTGAAGTAATATTCTAGAAGTTTATAGGATGAAATTATTTGAAGGAGGGGAGAATGTAACACCCCAATATTCCATGTTACGCTTCTTTTTGAATAATACACTAGCGTGTGTTGTACACAACTTCAAGTTCTAACACACATCACAACCAATCAAACTAGCCGTTATGAATATTAATAACCACTTTTTGAAATTTTATAAATATTATCATTCAAAATGGACATCATTTTTTGATTCAAAATATCAAAATTATCTTAGGGTGAATTTTTGGTATTTTTCTAAAAACATTCAATTTTTTATGAATTGTGAAAAAAACACTGACTTATAGTTTAAAAACAAATTTATAATTAAATAATTATTTATTTTATTGAAATTTAATTAAGGTCAAAATAGATACATAATACCTATATATGTTCAATGTAATTCATTGGAGTTATTTTATAATAATTTTAGATTTATAAAAATTTTATTTAACTTTTCACCGTCTTTTACCCACCTCCTAAGAGAATTTAAAAATTCCCATAAAACATAATTTTACTACTTGTTTGAGTTGAATTTCAAAAATCTGAGAGACACGGTTAATATCAAGGAGTAAAATTTGATTCAATAAGATAAAAATAATTTTTGGTGAATAGTATGTTTTTACTTTTATTTACAACGGTTAAAAGTAAATAGGGAAATTAAGGGAAAAAATGATATTATTATTACCCTAAAACATGTCCTAATTCTATTATCTAAGTATTATTCGACCTAAAAAAACCTTAGTAATAAAATATGAACCTCTTTGGTCCAAATGGAATAGATTAGGACATTTATTATTATTTAATTTAAAAAAGAGTTAAAAGAGTTAAAATCAATGTTTAATAACTAATTTTTTTTAATATAAGGTTATACATAAGATAAATTAGATTATAAATATTAATTAGAAAGATAAAAATATTTCCTACATAATGGAATTTTATTTAAAAAATTTAGACCTCAAATAATTTAATTTATTTATGACACAATGGTGATGTAGTAATTACCTAATTAATAAAATATTAAATTAATTGATATTATAAATATCCATATAAATATAATTTGAGACTTTTTATGAATTTTAGTATTTTAATAGGTTAAAATTACATATTATATTTAGTTAGAGTAATTTTTTTAGAAGTAATAATTCTGTTATGAATTTATCAAAAACAAAATACCAATAGTGTCAAAATTGACATAAACGAGTTTTTAAAACAAATATTATATTATTAATTGATATTCTATTCCTAAAAATATAATTTTCGGCCAAATGACTTATATAATTATAGGTGTATCATTAATGAACCACTTGGGGTTCACTTTGATGTAAATAGTAAGTTTATTAACCATATAATATAAAAATACAAAGAGATATGGTAAAAGTCAAACTATATAACTAAGAGTTAAATATAAATGATAAGGTTAATTTAGTGACCCAAACCTATCTAAAATCTATTTGTTGAAAACCATTCTACCCATACCCCCTTATTCTAGATTTATGTAACTTTGAACCTTTATAAACCGAATATGAATTAATTATAAAATAACATTTTATGTTTTTCCTAAGGTGCCCCTCACCCCTCTTATAAAAGGGTAATCCCCCTTATATCAATTTCATACCATAAATTCCTTTTGGCTAAGCCAACCCCAGCCCAAAAATTCTATAAAATTCCTTCACTTAATCCTAGAGGACTTAGTTTCATCAGAAAGCCAACCTATGGAGCCCTTTTGATCAAATCAAAAGGTAGAACCCGAAGAAGAGGTAATGTTTTCACCACCCTCTTTCAAGTTCCTTTCTTCCTCCAATTATTCTTTCTTTGTTATTTACATTCTAAAATAATAACTCCAGTATATTCTATATACATTGATGTTATTATAAATATGGTACATCCGTATTCGGTATTCTATCCATCCTTTGAATGACATGTCACAATACGTGCGTAAGTACGGCGTACCGTCTCCACGTCATGGTGTAATTGTTATTCAATACATTATTATTTGTATGGGTATAATAATGAAGTGTAATTCATGTAAATAATAAATATAACATGATAATTATTCTCTATATATGATATAATATCTAGTTATATATTATTTTAATATCAAAATAGTGATATTTTCGCTCGTGCGTATGTACGGACTACCGTCTCCACGAACGCGATGAGATTCATTTTCCATCATATCCATCCAAGAATAAATTTCATTTTATGGTTAAAAATAATGTTTAAATACTTAATATAATTCTGGATATGAATAAGATACAACCTATCCTTATAAAAAATGGCTTACGTAACAAAGCATATAAAATAAAACGAATCAGTTAACACCCGAAACAACGATAATACTAAGATATTATTAACATAGAAATGTTAAAAGATCACATATGATATCATATTAATGTATATGATTATTGTATTATTTTATTACAATTATTTGACCATTATAAATGAGGTAAACCAACCCTAGGACAAGGAAAAGTACAAGGTAATATATTATTTCACAATCTCTTCATTATCCGAGGTTTATTATTCGTAGTTATCTACTGGGACCTATTTATCATCCACATACATGTTTCTTAAAAATGTTTTTCAAAACATTCTTACTATTTTATAGAATATGGGTTAATGTCATTTATACCCCTTTTTGACTTTTTATAAGCTGTTTATAAAAGAATCTTTCTATCGTTTCCCAAACAAGGCCCTTTTTAAAATTTTCAACAGAATTAAGGTAAGAATGTCTTTTTTAACTTATAGGGAGGGTGTAGCTATTTTACGCCATAATAAAATCACCGAAGCTTCCCTTATAATTTTATAAGAATATTTTTAAATTAAATGTTTTATTTTATAATTATTTGAATTTTAAATGATTTCAAAAAAGGATATATTTATCTAAAATAGTTTTGATTTCATCTACGTCAACATCCTTTGATGGATTTTACGTTTATTTGATGTTGATTTGTTATTATTAAAAAAATACATATAATATTAAAGGTTTTGTGATATGTTTGACTATGGATGTGTTATTTATATACAATTCATGGTTTATGGAGAAAGTATTGACATTTATTATGCTAGTTTTAATATGAATGTTTATGTTATGTTGAAACCTGTTCATATGAGGAATGCATTGGACTTAGTAAGTGATAGGTGAAGCCCACTATAGCTCCTCGATGCATCGTTAGGTCTCATGAGACAAACTAGTGTCTTGGAACAAGGCCTTGAAAAAAATCTTATTTGTAGTCTTGGCACAAGGCCTTGACTATGTGGTTATGATAGTCTGGAACTGTGCATTCCATCATTATTAAAGTGGTTATTGATATTGCATGTGATTATTCAACTAGTAGAATATCCATGTGATTAAGTAAATGGAATTATTTCATTTTATTTTTTACATATTATTCTGAATTTCAATTTTAAAATGCTTTTGTTTTAGTTATACATTTCCTTTAATTTTTATGGTTATTTATGTATGTTTCTGCTAAATTGTTATCCTTACTGAGCATCTGAGCTCACCCCTTTCTATGCTTTATTTTTCCCAGGATGTAAAGAAGTATTTTATGCCTGACCTGTAGGGATAGTATGAGGGGATATGAGTGTGGTCTATGGAGCCAATTTGATGTAGTAGTTCTTTTCACTTTTGGATGTAATGTAAGACTTATGAATATATCTAGTGTTTCCAACGCTACTAAATTAATCCGTCCTTCGAGATTTGACCTTTTGTGATCATGCCAATGTTATATAATAATGCACCAACTCTGGGTAACTAGGGTCAGGGCGTTACAATCATAAATACATTAATATCTCGTAATCTGATATTAAACAATCCATGAAAAATTTCCCAAACACTTCCCACCTAAACTTTATTTTAAAAAATAAAGGGAAACCATAACACACATTTATAAATATTTTCAAAATTAGAAGAATATAAAAAATTAACCATTACTAAAATGTATAAAATTATCAAATAAATAAAAATAAATTAAATCATTTTACATTAAATGAAATATAATTTAATGGGAACACAAAAAATTTACTTCACATTGGGTGGATGCATTCTGAAACCATTCTAAAATGTAACTTCTGCATTATTAGATGAAAAACCAAGAAATAACAGACCCTATATAATCCGTATCAAAAAAATATATAATATTAACCACCAATAATCCAATTCATAAATAAATATCTATATTTGGGTTTGAAGGAGACAATTGATCCATGATATTATAGTGGAACATAGAAGATGATGAGATATTAAGGGAAACATATGGATTACCTTGGAGAGATAACATGAATTTAATGGAATGATTCAAATATTTAAAAGAAAAATACGGGATGGTCGATTCATTATGTGTTCCTAGGTCACCTAAAAAAGAGTGAAGAATATGGAAAATATTCTTTAAAAAGAAGGTATGGGTTCATTAGATGTGATCATAAAAATTTATGCATCACAAATGGTTTGGATTCATGGTTTTTAAAATAGTGAACTAACTTTGTGGGTGACAGTTTGAAATAGAAACTCCCAAACATATTTTGTTATGGAGGTCCTACATTTTGTGACTAACCATGGGCCTAACATGCTAAATGTCACTATCAAGAACTAAATAACCACACATGGTTTCTCTCAGGCCATTCATTGTATGATCCCCATTGTGTGATAATCGTTTATGACCTAGAAAGCATGTTAAAAATGAATAAAGAATGACCATTCCATTGTCACCCCAATTTAATTATACATCCCAATGACCTCAAACACTGAAACATAAGGAATTTTATGAAACATGAATAATGAAATCATATAAAATCATAAAAAGATCAAATTAATATAGACTAATATGAAATTATTTAAAATAATAAACATTAGTGAAATATCAGTGTCCTAGGTATATAGTTGATATTTATAAATTATGAAAGAAATATGATTATGAAGAGGTATTTAAATTTTTCATACCATGATTCATCCTACCTCTCTCTAAATAAATGATTCTTTGTGTAGATAGAATATTAATTTTTTTAAAAAGTATAAACAATATGATAAACCAAGATCTGGGGGTATAATCCATTGTATTGTATAATCTGGAATAAACCAAAATGTGATGAGGGTCACCATTTCTATGTTTTGTGCATGAAAATCTATATGGTGTGATATAATAACAAACATTTTAGGATTATTCTACCAATGTTATCAAATATCATTTTATTATCATTTTATTAAGATATAGATGATTTTCATTTATATAAATATCAACATTATAGAATTTAAAAAATTCATTTTTATTTTTGAAATGTAAAAAATGATACATAGGGGTTCTCATTTTTCAAATGATTAAGAATAATTCATACTTTTCAAAAAATAATTAATATGTTTTGTTACATCTAATAAAATATTTTTGACTCTATGTTATGTTTGTATTATTCTATTCATAGAAACTATCTAGAACGGATGATATCTCACACTAAGTTTTTAATTTATTAGCAAGATTTTATATAAGTCAATATATTATTAGAGAATAATCCCATGAAATGGGAGATTAATACTGATCTTGTATAGCCAATAGGATGGAGTTTCTTGTTTTATCATTGGTGAATAATATTATTATCATATAGAAAATAATTAGTAGTTTTGTTTGATTGATAAAAATTATGAATTGTTTATTTACCCATATAGTTCAAATGAAAATATTAATCATAGTTAAATTAGAGTTTCATAAATTGTTTCCATTATATTTTTACATGTTTTTTCCCTTCTAAATTCCTATTTGATGTTTATTCTTTCAAAATATTGGTTTTCAAGAATGAGTATTTCTGTAAAAAAATGAGGCTAAAAAATTATTCTTTAGAGGTTTTATGGAATGAATCTATGGTTCCAATAATTCTTTTATTGTATAGGTAATATCTGGTGGTAATATCTAACTTCAATCATATTTCAGCACCATTTTCATCCCCAAAAAAAATATCATGCCACTAAATATCCCTTATGGCGTCTAGTAACATTTTAGATCATATAATAAAATAATATTATCCCAAAAATCATTTTCATAACTAAGGAAATAGTATCCGTTATTTTTATCATGTTTCATAAATCCATGGACTACGATTAATATTATTTTACTAATGATATGTTAGATACTATGTTTTTAGGATGTTTCAACATTGTAATTCAATAATGTGACCTAGGATCTTGAGCTGGTGGCTACAAATCAAAAGATCATAAATTATAATTTCTCTTAAATGGATTGATTTTTTTAATTAGATAAAGGAAGTGTTCCTCTATATATAATCATCCAGAGTGGGCCTGCCAGATTACTTGATCTATTCTACCATAAATCCTATGTTTATTTCCTTTTATACTGGATTTGGAGACTAGCATTATTGTACAAAAAGAGATCTCAATGGAATGATGTAACCATTATAAAATATTCGATAAAAATGTTCCTATCTGGGAAGATGACATGTGGTCTTCTTAAAATGGATGACTTGTCATGATAAATAATTTGATATATGAAATGAAAATACATACATCGAATATTAATTAATAATAAAAAAATCATTTACAAATAGATATATATAAAACTAAATAGCTAAAAATTATTCTATATTTCTAGAACATCGATGAAATTAGTGGATAAAATAAATTATGTAAAACTATAATGATGAAGAACCCAAAAACATGAACTTTACCAAACAATAATGGGTGACAAGACCCGTCATCATTGTATAACACCTATGTCACAAATATAACTGAAAAAATCACTCTTTATAATTGATATTGTAAAGTATCCAGCCTTCATGTCAAAATCTAGAATACTACAGAAAACACGAATATTTCACACCAACTAATGGGAACATGTAGGTTATTATTCAAATTATAGAAGTTTTCCACTTTGAATACATTACATTAAATTTATAAATAAAATCTGATTTCATAGATTAAATTTAAGAATAAATAATAAGTGTTCATTGACATTATAAAAAGTAAAAAAAATTATATAATAACACATATATCTTTTCAAAATAAAATTCTATTTTAAAACATGATTCAAATATAACCTTCAATAGAAATTACATTTTACAAAAATCTTCCAAAAAAATTGTATTCGAATAAAAATTTATAACCAAATATAATTGGTGAAACATTTCATTTACAATAAAACACTCTCATAAGAAATAAAACCCACAAATGATTTTGACAAAATTATTTCCATGGAATCATTGTTATAAGGAATATATATATAACTAACATCCTTTCCATTAATTAAAAATAAAAACAAAAAAACACACAACACATGAGTAAAATAATGTGTAAAAAAATAATTAAAATCCATATGTACTAATAAACAAATTATAATTATCATAAAATGAATATCTCAGTCCCCCGATAGTAACATATAATGAATCAAAATATGTAAATATATGGAAATGGGAGACTAATATTCTATTAATAATAAATAATTACAATAGAGGATACATATCCTCATTTAACACTCTAGTGAATAAGGGTGAATGTTTATCAAGATAAATATATATGAGACCAACTAGCAATGGGTTATTAATGACACAAATTTTCATTCAAATTTTTCTCACACTTTCCTCATGGATAACACATCCCATATATAGATATAACATTCATCAAGTGGTTTCTATACATGTTATCTCACTAAAAAATTATGAAAAATCCATCATGATCCCACATAGTAGACTAGGTTCCTTAGGTTGTTGATAAATAAGGTGATTATTATCAGGATAAGGTTATCATGTGCCCCATACACAAGGGGAACACTGATATATATTTATAATAAATATACCACCTCTATCAAACAACCCTTTCATAATCTTCCCCAACCCTAATATTGAAACGTGATTAATAATTTATATTCACATGAACAGAGTCTAATGGAAAAACAATGCATGAAAACTAGGTAAAATAGTGGGTATGTAATATCAAAACAATGATAATTACATAAATTCCATATATTACGTCTCTATATAAGATGATTACATCCTTTTTCAATCCTCTTTACAAAACACTTTATAACTAACATTAAACCCAAACTAAACCACAAAACAACATATCACTAAACTAATTACAACTTTGAAAATCCTAATTCAAAATCACCTAATAAGGTAAATTATATAAGTTATGTTAAGAAAATAAAGCATAAACATTTCAAATGAATTTATGTGTCTATCCATGGGGAAAAAATCTAAATATATTCACACCTAATTTTATAAAAATGAAAATATTCTGTCTAAAACAAAAACACCTATTTTAAAAACAAGGAAAAACTCATTATAAACATTCAAAATAATACTTATTTGAAGGTAACACCTATTATAATATGTGAATCACTTCTTACAATATAAATCCCCACATCGTTAAAAGAAATCGATACATTGTTCTTCAAACCAATCATCTTTCTCAAAGAAAAAATTCATTGACATTTTATAGAACACCTTAAATTCATTAAATACAATTTAATACCAAATTTTCATATAACAAATCCATTCAACATATTTTTTAAATGAAATACTGACATAATGATGAAATTATTTTCTTACACAAAACTGGAAACTACATATATCATTAAATATGTTTTGGAACACATTCAAAACATAAAGACATTGATGAAATATTAAACCAAATTTAATTTAATGAACACGCCTTACTAAATCATCATAACCATTTTTCATTTAAAAAAATTAATTGAATCATCCATAAGAGATGGATAAGAACATGTTAAAACACAAACTAAAAATTTTTGCACTACCATTACCACAAAAATCATCCCATATGGCCATTAGATTTCTAAAAAAGTTGGGAAGAAGATACAAAGAATGATTACATGAGAGTATAAAACCTAAACTCATGATATATTTGAATCAATTCATAGGAAACACATAAAATAATACTTCAATAATCTTATAGAATAAACCGATGGATAAAAGTGGTTCATATTCTAACGTAGATCGTGTTTGATGGAAAATGCGAGAATCCCTAGTTAAAAATAATTAAAAATGAATAAACCCATATCAGGTAGGATTCAATGTCAACTCATGTGGTTTACCAATAAATACATAGTCCATGTGGCAACCATTATCCTAAACAAAAAGGTTGAATAAATTATTTAAAGAGTATTCATGGTCGTGCACGGATTGTGTGATCACATATTTCTGAAAGGATATAACTAAAATATTTACCTACCAAATTTTTTACCAATGGATCCCTATAATTGCACAATAGAATTAAAAAATGTAAAAATAGGGCACCCAAATATGAAGAAATAAAATAACATCATGATCAAAATAATTTTTTGTTTCAGGGTGTCCCAAAAAATGTAATGTCATAGCTAATGCATTGAAAAGGATAGAAATAAAAATTACTTCTAGAGACGAAATTGTTGATTTTATGTCAGAAATGATAATTATATAATTTCATTTATATGTGTAATTTATTTGTTAAAAATGGTTTTTTATGATTGATTATAGTAAATTACCTCTTGATTTAAAATGCGGCTGAGTCTCAATTGTCTTATTTTTAGGTGGAGTTGTAGAGAGATTTGATATGTAAGAAAGACTATGTTAATGGTTGGATAGAATATGAGGATATTTTGGGTTTTATTTAAATATAGTTTTTTCATATCTTTGAACATACATGTGTTATTATTACATGAAAATTATATTCCCCCTTTACCACTACACCAAGGTGTAAGGAAAACGTATGATTCCCCAAAGTGGTATTTTTAGAGGAACAAACCCCGATGTTTTAAATGGATGAGTATGTGTTATTAAAAATACCCCATGATATTTAAAAGGCTAGATTTGGTCAATGAGGTAATGTATCTCTATTGTTTATTTTCACTTATACATATTAACGGAATGGATTAAAAAGAATATTATTGATCACTTCCTTCAAAACTAGAATGACATTATTATGTTCCTTATGAATTGGGACATCAGTGATGTCGTTATGATAACTCTTATGTGATTGTTTTTATTGAACATGTTATTAAGACACATATTTTGTTTTTTATAAACATGAGGAGATCTATTATTAATGTAAAATCAATTTTCATTGATTTATCAGACATTTTATTCATAATGTATAATATTATAGATTATTTTCTGAATTAAATCTGGATAGAGAGTCATATATGAGAGCTTAATATCAAGAGTTGATTAGAAATATATTTCCCATAATATGAAATATAAATTTAAATATAAATCTATGAATGATTAGTATTTAATATATCATTGATAAAAAACATTATAGCTCATGTGATATGTTTTTGTTGTTTGCTATTTCATTTCTTATTTATTTTCGAGGATAAGAATTGTTTGAGAGGTATTTTATATTGAGTGATAGATTATATATATATTTTAACATTTTGAGGTATTTTGGGAATGTGAGTGGAATATTATTTCTATATTTTGTTAGAAATTTATCTTTACAAAAACAATCAATCATGTTTTATTGAAAAAACTCGTAGTATTTTTGGTAGATTGTAATTCAATAATGTATTGGTGTAATGGAAGAAAGGATAAGTGATGTAGCTTGAAACCTAAATTAAATCATAAAAATGATTCCGTTTTAGAAATTATTTCATATTAATAATAATAACCAAATTATAAATAGCATTTTAAGGTTATATTGGTGATGATATTAAAAAAATAGTTTGAGAAACCAAAATACGGTTATTAAAAATGAATCATTGGAGTTTTTTTTATATTGGTGTTTCATCTAGTTATAATATAGAATTTTAACATGACATTTTTTATATCACAATAATCTGAAACACCACTGAACACAATTTGGTTTTATTATACATATTTTTGGAGTTATAATTTATATTATTTTTTTTATAGAAAATCGATCATGTATTATAAAGAATAAATTAAATATTAACTATAATTATATATAAACAATTAACCACTAAACTAACATTATAATTAAGTAAACAAATTTTAGTTTTTAATGTTTATGATTAGAAATATATAAAAACGTCATAACCTAAATTATTTTATCATAAATGTTCATTTTGAACTCATGATAGACTCAACAACAATAATATGGTTATTTTTATGATCCTCATAATCAACTGATCTAAATATTCATAAGTGTTATATAATTTGACATTATATTGATTATAATTGATATTCATTTTATATTAACAAATTGTGGCTTGTTCTAATATTAGTATTTTCTTAATATCTTTTGAACTGGTCTGTGAATGGACGAATCATGGATTTTTTATAGTAGACAGGGATTCTAATGTAATATAAATATATTGGTAGGTGATCATTGAAATTGTAGAATATTAAATTAGTATAAAATTCTAGAAAATTTATTAAGCATTTTTTGGTGAATTTTTAATTGTATTGTTAATGTGTTGATGGATATATGTCACAAATCATACCATCATAATATAATATAAAATATTTTTTTATTGGTTCAATGTTTGAATCTATATCAATATGAAATTAATAATAGAATGGAAGTCAAACTTTTGATATAATTGATTTTGAGATAGTACGTATATTTGAGATGTTAATGTTAACAAATAGATAAAGAGGATGCTAACATTGAAATTTAATAAAATTTTAAAAAAAATATTATATTGAATTTTACATGGGAAATGCATCCAAATGTGTTTTTAATGATATGGTTTTGATAAGTTTATGTTATTTTAATTTTTGGGTTATGTAAATTGATGGTAGTGGATATCATCCATCTCATAGGTTATGAATATTATGTTGTTTATAATCAAATGTTGTATGTTTTGGTTGATTTTTTTGGCATATTATATATCTTTATTTCTATGTTGATGGTATTTTTGAAGGGAAAATTTTAACATATTTTAACTTGTTGATGATGTTAATACTTGAGGGTATTAATATTCCTCTATACTGATGTTACATATGGGTTGTCATATACCAAGAAAATCATACAATGGGTGGATATAATAATCCAACCACATGGGATTTTTTGAATAGTTATACCATATTAAAATATATAATTTTTATAAATATGTGTTTCTTAAATATAAATATATATGGTTTTTTGGTTGTAGATATATTTTCTTTGGGGTTTGGATTTCAAGAGGTGGTGGAAAATGTGTTTAAAATGTACTTATGGTTGTGGAGACATATACATGTTGGTGAATATAATGATGGCTATGAGTGTTAAATATTGATGTACCCAATTTCTGATGTGTTTAATTTATTGATGATATATATATATATATTTCATTGACATCGGTGTTATTATTCATTTTCACAAGACATAGGTGGGGTTTGAAATGAAACCTACTAGGTAAATTTTAATCCTTGGACAATAATTTTCTA
Organism: Viscum album; assembly: GCA_963277665.1. Lineage (NCBI taxonomy): Eukaryota > Viridiplantae > Streptophyta > Magnoliopsida > Santalales > Viscaceae > Viscum > Viscum album. Next base: position 547,391,976 of record OY728157.1, read on the forward strand.
AAGAAAAGTCAAATTATGAAGATGGTGGGGAATGATGAAATAATATTTGGTTAGAGTTTATTTACCCTTGGGAAAGAGAATATCTGAGCTTTCTACTATTTTTTACATATTCTTTTGTTTTTTTGAATATATCTATATTAATCCATTTTTGTATATCCAATATCTTGAGGATTATTTTTTTATAGTGGTTATGGTAATGCCTACTAAATGTAATTTTGATTCCTATAATAATTGAGTTTTAATACCATTGGGGAAAATCTTAGCCCCATTATCATTTATAGGTGAGTTTCAGGTGTCACTCTATATTTTTTTTTCCACTGATGTAATAACACAATGTTCAAGATCTGATAAAATATATTTATTATTTTTAAAGAATATAAAACTCAATACCCTTAGTAAAATTCTACTTAATCAAGATCATATAGAATCAATTCCTACATTACTCATTGCATTCCATTGATAATATAGAAAATTAAGAATTTTTTATGCCCCATCATAGAATATAGTAATCAATTTCACATAGTATTATACCATAGTGTATAATAAAAGTTAAATCCTATAATACATAAATGATATTCAGTTATTTACTCATTAATACCCAACATCAATTTTTTGGAAATGTATGAATCGAGTATTAGATTGATTAAATTGAATAAATGATAACAATTTTATTTGGTAATACAATAAAATTAATATTATACATGAATGAATAACCAATCATTATATTACAGTAAATAACAATAATTATTTCTTCCATTTATATTTTTTGTTCCCTCATTTTTTCATCATACACGATCACGTTCTATTAAGATAATTATTTCCCAATATGAAATTTTACATTATGTATTATGATATTTTGTGCCATAGTTGACAAAAAATAAAATAAAAAAATGGTGTTAACCTGAAAGGATTTACATAAAATTATGTTGGGAGAAGGGTAACTCCCTACATTAACTTCAATATTAAATTATTAATTAGAAAACTAAACAATTTCAATTAATGATGTTTAAATATGTATTTAATGAAGATATATTTTAGGTGGACATTTTTCAAACTTTATTATTTCAGTTGGGTTTTTGAAATGTTATTGAATCTATGGTAGTCACACTAAATCATCCTTGGAATTTAACATCCATGTATATGTAAATTGACTTATTAATGTTTAAGATTTTATATTTTATATATTGGATTTTCAAGAGGTGATCTGGTAGTGGTATATAAGACTTGGGTGGGGAAATAGAAAAAGGACACAGTTCACATCATGAATCATATATTCAAGACCTGAATTCTTCCAGGGTAGAGGCCAAGATTCTTGATATTGAAATAAAAAATGACAAGTAAGATAATATCTATTGAGTATTTTAAATAGAGGATATGCATTTCATGACATATATTCCTTCCCATGTGTTTATGTCATGACATGTAAATTCAGGGTGTGATGTTTTTTCGGATATAGATATTCAATTATGTTTTCCACCCAACTCATTTAACCTTTAACATGCACTTTCTTCTTTGAACCCTAGGGATGTTTTTGGTGATTTTGGGTGAATCCATTCATTATAGGAACCAAAAAATGACATGTTAATCTTTTTATGGAAGTTAAGTCATTTTTTGATATGTTTTATTATTATAGTTATGTTTTCTCTTTTTATATATGACATAAATATGTTCATGGGCTACATATCTAGAATCATTGGACCATGTGATGATTATCCAACAAGCTAATTTAGATTCTTTCCCAATATATTTTTAGAGGAAGTTTCAAGTGATTTTTTTGGATTAGTGGGTAAAATTATCACGGTATGTGTTGTTCAATCACCGATGATGACAATATTTTATTAGAGAAATTGATTATATTATATGATAGTTGATGATAGGTTATTCTCTCATTTCTTTCTTTCCTCTTCCATTTATTATGTATGTAGATTTTATCAAGGATGTTGTGTGATTGAGGATTGAGGTATGTTATTTTATCTCTAAAATATGTTGGACGAACCATGAATAATATTTAGGTTTTGAATGGTTTTAAAATTAATTGAAAAAATTATCTAGTGATTGATTTTTGTGTGAAAATGGGGTTGGGATAAAATATGGGCCCCCTATCATGGGTGAATGAAATGTTTTTTTCAAAGGATTTTGAAATGGATTGATAATTGTGTTTAAAAATAAGGTTATTGATCAAAAGGGATTATTTTGTTTTTTATGTGATGTGTGAATACCTTTGAAATTAATTTGATATGTGACCCGCATAGAAACCTTGATTATATAAGTCGATGGTGTACTATTTTTCCTCATTAATCAGTATTCTAAGGGGGTTAAGATTCTAGGGTTCTTATTCATTCATGTATCATAGATTAATTTTATCTAATACATTATTAACATATATAGGGATCACTATTTTGTGTGTTCCTTTATCCGCTTTGATTTTTTTTCATGGGTTATAGAGACTTCTGTGTCGACATGTATCTAGTTATGATAGAGGTATGAATCATCTAGATGTCCTAGGTATATGTTATCCTTGTGGTGTTTTCGTTTGAGTTTTGAATTTATAATAGTTTTTTACATGAAAAATTCTATAACTGATAAATATGGTTATTTAAATTATTCATTGAAAAATATTTTAACAGGATTGTGAAATATTTGTAAAATGAGGATTATTTACCATGTTTTTATATAAATATATTTAAATGGGTTTTTTCCTTTTTTCGATCTATATGAGAACTTTTGGTTTATTTTATAGGGACGTGATACAGAATACTTTGTCTTCATCATATAGTTTCAGTTTAATTTACATTATATACACTCCCTTGGTGGTGTGTAAACCTTGTATTGTCATCTATAAGAACATGGGTTTTCTATGATGTACAAATATATATTTTTAGTTTAGATAATTAGTTAATACATAATAAAAACTCCTTATGAATTTTTGGAGGAAAAGAGGTTATCCATGGATTATTTGGATCCAGGAAACCCAGATAGTTTAATATTACACTATGCCGCATGAATTATCCTAACTATGTGGGGTTTTATATGAGAAAATGTGGCTCAAAATTATTTCCCTATACTAGAAAACCAAGCCGCACACCAGTATACATTCTCTAAATTTTTTACGAGATACATAAAGCCAATATTGGACATGGTTTCCCAAACCATGTAAATAAACTATTCATGTTCCATCCATAGGCCATGCATCTATAATTTTTGGCACACAGGTTGGCCAACCGTGTGACAGAATTGTAATTCCTTTTGTTAATGGGATAGAATAAATATTTATACATTATGGATTTATCATTTCAACACCAAATTCTGACTTCTTTTTACAACATACATGAGGTCAACCATTCTCCCATAAATTTCTCGTCCTCCCTTCCACATAGGATGCGGTATTTTTTTCACTTTATCTAGGAATAGAATTTCATTCTTCTCATTGGATTTCCCAAATTATGTTCTGTAATCCTTATACTCTATTATTTATTATTCATCTGATATAAATATATATTTCGATGCATGATCATAAATCCTGTTTTTTTGAAAGTTTTTGTTCTTCCATTTTGTAATTATCTATTCCATACTAGTGGACGATATAGAATGTAAATAATTTTATAGGAATAAATTAGGTTTTCTACGATTTTTCCATAAAGGTATTGTCACTTACAACATTTCAATTTTATGTGATCTCCGTTTCACCAGGCTTTTCCCCCATAAATTCATATACAATAATTTTAATTTTATGTATTGTATTCTATTTCAATGATAAAATAAATTAACATTGTAGGTTGTTAATAACTCTTCATATAAAACCAATTTTGGGCGTGTTCACTATTTTTTCCGTGATAAACAATATTGGTATTATTTGGTACATATTTTGGGTGGATCCACCTTGTCCAATAACAATGTATGTTCTTAAATATAATAAGTAAAACATAAAATATTAAATTGAATGTATAATTATTTATTTCACTTAGCCTAGATGAATTATTTTGAGTTTATATTAGTTTCATTTCCTCTACCCTTTTGTCATGTTTAATGAATGGTATGAAATGAACCAATTAAATGATTTTAAATTATAGTGAAAAATGATTTCATGTTATTAATATACCATTCCATGATTATTTAAAGCTAATGGAATGGACTTATTTATTTAATTATGGTATTTAGTATTACATGGTCCATGGTAATATATTATATAAATGGAATTTTTATAGCGTTTCAAATTCTTTAGGCATTTTACAATTTTATAGAGATGGTCAGATTTGAGATAACATTGGATTATTGAGGGAATGGCTTGATCCCTCAGAGGAAACCATTTGTCTCCATTAAGATAATTAAAATGGAAGATAAAAACCACATAATATAGTCACTGTCTTATCACATTAATTAATTGACATTATTTTAATTATTTACTAGAGATTTTATACAACAAATTAGATTATAATTAATATACATCTTGGATTAAGAATCAGGTCTTCAGACACGTGGAACCATGGGTTCACCCCATTGGGCATAGTAATAATTAGAATTAGACTTATATGGGCTACATCCATGGGCTAAATTTGACCAATTTTATGTGGAATTACTTTGTTGAACCCATTGGAATTCGCTCATACCCCTTATTTGTAGTATTCATGAATTACTACAATGATTTGGTCGACACGTGCGGTCATGGATTCCTTTGTTACACCATGGACCTTATTATTACTATCATGACCAATTATAGTGTTATTGGAATATACACATGATTTATATGAATAAACTAAATCAAAATTATTAAAATTATTACATGTTTGGATACTAGTTGGGGATTTAGTATTCATGAGATATTGGTTTATCACTTCTTTAATTTTACATGTATAATAAAATATTCTTTTAGTTTATGATCATTTTTTTGTATTTCTATCATTAGTGTTATCCTATTACGATTTATCTCTCACACCATCTAGGTCACAGTTGGTACACCTACATATTATATGATATATTATTTGGACATGGGGAAGCATGACCTATAAGACACCTTATATGCTTGAATTTGGATTAGAGCTCGATAAAATATGGCTAATATAGTGTTGTAGATGCGTAGAATGTTTTTCATTCCTTTTTGAATATTTGTTATGTCATTTATTTTAAATTTCAACTGCTTCCATGTATTCTAACTTCTCGGTTTGTAAATACATGCAATCATCATTTTATATACGATTTAGTTTAAATCTATTGGAATGATTATTTATTACTATGTTGTTATTAATATTTCCACTTATAGTCTTATTTATTTTATAGATTCAACTATTTTTTTCATCCATTTTATCTAATATGATTTTATATGACCAGAGGGTGTAGACACCTCAATATATGACCATGTGATCTCGCTTCTAGTCAAAAAAATTTGGCATACGAGGAGGTGCAATTGAGGCCATGTGACTGAACGGGTTCAGTTAAATAGGAGTAAACCAAGCCCAGTACTTTCCAAAGTTGTATTATACTGTATATGTTCATTTGTATTACTATTTTTGAAATTTTTATAACATATTATGATATTTTGGATCTTGGTAATTAGTTGTTCTTGGGATTATATTACCCATGTTTTCATATAAAAGACATATTTTAAAGGTATTTTTCATTTAATTTACATCCTTTCTTTGTTTTGGGGGTTTCCCTAGGTTTTAGGGAGGAATAGATGAGTATTCATGAATTGGGTCAAACCGTGAGCCCAATTACAGATTAAAAAAAAAATTGTATCTTTTATAACTTTTTCATTTTTCAACATTTTTCATCCATTAAAATTCCTAATTGACCTTCCCTAACCTATTAACACCACCAAGGTAATTTGGAGCTTTTAGAAATCCATAACCAGGGGTTATTGGGTTTTTGTCTATGGGGTTGCGCCTGCCCAAAAGCCCAAATCCTGTTTTAAAAATAAAATTTGATTTTGTTATAACATATTCAATATTTGGACTTTTTCGGTGATTCAAAGTCTCACTCAATACCAAGGAACCCAGCCGTGCGTCTGAACTCTCTCCCACCCATTTGGAGCTATGTAGAATCTTGATTTTGTGCCGATATGCATAGGGTTCCTCAAATCTCCCAGATTTGAAGAGGTAAAGTATTTCTTTCATAAATCACTCAATTATCAATAGTTTTCCTCCATTCCAGTTCCTAAATGCGATAATACATCTTGTGCGAACGTACCCTAAATTTGGGCTCTTTTAAATTTCAGATACTGGAGTTTTGGAGTGATTACTTCAAGATACTTCAAGTAAATGAGCCCTTTTCTTTCCTCTTTCAAATTACTTTGGGTTTAACTCATTGTTCTTAGGGTGTTTCGGTTATAATTGAGTTGACTAATGTCCAGAAACTAGGATTTCGAACCTATGGTTTATCTTTGGGATTTCTTGGCCAATTTGTGTGGTTTTAGGTTTGATCTAGTTCTCTCTTGGCGCGGTGGGGGTGCGATTTGATTTCGCACAGAGATTCAAGGGCTTTTGTTAATTTGGTAGGTGATTCCATTGTGTGTGCAATTTTTGTGAATTAGCTTGTTGTTTTCATGGTACTATAATGTTTATTTCACAGGAATGTTTCTGTAAAAATTGGTTTTAGTTGCATTTATAATGCAAATGAATTTTAAGTTCCAATTTTTGGTGAAATTGAGGGTTTTCCATTCAAATCTTTTATTGGTTCATTTTGGGATGCCCCATAACTGAATTTTTTGTTTCATTGAAGGGTTATGAACTGAAATTTGGTTTTAATATCTTACAAGTGTTATCATAGTGTGAATGGTGGACATCTTAAAGAGATTTGGGTGAAAAACAATGTGATGTTTTGAGAGGTTGTTTTATTGGAAATAAAATTATTTTATTGTGTGTTTTAAATGGTATAAAATGTGTGTAGCTACTGTACAATTTGTTTGTGACCAGTAGTGATATTTTATATGAAAATGGATGTGTGTTGTTTGCTGAAATTGTTTGAGCACAAAAGGGGAAGCTCGGGTACTTAGGTGGGGCAGATTTGTACTAGTACGGCTAGTGGATCGGATGGGTTTTGTCCCTGTTCCACTTAGCATCTGGATAACTACAACTCTAACTACACTATTTGGATGATGATTGGGGACCACTAGGTTATGGGTATGTTCCCTACTAGTGGCTCGTGCATGAGAACAGATTTTTCTATGGTTACTCTACACCGAGGTACGAGGTACATAGGGTCCGAGACAACCTAGTGCTTAGGGGTGTTCCTGATTTTGATGCTCATAGAATTTGTGGTGTTTACCCTTGTTGTGGGTTGTTTTTGGCAGTACATTACAGTAGCTCACATGTCTATTTAATGTGCTAACATTCTGAATTTCTCGGATTGAAAACTATTTTCATTTGAATGTTGCATTTCTTTGAATTTTAACACTGTTTCACCTTGTGTATTAAAATTGCTTGTTTTGTTCAAATTGTATTTCATACTCTTTGGAATCAACTGGTGGTATCCTATTCGGATTAGGCTCACATCCTACTTACACCCCTTGGGTGTAAGTATACCTGCTTATGCTTGACTCAGGTAAAGGGAAGGCTAAGGGTGATGGCGGTTCGGGATGTTAGTACCCATCATTGGGGAGGAGTTGCGGGGATGGCTTGCGTGTGATGATCCCCTTGCCTTGTGGAGTCCATGGGGATGTCTTTATGTTGTCATTATTTGTTTTTAGACCACATGTAGTGTCTTTAAACTTATGTATTCCGATCTGGTTTTGTTAAGAATTGTTTAGCATGAAAATTTCAGATTTTAATAATTGATTGTTTTTTTATGATTTATACTGTCATACTCGGGTAAATCGTTCCCAAACCAGATTTGTTTGATACTCGGGAACTTGTGCCAGCCCGTGGGGATAGGGAACCCCCTTCGGGCCTTGCCACGGGCCAGGTTTGGTGCCGTTAATGGTGGCGACCAGATCCGGTTCGTGACAAAATGGTATCAGAGGAGGTTAATGTTTTTGGGTTATATTATTATTTTGAGATGAGTCGGGATAGACTAGAGCTAGGACTGTCGGGGCTCGGGGTATTGGTTGTGAGTAGGGTGCCTGGCCCGCACCTCTCATGGCAGACCTTGAGTCACCAGAGGATGTTGGAATTTACTGATTTACTTCACTTCCAGGTGAGACGTGTGGGCAGCAGACCATATGTGGACATCAGGCAGATGTAGAGTAGTTGTTTCTTTTATTACAAGAATGTGTTTAGTTTGTTTATATTTGATGTGTTTGATTACAATTTTCAGAATTGTGGTATTGACTATTTGTTTTGTGATTGTTGCATTTTGTAGCAACATGCCTCCCCAGAATGCTCCCACGCACCCACAGGAGGAAGCTGGAGAGAGTTCTCCCACGCCGATTGATCAGAGGCTAGTCGAGGCCGTGGTCCGGGCTGTCTAGGATCTAGGATATGGACCAGCTCCAGCTCCAGCTCCGGTTAGAGAGGATTATACTGGTCCTAGAAAGGACAAGGCCCAGGAGTTTCTGAAAAATAAGCCTCCAACCTTCCGAGGCAGCTCAGAACCCCAGGAAGCCGAAGAATGGCTCGAGAAGATCGAGCGTATGTTTGAGTTCTTGGAAACACCCGAGGAGCTCAGGGTGAAGTGTGCCTCCTTTCTGTTGGAGGGTCCCAGCTGTAAATGGTGGGAGTCAGTGCTTCAGTCTGGGAAGAATGAGCAGATGCGCTGGGGAGATTTCAAGGCTTTCTTCAATGAACAGTATTTCCCTGAGGTGTTGGATTATGCCAGGTCTAGAGAGTTCATGGAACTTGTTCAGGGGAATCTATCTGTGATGGATTATGCCAACCGTTTCGCTGAATTGGTTCGGTATGCTCTATAAATTGTCTCTAATGAGCAAGCGAAGGCCCAAAGGTTTGAGAAAGGCTTGCGACCAGAGATATACTCACAGGTGTTCTTGTTTAAGCTGAGGACCTATGCTGAGGTCGTTGATCGGGCGTGCATGGTGGAGATTGATAGATAAGGCAGGGCTGGTTTCTATGGTTCTGTATCAGCAGTGGGAAGTGGAAGCTCCTCAGAGAAGAAAAGGAAGCGGGAGGATCATGTGAAGAAAGGAGGGGGAAGTTCAGGCCACTCTTCCAGGCATTTTTCTTCTGCGGCTTCTGATGTGAGATCGGTCGTGTGCCACCAATGTGGGAGGCCTGGGCATATCCGACCAGCATGTCCTCTTCCTCCGAAGCCTTGTTACCAGTGTGGAGGTATAGGGCATTTGCAGCGCTTCTGCGGTGTGGCACGTCCACTCCCAAGTGGGGCAGGGTCAGTGGCTTTAAGAGGAGTGCCAACACAGTCTGAGCCGTCAAGGACTGGGGGATCTCGATTTGGTGGTCGTGGTGGTAGGGCTGGATCATCTTCTAGGCAGAGCCAGTTCAGGGCACAACCACAGACTAGCGGTCGTCCCCAGGCAGATACTGGACATCTCCATGCAGTGGATCAGTCACCAGTAGGATCAGAGGCGGGACCGTCGACTGTTCGAGGTACCGTTCTGATCGCATCTTCTATAGCTGCTGCTCTTTTTGATACTGATGCCTCTATTTCATTCATTTCTGGACGTTTTGTGGACATTCTGAATTTTCCAACTGAGTTGATGTCTTTTGGGATGGAGTTGGTGACACCATTGGGAAAGAAGAAGGAGCAGGGCCTGAGGTGCCCCTCGTGTGCACTTTCTGTGTCAGGGGTCGAGATGGAGTGGGACCTCTTGGTCTTAGATATGGTCCTTTTTGATGTTATACTCTGGATGGATTGGATAGTAAACTTCCAGGCACACATCGATTGCTATAGACGGCGGGTGAGTTTCACATCACCTGATGGGAGTCGTCAGGTTTTTCATGGAGAATGGGATCCACGATCAAGTCGCGTCGGGCCTCCACTCCCAGAGTTTGGAAGTGTTATCTTCCAGTTATCTTCGATTGTTCTAGAGGATGGTCTTTCCCCTGAAGGTTCACTACCTCGTGTAGTGAATGAGTTTCCTGAGGTATTCCCTGATGATTTTTCTGGTTTTCCCCCGGAGCGGGATGTGGAGTTTTCGATTGATCTGGCGCCGGGAACACAGCCGATATCTCTTCCCTCCTATCGCATGGCCCCCACCGAGTTGAGGGAATTAATGATACAGCTGGACGACTTAGAATCCAAAGGATTCATTCACCCGAGCATCTCTCCTTGGGCCGCTCTTCTGTTGTTTGCAAAAAAGGCTGATGTATCCCTCCGGTTGTGCATTGATTACCGGAAGCTGAATAAGGTAACAATTAAAAAAAAATACCCTTTAACCAGAATAGATGATTTGTTTGATCAGTTGAAGGGGGAAAATTGGTTCTCAAAGATAGACCTGCGTTCAGGGTATCATCAACTCAGGGTGAAGGAGTCAGATATCCCAAAGACAGCCTTCCGAAGCAGGTACGACCACTTTGAGTATTTGGTCATGCCCTTCGGATTGACCAATGCTCAAGCGGTATTTATGGCACTTATGAATAGGGTGTTCCATCAGTATCTCGATTCCTTTTTTGTGGTGTTCGTGGATGACATTCTGGTATACTCTAGCTCTGAGGAGGAACACGAACATCACTTGAGGATCGTTTTGGGTATATTACGAGATCACCGCCTCTATGCAAAGTTGTCAAAGTGCACTTTCTGGATAAGAGAGGTGAGATTTCTGGGGCATGTGATCTCAGAGCATGGAGTTTCAGTGGACCCTGAGAAAATTAGTGCAGTCATGTCATGGGAGAAACCGAAGAATGTGTTTGAGATCAGGAGTTTTCTTGGCTTGGCCGGTTATTACAGGCGATTCGTTCGGGATTTCTCTCGGATTGCTTCACCGATGACTTCCCTCACCCAGAAAGGGGTGAAGTTTGTATGGGGTCCAGAATGTCAGGCATCGTTCGAGGAGCTGAAGAGGCGGCTGACTACTTCCCCCGTGCTAATTTTGCCAGAGGCTGGAAAGGGATATGTGGTCTATTGTGATGCTTCAGGTATGGGTCTTGGGTGTGTGCTTATGCAAGATGATCATGTGGTCGCGTATGGATCTCGCCAACTTCGACCACATGAAAAAAAATACCCAACCCTTGACTTGGAGTTGGCAGCGGTGATGCATGCTTTGAAGACATGGCGTCACTACCTCTTTGGGGAGAAGATTGTGGTATACTCTGATCACAAAAGCTTGGCTTATATCTTCTCGCAGAAGGACCTCAACTTGAGGCAACGTCGCTGGATCGTGTACTTGCAGGGGTTTGACTTTGACATTGTCTATACACCAGGAAAGGGTAATGTAGTGGCCGACGCTTTGAGCAGAAGAGTTCCAGTGCAGGCTTTGAGGAAGTCTAGTGATGAGTGGGCATTGATGGGTCTCTTTTCTCAGATGCATGTGGAGGCCAGGGAATACAGTGGAGGGGAATTCTTGGCAAGTGTCCAGTTGACTCCTTCTCTATTAGATTTGATTCAGCAGGAACAGCCCAGTGATGATCTTTGTCAGCGGTCTAAGAAGTTCCTTCATGGTGGGGAGACATCCTCTGATTGGTCGTCATCTCCCGAGGGCATCTTGTGCTTTAAGGGCTGTTCAGTAGTGCCATTATCTCTGCGGAAGGTGGTGATACATGATAGCCACCAGTATCAGTGGGCTGTCCATCCAGGTGCCACTAAGATGTATTATGATGTTCGTCGGCAGTTTTGGTGGCCTGGTATGAGACGGGACATAGCAGACTTTGTTTCGAGATGCTACACATGTCAGCAGGTGAAAGCAGAGCACCAAAGGCCATCCTGTTTGCTCCAACCACTACCCATTCCTACCTGGAAGTGGGAAGAGGTTTCCATGGACTTCATTTTTGGATTACCTCGTACACCTCGAGGTAAGAATGCTATTTGGGTGGTGATTGATCGTCTCACCAAATCAGCCCACTTCATTCCGATAAAAGATACAACTAAAGTAGATGAGTTGGGCCACTTGTATCTACAGGAAGTGGTGATACTCCATGGTGTACCATCAGCTGTTGTCTCGGATAGAGACCCCCGCTTCACTTCTCGATTTTGGGAAGGCCTTCAGAAGTCCTTGGGGTCTCAAATTAAGATGAGCACGGCATACCACCCACAGACGGATGGTCAGACAGAGCGAGCGAATCAGATATTGGAGGACATGCTTCGTGCATGTGTCCTGGACTTTGGAGGTTCTTGGGATAGCCATTTGGGATTGGTAGAGTTTTCTTATTATAATAGTTACCAATCCACGATTCGAATGGCCCCTTTTGAGGCGCTCTATGGTCGGCCTTGTCGGTCCCCCCTATGTTGGGCTGAGGTAGGAGAGACTTCACTGTTGGGGCCGAGCCTTGTGCAGGAGACTTCTGAGAAGGTCAAGTTGATCAGGCAGCGCTTATTGACAGCTCAGAGTCGTCATAAATCTTATGCTGACCGGAGGCGTCGAGACATAGAGTTTTCGGTGGGTGACAGGTTATTCTTAAAAGTGGCCCCTCGTCTGGGCCATCGTCGATTGGGGAAGCAAGGTAAGTTGATGCCACAGTATGTCAGACCCTTTGAGATCACCGAGCATATTGGTAAGGTGGCATATAGGTTGGCCTTACCTTCTCAGTTGACATCTATCCATGATGTCTTCCACATCTCCCGGTTGAAGAAATACAATCCAGATCCATCCCATGTGTTGAGTTGGGAAGAACTAGAGATAGAGCCTGACCTGTCTATCATTGAGAGGCCGGTGAAAATAGTTGACTCCCAGGAGAAGATACTTCGAGGAAAGTCTATTCCTTTAGTCCTGGTTTTATGGCAGCATGGGAATGATACACATGAGACATGGGAGTGAAAGTCATGGGTCAAGGAAGAGTACCCATTCTTATTTTCCAACCGAGATTCATGTTGACTTTCTGGGGCGGAAAGTCCTTCATGGTGGGGAGAATTGTCACATACAAGACATATTTTAAAGTTATTTTTCATTTAATTTACATCCTTTCTTTGTTTTGGGGGGTTTCCCTAGTTTTTAGGGAGTAATAGATGAGTATTCATGAATTGGGCCAAACCGTGAGCCCAATTCCAGATTAAAAAAAATTTTGTATCTTTTAAAACTTTTTCATTTTTCAACATTTTTCATCCATTCAAATTCCTAATTGACCTTCCCTAACCTATTAACACCACCAAGGTAATTTGGAGCTTTTAGAAATCCATAACCAGGGGTTATTTGGGTTTTTGTCTAAGGGGTTGGGCCTGCCCGAAAGCCCAATTCCTGTTTTAAAAATATAATTTGATATTGTTATAACGTATTCAATATTTTGGATTTTTCGGTGATTCCAAGTCTCACTCAAGACCAAGGAACCCAGCCGCGCGTGTGAACTCTCTCCCACCCATTTGGAGCTCTGTAGAATCGCGAGTTTGTGCCGATCTTCATAGGGTTCCTCAAATCGCCCATATTTGAAGTGGTAAAGTATTTCTTTCATAAATCTCTCAATTCTCAATAGTTTTCCTCCATTCAAGTTCCTAAATGAGATAATACATCTTGTTAGAACGTACCCTAAATTCGGGCTCTTTTAAATTTCAGATAATGGAGTTTTGGAGTGATTACTTTAAGATACTTCAAGTAAATGAGCCCTTTTCTTTCCTCTATCAAATTACTTTGGGTTTAACTCATTGTTCTTAGGGATTATTCGGTTATAATTGAGTTTACTAATGTCCAGAAACTAGGATTTCGAACCTAGGTTTTAACTTTGGGATTTCTTGGCCAATTTGTGTGGTTTTAGGTTTGATCTAGTTCTCTCTTGGTGCGGTGGGGGTGCGATTTGATTTCGCACGGAGATTCAAGGGGTTTTGTTAATTTTGTAGGTGATTCCATTGTGTGTGCAATTTTTGTGAATTTTCTTGCTGTTTTCATGGTACTCTAATGTTTATTTCACTTGAATGTTTCTGTAAAAATTGGTTTTAGTTGCATTTATAATGCAAATGAATTTTAAGTTCCAATTTTTGGTGAAATTGAGGGTTTTCCATTAAAATCTTTTATTGGTTCATTTTGGGATGCCCCATAACTGAATTTTTTGTTTCATTGAAGGGTTATGAACTGAAATTTGGTTTTAATATCTTAAAAGTGTTATCATAGTGTGAAAGGTGGACATCTTAAAGAGCTTTGTGTGAAAAACAATGTGATGTTTTGAGAGGTTGTTTTATTGGAAATAAAATTATTTTATTGTGTGTTTTAAATGGTATAAAATGTGTGTAGCTACTGTACAATTTGTTTGTGACCAGTAGTGATATTTTATATGAAAATGGATGTGTGTTGTTTTCTGAAATTGTTTGAGCACAAAAGGGGAATCCCAGGTACATAGGTGGGGCGGATTTGTACTAGTACTGCTAGTGGATCGGATGGGTTTTGTCTCTGTTCCACTTAGCATCTGGATAACGAAAACTCTAACTAAACTATTTGGATGATGATTGGGGACCACTAGGTTATGGGTATGTTCCCTACTAGTGGCTCGTGCACGAGAACTAATTTTTCTATGGTTACTCTACACCGAGGTACGAGGTACATAGGACCCGAGACAACCTAGTGCTTAGGGGTGTTCCTGATTTTGATGCTCATAGAATTTGTGGTATTTACCCTTGTTGTGGGTTGTTTTTGGCAGTACATTATAGTAGCTCACATGTCTATTTAATGTTCTAACATTCTGAAATTCTCGGATTGAAAACTGTTTTCATTTGAATGTTGCATTTCATTGAATTTTAACACTGTTTCACCTTGTGTATTAAAATTGCTTGTTTTGTTCACATTGTATTGCATACTCTTTGGAATCAACTGGTGGTATCCTATTGGGCTTAGGCTCACACCCTACTTACACCCCTTGGGTGTAAGTAGACCTTCTTATGCTTGACTCAGGTAAAGGGAAGGCTATGGGTGATGGCGGTTCGGGATGTTAGTACTCATCATTGGGGCGGAGTTGCGGGGATGGCTTGCGTGTGATGATCCCCTTGTCTTGTGGAGTCCATGGGGATGTCTTTATGTTGTCATTATTTGTTTTTAGACCACTTGTAGTGTCTTTAAACTTATGTATTCAGATCTGGTTTTGATAAGAATTTTTTAGCATGAAAATTTCAGATTTTAATAATTGATTGTTTTTTTATGATTTATACTGTCATACTCGGGTAAATCGTTCCCAAACCAGATTTGTTTAATACCCGGGCACTTGTGCCAGCCCGTGGGGATAGGGAACGCCCTTCGGGCCTTACCACGGGTCAGGTTTGGTGCCGTTAATGGTGGCGACCAGATCCGGTTCGTGACACATGTTCAGGGTAAATACCATGTTATTTTGTAATGTTAAGTTAATGTTATGTAGTTAACCTATTACAACTAATATATTTTAAGTAGTGGTTAATGAAAATAAATAATTTTATTTTATAAGATTTTATTAAATTTTACGTTATCCTTCTAAAACAAGGATCAATATCATATTCATCATTATATGGACTTTGAATTCACATTCAATGAGACTTCCATGTCAAATAGGTTTATGTCATGCTTTCATTTCCTACATTTCCTGAGATTCTTGAATGAGAAAATGTTCTTATGTACTTATCTACTACCAAAATATTTTCATGGAAGGTAAAATTATTTTTTTATAATGTCTTCATCAACTGATATAGTGTTTTACATTATATATTAATCGTGACCTCAAAAACAAATCTTTTCTTCTCGTATAATAATTTTACATCCAACAACATGATATGACCATTGGATATGATTAAGTAACTAATAGTTTAAAATTATATGTTGAATGGGACCTAATATATTGGAATGTTTAACTCACTATGTTGAGAAATCATAGTTTACCATGTGCATTTTCAAATCGAACAGTATGGGGATAATTAAAATTAAATATTTGTTGATATTCATTATTAAATATATGGACTGATATTATCTTAGAATGATGGTCAATTTTATGAAGTGTTGTTATATGTATATAAAAACATACTAACATAAAATGTTAATGTTGAATTATAAATGAAATGGTTTCCAGTAAATTGGGAGGAAAATGGTAACTTAATGAGTATTTTCCTCCTTAAATTTCAATGGATCCTCCATATACTAGAATCGGTAAAAATAAAATATTGAACACGTACCAATACCTTTGCCTTAAAAGTGAGTTTTTTGGGTATCATATTTTGAATTGATCCCTTTTCCTTGTGATATAGTTCTATTAGATTCATATATATTTTTGAATATTATTCTAACTAGAATTATTGAAATTAGTAGATATATTCCACAATGATGTACTATTGTAATAAACCAGTAGGGTGGAAATGATCTAGCTCTATATGTGGGGTTCCCTAAACCACCATTGATACCTCTAGTCATTCCACTTAGGACACTGCTTAATATTTATGAAATGGAAAATTATTAACACCTGTGAGAGTTTTTCCTAATTTAGATGAAACACATTGATGGTGATCCAGGACCTAAACATATGATGTTTGATCTTATTCATGAGTTACAGCAAAAACATATTCCTATGTTTTCCAGGGATTGTTTTCCCCGCCTACTGAGTCTTTGATAGTGGCCATTATTTCTTAATATGTGCATCTAGTGATATAACCAGTGAGAAGGGAAAGTCTCTACAACCACTTGATACATTATTCCAGCAACAAGTTTTATTCACTCTGGTTCACCGATTTGTAATGCTTCACAACACTTTTACCTAGTGATGAGTTTTAATGAGAAAGAAATTTTGTGGATGGGATAAAGTATGCCATGCGATTTTATGATTTTTTCTTTCACATATTTATTTTCTTTGATTTTTAATAAGGTTATTATAACTGAGAGAAACATGAGAAATGATGATAATTCTAGGCACTGAAATTCAATGCTGAGATAGGTCAATAATACCTCTATTATAAGGAAGCATAGCCTTTTGGTTTCTCTTTTTATTAGGGGCATCCTATTTATGTACACCGGTAAATCTATTAAATTCCATCAGTGTAGATTGAAGTTGAATATAAAGGTTTCTATTGATAGATAACATATTTAGTGTCATATTAATAGTATTTTCCATACCACTCTAACTTATTCTAGTAGAAGAGGATCTAAACCAGCTCCAAAATCCAAAGTGGGATTAGTTACGTAGGATTAGGATAGAAGTTGGAGTAGTACCGTTCAAACAACGAAAGGTGAAGGTCAAGTATTGAAAGAAAAAAATCTATTTTTTCGTTCTAGTATATTATAACTACATAAAATAGTACAGCTATAGTCCAAGGACATAGACCCCTTGAGATGCTTTCTTTATAACTAATACCCATAGAACTGAGTGTTTGACCGTCGACTACACAACATACTATTCTATTAGCCTCTTCTTTAAAATATACTATATTAAAGACTTGTTTCATACAAAACTATATCGTTATCAGTTGTGGAATTTATAAGTCTAGAAATATATTTCTTTTAGGTTGGAGACCCTAAATATTTTATTTGGTGCGTGATCAAATGGTATGCACCAAAGTAGTGATTTTCCAATTTAAATGGGTAATTTAAATTTCTTTTGAGACAACATAATCCTCAAGATGATAATATTTGAAGTTATTACAAGGATGTATTGGGTGGTACAATATCATTCATATGTTGAATACAATTACAATAGGGTGTTACTTAAATCACTAGATGTTGATATTTTTCTTCATAAGGGTGAGTTGAATGTCCAAGAAAAAAGAGATGGACCAGAGCATCATGGCCTATGTGGATTAATCTCCGTGATTAATAGTCTTCATCAATAGAAGTAAATTTTAAATATGAAATATTTTCCTCATGTTTTGGGAGTTTCAAATATTTCATTACTGGTGATTTTTCTTGATTACTTATTCTGAAAGGGATAGGGATTATGAATCAGCACGTTCTAGTTGAAGTACCAGTATGTATTACATCATACATGATGGATCCTACTATGCTCCAATAGCTCAAGGGACATTTGGAGGATATTGATTATAATTGTTTAATTGAACCATTAGTTCATATTGTGGTTTACTCATATTTTATCCTATATGGTGGATGTGAATCTTAGGTTACACATATATAATTGGTTGTTAAACTAGATTATGGTAGTGAACAAGTATCCACTTCGTTGAATAGATGATCTCTTCCACCATTTTCAAGAAGCAATGGAGTTCTCAAAGATATAGCTTATATCAGGTTGTCATCAAGTGGGTTTCAAGCCATTATACATACAAGATAATAAATTAAATAGTTTTTATGGTTTATATGAGTTTCTAGATCTTCCACCCAATATTACAAACAAGACCTCTGAATTCTTAGCTTTCATTAATATGGTTTTCCACACATATCTGGAGTCATTTTTCATGGATTGTGTTGATGAAATATTATTGTATTCTCTTACTCAAGATACCATTCCAAATACCATAAGATCATTTTGAATATGTTGTGAGACCATATAAAATATGCTATGATGATACATTTTAACTTCAAAATCTAATAAGATCACTTTATGGGTTATATTATCTTGGTATGTGGGGTATTAGTTGACCAAGAGAAGTTTATGCAATAATTTCATAGGACAATCCCATGAATGTGATTAATATTTAGAGTTTCAGTGGAATAGAAAGACACATTTAGAATTTTGTAAAGGACATATAATAACTTCTTTCACCACTTATTAGTCTTACTATGAAGGGTTTAAATTTCTTACAGTCTGAATAATGAGAGATGTGCTTTCAAGAGATGCAAGTAAAGCACACCTCGACACTGTTTCAAAGTAATCTATATCATAGTAGAGTGTATAGATTTTACTATAATGAATGAGGAATTAGGATATGTGATATAATGATAAATAAGGAAATAGTTATTTCTTATAGGTCTTACCGGTTAATATCTCATGAGTGTAATTTCCTAACAAATGACCTCAATTTTTCACTAGTTGTCTATGCCATACATTATTGGAGAAACTATTCGATTGGAGAGAACATTATGGTGTATACAAACTAAAAGAAACTCAAATATATCATTATATATTTATAATTTAATATCATATAGGGAATATGGGTGGAATTAATTTAGTCCATTATCATTTATCTTTCATATGTGTCTTCAATGGGAGATGTGATCTCTAAGGCACTAAGGTAAACAATATAGGCAAAATACATTCACGGAACCATTGATGGATGGAAATTTATGGTCCCCTTTTATGATATTCATATTTAATTTTAACATATTAGTGAGAAACCATGTTTTATATAATTATTTGTGATCTCTTAAATCTTATACATTTTAAATAGAATTCATTTTTCAGATCCTGATTGTCTGGTTCTCTTGGATAGTATTACATGGAATGAACCTCCATTGGATTGGAATATCAATGGAGATGACATCATATAATTACATGGGTATATATGGGTTTCTGGATACATGTGGGAGTATATGATGTTAGAGTCACATTCTTCTTATTTATAAGGTCAAATATATTTCGCTCAGATGAATCCTTATACCTTTCACCTATATTTTGTTCCTAGAATGAAGTTTCAGATACCAAGTTATATTAATTGGTGTTCCACCTGCCAGCAAGTTTTGGTGGAAAAATGTATCCCTATTAATAGTTATAGTTATTGTATTCTCAGAATAGAAATGATAAGATGTTGTGATGGAATTTGGAATTAGGTTACTAAGGAAACATCCAGGTTGTGACATGGTTTTGGACATCATGGAGTGAAAAATGAAATTATCACACATCTATCATATCTAGAAGAACCTATCAAATGATGATATGGGAATAATATAGGTCAATGAGATTAAATTCATACATTGGGTAACTTATAATATCATTTCTTATAATTAATATATTTTACATCAGTGTTCATGTGTGGGTTATACAGATAATTTAGTAAATAAGTTATTTTGAGAATATCTTTTAGCCCTCAGACGAATGGCAGTAGGAATGGATAATAGCGGTATTGGGGAAATTCTTTAAGATGGAATACTTTCTTTTATTGGTTATCAGAAGAAACAAATAAATCACATTGATTTTGAGTATAATAATAGCAATAACTAAAATATTAATTTGGATATTTATGGGGACTTTTATGGTATGTCATGTTGTTCACCTCTATGTGGGATAGATCAAGGGTAGGTGTGGAAATTATGTCCTCATCTCAGGAAGGTGACATTAGATTATCTTTAGTTGATCAGATAATTAATGTCCACTATGTAGTCTAGAAGAAAATTGTATGTTGATTTCCATAGACATCCTCAAGACATTGAGTTCTGGGATCATGTTTTATTGTGGGTACCACCCAGACTGTGAAATAGAATGATACATAGGAAAAGGAACATGTCACCATGTTTTTTTTTTCATTTTACATATAGGATAATTTCAGGTTGATATCCTATCAGTAGGTATTACCTTATAGGTATCATTTCATGAATGAATTATTCCATGTTTTATATCTTCAATGATATTATATTGGCTAATATAAAAATTTCTATCATCAATATGATCAGTTAGATGTTAATGATTCTTTTAAGGAGTTCCCTATAATAATAATTGATCAGATTATTAAGGCTTTCCAAGGCTAGTATGTCCCTTTTGTAGGTGTGATATAGAATCACGACCATGTACATGAAATGTCTTGGGAGTGGGAGGCCAACTTACAATCTTAGTGGCAGTTGTTTTTCATAGAAATAATTATACCTCTATTAGAAGGTAAACATGGGGATGAGTTTCATTAAGATCGAAGAATATAAGAACCTTGTTTTTCTCTCAGGTATAGAACCTTTGATTTTAATTTTAATTTTAATTATTTGGTTTCAATCTAATTTTAATTCATAGTGATGTTATGGATGAAATGAGGGTGTATGTGGATTTATTGGAGACTACTACCCATAATGATACCAGGAATAATTGTTATAAATTCTACGTAGAAACCATTCAGCTCAATCCTCATAGTTTATCCTAACCATATAGGGTATAAACTGAGTAGAGGAAGGCCACATAGTCTTCAATATCCCTGAAACCTCAGACTCATGCCCTTGAATATGATCTCCAATATTTAGCAGAGCCAGAAAATGTTTATATCACATGGTTCCCAAATCCAAGGGCAAGAACTGTCTGGGTTCCCTCCTTGGTTAGTGAATCACACATGATTGGTGAACTATTTGGAAAATCAAGAGTCCATAATGTGAGAACCAATTATAAAGGGGTAAATTTACTATTTTTCAATTTGGACTTATAATTTTATCACTACATTCATTCTTATTTTCCAATGTACATTCAATTCTCCATTCCCTAATGAATAGATCCTTCTCTCTTCAACCTAGGTTCTTTTATTTTTTCAATGTCCAACTAAGGAATCGATATCAAATAATAATTTTGGATTCCAATCAGTATTTTCATTAATCATTTAAATCATTTATTATTTAACTTTTTCATTGATGACACTATTTTGATGCAGGATAATAGGCCCTATATTTATGTCATTTATTTATTCATCTATTTTATTCTGATACTGGTTAAAATAATGGCTGATACATATTGAGGATATTTCATTACAAATAATTTACATAGAAAATTAATTTTACATAAATTTCATTTTGAATATAAATTTCTTTCATTTTTTCCAATTCGATTTCACCAGTAATTACACCCTTAAATTAATAATCATTAATTTAAATTGGATTGATTGTATTATAAGACCCTCATTATATCATATGACACCTTTGAATGTTTATACGCCAATAAAGACTACCCATTTTTGGTTTTTTCAATTATCACATGTTGAAATATATTGGGATTATTTGTGCCACTGTTCGGGTGAATTATTCATTTACCTTAATAAAGTCATTGATTCATGTAAAAAAATGTAACATAATTTTTAAAATGTAATGTTAATTTATCGGTATCAAATTGACATGTAAAATTATACTGAATTTATATTTCTTTCATTAACTATACCCCTTTTAATTTTTAATGAAAATGATATAATAATCCTATTAAATTCTTTTAAATTAAATTGATAAATTGTTTCATGTCATTGATATTCATTTTCAAAATTGTTTAATGTTAATGTAATGGGCTATAAATTTTTTTTATAGTGATTAATATTACTAAGACCATGATTATATATGATAAAAATGGATTGACCATATGGTTCCCATTGCACTATATATATTTTTTTAATTTTATTGGTGTGGTAATACTTGAGCCAACATGTGATTCTTGATGGAATGCCTCAAGAACTCAAAGGATGAAATTATGATTCATTTATCATGTTTATTTGGTAGATACCAACCATGAAATGTAGTAATTTTTTATTATGTTAAATCATCAGGATTTTAGTAATTCTTCTCTCGAAATTTATTTATCAGGTATTAAATGTCATTGGATACCCTCGTTGGATTTAGGTTAATGTCTTCAGACATATAGCACCATGGATTCACCATGTCCAGAATAGTCATGTATATCCTAGGATTAATATAGAGGAGACTTATAGATTCAGTTATACTCAATTACAATTGATTACCTTGGGATTTCTACTTGAATTATTCTCATATCACTTAATTTCAGACTGAATGTGTTACCATTATATGTTGGTTGGCCCTTGAGGTTATAGATCACTTGGTTACCCATGTGATACATGGATAATATTTTCAGGACCTATTATTGTGAATTGGGAACCTAAAAATGATTTATATATATATAATATATCATACTTAATGAAATTATTACATTTTAAGACACCTGATGAGGCTTAAGAGGCTATGGGTTGTTTATTTGTCAAACCTTTTATGTATATATATTTACTATCACAATATTTTAGCATGTATTCACAAATTGGATTTTTATGAACATTATTTGTAGTGGCCAACATCAATTTGTCTCACACCAATCTAGAAAACTATTCATACCCAACCAGATAATATGTTCACATGTTTTCAAAAGGAGAACCACATCATAATGGATAGCTAACATTATTTCCATAGTATTAGATAATGGAAGAAAATGAATTATCTATATATGGATGATTGTATAATTTTCCCCATTCATGATTCATTTATATATCAGGTATTCAACTATATTCCTTATTAAATTTATGTATACATTTTTTATCGTGGATACATTCCATCATATTTTTATATATTATACATTTTGCATCCCTTGAGTTTATTATTTAATACCTTGATTTTGTGATGAATTATTCTTCCAATATTATTTATTTTTATTCATCTTTTACTTATTCATCCATTATCTCCCCTGTGGTCCAATCTTACCAAATAGATTATCCTCAAAATAGTCACACCCTATGCCCACACATCTAGTCAAAGAACCTTGGTTGTATTAGAACATGCACTTGAGTACATGTATCTGACATTGTTATGTTTATCCGAAGTGAACTATGTATGGGACATCACATCATCCGAAGTGGAAAAGGGAATTGTACCACAATGAGGACATGAATATTCAATCATGTTTTAATGTCTAAATGGTGGTGAGCTGGTTGTATATATCCCAAGAATATCATACAATGCAGTTGATTTATATTATAGTCATCATTTTGGTTTTTTTGAACATTTGATTTGGGTTTTGATCTAGCTACATTTGGGTTTTATTGATACAATTGAAACTCATTGTTGTATGGAATGATACACTTATCATTTTACATATGTATATATATAAATTTAAAATATATAAATTTGGGTAGGGATAGATCATTTCATCTAGTTAATGTTTTTTCCTAGGTTCTAGTATCTATCCTATTAAGAACATGAATTACATTTAGAACTTGGAGAAAACCAATTTCAATCCTAATTTTATGGGTATCTAGGATAAGATTTATAAAATTTGAATCATTTCATGGAAATACTATATATTTTGATTTTGGTAGATAGTTGATAGATATTTGTGATGCAAGGAGTATGCTATGGTGAGTGAGTAGTCATCTCTTGTCATGATGAGACATAAGTCACCATGTGTTATTGAGTTGTAACCTTATAATTCTTTTTACCTGGTTTTCATATAATATAAACTGATAATATACAGTTGTTTCATATATTTTCTATTGTTTTTGTAATGTATAACACATGCCTATGCTAGGATACCATGGTTTCCCCATAAGGGTGAATCCAGAGATTATTCTCAAGGAAACCCTTATTTTATTAAGAATGTTTTTAAGGATATCATTTGGAATGTTCATTCCAAGGACTATAATATAATAAATGGTTATTTCTATGTCGCTGATTCACAAGGAGGTTCCTAAAGAGATAATGATTGGGATCGAGAGATCATTCCTAATAAGAAACCATACAGTAATGAAACAAATGAATACTAGAAGGTAGAGTACTTACTAGAAAAGATTGATTATGTCTTTGATTACCTAGTATCCCCAGAGTTTGTAAAGGTTAAATACACAACATAAAAACTTGAGGGTCATAGTAGTTAGTGGTGGGATACTATTGTTAAAAAAACTTGTGCATTCTATTGGATTATAAGGTCTTCAAGACTATAATTTTTGAAGTTATATCCAGAGCCTCTAATGAAAACAATATATCTGTAGTTCCTCTCTTCATTATTTAGTAGGGAGATAACTGAATGTTTTATTACACTAACATTATTTATTGATGTTACATTTTTCTATGGAGGTGGTGATGAATGATGGGTTGAATATTTATAAATACATACATGGTTTGTGACTAAGAAACTGATCACTATTTCACATAATGAATATTTAACCCCATCCTAGGATAGATGAGAAGGTTATGATGGTAAAAATGGGAATGGTGGAAAATATTGGAAATGGTACCTCTCTCCTTCATCCAAGTGGCAGTTTTAATAGAGTTTTTGAAAAGAAAAAAGAAGTTTCATGATAGTTACATGGGAGTGGATGTGATTATGAGCTGAAAATGTTATATTCACAATGAGTGTCAAATAGTACTATTTCTTTGACATTGTATCATTATGGAATGTTAGAGAATATACAAAAATACTTCCTTTCACCAATGATGATTTTAAATGATTTTGGACACTAATTCCATCAATATAGATTCATTTATTCTTAATCTATGATCCATTGTAGTCAATAATAATATGTATCAATTTCCATTATGGTGTAGTTAATTAATTCAATGTCAATTGATGTTCATCTATAGGCTTCATGAGATATTTAACTTCATTTACATGATGGTATCCTCTCATATTTTGACACAATCCTAGAAAAATTTAGTGGTACCTTCTTTTTTTCATATACTATTAAAGATTCACTATTTCATAAATGTTCCTCACACTTTTTATATCAACCAATTATATGTGTCTTCAAAAAAAACATAATGGTGGTCACATACTTTTTTTAGATTTGGTGATTAATCCTAGAATTGGTATGGAGTAGGGGTTTCATTGTCCTCCTTCTTCTCAATCAATAAATGAAACAATGATAGTTTGTTAATTTGTTATTCTTGATTTGATTCTATTTTCTATCTTTATAATTGATTGAATAATTAACTCACATGATGATGTTGATTTTTATTCTCAATTTTTTTTATCCCTACAAATGATGGGAGCTCATTTTTGTTTTGGGTAGAGTGGGACCTGAGTTTTAGTTAAGTAGATCTATCCCACCAAAAGCTTAGGAATATATTGTTTTTTATTTCAGTTGAGCTCTATGATGCTTCCTTGGTAATCACACAGTTATTCGGGTCATCCCAAATGTTATAAAATATGAATTATATTATCTTTATCTAGAGGTAGAGGTAGATTTCATTGTTGATCTTGTTATGGGTACGACGTTGATTTAGATACCATCTTATGATATGTAACCTTCTAATCACCAATACCTCAATGTTGAGTTGGAAATTATTCATGTAAATGAATTAATATTTACTCCCACATTTCCATGGGTGGTCCATGAGAGCATTTAAATGTAGTATAATTTTTATTTACACCTAGTTATAGAATAATTACTGTTGAATAAGGTGACTAATATGAATATGTACCCATTTCTAAATCTGGATGACTTGTTTGTTTAGTTAATGTGGTGGAGTGGTTTTCAAAAATTGATCATCAATTTCTATATCATATTCCAAGGGGTTGAAGGTGTGACATCATGATAAAAAAAATTCCATAGTGGGGTTTTCCATTATTAATAAATTGTAATAAAATTTATTCAAATGAAATCAAATGATTTTTTTTTGGATATGATGAACTATATATTCAATCAAAATCGTAAAAATTTTATCAGGGTTTGTGTGGATTATATCTTTGTTTATTCACGATCCAAGTGTGAGAATGTGTACTATCTGAAATTGGATTTGATAAACATGAGTATTAAATATCATTATGTGAATCTATCAAAACACAATTTCTAGGTCCAATAGGTGATGTTCGTTGGATATGTGATATTTGGACATATAATATCATTCAATTTTTAAAACCAGAATGTTGTATTCATGTGCGACGAACAATGTATTTTATTTCTGATATATAGGTTCCATGCTCTAGATAGATACTATTAGTTATTCTCCAAGGAATTCTCAAAGACAATATTGCCTTTGACTACCAATACCATGAATTGGGTGGAATTTAATTTCCAGGCATAGTGTAATAATTATTATAAAGAGTTAAAAAGGAACATAAAATATTTTCCTATTATGATTTTATTAATTTTATAACGTTTTATGTGTTTTTTTATTAAATTTTGATCTAGTATATTATATTTTCATAGGTAGGATTATCACCTCACGGCCTATTTCTCTACCATACTTTAAAAACGTGAGAAATTTTTACCACACATTATTTTGAGATTTCCATTATTATGAATTCACTTAAGTGATGGATGTATTAACATTTGGGGGATAGATTAATGATATTTAAGGATCATAAGGGACCGAATTAAATATTTTCTCAAATTTAGAAAAATATATTATTGAGGTGGTGGGTGGAATATCTCCAGAAAATTGATTTTGTTTTTTTATAACACACTTGAAAAATGGAATGGTATTTTTGACACCCTCAACATGATTCTTCCTTCACATCCTTTCTTGAAAAAAGGAATGATTGGAATATTGTAAAGGTTTTCATTCAATTACTACTAATTATATAAGATTCTTATTCATGTATTGTTATGACCAATGTTCAATTACCATAATCTCTCATTGTTTATATTCGGTAGGACCTATCACATGATGCTGATCTCAATGGGATCAACGTAGCATTATAATTTCGGGATACAATTTATGGTTAGACATTCTAGTACAATTGTATTATTAAATCCATGGATTTGTTATTAATCACATCAACCATGATGAATTCAAGGATTCATGATTAAGACAGATCTTCATGGGGTTTTCACCCTCCCACTATAAAGATGTATTGTGACGTAATACGATGTTTCTAGTGGACGAGTATAAAGAATTTCATTACTAATTATGTTTCCCACTATTACACCTACAAGTAGAAGAAGGAAGATAATGTGAAACCTTTGGTTCTTCAACATTATATTCTTAGTTCTAGTTTAGATATGGGGTAAGGTTTCTATGTAAATCCACATTTGGATACAAGAGACACAAAAAGAAAATAATTAGATATATGCGAGGATTTAGCTTTTAATAAAATAAATTCATTTTATTCTAATCAGGGACACCACCAAGGTTATAGTTATTGATAAGCACTACATGTAAATGATTTTTATGTTACATGGTCCCCCCAAACTATTTTATCTATTAGGTATCCCAGGTTCACCTCTCGATTCTGAAAGAACATCCTGGAAGTGATAGGGGTTCATGTCAGATTGAGAAAAACAAACCATCAACATATATATAGAAATAAAATTTGTGTTTTGATATTCTAGAATATGAGATAAAATACTAAATTATGGACTCCATTTGATAAATATATTACAACATTCTATTGGTGGGGTTTTCATACAATAGTATTTAATATTTTCCAATCATAATTAAAAAATTTGTGGATTTGAAATGTTTCTCATTCTTGCAACCACTTTTATGGGTATGGGTGGGAAATTACACTCTCCTTGGATCAATACATTTTCAAGATAAATTTTAAATGATTTTGGATATACAATGATGTTTTTTACATATCATATTTGTAGGAATAAATATGTGTTTCATTGAAACCATATTTTGGGTTTTTCCATTATTGACCATGTTTTCATGAAATAGTATATTTATTTGGGTCACCATTGGCATAGGAAATATCTGAGGTAAACTTTGAGATATAATGGACCATTCGAGATCACTGAGAATGTTTATCATGTTTTTTATCAATTATTTTTTCAAGAATAGTTGATGGTTATTCATGAGGTTTTCTATATATATCATCTAAATAATTACAGCCCTGATCTATCACATGTTATTAGTTGGAAGTGGATTCATTTTGATCTAGTTTTTTTAGATAAAACAATGAAAATTATTTACTATCAAATGAAAGTGTTTCTTGGGAGTATTATTCCTCTATTAAATGTATTTTGGGATCACATATACGATACTCGCAAGACATCAGAGAATGTATCATCAGTGAGTGAGTAGTTCCCTCACCTATTATTTTGAAGAATTTTTCTATTTATTGAAATTATAGTTATAGAAATTCCCACTATTGGGATAATTGGGACATCCTACTTAAGGTAATATGTATTTTTATTATTCAAGAGGCTGCAAAATAAAATTAGAGGTGTGTTGGGGGTGATGTGGTGGTTTTATAAAAGACAATGGTTTGTACCTCACTACATCAGGTTGTTAATGACTTGAGTTTTTTATTAATGAGATTATTTAAACATAGTATTATAATACTGTTCATGTTTATGATTTAAAAAAATTAACAAAATTAACATGATATTAAAATCCAGAATATTTCTTATGGGATTTTAAAATGTGGTGACTCATTTCAATGAGATTATATTCCTTCACAAGATTTCACATTGTGATATAGTAATTCATGTTGTGATGGTTTTTTATCTAATAGTCTTATTTTGTTTCCCAATTAATGGATCCCCCATTTTTCTATCACTATATCACTTGATCTATAAGTATTTTCAAGTATATTTTGAGTTAATCGAGCACTTATAAGATTCTATATTTAGAACATTGATCACATAATTGTTTTTGTGATCCACTTTTGGAATGTTTGATCATTTTCATTATAATTACTCAATTTCACATGGAAATTTTTGCGTTGTTGGGATTTGTTTTTTGGATATGTTTTTCATGTGATTAATCTTCTACAATCAATTTTATATATGTTATCCACCTTAATTTCGTACATTGGTTATTATGTTAGTTTCGGTGAGACACATTAGATTTTTGTGGTATGTATTGATCTAACTAATTTTATAGCCCTTTTTGTTATGTAATATTAGTTTAGGACATGAGAATAAATTATATTGAATCAACTTATTACTCATTATTTCTCTTCCCTTTTGTGTGTGTATGGATTCTTTCACAGTTGGTGTATGTAACATGGTTTTTGTATGTTGTTTCATCACTGACCTATATCGGATTAAGATTTAATGAAATAGATTTTATAGATGGATTTATCAATGATTTACTATGAATTTTTACATACTGATCTAGGTGTATAAACGGGGTTTTTTTGGAAACACGGTTTTCACCATTTTTTATTGTATGAAAATTTATTTTTAGGGAAATGTAAAATGGATTGTAATTTTGGTTTTCATATAATCAATTTTATTAATTAAATTTTTTTTATAATTTTTTGTTGGAAAATGAGAATACTCTTTGAGATTCATTTTATATATTCTTCATATGGGATTCTCAAGTACATTGATTGATTGTTCAGTATTAGGACTCATCCATTTTTTTGTATGTGGGGTCAAATTTTGGAGTGCTCATCCATTTAAAAATAATAGATTCATTATATATAAAAATAAAATTACATTATATTGGGTTTGAATTCTAGTGTGTTCCTACTATTCAATGTATTTGATATGTGGGCTCTATAAACTATTGTGTATGAAAAAATTGATTGAGATTGATATACGAGTGACCTAACTATCAGGATATTACATTATCGAGTGGGTGGTTTCTTCTATTTTTGTTTTTATATTAAATTTTTCTATTTGATTATATACAATATTTGAGATTATATATTATTTTAGAAAAAATAATAATTCTTTTTGAATTGATATGTTTCAATCACCAGTTGTTTTCAATTTTATCAATCAAATATCAGAATATGTACCTCTATAGAGGCTTAATTTAAAATCATTTAATGAAGTCAAAATAAAAATTTTCAATTGAATTAAATGTGAAAGTATTTTAAATTCCCATGTAGTAGTTAATTTCACTAGGCACTTAATTAATAATTAGTTTTTTAATGTAATGAAAAAGACATCAAAATTTACTTCCATCTCCACAAAATATCACTTCAAAAAAATGTATTGTAAATATTATTTGGTTCATGTTATCCTCATTGATATAAATTTTTATCTACTTTTACATTCTTAACATGCATAATCCTCATTATTTTGTCCTAAATTTAGTATAGTGTTAGTGGTTTTTGGACAAAAAAAATGTATAACCTTCACAAATATTAAATTATTTATTACATATTCATAATTAAAGAATAAATTTGGTAGATAAATACATAATTACTAAATTAAATATATATTAAAATATATTTATTTAACATCCATTTTTAATATATTTTTTTATTATAATATTTAGTGATCAAATTTTCAAATAATTTCCATTTTTTAAATTAGAGTTATAGTTTAACAAAAATCTATACCTTCTCCCTAAAAGGTTTCCTTACACAGTATTTGTAACTTATTGTGATAAAATTAAAATTTATAATTGTGATTATTTTATATTACCTAGATTATTTTGATGAAATTATTCTATTCTAATCAAGGAACAAGATGAAATGATTTATTTTTATAATTTTTATAATTATATTCCTTTATTAAAATAATCAATCATTATGTTCACGATCCTTTTCATAAAACCATGATTCCACCAATGATGGAATTCTAGTGTGGATAATTATAATCAAAAATATTTTGGGTTTTAAGACTTCCATATTCTCCAATGTTTTTTAAATATTTGTAACATGGATACTAATTACTTATTATTTCATTATGGTCAGTCTCATGTTATCATATTCACTCAAATATTATGAATTCTCATCATCATGAATTTTTTATGGTCGATTATTTATATTACTAAACATGTTTTCACAACATTTTAGAAGGAAAATATATAATTTATCCTATGAAATAGACCTAATAATCCATTATAATGTTCCCTAGAAAACAATAAAATTATTTTTGACACAATTGTTTTCAATTTCATTTTAAATTATCTATATGTTCTTCAGTTCTATTTAAACCTAATAATAATACTTTCATCTAAATTCAAAACACACCAAAATGATTTTTATTTAACATTATCACATAAGATATTACAAATTACATTGTTTTTTTCATTTATAGCCTAATTAAATTCCAATTATCAGTGGCTAAATAATTAAAATCTTCCTCAAGAAACACTATTTCTGAAGATAATATACAAAAAATGTCCCATTGCTCTAAAATAATTTTGATGAATCATACTCGAAAGTTATTACATAACCCAAATCAATGGGAGATAATATAATTTTAAATATAAAATTTATTGTAAACTATAAAGAGATAAAATTTCTGGTTTTTTGTCGTGATTCTAAATATAAAATATAATCTCTAAAATCATATATTTTGTACCATATTTAGATATAAATGATTGTATTAAATATATTATTTACATATAAGTATTTATATAATAGATCAGGGAAATTTCACTTCCATTTATCTTTTTTCAAAATAAATTTCATATATCTATTAAAGATTATTAATTGAGTATTATGATGAAATAATTATATAAATTTATTGATATCAGATTCATGATTTTAAATAAAATTGAATAAAAAATTACATTTTTCTTCATTTGATAATCTCAACTTAATTATGTTTTTTCTTTAAATTTATTACCTTATGGATTGTGTAACATTAATATATAAGATCACTTTTTCTATTTTGAAAAGTTTGGATTGTATCATCACATATTTAGGAGATCATTTTATTTAGTCCAATATTATTAGGGCTTTGATATCATAATGAATTTTTTATCTTCTAGATAATATGGATAGAAATTTTTTTAGAAAAAACATGTATGATAATTATATTTATTTCCTACCATATAATAAAAATTTCTCCATATCATATCCAATATATAATGGTTCTATTGTTATCGAAAATAAATTCAACTTTATTTTTTCATAAAATTGATATATTCAACAAGTTTTGTTCCAATCCGTTAAAAAATGTGACTTTTTTTTTTACAAATTAATCATTTTAAATATTATTGACCTAAAAAGTAAATGTTAATTGATTTCAAATATCAGAATATTAAAACTCTCCAAATAAAATATTTTCATTCCAAAGTAAATATTTTTATCACCTTTAATATTATACAACCATCTACTATTCAAAATATAATAGCCTTCTCACTATAAATATATATAGGTGACATTAAAACCATAACAATCTCCACAAATATATTAGTCCTATAATTTTATTTATAACATTATATTTGATTCTACATCTCTAGAAAAATATGAAATATTAATTTTATGTCTATAAATGGTTGGAACACCTTCATTAAATTTCTATATGTGGCACAAAATAATTTTCAAATCCAACTTCCTATAAAACATGTGACGGTGAAACAACCTTAAATATTATGTAATAAATTCCCCATAAAAGAACAAACATTTGTTGAATGG
This sequence comes from Viscum album, assembly GCA_963277665.1. Taxonomy (NCBI): domain Eukaryota; kingdom Viridiplantae; phylum Streptophyta; class Magnoliopsida; order Santalales; family Viscaceae; genus Viscum; species Viscum album. The sequence goes on from OY728157.1 coordinate 547,424,741, forward strand.
TCTATGTAATATTATTATACAATAAAAATTCTTTTTGACTATATAATTTTAATCACCAATACTTTCCTTGGGTTGTAATTTATTTTGATTAATTAAAAGTGAATCCAGTTCACTACCCTTAGTAATTGAGATTATTCTCACCACTATAGGAATATAATTTTAATTAAAACGTTTTTTTCGGTATTAAGTTTACATAATTATCTATATCTTGATCTATTATCCCCTTTTAATCCCTTCATAAAATTAAAAATTTCCATTTTATCTAAAATGTTATTATATAATAATTACCTGATTTGTAATAGTTTTAGTAATAATATTCTTCTTCATTATTTTTGGATGGATTGGATTTTTATAATTGAACTATCCTCATCCCTGAACATCGATATGAAATAGTATTCCATTTTTCCATCATCATTCATGATTCATTGATGATCAAGGATATTATTTTTGGGTCACTATACCATAAAAATAGTCTAAAAATAGAAGAAATAATAAAATGATAAATAAATATAGTATTTATAATCAATATATATAATCATGATACATAAAATGAAAATGTGTTACCAAGTTGTCATAAGTCAAAACTAGACACCTAGTGGTCTGACCACTTATGAAAATAAATAAACGATTTAAAATATAAGTGACTCTATTTCTATAATAAAGGCTCACCTCCTCCTAGTCTCCAAATCATGGTACAAATTTTATAGCCTTATAATAAAGCATTAGGTATATTCACTACCTGAAAAATTGATAAATGAGGACTTCTTAGCCCCCCATGTCGCAAGTTTGACAAGGAATTGTGTGAGTAAAACATTGTAAGTGACCACCATATGGGTCCCTAAAATAACTAGGGTATTATTCTATGCATATGTGATATTATTATATGAATAAATAAAACAATAACAATAAAATCTTATCAAAAAAACTGACATTGATCCTCATTTTCAACAGTCACACCCGAGATTATCAGAGCTACTTCGAACAATTTTGTAGTTTTTTATAAATTCAAAATTCATATTATGTGTAGTCAGAAGTACCTAGTGATCATCATATTGATATGATTTTTTAAAGATCACATCTAGATCATATAAATTATCCCTGGTATCTCATACTAGAAGGCTCACCACTAGATCAAAATGAGTATCGTATGAATCCATATTTCACTAAGAACTGCATAAAATACTATGGAGTATCATAGGAATCTATATTTTTTTAAAATTATCCTAAAATACATGATTATATCCTATAAATACATAAATTATTAGTCTGAATTCCGGATCTAAGGGAGTAACCAAGGCATCCTTTTGTTTTCTGGGATATGATAAAATCCTAGCGATTATCCTAAGAATAAATATAGTTTTAGGATAAAATCACATGATTCTTGAATGAATCCTAGAATCACATAATCACACTCAATGAATTTCTTGTGATAAACATGTAATTATTTTTAAATTATAGGATTCAAGAATCAGATACTATGATGTATCATATCTATATAATTTAATAAAAATTTTAGGGTAGTCTGTCACTCACAGAATATATCATGTATCAACTATTAAGGCCTAGAATCCACTAGAAGTCACCACACATAACAATGGATGGACTATCAAGTGCACAACCATTCCTTATCTTTATATCCCTATCATACTCACACAATTAACATTGGATTTTAAAGTGACATCTAAAATCAGAAATTCTTACTTCAATGGAATAACACTCTAATGGGTCATCATGTTACAAGGATACACTATGAGGAATAAATAAGTCACATATCATCGAAAATACCCTAAATTTTCTCCTAAATCACAATTTAAACTCTACATTGATGTAAAAAACTGATAGATCAAAACGTATCTCCATGTTTCTGAAATCATATAATTACCCCACTAGCCTCCTAAGAAGATACATATGATATCACACTAGATATTTTGTTGTGAACAAGTCTCACATTATACATCACCTAGGATAGTCCTCTACATATCACTCTAAATATAATCACAAATTGGTAATCCATTCTAAGGTATCCATATCCCACCTTCGTAGGTTCACTCACCCCACACTCATCACTATATGCTCAAAGACTCCTATTTATATTTTGGTATATAAATAGTCTATAAATGGGAAAAACATTCACATTCTATCATTCATAAAAATTAAAGTGTTCTAAGGAATGTTTCATATGTTTCCTATTTTATCACTCATTATTTTACACCTCTACAAGGCCGCTATATCCCATCATGAAAATTTGTGATCGATACATTGGTGATGATTGGCTGATATTAAATTAGATTCCAAGGACCATCATCTCCCTATATTATTTCCTTATACCCATAAGAATATTTATTTAAATTTGAGAAATATAATTAATTAATTGTTTTATCACCCTAGGTGTTAAGACTGAATATCACATGACTTATATAAATTATAATATAATAAAGGTGTTGTGTTTAAGGGGATACAAAATAAATTTAGAGTTATATCATCAGAAAAAATCCATATCATCAGTAACCATTACTGTCTAAGACATTTTCAAATCCAACTAGATATCCCCCATTTAGATTATTCCTTATCATAAACCAATATATCAAATTCAATTAATTATAAGAAATTATATCAAAATAGTTGATTTAATTTATAAAATAAAAATACATAACATCTCCCTTGGGAATATTTTCTCACTGAAACCATAATAAACAGTGTTTTGTACAATCAATACACAAATCAAATCCCCAAACACATATTATCCTAGAGATCAATCATAGATTTAATGCACAATTTTACAAAATATTGGATAAACACCAAGAAAAATTTATAAGGTGGCTTAACATTATCATAATAGTGTGTATTGATTATTTTTGGACTTCATATAGATATTGTAAATAAATTATATATCATTTTAGGATGATTCAAATATTGTCCAATTTAATAAACAATAAAACCATAAACTAGATGACTCAAAATACAACAAAACATGTGGGAAAAAATAAGGAAATAGTAGTTACTAAGCTCAAATCACTGAATAAAATCTATCACAAAAACCTTAATCTAAAATGGAATCAATGGATAGAAGTTTAGGGAACCTGAATGGTTCACAAGTTATGAGGGGAGAGAATGAGGGTGAGATATATAAATTATCCAATTGGAAAATGGTAATTTTTTCATTATTAATGAATTATGATAAGACAAATTAAAGTTCCATGGTTTTAAAACAATTTACATACTATTTGTCTTTTAATACATCAATTCAAATATCATTTGTATTTTTACCCTCACATTGATTGTATACATATTTTTTTGAACGATGTTCTAATTGTGATTCCCTCATTAGCCCATGCAACACATATCACAGGGTCATGTCATATGGTTTTCCAAATCATTCATGTCCCATGCCACCCCCAATAAAATAATTATTATTTTGTTTTACATTTTTTAGATATAAAATTGATCCACAAAATTTTAAATATGTACCACATACTATTCACTTGCATAGTTTTACTACAATAGTGAAGTAATCAGGTGGTAATGTATTTCCAAATAATGTTTTCTGTAATTTAACCCTAAATCTCCGGATACTCACTTGAGTTGTCATGAATCCTTTTTATAATAAATATAAATCCAAAAATATCTCTTTTATATCCTTCATCTCTCATAATTGTAGTTTGTATCTAAACTCACTATATAACAATTTATTTGGATTAAAAAAATCAAATTTCATTTGAAACTCACAACCTATAAAAATATGGGTCATTATATCTCAAATTAAATTTTTGTATTTATATCTCATTAATTTAAAAAATTAATTTTCTAAGAGAGGTCACATTAATGAATTTATATCATAACCGTCGACATAAATAAACTAAAAATAAATTAATTTAAATTTTATAGTTGTTTCTAGGAGATAAAATCTAATATGTATATTTTATATTACATTAAATCACTATGATAAAATTTAATAATCCAAAAAATCATTCCATATATGAAAATTATTTCTATAAAAATATATTTATATTTTCAATGGATAATGATATATGCCAAATGGAGTAAAAAATAACATAACACTTTACAATAATGATATTGGATCTTCATGTATTTATTGTGGTAAAATTCGATCTAAATATACCGAAGGAACAAATTATAAATTTTTTTGTGTTTAATGACTGTTATATAATATTATTACACTTTTAAATATTAAATATTTTATACTCATATTTATGGTGAATGAAATTGTATAAAATGATAAAGTTCACATTTTTTGTTCCTATTGCATATCACTTAAGAATGAAAAAATATATAATTTATTTGAATACAAGATTTTTACAAGGTTCTCCATTCTTGAAGGGTAAATTTTTTTTATTATTCAACATTTTAATGATTTTATTAATGTTCTACAAAAGGGTAAGTGACCAGCTATATAAAAATCATGAAAAAACATAAAATTGAAATAAAAAGTAGTAATTCATTAAAATCCATACTATTAAAATGTCTGTTTAAAAATATTGAAACGCTTTCCATGTTCACATAATATACCATATATATACCCCAATAGGGAGTATCCAAAAATAATAATATTTTAATAAAAATTTATTTATTTAACTTAAATCAATTTCCTAGATATTTTAATCATGGTCTCTCTATCATTATTCTCAACAATTTTTACTCCCAAAACTAGTATCTAAAATAATGTGATTTCTATAGTCATAATTAGTAGACTTTTGAGTCCTTGTGAAATAAATATCTATACCAAAACAGTATATATGTTCACCCTATCATCAAATCTTTTGAAGTATCACCAGTATTCTCTTCTATGTCTCAAACAATTATCCCATTATGTAATGATGAATATTATAAGGAAAAAATACCTAATAATTATTTGTATCAATGTATATATAACGTAAGTTAAATATTTTTTTAGAGGGTAATTTTTCACCCAATCTGAGCTCCATTTTAAAAACTAAATTTACTCAAGGATTCATTACCCATACTAGCCTAACCATATCTTATAAATTATTTTATATTATAATATTTTCATTTAATTTTTTATTTCATGATTTTCCAGATATTATTCTGTTTTATTCCCTTTTCATTTTATTATATATAATATGAGGAATTAATAACCACTTTCTCTATTTAATAATTGATAGTAAAATTCATTGAATAATTTGGAGATAAAAAATAGCAATGTGATATGAATCTACCATTAGGGATTACATTGCATAACTACTAACAACCAAACCATAGGTAGCATCACCTATACCAATTCTGACATTCTCCATCAAATAATTAGTTTATTTTCCAAATTCATCATCGTTATGATACATATATAAATTATTTTACAAAAATTGCCTGTGGGGAATTGTTAAAAGTAATATTGCATTGTATTTCTTCTAACGTCCACTAGTTATCTTCTTATTAATTATATTATCTCCAGATTTTCACAACTCCCGATATACTAAAATATGAAATAATTTCCTTATTATTGATAAATGATTGTTGAATTAAAAACAATATCTTGATGAATTTCATCATGAATATCCTAAATTGAATTCATGTCAAATTCACCATAATAATATAAAAATGGTTAGGATACATTATTTTGGTCTATCATATTAAAATAGAATCATTTATTTTCTATACCGTAGATTAATTTATCAAACTAATCATATATTTAGTGAATTAATATTATTTCACATATCATATACCGATCAAGAATGTTTGAATCCCTAGGAAACCATAAAAATTCAATCTTCATATTAATATTATGGGAAAAAATATTTTTGAAGATATTTACTGATTCATATATGATAGTATTTTTTCAGAAAATGTTCTAGAAATTTTGATAAAAATAATATATTGATTGTATTTTTAAATATACATCTTAATGAATTTTTTTAGATAATCATATGTTTTAGAAAAGTCCATATGATTAAAAATACCCCAATTAATTTATTGTAAGATTATAAATATAATCCATTATGTAATGAGAAATTTATATCCATTTTTCTCATAAATATGGTCATAATAGGAGGATCCTTTTTTAAATGAATAAGGAAAACCATCATAAAGATTAAAAATCACATCAAACATAGGAATTGTAAAACCATATAAAATTCCGTAAAAATTTATACTTATTAGATTGTATTATAAGAATATATTATGCATACATGATTCAAACGACAAAATTAATAGAAAAATCATAATAATTTTTGAAATTTTTGGAAAAAATAGAGTACAATGTCTTCATTAACCAAATAATATAAAAAATAATACCAAAGGATATATACTAATGGATAAAAAATATATTTTGACTTTATAAAATGATAATATAGATAGTTGATTTTCTAAAATATTCATATTAACTATTCCTCAAGTGGATATGATCAATATTTTATGTACTATATATTTGATATCCTTACAAAAAAACACCACAAATACATTATTTGTCTCTAATAACACTCGTAAAATATATATCAAAACATTAAATTTTTCATTTATAAAAGAAATTACTAGAGGAAAGGTAGATACCTTGATGGTATTCATGGGTAATTTTATAGAAAATAATATGAGATATCCAAAAATTTCCATTAAAAAGTTTCTTCCCCAATTGTTTAATCTATTATAGGTTGCATTTCTAAAAAATAAATCCCTCCAAATAAATTGTTCTAATAGAAGATAATAAATATGTGGTTAAAGTATACACCACTAAATTTAATAATGATATATTTTTCTTATAGAATTATTCTATCACAAAAACTATATTTCCACGATGTAACGGTTAAATTATCACAATGCATATAGTAGAAAAATATCCACAATAACACGTTTAGTAATATATAGAGTATTTTTTAAATTAATATATTTATCATTAATAACACGAGTTATAATTATAACATATATGTATATATATCAATATTTATAATTAAAATATTTATCAAGATATATTATTCTTTAAAATAACATAAATTTAAATTGTTGACGTATATTATCCTTCAATTTGTTACATTCAAAAAAACTATTTTTAAAATAATAATTGTTAAAAATGTATCCCAAACATCAAAGGCAAATTAAATAAAAATTAAATTAAAAAATAATATAAAATTTAATTCAATTTGATGAAACTTATATTCTAACTCATATAACTTCCATAAAAATATATATATATACATTTAAAATACAAATTTATGGCACCTATCATTTTTAGTATGATTTTTCCTTTGATAGTTTCCATGTTTTTTATAATTTTTCTTATATATCGTACTGAGGTAAAATAATTAATTCATTATTTAACTAATATGGAATATTAAAATATAACATGAAATTAAAATTAAAATAATGATATATGAAACATAAATTTGAAAATTCCTAGAGGATGAAAATAAAAAGATAATAAGAAACATCATTATTGATGTATTATATAGGATTTTCTACCATGAATATCATATCTATGAGTAAAACAATTGGAATATTTAAAAATTTAATAAATATTGTTTAAATTTTATAGTAGGGATAAAAATTAATGAATTAATTTATGTATTTAAGGAAATTTATATGAATGAAAAAGTGTAACACAGCTGTTATATAGTAAATGGGTATATGATCCGAGAGGTTATAAGTATTGGAAATATAATCATTAGGTGTACAAGTTCTCAATGATTATACTAAATTTTGTATAGTTGGTTGGTATTCTATATAAATACATGACTATTTTTTACAGATAATATACTTGAAACTTAATTAATATATAATAAATAATTATGAAATACAATAAAATATTAAATATGTCATTTGTAAGAATAATTTTTCTTCTACAAAATTAATATTTCTATATGTTATGTAATTCTATTTAAGAATTTAAATCTACCATCTTTAATTAATTCTATTAATACAATAATATATATATATTCAAATTAATTTAATTTATAGTTATTGGTATGGAATAAAAATAAAATCAATTAATTAATAAAAATTGATTTTTTTCTATGTATTATATATTTTAATTTAGATGACAATTTTTGAATATGTAGGGGTTGAATTATATAAAATGGTGTTAATATTTGGAATGATTATATTGAAATTCGGTAAGTGTGTTATTTTCATTATTTATTTATTTATTGATTCACTATCATTGATTGATAATATTCATTAAAAATAATTGAATTTGTATTTGAAAAAATTTCACACATTCAAATCTATAAAATGGGACTTCCCCAATTATTTAATGAAACACACATGGTTTAGGTATGTATTATTAAACTATATATATTCTATGTTTAATATGTAACATCCCTTCTAGTTGGAGAGGGTTGAATACATCAACATTTTTTAATTTTTAGTGTTTGGTGGGTAGACCAACTATATTAATGATTATAAAAACATAATTTGGGATGTGTATTTGACCCAAGACCTTTTTTAGAGGATTGTTTATGCCCAAAATATTTCTTAGGGTACTGGTTGGGTTTTGGTGGAATCAGAATCCATGAACCCATGTTTATGGGTGCATAGACCGGGAAACATGGTTTAGAAAACATATGCAGCATCCAAACAGTAACAATGTGGCCTTTTAGGAATTTTTTTCATGTTTTCCCTAACTATGTAGGATTTCTACATGACCCTATGAAACTGCTATAGTTTCCCCAATATGTTATTCATCAGGTTGAGAAAACCATGTGGGATAACCGGGTGGGTTGGATCCTAGAGCATGCATATCATTCATGTTTCACATGGTTAGAAAACCTATGTGTTTTGACCATTCCTCTTACATAAATTTGGAAATTATTATTATTCTCCTCAATTATTCAATATTTTTCAATTTTTCATCTTCCATGTATGGGATTCCACTCTAGGGACTATTAATTTATACATATTCTATGGAGTGGAGCTTAAATACTCCCCTGATCTCTATTCATCGATTTGTCTATGATGTTGGATCAATATCGTTAAGGCTCCCAAACTATCTCCCCATATATACTCTTTTATCTCCATACGAATTTCTTAATCTGTGTGATAATATTTTCCATATTTTCAATGAATTCATTATTGATGTAAATTTCAGAAAAATCGGCTTTGATATATTGGCTATGAACAAACATACAACTATCTACCAAACAATGATAGATGATTCTTATCTTTATATGTATCATTATATTTATTTTTGGGATATTTATTGGAGAATTACATTGGGTGTATTTATCGACACCAATGATAATTAACCGTAGACATTAAATTAAATATTATTCCTATTGGGATTCCCTTATGCATGCCCTATCAACTGCACCAATGACAGTTCTATCTATGATGCTTGGGGACAATTGGACAGTTAGTTCGGGTGAATTATTTATATTTAATTGATTTTTTTGTTTATATAAATTTCTTCTAATGAGATCTACAAGAACTGGATGGGATTTACAAGAGGATAAAGGACATGATGGCCATCTAGTTGAGGTGATGTGGTCATCAAGTTGGGCTTGTCCTGAATTCTTTTTTTATATAATGATGATCAAATGGAATACATTGTCATTGGTTTGAGGTGAAAGTGTATTAATTCTATGGGAATGGACTGTGTGGTATTGGATGGTACTTTCCATCAGATGAGTAATGTGGTTGTAGAGGCACAAGGTTCCAGAATTGTGTAATTTAGGGACTTATTTGGTTCTTGCTGGTCACCTGTGTTAGACAATATTCTGTTTGAGGTTATGATGACACATTACGACTCAAATGATAATTTTGTAGTGAATGATATCATGTGTATACACCTCCATTAATTTAATTTATGTTTTTGGAGATTTTTTTCCATTAAAGGTCATAGGGATGGAGATAATCCATATGTTTATAGTTTAGAAACCATCGGTTGGGGGATGAGGCTCAGCATACATGAGGTCGTTGATCAAGTAATATTTTAGAGAACATGCATCTCCATTCATTGGGATGTTTGTTATTGACCTGATGGTTATATTACTTAGAGTGCCTAAATCCATTTTCATCATATTTTTTTCTTTAATATAATGGTGTTTTCTTGTTGGTTTAGTTCCGTTGGAATTGATATTATCATGGGCATTCCTTTTGGATGTTAGATATTTTATAAACATGTTTTTAAAATTGGAATGTTGTTTGGGGTAATTTTTCTACAGTTAAAATGTTTGGGTTCACTTGTAATTATTTAACACAAGGGATTCCTTGGAATTATTTCTACGGACATGTCCTCTAAAATTGTAACAACGAAGGCCTATATATGAGGTTACATTATTTTAGAATTTGGGAAGATGGTAGGAATATTTATATATAATTTAAATCAATATTATGATTTTCTATTTCTGTATACACATACATAATCACATATGCCTTATAAGCACACATTGGTGCTGGATTATTTGTATTCATTCTCACACCCTATAGGACACCTTCTAGATTTTTGTATAATTTTTGGATTTGTGATTAGGTAATTTTTTAGTCATAGGATTAGAATATTAGTTCTTGAGGTATCATGGGATACAAGGTAATGGACCATGGGTTTTTTCCTTCTCCGAAGTTTCTTTTTTGTTTTATTTGGTATCATCATGCTATTATATGTATGTACTATGGTTGATCATTGTAAAAACTTCTTCTTGTAGTCTGTTTGACATATCTGGAATGCATGTTTTGTATTAATATCTAAAAATGATATTTTTTTGTTTTTTTACAAGGGATTTACTTTGATTATGTAGATATTATTATTAATTTTGATGATATTTGTTTGTTTTCTCCATTTAAAGGTTGCTACTCCAATTTTTCGTTGATCATTAAATTCTCCAAGATATCTATATGTATTGTAGAATTATTATATCATCACTATTGGTTATAGTCTTCACAATATAACCTATTTACACCATCACTGGTAGTCAGTAGCTATAAACATATATGTAGGTGCTCTTATGGCCTGATGTCACTCAGACCAGATAACAGTTTGGGTGGAAAATTGGGGGGACACCAAATGGTTTTATAGATGATCTTAATTTGGGATTAGCAGTAGTATAAAACTTCATACTAATGGTATCAATTATTTATTTTATTTTTTATTTTTCTTATAATTTTGTTTATTTTTGACTATATATTACTGTGTCGTCAAAACTGGGTTTAGAGCTCGTGTTTGGGTTCACGAAACCCCATGCATGGCGGAGAAACCAAGTTTCCACATGTGGGAGTTTCCATTCTACATTATCCATTTTAATGTTTATGTGATTCACACCATGATTTTTGGAATTGGGTAATATTGATACTAGTTATGATTGGTGACCCTTATCTAGGTATTATAAAGGAGGAGTAATTTGACTCTTGACATGGAATGGGAATGAAGGTGTATTTTTGATTTTGATCCCACATATTAATTTATTTATATTCATGTGTAGTGAATATTTTTTTTAAAATTTAATTGAGAATCATGATTGATCAATGTGGGGTTGGGTTTCTTAAAGTGTCAATTATGGAATCAATGTAGTGTTTTCCTACCAAGATATCATTGGTTGTATTCTACTCAAACAACCTAGGAATGTTATTCGAATTAAACCCGAATGTTATGTGATATATATGTACATGCATGGAACATATAAAAGAAGGTATTGATGATGATATGGGGTGATGTTATTCACTAGTTCTGGAAACTAGGATATCATATTGAGGTGACATTGCTCATTATTATGGTTAGGGCATGATGCATATGTGATACCAGACTCTGATATGGGTGGGTAAGGGGCCACGAGACCGGATGTGTTCTGACATTGTTGTGTAAGGGGAGATTAAGGGTAGAATGATTTCATCCTAATACCGATTTCCCCATTTCTATTATATATATGTATTTATTATTGTGGATTTATTACCATTGTATTAGTATTCTGTGGGATGAAACATAGATGATCACCAATGGATTTTTAAGAGGGTGAGTTTGTAGTTCTAGAAGAGTTTGCATTGGTTGAAACACCTGAGGCATAGGATAAAGAAATGCATGCTTAGGAAGTGCATGTCCTAAGTGAAAATCAATTGGTATAGGATGCACAATAGGGGAGGTAGCCTCCATATTTTACTTGATTTGGTATGTTTCGTGACGAGAAACTTATAGTAAACCTGGTTCATGTCATCTAAGGAATCAAAATTAGTGATATGAGGGTGAGTCCTTATATAGAGTATCTAAAACACGTGTTCAAGTCACAACACACACTACTATATTAGAGTGATCATAGAGAACATGTGTATGAAAACCAGATATAGTCAATGCAGATGATCTTAGAGTATCTTGATACACCACCTTTTGGATGATGGTGATGATTGAGAAATATATTCTCAAGGGACTATCAATTTATTAGGGGGAAATGAATGTTCCAGTGGGTCGACAAGAGGGAATTTCCTAGAAGAAAATTTAGGATTAGTTATTTATTAAATTTATTTCATATACACTGAGGTAAGAGATGGAATTGGATTTGTTGATCCTACAGTAGCGAGACATATCTTTCAGGAACAATACAACCACTTTCACCTAGTTATCTCATTTCAGACATTGTATGATCGGTGAAGACACCTTGAGTGAGAGGAATTTTGAGGATGGATAATGGAACCCCATTCTGGTGCATGTAATCATCGTTATGTTTGTAATATTCTTAGAGGCATTTCATCAGGTGCTCCTAGTTGAGGGAAATTCATAGACCAATCATACTCGGTCTAGGTGATGGATTCATGAGATGTTATTGGAAATGGTATAGATAGCAGGAAGTAGATTAAATAGGAGGCACATGATGGAATTTAGGTCAGGGAATCAAGAATACCAACTTAGAGTGGGTCTCCAACAATGTTCTTTTAGTGTTGTTGGATCTGTTATATATGGATACATTGTGATCAGGCATCAAAGTGGAGTCAAGAAAGGGGTACGGTTGAGAATATGTAGAGGTTCTATATGAACACTTTTGGGATAACCCGCAACCACGGACCGGGACATTATCAATTTTCTGAGGATAGATTGGGAGCAGTTATATGAGATTACGACCATGATTTAGATACAAATGAAGTTCTTAACATAGATGGAGGGACCAATTTATGGGGTTTGGGGCTAAGGCTGGTGCAACACTGCAGGGATAGTATTCCTCAAGTTGTATTGAATCAGACTATAATCATTTAGGGGGGAATCTAGGGGAAGAATATAATGGGGATTCTATTATGGTAATAGTTACGATGTTGGAGAAATCGTGGGTCCTTTTTTATCATGACATGGACCTTGTTCATGCATCTCAATTTTGGGGGGACAAGGTTCAATTGAAATATCTATTGACTAACCAAATGTTATATAGTATCATATCATTTTTTATGATGGATTATATAAATATATGACGTGTGTGGCACTATAATTTATATGTGAGTATGAATGGGTGTGTGTATTTTGATGTGCATTGGAATCTGTTCATATTTTTGACATGGGAAAATCATGGACTGTGAGGAACCATGACTTATTTTGAGCATCTAATGAGATTCGGGACCTCATAGGTTCCATGCGTGTCTTGGTAATGAGGTGGGAATATGATGAGATACATCACCAGATGGGAGACTGATGAGACATAGGTAATATTTGAGCACCTAATATGGTGGATGAATGTTGATGAATCACATGTGGACTTTTATGTATGGGTATTTTCAATGGAATATAAATATTGATAGAGTTTTGGGTCTGGAAATGACCAGTGTAGGTAAATCATAAGGTAGGGATTCGTGAGGAATTTTACCTATGCATTTCAGACATGTGTAGTTTGGGTTAACATTAATATGATGGGTATGTTCGGTACTTTGTCTTTAATTTTTTGATAGCTTAGGTATGATCTATGTTAAGGAGGGTAGAATGTAACATCCTTGGTTTTTGGGATCTTGTTTAATTCATTAATAGTTTTCAATTCTTAGAGTTTTATGTGATAACTGAATATTTTCTTGATTATAAAATTTTAATTTTTAGCATTTGATGACTCATGATATTCTTATTAAAGGGGTATTATTGAATGGATTGTTTCTTCATTTCTAAATTGTGTTCTAGGTAAGATAGTGTTGATAACCATTTCTCTAGTGGTGTTATAACTAATGTGTATGGTTTGGAAAAATTATGTGGCCTCTCATGAGTAACCATGCAGTCCCCCATCTATTTTGTGCACAGTTTTATCATCAATGCATGAGGTGGTGCATATCTGTGTAACAACAGTACTCTTTTTTTCATATGAGATGTTCATTTATTCCGCATTGTTTGGAGAACAATGTGGTATAACTATGCGAGATAGAGCCTTGAAGAGGGGATATCACATGGGTAACACACCGTTATCCAAATCGTGCCATCTACCCTTGAGGTCCACATAAAAGTGGGGAGTTAAAATTATTACCCTCATATCCTATTACATATTTTTCCCTTTACCATATCCCACACTTTGTCTTTCTATACATTGGTTTTGGTATTCCTCATATTCCTATGTGTTGAGCTAAAATCTTCATCTGTATTCTGTTCCTCAGTGTAGCATCAGTGATAGATCCTTATTAATAAATCTCTAAATCCTCATTCAATTGTTCTCTTGTTCACTTTCCATACAGGGAACCAAATTCATGCGATCAAATTTCCATTAAAATCATGGAATTCATCAAAAATTGCAATTTAGTCTAAATAATCTATCATGTTATAGGATATGATAAGAGGAGCATATATCTAACACCACGATGTGTCTTGTTATTATCTTTCTTTCCGATTTCACATTTTTTTCAGGGGGTGTATTTGATCATGCCATATGGTAGATTGATTGAGATCGAATTAAATTACTACATGATTTTAAATTAAAAATCTGACAACGTTGGATTTCATTGAGTAGGCCCCATCCATTACTTCAATGAATGAGTCTGGTATGGGGATTGAGACCACATGGGAATTTATGCAGGGTTCATTATTTAGATTAAATTGATTTTTTTATTTATATAAATTTCATATCATGGGTTCCATGGGAACTGGACAGGCTTGTCCTGAGTATCGTGGTGTTGATTACCAACTAGTTGAGGAAATATTATTATCCATTTGTGATTGGCCCAAATACACTAGGTGATGATGATCCCTGGTTGGGTGACATGGTCTTTGGGGTGAGGTGATGATGTATTCATGCTACAGGATTAGACTTTGTCTTATAGAATTGTACAGACCATTAGATTAGCGACATAGTTGCCGGGGAATTAGGTTCCAGAATATTGTATCTATGAAACATATTTATAAATTTTCACACAACCATAATTGCTAATATTCCAATTGGAGTAATTTGAATATAGTAGGAATCCAATAACGACATGGTATTGACACCTTATGTGGCTAGATTTATCTATATGTTGCATTATTGGTTGTTTATGGTGGTTTTATCCAAACAAATCCATGCCTATGGTGTGAATCCATTAGTTGATGTTGTTGAGAACATTGTTTGGGGGATCGGGCTTTCTAGACTTGAGGGAATTGTTCATGGTCTATTTGGTAGGATGCACATCTCCATTTTGTGGGACATTGACTTTTGATATGAATACGTTATTACAAGGTTGATATACATTGTTGTGCTTCATATGTCGTGCTTTATGACAATAGGGTTTCATGGGAACTAAATTTCGAGGGACCTAATATCTACTTTGGCATGAATTTGGATCTTATTAAATTTTTTAGACAACATGTGTTAGTTTGAACAAGGTCATTTAAGATTCTTATTGAGGTGAAATTAGTTTTTTCACAAGAATTTATTTACATGTGGGGATTCCTTGGTTATATTGATATGTATCCACCCTCTATTGTTATTCTGGTTAAGGCTAAATTTGGAGATTTCTTCGTTGTGGATGTTGACAATAAGGTAATTCATTTTTTATATATTAGAAATCCATTTGATGATTTTTTTAATTTAGTTTACACCTAAGTAATCTCAAATGTATGATTGGAAAAAATTGGTTGTATCCCAGTAAGATTCATTCTCAACATCTACATGGTCCCCATGGGATGAATGTAGAAATTATAGATTTGGGTTCATTTAATTTTTGGAGTTCATGAGATGAAAAATAGATATTGAGGTATCATGAGTTAAAATGAATGTTACCATGGGTTCTTTCTTTAGATAGATTTTCCTTTTTTATTTTTTTATTTTGTATCATCATATTATTATATGTATGTAATGAGGTCAACCGTTTTTCACAGTTATTCATATTTCCTTTATGAGACTCATTTTATTAATGTTACCTATTAGTATCTAGAAATAGTATCATGTAATGTTCTAATCTAAAAATCGTATATTTTGAAATGGAAGATATTGTTATTTCCAATGTTTCTATAATTATTCTTCCACAATGTGCATGTTACTTTTATAATGTCTGTTTGAAATTTCAAATATGCTTCATATATATATGTAATATAACATTATTATATCATCATTAGAGGATATATTCTCTACACTATCACCTATTTACACCCTCAATACTAGTCAACAAACATTGGATTATGGGTAGGTGTGCTTAAGGCACATTGACACTTGGAATGAATCAGTTTTAATGTGGAAATCTGGGTTAGGGAACTTCATTATAATACTCAATCATGTTTTAATCTCCTAGTTTATATAATATTCCATAAATACCCAAAATTTTGAATGTTTCCATAATTAAATATTATGTACTTCTTTGTATGTAATAATCCATCCCTATTTTTTTCTATTATTTTTTCATCCCTACAATTTATGTTTATTTTGAACCAAAATTATAGATTTTAAAAAATATCATTTCACTACATTAATAATGTTTTAAAAATAAAATTGTATGATATTAATATGCATCTCTATGTTACAGCCATGTTCTGATTTGGATTAGTTTTACAAACTCCGTGAAATATTCATAGACATTTAATCATGGATAATTGAGAATACATAATCACTATTAATATAATTTTTTAATACTGAATCTAATTTTTGTTTATATTTAATTAATGATGATTTATAATATGTTTTTCTTTATTAATGTATCTCATATTGGATTCTTAAATAATTTAATATGAGCAATTTACTAATTTTTCTTCACAAAGTATACTCTTTCCTATTAGGAAAATATTGAATAAATATATAAACAAGGATAATATTATCTTTCTAGTACCGCCACCATTATGGAGATTTTATACTTATGAACATTGAAATGTTGAATAAGATTATTACATTAAATAATGTAGGAGAATATTAAAAAATTTACACTAGATGATTAATGTTGAAAATAAATGGTGAGAAAACCAATAATAATATAATCATAGTATCGATATAAATTATACATCCTATAATTTAATATATAACTACGTATTTATAATCCAATGTGTTCAATAATATTCTCCATAGGTGACATAAAACTAAAAATAAAACATTATATTTTTAGACTATTAGAACCTAGATGTAAAATTAGAGGGAATAAATATTGGAAACCAGTTGATAAAAAATTTATATAAATTAAACAATGGATAGTTTCATTATGAATGAAATTCAATTAGTATAAGTTAACAAAATAAGAAAATCATTTTCATCATAAAAAACCATTTTCTGATATTTTTATTTTATTTAAAGATTATTATTATATTATTATTAGTTATTAATAAAAGTTTTTTATATTCTGAAAATGATATTACAAATAATTAATCATTAATTGATTGGATATTAGAATGAAAAATAGTTATATTTTTCATGTTCTATTTTTGAAATATGGATAATTTTCCACTATATTTTATTATTTAATTAAAAAATATAATTCAAGAATTTTAGAAGAATAATTTTAAAAAATGAACATCATTTTTATATTAATAATTATTTTTTTATATAGATTTTTTGTAATTTTTATAAGAACGACTATTTTAGATGCATATTGAAAACATACTTTTTCTGAATAATAAGAATTTTATGATATTATTAGTATATATTATTGTATCTAAAATTCAAGAAAATATTTTTGGGACAATATATATAGTCTATAATTGTTTTTTTTATTTTAAAAAATATAGTTTTAATATTAAACCCCATATATATTTTATTAGAACATAATTATTGTTTTCCTAAAAAACAAAATAAATTCAATAAAATTGAACATTATTTTTCTCACTGTTAATAATTGAATATTATGAGATTTATTTTAAATTCTTACATATTTCATCCATTTTATCAATCACGAACCACTTCTTTTTTAGGAAAATATATTAATTTTTTTGTAAAAACAAGTTAATACAATAAAAGATAAAATTGAAAAAGTAATAATTTAAGTGTTATATGGATTGAAACCAGATAAAAATATCTACAATTTAGTTTACGAGGTTTTTTTATCAAAATTACCGAATTCAAGTTAATTAATTCTCCATATTCATGCCAATAGAAATTTTTAACAAGTTTTTTCATTATATTAATTTGAAATATTATCAGTTAGGTCATTCTCACCACTTATAAAAGGGGCCTCTCGGCACCCATTCAGGTCAATCAAAATAATTATGTCTCCTCCTGAAACCCATACATCATTACTTACAATATATATCCTAATTTAGTCTCTCGAGATTATTGTCACATGAAATTTGATAATGGAACCCATTTTTATGTATCTTTAGGGAAATAAGGAAGTACTCAATATTTGTAATAGTTTATTCATAATTTCATTCTTTTATATTTTCATTTACAATTCTAATTTATAAATGAATATGTAAATAATTGTGTACAATTTATATAATTAGTGAAACTATTGTATCTTTATAATCAATATTGATATTTTCTCTTTCTTATTAATATATTAAAAACATAAATCCATGAATTGTAAGGTCTACCACCTCAATGATGGAATATATTTAATTTTCATTCCAAAAATAAACAGGTTGATATAAAATATGAATTTAATAAATAATAAATATATATATATATATAATGATTTTTAAATAATAAACATTATTATATCTTTCACACATTCTATCAAAAATGTAATCTTCAAAGCCATATACTTAAAGAGTATTGTCATAATAGAACTATTGATTTCCATTTTTCTATTTATCACATACATTCGGGTATGATTTTAGGGATGATATTAATAGATAAATTTTTATTAAAGTATATAATTGCGATTAAGTAATGAAAAAATGGAGAAAAAATTAATGATATTATAAAAAAATTATTAATTATAATTCAATTTTTTAAAATGAGCTAACCTAGAGGAAAATGATATCTTATTTTCAACTAAGGAATTTATATAAATTAGTATCTATTAAAAAAATACTTCCATTTAAGATATATTAAACTAAACATTTAAATATAAAATCATTAAATATCATTAATAATGATATTAAAATAAGAAATATTCATAATCACCCATTAGTTATGGTAGGTTTTTGTTGGGTTTGTTTAGCCACATACTTCCAAAAATTATGTATTTATAAGATGGATAATAATTAGAATATATTTACATTTATAATATGAAATTAATATATTAAAAAAAATTTCTTTGGTAGGGTTATATGAATATGTATCTAATTAATTATGAAATCACTATCCACTCCTAAGAAAACATCAAAACATGCTCACCGAAGATATAAACATCATGGATCGTAACCACAGATACCATAGAATGTAATTATTTTCTTTATAAAGTATCATTTATAATATATTACAAATTAAAAAATTAACATTTAATTATAATTTTTTTATAAATTAATACCAATTATATTTTCAAGAAACTAGTGAAATGAAAAAAATTATTATTAACACCCTATGTTGAAAATGGGTAAAAACTGATTGATTAATATATGTAAAAAATGATTATAAATTGAGAGGATAAATTTTCATTGTTATAAATAGGGTTATTTATTAGGTATTTATTTCACTTTATTTAGTTATTCAATATATTTTGTGCGCGTGTATAATGAATATGGAATGAGGTTGGCGTTTTCATCTAAAATTCCTCACCATGAGATATGTTCAGTCATATAAATGAAATTTAACTTAAGTTTTTTAAAAATATCTACATGAGATTTAAAAAAATGAATTATCATTTAAATATGGAATTTATAGTTCAATTGTATAAACTACCTTTAAAGGTGTTTTTATAAAAGTGTTACTCA
Organism: Viscum album; assembly: GCA_963277665.1. NCBI lineage: Eukaryota > Viridiplantae > Streptophyta > Magnoliopsida > Santalales > Viscaceae > Viscum > Viscum album. The sequence continues at coordinate 547,444,848 of OY728157.1, forward strand.
TGCTACAATAGATTTCTCGGTCTTAATAATAAATATTGGAGACAAGTTACATCTTTTGCACTCTGATTCCTTTTTATGATGTTATATTGATTTTATATGAAATGATTTGTATATAATACGATTTCATGTAAATAATGGGACCAACAAAAGAAAATAAAAAACTTTTCTTCCAATATCTTTTTTTTGAATTGATACCCAAGTCTTAAGTTTTTTTGGAAGCTTTGTTTTTTATTATTCAGTTATGATCCTTCACATGAAATTATTTCGTATAGGTTAGGTAAATATTTCTATATTATTGTGTTATGTGTTATTATATATTAATTTATTTTTTTTTCATATAAACCCCATTAATTTATATCAAACAATATGTATATTGCTTCATGCATGCAATTTTTATATCTTTTATTTCATTTCCATGAGTAATATTATGTCATAACGAAATTAATTCTTCCATGATCAAGTTCACCCACCCTAAATTTTTTTTAATTGATTTTGAAATACTATTTTGAAAAGATATGTTTTAATATGGAATACTTTTTTACAGTTAATGAAATTTTAATTTTAAGTTGTTGTATTTTTAAAATAATAAAAACAAGGTTTCTTTTCACTTACACATGTATTAACTTCCTCTCCTAGATAATATTTTAAAAATATTTGTTTATTTTGAAGGATCCATTATTAATGATTATTATTGAACATAATTTTTTTCAATTCCCTTTGCATCTACTTTTTCAAAGGTATTGTTTGAAATAAACATGATATTTTTTGAACATCAATATTAAAAATGTTTTTGAAAATATATTTTATGTTTTCTATTTAATTTTACATATCATTATCAAAACGATTTACCCTAATGGGGTTTATGATTCATGATTTATCATATAATATCTATGTAGTATCTTTTGTTTTATTAAACATAGAGTATCGAACAACATGATTCATGATACCTTATGTGATGATTCCATTGAGGCTATTCTTTTTTACCTGGATGTTGTCATTTATATCAAAAATTCCATATGATTATGTTGTTGCACTAGGGATATGATATTTTGAAACCATCATCATTATTTATTTGGATGGTTTATGATAGATTTATTCCAACATTAACTTAACTAAATCCTAATTATACTATTGTGTGTGTACACATAAATTTAGAAATTTAGTATATAGTTTTTTCACTTATAGAGAACCGTTAGTGGAAAACGAGGTTATACCAAGGGACCTATACCAAAAGTTCTCATAAAATGTTCGTATAGCTCATTCTATACCATTAATGTTAAATACTATTTTTTATATGTGTCTCTAATGATTTTTCTGGGGCACGCAGATCCATATTGTTTGAGGATGAACGACGTGGTTTCGTTGCCCCGCATTCCCGCTTTCCAAAGGCTTGCGAAATCTATAGCGTTTTCCGGGACGTTTTCTCCTTAATCAAAACAGGATGATGGATTTTTGGATATTCCTTCTGTGGATTTCTCCCCGGAACTCATCACCTTGTCCGAGCTTCCCTTATAGATTTCAGATGTTGTTCTTGAAACTCTTCCTAGTGCCATATCTTCATGGACACCAGTTAATTACACTACTTCTATCAGGACATTCCAAAGGGTCATGTCAGATCATCAACCTTAGATCAGGGGAGTAGTTGCATTGGACATCACTGGCATGTATGGACGATGGGACACTAGTGCATCTCGGGTTCTTCCCCACATTATTGGGCTTCTTGAGGGAACCGAAGCCTAAGGAATCCCATGCCAAATGCATGTAATTTTATGACATGGTCTTGTATATGAGGTTTCCTCACCTTCCCATGTTTAACACAGGGTATGCCTCGAGTTTAACATCTAGAGGAGACAGATCAAACTGATCAGAACACTGATTAGATTGGATCAGATGGGTGAAACACCTGGATTGAACACTGATATAGGTGAGGGGGTGAGTTTTTATAACCTCACCAGGATGTGGTGGCCCGGGTAAGAATCAATATGGATGATGGAGTGTTTGAATGAAGTGGATTTTGTATTGTATGGAAATGCCATGAGGATGATGGTAATGTTGGAATTGAGTATCGAGGTGACTTCCTACGTATCCCCATGGAAGGGAATCAATGTCAGCGTAGTTCGGAAGGGCGAAGGGATGCATAAGGAGGTGGCCCATGGGAATGGATGCATGTATTGGACCCAGAGGAAGTGGAACCTCAGGATTGAGGCATGACCTTCCCAAAACACATAGGTTTTTATGGAAGACCAGGAAATGAACATGAATTGGAGGTGTAAACATAGGACGACAAACTGATGATGTGAATGGGGCTCACACATGGTTAGATACCCATGTTGGTCTAACGCCACTAGGAAAGGCCAAGGATGAGGGTCCCATCAAATGGCATTACAACGACTTTCCACTAAGTAGGTGATGCAACAGATTACCACTGATTGAGTCCATAATGACTTACAACTTGATAGGGTCACAACAGCTTACCACTGGGAGGGGTCACAATAGCTTATCTCTTGATGGGGTCACAACAGCTTACCATTGGATGGGATTGATCCTCATAGAAGATTCCAATGTACCCTACCTAGGAGACAGAGATCATACCCACGTAGTTCGTATGGGATGGGGTTTGGTAGACTGATGTGAATGAGGACCTGGGGTCCAAATGGAGGGTGGGAAGGAACCTCATGGAGTCTTCCTTCGTACCATTCCTTGGCAAGGATCAAATTCATCGTAGTTCATGGTGGAGTTTGGTGAACTGACGTGAAGGGGGTTGGAACCAATGGGTTGTGGGATTTTACCTCAGGGAGGCATCCAATGTAGCTCGCCATGTCAATGATCAAAGTCCACATAGTTTAGGTGGGTGAAATGGATTACTCCTGACTGGGGGGAACAGTGAAATACCGCTGATTGAGGTCCATAGTTTAACGTCTTGCAGGACGGGTATGAACCAACATGAAGGAGGACCTGGGGCCCAGATAGATGGTGGGCTTGAACCTCGTAGAGACTTCCTACGTACATTTCCTTGGAGAGGAATAATGGCTTCATAGTTCCGGTGGTGTGGGATCCGACGTGAAGGGGGTCGGAATGACCGGGTGTTGGGATTGAACCTCGTGTATACTTTCTATGTACATTTCCTTGGCATGGATCAATGACCCCCCCCCCCCCAAGTTTAGGTTGGAGATTGGTGAACCGACGTGAAGGGGGTCAGAATGATTGGGTGTTGGGATTAAACCTCAGGGAGGCTTCCTGCGTACCTAATCTATTAGACAAGGATCAAAGACCTCATAGTTCATGAATGGGGAATTTAGTGGCTTACCCTCTGAGGCAGTCCGATTTGTTGGTGAACCGACGGGAATGGGGGTTGGAACCAATTAGTGTTGGGCTTCATATAACACCCCAAACATTTTATTGTATCTTCCTTTTAAATACTTTCTATTAATTATATATCCTATATTGCATGAAGAACTATGTCTTTTGTTAATCAAAAAATTATAGGAGAAAGTTATAAGCTATCCATTAAATATAAATTTTCTACTTCTATGTTTTGAATTTCGAAAAACGGTCATCTAGAGTTGTGATCATTACGTCATTTGGAGTCTGATAAAACCAACTTGATTTTTAATGAATTGTAACATACCATTATGAATAGTAAAATGAATAGTAATATGACCCTTATAAATCGTAAATAATGATAATATTTTATTTTCTTAATGTAATAAGACAATGAGATCTTAATTAATTTTTCTATCTGATATATAACTAATTATACCTTTAAAATTGTTTTTTTTCAAATTAAATATGTTTTTATTTAAAAATTATATTAAAAATATATCGACAATTATTTTCAAAAAATGGAGTTCATTTTTGAATTCTACACAATGAAAAATGGTTAGGGTGAATTTTTGGGATTTTTCAAAAACATTGGATTTTTTCATGAATAGTAAAAATACAGATTGGAGTTTTCGGTAGTTTAATATAATCATAATGTTGTAATTATGAATATAAATTTTTGGTCAACTATTGTATAGTAACTTATGACATGAGGTGTCCCATGTGGCTTAAACCATGGGCAAATACCATGGGAAAGCTCATGGTTTTTCAAAAACCACTAACGAGGAGTCCCTTTTAATTAATAAAAAACTCTCTCTTAATTACTTTAAATTCCCACTCACCTCACTTATTTTTCATTAATTCCAAACTCAATATCCTAAAATATATGGTGGTTAAAACTCTCTATGACTCCTATAAAGGTGTCTTTAATCCCCCAAGGTCCCATCCTTCATGATCCAGGAGTTACATTACAAGGTAAGGGAATCCTTCTTTCTCTTCTTTTAGTCGACACTTCTTTTATGTTATCTATTTGAATTTCCATTATCATATGTTGGAGTTTAATTTTATGTAGTCTAAATACTATCCTTCTGATTTCAATATGATTAGATACACTTTTTTTCTAATTATTTCAGTTTATGAAATTTTAATCGACGCTGTTAGGCTGCCGAATTTTCATAAGGTATCTCTCAACATTTATTTTATTTTCATGTTCATCTCTTTTCTTTTTCCCTTGCCAACTCCTCTTTAAAAATAGACATGATAAACTCTAGTATCATCTATATACTAGAATAATATCAAGTTAATGGAATAATCATCATCAATATTCTTACTCCCCATTTTTATTTTTATAAACGAAATCAACATCCATGAGGTTCCAATTTATAACATTTGGGGACGACAGAGATTCGTACATCAATTTCTCATTAATTAATGATCCTGAACCTAGTTTAATGGTTGAACCAGATAATAAGCTATTTATTTCATCTCATTAATGTGGATGAATCCTTATACACTCATAATATTAAATTATGATACAAAACAAGATCATTATGAACAAAATGACAAAGTTAATCCGAATATTTGTAATAAACTTTTAACTAAGGAATCATCATCATGGTATATAACCCAAAATAATTATAGGATAATTTATATCTCATTAATGTCAATAATAATATATATTAACAACTTGTTATATTTATCCACATTTCAAATGAAATTCCATTCATGAAAGCATGTAAATGAATCATGAAAACCAAGGAAGAAAATGCTTCCAAAACAATAAGATTGAACCACTTAAACCCATTAAAATGGACATGAATGCAATTAATAATGTTATAATAAATAAATAACATGTATAAGAGGTTATGTAATTATTAATTATTTAATCTAAATTTTATTATTCAGGTCAATAAAACAAACGAAGAACACACTCGAGCATAAGGTAAGGGGTTTCTCATCTCACTTTCTTTTATGTGAGATTTCCATTATTTTCCACTTATTTCTTGTATGTGGAATATGACTTCTTCCAATTGATATATAATAACAGGATTATCTTTATATTCATTTTATTAAATGATTCATTTGAGTTTTATTAAGTTATTTTCAAATGATTCAATCGATTACATTGTGGTAAGATACATTGTCACAACTACTATTTTATTGTGACTAAATTTGTTTTGTTCACCTAATAATCCTTGTGTTGTCTACCTACTTCCCATTTGAGCTCACTTTTCAATTGAATTTATATTCATATAAAATATCCATAATCTCATATCATGGATATGTTTGTTGTCTAAACCATATACCATTTTACATATGGTGTTTGTTTGCAAAGTTGTTTTAATTATGGAAATATTGATGATTCTGTATCCTCTACTCTATACGGTTATAGAAAAGGCATATTGCTCTTGTATTGAATCAATGAAAAAAAAATTATTTGGACATAAAGTGGTGGGTGGGGCCCTCTATATCACCTCTATGCATCGGTAGGTCTTATGAGACAAATTAGTTAGCGAAAAACCCTTCGAGTTTGATTCCAAAAAAATCAGAAGGGTTTCTACACATAAAACTAACCCGTTTTTACGATATTATGGTTTAATGATCCAGATACATGACCTCCAATTAATAATAATTATCTTTATTAATTATCTATTATTATTATTATCCATAAGGTTTTCACTATAACAAAATCTATGGATGCAGTATCATTCTCCATTTATTAATGGAATTAGTTTTTCATTTATTCACCAGTCCATATAGATTATTTCATATTGACTATGATTCACTTATTTTTTTATTCATGCTTCCACTATTTGTAACCCTTACTGAGTTTTTGAGCTCACCTATATCATAGTTTACATTCAAAAGGTGACAAAGATGAGATCATTTATTGAGTAATTGTGGATGATCTTTTTAGTTTTCATTGTGTATTGTACTTTGTAAACATTTCCATTGTATTTTGAGTAATACCAATGTATCTAGTTTCTTCAAGAGTACAATAATGATTTCTCCATTTGGATTTTCATTCCTTCTAACCATGCCAATCTTAGAAGTAATGCACTGGCTCCAGCCTATAGGGGTTGCGGTGTGGCAGTTTGTATTAGAGGAAGTTTAGTAGGAAACATGGAAACTAAAGTTGGAAAAATATATTGGGGAACGAAGCCCTAATATATTATTTGAGGATAAATGTATAAGAATGTCTTGGTATTTTTTTAAAGAATATATTATGTGAATATTTCTAGAAAATACATTCTTGTCTGGATATGAGCAGGTAGAGGTGGATCTAGAACAGATGTACCTCAGAGTGAAAACTTAGACAAGGAGTTTCAGGAAAGTCTTGGGGTATCATGGTACACAACAACAGGCCTTGCTACAATCTTGGTTACGACACTCAAAGGGGATATTCTTAGGATAATTCACATTTTCTTTACAATACATTATGAATAAGTTTAATGTAAATTTTTCCTCATAGAAACCATGTTTATTAGATTATATATGCATAGAATTTCAATCTATGTTGAGGGATTTTATATTCGACATTCATAAACTAATATAGCATGTCCAGTTATTTTGAAATGGCATCTTATAGAAGAAGGGGAATCAATACTCATGGGAAAGGTAGGGATCTACTTACAGAGCAATTCAATACAGTCAACGTTGGAGCATATTAGATCATGAGCATATTGGGATAACTTACTCAAGTTGTAACGAATAACCATTCCGCACCTGTGATGGATCATTTCATGCAACAGAAGCACCCATCATTTAATGGGACTACTAACCTAGTGGTTGTTGAGAAATGGATCAATCCCATTGAAAAGATATTCATGGAATTAAGATTCAATGAAAATGAAAGGGTAGTATTGGAAGTATATTCTCTCAAGGGCATCACTGATCAATGGTGGTCCTTAATTCAGAATACCACAGATGAAGAAGAAATAGATGATATGGAATGTAGTAATTTTAAGGAAATATTCATTGAAAAATATTTACATCCTGAGAAAAAAACTGAAATTAAGAGTAAATCCCTTATCTTAAAACAAAAGGAAGAAGATAGTGTTGTATAGTATAAGGCTACTTTCACATGGCTATCCAGAAATGTCGTGGATTACGTTTGTGACTTTACAGACATGATTGATCATTTCTTTGAAGGTCTTAAGACAAGTCCTCAAAGGGCACTGGATTCTCAATAATTTTCATCATATGATGAAATTGTATCAAGTTCCAACAAAACAGAGAGGAAATTTGTTAGATCAAATCTTTTCAAAGGAAACTAAGATAAGAAGTGGTACTATGATAACAAAGGAAAAGGAGAAGCCCCAAATAAGATCAAGGGAACACAGATATTCCCATTATGAGAGAACTGTAGAAAAAATCATCTTAGGAAATGATTAAATGGAATGAGAGTCTGCTATAACTACGGGAAAAGGGTCATCTATCTGATGAGTTCAAGGGGAAGAAACAATTCAATGATATTCAATGCTATAATTGCAAAGATATTGGAGACTATGCAAATGAGTGTCCCAAGCATCAAGGAAACATGACTCAGAAATGGCCAAGAGAAAAAGTGAGAGCCAATGTGATAACAACTGGGGAGGTAGAAGGTCTTTATGATATGGTGGCAGGTACCTTAACTATTTCCTAAAATTTATCCAACATATTATTTGATTCTGGTTCATCGCATTCATTTATATCTTCCCAGTTTTCCAAGAAAATTAGATATGTTCAATTTGATTTAATAAAGGAGTTGTTATCCAAAACTCCAAGGGGATATATCATTACAACCAAGGCATGTCCACTAGTACCCCACCAGACACCAAATCGTTGTTTAGTTTCTAACCTTATCATCATAACAATGAATGAATTTGATATAAATAGCAGTATGGATTGGTTTTAAAATTATGATTCAAAGACATATTGTAAGATGAAGGAAGTGACAGTTTTTAAAAATTTGGTAGAATCCCTTGTCTTTAGAGAAGAAACTTTGCCACCTGATTCTTATCTAGAACCACACCCGGTAGCTCTGTTTAATTCCATACATGGAAAGGAATATTAACCAATAACTATGGGTGAGGAAAGAAATCTTCAAATTGAATATGTGAACACAGTGAAAGGGTACCGTGATGTATTTCCATAGGATTTACCTGGACTTCCTCTATAGTGGGAATTTGAGTTCACTATTGATTTAATTATTTAGGCAAGACCTATATCAAAGACACCCTATCGAATGGACACTGTGGAATTAGTAGAGATAATGAAACAACTAGAGGATTTTAGTTAAAATGGATTTACTCGACCTAGTGTTTCTCCATGGGGAGACCATGTCCTCTTTGTCAAGAAAAATGATGGATCCATGAGGATTTTCATTGATTACAGGGAAATCAATGCTATTACAATAATGAATAAGTATCCTCTACCCTGGATTGATGATTTATTTGACCAACTTCAGTTAGCTCAATACTTTTTGATGATTTACCTTCGATCTGGATATCATCAGTTGCATGGGATGAAGTAAGATATTCTTAAGATATCATTTTGGACCAGGTTTGGGCATTATGAGTTTACATTGATGCCTTTTGGACTGAAAAATGCACCCTCTCTTTTCTTGGGTTTAAAGAATATTGTTTTCAATAAATATCTTGATAATTTTTTTGTGGTATTCATCGATGATATCCTCATATTCTCAAAAATCTATTAGGACCAAGAGAATCATATGCGGGTTATTCTGAGAACTATTAGAAGTAATAAATTATATGGGAAGTTTAGCAAGTTCGAATTTTGGCTTCAATCAGTTTCTTTTCTGGGATATATTGTCTCTACGGATGGAATCCTAGTTGCTCCTGCAAAGACAAAGAAAATCCAAGATTGTCACCCACAAAAAAACATAAACAAGTTATGTTTTTGTGGACAAAAGAATGTCTATAATGCTTTGATGAATTGAAAAGAATATTGGTCAATGCTCTAATTTTGATTCTTCCATCTGGATTTGATGGATTCGTAATATACATTGATGCATCAAAGGATGGACTGGGTTGCATCCTTATGAAAAATGATAATGATGTTCCTTATGAATCAAGACAGTTGATGACGAGTGAGTAAAATTATCCAACTCATGATCTTGAGTTAGCAGCCGTAATCATTGCTCTGAAAATATGAAGGCATTATCTATACGGAGAGAGATGTAAAATTTATACAAACCACAAGAGTTTGAAATATATTTTCACACAAAAATAACTCAACATGAGGCAAAAAAGATGGCTCAAGATACTCAAAGATTATGATTTTTGAATACACTACCACCCAGGAAAGGTGAATAAGGTGGCAGATGCATTAAGTACGAAATATCATGGCCTTCTGACTCAAATTAGGATTGAAAGAGATCCTATTTCAATGGATATATAGAATAAAGATACAGGAATTGTTAAGGAAGGGTAAATATCACTCCTCTTTCAAAGGATTGATAAACCATATTTAATAGATAAGATAAAAATTTCTCAATCTAATGATGAGAATTTGTACAAGAAAATTAATGCCGTTAAGGATGGGAGACTGGATGACTTCGTGTATGAAGAAGGAGTTCTGATGTTTGGGAAGAGGTTATGTGTTCCATCAGTACCTGAGTAGAAAAGGGAACTGTTAGACGATGCTCATAGCTCAAATTTATCTATTCACGCGGGTATCACCAAGATGTATAGAGATCTGAAAGAATATTTTTGGTCTAATTATATGAAGTGAGAAATTACTGACTACTTGTCAAGGTGCCTAGTTTGGCAACAAGTGAAGATGGAGAGACAACATCCCTTGGAATGATGGAACCTCTACATATTACTATGTGGAAGTGGGATTATATTATAATGGATTTTGTCACTAGACTACTGAGGACACCAAGAAGGAATAATGCAATATGGGTAATTGTTGATCGTCTCACAAAATCAGCACATTTCGTTCAAATAAGAGAGGATTTTTCACTAGAGTACCTGGAAAGAATTTAAATTAATGAATTTGTGAGACTTTATGGTGCCCCTATATAAATTTTATCCGATCAAGATCCTCGGTTTACATCAAAATTCTGGAAAAGTCTCCAGAAGTCATTGAATATCGTGCTTCGTAAGAGTACTGCATATCACCATCAAACTGACATACAATCTGAAAAGAATATTCACACTCTGGAATACATGATGAGATAATTCTTTCTTGGCTTCCAAGGTATTTGGGATCAATACTTTATTTTGGTGGAATTTTCCTAGAAAAATAGTTTTCATTCTAGTATTCAAATGGCTCCATATGAAGAATTATATGGAAAGAGATGTCGCACTCCAACTTGTTGGGACGAATTTAGTGAGAGGAAACTTATAGGCCAAGAACATATTGAAGAGACCGTGATGAAGGTGAAAAAAATACAATCCCATATTAAATCATCCCAATGTAGGCAGAACAGTTATGCTAAAAATAGGAGAAAGGACTTAGAATTCCTACTGGGAGATCATGTATTTCTGAATGTATCTCCATGGAAGGGTCTCTTGAGGTTTGTTAAGAAATAAAAACTGATCCTTAGGTACATCGGACCATTTGAAATTGTTTAAAGAATCAGAGCTATAGCTTACCATTTAGCATTGCCACCAAATCTCACTGGAGTTCATGAAGTGTTCCGCGCATCATTGTTAAAGACATACATGCCAGACCCAACGCATGTACTCAATTATGAAGAAATTGAACCGAAACATGATTTTTCATATTGTGGAAATCCTATCAGGATTTTTGACACAAGGGAGTAGGTATTGGGAAATAGAGCTACTAGTCTAGTAAAGGTTCTTTGGAGAAACCAAAATATAGAGGAAGGAAAACAGGAACTAGAGGATTTCATGAAGAAGAACCACCCACATCTTTTTGGTGGGCTTTATACATAAAATGTCAAGGATGGAATTTCCGAAGGAGGGAATAATGTAACACCCCAAAAATTATATGGTTTCTTCTTCGAAAATAATTCATATTCATTATATAGCCTATATTGCATGAATCACTATGTAATTAGTGAATCAAAACATTATAGGGGAAAGTTATAAGCTATCCATTTAACATAATTTTTCCACTTCTATGTTTTGAATTTTGAAAAACGGTCATCTAGAGTTGTGACCAGTAATCCATTTGGTGTTTGATAGAACAAACTTGATTTTTAAATGAATAGTAACATACCCTTATGAATGTTAAAATGAATAGTAATATGACCCTTATAAATAGTAAATAATGATAATATTTTATTTTCTTATGGTAATAAGATAATGAGATTTTAATTAATTTTTATATGTGATATAGAACTAATTATACCTTTAAAATTGATTTTTTTTTGAATTAAATATGTTTTTATATAAAAATTAAAATAAAAATACTTAGAAAATTATTTTCAAAAAATGGAGTACATATTTGAACTCTACATGTTGAAAAATGGTTAGGGTAAATTTTTTGGTTTTTTCTAAAACACTTGAATTTTTCGTGAATAATAAAAATTCATATTTGAGTTTTCGGTAGTTTAATGACATCATAATGCTGTAGTGATTAATATAAAGTTATGGTCGACTTTTATACTGTATCTTATGAAATGAGGTGTCCCAATTGGCTTAAACCATGGGAAAATACCATGGGAAAGCCCATGGTTTTGTGAAAACCTCTAACGAGGTGTCCCTTTTAATTAATAAAAAACTCTTTCTTAATTACTATAAATACCCACTAACCCCTTTCATTTACATTCATTCCAAACTCAATATCCTAGAAACTCTGGTGGTATTACCTCTCTCAAGGTCCTCCCAATATTTCCTTAAGCCCCCAAGTTCTCATCCCTCATGATCTAGGAGTTACTCAACAAGGTAAGGGAATCCTTCTTTCTCTTCTTTTAATCGACACATCATTTACATTTTGTATTTGAATTTCCAATCTCATATATTGGGGTTTGATTCTATGTATTATTCTTACTTTAATTTTGATTTCAATATGATGAGAAACCCTTTTTTCCCATCATTTCATTTTATGAAATTTTAAGCGACGTCATTAGGCTGCAGAATTTTCTTAAGGGATCTCTCAACTTTGTTTTATTTTCAAGTTCATCTCTTTTATTTTTCTCTTCTAACATCCTCTTTACAAATGACCATGATAAAATCCAGTGTCATCTATATACTGCAACAATATCATTTAATGGAATAAAAATACTCATTGTTTTTACTCCACCTTTTTATTTTTATAAACAAAATCAACGTCCATGATGTTCCAATTTATAACATTTGTGGACGACGGGGTTTCGTTCATCACTTTCTCCTTCATTACTGGTCATAAAAACATTTTAAGGGATGAACCAGATAAGAAGATATTCATATCATCTAATTAATTTTCTATTATCTTAAGACACTCATAATATAAAATAATGATACAAAACAAGTTCATTATGAATAAAACGACAATGTTAATCCGAATATTTGTAATAAACTTTTAACTATGGAATCATAATTATGGCATATAACCCAAAATAATTATAAGATAATTTATATATATTTAATTTCACTAATAATATATAATAAAATTTTTGTATTTTTATCCACATTTCAAATGATCTTCCATTCAAGAAAGAAAGTAAACGAATCATGAAAACCCAGGAAGAAAATGCTTCCAAAAAAATAAATGTGAACCTCTTAAACCCATTAAAAGGTCCATGAATGACCCTAATAAGGTTATAAGAAATCCATTAAATGTATAGGAGGTTATGGAATTATTATTTTTTAATCTAAATTTGATTATTCATGCCATTAAAACATACAAAGAACACACTCGAGCAAAAGGTAAGGGGTTTCTCATCTCACATTCATTTTTGTGATATTTTCATTATTCACAACTTATTTCTTGTATGTGGTATATTTGTACAGCCAATTGATATATAATAACATTATTATCTTTATATTCATGTTATTTCATGATTTATATGAGGTTTATTTTGTTCTGGTCATATGATTCGACCGATTACAATGTGGTAAGAGACTTCGTCACAACTACTATTTTAATGTCACTAACTTTGTATTGTGCACCTAATAATCCTTGTGTGTTGTACCTAATGAAAATTTTAGATCACTTTTCAATTTAAATTATATTCATATAAAATATCCATAATCTCATATCATTTATATGTTTTTTGTCTAAAATGTACAACATTTTAAATACGGTGTTTGTTTGGAATGTTATTTTGTTTATGGAAATATTGATGAATCTGTATACTCTACTCTATTTGGTTATTGAAAATGAATATTTCTCTAGAATCAAATCAATGTATACTGAATGCTTTAGACATGCAGTGGCAGGTGGGGCCTGGTATATCCCCTTGATTCTTCGATAGGTCTCATGGGACAAATCAGTTGGCGACAAACCCTTTGAGTCTGTTTCCAAAAATATCCAACTAGTTTCTACCCATAGAACTAAACTATTTTTATGGTATTATGGTTTCATGTTCCAGATAAATGAAGTCCAATTAATAAGCACTATCTTTATTAATTATCATTATTTCTTATTATCCATGAGGTTTTCACTATGAAAAAAATATGTGGATGGAGTATCAATCTCAATTTATTAATGAAATTAGTTTTTCATTTATTCCCCATTCCATATTGATTATATTAGATAGAATATGATTAAATTATTATTTTATTCATGCTTCCGCTATTTGTAACCCTTACTGAGTGTTTGGGCTCACCTCTTTCATTGTTTACATTTAACAGGTGACAAAGAGGAGATCATTTATTGAGTACTTGTGGATGAAATTTTTAGTTTTCATTGTGTATTGTACTTTGTATACATTTCCAATGTAATTTGAGTAATATTTATGTATCTAGTTTCATTAAGACAACTAAAATGATCATCACTTCGAGATTTTAATTCCTTCTATCAATGAAAATATCACAAGTGATGCACCAGCTCCATCCTAGAGGGGTCAGGGTGTTACACTTCAACCTCAGGGAGGCTTCCTACATACCTTGCCTTGACAATGATCAAAGTCCACATAGTTTAGGATTGGAGTTTGGTGAACCAATGTGAAGGGTGGTCGCAACGACTGGTTGTTGGGCATGAAACTTAGGGAGGATCCCTACATACCCTACCTTTCCAAGGATCAAAGACCATGTAGTTCAGGTTGTAGTTTGGTTAATCAATGTGAAGGTGTGTCGGAATGATCTGTTGTTGGGCATGAACCTCATAGAGGCTTCCTACATACGCTTTATTGGAAAAGATGAAAGACCACATAGTTCAGGTATGGGTTGTAGGGTTACACTCTAGGCTTCCCCGGATTAGATGTCATGGTCGATTCTTTCTCTAAGCCCACGTGTGTCATAATCGGTGTGAAAAAAGAGACAATAAAGACAAGACGATCACATCATGAATGGAGCATCCGCGGAATGTAGAGTGGGGCATACACATGGTTAGCATCCCAAAAAAGAAACAAGGGATTGTGCATGGTTATCAGCCTAGGGGGATTGGGTCATACATCAAGATGGAGGCCCGGGTGGTGATAAAGCCTAGCGGGAGAGGCGTTTGGAACCCAGGAATAGAGGAAGAGTAGGGGTGTTTCCTCCTGTAAGGAATTTTAGGGTCTTACACCAGGGAGTTTTCCCTATCTCTGCATATAGACACTGCTCCAATGAAGAGGATCTCATTCAATGTGAGGAATGATCTCACTCTCATGGAGACCAGTGGGCATGTAGAATTTCCAAGGTAGGGTACTCCACGTTTGATGCACGAGTTAAAAACATAGTTTAACTTCATGTGTTGATGGAAAATGTGATTTTCAGTTTAACGTCTTGTAGATCAGACAAGGGTTGGTTCACTCTGCACCCATGGGTCTTACATAATCGGTACCCTATACAACTTGGTGAAGCGAAGGGACCGACAATGCTAGGGTTGGAGGTGTTATGGGGTGAACCATTAGGGGGTCCACATTATCGTGGATATGCAAACAAGAAATACCCGTTATCGTGCGTATATGAAGAATCATGAGGTGAAGAAATACAATGTGAAACATATCCCAAGGGATGTGGAAGTAACTTCATACGAGCCTAGAAGATCGTACGGTAAAATGGTGTGTTCCATAGATGTTTTGGGCGTGGGAGGCACCTAAAAATGAGGTCCATAAGAGATACATTAATCATGTGCACACCAGGAGGGAGGCTTCCATGTAAAATAGAGAAGTTTCATGGAAAACACTACATCAGAGGGAAATTGAGAGACTTGCACGAAAAACATAGGGTTGGTACCCAATTGGGATACTTGTGCGGAAAAGACCAGGTCGACGGGCAATTGGAGGAGTATGCCATGCAAAGGGTGGTCGCTATATTGAATGCAAGGAATACTGGTAGCATGCAAGTGTAAGGGATTTCACGCAAGGAATAAGGGTTTTCATGCAATTGGAATGGATTGTGAGCAATTGAAATAGATTGTGCTCAATTGGAAGAGATTTCATGCAATTGGAAATGATTGCACGCAGGGGACGAGAAATAAAGGGATTCATACGAGGGTTATGACCGAGTGGTCTTGCGTGAAGGCGGACCCCTACCTGGCCTGTCGAGAAAAATATTGTACCTAAAAGCCATCATTTTTTCACAGAAGAGGTGGATTTCATGCAGAGGAGACTGTTCGGATTCTTCACCTACCAGAAGTTGAAGGGGAACCATTATATTTATAGGCACTTGAGGTCTCCTGGTCTATGTGGAAAAAGGTTCGCATGAATGTTTGTGCCCCAGTTTTGGTAGTGCGAATGTTCTTCTATGTGGGGTGGCACATGAAAATTTCTGCACCATCGGTCAGCGGTGCAGATGTTTCCACGCCAGGGTAAAAGTTTTCATGCGATGCGAGATTTGGTGCGCCGTGGAGGATGTTTTCACGTGGCATGGAAGTTTTCGTGCCGGGGCAGATGTATCTGTATAGCATGGGAGTTTTCCACGCAGGCACGGAAGATTCTGTGTGGTGTGGGAGTTTTCCTGTAGGCACAAAAAATGGCCTCGAATCCCACGGTTTTCATCCTTGTAGTGATTTGTTTCACTCCCATCTGATATTTTTTCTCCGGGCCCTTTCGTCCCCACCCGGAATGGATCACCGGGTCAAAATATGTCTTCGCTTTGTCATGCCAAAACCTCCTTCAGCCCTTGATAAATTTTCAGCATCTACAAATGACCCCATGGGAATCAGATCATCAAGGGGACTCAATGGTCGGATTTCGAGCGAAACTCATGACTTCCTTGAGTCCGCGTTCGAAAACCCCATATGTGCGCGGAAAACCAAGAAGTCGCACGCAAATAAATTTCAGCGCATAAGAAAAATCCTTGTTCCATGCTTATAAAAACCCTCATGGGTCCCTCAGTCCGTACGTATTTTTCTGACGTGATATATCTGGAGCTCTCACTCGCGAAAAACATTCCTTGTCTTGCGCAAAAAAACACTACGGTTGCATGTAATTTCCCGAGTTCAGCCATGTTTTAATGGCAGGCCCAGGGTGTTTTGAGTTGCGGCCTCTGTTTTTCTAGAATATACCCTATATTTCGCACGGGATCCTGATTTTTCATGTCACCTCCTAGTTTTATGTGAAATATCTTAGTTTTTTATACAGCCTCCTTCAGACCTCCCTAGAATAAGATGGCTGCCAATCAGGCTGACACTGAGTGAGATGTTGGGTTCGCCACTCGAAGGGCTGAGATAGTTGCCAACCCTGAGGATTATCTCGCCCAAAAATTGTATCCAAAACCCATAATATCTTCATCAAGTTGACCCCAGATTAAAATGAGTATGCAATTTCTGACAATTTTCTGATTTGGGACTTAACTATTTTGGAGGAGGTACCTATGCCCCAATTTGAACTCAACACTCCGCGGTTGTGGGTGAACCACAGGGATGACCTACCATTATATAATATCACCAACTATTCCCATCCTGTAATAGACACTAGGAATATGTATTTTTATGTCTTGAATCCATGGAATAGAACCATTTCGTAAAGTGACCCGCTCGTAGAGGACTCCCCGACCAATTATGCAAGTACTTTCCGAAGGAGTGTCACCGACGAAACTAAAGGTTGGCTACAGGATTGGGATCTGTGGTCTGGGGGAAATTTCACAAGTGAATGGGTCTGGTTGTATTGGGTACACAAGACGTGTGATCAGTTTGGGGCTGAATTACGGAACAATAGGTTGTTCGAGGAGGTGTGGACGTCGTAGTTCCATTTCTACAGTCAGCATGAACTTGGGCTTGGTCTATTTACCCGATGGTTCCATGATACCAATACCTTCCATATTCACCATGGGGAAGTTGGAATCAACCTTCGGGACATTCATTGCATCAGGGGTATCCCTTTAGATGGGCACCACTATGATGAAGTCCTTCCAACGATGAACATCTGGGGAGACAGATCACAAACATTGATCCTAACATGGTATCTGTTGGAGCATGTTAAGGAGAGGTTGGGGGGTCAAGGGATTTTTGAAGTACATCGCATACTAAAAATAGTTTATCTTGTTTAATGAAATAGATCTGGAATTCAATATTTTGGGGTGAGGAATAATGTGTCTCACCATGACACAGAAGAGAAAAAGAGGATCGTACAGGAGGATCCTGTAGGTGGGGGAATAACAATCAAGGGACTTCAGTATACCTGAGGGTCGGGACCTGAACGTCTAATACGCTAGATTTCGTGCAACCGTCTTGAGTGGGTGGATCCTACTAGTGAGGGGCGCAAGTATGGGAGTTCTTCCAGTGACATTGGTGATGGCTGGCATCATGGATGCAAATCGTAGGTTCAATCTGGGATTCCCCATGTCGGCCCGTTTTTACGCCATCATAGGGAGAATTTCGAGAGGGGGATCACCAAAGAGGATATTTTCTCCCCTCCAGATATTTCATGGCTACATCACAGTTCATTGTGAAAAAATACCTTTCCAAATTCCATTCTTCATCCGGGTAATGGTATGAGACCTTCCTTGCTAAACATTGCAGGGGTCATGTCATTGACGCTCAATGAGGATGTGGTAAGGATCAGAGTCCGAAATCATGCCAACATCACTTTAATCCCATTCTCAACTCTTACTAGCCAAATGATAGACAATGGGTAGGGCTCCCTGGAAAAAAGAAAATACTTCCAGACCATCAGAGGTGGGGTTCCTGTCACTCGGATTGATGGGAAGATTTTTTGTCAGCCCTACGTGCCATCAAGATTTTACATGTAGTTTGGATGCCTCCAATGGATGCCGAAGAAGGTATATACATATGTTAGGGGGGAGAGTAATCACTGCATTCTTCTCCAAATGTGGTAGATGTTCACAACCCATGGCTCTGGAAACGTCATTACCTTTCCACCCACCAGAGTTGATGCTGGCCTCTGGATAGAATATGTCGAACATGCGGTCATTGCATACCCTAAGGGAATTTGGCGTAAATGATTTCGACAGCTCAAGTTAACCAGTGTAGAACCTGGGTGGCGAGAGAGAAGATAGGGTGCTACTGGGGAGGAATGGTCGGATGCATGTCGGGAAACTAGGCCCACACAGGCTGAGACTGCAGTAGCAGGAACATCGCATGGCATGGCCGCACCTTTGTCGCCTAGGGGGAGAGGGGATCATGGAGCGGTCAGCGTACTTCCCAAGAAGAAAATAAAATATCTGCTTTATCCTTCCGATGATGTTGTTTTCCCGACATTTTTGTTGGCATGGTTGACCCTATGGAAGTCTATGGGTATGGAAGCCATCTAGAAAAAGATAATACGAGAAGAAATCCAGCTGTTAGTGGTCAGACTCATCCGGGTTGATGAAAGGGTAAACATCCATCATCGGTATGCATACCTGACGACCATGGATGTGTAGGCATTCCAATGTCTTCGGTGTGAGGAACCACCCCTCTCGGTGAAGTTAATAATCGGCCAGGAGCATGATCCAAACAAGATTCCACCTGAGGATGACGATTGCGGAAAGGAACCATAGGGCTGTGAGACAGAAGAGGATGAGGCAGAAAGATAATGTGAAGGAGGGGGTGAAAGAGAATAGGAGCTCGAAGGTGGAGGGTCTCAGGAGACGTCCCACCAAGGGAGTGTTTAGGAGAGTGGTGAGATCATCGGCTCTGATGTAGACATAACCGAGCTACTTAAAGTATGTCTCATCCCTTATCTATCCTTCCTCCCCCCTAATTTTGTTCTTTGTAACCCTCAATCAGATATCCTTATTCTACTAAGGGGAATATTGGAATTGACTAAGTGGCTTCGTCCGAAGGGATCCCCTATAATGATAGCTCCTATAGAAGCTAATCATGGTGTTAATTGTTTGCATAGTAATCATGGAATTGGAGGCTCGGACGACTGTCAAATCCAAACCATACGCGAGTGATTCGATGGAAAATGTGTCAACCCATTCTGGGAACATTTCCCAAACTGAGTCGCCTGAGACACATAGTGAACAAAGAGATATGGATATCAGTGGTATTAACGTTGGGGCAGGGCTAGAAGTTGTTAAATAAACATTCAAGACTCAGGCATGAGAGGAAGGTCTCCTAGACATTGAAGAGCCCATCCCCTTGGGAGGAATACCTGAAAAGACTCTGTCTCTGATCTCTTGGATACGTTCCCTGACTATCAGACTATAGATCCTGATTAGATAGATGATTATGATTTGGAGGCTGTCGATGAGAGCCGTATGACGTGGCACAAGGGGTGGATGTCTAGCAAGTGCTTTCCCAGTCAGCCTCAGACAAAATGGATGAAATGAATGGGATCAGTCCAAACCTAGCTGTGTTATCTCTGTGCTAAAGGGGTGGATTCTCACAGTCTTCATTTGATAGTCCATGACTACATAGATGAGAAGTTGTGTGAGAGTAGTCAACGCACCAATGTTGCCCAGTGTTAGAAAGAGTCAGAGAGTACCCGAGCATTCCTGAAGGCTGACCAAGAGGTCTGACCCCTTGAAGGACAGATGACCAAAAATGAGGTATTCATTTCTAACAGTTCTGAGGTTGTGGAGAAATTGAGGGCCCAGTTTATGGACACCCAAGAGAAGAGAGTGGAAGCGGGTCACCAACTGACTGAACTTCAAACTGAACATGTGAAAACACAGTCTAGGGCAAGTGCGCTGTGCTCTGTGTCCACTGATGAAGAGAGAGCTTTCAGGGGGTGGGAAGCAATACAAGTGGCCAAAATAAAAAATGTAGCAGCACTGGAATAATCTATTCAAGATGCTAATCCTTAAGGGCCCTATTTTGGTCGAACTAGAAAAATAATTTCTCCTTAATAACTCTTGTTCTGAACTGCATGAATGGATAGATTTTTTTACTAGTTTGTTTGGTTTAATGCATTCAACAACAATCCTAAAATAAATAGAAATTCACACCAAAGCTCACATGGGTCTTACCCAGTGTGAGAAACAAGGGATGCTCATACTATTACATTGTTTGAACGTAGGAGTTCCAACCATGCTCTTGGCACCCGAGGTTCGAACAACCAATTCATATTCCCTAGAAGAGAAGGGAGAGCATCGATTAGTGGATGAGAATCTCAGAACAATCGACATGTCATCTACACAATGTTCTCTAGTGTATGAGCGGGGTAACGAAAGGGGAATTTGTAATCATCCCGAACATAAGGGAGTGGAATGTGTGAATCAAAATACCCTATATTCTAAACATTGTGAGGGTGGCATGACAATAGAGGATAACTGTTGACAATGTTCAAAACACAGTATCCATATTATATAAGCCTAAATAGGGGATGAAAACAAGGTCTGACCACTGACCATGTTTGAAACACGGGGCCTAACTCAGAATGTCATCCATTAGTCATTCAAAACATTGGCCCAGGATAGTAGGCGAGCCATAGGCCGAGAATCTATACTATTAGGGGTTCCTTTAGACGTGAAAGAGGATGCAGGTTCGAATAAAGGGCACACAAAGCTTGGATGGTGGTGTGGTGGTTTGATCGAATGGAACTCAACACTCTTGGCGTTAGGCAACCTTAGTGAGAACACATTAGGTGGGAACACCAATCTGAACGTGGTTCATTCCTTATTCTAACCAAGACATCCCTAGTGAGGAAACTGTCACCTCCAAACATTATTTTGGGGAATCCAGAACTTGTTCAGGGTATAACTGTGGTTATTGGGTTCCTAGAAAGAGTTCGGGCCAAGGGGAAGAAAAAGAGGAGGAAATAGGATTTCCCATTCCTGGGGATGGAACTGAAGATGAGGTGTATGGGCGTTTCTATATGTCCCAGGAATATGGGAATAAATCCACTAGTAGTTTTGAGGGTGGCGTGGTAAGATACTGGTACTAGAGATAAGGTGGTGCGGGTCTGGACCTTGTAACCAAAGAAGTAGTATTTGATATATCTTGTTTTTCCATTAGGATGAATGTTTTTTTGTGAAGCGACAGACATAGGATATAAATTCCATGCATCACCACATGAATCAAGCCATATGTAGCTGTTGACAAATGGTATTGGCTGTAACTGATACCAAACATGGTGTACCCTCAGTTGAGGACATCACAATGTTGTGTCGTTTTTCTTTGTGCGGCCAGGACAATAATGTCACAGTTTAGGGTCATGTGATGGGACATACCATGCATTTTTTACATTGTGCAGGATCGATGAAATAGTTTAATGTTACGTGGGACATAGCATCAGAGTCTAAAGTCATATGGCTCATACATATACAGGATACATGAGGTTCTCGAGGGGATGCACATGGTGTGATAAAACATACTCGATGCGAATGAGGACAAGGTACAAACCATACTATTCACCATTCTGTGGAGGAAACCTCGGGCCAAGGGGCCCGAAATTATCAGAGGATAAAGTTGTAGGAAAAACATTCCCCCAATTGAACTGGACACGAAGACGAGATATCCAGGTGTTCCTATGTATCCAATGAGAATAGGAATCAATCCAGACATAGTTCATGAAGAATCCTTTTATCATCGTGCAAGAAAAAAAATTGTTTAATGTCATGTGGGATAGGAAGTAGGGGATATCTCCTAAAAAGTGGTGTACGTAGTGAGGCCAATGAAAACCTGACGAGAATGATTACATAATCCCATACCATGACACGCAGTCCCGTAAGAGTTAAAGCTCCGAAGGGAGAACAAAAGAGATAAATTAGTGGAACTCGAGTAGGACCCAAATACAATATGTATTGGCATTCCTATATATCTCATGGGAATGAGAATCATGTTGTATGTAGATCTAAAAGAGATATTAGTTTATGGTCTTCGAGCTCAAACCATAGAGGAGTGAAATCCTTCTATGTAAGTGAAAACCTAAACCTGTTCCCTAAGCCTGCGCGAGTCAAACTCCTTGTGGGAAAGATGGGAAGAAGAGGTTTTTTTAAATACATGGAATTCACAACAAAGGAAACTTGGTGTGGATCCCTTAATGATGCCTTTACCATCGGTTTTGTCCACCTAATGTGAAAATGCACACTAAGGGATAGTGCCAGGAGTGCAGAAATTCCATTTGGACATGATGGGGTGGAACCAATATTCAAAGCTGGAAGGGACCGGTGTGATGATGGAGGATAATTTTTTATCTTGTTTAATACACAACATCCATATCATGTTAGCCTAAAATGGGAAAAAACAAACGAACGTCTACTATTGACCATATTCTCAATGCGGGAATTGTAATGATTTGTTTCTTGAAACCCATGAGGACGTTGGCCCGTAATGGTAGGATATCCCTTAGGCCTAGCATCTTTGCCATTTGGGGATCCTATCGGGTGTGAATGATTATGGTAGCCCAAATTAATGGGAACACGAGTCATGAAAATTGGGAGAAAGCATGTCCAGGTAAAATCCAACTTTACAGACACTGAACCTGAGTACTCTTGGGAACATTGTCGAATCACCAAAGATGGTTGAGGTGGTCAACTTAAAATTAGAAGATTTGAAAAGATGAGTATAGAACAAGGAGATATAGAACTTATCTGGAGAAATATGCACATGGCATGGTTTTTACAGAACCGACGTGAATGAGGACATAAGCCAATACCACACCACATACTCATCTCCCCGAGAATGTGCAGGCCAAGGGGCCAAGCTGAAAGGGAGATTTCTAAGAGATGATGCTAGACCTGAAGACTAGATGTTTGGGTGTTCCTACACATCCCATGAGGATGGTAATCAAGCTACACGTAGTTTTAGAAGGGGTAATTTGTAGTTTACTGTCATGCAGCAAGGACACAAATGGGTAAGATACCCCAAACAAGGGAGGTGTACATCGTGACTAGTAACCCAATGAAAAGAGGACACAATCCTATACCACACTGTACAATCCTAAGTGAACCCATGGGCCAAGGGCCCAAAAAGGACAAGGGGCCTGAGGCTGGGCCTCAGAATGAATGTCCCATCCAGTTGGCAGTTTAACGTCTTGTAGTGAGGACAAAATATGGAAGTAAGGTATCTTGTTCAGGGATGTGTTTAGCACGATAAGTAACCTAACGTGAATAAAAACATAATCTTTCACCACACTATATAGACCTTATTGAGAACATGGGTTGTGGACCCGAATTGGACATGGGGCCAATGGCTGGAACTTGGACGGAAAGTCCCGACTAGTTTACAGTTTAACATCCTGTAGTGAGGATGAAGGTGATCTTAGTTTAGGGTCATAGAGCTCCGACTGTATATTCCTAGTTTAATGTCATATGCATGGGACTAAGAGGGTGAATCATTGCACTTTTGGAATACCACCAAGCGACAACAATGATTCTGGGTAACTATTGACCATGTCCGTGACATAATATCCACCCTTGTGTGACCAGAGGTCGAGGAAAAAAATTGAGCATCGACCGTTGTCCACATTCGAAACACGAGGCTTATATAAATTTTCCACTTGAATTCGCCGAGGGTGTTAGCTCATAATGGTATGAGATCCCTTAGGATAAGCATCCATGCCATTCGCAGACCCTTCAGGATATAGAGGGTGACAGAAAGCCAAATGGTGGGCATACCGAGCATGCCCTAGCCTGTGCTCACAGAACGGATGATAAATTAAGGAAGGGATATCTCAAGGGGATATGTGAGGCATGGAGAAATAGCTCGATTTGATTGAGAAAATGAGTCCACAATGCACCACATAGTACAAAATGATAACTTGGGTGAGGGGCCCGAAGGGGTCACTGGACCTGAGGATAGGCGTCCTAGCCAACTGTAGCTATACGACCTATTGTGTGGTTACCACCTCATCACAGCTCCTAGGCCCACATGAGTAGTTCTCGGTGTGGGAAACAAGGATTCAAATTCAGCTTCCCATGTCATATAAGGATTTGATAGCTGCCATCGCCCGAAGGGGGTCACAACTTCAAGATAAAGTGGGAAAGATGAACCCCCACACTCAATGTTTGTTATCTACGTGGGTGGTGACAATGAAAAGGATAGCCACTGACCATGTTCAAAACACAATGTCCTTATATTGTGACCTGAAATCGGAACAACAAATGACCATCAACAGCTGACCATATTCACAACACAGTTCTTGTATCGATTTTTTTTCTCATCATCCTTGAAGGCGTTGGCCCGAAGTGGTAGGAGATCCCTTAGGTCGGACATCCATGCCATTTTGGGGCCCTTCTCGATCTGAAAGATGATGGAATCCCAATAAAAAGAGTGAGTGAAGCATAGTTGAGCCCATGAATTATAATGTCAAATAGGGTGGTGAAAGTGAAGACCATACCCAGGGAGTGGGATGTATGGATGGATCGAGATGAGCTAGACATGAATTGAAGAAAAGTCATGTATCCTACCTTGTGTCTTGACCCGAGGGGAGATTCTGATGATTGGTCTTGGACAACAGACAAAATGTATGGGCATTCCTACGTATCCCAAGAGGATGGGAATCAAGATGTATGTAGTTCTTAATGGCCATGCAGTTTAACGTCGTGTGGTGAGGACGTGGGAGGATAGAGTAATGGAGAGGGGGCACATGGTATGATAGTACTAATCCTGACATGAGTGTGTTTAAAGAATCCTACACTATATCAGGAAGGGACGCTCTGAGATAACTATACCTAGGGGGATATTCATAGAGAATAGTCTGGGGGATGGACTCTGGACTGAGCGTCTGAGAGTTCCTACGTATCCCATGCAGATGTGAATCAAGCCATACGTAGTTCTAAGGGTACAATTCAACGTATTGTCAGATGACATAAACTGTAACGTCATGCAAGTTGTTTTATTATTCAATGTCATGTAGGACTGGTTAATTTAGGGTCATGTGGGACCAAATAGTTTAAGGTCATGCTGGACCAAATAGAATATGGTCATGTCGGACCAAATAGTTTAGGGTCATGACGGACCATCTGGATTAGGAAAAGATTTGCTTGAGGAATTTGGCATTGGAGGGAGGAGTTACACACTCACAATACATGGTCACCAGTGAGTACACACCATTGGGGAAAACCTTGTGAAAAAAGAAAGGTCCTTCCCATTTGGGCTTCAACATGGGTGGTTTCCTACTAGGTATCATTGGTGTCCGGAGGTCCAATACTAAACCACCTTGCAGGAAAAAGCAGAGGTAGACCTTCTTGTTAATGGCTCTGACCATCTTGTTATGGTGTATTTCCAGGTTTTACAATGCACAAAGCTTATTCTGTTCGTATGCATTCAATTCAGCAAGATGAATTCCAGCTACCTTATATGGCACCTGCTAGTCATTGACTGCTGTGTATAACGAAGGAAAATGAATCTCGATAGGCAGTATGACTTATGTTCCCTGTACCAAGGAATATGGCATCATCTGTGTGGAGCTATGAGTCACCGTCTGATATGATTAAAGGGAGTTGGGGAGCTTTTCCATCCAACTCTTTTGTTTCTGACCAAACAGTTTCTACAAAATTTTAGAGAGGGTCTTACTGAACACCTAGATCTACCCATTTTCTTATGCTTGGAAGCAGGAGGTATGGTTAGAATGGATGGGGTACTTAGCATACAATTTCTACAAATCAACCGCATGGATGTTTGTGTCATTATCGATGAGGACGAAATGAGGGAATCCAAACTGGTAAATGGTATTGGAGATCAAGAAGTCAAAAATATAACATTCCTTGACCTCCTTGAGCGAAACTGCCTCTACCCACATGGAAAAGAAATCTGTAGTGGTAAGGATGAAGAGACATTAGTGAACTTCAATCTGTGGATATTGTCCCATGACATCCATTCCTAAAACTGTAAAGGGCCAAGATTACATGGTTTTATGGAGAGGTTCTGGTGGCCGATGCATGAAGTTTCCATGAACATGAAACATATAACATCTCTTGGAGAACTAGATGCAATCATGGATCATGGAGGGCCAAAATAAACTCAGTCTCTGGATCTCATGAGATTTCTTTGGCTCGGTCTGATGAGCTCCATAGGAACCTGCATGAACATACTGCATGACCTGAGAAATCTTGACTCATGGGATACAATAGAGGAGAACTCCATCGTATCCACACTTGTAGAGGATCTTCTCAATATTGGGACCACTTTAGAGGGTAAAATTCAGCGCGTGGTGTCGGATTCTCTCGCACATGGCCCGATTAGCAGGGATGTAACCAATTTAGAGATACTTGTTAAAGGGGGATCTCCAGTCAGGGGTCACTCAACCCACTACTTTTGGGGGTCTTGACGTGGAGGCTCTAGCAGTAAGATGGATCATCTGTTGGACGTCGTCTTCATCTGGGGTGATGGGAGCAATGAATCTCCAAGGTGCCACTACGATAATCAGATCATCCTTCTCAGGTTCTGCAAGTGATGCAGCCAGGATGTCCATGGCATCAGCTCGACTATTCTATGATTGAGGTACATGACTGAGATATGGCTGAGATGAGAACTGGGCCATTAGGTAGAGAGTGTGATCCAACAATGTTACGTGATTTGTCTTTCTAACGATGTAGTCATCGTTGATCTGCTTGATGACTAGTTCAGAATCCATTTTCACATTCAAATGAAGCACATCAATCTCGAGGGACAGCTTGAGGCCAGTGATAAGAGCCTGATACTCTTCCTCATTGTTGGTGCAGCCTTCTGACAAAAGGAATGAGTATGGTATAATTGCTTTTGCTGGGCTAATAAAGACAATACCCAAGCATACCCTGTTGAGTCATGTATCATTGAGCCTCTTGTCGGTGGGGCTTCAAGAAGCACCATCAAAGTGCATCTACCAGAACATCATGGCTTTGTCTACCGAAAGGATCACCTAATCATGGAAGTCAAGATCCATGGACTGGTCAGCAGGTGTTGGATGGGCTACAAGGAAGTCTTCCAATGATTTCCCCTTAATAGATTGTTTCTTCTGGAAATGGGTATGACCTTGTCTATTTATGGTTCAAACTTTTCAATTGTCTTCTAATGAGTTTATTCATAGAACCGACAACACCGAATGATTCTATATCCATTTGGACCAACATTCCCAAGGTAGGTGCTCATTAGTTGTGGAACGATGAGGCTTAATAATTTTCATTGGTTGAGAGGATGGGAGGTCAGGTTCATCACACCTTTTTGGGTGGAATTATTGCCTACTCTGGGACTCTCTTATAGATTTACGTTATGTACATGAATCCTTTTTAATTAACCAAGCATGAAAATGAGTTTTTCTTATAGATTTGGCAATCAAAGATTGATATGTATGGGGTTTAGAGAATCTTTTATATGTATTTGAGGTTCCTCATCAATATAGAATCATCCATATGTATTAGATATTCTTAGTCAATGGTATCCTTCAATACATTATATAGAAATATCATGGTCATTATGATGACCATACTGGTTTTAAATCCACAAAATGGGGAACATGATGTTTATTGTCATTCAGAATGACATAGATTATTTCATAGTTGGGATCATACCCACATATGGGCTACCTATGTATCTTAATTAAAAAGGAATCGTAACCCACGTAGTTTGATAATAAGGATATAAATTAACGTCATATGGGATGGAAAAGAATTAATGAATAATGGTCTTGAACCTTGGAAAGTATTCGTACGTACTCTACTTTTAAGATAGAGATCAAAGTCCACGTATTTTGGGTGAAACAAATGTGAGGGTTATGCATGATTACTTTTACACACTATTCTCACGTGAGTCATGCTTAGTGTAATAAACAAGAGGTATCAGTAAACCTGATGATTGTGCCACAAAAAATACAGTCAGAAGAAATGATGTGGGGCTTATATATGTATGACTGCCCAAGTAGATGAAGAACATGAAATACATTAGGAAAGAAGACATGGAGAGGGGTCCATAAAGGTATTTTTTACTTTATAGAGATTTAGAGTTTTAACCTAGGGCATACTCCTGATAAGGAGGCCCAAATTAAAAGGGTCTTATGATTAGTGATTATTCCAGAGAAGGAGGCCCCAATTAAAAGAAATTAAGATTGGGGCTTACTCTTGAGGAGGATGACCAAATATTAAAGGGGACATATAACTTGGGGCTTACTCATGAGAAGGAGGCCCAATGTTAATGGAAATTTGGGATTGGGGCTTACTCCTAAGAAGGAGGCCCAAACTAAGGGAACTTGTTACTGGGAAATAATCCTGAGAAGGAGGCCCAAACTAAGGTAACATGTGACATGGGATTACTCATGAGAAGGATTCCCAAATTAATAGATCTTCTCATCTTAAAGGATGAGGTTATATAGAAGAAACCTCTAACCGTAGTGACATAAAGCTTGTAAGTCATGAGGTTTTGGGAGAGATTCTCATAGAATCCATTTCAGATAAGGAATATAACTAAGGAACCATTCATAAAATGGCATCGAATAGGGGATCAAGGACTAATATCAGGAAGAATAGAGGTGAATGGGAGAGAGGCACCCAAATGAAGATGGTGCACAATTCATTTGGATCGCAAGTCTTGTTCGCGGAAGTTTAATTTTGTGGAATGGGTTCACCTGGGAGATGGAAAATTTGTGGAGTAATACATGGGCGAGACATAACTCAAGCCTTTAGAACTATCCAAAGATGTTTCCAAAAGGGCGGCACACAAGTTCCATTGAAATGATTAAGAAGTGTGCATGTGTTTCTACTTTTAACGAGGTCTAGACATTTAGGCATGCAAGTGTTAATGAATTCTAAACACTTAGGCCTTATCCTACTCCTTCAAATCATCTATTGGATGTAAAAATTTACCTAAGAAGTTTTCGGAAGAGTTGAGTTGAAGACTTGGGTGACCACAGCATGAATTTGACATATGAAAAACTTGTCCTCAAAATTGGGGGCCCACAGGGGCTATTTATAGGCCATCGTGCACCTTGGGTGAAAAAAATGGGGGTTCACAAGTGACTTGCATGGCCCTTATGTGGCACGCAAGTGAAATGTGTGGTGTGTAGGTAACTTGCACACCACACTTTAAATAGACTCATGGTCCATGCCATTATTAAATTTTTTATGTTTCTTTAAATGGTGAATCTCTTTGTGATTAAGGTATTCCCCTTTCACATTGGGTGGACCCTGTGAAGGAAAAGAGCATCTATAAAAGCCCCCCCTAAGAGTTGGAATCGAAAAGGAAAGGGGATCTAGATATGAGGTAAAGCCGAATAAATCAAGGGTCTGTGGAGCGCAAGTGTGGCGCACATTTGTGAGGGTGCTTGGAATGGTGCACAGATGCTGGGGCACACCGGAATGGCACACAGGTGGCCTGGATCGCCTATATATACTAGCTCACTCCCACGTAAACTCACTCGGCTTCCAGCACAGGAGCTCTCATCGCACAGGTGCTTATGTTCTTCGGTGAATTGCTTTTATTTTATTTTGTCACGCTTCTGCAATAGGTATTTGACTTGCACAACATGAATTGCGCGGCAATACTTGCACGACATTTTTGACTTCCGTGCCATGTTTGGGACTTGCACACCCTAATGCCTTTTCCATTATTATTCGATTTCCTACATCAAAATTTCACAAACCAAACTTACATAAGAGTTGAGTGTTTGATCATTCTGCACATTCAATGGCTCCCAAATGAATTGGATCACTTGATGAGTAGTCCAGTAAAAGAATAGATGATATGATGAACATTGTCATCCATGAATATTATGATAACTATGACATCACTTTCCCAGATTTGTAAATGTACATGAAGAAATATCATGCCAGTTTCCCACAGAGAATCTACTTGCCTTTGTATAGACATGGTCATCTGCAAGGATTCCACATTTCAGAGGCAAAGAATTATATCCCTCATTCTTGGTTTCTGACCTACACCAATTTCTCCTCAGAAAATGTCTCCGTTGTAGGATCATTTTCCAATGTTGGGATAGTGGAAAAGGAATACATAATGCTTCATATCCCATGTGCTCTAGATCTGAAGCCTCACATGCCTGAGCTGTAGCCACATTGCTATCCCTATATTTTCCGAAATTCTCAGATGGACCAATCTAAGGGATGGAAGAAGAGTTTGTATTTCTGTCCAGGAGGAGGTGTGAAGAAAACAAGGATGTGGGCATATTGGGTGCAACAAACCTATGTAGAGTTTGTCGATGATATGAAGGGAGCTGCAATATATGAAGTTGTCTGGGCTGGGAAGACATATGTCTACAAGAATGACAATTTTTTCTAGAGTTAATCAGCTGTTAGAACCTAAAAATGAATTCATTCCATATAACTCATGGAGAATTAGGCATTAGTTTGTGGGATGTCTATAAAATTTTTGGGGCTCCAAGTGTTAGAGATATGTATGAAAAATTCATCCCCCCCTAGGTGACTAGGAATGAGTCGGAGAAGACTCCGACATTGGCTCGAGAGTTAATGAAAAATTTCTACAACCATAAGAATACCACCACCACGAAACCCCATTCCAGAAAAGATATTCATCAAGAGGATTGGATGTACATGTTTCTGATTAAAAAGATAGAGGAGGGACCTTCTTGGACTCGTTCTACTAGTTTACCTAGAGCAACAAAGAGGGGTGCTCCGGGCACATTCTACACAATTTGGGAAGCATGAGAGTTTGATAGGTGGGGGTATAAAGTGAACCTGAAAATTCCAGAGAAGACCCATCTGGCAGGATTTTTGGGCTTTTGGATCAGTGTTTACCTTTTACCAGTTTGGGATTCGAAAGGTGTTGTGAGGTCGGGGACCCTTTTCGTTGTAGCCAAGATGGCTGAAAGGACGATGGTTGGGTTTGATACCCTAGTGTTGGCAATGATTCATAGGAGCATACATCATGTTTATATGGGTAAGTATCTTCTAAGAATAGTGGGATCATTCCAAGCATTATTTGGATGGATCTCCACCCACTTTAGGACATATGCTGTACAATGTGGGGTACAGGTTCAAGGATGTTCTTTCCAACTTTCTGTTCAGTCCTTTTCTGTAATTTCTCCCTTATCCCTCAACACTTATGACACCAAAATAAGGCTGAGAATGTTCAAGGATTTTCACTTCTTTCCTTATGGAAATATGCTAATAGGGAAATTTGTTGATGATGGAATAACCAGCCTGGAGTTAAGGGCATATATGCTGGCATGTAGTGATGGCACACTATCTACAAGAATTGATGGAGAAATTATTTGGAAGGCCTATGCTCCATACATATTCTCACGACAATTCAAATTTCTGTAGCAACGTACCGTATCCCCTCAGGTGCTTGTGAGGTTAGAGAATCATCTATTGGTTGCTCGTCAATTATGATTGGTGACGTCTATGGAGAATACTGGGGTAGTATTTGACATACCAGTTGTTGGAGTGGCAAGTCGATTAACTACATGGTATGCCTAGAGCTGGGTAACATCATACCATAAAGGGGTAATAAATCAGCCGGTCCCTTGGGTGGGAATAAAGAAGAGAAACATTAGGAATGAAGCTCTTTATTTGGATGGCTACTCTTCCGCATCTCTGAATTCCACTCTCGGATCTGATTCATTTGATTCACATGATGGGGTTGATGAGGCTCGAAATGTGTCAAAGCGGCCTCATGCCATAAATAATCTTCCTTCTAGAGTTAAGATACCTACTACATAGACTCCTGGTGAGTTACATTATTGAATCAATTTAGTCGCCGTTATTTTAAATAGATACAAGTTTCATTTTTCTTTCATTTTTCTATGATTGCAGCAGGTGTGAAGAATTTGAAGTACCAGATCATAGGACCCTCATCGTGGCCTTCTAGGGAACATTTCGAATATTTAAGACCAGAGGCTGTCCAATCATGGTAGAGTTTATATTGTGATTCTAAAACTACTTGGATGGACTTATGTGATGGGCTGCATATCCCTATAGTGGGGAATCTCTAGGCTTCATCTGACATCGGTTTTGAGGAAAACTCCAATGATGTGAGGGCTTATATCAATGAGCCAGAAATTCTCATATATTCCATTGATAAGTCATTTCTTCTCACCAATTGAGTGAAGGAAATGATGGACCGTGGTACCACTGGGTGGATTGGTCCTTCATTAGACAAAGATTGGTGCGATTACATGGCTCCTGAAGATGTAAGTTTCATTTTTTCTCTCAAATTTCTATTTGTTTTGGAATTTGAATATAGACAAAGCTTTATTATTCATGGAAATGATCTTCGCCATCATTACTCTTGCAATGAAAAGAACCAATGAAATCCCATTGCCACGATATAGCCCTGGTGGCACCGATCTTGGAGCCACTGAATCTCCTCTTGAGTTGGGCGAAGTATCTCCAGGCCAGAAAGCCTTGGATGAAGAGTTAGAAATGTCGTTATTGTCTTCGATAATTGTTTTCAGAGGTGATGATTCCAGTCCACCCAAAATGGCAAAGAAGAAAAAGCATCAAAGAATGAAGACAATATCCAAACATTTTATTAGTAGTGGTAAGCCTTTCTGGTAGTCATGAATCTTAACATATAAACAAGTGATCAAACTTCATAGGATTTCAGGGGCTTTTTCAGTTTCCCCTTAAAGAAAAAGGACCTATTATCCTCAGAGTACAACAGAGGGTGATGTATAACAGCCACAAATTCCTACTGAAACCACTGTTCTGGAAGAAATACTGAGGGAAGATGAGCTGACATCTGTTCCCAACACCGCTCCTGTTTCAAATGACATGAGAGAAAAGACTTATGGTAAATTAACAATACTTAATATAACCTTAAATGAGACAATAAATGACTTCCATTCTTTGTTGTTTTAGGATCAACACATGCACCATAACATTTGGAAACCGTTGAAGATAACCCCCCAACTATGTTTGAAGATGTTATCTAGGGTAAGAGATTTCTAAATGGAAGACATGAAGAAAATAGGCTGACTGCTCCAACTGGTGAGAATAAATTTGGATCTGGGACATCATTGGATAAAATGATGACTCTTGTCATTTCTATTGAATAAATTCTAGACCATGTTAAAATACCATGTGATTTAGAAGATTTTAGAGATCTAGTTATTGAGTCAACTGGACGTGGGTTTCATCATTTGTCCTATTAATATTCTCAGGATTACACTTCTAACCTTGTTTGGATAAAACAATGCACATTTCCAACAAAAAAACTGCTGAACCGACAACAGTTGAAAGGGGTGTAGACATTGATGTCAGCCCTATTATTGCAAAAACACTTTCCCAGGTGGAGCTTATCATGTAAGACACTACTGTAACCCATCCGGAAAATCTTGTTTATGATAGGAAAGATGGGGAGGAGTCTTCACAAGTTTTGATATACTGTTAGGTAAAAGATGGTGATATTTTTGACTTACATGACCTTCAAGAAAATCAATCAACATTTTTTGTCCTTTGAAACTGACCATAATTTTAATTGACCAAACACGGCTGTTAACTTCTATGGATAGATCTAGAGGTGAAGCCTCAGCCTCATCCCAAATATTAGCAGAAGGTGAAGCAACTAGGGTCAGGGAAGGGGTAGAACATGGAACTTCTATAAGTGCATTAATCCCAGACTATGTTCCTTCTTGTGATAACGATGCTAAATCAGCCCTAGAGGTGCAAAAGGCGCTCCAATTCTAACATCTCAAGGCATAGAAAATATATGGATGATAATATCTGAGGTTCCTCTTGAAGATTTACCTTTGAAAATTCCAATACATTCATCCATGTTCATCATGCTGGGACTTAGATGTTTTGGATATCAAGAAATTCATGTCGTAGTGAAACAAGTCATTCGAAGGAGGGATTAAGAGAAAAGGTGTCGTCAAGACTTGATCGTAGCTAGATTGCTGATCAATATCAGTGAATTTTATGCTGCAGTGTCTTGTGCTGAGGCTGATCATTGTATAAAGATGAAGGAGCTGAATCAAAAGATCAAGGAAAAGATTCTCCAGTAGTTGCACCTTCAGCAAGATCTAGATGCTGTTACTAGGGAGCTTTTCCAGCTTTATAATTCGTTGTATTAAGTCCAAGAAAATGGTATAAAAGCCATCAACGATGCTAAAGAAGCACTTTATTGAGTTGAAGAGAGCGAAGCTGGTCGAGTAAATGAACGTCAAGAGGCTGTTGATGAAGCTCATGATGCTGTGAAACAGATGATAAATCATGTTGAAAGTCTTTTGTAATTTATGAAAAAAAAGCGAAGAGACTATGTTCTATGGATGTTATTCTAATCTTGTTCATCAAATGAAAAACAGTTCATCTTCAATCATCTGTACCTTAGTTTTCTTGATAGTTGTTTTATTTTATCTAAGACAATGGGCCTACTAAATATAGTTTGATTTTTACAAGGGTTATATAAACAACCACAAAAAAACAATATTTTAATTGCTCAATATTTCCTAAATTATAAAAAATGTACGTTTAGCAAGATAGAACTCTACTTTTGTTTAGATTACCCTTTATAAGTTTTCAATTTAATGAGTACCATGTCTTTTGTTATTGGCAGTTTAAAGTCATGCTTGTTGGACTATAAAAAGGCTAATATTTAAGGTCAAATAGCTTTGACCGAATAGATGAAATTGACTCAACTCTTGATAATTTGTTTGGAAACATTTTACCATATTCATGTATGGTGGGTGAAAATTGTTCATAGTGACTTGATAAAGTTTTAATCAGAGTAATGACATTAGAAAAGAGCTAATAGGAATTAGAGGAAGTCTTTTTTAAGAATGATGTTACCACTACTTGAAAAACCCGTTATGAGGGCTGAATTATACAGGGCCAACTAGGGCATAAGCTGCATAGTCAAATAGTAGCATCTTTTGGGCAGAAAGGACTGTTATGTAGACAACTTATGAAAGGCCACCGAAGGGAACGTGCTGTATAGTCTGTAAAAAGAACTCTCAGAAATTTAACTTTCTATTCCTAAAATCCAAAGAATGTTTTATGGGGATTCCAACATTCCAAAGAATAAATTCCGCTTTATGGAGAAAGATACTTGAATATGGAGAGGATATTTCCAATCATAATTGTTAAAGAATTGGAGGAATGTGACTTCTATGAAGGTTTGACCCAAAGGTTGGAAAAAAAGTATCTGTGGTTTTAAATCATATGACTAAAACTATTGATAGACACATTATAAGACATAATAATTTCATATCATGAAAAAGAGTATGGAAGAAATATGATAAGGATGTCAATTTTTTTATCAGTACATATCGCTATTAAGACAAATAGGGACAAAAGTGACTTCTCCTATGAATGAAGTTACCAGTACTTGAAAAACTTGTTATGGGGGCTGAATTATGCAGGGCCAACTGGGGAATAAGCTCCATAGTCAAATAGTAGCATCTTTTGGGAATACAAGTCCGTTATTTAGATAACTTATGCAAGGCCACCAAAGGGCACATGATGCATAGTGAGGAAAAAGAACTCTAAGGTATCAGACATTTTCAAACCACAAGTCATGAAAAGGGTTATAGAGACCATGAATATTATTTGTATAATGTTGCAGCTGCATCCAAAATTGAGATTCTGGATGTCACTACGTATCTCATTAGGATGGGAATCAAGCCACACATAGTTATTGAAATATAGTTTAACGTCATGAAGGTCAATAGAATGGAAGATCATAGTTTATGGTCGTAATGGTCAGACAATAGTGAGGGAGACACATCATGCGTTTGTTATAAACCTGATGCGAATAAAGAATAAGGTTTTACATATCACACCTTGGGCTCTGAGAGGGAATTTTCAGCCAAGGGACCAAAATTAGAGTCTGGGGTTAGGGCCAAAGGCTCGGGGCTAGACTTGAGGAATGCTCGAGCATTCCTACATATCCCATGAGAATGGGAATCAAGCCACACATAATTCTTGAAATACCCCTTTTAAATATTTGGTTCATACATATGAGGGGTAACGAAGAATTTATTTCAATTATGGCTGGACCCATGATTAATGACTTGGGTGTCACTACGTATCTCATTAGGATAGAATCAAGCCATACATAGTTTTTGAAATATGACTTGGTTGGAGACCATGTCGATGATGATTCCTCTCGAGTGAGGGTTTCGGGGATTGTTGTTATTTATTGTCATACAAGAAAAAAGTAAAAATAGTTTAAGGTCATATGAATGGACCAATGCTATGATGTTTAATGTCTTACTATAAGGATAATGGGGAACTGTATAGTTTAATGTCATATAGCTTGGATGATCGGACATACATAGTTTAACATCATCTAGGACGAAAGTGAACCGATATGAATAAGACAGTTGGTAAGGACATCACAGATCAACATTGTATTGGATGACAGTGAATTAATGTGAAGAAATTTGTTTCGATATAGATCCTTAGAAGGTTGTCTATGTACCCGGCCTAAGAGGCAAGGATCAAATTTTGCGTAGTTCAATTGAAAGGGATTTGGCGATTGGGGTGTACTTGAGGACAGCGACCTGAAGATGATGTTGGGACTTAAGCATGGTTAACGGCGCAGAGAAGATGTCATGGATGATGCTTACTCTAAGATCACGTTAGTCATGCTCGGTGTGAGAAACATGAAACTGCAACATACCTAACGATCATGTCGTGAAATATGCGACCATAAAGGATTGTGTCAGGATTATGCAAGATTAGCTGTCTGGGGAACACATCAAAATAGATTTTAAAAGACAATTGTGCATGCAGTGATCACAGTTTAATATCATGTATCACAAACATGGTGTGCTTGGCAGTTTAATGTCTTGTAGCTCAGACGATGCACAATTTAATATCATTTTGGACGAATGGGGGGGACACAGTTTAACGTCACATCAGATGATGGAGGGAGATTTACAGTTTAATTTCCAGTAGCAAGGACAATGAGTGTATTTGTGTTACACAAAATACATTTTCAAGAATCTTCCATTGGTTTGAGTTGTAATGAGTACTCCATCAATTAAGATTAAAGAATAAGATCCATTGAAGTAGACCTTATGTATTGATTAAGGTCATTAAAACATTGGCTCATGATTTGGGGGCTTCATTCTTTGTATCATTGGGGTTCTGACGACCAATACCAATTCTCCTTGAATGAATGAATGAAGAAAAAATTTTCTATTGAAAGCTCATTCCATTCAATGTAGATAAACTTCTAAATGGTGAAGTGTGCAAAATATTTTTTCAACTCTTCATTCCAATTAATCCAATCATTTTTGAGATTGTTCATATTTAGATAAATGATCAAAAATGGAGACTCTAAGTGAAGGTAATAGGTCTTCAGTACGCAAGACTGCTTCCTTTCCATATACCATGATTATGGAGTTGATCGTGTTGCAGTGCAGGTGGTAGTCTGATAAGCCCAAATAACATGAAAAAGTATATTATTCCATGACTTCTTATCCTTACCCACAATTTTATGAAGTATTTATTAAAGAGTCTTATTGAAATCCTCTTCATGACCATTGGCCGCTGCATGATACTGAGATGAATGGTTGGATCTGATATTATATTCTTGAAACAATTTAATTACCTATAATGAAAAAAATTTGGTTCCATTATCCATCAATATTGTATGAGGAACACCAAATATGGTAATTATGATGGACTTGGCAATGCTAATAATGATTCTAGCACCAACATCTTTGAGAGGTATTGACTCTGCCCATTTGGAAAAGAAGTCAGCAGCAATAAGAATATACTTAAACGACTTAGATGTAGCCGGAGGATAAGGTCATACTACATCTATTCCCCATGTAGAAAATGGCCAAGAGTATTTAGATTTATGAATAAACTACAGGGGTTGATGAAAGAAGTTGGAACATATATGGAAAGAATGACACTTCTTAGTGAAACAATCACAATCTTGAATCATTGAAGGCTAGGAGTTTCCAAGCCTTCGAATTTGACCAGACAGTCTATGTCCAGACTGGTGGGCACCACAAACTCCTTCATGTACTTCATTCATGACAACAATTTTCTCTTCACCATAAATACATCTAAATATAATTCCATAAAAACCTCTATTGTAGAGAATTGTTTGCTGATCTGTGCTATCATAAAGAGTAAAATTGACTACACATCGCTGGACTTGTTCTTCCCTGCCTCTATTAGGTGGGAGTGTTCCATTTTGAAGGTATTACCTAATTGGTGTCATTAATCCTTTAGTATGACCATATGGTTCATAAATGGGAGAAATTTCATTAATTTCCTCCTTTTGTATTTGAACATTAGGTGAAACTATACGACATTGGGAAATACTGATGATTGTTTCGTCCCGATTAGGATCTTCTAAGGCTGTGGCTACATTAGCTAGTGCATCAGCTTGTGAATTTTGTTACTGCGAGACATAAGAGAATGTCGGTTCAGAGGGAAATTATGTCATTATCTCTCTCGTGTAATCACACAAAGGGATTAACTATTATTTTCTGATGGAATAATCCATATTGACTAGTTTGATTACCAAATCAAAATCACCTTTTACCTTCAAGTGATTCACCTGTGCCTGAAGTGTCAATTCCCAGCCTACGATTAGAGTTGATATTCTGATTCATTGTTTACATTGTTTTCCATCAATAAGAAGGAATATCCTGATAATTCAGCTTTGCGTTCCTCTTGTGGTTTCTTCCCTAATCGAGAGAAAACTGACTTTCGCTGAGGGAGATATTGAGAATTTGAAAAAGTCCCCAGTCTGGTGGACTGGGGAAGTTCCTGTT
The DNA here is from genome assembly GCA_963277665.1 of Viscum album. Classification (NCBI taxonomy): domain Eukaryota; kingdom Viridiplantae; phylum Streptophyta; class Magnoliopsida; order Santalales; family Viscaceae; genus Viscum; species Viscum album. The sequence goes on from OY728157.1 coordinate 547,484,176, forward strand.
TTTCCTGTTCAAAATCTCCAATCCTGTTTGTCGATCATGAGGGTTGGATTAAAATAGTACCCATCCTGGAAAGCTAAGATGCCTCTTGAGATACTACATCAGAAACCTTCATAAAAGCTCTCATGATTTTGCGGATTTTAGTCCCGAAATTTTCCGGATGCATTATCCGACAGCCACTCAAATCACCTAGATCAGATGACTGTTGTATTATTTCTGAAACCTCAGTCACATGATAATTTTCATGCTATAAACAAGATTCATGTTCGATATTTTCATTTTCTTGATGCAATAGTAAGTCGGCATATTTTTATTTATATTCCTTACATTGGGAGGAACTAGTTGATTCTTGTTCATGAGAAAGAATTTGATTACCCACAAAACTAGTTATATGTGGCCGAACATGGAAAATAACATTGCATTAGACCACATTTTGGTGGGATTTGTTGACTAGAGAGTATAGTGAAATGAAATGCTCCATGAATACCCCATCCCTTGATAATAATACCCGATGGGGGATTGGTAATTAACTAGCACAACCTTTTTAATGCGCCATGACATGTACGCTGAAGGGCTCTCTGGTGATTTTCATCATTTGGATTTCAATAAACTAAGAGAGATTCCAAGCCAATTTTTCATTTGAACCCTTATATCACCTTAATATGATTTTTATATTCATCATAATGTAATATTTTATCTTTTAAGTGACAAAGATTTTTCCACATGTTGAGAGGAATATAGTGAATACAATCTTCTATCAATATTTATGGAATATCATACTGAGAGTATGTCAAAGGACAAAATATGACTAATATTTCACCTTTCTCCAATTGATTTGTCATATTAAACAATTCCACATTTTCATTTGATGACGATTCTTCTACCTGATTGGTCCAAAGCTGCTATTTCTTTGTTGCTTCATCAGATTCAAAAGATTGGTAGAGAATAATTTTTCAAATTAGAAGATGAATGACCCAGGGGTAGTTTGGAGAATGACCCACACCATAGGATATCTTCTGATTGAGAAATTATTTCACCTGCTAGTGGTAAGGCATCAGACATGACTGGCGTGATATTGGAAAGTGCCTTAAGATAAGAGGGAATTCTCGTTACTGTATTTTCCATTGAATATTTTTTTGGAAATGAAAATTAACACTATAGAGATAAATTTTGTAGCTAAATTCATCATCATGGGGAGGACCACCATGGTGGGTTACAACAAACGGTGAAATCTTTTGCTCCATGGTCTTCTGGCCACACAGAGGGTCATCGTGGCTCTCATCTGAAGATGATACTTCTAGATTGACCGAATTGTCATGAAGAAAGCCTTCATGGGGTCGTTTTTGATGAAGACCTTTGGAATTATTGTTGTTACTTCTGGAATTTTAAAATGAGAGAGTAGAATCTTCAGTTGCAACAGATAACTATCTAAGGGATTTAGGAACTCCAGCATTGAGCAAGGCCTTATTGTAGATTGGCTCTTTATTTCTTAACTGTGTTGGATGAGTCTTTTTCATGGATGCCTTCTTATTCACTTTGGAAACCAATTGTTGACGAAAGTGGTTATTATGGATAGGTGTACATGCCTGCTCAGGAGAAATGGTCAGGTTAGGCTGATTACCTCCATTTAAATCGGGTGTATATGCCCGACTTAATTGTCCGTATGACATGGGGGAGTATGCCCCACAACCCTATTTGACTGGAACAAAGGTGTGTATCTACTCTAGGGTGACATGTTGACGAGTCAATCCACTAATGTGGATAGATTTATGTTTCTTTCCGTAGGATTTCACTGAAGTTGTTATAATATTCTTACAGGTATCCAGAATATGGAAAGGGATTTTCTTCTGCTCTGTCACCATTGTCAGAATGTGCTTGGTGACTACAACTACTGGAACGAGAATATATGCCAATTTCGTGCATGGAGTAGGTGTGTGTTCCTACTCATGTACTCCTTTTCCTGTCAGTGAATTTTGACAATACTCATGGGTGGGGGTAGAAAGTTGTGTCTGCCTTCTGTTTGTCATTGGAGAATTCCAATTGACATCTTTAGGTGCTACCAAATTAGACCATTGGTTAGCCTGGTGAATTTCAGTTTTATGTGACTGCTAATTAATCTCCATTGAATATGATTTATGAAAATCCTTCAATAATAACAGATGAGACTGCTGGAAGAATTGATGAGTGTAAGCAGGTGTATGTGCCTATTTATAGGTGGTCACCATATTTGGATGGCGAGCTTCTTTGGATGCAGTCAAACGAGCCTGCTGACAGGATGATGATTTATAAACAGGTGTATGTGCTTGCCTATAACACTCCACCGGAATTACATGGCCGGATTGGTGTGTAACTGCCAGATGAGTTTGTTGTGAAGTGAAATGAAGAGGATCTGGTGTATATGTCCTCTCGTTGTCTGCCATCAAGTTAGGTTGAGGTAATTTTTTGGAGATGGAAGAGGTAAGAACCTGCTCTCTATTGGTCGAATATCTCCTCTGATGATTCGTCTGGCGTGCTCAGGTCTAACGGACCTGATCCGAACACCTAGAGGGGATACCCTCAACATGTTAGGGATGCAATACCGCACGAGTCTGGTAGGGAATGTTGGTGGGAGTGCTTCGGATGGGATCATGTATTCATGAACTGAGTCCTTGAGTGACCTCTTCATTCACCTCCCCATAATATTTGTGGGACTGGTTGTTGCGTTCCAGGTTTAACAACCCAAAACAGTTGGAGATAGTGGTTGACACCACCTACTTTTTGACCACTAGTCGTCGCTCTCCGGACGACCAGGGTGAGTTATTAACTTGGAGGGTCTGTCGAGCGGCCTCTAGAGTCGGTATAGTACCATTTTGAATGTATTCCCTCACCAATGCATTTGAGACCCAGCATTGAAGACGCTGAGTAGTTGATGTCATCCTTATAGCGGACGAGGATCCAACAGGAGTAGCTGCTGAGGCATTCATAGGTGTGAACCTCAAAGAATTCATTTTGTGTTGCAGAGTGATCTTGGAATGGAGTTTCTATTTGATATAATAGACATAATCAAGATAAGTTTTTCCAGACAACATCTTTTTTATGTGAATATATGCTATTGATTTCTTTTTTGGCCCTCGTATTGAGTTTAATAGGAGCCAAAAAAATAATTAAATCATCATTTAACTTGGTTAAGAATTCACGCCGGGTTCACCAATTTTTTTTTCTTATGGAAATGGGAATGGCCATGATTGTTTAAGGTGCAAACTTTCCAATTGGATTCTAATGGGTTTATTCGTAGAACTGGAAACACTCAATGATTCTATATCCATTTGGACCTACTTTCCAAAGGTAGGTGCTCATTAGTTGTGGAACGGTGAGGATGAATAATTTTCATTGGTGGAGAGGATGGGAGGTCAGAATCATCACACCTTGGGGGGGCGGGGGGGTTATTTCCTGCTCTAGGACTCTCTTATAGATTTATGTTATGTTCAATAATCCTTATTTGTTAACCAATATTGAAAATGAGTTTTTTCTTTAGATGAGGCAATCAATGATTGATATGTATGGGATTTAGAAAATCTTGTATATGTATTTTATGTTCTTAAACAATGGAGAATCATCCATATGTATTAGAGATTCTTAGTCAATGGTGTCCATCAATACATTATATAGAAATCTCTTGATCATTATGATGACCATACTTGTTTTAAAGCCACTCAGTGGGGAACTTGAAGTTTATTTTCATTAAGAAAGACAGATATTATTTCAGAGTTGTGATTGTACCCATAGATGGGATACCAATATATCCTCATTAAAAAGGAATCAGAACCCACGTAGTTTGATAAGAAGGAAAGATTTTAATGTCATATGGGGAGGAAAAGAATTAATGAATAATGGGCATTAACCTTACAAAGGCTTCCTACTTCTTCCACTTTTAAGGTAGAGATCAATGTCCATGTAGTTTGGGTAAAAAAATGTGAGGTTTATGCATGATTAATGACCCAAAGAGAGATGTTGTAACGCCCCGACCCTAGCTACCGAGAGTCGGTGAATTACTTCGTAACATTGGCATGATCACAAGAAAGATCAAATCCCGAAAGACCGATTGGTTTAGTAGTCTTGGAAACACTAGATATAATCATAAAGTTTTACATTACATTCCAAAGTGAAAAACTACTACAACAACAAAGTCTTCATATCCACACTATTAACCCCTCATAATATCCCTGCAAGTCATTCATAATTTACCTCTTCACTACCTGGGAAAAATAAAACATAGAAAAGGGGTGAGCTCAAATGCCCAGTAAGGATAACAATATAGCGGAATATTCAAAATAAGCATAAACATTTAAGGCAATGCATTACTAAAACAAAAGCCTTTTAAAATTGAACTTCAACATAGTATGGCAAAAGTAAAATGAAATAATGCCATTTACATGTTCACATGGATATTCTACTAATCGAATAATCACATGAAATATCAATAACCACTTTCATAATGTTGGAATGCATAATGCTAAACGTTAATTTCTTTGTCTAGGCCTCATCCCAAGACCTAGGGGTTACTTCTAACCGGAACCCAACCTAGAGTGCCTCTAATAACCGGACACCAACCCGGAGTGCCTCTAATAACCGGACACCAACCCGGAGTGCCTCTAATAACCGGACACCAACCCGGAGGGCATACTTTTACCAGTCCCTAACCTGGAGGGCTTACTTTAACCAGTCCCCAACCTGGAGGGCTTACTTTTACCAGTCCCCAACCTGGAGGGCTTACTTTTACCGGTCCCCAACCCGGAACATACTTGTTTAGCACATTCATCTGAAGAAAAGTTTGAAATATAACATAAACATTCGGATTAAAACTAGCATACGAAATGTCAATAGTTTCACCATAAACTATGAATGGTATAAAATAGCACATCCACAGTCAAACATATCACAAAACCTTCAATACAATATAGAAGTTTTGTATTATAATAAATCAACTTCAAATAAGCGTAAAATCCATTAAAGGATGTTGACATAGATGAAATCAAAACACTTTTTAGAGAAATATCTCTTTCTATTTTTGAAATCATTTAAGAGCCATATAAAATAAAACATTTTCTTGAAAATATTCTTGTATGCTTGTAAGGAAAGCTTTGATGATTTTATAACGGCGGAAAATAACCGCACCCGCCGTATAAGTAAAAAAACATTCTTATCTTAATTCTGTCGAAAAGGTCAAAAAGGACCTTGTTTTGAAAACGACGGAAATATTCCTTTATAAACCTCTTACAAAAAGTCAAACAAGGGTATAAATGAATTTAACCCATATTCTTGTAAATAATAAATATGTTTTTAAATACATTTCGAAGAAACATGGATGTGGATGATAAAGAAATCCCAGTAGATTATTACGTATAAACAACCTCGGATAATGAAGAGATTGTGAAATAACCCTTACCTTGTACTTTTCCTTGGTTGGGGTAGGTTAACCTCCTGTATAATGGTGAAATAACTGTTATTAAATTATACAAGAATCATATACATTAATATGATATCATATATGATCTTTTAATATTGATTTGATAATAATATCTTAGTATTAACGCCGTTTTGGGTGTTACCTTACTCATTTTCTTTTATATGTTTTGTTACATAAGTCATGTTTGTTGTATCTTATTCATATCGAGAATGATATCAAGTCCTTAAAAATCATTTTTAATTCATTAAATGATAATTATACTTGAATGGATACGATGGAGAATGAATCTCATCGCGTTCGTGGAGACGGTAGTCCGTACGTACGCACGAACGCTACTTCCATTTAATTTTTATTTTAAAAGAATCGAATCCAAATGATACATAGGTATATTACTATTCCAGTATAATATAATATTTTATATATGTTACTTAAGTTCATTAACACCATCCTTTATACGTTCCATGTGTGGTATGAACGAGTCATATCATTTTAAGGGGGCGGTAGTCCGCACTTCCTCAAATGAAATTATCGTATGTATATACAACATGAAACGAATAATGGTATGAAATAAAATGGAATTACAGAAGCTTATATATAAAATATATATCATTAATATCATATTTAATTACAGTGCCATCATAATGGCCACCATGAGAGGTGGTAAGATGTATTTGAACAATCATCGTTTCGTGAGGCGTTAGTTTGCCATCCACAGAAACATTATGTTCATCATCCATTAGATGGAGTTGTGTGTATGTGTAGTTTGAATACTTCTTATAACAACATCCTAGTATATTGAGGATACCGGTGTTGTTACAAAAGAAGGGAAATAAAAAGAGTTTGGGGGTTGATGAAGCAAAATAAATGAAAATAATTTAAGAGAAATCGTTACCTTTAATTTAGGTAACTCACTTTGGTTGGAACCAAAGGACTTCTTGAAATGATTTCTGCCTAAGGGGAAGCTTCAAGGAGTAGGAGAGGGATGTGGGGAGCTTATTTGGGCAGAGTTTGGACGAGCCATGTGGCTTGAGAGGTGTGAGGAAAAGAGAAGGAGGAGTGCCCTTTTATAAGAGGGGTGAGGGGCAACTTTGGAAAAGCTAGAAATATTAATTTATAATAAATTCATATTCGGTTTCCAAAGGCTCCAAAGTTGACTATTCAAAGGATGAGGTGGGGATAGGTCGAAAACAACTCATCCAATAGAATTTAGACAGGTTTGGGTACTTATATTAACCTTATCTTTAAGTATTAACTCTAAGTTAATTAGTTTCACTTTTACAATGTCTCTTTGTATTTTTATATAATATGGTTAATAAACTTAATATATACATCCAAGCGACCCCCAAGTGGTCCATTAATGATTCAACTATCATAATATAAGTCTCTTGGCCGAACCTTAGATTTTTAGGAATTTAATATCAATTAATAATATAATATTTGTTTTAAGAACTCTTTTATGTCAATTTTGACACTATTCAATAGTTGATTTTTGTGAAACTCATAACAGATTGATTACTTAGAACAAAGTCAATTAAATCAATCCTAATATATCATATTATCCTATAAAATTAGTTTAATTCATTAAAAGTTTCATATTATATTTATTTGGGTATTTATAATATCAATTATTTTAATTTTTCACTATTATAGTAATTACTGCATCATCATTGTGTCATAAATAAAATAAATTATTTAATGTCTAAAAATTATAAATAAAATATTATTATTTAGGAAATCTTTTTATCTTTCTAATGAATATTTATAATCTAAATTCTAACATGTATAACCCTATGTAAAAATTGTTCTTCTAAAAGATGTACGCTTATGCAATTTTTATTTTTATTTTAACTTTATTAATATAATGTGTCATTATCACTTACAAGTGGATCCATGGGGTCCCAAAATAGACCCAAAGATTCCCATGGTCGACCATGTATCAACCAATAGGGTTGAGACACGTTTTAGGGTAATTTAGTATTATTATAATATTATTATTTTAACCCTTATTTACCGGATTTACCCTTAACCATGGTAAATAAAATATTTACCGCAGTAATTATTCAAAATGTCTAAAAATAAAAGTTACCTATTTACACAATTTGATCATCCTGATTCCAAATATGGAATCCATTTTTCTAAATTCAAAACATAGAAGTGGCAGAAATTAATTTAAAATTAATTCCCGCTGTCAAAACAAAAAGCGTGTTTTTAAGAGGTAATAACTATCAAAAGATTGACACTTGTTTATGTTCGGTTTAATTGTAAAATTATGTCCAATGACCAACATTATGTTAAATGGTAAAAATATATTCTAAATATACTCTAAAACCACTCAAATTCACAATTTATCACTATTAATTATTTTGATTAAAAAAGTTGTTTTTAATTTAAATTTAGAAATTTTCACTATTCATCAAAATATGAAAGTTATCCGAAATGTACCAAAATTTCACCCTAGGCTAATTTTGATATTCTGAATCAAAAAATGAAGTCCATTTTGAAATATTGAATATATATGATTTCAAAAAGTAGGTATTACTATTCACAACGGCTAGTTTAATTAGTTGTGGTGTGTGTTAGAACTCGAGGTTGCGTACAACACACGCTATCACATTATTCAAAGAGAAGTGTACCGTAGAAGCTTGAGATGTTTTATTTTAAATTTTCTGATGTCCCCATTTAGTCAAAAAGTATAAAATATTGTATTTAAAAAGGTTTCACTATTAAAAGTTGATAAAAGTGTAATACTGAAAATGAATCTGTTCTTGCATTATGACTAAGAAACTCATAATATGGATTCTAAAATTATAAGGATTATATAAAGTTTAAAATTTAGTTAATAATATTCATAACCTCTTTTTAATGGCTTTTTCCTTTGGTAATTCATGGTGTGATTGAACTCGGTGTTGCGTGTAGTGCAAGTTATTGAATTATTTTGAAGAAATAACACACTATGAAATCTTGGGGTGTTACATTCTCCCCTCCTTCAATAAATTGCGTCCTCGCAATTTGAAATTGTTCTTCAAAAATAAAAGGTTGAAAGTAGAAAATATATTTGTGGGAAAACCCACATCGGAAATTGGGTTACTAAAATTTAGTCTTAATATGAAGAAAAGAGAAATGAAACGGTCACCACCAAATTATGATCTTGATTAGGAGAACATTGGTGGCAATTAGGGACATATAATCGGAGGAAAAACGTAAATATTTATAGGTAGTGATTGAGGTCATCAATCACAAACAAGTGTATAATTGAGGTCCTTAAATTCATCAATCTATGATGATTTGAAATACCATCGGTTCAACAAAACATAGGGTATTAGGATAACACATTTTTGACGTTTCAAAATATCTTAGTTGAAATCCCACATCGAAAAATGAATTAATGTGGCCTCTATTTAAAATAAAGAGTGGAAAGTATGAAGATTACCGAAAATAACACATACTAGGGTTCCATGTAGGAAAATATGGATATGGAAGAAAAATCTAACCATCAATTATCTGATGGAGAGTGGTAGAGAACATGGCTATGAAAAGGCCAACAATCCCAAAGCCATAAATTTGTGATGATTTAAGGTACCATATAGGACAACATTTTTGTTCTATGTTTATATTATTAATGTTGAGGAATTTATTTATGAGATTGGCTACGATAATAAGGAGATATACTTACTTTATAATTATAATTTTACCCATTAATAAATTTCTACCAAAACTCATCTTTCACTCTAAAAGATAATAGAACGTAATTTTTTTTTCTATTTATACTATTCGTACAGGGTTCCAAAATAAATGAATTTATAATTCATCTACCAGATCATTTTTTAAAAAAACTACATTATTTAATTCGAACATCTCGTGGGACAGTGGTAGGTGATACACCCTTGTCGCCCTTCGGTTGCGGGTTCAAGTCTCGCAGCCTTGCCGGACGTGATGGGTTGCCGCCCGACCTCCGGGTTGTCCTTTTATGGCAATCCAAAATAATCCAAACTAGAACTATCCAAAATACTTCTGTCCAAACTCACAGTCCAACATTTATAAGGAAGGTAAAAATAATGTAGATCCTTTTTAACCCGTAATAGCATATGAATACTTTAATCATGTATTCTTTTAATACACTGAAACATCCTGAATTACCATATTCCTTATTGATTACATTCATTCTCCCTTATTCCATATAGAATGCTGGATATACTTCATCAATCCAAAAATGTTTTAAACCCCAACAATGATGGAATATACAAATCATTAATCAGTTTCAAGGTAGTCAAGAATATCCAATATAAGTTATCCAAAACAATCATGTACTATTCCAAAATCACTACCTCGGTATCAGAACTATATTATGGTTTATCATTCTCTCAACCATATATTTTCTAAGAATTTATCCTGCTATTGAGTCACTTTTCTTTGTTCCACACAATCTCAAGTCCTTAATGAAATAGTACTGCAGTACAATCCTTATGTACTCCATAATCATTATAACAAGTACATTGTTGATACCACAATCAATTGACATAATCAACATAAGAACTCTAATCATTCCTCTTCATCTGTGGTAGTATCATAACATGATTATTATCCAATAGCATCATTTGCGGCATAGTCTGATGACTGGAACATAGGTTCGCGTAGTGTCCAAACTCCTTGCAAATGAAGCATTGTACATTTGAAACCATTTTCTTACCCTTGCAGTCACGTACTTTGTGCCCTTTTTCTCCACACTTATAACAAACTCCCATTCCTTTCAGGCAAGTTCCAGGGTGTTTCTTTCCACAGTTACCACATATGGGAAAATTCTTCTTTTCCCTCTTCCCTTTATCCATCTTTCTCTCTTCCATCCTTTTCTTCTCTTGCTTCCCTTCAAATCCATAGGACTTAGTAAAATCTTTACTTATCTTATCAACACATGATATTATTTCTTCATATAATGATAATACATGGGAGACTATTTCTCTTATAAATTCTGGCTTAAGACCATGAAAGATATGATCCTTCTTTCTCTTTGGATCATGTGCATTGCTGGAGTTCTCATTCCTTCTACTAGGCGCCATTTCTAAACAATGGCATACACTAGATCAGTTTATGAATCAAAATACATAATCCCATACTTATAAAACACTTAACATAAATTGAACTATTTATGGATATAATCCATAATCATAAGAATGTTTCCTTTGAGGACGTATATACTAATAAACCCTTCATAATTATTTGTAAAGAAAATGAGAGTTATCCTAAGCATATCCCCCGGGAGTGTCGTAACCAAGAGTGCAGCAAGGCCCGTTGTCGTGCACCAGTTCCCGTTCGAGTCTAGCTCAAAGCGGTGTTTTCAGGTTTTACCCCTAGGTACATCTGTGCCAGAGCCGCCTCTACCTACTCGTATCCAGACAGGGATGTATTGCTCGGAAAACTCACAAAATCTCTACAATACCAAAATTCTAGGAAGTTCTTCTATACTAATCCTCAAAGTTCATCTTAGGTCTACGTGCTCTAATCAGAGTTTATCTAAATCTAGCTTCCAAGGTTTGTACTAAACTTCCTCTGATACCAACTGTAACGCCCCGACCCTAGCTACCAAGAGTTGGTGAATTACTTCGTAACATTGGCATGATCACAAGAAAGATCAAATCCCGAAAGACCGATTGGTTTAGTTGTCTTGGAAACACTAGATATAATCATAAAGTTTTACATTACATTCCAAAGTGAAAAACTACAACAACAACAAAGTCTTCATATCCACACTATTAACCCCTCATAATATCCCTGCAAGTCATTCATAATTTACCTCTTCACTACCTGGGAAAAATAAAACATAGAAAAGGGGTGAGCTCAAATGCCCAGTAAGGATAACAATATAGCGGAATATTCAAAATAAGCATAAACATTTAAGGAAATGCATTACTAAAACAAAAGCCTTTTAAAATTGAACTTCAACATAGTATGGCAAAAGTAAAATGAAATAATGCCATTTACTTGTTCACATGGATATTCTACTAATCGAAAATATCACATGAAATATCAATAACCACTTTCATAATGTTGGAATGCATAATGCTAAACGTTAATTTCTTTGTCTAGGCCTCATCCCAAGACCTAGGGGTTACTTCTAACCGGAACCCAACCCGGAGTGCCTCTAATAACTGGACACCAACCCGGAGTGCCTCTAATAACCGGACACCAACCCGGAGTGCCTCTAATAACCGGACACCAACCCGGAGGGCATACTTTTACCAGTCCCTAACCTGGAGGGCTTACTTTAACCAGTCCCCAACCTGGAGGGCTTACTTTTACCAGTCCCCAACCTGGAGGGCTTACTTTTACCGGTCCCCAACCCGGAACATACTTGTTTAGCACATTCATCTGAAGAAAAGTTTGAAATATAACATAAACATTCGAATTAAAACTAGCATACGAAATGTCAATAGTTTCACCATAAACTATGAATGGTATAAAATAGCACATCCATAGTCAAACATATCACAAAACCTTCAATACAATATAGAAGCTTTGTATTATAATAAATCAACTTCAAATAAGCGTAAAATCCATTAAAGGATGTTGACATAGATGAAATCAAAACACTTTTTAGAGAAATATCTCTTTCTATTTTTGAAATCATTTAAGAGCCATATAAAATAAAACATTTTCTTGAAAATATTCTTGTAATCTTGTAAGGAAAGCTTTGATGATTTTATAACGGCGGAAAATAACCGCACCCGCCGTATAAGTAAAAAAAACATTCTTATCTTAATTCTGTCGAAAAGGTCAAAAAGGACCTTGTTTTGAAAACGACGGAAATATTCCTTTATAAACCTCTTACAAAAAGTCAAACAAGGGTATAAATTAATTTAACCCATATTCTTGTAAATAATAAATATGTTTTTAAATACATTTCGAAGAAACATGGATGTGGATGATAAAGAAATCCCAGTAGATTATTACGTATAAACAACCTCGGATAATGAAGAGATTGTGAAATAACCCTTACCTTGTACTTTTCCTTGGTTGGGATAGGTTAACCTCCTGTATAATGGTGAAATAATTGTTATCAAATTATACAAGAATCATATACATTAATATGATATCATATATGATCTTTTAATATTGATTTGATAATAATATCTTAGTATTAACGCCGTTTTGGGTGTTACCTTACTCATTTTCTTTTATATGTTTTGTTACATAAGTCATGTTTGTTGTATCTTATTCATATCTAGAATGATATCAAGTCCTTAAACATCATTTTTAAATCATTAAATGATAATTATACTTGAATGGATACGATGGAGAATGAATCTCATCGCGTTCGTGGAGACGGTAGTCCGTACGTACGCACGAACGCTACTTCCATTTAATTTTTATTTTAAAAGAATAGAATCCAAATGATACATAGGTATATTACTATTCCAGTATAATATAATATTTTATATATGTTACTTAAGTTCATTAACACCATCCTTTATACGTTCCATGTGTGGTATGAACGAGTCATATCATTTTAAGGGGGCGGTAGTCCGCACTTCCTCAAATGAAATTATCGTATGTATATACAACATGAAACGAATAATGGTATGAAATAAAATTGAATTACAGAAGCTTATATATAAAATATATATCATTAATATCATATTTAATTACAGTGCCATCATAATGGCCACCATGAGAGGTGGTAAGATGTATTTGAACAATCATCGTTTCGTGAGGCGTTAGTTTGCCATCCACAGAAACATTATGTTCATCATCCATTAGATGGAGTTGTGTGTATGTGTAGTATGAATACTTCTTATAACAACATCCTAGTATATTGAGGATACTGGTGTTGTTACAAAAGAAGGGAAATAAAAAGAGTTTGGGGGTTGAAGAAGCAAAATAAATGAAAATAATTTAAGAGAAATCGTTACCTTTAATTTAGGTAACTCACTTTGGTTGGAACCAAAGGACTTCTTGAAATGATTTCTGCCTAAGGGGAAGCTTCAAGGAGTAGGAGAGGGATGTGGGGAGCTTATTTGGGCAGAGTTTGGACGAGCCAAGTGGCTTGAGAGGTGTGAGGAAAAGTGAAGGAGGAGTGCCCTTTTATAAGAGGGGTGAGGGGCACCTTTGGAAAAGCTAGAAATATTAATTTATAATAAATTCATATTCGGTTTCCAAAGGCTCCAAAGTTGACTATTCAAAGTATGAGGTGGGGATAGGTCGAAAACAACTCATCCAATAGAATTTAGACAGGTTTGGGTACTTATATTAACCTTATCTTTAAGTATTAACTCTAAGTTAATTAGTTTCACTTTTACAATGTCTCTTTGTATTTTTATATAATATGGTTAATAAACTTACTATATACATCCAAGCGACCCCCAAGTGGTCCATTAATGATTAACCTATCATAATATAAGTCTCTTGGCCGAACCTTAGATTTTTAAGAATTTAATATCAATTAATAATATAATATTTGTTTTAAGAACTCTTTTATGTCAATTTTGACACTATTCAATAGTTGATTTTTGTGAAACTCATAAAAGATTGATTACTTAGAACAAAGTCAATTAAATAAATCCTAATATGTCATATTATCCTATAAAATTAGTTTAATTCATTAAAAGTTTCATATTATATTTATTTGGGTATTTATAATATCAATTATTTTAATTTTTCACTATTATAGTAATTACTGCATCATCATTGTGTCATAAATAAAATAATTTATTTAATGTCTAAAAATTATAAATAAAATATTATTATGTAGGAAATCTTTTTATCTTTCTAATGAATATTTATAATCGAAATTATAACATGTATAACCCTATGTAAAAATTGTTCTTCTAAAAGATATAAGCTTATGCCATTTTTATTTTTATTTTAACTTTATTAATATAATGTGTCATTATCACTTACAAGTGGATCCATGGGGTCCCAAAATAGACCCAAGGATTCCCATGGTCAACCATGTATCAACCAATAGGGTTTAGACACATTTTAGGGTAATTTAGTATTATTATAATATTATTTTTTTAACCCTTATTTACCGGATTTACCTTTAACCATGGTAAATAAAATATTTACCGCAGTAATTATTCAAAATGTCTAAAAATAAAAGTTACCTATTTACACAATTTGATCATCCTGATTCCAAATATGGAATCCATTTTTCTAAATTCAAAACACAGAAGTGGCAGAAATTAATTTAAAATTAATTCCCGCTGTCAAAACAAAAAGCGTGTTTTTAAGAGGTAATAACTATCAAAAGATTGACACTTGTTTATGTTCGGTTTAATTGTAAAATTATGTCCAATGACCAACATTATATTAAATGGTAAAAATATATTCTAAATATACTTTAAAACCACTCAAATTCACAATTTATCACTATTAATTATTTTGATTAAAAAAGTTGTTTTTAATTAAAATTTAGAAATTTTCACTATTCATCAAAATATGAAAGTTATCCGAAATGTACCAAAATTTCACCCTAGGCTAATTTTGATATTCCGAATCAAAAAATGAAGTCCATTTTGAAATATTGAATATATATGATTTCAAAAAGTAGGTATTACTATTCACAACGGCTAGTTTAATTAGTTGTGGTGTGTGTTAGAACTCGAGGTTGCGTACAACACACGCTATCACATTATTCAAAGAGAAGCGTACCGTAGAAGCTTGAGATGTTTTATTTTAAATTTTTTGATGTCCCCATTTAGTCAAAAAGTATAAAATATTGTATTTAAAAAGGTTTCACTATTAAAAGTTGATAAAAGTGTAATACTGAAAATGAATCTGTTCTTGCATTATGACTAAGAAACTCATAATATGGATTCTAAAATTATAAGGATTATATAATGTTTAAAATTTAGTTAATAATATTCATAACCTCTTTTTAATGGCTTTTTCCTTTGGTAATTCATGGTGTGATTGAACTCGGTGTTGCGTGTAGTGCAAGTTATTGAATTATTTTGAAGAAATAACACACTATGAAATCTTGGGGTGTTACAGATGTTGTGATTACTTTTACACTATAAGCTCACGTGAGTCATTCTAGGTGTGAGAAACAAGAGGTATCAGTAAACCTGATGACTGTGCCATGAAAAATACAGTAACAAGAAATGATGTGGGGCTTATGTATATATGACTGCCCAAGTAGATGAAGACCGGGATTTACTTTATGAAAGAAGCCCAGGTGCAGGGTCCTTAACGTTTTTTGTACTTTATGGAGATTTAGAGTTTTAACTCAGGGCATACTCATGAGAAGGAGGCCCAAATTAAAAGAGACTTATGATTGGGGCTTATTGCAGAGAAGGAGGCCGAAATCAAAAGAAATTAATATTGGGTCTTACTCCTGAGGAGGATGCCCAAATATTAAAGAGGACTTATAACATGGGGCTTTCTCCTATGGAGGAGGCACAATGTTAAAGAAAATTTGTGATTGGGGATTACTCTTGAGAAGGAGTCCCAAACTAAGGGAACTTGTGACTGGGCATTACTCTTGAGAAGGAGGCCCAAACTAAGGGAACTTGTGACTAGGGATTACTCATGAGAAGGATTCCCAAACTAAGGGAACTTGTGACTGGGGCTTACTCTTGAGAAGAATGCCCAAACTAAGGGAACTTGTGGTTGGGGCTTACTCCTGAGAAGAAGGTCCAAACTAAGGGAACTTGTAACTGGGGCTTACTTTTGAAAAGGAGGCCCTAATTAAAAGATCCTATCAATATAAAGTATGTGGTTATATGGAGTAAACCTCTATTATTAGTGACATAAATCATGTAATTCATGAGGTTTTGGGAGAGGTTATCACATAACCCCTTTCATATAAGGAATCCAACAAAGGAACAATGCCATAAATGGATTTGAACACGGGTTTGAGGGCTAATATCATGAAGAGGATAGGTGAACGGGAGAGAGGAAAACAAATTAAGATAGTGCGCAAGTCAATTGGCGCACAAGTATTGGCCACACAAGTGTACTTGCGTGGCATGGGTTTACCTGGGTGACGAAGAATCTGTAGGGTAATACACGGGCAAGACTTAACTCAAGCCTTTATTACTATCCTAAGATGTTTCCAAAAGGTTGGAGCACAAGTTTCATTGAATGTATAGGGTTGCACACTATTGTTACTACTTTTAAGGAGGCCTGAACATTAAAGCATGCAAGTGTCCGTGAATTCTAAATTCTAAGGCCTTATCCTACTTCTTCAAGTCTTCAATTATAGCTAAAAATATACCATAGAATTTTTCAAAAGAGTTGAGTTGAAGACATGCGTGACCAGAGCTTGAATTTGACTTCTGGAAAATCCATCCTCGAAATGGAGGGCCCAGAGGAACTATTTATATGCCACCGTGCACCTAGGGTGAAAAAACAAATGGGGATCCCATGTGACCATCGCAACACACTCCAAATTGGCTCTTTGTCCTTGCCTTTATCAATTTTTTATGATTCTTCAAAGGGTGACAGTTTTTGAGCTTATGGTATTCCTCTTTTCCATTTGGTGGACCCTATGACAGAAAGGATCATCAATACTGATTTCAGAGGGACAAACCTAATATCGAACTACTAATGAATCACTGCCCACTGAGGTGGACCGCCTTTCAACAAGGGGCGGTTCAGAATATACTTCAACGGGTCTACCCGAGACACCTGTTTTACCTCGTGGTGTTGTAAGTAATGTTTCAACATTTGTATAGCAAATACCATCGCAAGGGCCAATGATCCCGTACCCGAGTGGTAAGGGATCCTCCTTGGCATCCAAGAGACCCGGGTTCAACACCAGGTGGAGGTGAATTTCTAGGGTTACTGTAGTAGTACTATAGGAGCCACTATTGCAGTCACTGTAGCAGCTACTACTTGGTATTGTAGAAACCAGAACTATTCACCTGATTTGGGCCTTCAGGCCACCGATTTGAGCCTATGGGTCTTCAAGGCCTTTGGGTCATCGAAGGCCTTCGGGCCACAGTGCCTTCGGGTCACGTAGACCATGGAGTAGCCCAGTTCATACAGAACATGCCCCAGAAGAGGATCAGAGAAATAGGAGTAGCATACACCAAAGGCAGAGCTAACATGATTAAACAAATGAGAGGGTATGGCAGCCGCCATTGGGACCAGGTACAGTGAAACATTGTATGTGGCAATGCTAGCCGATCAGCAATGCAAGGTGGGAGCTAGGTGATCAATGAAACAGAAAGCTGGGGAGGTCAGTTCAAGTGGGCTGGGTCTACGGGTCATGTATAGGGAATGGTATTCCTCTGGGCCTTTGGGTCATGTATTCAGGTTTATCGGGACTTGTTCCTTGGGCCTACGAGTCATGTACGGGTTCTCCTTCAACCCTTAAAATGGGGATTATCCATAATAAAATAAAAAAGAAGGCCATCGGGCCATTCGGTCTAATACCAGAACACTGAATCTTTTTTTAATGGGGGAGTATCATTTATATTTAACGATGAGCTTACAAAAATGGCAGTAGAGGATATTTTCAGTCCACTCATTGTTCTTATAGGTAAGAAGGGCCCTGAGAGATTATTCCAGGGCAGTCACATAATGGACCAATGGTTTTCTGGAGATAGGTGGCATTAAGATAGGAGGCTGGAGCAGATACTAGATGATTTCCTTGAAGGTGTTCTGGCACTCTTCTTCCCACTAATAGTCGGTTCCTTTCATCATGGGCCACGAAGAGGGCTTACACTTGCTGGCTAGATTAGCAATGAATCGAAATATATTGGCAAGTGGCCTTGAAAACCTCAAAGCATCCAAATATTCATCTGGGGAGGCATCTAGATGATGGCCTTGATCGTCTCTTTATCGATCTTGATTCCCCTATATCTAACAATGATCTTATGAAATTTACTGAAGGTGACCCCAAAGGTGCATTTTAGTGGGTTCATCTTCATGTGGCATGAAAGGATAAAGCCAAAAAAAATTCAAGGTCTTTGAGATGGTCCTGGTGTCATTGATATTTGAACACCAGATCGTCCACATAGTATTCCACCAATGTCCCGAGGATTGTCTTGAATATGAAATGCATGACCCGCTGATAAGTGGCACCTGCATTGTTTAAACCAAAGGTCATGACTTGGTAACAAAATGTACCTTGTGGTTCCCTAAAGGATTTAGACGATTCATTATCGGTGTCCATTTAGATCTGATTATACCGGAGTAACCATCCATGAAATAGAGGTCTTGGAAACTAGTTGTAGCATCGATCAACAATTCAATCACAAAAAGTTTAAAAACATATTTCGAATAGAGACGGTTAAGAACCTGAATGTTGATGAAGAATCTGATCTGTCTATTCTTCTTCCTAACTAGTATGATGTTGGCAAGACATTTGGGGTACTGGACCTCCTTAATGAAATTTTCTTTGATGAGATAATCAACTTCTCCCTCTACCATAGCGTTGTGAAAGGGTGTATCTTCCTAGGAGGCTGGTTGAACATGAGATGATTTGTAGGGAGACTGAGGCGGTGGACGGCTACCTGAGGATCAAGTCTTGGCATCTCATTGTAGTTCAAAGAGAATACATCACGCTGTTGTTTCAGGAAGACTACGTACCACTGCTGCTCCTTGAGGGACATTGTGACCTTGATTAATGTAGGTCTCGGATCTGCCTTGCTACCGAGGTTTTCTTGTACCAACTCATCGACCGTGGAGGAAACTCCCTCTTCAAAGGTAGGAAGAGCATCCTCCGAATCCTCTTCTTTGCTTACTGATGAGGGATCCCCAGTGGGATGAGCCTCCTCTGGGTTGATAGATCCTGAGGAGAGGATAATACCTATGTGAGCGGCAGTGGTCACTATATTGGGGGATTTTGGTGTGGCCGAAACAATAGCAATGATGGCTGTCGATCCCATCCTATCTTGTCTTCGGCCCAAGGGGCCACATTTGATGATATCAAAGCAATAGTGGCATGTTTTATTGAGCTAGTCAATTCTAGCATGGTGAAACAGGCACAGATGACATATTGTCATTTACATGGGTCGGACATCCCGATACCATATGGGGGTAGGAGGCTCCGGGATCACCTGGGCCTGATTTGTATAAAAGTACAATGTGACCTCATGACGCCATGTAGGCCTGAGAATATGCTTCCCCTTGTACCAATTACAAGAAAATATTTCCCCATATCGGGGGCTATGTCCTCCAATCGATGGATCAGGAAGGCGTAGGCGTCATCCAATCCTGCCTATGGGTTAGTTACAACTACAACAGGTTCAGCCTCATTGGTCTAAATCAGCAGGTCCTTGCTCTTGTAATAGTCGGCATCCAGGTAGCGGGCTTCACAAAAGGAAAAAGGATACACGTCACCTTAGAACACACCCACTCGACCATTGATGGAGTACTTGAGGAACTGGTGATACGATGGGGGAACCACCACGTGCATGTGGAGAAATGGTCTACCCATCAGTGCATTGTACGTGGTGTCTTGGGAGACAACCATACATTCTGTACTGGCAACTTGACCACCGAACTGGGTCTTCAAATGGATCTTGCCGACCGGGGTCTGTTTTGTCCTATCGTATCCTGAGATTTTCAGCTCATAGGGAGTCTAGTTATCTTCATATAACCCCAGTTTCTATAGTGTCTGTGTCGGGATAAGGTTAATCCCCGTGCCTGTGTCAACAAGATAGCGAGGATCCTCCATGCCATTTAATTGACCGGTGATGTATAGTTGGACAACATGCCCCTATATGGGAGAGCCTTCATATTCTTCGGAAAATGAGATAATGACCTGGCATTAAGCATTCTCTATTACTTCTGCAAGAAAGGCCTCTACAGCGACTACCTCCATCTCAAACAAGATGGGGATTCTTAAAGCTCCATCAAGGGCCTCACGCATATCTGCCGATAGGTGAGGGGAATGAGGATAGAAATCCTTGATGGGATGCTGGAATGTTGCTTGGGAACATCGTACATCAACAATATGCTTGAAATCATACTTATAGGTGGTACTGTGGCCTCTACCGGATGGACATGTGACTGACTTGTGCTGAGCATATCCCGCTAATCACTAGTCGAAGCCTACCGAATGGCTTCCAGATGAGGTCCGGACTACTGAGGTCAGCAAGTGGCATGGTTTGCCTTGTCACGTCATGGTCGAGGTGTCTCTACCTAATCCAGTTGCAAAAACAGCGGTGGAGGCAGGCCTGATGACACCGGATGAAGAGGTTCCACGAGCTTAGCTCTATGCTAGGCCTGCTGTCTAGTCTTAGTGGTATTCACTGACTAGCTAGAAGTTCCAAATGATGTGTCTCGATGACCAATATGTCCATGACTCGGCCGATGTTGGCGTTGGCTGGGGACATTGAGGAGATTTTGCTGGCCCTCCCCGTCGTCGGGCAAATGATGGAGATGCAAAAGTGGTGGCCACAACCACTAAAGGCTCTGGACGATTCAGGCTTGCACGGATGATACCATGGGCATTGTCGACCATTTTGCGAGAAATCCTGTCGTCCTGTTTCTGAGATCCGTAACTAGAAACCTGATACCACTTGCCTTCACTGTCGATGCTGATGTCTGGCCTCACAAAGAAGCATGCTACTTGCGTCAGGGCTGGGCCCAGCCTGACTATGTTGTTATCGACCTAGTCTAGGAGCTAGTCTTTGAACACATAACACTTCTTGAGAGTGTTCCCCAGGATTCGGTGATATGGGAAGTAGTAGGGGTGATTAGTGAGGTTCGCCTCTTCTGGCCTTCTGCACCCAGGCAAACGCACAATCCTCTATTCCAAGCCACTTTGGAAATAACAGGGGACCTGATTCTCGCTGAACGAGTAGGCCTATTTTCATATGTTTGGAGACGGGGACCTTAGAGCCTGACCTTGACAGGGGCTTTAGGATCCTGTCAAGGAGGCAGGGCCAGATTGTCCCACCTATCTGGTGGGGGTAAATCACATGGGGGAACCTTCTGATTCCGAGGAGGCCTATACTAGGTTGGAGGATGTGCCTGTGGTTGCGGGCCTCTACGAGGTTGCTCAGCCAGCTCCACTAGTAATAATCATAGCTATATGGGGGCCTCTATTTTGTCCACCATGACAGGATCCGCTCTGCTAGCCCTCCTTATGAGAATTAAAGAGGGGAACCGATGTTCCTGGCTGGCCTATTGCAGGGCTTTTTACAGGTGATGGGCCTTATCCGAGAAGATTCGAAATCATCCAGGGTAGTTCTTGCTGATCAGAGAGGGAACCAATTTCTTCTTCATATTTCCCACACACAACATCAATAATTTCTCCTGAGTTAGGGGTATGTAAAAGGAGTACGTGGGTTCTATCCACTTGGAAATAATGTTTGTGACACGCTCATCGATCATATGTTTTCACTTGAAGATGTCTACGATTCTCTTTTTCTGCAAGGTGGAGATGAACTACTAGATGAATTGACTACAAAGGTCCTCCCAGCTGGTTACTGATCCAATGGGGAGCTGGTTGTACCAGACAATTGCATGCCCCTCCAATGTCGCCACAAAGCATCGGAGTTTTGCAGCCTCCTGCTACACTGGAGTACCTAACATGGGACCACACCATGAGGTGAAGTGGGCCAGACGATGGGGAGGGTCCCCTATCCTACTGAATGGGGAAATTTTGGGAATCCCGAAACCTGGAGGCTCCGTCATATCATCCACTAATGCTGGATATGGCTTTCCATCAGGTGGGAGTGTCACCTATCACAATTCCAACACATCATGGTGGGGAATGAGTGCCTCTATTGGAACATCTGGGCGGGGGGTTCCTTTTTTGACAGAGACACCAAACCACGAGTGCATTGGAAGTTTCTTCAACATGGTATGGTTACTCAATGGATTATGGCTTGGCTAGTGGGGTGACCTGCAGTGTCACTTGAGGAACCCGATGTTGGTTCCTAGGATTGTCGTGCCATTCAGGAGGGTTTGGCGGGACATATTGTGCCCTATATCCATAAGTTTTGGCCTTAACCATATTTGCGGGGGTAGGATGGTCAGGGTCACTTGGAGGCAGCTCACCGAGGGGATGTTGTTTCTACCCCTGCTGCACTGGCATAAGATTTCCATAGTCTGGACATCGCTATGCAGCACGTTCAGCGATGAGGTCATCGACCAACTTCTCTTGTTTGGCTTGTATTTGGCACAACACGGCCTTCTGAGGGTGCTCCTCCATCCTCTGCACTGAGGCATACGGGTCAGAGTGTTTGGCAGCACCAAGGTGCTCTTTACCCATACTGTGATTTTGGCTAAGGACCAATACCTCAGTGGGAATAAAAAGGTGAAGTACATTTCTCTGCTAGTGAGTAACTCTTCTAGATGGATCCTAGAGTGGGGGAATTCTATCGAGGGGTATGTATCCATCAAAAATCTCTAGCTCATTCTCCTCATCCACTATATCAGCCATGTTTACTGTGACCCTTCCTGAGGGCATGTCCTCAATATTGACTAGCGAGTCAGACTATCGTTAGAGTGGACTGAAAAGGAGGGTGACTTACAACCCCCATCCATGGATTTTCATGTGGGGGAATCCAATTTGATAATCTTGTGGATTATCATTAATCTCTAAACACATTTCTGTTTGATGTCCTTACGACGTCCTAGTTACTTGGGGCGCTGGGCCACAAGGAGTGCATCCAAATCAACTTGATGGTATTTCTTGATAATTTATTAAAAATGAACTTGGATCCTAGGATAAACCCCTTGTTAATGATGAAGGAGTATTTGCATCGCCAAGAGGGTTTGGCGGAAACAGTCAACTTCATCTAGGGTGAGGGATTCAGGCATTCAAAAATTTGGCGCTGCCACAGAACAGAACATCTTGTGGAAGTGGTCCACTACGAGGATATTCCATCAGCTCCTCATCTCGAATTTAGGTTCTGGTCCTTCATTACCCCACTCGTGAACCAAATACGGATGAGGAATTGGAAACGATACAGAGGAAGACCGTTGGGATGGTAGGCTGGCTGCTGGGGAATACAACGAACATGGTGATTGGCCGCCGAATCTCAGGTTGTCCTCCAAAGAGTGTAGTGACCAGGACACAACATCGCAATAAGATAGTATCATGAACTCATTTCCCGGTGCAGGGGCTCAGTTTACTAGCGATAGGCCACACTGCTACCCGACCACCATCGGTACCTAGAATAGCTCTCCGTGATCTATAGTCGAGGTAGAGAGTTCTTATGGTGATGATGGTGGTGATTTCACGACTGTAAATTTTGGGGTTTCCAAATTTTCATCTTCCTGGATATAGTTGTAGAGGGTGGATAGATCCAATGGACCTCACATTATAGGAGTACTGGGCTGATCTTCCTTATTCCTGCACCATCCCTTGGCTCAAAGGAGCGAGGGGATGGTTCCTGCATTGAGTCATACTCTACATTGGAGTCTGAGAAGAACACTGGTTTAATCTATGACTGGACCTTCCTCAAATACTTCTTATGATGATGAAAACCCACCTTCCAACCAAGAGGATCGATCTTCTAGATAGGGAAGATTTCCGACATGAGGAGGTCCTTCGGCCATACTGGTGATGGTGCAGGGAGGACTTCCACCTGAGAAAATCGGGGTGTGCGGAGCACATGGGTAGATATCAAATGGGATATGGGGAGGACCTACGTGGGATGTATTGGAGTTGGTAGGACATCCACTTGAGCCTGTTGGATAATGGGTGGGACCCCCATACTTGTTTCCTCTAATGACATCAGTATGAGGAGGGGCCTCGTACTGGTCGATCTGAACACAGGTAGGACCTCCATGCTGGGTGTGGTGAGGCGAAAATGGCCCTCACTCCACTAAATTTTGCAGAGAGGAGGACCTTTTCTAGCTTCTATGAGAATACAGGGAGGGTCCACACATTGAAGAGTGGAGGAATTTACAACGCCCCCAAACCAACAGTTTGTGCTTGGAGGAATGACTCCATATTAGGTGTAGTGGGAAAGGGAGAGAATTCCGTACGGATCGCCACCGCCAAGGGGGGACCCTCATTTAGAGTGAAGATAGAACACGGAGGACCTACATGCTAGGCCTCAAAGTGGAGAAGTCCTGTATTTACCAGGGTAGCAGTACAGGTAGGACTTTTGTACTGGGTGTTGTTGCCATGGGTTAGTCCTCGGTGGCCACTGCCTGTGTCAGTGACCTAGAGAGTCGACCCATCATGCCCATGGGGTGGTTGGGGCCTCAATCCAGATCAGGCGTATGAATTTACTTGTTCATAATATACATGGAGTTGGTGATATACGTTGGTGGTGGCTCGGGCCATAGTAGCCGCTGACATTGATGACCCTTGGTGGGCATCCTCTTCAGCTTTCACCTGAATCTGGCATCAGGTTAGACGGACCAGAGTCAGTGGTACAGGTACATGGCTTACCAGATCCTCGGCCAGTAAGACTGGGTGGTGGTGATGACGTGTCCTTGTGGGAACCCTTGTAGGAATCCCTTAGAATTGGATCCTGGCTAGGCTGACCCAGATATCACCTACCTCATCGGTGTAGGGTAGGGAGTCATCGAGGTGTTCTGGGGAGAGGCTCCTGAAACAGATATATAATGGAGTGGGTAGCAGTGGCTCCCTGCATGGCCCTCGTGGGTGGAATTTATGACAAGGTGAAGGTTCCTATCAATCTAGGTGGGCCACATCATGAGTCGGGATAATACCATCCTCCTCATACCGGCGTACAAGATCATTGATCACCCTTAATAGGATGAACTCTAAAGGGGAAATGGGGCGGAGGAACCTTGCGGTCGTGGCAGTTGAGACCATCACAGAAGAGGTGGAACCATGTAGGATTTTCACACTAGTACTGCCACTTCCCATGCGTCTGTGGGTAGGCGAGGACCGAGTTCCGGGTGCAACAGTTTGGTTTCTGAAAACAGGGGGAATAACTCATCAGTGTTGAACGAAAAAGGAACTGACGACCAGTACCCTACTTCCATCCCATCTTCCATGACTGGTAAGAGGGGTCCATGCTGACAATGTCATATACCAAGACATCCAATTTTCTACTTCCCCAACGTCTCATGAGTTTCATGCCATTCCCGCTATTTTCATAGAGGGACCTGGCGGCGTATATCTGGATATTGTGATATGCTAATCCAATGATGTCTTGAACACTATTAATATCTAAATTGAGGAGAATATATTCATGTCAGGTTCACAGTTTCTGTTTCTGATGATTTTTTAGTGGCATGCGCATCGGTCTTGTTCGAGGATGAAAGGTGCAGTTTTGTTTCCCTACATTCCTACTTTCTAAATGTGGGTGGCATCCGTCTCTATTTCAGGGATGATTTCTCTTTGATCGAAATGGGATGATGGAATGTCGGTTCTTCCTTCCATGGATTTATTCTCAGAACTCATCACCTATTCCAGGTCTCCCTTATAGATCTAAAATTTTGTTTATGAAAATCTTCCTTGTTCCATATCTTCATAGACACCAGTTAATTACACTACTTCTATCAGGACATTACAAAGGGTCTGGTGAGGGCAACAAACTTCGGTCTAGAGAGTATTCATGTTGGACATCACTGGCATGTCTGGACATTGGGACACTGGCGTGTCTGGGTTTCTTTCCCTTATTATAGGGATTCTTGAGGGCAAGAAATCCCAATTAATCACACATCAAATGCGGGGAATTTTATGACATGGGCATGTATCTGAGGTTTTCCTCAGCTTCCCATGTTTAAAATTGTGTATTCTGAGAGTTTAACGTCTAGAGGAGACAGATCAGACTAAAAGAACACTGATTTGAGTGGATCAGATGGGTTCAACCCCTGGAGGGAACACTGCTAAAGGGGGGTGAGTTTTCAAGACCTCATTGGGATTTGGCGGTATGGGTAAGAATCAAGATGGATGATGGAGTGTTTGAATGATTTGGATGGTGAATGGGATAGAACCATCATGAGGATGAATGTAATTTTGGTCTTGAGTATCGTGGAGACTTCCTACATATCACCGTGGCCGGGAATCAAAGTCTGCATAGTTCATTAGGGCAAAGGGACGCCTAAGGAGGTGGCCCGTGAGAGTGGACCCATATATTGGACCTGGAGGAAGTGGAACATCTGGGTTGGGGAATGAACGTTCCGAAACACATAGACTCGGAGAGAAGGCAAGGAAATGGACTTGAATTGGGGGCATACACATAGGATGACAACCCGATGAGGTGTATGGGGCTCATGCATGGTTAGCCGCCCAAGTTGGTCCAACCCCTCTAGGATAGACCAAAGATGATGGTCCAAGAAAATAGGATTACAATGCCTTTCCAATGAGTAGTGGACACAACTGATTTCCAGTAATAGAGGTCACAACGACTTTCCAATGGATAGGGTCACAACGGCTTACCTCTGAGTGGGGTCACAATGGCTTACCGGTGTATGGGGTCACAACAACTTACTGCTGGATGTGGTTGATCCTAAAAGGAAGATTCCTACGTACCCTTCCTAGGAGACTGAGATCAAACACATGTAGTTCATATGGGATGGGGGTTGGTAGAATGATGTGAATGAGGACTTGGGGTCCAAATGGATAGTGGGATTGAACCTCGTGGAGGCTTCTTACATATCATGCCTTGGCAAAGATCAAATACCTTGTAGTTTGTGGATGAGTTTGGTGAAACGACGTGAAGGGGGTCAGAACCAGTGGGTGGTGGGATTGAACCTTAGGGAGGATTCATACGTACATCACCTTGGAAAGGATGAAAGACCATGTAGTTTATGTGGCTGGAATGGCTTACAAAAGACTGGGGGAACAACTACTTTCCACTGATTGAGGTCCAATGTTTAACATCATGCAAGACAGGGGTGAACCGACATGATGTGGGACTTGGGGCCCTGATAGATTGTGGGATTGGACCTCGTGGAGGCTTCCTACGTACCTTGAATTTGAAAGGATCAAAGGCCTCGTAGTTTAGGTGGTGTGGGAACCAAAATTAAGGGGGTCAGAACGACCGGGTGTTGGGCTTGAACCTCATGGAGGCTTTATACGTACCTTTCCTTGGCATGGATCAAAGACCACGTAGTTCAGGTTGGATTTTGGTGAACCAATTTGAAGGCGGTCAGAACGACTGTGTGTTGGGAATGAACTATAAGGAGGCTTCCTACATACCTTCTTTGGGAGACAAGTATCAAAGAACTCTTACTTTTTGAAAGGGGGTATTTAGGGGCTTATTCTCTGAGGTACCCTGAGTTGTTGGTGAACCAACCTGAAGGGGTGTCGTAACCAATGGGTGTTTGGATTTAACCTTAGGGAGACTGAATATGTTCCTTGCCTTGTAAGGGATCAAAGTCCACATAGTTCAGGATTAGATTTTGATGAACCAACGTGAAAGGGGGTCAAAATGACCAGGTGTTGAGCTTGAACCTCTCGGAGGATTCCTACGTACCATGCGTTGGAAATGATAAAAAACTACATGGTTTAGGATTGATATTGGGGAACCAATGTGAATGGGGTCGGAATGACCGGGTGGTGGGCTTGAACTACAAGGAGGCTTCCTATGTACCCTTCCTTGGAAAGGATCAAAGACCATGAAGTTCAGGTATGGGTTGTAGGGCTTACACTCTAAGCTGCCCAGATATGATGTCATGGTCGATGCATGATCTAAGCCGACATGAGTCATGCTTGGTGTGAGAAACAAGAGACAACAAAGACATGACAATCACATCGTGAATGGTGTGTTCATGAAAAGTATAGTGGGAAATACCTGTGGTTAGAAGCTCAAAGATGATACAGGGGCTCATGCATGGTTAGCAGCCCAGGGAGATTGAGACTTACTCCAGGATGGAGGCCTGGATAGTGATAAATCCCGGCGAGAGAGAGTTTTGGAACCCAGGAAGAGCTGAGGAGAAGGGGTGTTTCCTCCTACAAGGAATGCTAGGGGATTACACTAGAGTGGTTTCCCATTCACCTCGGATAGTGGCCGCTCTGAAGAAGAGGATCTCTTTCCATGTGAGGAACGATCTCACTCTCGTGAAGACTATTGGGTGTGCAGAAGGTCCATGGTGGGTACCCTGGGGTATGCTGCATGGGGAAAGGCCACAGTTTAACCTCATGTGCTGAGGACTAAAGTGCTTCGCAGTTTGACATCTTGTAGCTTGGACGAGGGTGCTTTCACTCCGCACCCCTTCGTCTTACAAAACTGGAACCCTCTACTCCTTTGTGAAGCGAAGGGATGAAAAATGCTGGGGATGATGGTGTTTTGGGGTGAACCATTGGGGGGTCCACGTTTGCAAGGCTATGCGAAGAAGATATAGGTGTTAGTGTGCCTATGCGAAGAAGAATGATACGAAGCAATGCATTGTGAAACACCACCCAATTTACTTTGAAGTTACTTCATACAAGCCTATAAGTTCATACAGGATAACGATGTGTTATGTAGATGTTTTTGGCATGGGAGGTGCCTGAAATTGATTTCCTAAGGAGAGACATCGATCACGTGGGCACGAGGAGGGAGGCTTGTGCTCAAAATGGAACAGTTGAAAAGAAAACACTGGGTCGACATGAAATGGAGACACATGCGGTGAAAAAAACTGGTCGACATGAAATTGGGACACTTGCATTGAAATCACTAGTTTAGTTTTCAATTGGGACACTTATGTGGAAAAGACTGGGTCGGTGCTCAATTGGAGGTCTTTGGCGCCCAAAGGGACACCACTGTTTTTCTTGCAAGGAAAACAAGTTGCGCACAAGTGGATAAGATGGCGTGCAAGGAATAAGGGCATGAACACAATAGGAATGGATTTTGTGTATGGGATGGGACATGAAGGGATTCAGACGAGGGTTAAGCCACTGTGGTCTCACGCGAAGGAGGACCCTTGTGCGGCCTGTCATGAAAAATCCAATTCCTGAAAGCCATCTTTTTCGTGCAGAAGTGTAGGATTTTGCATAGAGGAGACGGTTCAAATTCTTCAGCCATTGGAAGTTAAATGGGAACCCTTCTATTTATAGGCAGTCGGGGTCGCACAATCTAGGCGAAAATAGGTCCATGAGAATGTTTGTGCACCAGTGTCGGCAACACGAAAGATCTTTCACGTAGGGAGGCACACACAAATTTCCACACTCGTGGTCGGCGGCACAAAAGTTTCCACGCGGCGCAAAAGTTTGAGTGTCAGGGAAGATGTTTCCACGCAGTGCAATAATTTTCCCTCAAGGGCAGAATTTTCCACACAGGGAAGGTGTTTTCGACATTGGATCGATCGTTTCCATGCAGCGCGGGAGTTTTCACTCAAGCGTAGAAAACAACCTTAGATCCCACAACTTTCCTCATGGGATAGATTTTTTTCTTTCCCATCTATTATTTTTTTGCATGGCCCTTCTGGGCCCCCAGAATTGATCACTAGTTCAAAATATGTCTTTGATTTGTTTCCCCAAAACCTCTTTCTACCATTGATCATTTTGTGGTGTCTATAATATGGTTATGTAATGAAGGATGTGTAAATAGTTTCATAAAATCGTTTGTATATACTTGGAATATAGAAATTGTTTTTCATAACCATTGGTATAGTGTGCATGTTTTAATGGTATATCAATCGTTTTTAAAACCATAGGTATACATTATCTATACCAACAGTTTTATAAAAAACATTTGACTTATAGTTCTTCTAAATTCCACCAAGTGTATCACCTCTTCGTATCTAAAATCTATCTATGAATTACCCTATGAGAAGTTCCATATTCTTTCCCAGATGTGGCAACTATCTTTGGATTCAGTTTTTATTTTGTTGTTATTTAATATAAAAATTTTTAGATCCATTTTAGTTATATATTCTACAAATATTCATTTTCCATTATTTAATATAGAAAAACCACCTATTTATGGGACAATGTTTTCATTCCCACCAAAATAAATATCTCACCCCTTAAGGTTTTTCTCTGATTCTTATTGAATATTGACATTGTAAATTCAAAATACTCTATCTCTTTTGTCTACAATAATTTTCATTTATTTATATGAATGAAATAATAACAATTTTCTTATCATATTCTATTTTAATTTATTGATTTATTAGTATAATAATAGTAATTATATAATTTAATGAGGAATATGATTTTGTGGGATGTATTTTATTTCATTATGTTACACTCTACTACTATATAAATCTAGTATTACACTATAATATTGTTATATATATATTTGTAAACTCTATAATTATTTATTTTGGTAATTTTTTTGGGAAAATTATTATAGGGATAAGATATTATTAATTTAAATATTATATTTTAAAATTTGAAATTATTGATTCCATGTCTCAAAAATTACCATACACCAAACTCTATGTGTTTAATCCTAAAAACATGAATTTTAATCATTATATACATGTTTAATCTGATGGGATATCGATTTTAATATGAAATCTTCCCATCCCACTATATGATTCTAACCTAATTAAGTGATTTATTAATCCATACATGATCAAATTCTCATATATATGATTTTTATCACTATTTATCATGAAATTTAATAGTATTTGATAAAGGGGTCTCTTTGAATGCCTCCCATGATTAATTTTTTGAAGGTTAATTATAATCACTATTATTAAACCAAAAAACCTATATTACGATATGTAAAAATAATTTTTTATATCATATTTAAAAATAGTAGTTTATAATATAGAACATTGTTACTATCCAAACTACCTACTTTAGAAAATGAATGGTTATCCTATAATGAATAATTATCTCGAAAAAACATTTCATGCCTCCCAATTCAAATGCATCCACCTTGGAATTGTTTTATTAATTGCAATAATATTTTCATTGTATCATTAAATTGATCACAATTTTGTTTCCACCACTTATTGTTCACATTACCTGATTACTTCAAACACTTTTTGTAATACACACATTTAATTTAGTTTTCCACTATATTATATTTTTCATCTTTTTTATCACCTCTCTCTCGCATTCACTCATTATCACACACATTAAAAAAGTGAATTTAATACGAGTAATATTATAGAAATATCAATTATTAACACAATGTTGTGTATAATTAAGTATAGTTATTACTCATTGATATAATGGGATTCTATATCATAGTTTTATATTTATAGTATGTTTTCATATATGAAGTTTTTTTCTTCCTTTATATTATGATTTTTATATACACTAGTCTATTAGTTAAGGTTTTATATAATTTATATAATTCTAATTTACTTAAATTCAATTTTCATTTAACATCAACATTATTTCATTTCTTTTACAAAATCACTTCAAATATTTTTTATAGAATGGATGTAATTTCAATGTATTAAACTGATCAGGTCCGAAAATATTACCAAGTCATGTTGGTGTGGTTTCAAGATTATTCACTTAATAATTATTTACAAATTAGAGATATACACTTACCATTTTATAATTATGTCAGAAGACTGTGGTTATTTCATGATGAAGTTAGCTACCATTTAAACAAATATGATTTAAAAAATACTATGTATGGTATGTATTGGCATGATATTTGAGAGAATTAAGGATAATTATGAGTTCATTCGTCACACAGATAGATAGTGATGGAATGAATTTTATTTCCTATATCCAGATTTTGTATCTAATGTGTCTAATGTAAGGTCAGGTCTATCACATGATTGTTATAATTTGTTTAGAAAATGATTACTTTTCTAATAACATTGTTATTTTCAGTACTCATTTATAGCCTTACTATATAAATTTTAATTAGAAACATTTTAAATTAATGATTATACTTCTACATGAACATTATAATTATTTAAATGATATAGATGTAAACATGAAAATAAACAAAATAGTTGAAACCTCATTGAAATGTGGTTGTGTAAAAGTATGATGCACATTTGAGTGAGATATTTCAGATGTGTGATGTAATTATATGGATGATAAATTTTTTTCCTAATTTTTAAATGATGTTTGGATGCAGCACAAATGTAAATATATCATGTATTATTATTATGAAGAATATATGCAACAAAATTATAAAATATTTTAGTAGTTTCAGTTTTATGAAACATTGAAGACTATAGATATTGTATAATCCATATAGGAATAATCTTCAAAGGTTTGATAATACCATGGGTACTGAAAATCAACTTCTACATATGTATAGTGTTCGTTTTTAGTGAGTTGAACTATTTTAGTTTCTCAATCGAGATGGGTAAGATAAAATCTAGAAATATGATGAATGTTAAAACAGAAAACATTTTAAATGAAATTATAATAGTTTTTTCATTGGGTTATTATATTGGCAAGAAAAAATATATGACATTTCATAGATGTGATACGAGTTGAGAAAAAATTATGTGGTTTTTTTAAATTCTTTATATTATAATGAGAATGATATAATGTGATTTATGATCTTTGTGTGACATGGTGGATTGGGGTATGTAACCAAAATTGAATCCTATATATATCAGTAAATATAAATTCAATGTTATAATTTCTTTTTATTTGATCACACTTATAGAGAAAAAATAAAATTTCTAGAAGTACAAGAGAAAATTATTGAAAATGATGGATAATAAATAAATATATAAAAATTATTCAACATAAGAGATCTAA
This sequence comes from Viscum album, assembly GCA_963277665.1. Classification (NCBI taxonomy): domain Eukaryota; kingdom Viridiplantae; phylum Streptophyta; class Magnoliopsida; order Santalales; family Viscaceae; genus Viscum; species Viscum album. Next base: position 547,517,073 of record OY728157.1, read on the forward strand.
ATCTAAAATAATTTATCAATCATGATTATGACATCCAACATCATGAGTTGACAACAATAGAAAAATCAATCATCTATTTTCCAATAATGAATTTTTTTAGTTTTTTTTTTGATTTTTTAGATATCATATTACTAATTAGTTTTCTATTTATTTATAAAAAAAATAGATGATAGACTGTTCATTTTTGGTGATTAAGAGAAAACATTTACCCTATAATTTTTCACATTCATTTTTCATCCTACTATCCATCTTCCAAACGAAATACTTCTTGGGGGACCTCCAGAATTTATTAGGATGTATCAAACTAATGAAATATATTCAAATGGATGTTTTTATTCAGAATAAGAATCGTAATGAATGTTCTATCATGAACGGATACATGGATAAAGAATAATGGTTTTCTATTCAATGTATTTTTATGATGTGAAAACGATATAGATCAACCAAATATGAAATGAGGAGAAGTATAAGAAAATTTCAAATAATTTTCCTTCACATTCCAAACATGGTAAATAATTTTATCATCTAGATTGACTATATTTATCCCTGATGATCGAGAGAGGGAACATCACAAAGTTCTCATAAAGTATGATATTATTAATTATGTAACAAGTATATAAATTTTAAAATGTATATGTTATCTCATCTCATGTAATTGTACATATATACTAAAATATTTCTATTTTTTCACAAGGGAGTTTCTAAAATGGAAAATATAAATAATCATTATTTATTGGTTAGAAGGGTAAAAATATTCGTAGAATATAGTTTTTTTCATCGATGAAAATGAAGGTAGAATTGTTAAAAAAGAAATTATAGTAATTAATTTTTATTTAATTTTAATGTTCATTTTTATTTTAGGTATTGTGTTTTCCCACTAAATCTATCTTTATGGAAAAAAATCATTGTATTTTGTTTCTAAATTTGTGGTTTTTGAATGAAAATCACATGTCGTCAATGTTTAAAAATTCATAACCATTGAATGAGAAATGTATATTAGAAAAAAACATGATGGTATAATGGTAAATTAAAAAAAACTATTCTAATTGGGCATCATGTGTTAGACCTCGATTTGGAAATTTATCTTATTATGGAGTCGTTGACAAATTATTAATATTGGATTATTACATTCATGGCTGAGTCACTATATAGAGATGTAATTGACTACAATTGATGATGTCTCATGTAAAAATTAAGGATAAATATTGAATTTGATTTATTTAAATGACTCCCTATCCTTCTACTGATGAGCCATATATATTTTTATAAATGGAGAAATTGGGTTTTTATGTTAAAAATCACTGACAACCTGAATTTGGTTTCATTAATGAATTAATCCCAATACATGTTTTTGTTTATCATGATTATTAAATTGACACAATCCTTATAGTCAATTGTTTACATGATGTTGTAGTGGGGAATATATTGAATCATCCATATTATTTCATTATACATTGGGTTTACCTGGACTTTGGTTGTTAATGATCATGATATTCAAATTTATTTTCTAATTCATAAATATATTTTGTATACTACATGTCCTTCATATATATTTAAAATATGTAATGGCCGATTTTCATTTTATATTTAATTTTAAATATTGAAATTAATTGTATTATAACCTACCAACCCAATAAAATCTCGAACAATTAAATTTTATCTCATAAATATTAATTTAGTTGAATCAATTTCAACTAATAATAAAAAAATAAAAATCACTGATAAAATTGACCTAAGAAAATAATTTAATCAATAACCTAACCCAAATCATGATCCAAATTACCTAACCCCTACAAATAAAAAAAATTTCTTAATAAATTTACTGAAATAAACCAAATTACCTAAAAAAATTGAATTGGATAATATTGGAAATAAAATAAAAAAATACCACACCAATTCTAAAAATGATTATTTGAATTTATATTTATTTCTTGGAAAATTTTTTAATTATTGGATATTATTCTCACTAAATATAAATATTTTTTTAATATAACTATGTATCCTTTATTTGGTTTAAAAATTATTATTTCTTAATTAATTCAAATCCAATTTTTTTTCCACTTTTGATAACACATTATTTATTGATATATTATTATTTCCATATTTCTTTTCAAATGTTGGATAGGAAAAACATTGATATGATATGATGGAAAATGATGATTTATAGTAATCCCCAATGGATTTATTTTTTTGTACTTACATTGGTGATAGGTGAAAGAATTTTATTTCATATATATATATATATCACGAACATATATTATTATGTGACTACATTTTTTTAGCTATTAATGTGGATATACCACATAATATATAGTTATTATTGGAAAATCCAAGTGGTTTGAGTTCTCAACTCGACAACATGAGAGGAGTGGTACTAGAGTTACATGAAACACACAGAATACTCAATCGAACCCCACCCCCAGCCTTTGACATACCATCTAACACAACTTCATATCCCACACTGTCGTTTGAGGGACATGACATATTTAGATCATCTATTTTTTCCAAAATTTTCATCTAATCCTCCATGGATTTATTTCCCAAATTTAATGATTTCTCATACTCCCCATTAATATTATACATTTCCATAGAAAATGACACCATCATCTATTCCTTATACTTCATTCTTACCAAGATGTTATGTTAATTCTTCATTCAATTCTACTCCAAAATATTTTGATCCATGTTTGTAGAAAATTTGTACCCCTACTTATATATAGATGGATGATCACATAGATCCAAGGGATCTAGTGACACCCACTAATCATACTTCCTTAGGTATATTGTTTGACCCCAAATAAAATAATTGTGATAATTTATTTTCATTCCAATATGTATTGATATAATATTTGTATTTATTTAGTTCACATCTATATATACCACTATGTGGAAAGGGCATACATGTATTCATAGGGTGTATAACCACCACACACTGCATGTGGTTGAGTAAAATGTATACAATCAAATGATTAGAAATAAGGGTGAGAGTGATCGTGTTTTGTAGTGACTATTTTCAAAAACACTAACAACATCCACGTTAGGACAGTCTTCTAAACGTACCTTCCAAATGAAATGAAGGATAGGTCTTGGGAGAAAATATCATTATGAAAATGTGTAAAATTTAATACTATTTTATTAATGTATTTATATAAATTAATATTTCAATTCCATCATTGTTATAATTTTCTTGATGGTGAGAATGAAAGGACAACATGGCTCATGGAATGTGGCTATATAGTGGGAGCATATAAGCACGAGTTTTATAGAGGATATAATGCTAGGGGAGGTACAGATTTAGAGACTATACTAATCATAATTGACTACCTAGTATTAAATTATTGGTAAATTATTTCCTAATGAAACAGTAATGAATTCATGGAAGAAATTAAATTTTAGGTTATCAAATGAAAATCTTAATGATTTCCATCAATACATAGTTTTTTATTATTGATTTTTTTCAATTAATTATAATAAAAAATTATGAAATAATGATTCTATAAAATACATCCACTTATTAGGGAAAAATAAGATACTAGATCATGAAAAGAAGAAGGTAAGATAGTCGTTTAAAATTATCTTATTTAAATAAATTATAGAAATAAAATTTTTCAATTTTTTATATATAAGTTATTTTTTATGTTTTAAGACTATATTTATTAATTTGATAATTTGGGATATATTTATGATATATTTCTTATTGGAAACTATGAAATTTCATTTAACATAGAATATTTTCTGGTGGAATATAATATAAAAAATTAATCTTGAGGGAATTTTTTATGTGTTAGTTGGGATACATTGGAAAAGAGTGTGGGCTGCCTCTTAGGAGTTAATTAGGAAGTGGTTTTCAATAATTGTTTTCATAGACTTCAATGATATCAAATATGTCATAATATTATATAAAAATAAAACTTATTTGAAAGATAATTTTTTATAATAGTAGAAAAATAATTATTTTGAACCTAAATAAAACATTGAATGTTTCAATTAATCATTAAATTTGTTGATTGAGAATGATTTACTAAATGTCACCAATATATTATTTATTCATTAGCTAATACACTATCATTGAAATATTGAAATAAAATTAGTAGGATCTCCTAGTGTGGGATTAATCTTCCTTATAATCCGTATTTGGGATGTCAATATGTTCATACAGACCTCTAAAATATGTTTAGACTACTTACACCTCCCACACTGATTATCATGAGTATTTGGGTCATCGTGTCTTGAAAACCACTCCTAAAATTCAAATAATTATGCATGAGGAATCCATTTATTTTTTTGGGCTTTAAATTTTTTTCTCCACATTTCATTCAATATATAACTGGGATAGATAAATGATCATGTATTCTTTAGTAGTATGGTTAAGTAGATTTGATCATTCGCATGGATTCTAATGAAGGACCTCCTCAAAACCAAACTCCCTTTAATATTCATATATTTATACTTTCATTTTAATCAACATAATTCCATCATAACAAGAACTCTTATCTTATGTAAAGTAGTTGGAGAATTTATTATTCTTCTATAGCATGCCTATATATCTTAATATTTTTGTGAAACATTCTTATTTTCAATATTACTTGAGTTATGATAAATAAATTTCCTTTTTATAAAACCCAAGTATATCTTTCCTTCACTAATTCTCATATTAAAATTTTTGTTCATATACTTTCTATATTTTATTGAAATTTATTCGATGAATGTGATGATCATGAATATTTACAAGAAATCAGATATTTGAGTTTCAAAAAAAAATCTTTAAGCATCAAATACTATTGGAGGAAAATGAATTTTTATTATTCTTCAAAGTAATTTTCTTCACATAATCATTTATTACCATTGTTGAAGGATTAAATAAAACTATATATTTTTATATATTATTCCAAAAATTAAATTAATACATTGAATAATATTTATAGCTCCATAAGTAATCAAAAAATACTCTTATTATTTTAATTAAAAGTCTAAAATATTTGATTTAATTATGTTTATTAATAAAAAAACTATTATTTTCGGTAGTATATAGTGAATAGCATCAATACTAATTTAACACATCATCCACATATGAAATTATAGGATCCTTTTCAAATTTTATAATCAGCCTATATATTTTTTTTGTTTGAATCTTACACTATATATAAACTTGAATTCACGAAAATATAATTTATATGATGGATGACACCTTTTTAATTGAGATTTATTAATATTGCTATCTAGATTATTTCAGACTCATTTTCCCATATAATTGAGGTATTTTATTCAAAAATACAACAAAACACACATCATAGAATGCCACAACAAAATCAGAACACATATCACATAGAAACAACATTAAATCCTAAAGTTAATTATGTTTGTTTAATCATAATCCATTATTTCTAAAACAAGAATATATTCATTATATTGGAAATAATTTGTTTTAAACATTATAAAATTAAAAATATAATCCATATAATAATCTCAAATCCATAAAAATTTAACATTAATTTGAATCACAATTATTAATATTTAACGCATAAAACTCCTCATTTAAACAACAATTATATACCTCTTTTATTCACCATAATCATTTACTCAATGATTAAATAATTTTCAAATTTAACTTCATTATGATTAAATTTAATTCATTAATTTAAACATGTTTATCCATATTTACAACCTTCTAAAAAAACATTATAACATGAATGTCAAAAAATGTTTACAATGTTAATCTATAAAACATGAACTTGGTTTCCATTGGAAAAAACACACATGATTTTTTTTAATAATTAAATAACAATAATATAATATATAATCACAAGTTAAAAACCAAATAAAATAAATGTGTTACCAACATCAAACAATAATTAAAACCAACATAGGGAAGGGGTAGTAGAGACTATGAGAAAAAAAAAGAAATAATCCACCACATTTAAATTATAAGAGAGAATATTATAATTATAAAGAGACATAATCTCACCACGTTATTATAAATACATATGTCTGTTGAATCGATCATTGAGATATTACTAAATTTTCAAATATTTATATATTTTTTAAAGGGTAATTCAATAAAATAAATCAATCTATAGAGAGAATGAGATAGTTTATGATACTCATCTTTCATAAAAACAATCACAAAAAGAAAAACCTGATATAATTTAAAAAACTTGTGACATAAAGTACATCATGTGAGAATTTATTTATCCCAAGAATTAAATTAAATATTGTAAAATACCTTTTACATGTCAAAATTTCACTTAATGATTATAAATAATCATTATAGATAATTAATTATCAATCACTACACAAACCCAACTATTAAAATTAAAAATTCCAAAACATCATTATGATTACCTATAATTAATAAAAAACATTGACACCATTATAAACTTTATACTACCCCTTTAAACCTCATGGAATGATTATTAGATTCAAGATAAAAAAATTTCATGTCATAAATTCAATAATGTAAATCATTATAAAACTTTTTATTTTGTTTATGTAATCTATGAAATCACAAAACTCATTTTATTCCATAACATACTTAATTACATATAATATAATAATATAAACGTAAAATAATTTCTAATGTTTCCACATTATTAATCTATATGATTCCATGTTACCACGTTTATCTTTTAATTATTATCTAATTTCATACCAAATGATCAAGACAAAACTAAATTCCATTATCATATTTACCATAATTGACTAGATTATTTAATTAGAGTCTAAAACATATTCAAAACCACATACCTCAATGTATGTTAGCATTCCTCATTAAGACTATAAGATTGATTCATATTCTAATAACCAAATATCATGAATCCATGAATAAATATAACAATAATAAAAAATAAAACATAAAATAATATAACCTTATTTTTCTTTTACCTAAAAAGCTAGGAAAATGAAATACACACTAGTTAGACACTAAAAATGGATTTTTAATATTCCTAAAAACATATCATGTCTATATTTAATACACTCTTGTTAACTAAACATTAAAAATAAAAAACTAAATAATCAAAAATCATATTTTTCATGTGTCTCATTGACTCTAATAAAAAACATTATTTTCTATATTCTATCATCAATATAATTGAAGGGAAAAATTCATTTATTTTCATTAGTTTAAACACTTTCAATCTAAAATATAGAAACATAGAAAAAAATGGAACACATATATCATATATTTAACCTTTCCCTTTTACTATATTATACATGTGTTTAATCATGATTTTTATTTTCAATAAATATATTTTATTTCCATTAATATTTAATTTCATTTCCCTTTTATTACTATAAATAATACATTTAAATAAGAATACAAAAATTCCATTTTTTGATAATTTTTCAAATTATTATGTAATGATATATTTAATTTTATTAATTTACTATACAAAATATATTTTGTTAACTGGCTCATATCATACTACAAAAAATTAATCAATCATTATAGAAAATCATATATCATTATAATGTATATCATTTATATTTTAGTTATGAAATAAATTATTAAAACCCAATTTTAAATTATGTTTTTTATATATTAAATTTAATTTTATATATTGGTTTTAATACGCAACTATGTGTGCATGAAGTATTGGTGTTTTAGGAGGATGTATAGGGTTTACAATTCATAAGTATCAGTCAAATGGAATATGGTCAAATGGAAAAGAACCTTGTGTTTTTATTATTTAGGTAATACGATTTCTTTTTAAGTAAACTCCATGTAGATTAAGTTCACTCTCTAGAGTATTACATGGCCATGTGGCTAAGTACTTTGGAATAAAACTCTTTGAGGACAACACAATTTGTACATTGAGTAATCCCTATGTAGTGTTACATGACCATGTGACCAATTTAATGGTAAGACAAACATTTGTAGACTTAACATCATGTATTTTAAGTACAAATCATGTAGTTTTATCTATCCATATGGTCGGGTACTTGTGATGACACCCCATGTGAGGGGTAAATGTTCATATACTGGTACATGGTCAGGCCTTGGGTGAGAGAAGTCTATGTATATGTATATGGAAAGATGGTTTTTTATATTTCACACCATGTAATCATAATTACACAACATGAACTTGTCTAGTAAGGTTTTTGCTGTATTTCTACTTCATAGTCAGAATTGGACTTGTCAATAGTTTTTTACCATATTGGTTTGATATATATCATGTTGATGGAATCCATTTAGGATTTTGAGGCCATCAGGAGTGTGTTTTGGATTGAGTAGGAGATTTTAGAGATTTTTACTTCTAGGATGTGTTTCTAAGGTCCTCTTGGTGATTTTTTTTTGTGATTAGTTAGTCTCGAGTGAGGTTGTGCGCCTGTTTGTAACCAAGGTTGAGGATTCTATGAGGGTTGATTTGAGGTTATGTAAATAGATATGGTAGGGGTTGATTGTAATCATGTGATAGTTTCTTTTGTTAATACACGAGGATTAGTTCCTTAGGATCCTTTTTGTGTGTGTGTCATCTAAGGATGATTGGTATGGTTGGGAGACATTAATTTGTTTTGTGATAGGTTTATGGACATTTTATGATAAATACGCTCCAAGTAGGGTTTTTTAATAAGGGTACACTTCTAGAAATTGTGTAGTTAGATGTTTCCCATTCATAGTTATGGAATTAGGTTTCTATTTTAGGTGAATGATTATTAGGATATGAGATGTGAGATTATTTCAGGTTTTATTTATCGATCACGCCTAAAGGGTTTGTTTTTATAAAAGATGCACTTTTTTTTGAACATACCACGATGAGGTATTTAAACTATGGTTGGTGGACTATACATTTTGGTATGCGTTAAGGTTGAGTTTGATCATTGATGTTCAAGTTGGATAGTATGGATGTAACTGAACCATGAAATGGATCACCTAGGGGTGGGTGTTTGAGTTTGTTCTTATTCATGACTAGATGGTAGGGGATAACTATGGGATATTAGTGGGCCTGGTGATTCCCAAACAACATACAAGGTTTCTCTTCTATACTGGTTAGATGTTATGAGGTAGGCTAGGTAGATTATAAATGAACTAGATTTATCAAACTAACCTAGTTTATATGAACATTATATATTGATTTATTAGGCCACCGAGGATATTGAACTCCCTTGTACCCTATTACGAGTTTAGACTAAAACATGTACCTTGGAGATGCACTGATAGGTTTATATTACCCATTTCTATCTACAAGACTCTTGTGACATGGTTGTACCCTCTTGAGAGAATACATGGAGATCCTACAACTATTTTAGATCATGTCATTGTATTTCGAGATCATACTATATTTTCATCTTCTTTTTTGATTGATATTATGAGATCCTTGGGTCTAACATATGTTTATTCTCTTTCATTGGACTTTGCATCTCCCTATTGATTATAAATAAAATCTTGATATTGTGTCTCTGTGAGACAAATTTCATAATAAATATATATAGGGCATAGAAATAGATTTATTTACATATGGTTTTAGGGTAGAAGTAGTGGATGTTTTCTTCTTTTCCCATTCATTTCTCTATGTATTATATTTTTTCATTTTTTTAGTTTTATAATTTAAATCATTTTGACATGACACATCATGCATGCACATGCTAGGAATGAATATGTTAAGACAAGTGTTTAGGTTTCCTATTGAGAATTATTTCTCATACCTTTTTTATGAACAATGGTGTGTGGGTGGGGGAATCAAATTTCTTATTTTTGGTTGATAATGGTATAGAATGAATTTTGAGAAGGCCCAGTGTTTCATTTCATATTTGGATGGCTCATTTTGTGTATGTGTTTCAAGATGGAGCAATTCTTAAATCGTGGAAACTAGGTATGTGGACTATATTAAAGTCACATTAGTCCTGGTATTATTTAATTTATACTATTTCATTCTGTATATGCTTTCAGTGCTATTGGTGACCAGTTCGTGTATGTTTCGATCTTTCGTCTAAATAATGCATTCTATTTATTATCATTTTTCAGCTATTTATTTATGTGTTCTATGATGATTTGGTATTTTTATGTGATCGTTTTATTGCCACTATTATTTAAATTTGATATAAGGTCATACCCTCCCTAGTACATCATTTTATTCCCTTACTAAATGTGGGTAACCCATAGGATACATGGAGGCATGATTGAGACTCGTTTTCACATCAGATCATTCGACGGGTGAGGTCATATCGAGATTGATCATGAAAAATGATATCATATCATTTTTATTTGACTATAAATTTGGGGAGTCGGTATATATGAGATGTAGGAATGTATTTAAATAGTTTATGGATATCATACTACTAAATCATGGACACCTATTCAAATAATATTTTTAGGTTTCTAATGTTTTGGGATTTATGGTTACTGTTTTGCCATATTATATTTATCTGATTTTCACCTTGAGTAATGGAATTGTGTTTTTTGTTTATATGGATTATGAGTTCTTGATTCATTTCATTATGGAATGATGTTTTTGTTCATTCATTATGATAGGAACATTGTATCCTTATTCTATTTTCCAAACAATGAGAATTTTTATTAATGATAGATGATGAATTGAATAAATTTTCAACAATAATAAGTATGATATTTTCCCATATAGATTCATGATGTAATTTTACTTAAATTAACAATATTTATGTTCCATATGATGGTAGGTGATTTGGATCTCATAGAATGGTGATCTCCTATGATGGAGATGTTGTCCCTTAACTATGGGATGCATGGAAACACTTTTGAGTTGTGAAGATATTGTTATTCCCTATTGGCTTGGTTATATCGTTGAAGGATATTATTCATTAGAAATTTTATGATCATACTAACTGTTCATTGTGGTTCCGCATTACCTAATATATTATAAGGTTAGATAGATGATTCTTTTGACTTGTGGAGTGGAGTTCTAAGTGTGATCTATGTTTTTGAGATATATTTATAGATTTATAACAATATTTAAGGGGTTGTTTTTGTTGGTTCCTAGACATGTTTGGTTCTTTCTGTGAATTGGGAATTGTAGTTGGTGGATAGTGAGGTTGTCATGGTTATGGATCGATTTATTCGTAGGGTATTGTAATTTTGAAAATATTAGAATGATGCAGATTCGTTGTTTTGAATACAATATTTGAGGGTGCCCCAAATTTTTTGAACTAACATGTATGAGAATCATGGTTGGTGGTATTGAAAATGCATCCAACATTCATTAGGTTATGTATTATTTGAGTGTGGTAGGTTTGGAAATGTTTTTGGTGATGAACTCTGCCATTTGTAGTAGAGTGGTGGTTGGAATGTTTTTTCAGATAAATACTTGTCGAGAAAGGGAATGTGTGCATGGTTTAGGTGTAGTTCTAGTTGGTTTATAATTTATGTACTCAAGGAGTAGTGTAATTGAATTCTTATGATGGGGAGTGAACCTTAGGCCAATGTGAATTTTGAATATCATTTTAAGAGATTCATTGACTATTGGTGATTTAGTTCTTTGGTTGTTGAGAACCAGTGTCGATTGGTGTTTTCTGTTGGTTCTATAATTTGATGGGATTATTCAAATATAGCAATTTTACTTTATATTGGATAGATCATGGGATATGAATATATTTTTTTCAATTATAGTAAATTATATGTATTATCCAATAGTGGGATGCATCATATTAGTTACTGATCAATGTACCTCATGTTGGGTGAGTCGTTGGTGTTGTGAGGTAGGTTGGTGGATGGCCATGGTAGCATTTGAAACATTAGTTTTTATGATAATATTGGTGGATGATAGCTGTTGATGCTACATGGGAGTGAGAATAAAAAATGGTGAGTTTTTTTTGTGAACATCATAGTGACAGTTTGATAAAATAGGGGAAATTGTACTTTTTTGTCTTAGGTAGTGTTCTATGTGAAAAATGGTAATTTATCACATAAGGAGGTAATAGATAATTTTTTAGACCACTTCATTGGTCCCAAAATGGGGTTTTACCATTGGTTTTGAGTTTCGTGGAATATTATATATATATATATATAATTTAGTTAATATTATCTATTTTTAAATTCTTTTTTTGTGATATCTTCTGTTCGGATCATCAGATAGAAATTCCAACTTCACTTTTTAGTAAGCTACATTGGATTTTTTTGTAGGAAGATAATAACATTGAACCTGGTGTCGAGGTTAGGCCTGAGCTCCATTTCCTTTTCCTTTTAATTTTATCCATTATTATTTTTCTCTTTTTACTTATTTATTTTCTCATTTACACATTTCATTATAACATAGACCCCATGGGGATTTTCATTCCCACATATTAGAGAAGATATGGATAGGGAATGGGAGAGAAGAACGAGAGAGTGGGATAGGGGAATGGAGAACTGGGTTCTTCTAGTGACAATGAGAGGACCCAGATCATCATTCTGTAGCTTTATATAATGAAATAGATGAAATCATCAATATTTTCCATCGTAACATATAATATTTTAAATGTTTCACCTTAAATAACAATTAATAGTAATTATAATCTTATTTTTGGGCTATTGGGGATCCCTAGTTGGTCAACATGTCATTTTTGGAGGAAATTAAGAGGGTTCCGGTCGTTCAATGTGGTTTTTTGCCTGAAAATTCCTATAGAGTCAACATCCATGGAGCCATCTATAGGGAGCCCCGAGCTGGGTTGGCCACATAACCACAAGTGCATCTTCTCGAACACTAGAGGATGCTAACTAGCAGCGAGATAATTTTTCATGTCCACAGGGGAGAAAATACCGTCACTAGTAAACGATATTATTAAAAAATAATTGAAAAAAATTACCAATAAATAGAATAAGAATATAAATGAATAAAATATAGTAGAAGTAATTGGAATAATCCAACTACATAATAATCAAGTGCAAAATCTCACAAATAATTTCCATTTTATGATTTCTATCAAATCTTAAAGCATGGAAAATAGAAATCCAAGAATACTATCAACTAAAAATTAAAGACACAAAGTTACACAACTACATAACGAGCAATGCTCAGTCCTCTTCCCCAGTCTCCATCCTAGGTAGGAAGAAACAATCATGCATCGTGAGAATTATACATCCCTTTGTCAATACCTATAAGAATATAATATAATCGAGTGTCAATGATGTCCGAGTCGCGAGTGAGATAAAATCCCAGTAGGTTGGCACCCACGGTGTCTAATCCTTTACCATTCGTGTAGTAATAAAAGACAGTGTGTTATCACATAATAAAGTTTTATAATTAATTAAGGGAAATAAAATAAATAACTTGGCCCAGGTTCCCAACAGCACCCATACCTAATTACCTACTTCGGCCTAAGCTCGGAGTCTGAAAGAAGTACATGTAATAATAAAAATGCACATATGAAAATATGTATTCCTTGAAAAGAAAGGTAAAACCAGCAAAAGGTACACCCCAAAACATGTTCTTTATCATGGGGTTGATATCATGTGTCAACCAGGTGTGATTCAATATACCATAGAAATATCAAAATTCTTTAGATAGTCAAAGATGCATTAACATAAACCATAAGGGAATCATTAATTATCTTCATGTTTATAGTTGTAGTCTAAGCTCGTCCCGAAGGTATCTCTACTATACATCGTTCAAAATATCCAATACCACCGAGCTCGTCCCAGGAAGTATCTCGAAAAAAAGAGCATGTATCACTCGAGGCATAGCATTACCATGAATTAATACTAATCTCACAAAAAGGGTCATGAATTATCTGAGGTTTCTATAGACACATTGCCAATGGATCCGTCCTCGCGGGGCCCTGCTAGAATCGGTATCACTCATTGGTATTTAGAAGTCCTTGGGAAGTCTCATTCTTGGAAATCCTAACACATCACCCACCAATGCATAGTGGTAACTAGTCAGGAACAGAGAGCCCATGTGTGGACCTAAATATGAGACCCAAATTCTCTCACCACGATGAATTTAATAGAAATTTCATTCCTGCAGATATTACATATCTTGCATATGTAATTGCATCTTGAAATATAGAAAGACACACCCATGTAACACAATTTATAAATTTAACATTACAACACAATATTTAATGAGGAATGATAACTTATCAGCACAAGATGATAAATTTTTATTTTAATAAATAAATAATTCATCACAATAAACTAAAAAATAAAATAATTCATGGTTAATAATTATTATAAAATTTTTTTTTTTAAAAACACCAAAAATGGGGTACACAACACATGAATTTAAATTAATTAAAAGCCCATGATGATAGAATTTAAATCGACCACGTTGGCGCACCCAAAGGGGTGTACGACCATGTTACGTAAATTTAAACTATTTAAATTATGATAAATAAAGCATCGATAATTATGTGAAACAATTAAATTGAATATATTGGGTGAAATTGAATAATGTCTATAGGTACCGATGAACAACCCAAGTAGGTGTAATTATAATTCACAACTAAATTGATGAAAAGTGAGTATACCGCCTAACATAATATCTTAGGTGATTATATAATCCATTGTAGGATTTTATTAGACCTAAAATGGAATAAATAGATGATTTTATGAAAACCAAAAAATATTGTAAAATACTTAAGTGACAGACTATGCAAAGGAAAGTCAACGAAACTCTATGAAACCCAATGTGTAAGATTGACCTTTCCATAAGGTTTATAGTGCACATGACCGCGAAGAAAAAAATGATGAATAGAGGTGGGAGGTCTTCTAAATAGAGGGAAAGTTGGTGCACCACCTATAGAGAGGGGGAGGTGTGACGTGAGTGGGAATAGAGGAAGGGATTAGAGAATAAAATAAAAAAATAGAGGAAAATAAAATTACAAAATAAGTTAAAAATAAAAGAAAATAATGTGGTAAAATAAAATGAAAAACAATGTAGAAAAAAAGTATTGAAAAATAAAGTAGATAAAAATAATAAAAATTGTAATCTCACACTTTAATTATTTTTAATTTTTATGTAACCCCATTTATATTTTTATTTTTAAATTTCTTTTTATCCCTTCATGGTTTCTTTTAAATTTTCATTAAATCTATTCTTACCTCGTTTCAATCCTTAATTTACTATTTAAATCATGAACACCACGCTAAAGCACGTCATAACATTTTGCATAAATCACATGCAGTCATTTAAATTAATTAAATAGATACTCGAGATGCACAACATGTGGTTCTGATGCGCACCGTGAATCGATTTTGGGAATTGGATAAGAAAATTTTTAAACAGTCTCTACCTAATTAATGCTAGAATGTTACAAACTCCCCTCATTAAGAAAACTCTTCAACGAGTTTCCCTTAAATGGGTAGTAGAACATCATCAGAGAAAAGTTCCAGCCACTGCACATGTACATACATCTATCACACCCATGCCTCATCCTTAATTTTCCCATATTTCCATAACACCTGGATGGGAGGAACTGACATGCCTCAAAGTACTTTCATGACATGGTCGATTTTACAGATAAGATGATCCTCAAAGGATGCATCTGCCTCAAGCATGATGTTGTGTGTGTCAATATAATTCGATGATTCTGGATGATTTTTTTGGTGTTGAGATACATGGAAAATGTCAAGCATGGCATAGTACCCATGGGGTAACATTAACTGATAGGATTCTAGCCCAAATCTCTCCTTTATCTTGAATGGACCGACATATCTCAGTGGTAACATTCCTTGTCTCCTGATCATCTTGTGATCCAATATCAATGAAAAATGAAGAAAGACTCGATGTACCATCTCAAACTTTAGAAGAGTATAGAGACAATTGAAAAAAGACTTATATCTGAACTAAGATGTAGTCATATTCTTTTGAATCAACTGAACATGCTCAAAAGATTTCTAAATTAGATGAGGAACCAACATAGCTACCTCACCTAGTATGCGCCATCATAATGGTGAATGACACTGTATACTATACTGGGCCTCATACTGAGCCATTTGAATAATCTCTTGGATGATTTAATTATATGTAAAATCAACATGTGGTATATTTCCCTCCCATGAATGTAGATACCCAAATCTTGACGTACATGGACATTACATTACTTTTGCGGAATAATTAGTACATAAAAAAATAGACACACAAGGACTGTAATAGTTTAGTGTCTTTGGAAACCCGGAATACAATCTTCTAATCGTGGTGAAAGATCTTCAACATCTCCCATAAAGATCTTACCCTTTTTTTTCTTACCTAAAACCTTTCTTTATATCCTGGGGAAAAGAAAACATAAAAGGGGTGAGCTCAAATGCCCAGTAAGGGTAAACATAGAGAACACAAAACAATCCATAAACATTTGAATGCAAAAACAAGAACATAACATCTAAACATCAAAATCACGAGAAAAGATATGAATCCTGGAAGTACATAAGGTATATATCATAAGGGAACATCAATCATGATAAAATAGCATGGGAATAAAACATGTAATTGTGGAAACCATTAAGCATATGTTATGATTTTCATAGTAGCCAAGGCATTGCTGCCAAAACCATCTTAGTGGACAAAGTCCCTTTCTGAATCGAGTTCACTCCTCATTTCAGTCCTCTAACACTGAACCATATTAACTTACCGTTCCATCCATGTCTATATCATGAGATATAAATCTTTACCCAGTGGATTGGAGGTAGATATAGGTCCCAACCATCTCATATTGAAATCATTCTTTCGTGTGCCACAATATAAGCACAAATCATTCATCATAACCCAAGAATAAAATGGATTTCATAAACATCATTCCATCATAACGCAATCCATACAAAAAAAAATGGATATCATTTCATCATTAGAAAATTGAAACCATGTAAATCATAGTTACATGATACATGAAACATACACATGTGAAATAATGTCATCTTAGATGAAAATGGTTTTGATAAAACACGTGAAATGAATTCTTGTGGAAAATATCCTTTTTTCTTCAAAATCATTTTATTTTCACACAATGTCATGAAATTTTAAGAAGAAAAGGATTTTGTTGAAAATAGTCATGAAATATTTTGGAGGAAGCTTCATTAAAATAAGGCATTATAAAACTGTAAAAATCCTTTCATGCCGTATACGTTAAAAAAATACATTTTTCTCGTACATTTTCCATAAAAGTCAAAAAGTACCTTGTAGGGTAAATAAAAGAAAGATTCCTTCCATACCATGGGGAAAAAGTAAAAATGGGTAAAAAGGCATTTAAACATACATGAATACACTTTTATAAAACATGGACATGGATGATAGCAATAAACCCAGTAAATACTTACGAATAAACAATCTCGGATAAAAATGAGATTTGAAAAGTTATCCCTTACCTTAGGTCCGATATGCTTCGTACGTTTCCGAACCTCCTGTATAATGATTTAAATAATGTCATTGACTTATTACAGAATCATATTCATTGTTATGATATCATATATGGTTCACTTATGACTTTATATTACCAGTTCTTTTGTAAGATTCATGTTAAAGCAGAGTTTTGGGTAAAATTATTTCATTTATCGTATGAGTTCTAACTTGTCGTTCTTGATATTATTACATATATCCTGATTTACATAATTCCATAATGTAAAAAATGATTTATATATAATATATATTCATCATATACATATATATATTATACATCGATAAAAGGAATGAAATACACCGTTCATGGAGACGGTAGACCGTACGTACGCAAGAACGCATTTTTCATTTCCTTATTGAATTGAATGAAACAAATAGATGACATAAATATATATATACATAAATCCAGTAGCATTATTATTTCATATATTTCATTATTATTCATTATATAAACTTTATTATCATTCATGTATGGTTAACATAGAGAATGAATCTCATCGCGTCGTGGAGACGGTAGCCCGTACGTACGCACGAGCGATGATATTGTTCCCATAATTATTGAATAGAATTGGAGTGGATGATATAATATATCATAATTAGTATGATGTTATAATAACCATATATAGTTATTCTTTACACCATTATACCCATCCATGTAAGGTGTTGGTGGAAAAATAGATTTCACCACGGCGTGGTGACAGTATTCCGTACGTACGCACGCGTGGTGATTTCGTTTTCCGTCGGATGGATAGATGGTGAAATAGGGTTGTTTCATACTTATGATAACATATAATTATATGAGTTATACTGATGTTATTACTTCATAATGAAACAACTAAATAATAAGAAGTGGAAGAATAAATAAAGTTGAATGAATCGGCAACAGACATTGCCTCTTCTTTGAAGCGCCTCTTTGAGACCTCCTCTTAGGGCACTAAAATTGGTCTTTAAAGAATACCAGAACCTCTAGGATGTTTCTAGGGAAGTGGGGAAGATAATTTTGCAGGGTTTGTCCGAGCTTGAAGGCTCAATGTGGTGTGAGGAAGAGAGGAAGGAGGGGCCCTTTTATAAGGGAGGAGAGGGGCACCTTTGAAAAAACTGAAAATATTATTTTATTTTAAAGTCATATTCGGTTTTTAATAGCTCCAAATTGATTTATTTTGAAGCTAATGCGGGGATGGGTCTAAATAATCTCATCCAATATAATTTAGACAATGTTAGGTTTCTATTTTAACCTTATCATTTAGATTAACTTTAAGTTAAATAATTTAACTTTTACCGTGTCTTCTTGTTTTCTTACACTATAAGGTCAATAAACTTACTATAACAAGATAAAAGAACCCCAAGTTGTTTATTATTAATATATATAACCTTATCTAAGTAATTTTTCCGAACCTTATATTTTTAGGAATAAAATAACAATTAATAATATAATATTTGTTTTAAAAACTATTTTATGTCAATTTTGACACTATTTGGTAATTGATTTTTGTGAAAATCATAACAGAATGATTAGTTCAAAAAAAATTAACTAAAGAAATAATAACATTTCATATTAACCTATAAAATTAGTGTAATTAATAAAAAGTCTAAAATTACATTTATTTGCGTATTTATAACATCAATTATGTCAATATTTCATTAATAATATAATTACTTCATCATCATTGTGTCATAAATAAATTAAATTATTTAATGTCTAAAAATTACAAATAAAATACTATTATGTAGGAAATCTTTGTAGATTTCTAATGAATGTTTATAGTCGAATTTATCTTATGTATAACCCTATATTAAAAATTATTTAGTTATTTAACATTGATTTTAACTATTTTAACCCTTATTTAAACAAATTAATAATAAATGTCCTAACCTAATCCAAGTGGGCCTAAATGGTCATATTTTATTACTAAGGTTTTTTAGGTGTAAATAAACTTATCCAATAGAATTAGGACATGTGTTAGGGTAATATTAATATCATTTGTATCCTTAATTACCCTATTTACTTTTAACCGTGTTAAAAAAAATGTAAAAAGTTACTATTCACCAAAAATTATTTTCATCCTATTGAACCAAATTTTAGTCCTTAATATTAACCATGTCTCTCGGAAATTTGAAACTCTACTCACATAAGCGGTAAAATTATGTTTTATGTGAATTTTCAAATTCTCCTAGGAGGTGGGTAAAAGACGGTGAAAAGTTCAATAAAATTTTTATATATTTAAAATTATTATAAAGTGACTCAAATGACTTAAATTAAACTTATATAGGTATTATGTATCAATTTTGACCTAAAATAAATTTAAATAAAATAACTAATTATTTAAATAAAAATTCGGTTTTTGAATAGTAACCTTGTGTTTTCACTATTCATCAAAAATTGAAAGTTTTCAGAAAAATACCAAAAATTCACCCTAGGATAATTTCGATATTCTGAATCCAAAAATTAAGTCTATTTTGAAATATGAAATTTTAATGAGTGGGTATTACTATTCATAACGACTAGTTTATATAACATATCATTGTTTAGAATAACTCGGTATTGCGTACAACACATGCTATCGTGGAAGGTCGCGATTGCGTGTAATGTAAGCCAAGTCAGGTATGCGTGTTTTGCAAGCTCATTTTGGTGTAGCGTACAACACAAGACATTAATGAAATTAAAAAGAATATTTTTAATAAAATCTCGGGGTGTTATAATGAACCTAAAAAATCAAGGATAAATTCCCATTACATATCCTCAAACACTCGTATAGTTCTCTGAGACTTCCCATTGGTCTGAGGGTGATGTTATGTATTCAAAAGTACCTATGAACCCAATTCCTTTTTAAAACCCTTCCAGAACTGTGATGTAAAACATGCTTCACTATCTAAGTCAATACAATGAGGTTCGCTATGATGTCGCATAGACTTCTAGATATACATCCTTCCCAAATCATCAATTTTAAAGGTCTTCCAAATAGGTAAGAAGTGTGAAACCTAGGTAAACTTATTGAGAATCATCTGTACTGCATTTCTTCCTCGAGGAGATCTTGGAAATCCTATAATAAAATCCATGGTGATGTCATTCCATTTCCATTATAGAATGGATAGAGGTTGTAGGATTCCAGCAGGTCGATGGTGCTTTGCCTTCACCTGTTAATAGGTGGAGCACCGAGTGATGAAACCCGCTATCTGCTGTACCATATTAGGCCACTAGTGTTGTCAATACATGTATATATACATCTTGGTCAGCCCATGATGAAGTTCCCCAATGGAGGTATGAGATTCCTTCATCGTCTCTTCTTTTATACTCGATGGTACCTATACATGGCAAGGGAAAAGGAGAGTTTCACTACCATCAAAAACCCATACAAGAGGTGGGTCCTATCATGTAAAGCATTCCAAAAATTGTTCCCATCAAGATCAGTCAATTTCCATAGGTGGAATTGCTCTAGAAGAGAAGATGTCACTATATAGGCTGCTAGAACTAGTTTCCCACACTGTTCTGGAACCTCTAGATGCATATCAAAAAACCAAGCCATCATCTGCTACTCACTACTGGCTACCTGAACGAATTATATCTGTGTATTTTGGCATCACGAATCTTCCATGTAATTACCCTTACCAAGGGTATAAGAACGCTCAAGGTTGAATGACTGTATGTATTCGACCCATCCGCGTTTTCTTATGTTCAAGTCTCATTGAGTGGGGATATATTTTAATCTTTTATGATGTATGTAAATAGTGAATATTTCACCCAACATGTTGGGTCCCCAATAGTGTAGATAATGAACGACAACTACCAACTCAATGTCATGTGTAGGATAGTTCTTCTCATGAGGTCTCAGCTGGCGGGATCCATAAGCCACTACTCTATCACACTGCATCAAAACTATACCCTTTCCGATTCCAGCAGCATCCCAATAAACAGTATAGCTTTTACCTATCTCAGGCAGAATAAGGATCAGAGCTAAGGTTAGTCTTCCATTAAACTCATAAAAATAATTTTTAAAAGATTATAACAAGAAAAACTTCACACATTTCTTAGTCAAGGATGTAAGAGGCACTGTTAAGCAGGATAAATCCTGGATGAAATTCATGTAATAGCAAGGAAGCCCCAAGAATCTACGGATATTGAAGACATTCACGGGTTCCTCCCATGAAACTACAGTGATATCCTTTTCTTGGTCAACTGATACTTATGATTCATATATAATATGACCCATGAAGTGAACATTATTAATCATGAAGTGGAATTTGATGAGCTTAGAATATTAATGGTGCCCTCTCAGTGTACTAAGAAAGATCTCATGGTGGGTTACATGGTTGTTTCTGAAATGAGAATAAAAAAAGATGTCATCAAAGAATACCACCATAATGGAATCATGATATGGGTGAAATCCCCAGTTCATCGGAAAAATTAAGACTACTGACACATTCATGAGGCTGAATGGAAAAACAATTTACCCATACAAGTCATACCTTTCACTTTTCATAGCACTACCTATTTAGGCTTAGCTCAATCGGCATGCATATCCCATCATCCATAGTTTATATATGTTTCACCCTCAGGGGATGTATAGGACACCCAACAATAATAGAAGTCCACATGATCACGATAAAGATAAATCCAGTTTATACAAAGAATGAATTCGAGGCTAAACATATCGTGGAAATAGAAATTCCAAATTAAACGGTACCCACCTATATCAATGGGGAACTCTTTGTACTGGCATATACCCTATGTTTTGGCCCCAAGGGGAGTGTTGAGAAACATGACAATGCAAAAGTTCTCAATTGGAAAACCAATTCAATCAACAACATCGGTAGATAAAAAACAGTGCAATGCACTGGTGTAAAAAAAGATAAGAACCTAAAGTAGAAGAAACTATATTAGTACCTATAACCATATAAGTTCATGCACTCTACTCTTTTGGTGCTGATTTCACTTCGTACATGAGTCATGTGAAATGGACCTTGAATGCTACTTGGTTGGCCTGAGCAGGTTCACTCTACTGATGATGATAATCTGAAACTTGATTTCCTCGACCACGATCTCCACCATTACTTCGGCCTAATTAGCTGCTGGAAAGAGAAATTCTTGCATGTTTTAGAGTCATTGATCCCATACATGACATAGGGGCAGGTGAGGATTCTCTACCCTTGTATGCTGAAGAGAAGGAATGACAGAAACACTAACGGTGACCCCACATGCCACAAGCTCGGCTCTCATTCAGGTCTCTCATGGACTATGTCATCTTATGACTATCACTTTCTAACTGTTAACAGGTGGCAGTGCAATAAAAATGTAGCGTTTGGATCAGATTTTCAACAAATGAATTTTCAAAATTCAATTTCCTACTGCCAAAGGATGTGTCACCATGTCTCAGAACTGAACTTCCCTACTCAGTAGTTTAACTTCCCTGACATTTTCCCCCGACATTATAGACATATTTATGATCTCTGTGAAATTGGTCAAATATAAGGCATTCATCTAAAAGTGTATAGTATACTCATGTCCTTCCTCAAAACGCCTTGTAGTAGATTGCACATCAATATTTAAAGATGGGGTAAAAAGATGAAGCTCCGGGGAATGAGTAGAATAATATAACACAACCATATAGCCCTAATAGAGATGTAGGAATTCCACTGCACGTTCGGCTCTCTGATTCTTTGGTAAAAAGTGATTTTAAAAATATTCCTGGAATTTGGCCCAAACCAGGTCACTGGTATGATCAGCCAGAGAAACTATGTCCCACTAGTGCTTGGTGGTGTCACGAAGCATATAGACATCCATATTGACCATTTGTTCTAGAATCATCTCAAGGTGGTAAAAGATAGACCTTATGGATTTTATCGATTACTTTGTATCAGGAGGGATGCCACTCCCTGAGAAGATGGAGGGTGCTTCTACAGAATGTCCTATGTGAGGTCTCCCACAGACGGGTCAGGTCTGGGGATATTCTAAATTAACTTCATAAACCTAAGTAGATTATTCCTAAACTGAGCATCTGAGTGCCTGAGAATATCTGCTGGATGTACTACCACATGAGGCACTACATGAGGCACCACTAGTGGTTCAGGACCCACCATATCATGAATGTTCTTATTGCCACAAAACAGAGGCAAGACACAAAGACATCACGATGAAATTGTTGTACAACAACCAAACACAAACATTTAGATAAAAGGGTAATGAATTTGCCAAAAAGTAGATAATGCTCAAAAAGAGGATAGGTACATAGATTTCCTATGAGCACTACATAACAGATAACCCGTTTCAAGGGCTATGTTTTAAAATTGAAGAGGAGGATTGGTGAAATTATTTAAAAAGGTCTACAATCCATTCCTAGGTTAAGTCTGGTTAACAAATAACTGATGATCACAATTATATCATTATCAAACTGGCAATCCAAAAAACTTACCTCTAGGATCAACATCACTCACATGCAAGTAGGAAACGTCACACTGAAAGTTGATATGGAATGACTATATTCTTTTCATTTTAATCCTATGGTTCCAAATATGATGCATGTAATGTATTTCCCTCGAATAATCAGGTTGAATTGGTAAAAACCCATTATTTCAACAATACCAACATTAATAAAAATGAAAAACAACTGAGTCACACAATGGAGAAATCATAAAAGAAAACCCGCATAATCAATTACTGTAATCCCATCCTAGGAATTTGGCTTTCACTTGTACATGGGTTATATACATCCAATCACATGGTATAATCCAAACCCCTATATCCTTTTCTCATATCTAACCCAGTAGTGAATAAAAAATAAATCCTACCGTTGATACTACTTTGTAGTGTCTCCATCACGAAATCCACCAGAAGGGTTACCTGGGCCGGGTAGTCCATATAACCTCAAACGCATCTCCCCAAACAGTAGAGGCTTCCAACTATCCACGATGGAATTTTTTGTGCCTGTAGGGGATACCCCTAACTAATTGGTAAATGGTATTATCACAACTAAAGTAAACAAAAATTAATAATAAATAGAGGAAACATATAAATTAACAAACTACAGAAGATGCAATATGAATAATCCAACGAAATAAAAATCAAGTGCGGAAGCTAAAAAAATTTTCATTCTATTATTTCTATCTAAACTGAAAGCATGGAAAATAGGATCTCAATAATACTATCAACTAAAGAGAAAAGATAAAAATTGAAACAATTTTTTCATGAGAAATGCTCAGTCCTCTGCCCCAATCACGATCCAATGTAGTGTGAAATAATCAAGAATTAGGAGAAACACATTTCCTTTTGTCAAAAACAAAAACATATAATGTACTCTGGGGTCAATGACACCCAAGAAGGGTGTGAAATAAAATCCCAGTAGTCCTACACCCACGGCGCCTAACCATTCCATTTCATGAAGAAATAAAACACATTGTGTAATTATATAATAAATGTAGTTAAAAAATTAATCACAGTAAAATAAATAACTCATCTCGGGTTCTCAATGACACCCATCCCTAATCACCTATTACAGCTAGATATATGAGTCCAAATGAAGAAATTGTAATAAGAAGAATTCATATATGTAGATATATATGCCTGGGAAATCATGGTAAAACAAGGAAGTGGTACACGCCCAAGCTTGTGCTTTAACATTGGGTAGAAATCATGTGTCTACTAGGTGAGATTCAACATACTAGAAAAATATTACAATTCTCAAGAGAATCAAGAAAACATTTATAGAAACGTTTAATCCATTAGTATTAATGTTTATATTGAGAGTTGGATTTTGAGCCCATAACGAAGGTATCACTAAGGTACATCATTCAAATTATCGCCTAACACCATGTTTGTACAAGGAAATCACTCAAAATACAATATATCGCTCAAGACATGGCTTCACCTTGAGTCCATTCTCATCTCGCATAAAGGGGTCAGACATTATTTGAGTCTATCATGACCTCATTTCCAATGGATCCTTCCTCGATGTTCTCTTTTGCAACCGATATCACTCATAAGTATTTAGACGGACCGAGGAAGTCTCAATCTGGAAAAGCCTAAGACACCCCCCGACACGTAGTGGTAACCGGTTATCATTGGAGAGCCCATGTGTGGCCCCAAATTGGGGACCCACATTCTCTCTCCACCTTGAATTTAATTAGTATTTCATTGTAGCATATAGTAAATAGAATGTATGTGTAATTGCATCATGAAATCTATGCAGATACACCCATTCAATACAAGATATTAATTTAACATTGCAACGCTATACATAACGAGGGATGATACTGTATTAACACATGAAGATAAGTAGAATTTTTAATAAATATATAATTCAACACCATAAACTACAAAAAAACCATCAACTTAAGGTTAATAATTCTTCTAAAATAATTATTTATTTTAAACAAAAAAATGGGTTGTGAGACACATGAATCCCAATAAAATAAAATCTTTGGCTAATGGAATTTATACCGACCACGTCAGCCCACCCATGGGGTGTACGAAAATCTTACAACAATTTCAACAATTTAAAGTAGGATAAATAGGGCTGAAATAATTAGACTAAACAATTAAATAGAAATGATTGGGTGAAATAGAAAAAAGTCAATAGGCACCGATGAACAACCCCAAACCGCATATTTATAATTCACAAAGATAGAGAGAGAATACGAGTAGACCCCTATATTAGGGTCGGAGATGATTCTAGAATATGTGGAAGGCTTTGATTTCACCTAAAACAGAAGAAAATGGATGATTTTAAGAAAACCCCAATATATGGTAAAATTATACCATAGAATTCTAACTGAAGTATACTGAAAGAAACTCTACAATTCTAAAAGCGTATTATTATGAATTCCTTAAGGTTTACATCGCTCCTGACATTGAAGAAAATGGATGATGAATGGAGGTATTTTGGTCTTTTGAATATGGGTAAAGCTGGTGTGCCGCCTAGGGAGAGGGGGATGTGCGACGTGAAAGGGAGGAGAGGAAGATAAGAGAGAAAAATAATGAATATTAAAATAATAAAAATGGTAATCTCCAACTTTAATTATTTTTTACTTTTTCTGTACCCACTTTTTTATTTTCTTTTTAAATTTCTTTTTATCCCTTCATGATTTTTTTAAAATTTTCTTCAAATATCTTATTATTCCTTATCAATCCTTAATAAAATATTTAAATCACAAACACCATGATAAAGCACGATATAACATTTTTTATAAATCCCATGCAGCCATTTAAATTATTTAAATAGCTTCCTAGGACCCGAGGCTTGGGGCGCCGACATGTGCCCTGGGAAACATTATGAAATTTGTAAACAATATTTTTAAATGGACTATACCTCATTAAATCAATAACGTTACATTCTAATCACACATTGTGGGTTTTATGAACATACTCCATGTTTTTACCTATTTTGTGAATATGAAAATCTAATAAGTAAATTCCATTGACACTATTTACATGTTGAGTAGTATTCAAAGACCATGTGTTCGAGTATATTGTCTTATAGTCCTTGGGGACCACATATCATGTACCAAATGTACACCTCATGTATTGGTACGTGTCCATGGATCCAATTACATTATCAATAGACATTTTGAGATTATGCATCATGTATTAGATACACACATCATAGAGTGGTACATGTCCATGTGGATAGGTGTTAGGTCATTCCACATGTGAGAGGGGGAATTATTTTGTACTACTACATGGCACGACCATGGGTACTCTATGGTTGGGTAGAATTAAATTTATATGTGAAACATTTCTAGTACACATCACGTACTCATATGTACAAATCATTTACATTTTTCATCAAGTGGTTTTGAGTGACTATTTTCCATGGAGTAAAAATTAATATTTTGAGAATTACATTCTAAATGTTCATCCTCATATATTGTGAGAGTGGAATCCCTTCATCATTTAGAGTATGTGTGGATAGTTATTTTAATGAAGAGATAAATTTTAGTGGTGTATTCCTTTTAGGATGTTGTTATAGGATCCTATGGTGGTTGGGTATTTTTTGAGGATCATGTGATATTTTTTATTGTTTCCACTTCCGATGATTATTCCATGTGAGTTTATCTAAGGTCCCATTCATGGAACATGAGAGGTTGGTTGAGGGGAATTTTGGGATAGATTTTATAGTTGTTTCTCGAGTGGTATTTATTTAGGACCCACCATGTTAGGGAAACATTAGGGGATGTTGATTATTGGTGATTTTCATTTAATGAGTTTGATATAGGTTTGGGGACCATTTTTGAGTAATTCCCCTCTATTCAATGTGTTTCTTGAGGAATCCCTTTTGGGGGTGGGATATTTGGATGATTCCCTTCTGTGAAGTATTTATTATGGTTACTTTTCTAGTTGAGTGATATTTGGGTTGTGATATATGAGATCATCTATGAATTATTATGATCATATATTCCTGATTGATAGTTTTTATGGTGACCATTGTAGGTTTTACTTCCTCATATGTGGTTTTTGAGACAATGTTTTGTTCCCCATGCATGTTTTCATGGGAGATGGTCAATTCCAATCTCAGTAGTACTAGTTGAATGTTTAATATTCTAGGTTACCTTAAGGATTAACAATATGTCTTGGAGGATTGGGTTTTTTTAATTATGTGATTTATTATTCATTTGGTCAGTATTCACAATCATCTGGGTTAGAAATAATGTTTCTTAACTTCACATTATATATCAACTGATGTTTGGACTGCAATTATTGGTGGCCCACTACAATTTATTTCCCACCTGACATGCATGTACCTCGATGTATGTGCAGACCTCACGTACAATTTCATGTTGATAAAATGTCATATTGGCGGCTTAATGTTTCATTATTGAGCAGGATGGTCCCAATGGAGTCTGAGGTGCATGATAGTGATGTTCAGAAGTTATAGAGACTATATGTGCAGTCGGTCTTTCTGTATTAGTATAACCATATGTATATATTAAATTATATTTTATTATATTTATGTGGTTGACCTAGTATGTGACAAGGGAATCTGTTTGTTTTTATTATTTCTATATCTTAACTTCCAATTTTTAGAGTATTTTAGTTATTTAAATAATGTGTTCTTTACATTCCATAGATGTTTTTGTTTTTAAATTAATTTTTTTATTTCACTTGGATCAGAGGGAATAATATCCTCAATGTATCCTTTTAAAGCCTCAACACTATTCAAAATCCTCGGGTGTATAAGGAGTCATACATGAATACTTTTTATGAGCATGATTAGCTAATGGGTCAGGTTATCCATGGACAAAAAAGGTCATTTTGTGACATTCATTATATAGATAATTGTGTTTTTATTTATCAAGTTGTTCATTTAGAAAAGTCATGAGAAGTGTTTTGGACTCTTATGGGGAATGAGTTAGAAATATTTTGTTTAAGAGTGGGGCAAGAAAATATATAGCCCATTGATGCATCAACACGACTCTTGAGATAAAACATGATAGGTTTTGGTGTATACCACATACCTAATAGGATGGTGTATTGCACAAGTACTTGACAATAGGATTTTTATATCTGGAATTATGAATTACATCGGTATAATGTCATTATTATTGAGATCCATCTTTTCATATATTTTAATAGAAATATAATGAACACAATTTTACTTGATTATTGGATTATACAAATATTTTATCCTTCTATATTACGTAATCCAAAATTATGTTTTCAAACAGTAAATTTATATATTTCCAATTATGAGAATTTTATTTCATTCAATATTCAGTTTCCATTACAGTAGGATATGATGTGAAATTTTACAAATAATATATCTAACAAGATATCACCTATGGATAATTTATGTGATATATTAAAGACTCTTTATGGAATATGTAGTTTCTTATATAGTAGGAAAAAATATTCAATTGTTCAAAAATAAATTGGGTTTTCAAATTTATTTTTTCTATTTTTCTCTAAATATATAAACACTAACATTCATGGTAATGTATATAACACAATATTTTCATTCTTTGATTTAATTATGGGATAGTTGTATATGGTAATTTAAAGTTAATATTGAATCATTTAATGCTTTTTTTTATGGAAAAGAATTTGGGAGTGTTTGTCTGGATCATCATAGTTGGGTTCAAAATGGGGTTTTGATAACTCTAGAGACAATAATATTTTATGGGTTAATTAGTTGGGGGTTTTCTTAATAGTAATGGTGTATATAACCCATCATGATAATATATGATTTAATGAAGATATAATGAAGTAAATATTTTGGGGATTAAGGTATGTTTTTTTTAGGGTAAGCTATAGGAATATTTTTGGGTGAGATTTGTATGTATAGGATAAAGTAATAATTTCTTGTTAATGTAGGTAATGTTTTATTATCCTTATAATTACATCCATGTCTAGATATTAAAAGTGGATACATGCTCTTACATAGATGTATCGAGGTATAATATCCCGGAAGAGGGAGGATTATGTATTACTCTATCATCACTTAATGCATAATAAAGAGGTATAACTACAAAACAGGTTTGATACTCTCGGTTGATAAGCATTGTTTAATTGAAATTATATTTATAATCCTTTAAGATGTATTTGAATATGTTTAGGTAAGATAACAGAATGGAAAATTGTCCATAGATAACACCATGTGAAACATAGTGACTCATATTTTATGGTACATATCAATTGATGTGTTTTCACTAGATAATAAATTTTCATGATTTCTATATTATATATTTCAATTTTTTTTGGTTTTATAATATTTTTAAAATTTTTACGGTAATTTGGGATCTATGTTATGTATATTAAGTTTATATATTTGAGAGAACCCAACACAATATAACCTAAGATGAACTAATAATTATATATGTTAAAATAAGAGTGATATATATTCTACCATGTCTAATAAGAGTTTATTTTTAAGAAATATAGGTTAATATGATAATGTAATAAAGAGATACATATTGAGTTTAAATTATCTAGTGGTTATTAATGATAATTCTTTTATAATGATTGTCACTCATGTTAACTATTTTGGTTTTAATAATGCATAAAACCAAAATGAAACATGGTTTTTTGGATAATTCATTGATTTCATCAATGAATAACCTATTACAATGGGATCAAGTGTGAAAAATATTGGGACTATTCAAAACTAAATACCACTGAAAATGAATAATAATGAGAACATAGTTTAATCCTCAAACACAACAAGGATGTGAATGATAGATTCTCACGAGAGGTCTTATGGATAATATGATAATGGTAGGAAGTTTAATTTTCTAAAAGTAAGAAATATGGTAAAACGATGAGGTAAAAATTCATTAATTAGATATTTAAATTCGATAACTATGGAGATAAATGACATCAGAATCAAATGTGTATGATAAATCTGGATACAAAAAAAATCAGTATCATTAATTTCAAGAGAGTTGAGCATTGTGAGTCTCATTTTCCAAATCAATGATCTAATGAGTGAAATAGTCACCAATAACCATTTTAATAATTAAAAACACAAATAAATAATACTAATGATGCCTATAGAGTGTTTTTAGTCTAGATTATCTAGTGTACTATGTGATATATGTGTTCCCCTTCTTTGAGATTTTTATTTACAAATAAAACAACATAGAGGCTTAGTAATCATATAAACAATTCATATGGTTTGTTGGAAATATTTATTTAGATTGGGAAATTCGTTCATTTTTAAAATTCTAAGAGATATTATGAATGTGTTATATCTCTTCATAATGCACAAATAATATATTTTTTATATAGATAAAACACATTGTACATCCTAAATAAACACACAATTAACTATTAGCATGTGGTTAAATATGTGTTCCATATAGAAATTAATATTTTTCATGATTTATAATGTAATAAAAAATATATTTATGTGGGGATACGATATCAAAATAGTTAATACTTGATTATCTATAAATATTCCAATGTGTTCAATAGTATTTAATGCACATAATATTAAAATAAACTAAAACTATAATATGTTTAAACCATTAAAACATTATTTTGGAATTAAGATAAATCTATAATGGTAACTTCATTATGAAATGTTTTTTAAAATTAACATAATGGAAGCTTATAATATGAATGAAATTCAATTAGTATAGCTAAAATAAAGGATAAAATAAATTTTCTGTTTTAAATATATTTTCCTAAAATTGGTGTTTGATTTCATGAAACAATGTGATTTATGATTAGATAATAAAAAATATATTTTGATAATATGAATAATATATAATAAATAAATTAATTAGTAATTGAAAGTAAATATTAATAGATAATAGTTAGTTTTCTTAAAAATATATTTTCCAATATGAATAGTTTTCCTCTACGTTTTACACTGATTTAAAAATATGTGATTCAAATATTTTTTTAAAATTTATGTTGAAAAAATGGAACATCATTTTTGGATTAAGAATAAAATTATTTTATTACAATGATTTTTTATTTTTTAAAGTAATAAATAAATTTTATTTGAAGTTTCTATGATTAATTTATAAAATATAATAAGAGTTTTATGAAATTATTTGTATGTAATTATGAATTGAGATTCATGACACATTTTTTATCAAATATTCCAACATTATATGTGAATTTCTAATTTAATGTAGGATAATTTTCATATAGAAACAAAACATTAATAGTTTAAAAAATAACAAATATTTTTCCATATATTATTTTCAATATACTATATTGTTTCCAAAAATTAAATTTTACGAGTCAAATAAATTTAGTCAACTAAAATTGATTTAAAATTCAAAATAATTACATCCAAATTATTTTATAAGGACCAATTTATATATATATAAGGAATAATTTACTATATGAAAATACTTGTTTGCTTGAAAAAAGTTAAAATGGTTAAAAGTATCAATTCATGGGGTAGAGAGATTGAAAATTTATAAAAAAATTAATTTGTAATTTTTTGTGTGATATATGGATTGATCTTATATATTACCCACTCTATTATTCTTCTCTATTTTAACCACTTCACATTTTTATCATATGAATACATTATATTATGATGAAATATTTAAAAATATGATATCTTCACCACTAATAAATGCGAAATCTCACCACGCATTTATATAAATACTAATAATATTTTTTCCTCTAATAACCCAACCAATATATCTTCCACTATAATACTATTTAAGTTCATTGGGAATCTTTTTAGAAGACATTTTATTATTTATACCGTTTCCATGTGATCTTCAATAGAAATCTCCGACTGTTCAACAAGAGTAATCATTTTTACATAACTTCTTATTTCTAAATTTGATTCCCAATTATATTTTTAAAATATTTATATAATTACATTTGTATTGGTTTTATACTAACATGTACTTTGGAATAGTAATAATAATTAATAACTCTTTCATTTTTCTATTGAGAAAAAAAAACAAAATTTGTGTGTGGTGTGCACTACCGCCTCCATGAAAATAAAAATTGGTTTTCTATAAACACAACACTAGTTGGTATAAAAATTATTTTATGAAATAATTATGATATTTATATAAAAACAGACCATATTTCAAATTTCTCCCATTCTTTGGAAAATTAAATATTCAACCAGGAATACATGTGGACTACCTCTCCTGTAGAATGATTAATATTAATTTTTCTTTTCATAACCACATAAAATGGATGTTAATGAAGATGCGATTAAAGTAAATTTTTAATAATTAATACATCAACATGATTTAGGCATATAAAATTTTAGGTCTTATTAATGATAACAAAAACTACAACTATCCTTAATTCAATCATTTAAAACATGTGATAAAAATGGAAAATGATCTCTTATTTATGATTAAAAACATTATAAAATTTATATTTTCACATAATTTATTTAAAATTATTATATATATCACTAATAAGAACAAAATAAGATCTATATTCTCCTAGAATAATGATATTTCAACTATAACACATCTTTATAATCCATTAAACATTGTAGGTTTATCTTTGGCTCAGTTTATCCAACTACATGAATGATACTATTAATTTACATCTTGTATGACTATAAGAAATTATTTACTAGTATAACATTATATTAATAGAAACTAAAATATTTTTTTCTTATAGTGTTATATGAATATTTAACTCATTAATTAGTCAATCAATCTATGTTCATTAATTTTCCATCAACACATGTCATCAACGATTTTATCCACATTGATCATATCCAAAACTACCCTGAATTGAAATTATATATTAATAAGGTATCATTTAGTATAGATTATAGTCCATTTAATTATATTTTAATTATGTTATTTTTTGAAAAAAAAAATTAATATCGTTATTTTTTTATGAAACTAGTTCAAGTCTATAGCAATTAATTACACCCGGTGTGAAAAATTGGAAAAAATAAGTAATACATATGTATAGAATGATTATAAATTAGAATTATAAATATTTATAGTTATGAATTAGGTTCTTGAGTGGGTATTTATTTATAATAATTTAATTATTTATAATGTTTTGTGCAAGTGAATAAATAATTTCAACCGATGTAACAGTATTCACCAAAAAATGCATGTCTTTGATAATTTTTTTTATTATGTATATAATTTCATATATATGGTTTATATAATTACTATTTGAGATATCATAAAATGAATTATATTTTAATCATTTTATTTTATTTATAACTACATGAAATCTATTTCATGTTGTTTTTTAATTATTTTCACAAGTATAATGTGGTTTCTTTGTCTCAAATATGATTCTTTGAGAAATGTTACATGATATACGTCATGTTCAATTTTTTCCTGGCCATAGTTATTTACTATCCCATCAATGTTATACAAATATTTCCTTTATATTCAAAGGATATTCTAATATGAATCATTTTCTTTTATTCATTGGTATTTTAAATCACGTCTTACCGAATTCATATGTGTTTTTTAACTCATCATTTATTCATTGAGTACTGATAATTATATTGAAAATATTAGACATAAATTCTTTATATTTTTCATGTTCATAAATAACATGGTATTATCTCATTTTTACATATTTAGTGCATAAACGCCAAATAAAGTTGTATTACAATTCTTGTAGTATGTTCCCCATAAGGTAAATTTAAAACTCAAGTACCATTTCATTGATTTATAATGTATTATTATGAAATTAAATATTCAATACATTGATCATCCCACCCTAATATATAATAATACAATATATTATAATATTCTTCTTTATATGATTTTTTAATAAAAAATTAATTTTTTCTACTGTTTTTTGAACAAGGTATTTAAGAAATTATATTTTTAAAAATACCAAATGGGGTTTTTATTCCACTTTCGCATGTTTTACCTTCCTCTCCTAATTATTACAATATAATACAATTGTACTTTCTTGTATGCATTATTAGATATTATTTTATAATGAAAATGTTTTCAAATCATTTAGCATCACCATTTCAAATGTTACATTTGAATTTTAAATTTTAATATATATTTTTTTTAATGTTATAAATATTTTCAAAAAGATCGTTTAAGTTTTCACATTAATTTACATTGTCATTTTCATAAGGATTTACCATAAAATGGATTATGTTTCATGATTTATCTTCTAATATATATATATATACATATATGGTATTAGTTTCAGTGATTTTGATGGCCATGCAGGGGGAGGAGGGTGAAAACCCTAAACTGGGGGATCCAGGAGATCCTGCGGTAAATTCATCAGGTGTAATTGAAAATGATGTTTATCGATCATGAGCTAATTCTGAAGGTATTAGTCATAAGGAAATGTTCTCATTTTCAAGGAAATCTTGCGATGTTTTAGGATCATCCCCTCTGGGAGATGTTGGATTGGGGTGGAAGTTTGTTGATGTAGTGAAGGCGGATTCTAGACCAGAGTTCTCCTTTGATGCTCCTCCCCAGGGTCGGGTGATAATGTAGAGGAAGGTTTCCCATGTGTCGGAAAAATAGTAATCAATTTAGGAAAGGGCTAGCCTATGTCGCTACTCAATCATCGCTCGTGTCCTAACTCCCAAAGGTGAGAATCTTTAGAAATTCAAGGATCTGAATAAAATGATTGTGAAGCTGTGGGGATTTGATGATTAGAGAATTAATTTGATGGGAATAGGGTATTATCATGTTGTATTTCTATCGAATGAGTGCAAGATAAGGGAATGGATTAAGGGAATTATTTCTCTAAATCCTCGTTTTTTGATCATTCAATAGTGGGATAATAACTTTGATCCCATAACTTTTCGGAGCACGCATGTTTAGATATGGGTTTGAATTTGTAGGAAAAACAGATTTTATTGTCCCCAAAGGATCTTATGGAATATTTCATTAGATGTAGGATATCCCATTTGTCTAGATCAATAGAAAATCAAACCAATGTTTGGGAATTATGCACAAGTATTGGCGGAAGAAAATATGCCGATCACTCTTGTGGAGGAGGTTGTTCTCACAACACGGGATGAAAATATGATGTTGGGTATTATATATAAAAATAAGCCGAAATTCTTTTTAAGTTGTATGTTCTTTGGCTACTTACTGGTGAAATGTAAAAGGGAACAAAGAATGCAGTGTGTGAAAAATTAATGGACATGATAATGCTACATGCAGAAGGAGGGGGGGAAGGACCCATCTTCACATGGCCCCCATAATGAGGTAGCTAGTATTCATAAGGTTCTAGAGGAGATGGAACCATCTGAGCAGTTAGTGCATGTTGCTATGGAGGGGTCTGTCTTTGGGTAGCCTCTTATTCATATAGACGGGCATGTACTAGTG
The DNA here is from genome assembly GCA_963277665.1 of Viscum album. Classification (NCBI taxonomy): domain Eukaryota; kingdom Viridiplantae; phylum Streptophyta; class Magnoliopsida; order Santalales; family Viscaceae; genus Viscum; species Viscum album. The sequence goes on from OY728157.1 coordinate 547,553,069, forward strand.
GTGTCTGATCCTACACAAGATCCAGGTGTAGCGACTTTCAATGGTGTGGAACCTTTATCGAAAACAATGGCTATAGAGAATCCTGATAAGTCCACTGATACTGTCCCCATGGAGTCTACAACACTGGTGGATCGAATCAACATGGTGGTCTCCCCTATGGATACTTCGATGGTAGAGGATACATCATGGTCAGCTGAGGTGGGTCCACGTGTGTCAGCTGGGGGTGCTGATGGACATGCTTTGGATTCTTCTGCAATTTATCTGGGGGTGGGGGGGGGGGTGGATACATTACCCTCTAAAGATGAACGAAGGAATTCACAAGTGCATAGTGACCCTTATAATCTTAAATATCAAAATAAGTTCATACCATTGAATGACATCTTATAGTTAGATGATGTTGATGAATCTCAACCACCTGATCAAGTCAACATTACTTGTGGAATTGTAGCAGGTTCTCATGCTTCTAGGTCACATGTGTAGTTTAGTACATCTCATATCGGGGCTTCCAGTTTGTACTAGGTGATCCATTCTCTGATTGGTGAAACTGGGGGAGCTGTTAAAAAAAAGAAGAAGGTTGTTGGAAGTGATTATAGGACTTCCATTAAGGGTCTTGGGACCGACAGTAATCTACAAGGACCAAGGAAGAAGGGACGTGTGAAGAAGGGGAATGGTCAAGTGACTATGACATTAAATGGTGGCCCCCAGGCAATGGTAAAGTCCCATTTTCAATGATGGATTTTTTTAGAACATTCAATGGTTGGGAAACTCGCAAAAGGCCAAGGCCCTTAGAAATTTCTTCATTTTCTATAAACCTATTCTTGTTGTTATTTATGTACCAAAACTGCTTTTTGAAAATTGGAAAGGGTTCAAATGGGACTACATGGGGTACATTTTTGTGGCACATGACCTACATGTATCTCAGATGGACCCCCTGTGGGTGCTTTGGCATGAATCCATTCATAATAACTCTTTCTTGGTAAAGTCTCAGAGCATTCTTCTCTCTTACAGTATTGATGATTATGATTATATGCCTCTTTTTTGTATGCATCCAACTCATATATAAGAATAATGGAATTATGGGAGGAGCTCGATGAGATTTCTTGGCAGATGGATGATGAATGGATATCCATTCATGACTTTAACACAGTGTTGAGGCCTGAAGAGAAAACTGGTGGTAATTTTAATATGATTTATACTTCTGATTTCTCTATATTCATTGACTAGTACAATATTGTTAAAGTTCAAATTGATGGAGTTTATTTTACATGGGGTATATACACCTGGAATAGAAGGAAAGTAAGAAAACATGATAGATGCTTTGTTCATATGGCTAATCAGGATGCTTCCCATGGGATTTCTAGTCAGACAATCCCTAAATATCACATTGATCACAACCCGATTATGGGGGAAATCAATACATGTTTGACAAGATCAGGCCCATTTCCCTTTCGATTTAATAATCGGTGGATTATAGATAATGGATGTTGGGAAATGGAACTGCAGGCTTGGATTATTGTACCGATTGGGAGTCCTCTTCATAGGAATATGAAAAAATTGAAATATCTCAAGGCACTTATCAAGAAATAGAGTAGAAAATCATTTCTTAAAATTTAGTATGACATTTAAGCTATTGAGTAGGAGCTTTCTCATGCCCATACATGAAATCGACACTATGAAAACCCATCTACAATGAAATTCATGGCCCATAATAAGTTGTTTGAGTTATTAATGATCAAAGAGAGGTTGGTGAGAAATCAACTCAATGTTATATGGATAACTAAAGGAGATAGGAATTGAATGTTTTTCCATATATTGTAAATGGAGAAAAGAGCACGAGTAAGGCATAAAACGATCAGTATTAATGGTCAACTCAAAACATCTCAAAATGAGATTTTGTTGGCTGTTGAGGAGTACATTCAGGGATTGTATTATGATGATGGGTCGGTCAATACACATAAAATGGTTGGGAAAATCAATTCATGCATTAAGGATCATGAGAGTCATTCTCTCTTTATCCTACCTCATTAGGAGGAAATTTGAGCAGCCCTTCCATCCCTCAATGTGGAGAGTTCCCCTGGCCCAGATGAATTTAATAATATTTTTCTGTGGATTATTATGATATTTTGCAGGATGATCTTACATTTTCCATAAATGACTTCTTTACGCACTCTTGCTTTCCGTATGGGAGGAATCCATGCTTCATTTGTATATTACCCAAAAAAGTCAAGGCCCTTAATATAAAGGATTTTAGGCCAGTGGCACTGGGGAATACAATTTCCAAACTGATTAGTAAGATTCTCATTATTATAATGGGTCGAATGTCCTATGACATGATTATTGCAAATCAATTTGGATTTATGCCTGGAAAGAATACTTAATATTGTCTCATGATCACCTCATAAAGTGTCAATCTAATGAGAAATAGGATGAAGGAAGGGAATTTCGCACAGAAAATTGACATCTTAAAGGCCTTTGACACACACATGTGGAGTTTTCTTTTGGATGTTCTTAAAAGATATTTGTTTTCCAATGACTTCATAAAGATAATCAATACCATTCTATTTTCATTAAGGATATCCATTCTCATTTACGGTACAACCAAAGGATTTTCTTATGTACCAGGGGTGTACGTCAATGATATCCTCTCTCTGGCCTTCTTCTTGCAATTTCGGAGGATTATCTGAGTAGATTTATCAATGACCTAACACACTTGGGTATTTACATGAAAATTAGAGATGGCAGGAATGATTTTTATTCATTTCATTTGTTATATTCTGAAGACATCCTCTTGCTTGGTCAAGCCTCAAGGCAGACTATTTCTTCCATCAAGCTTCACTTTAAGCATTATGTAGTAATGGATGGTCATACAATAAGTTGGGAAAATACTTTCATTGTTTTTGGAAATGGAGGACTGATTGGGAAACAGAACAGGATAATTAGACTCATTGGGGGGGGGGGGGAAATGGTTGTTTTCACATTAAATACCTTTGTGTTCCTCTATATTAGATAAAAGTGATGAGACAATACTTGGATTGCATATATTTGGGTATTGTAAATCACCTTTCTAGTTGGAAAGGGAAGGCGATGTCCATGGTTGGGAGGTTGTGTCCCGTTAATTCACTGATACCATCTATGTTTGTTTACTCCTTTTCTATTTATCGATGGCCTAGGGGTATCAACAAATAGCTTCAAAACATGATACATAGCTTTATTTAGATATGGTCAACTCATGAGCACAAGCACATCATTGTCTCCTGGAAGGAATGCATCAAACCAATTGAACATGGATGTATTGGAGTCAAGGACCTCAGGACTTTTAATGATGGTCTCATTGGGATGTTTACATAGTGTTTTACTTCCAGTGATAATTTTGGTGATTTCTTAAGTAATCAGTTTAAAGTCATGTTACTCAATGGAGATAAATACTATCTTGCATCATCGGTCTAGTAATCACTCAAATATTCATTCATGCTACACATGAATGATAGCAAGTGGCTGGTTTGTAGGGACTCTTCTATTAATGGTTGGAGCATGTCATGGCTTGAGAGGCCTCCCCAAGATAGCATGGATATTCCTGCTAATGTCAGACACCTTTCCATTGCTGATGCTTTAAGTCACATGCATCTGTTTGACATCATGGTCCCCTCTTAGGAGACGTTGGAAATTCAATCCCATAAGTACGTAGACTGTGATAAGCTGATATGAAATCATAATTTGAATGGTCAGTTCAATAGTAGGGATTATTATCAGATGGTTTGTGGGGGCCTCTATCGTTCACCTTCCTGGTTGATGTAATATAGGTCACTATTTATTATAACCTCTCAATTTTAATTAATCTGACATATATGAATAATTCATATACCAACACAACAGCAGCTTAAGCGATCTAGTTTTCATCTTACATCAGCCTGTTTTCAATGCCTATGTCAAGAGGAGAATATCCATCACCTTTTTATGGATTTTTCCTATGATCGAATGTTGTGGGAGTATGTTGGAGTCCTGTTTGGGATTTACCTAAATCCACATATGCTGATTCTTGAGCTTCGTGAAGGGCTACCTGATGCCGTCTGTTGTAATCAAGTCTGTAATCGTCATCTCGTGTCTGTTGCGGTTGTGATTGCAGCCATATGGGCTTGTTGAAATACTGCACTTTTTGATAGAAAGATAGTGCATATCCAGGGTGGAAGAATTTAGATCCCTCAATGATTTGAAGGTTAAATCAGGGTCAATGCACAACAATTTTTCATACTTGAAGATTTTTCTAGCATTGGGTGTTACTGGGCAGCTGTGGAAGCCTTGGACGCTCAAATATATTCATTGGGTACCCCCGATCATCCCTTGGGACAATTTTAGTATAGATGATACTGCTTCTGGTTCTCCTGTAACATCAGGGTGTTGTGGTGTTTTCCACACATTTTTTGGGTTTTTGAATGGATGTTTTTATCATTTTACTAGTATTGGTGTTGCTATTGAAGTTGAGTTATGGGAGATAATTCATGCAGTCAGGTATGTAATCCATCATAGTTGGAACCTGTTCTGGATTGAATCTAACTCTCAACATCTAGTTCAAGCATTGGAAATAAGAATGTGTAAGGTACCTTGGAGAGTTCTTCCTGAATGTGTTGGTTTTATCAAGAAAGTAACTCATTTAAATTTCACTGTCTCTCTAGCTTACAGGGAGGCCAATCAGGAGGTAGTTGCATTGTCCAATAGTGAAATCTTGGTGATGGATATGATGTGGTCTTTCATAGACCCGGACTACTACTCCTCTCTCATGGAGGTGAATATGTGTGGTGTTATGTATTCTAGGTTTTTTTAATAACCCCCTGTTTTCTTGACTCATCTTTTATCTTATTAATAAATTTTTTAGGACCAGTTATGACCAGATCCGGTGCTTTTGGGTATATATAAATATATTAAATCATATATATATAAGTATATATATGTTAAAATTGTATATATTGAACTCATAATATTTAAAAATTTGATTCTTGATCCCATATTTTGTGATATCAATCAACACATTCTTTTTGTGATGGTATTTTATTTTATGTCAACACACTCTAATGTCTGATTCATTTCCCTCGAGATAAGTTCTTTTTTAAACATCACGTTTCTTTTTCTATATGGTTTATTCTCAAGTTATTCTAGAATTAACATAACTATATACTCATTGCACAATTCAACTTGAAATGTATAATTCTACAAATAAATATTGGAATATGTTAACCAATAAAGAACATTTATTTACTAATATGGGGAAAAGTATTGCCACAACATGTTTAATTCCAATATTGATTATTATTGGAATGTTGAATATGTACTGTTAACACATCTGACTTCATTCTCTAAATCTGTTATGATCATGTTATCCCTATTATTGACTAATGAAATACATTAATATTCTTGATAATTATTATAGTTTAATGAGGGTAGATTACATAATAAAATTTTATATATTACAATAATTGGATATCAGTGAATTTTTTTAGTAATAAGATCTTTATTAAATTGAATGAAAAGGGGATTAGGATCTTATGATGAATTCATTATACAAAATTAGATTATGGGTGGGACCCATAATAATAATACCACCCCACTACATAGACAAGTTCCATGAGATAGAAATGGTTGGTTTTTTCTGTATAAAACATCCCATAAAAGAAGATTTTCCTTATACAAGGCCTTGATAGAAAATTCTATAAGCCTAATATTATACATTCTATTAATATACGATACGTATTATTGATATATATGTATTAATTTATTATCATAGACATAGTATTCCCTCAATTAAATTGGATTTCAATATTTTTAATATTATTTTTTTCCTACAATTTTAATTATATAATTACTATGTGAAAAGTAATTTTTATAATAGAAATGATTTTGGTGTGAATTTATTGGAGATTTTGATGGCCCTTTATTGATAAATAATTTTCTTATAGAGTGTAAAAAATATCCATTAGTGATGATGGAAATGGGATATTATAGTTTATGTTTTTTTACAAATTCCCTAAACCCCTAAACCATAATGAAATTGGGAATTTATATAATTCAATATTGACATTATGTCTTGTAATTATTGTATAGTTATGATAGGGAATTTATAGTTGGAATATATGCCAATATGTAATGTTTTTTAAGTAAATGTATAAAAGAGTTCATATAAAACATCATGTAACTTGTTTTTAGATATTACATGACCATAATTCTGATCCCATATTTTATGTGTATTGATTTAGCTAGATTTGGGTGGAATTTGGAGATATTTTGGATTTTTTCTAGGTTGTGAAAGCTTGGTGGATGGTTTCCCAAACTATGCACCCTGCTAGTGAAGTTTTTTTCATCCCCTAGATAGTGGGGAATGCATTCTTAATCCATGGTTTCCAAAAATATTCCCAAATATAGAAGAAACCAAAAACCCCCAAATTAAGGGGTTCTCAATTAGGGTGAATTGTTTTTTAATCAATTGGGAACTCCCTAGAAAAATAAGCATGTGGCTTAATTGTATTATATATATTATTTTAAAAAATTTGAACCACCGGTTTAACAACATGTTGAAGCCCATTCGAACCTAAATGAATTTTGGGGTTGTGAAGGCATCATAGAAGTGATTTTGTTTCATCCAACAGAAATATTATTATTTTTACCTATGATGTAGATATCTTTTTATTTTCTATTTAACTCATTGTTTTTGGCCTCGTGTGAGTGCCAAATTAGATTAAGGGTGTTCTGTTGGTGTTTAGGGATTACTCACAGCCCAGATCATGATCTTATGATAAATATTAATGGTATCCACAGTTAGTATAAATCATATTTTCACATATTCATGGTGAGGAGTATCCTTGATGGCATGGATATAGAGTTGTAGGTGGCTAAATGGTTTGATGAAATGGTGAAGCCATTGGCACATGCCCGTGCAGTAGCTCATCAATTTTTAGCAAAGGTGGGCATTATGTTTTTTATATATTATTCCCAACATTGGGAATAAATCGTATGATATCCATATTTATATAGATAAGGGTGCGTGGTTGGTTGAGGGTCAGATGATACAGTTTACAATATGTGTGACCCAATTTTATTTCGTGGATTTACAATTTGCCCTTAATTATATTAAATGTTTAAATTAGCATCTTTCACCCTTTTCAACTATAGAAGTTGACCTATTCTATTCCACCCATATCTCTATTAAATCCTTCTTATAGGATTTGGTTTGGATTCTTCATCTAGACTTAGATTCAAAGATTGTATATCTTATTGGATTTTTTTGATCTGTAATACAATCTTATTGTACGGTTATTTTTTTCTTCTTATCCCCCTAGATATTCTGGTCCAACATAATATTCCATATTTATACGATTCTTATATATCCTTTGTTATCCTCCTGACCAAGACATAATCTGAGGATTATACAAGATGAGTGTTCTAGTATAGACCAATAATAGGTGGTATATACCAGTACCACATGGTTTTTTGTTTTATATGAATATTTTCCATAGTAATGTACATTGGAATTAACATCATATCAAAATTGATTAATAAATTCATAAATTAAAATGTATTGGAAATTGTTTGGATTCTCTTTTTGTACAAATGTTTTTGTTTGATGCCATTCACCTAAATTTTGTCCACTGATGGGGTGTTCCCTTTTATCTACCATATTTTATACCACCCTGTTGGGTACGCATGTTCTTGAAAATTACAGATGGAGCCTTAATTATATGTTGATGAATTGTTTACTGTTGTGAGAATCATGATTAATCTATTCCTTGTAATTGAATGGAATAAATTTAATTGAAATGTTAGGAGATTGGTGGTGTCTCCAATGCATGATATGACATATGATTAGATGATTTATATGATTTATTTGGAAAATAATGACTGTGTTTGAAGAAAAATTTCTCATTTCTGATGAGATATATGATTCAAAAAATGTAATGGTAGTGAATACCATAAACGATCTCATTGAATCATGAATATATAGATTCTATGTATGTTTTCCATGTGGATCTTGTTTACTGTAGGAGATGCCTTAGACCTATTTACTCATTGGATCCAGATTTAACATGATTATGAGCCTTTCTAATGATTTACATGGAATCACATTAGACATTGTCTATTGAAATTATCCTTGGAATACACTCAAGTATTTAATGAGTTTTCTTTGATATGCTTCTAGGAATCAATGATAATGACTTGGTCTTCTTTTCATTTTATCAACCCATTTGTTGCCAGACACATGATTACATGGTTTTTACATTGTGGATGTTAGAAACAAAAGTACATAGATATTATTTTATAGTTTATTTAAATTTGATTACATGGGATAGAAAATGTGAATATTTGTTATGCTTATAGATACCCCCAGTATGTGAATCAGTTTATAGTTGTTATAATTGACTACTCACACATGTTTGATTATAATTTACAACTAGCTTTGTTTAAGGGATCTCAAAAGAACATTACAGGGAGTGATATTTGGCAGGAAAATATCACATGTTACAATATTTATTGTTATACCTATGATATACTAAACTTTTCATTTTATTAAATTCCATATTTCTGATTTTTTATAAAAATTGTCTGTTTTTTCCAATAGTGTGTTATCTCTCACAATTATTGGTCTATCATTGGGTACCCGAACATACTTCATGTATTTTAGTATGAACTATTGAATGAACCAAGAGTTAAATTAATGATTATTTCTATGCTTAGGAGACATGGAGCATGGGACCAATCCATGATTGCATTGTAGGTAAGGATAAATCTTTTTTTGGTTTTAGGAATGTTTTTAAATTTATTATAAAAGATGATTGTATAAATATTTTCATACATTATAGGGAAATGAAATGAAAAATCATTTTTTATTTGAGATTACATTTTTCATTTTTTATTTAATACAGTTTTCATGATGTTTAGCTTTTGTAAATTATTCATTTATTTATCTACATACACTACGTGATTGATATTATTATTTCACTATACTAGTTTTTGGCATGGTTAATATACTAACCAGAGAGACACCCTATTCCATTGTTGTTAATCGAACACCATTGGCATATGGTGAGGCATTCTGGATTTCATGTGACCCACTAGCACCTGGAACCGTTTAGTGGGACCCAGTTCAGGAGAATAAAATGTATTGTTATTGCATTTTATTTTGTTGTATCCTTACTATATTGAGATAATAGACATGATAATATAAGGATATTGTAATTTTTTAATAAAAAATCTGTTGGAGTGGATACCTAATGTATAAGAAAAATAAATTCTTAGAATATTAATTTTTCTTTGTTGATTTTTCGTATTGTAGTTGATTTGATTCCACCAATCAGTGACATACATAATGATTGGTATTTATTATGATTAACTATTTTTTTATCTTACTAAATGAAATGAGGTTATGGAATTTATATATATATTTAATTCATATAATTTATGGAATTTTAATGTATTATTTTTTGATTTTAATTGAATATTATGAAGATTTATAGAATGGATTGACAGTTTTATGTTTTACTATAAGAAAAAATTAATCGTCGCAATATAACAAAAAATGGATGAATAATGGAGATAAAAGAAACTTCACCCCACATTCTTTCACATGTTATGGGATAAAATATTTTCAAGGATAAAATGAAGTAGGAAAACTAGAGTATAACATTTTTATGATGTGTAGCATAATTACTAGACATGATTTCATCAAGAAACTTTTGTCCCCAGATCATGTTGTGATAATATTACATGTTGTTAATTTCATTTAAACATAATCAGTCCCAAATAAACATTTTGAAAAGAGTCAATATCCAAAATAAGTGAATGATACTCACACTAGATTCAAACATATTAAAAAATTGTGTAGGAAATCTATGATCAAATATACAAATCACTAACCACATTACACGTCATGTAAATTCATGGGATGGGATTTTGATGAAAAAATTCGGTTCATCATCAATTTTTCCCCAAATATATTACATGAGACCTACCCAAGACCACGTTTGACCATTCCTAAATGATATTCAATTTTGTATGATCTATATAGTGACAATAAATAAAGGGCTATATAGGTGTTCTGGGTGGTGGAGATCCAGATCCAGAGTAGATGCTTCAAACAAGTTGTGGGATGGCCCTATGCATGTTCTTTCTCTATTTTATTTATTCATTCATTTTCTTTTCTTATTCAGTTTTGTTATCTCACAACATTGAGTAGGGATATATCTGTATTATTCTAAGGTAATTTAATTAAAGGGTAAATTGAAATTAGATTGATTTCTTCTATTTTTTTCATGTGTTTACTTTTTACAATTTATAATTAAAATTTCAATCCATTTATTTTACTTCTATAATAAACAATGATAATAAAATCAAAAAATACCTTTACAAATGTGCAATTAGGAACCCTAATGGAAGAATGACTATTCTCACCATTAAGAGAAATTAGATTGAGAAATGTTATTGAGAAAAACTCAATTTAGAGAACCCCTATATTACTAGACCAAGAGAAATAGGGTATTTCACATTGAGTATGTTATAAATGACCATTATATCTATATTTCCTTGACTCTAGAACAAATCATGAATTAAATAAACTTATTTTCCAATATCCAATTGCTCATAAAACCTAAAATTATAAATCCCTTGTGCATTGTCAACATCTATTTTTGAAGCCAAACCAATCTGTTGCACATTTTTTGTTTCAGGATAAATCAAAAAAAAGATTCCCACTAATTTCATAAATGTAAAAAAATTAAATCTTTTTAAATACTATTCTTAATGAACTTCAAAATCCATGGGGATCTTCCCTAAACATAAATTTTTCTACATTTTAATTAGTTTTATATGATTTTTTTAAGAAACCAGTGTTTTAATGTATTTTCAATATATTGATAAAAGAAAATGAATGAATAAATAAAATAGGTAAAGAATAATTTTTTAATTAAATTTGGAAAATCTAATACAGTTAAACACATGGATTTGGATTTGACAAACCATTATTTAAGGGAGCATGTTAATCATTGTAAATAATATTTTTCTAAGACTTTTCCATGATATGAATTTTTTAAATTTTCATTCATTGATTTAATCAACCATATTAATTTCCATGAGTAATTTTCCAAAAAATTTGTATTATTAGAGAGACATACAATTATATAATATTTTATATTAAATCATTCAAATATTTCATCAGAATCTTAGGAATGGTTACATATATAACATTCATTACAACTTATCAAAGTTATGGATGAAGAGAATAAGATTTTAAATTATTTATGAAATTATTATGTTATCCCTTATTGTAAGAACCACTATAAATTAATATATTTTAAACTAGTAGAGTCCATGAATAGCAAAGTTAGGAAATTAACCATTTTAAAATGATATTTTAATCACTCCTACCGTTATCAATATATTATTCATGATTATAAAAAATATGAGTGGGGGAAATATGGACAATTAAAAGTGTTGGATATTTTGTAATCAATAAGTGTGGGAAACATTTCATGATTGTCAGGGGAGGAAAATTAAATGTATTTATTACACACCCTCAAGAAAGAACGAAAAATGGGAGATAAAAATTTGTTGTCTCTAGAGAAATTCAAAAATCAATATTTACATTACTAGTAATATTATTATAACTATTACAAATATTTTCATGAGGATACCATTAGGGTTTGGGAGGTCGATGTACAAATTTTCTCTAGAAAAACATTTGATATAATTAATAAAAAAATAAAAAAATAGAGTGACACATTTATTGCATTTCATATAGATAAGATCCATATTTAAGATATTGGTAGAATGTGGGAATTTTATTCAAATTTGTTTTATTATCATGAAATTTAATTTAGAGTTGAACCTATTTCTTCTAACATGATTGACATAAATAATTTACCTACCTGCCTTAAGACATATATTCATTTGAACCTAAATGGTAAAGACCTCAGGATTAATTGTGATTATTTATTTATGTGGTGAAGATGTTAGATGACCTTCACCCCTATTGTATGGGGCATGTTGTTGAGGTATGGTATGAATTATATTTATATTTTTACCTTGATGATGAGTGAAAAAATTCATGTGCGGTGAATTATGAGTGTCATGTACACTGATAATGAATTGGAAAATGAAAATTGATGACATAAAATGATTGGTTATATGAAAAGACGAAAATTTAAATTCACAACGGATTTGTATTCATTGAATAGTGATTTATTGATAATTTTTTCACATGTGATACTCATACATTTAAATCTCTATTTGATAAATTTATTTTCTTGAAATTGAATTTAATACATGGTAACAGGATAATCCTTTTCCATATTTCCACATTCCATCCCTGAGGACAAGTATGAATTCAAGTGTAGAGGTATTAGATAGTTTTATTGTATGAATTTATTTTACAGTTTCATAATTTATTTATTTGATATTTGATTGATTAATCCAACCAATTTTCGGAACATTTGAATTTCTTTACTATTCAAAGAATAAAATAATAGATATTCAAAAAAAAGTGTAAATTGAGGAGAACAATGGAGCTAAAATACACTTTTTTGCTAAAAGTGAACCTCACGTTATGATACCGGATTTTTTATGATACAATGATGATGGAATACTATCGTATAATGATTATTTTCTATGTAATTTATTTACACATCATTACATTCACCCATGAAGAATCCACTCAGGACAAGTTATTATGAGATTACACATCATGAACAACAATTATACATCTCTTTAACACATTGCATGAATTTAGTATTTTCATGATTTGTGCTTGGAAAAGATATTACAAAAAATCATGTCATATTGAAATTAAAAGATAACAAGTCATGTAACCACTTTACAAGTCATGTAATTCCCGAGACAATATTTTAATGCCCTTATTACACGTATCTTCAAATTTTCACAATATCAGTTATAAGGAACCTGCCTCAGACCACCAATGGTCCGATTTATAGTGATCCAATATAATACCATAACCTATATGGAGGTTATAAAAGGAGAGCTAGGCAATTTTTACTAGGATCATTAGAGATCCTAATACCACATCATGGAGTGATGAACTACATGGCACTTTCCAATTTATTAGTTTTTTTCATCATGATATACATTTATTTTATTCATTCTTATTATTCTACCATCAATAAGATGTGTGGATAAACTATCCATGTGCATGAGTAATAAAATCAAATAGGGAAGGTTCTATTGGATTTACTTCATTTGTTTTATTCATGTGTTTGGTTTGATGTAATTTAATATTGAACTTCTAATCCCTTCAATTTATTTTGTCATGACCATTGAATATGAATAAAAACGGAACATTAAAAATGTGAAACTGAAAACCATAAAGAAAGAATGATCAATTACATATTTATGGTAAATTAGGTTTAAAAATGTTATCGAGACAAACTTGATTCGGTGCAACGCTAAACTATTAGGCCAAGGTAAATACCATATTGTCATGTTAAAATGTGAGATACCATGACCATTGTATCATCCATACCTCGACTCTTACATGATTCAAGAACTAATCAACCTATTTTATTAAATATAATTGCACATGATCCACAAAGACTAAAAAACACTAGAACACTTTTCAAATCTAGTTAGATAATAATCACAATTTATTATTTCAAATTTGGTGTTCTCAAAGACAAATTATAACCCATATTTTCAAGTATCCTTCTTAAATGTAATAAAATTTAATATTTTCAAAAACTAATCAAACATATTGGCCATATCATTGGATTGGTGTTGAACATGCCTGATATTATTTTTTCATTAATATAGTAGCATTGTTTGAGTTTGAAATTTCTTTTCAATAGACCTGTAATGAATTCATGACACCCCTGGTCTAATAATCCATCTCATGCATCATTTTAGGATCCTTGTAGAATTAAAATGACCTGCATTTTTTCATGAAATATAAGATCTATTGTTTTAATCCATGAATTTATAATGTATTCCTTATGTGATATTTTTATTTTTTGAGAGATGAATTGTTCTGTGAGTTTAGAAGCATGATTGGTAATTATAGTTCCTACCATAACCTAAAGAGTATTTTCTAGCATATGCTATAATAGACACACTAAACAACCAATTTTGGAACGTTTATTCATATAACATTAGTCCCATGGATTAGAAAGTGATATGGTTTGGATTATGTAGACACCTCATTTTTGTTAAAGTGGAGTATGGTCCCTTATTGATCAGAAGTGATGACCATTTTTCTAATCCATTTGAATGGATAATTATAAATTATTATGGAATTAAATGAATTTTTAATGGTGAAATAGAGAAATTAACTTCTTCCTAGCTTCAGAGTGGGTAGTTGGAAGTGACTCTGGTAGATTTTATGATTTTTACTTATTACCCGGTCAGAGATATAGGATGTGGTATATAGATTTGACTTATTTATATTAAGTAGTTGACCTTTTTTATTCATTGTAACAATTATATTTACATTGTATAAAATTTTCAATGTGTTTTGAATTGTAGTGATATGCCACAACAAAAACATCTATCCATATTCTAGGACAGCGTAGATGATCGTGATTCGTAGGTGGTGGACCTAGGATTCGAGTAGATCCTCCTATAGTTCCATATGTTAAACCTGTAATACAACTAGATTTGGGTGAATAGACACAATAATGATTTTTTATTATGTAATCTACAAAGACCATTCTGGGTGAACTGTACCCTTCCTCATATATGAAATCATATGTACATGTGTTCCTGAAGAAGAATACATCCATGTTGTTTGGGGATAATGGTCCACACGTTATTGAGATATGTCTTCACACTATCTTTCCAATCTTCAATCATCATGATAGACATATTGGGATGAGATTAGAGATCGTGACATATATTCTTTAGGGAGAATCTATGAATTGATTTGATGTATTGAACTACAATTATATTCTCACATTTATTAATTAGATGGATTTATATTCCGTGTTTTATGGAACGATTTTTTATTATACCCTAATAGAAGAAAGTTCCACCATGTTTATGATTCAAGAGTTTGGAAACCTAGCTATTATAGTGTATATAAAACACATTATAGATCCTTATCATTTCTCATTGATTTTTCTTACTGATGAGGCATCTAGGATGATACTCTTCACAAAATGTCTCAGGTTTGTCATTCTGTCACAGTAAACATGTTTTATCTAGCCTCTCTTAATGATATACTACATTAGGAACATATTTCTAAGAAGAACCTAATATATTATTTGGTCATATAAAAAGGTATTTTAGTCTCTCTACATAGTGGTTCAAGGAAATTCAGTTGGAAGAACATTTTTAGAATTATCATGAGGGGAATTCAAGAAAATATGGTAGTGATAGTAATAGGATTTTATGTTACTAGTGTGTGAGATGGGGTCAAATAATGAAACCGTGTTATCATGACCAAATCAAGTGACAATATTATTAAAGGATATGATATTACTAATGTTATGGTAGGTACATTTGTACTGTAGTCAGTGTAATAGGATTGACTCTGAATCATTTTTATGGAGGTGTATTTACAGCTCAACATTAGGGTTATGGTTTGGTTGATTCCAATCATTTAGGCTGAGGGGGGGGGGGGGTTTGTGGCCAAGACATCCAGGAACTAGTTTTATCTATACATTAGAGTAGGTTTTCTATTGTTTGTGAGGGTATTTATGAGGGACATAGTTTAGGCCGAATATTTTCTGTAATACATACCAAATAGCAGTAGCATGTTGGACCATTTATGATGAGAGGTGAAATATTAATATCCTCTAAAATTTTATTTTATAGAATGAATATAAGTTCATAACATAGTTTCATTTTTGTTTTTGTTGTAGAGAGACTTGGGTATGATATTATTATGTTAATGGATTAATGACAATAGATACTCTATTGGGGATTAGAAGAGGGAGTGTACTCTAGTGCAGTGAGTACCCCCCCCCCCATAATATTTCAGGTGTCACATTGTATGAACAATTTTTTTCTTAAAGATGTTATATTTATTTGTCATACTCAATATGGACATGACAGTATATTATCAATCCCATGTTGATTTTAATCACCGTAGGTGAAATTCATATTACAATAGGGTGGATTTGTAATTCACAAGGATGAATGGGATGTCCAAGTGTTCATAGTCAATATAGAGAACCGTCGGATTGGTGAGATGACATACAGATTTATATTTTGATTGTTGATAATCTTGATATGAATCATGCATACATTACTATGGTGTTTTTTCATTTCTAAAATGTTTTCCATAATTGAATTTCTAATTTATATTTTCATAGGGAGTTGGAGTTCTCTATCAAGATAGTTATAGGAGTTATACTGGTATCAATTTCTAAATATAGTATGGATACTATAGGGTTAAGTGAATTTATGATGAATATAGAGGACCTAGAATCATAGGGTTTGATATGACCTAGTACATGTACATGGGTTGTTTTGTTCATTTTTTTACAAAAACATGAATAATAACCTCATGCGAAAGGAAAATTATTATATATTGACCAATTTAATGTTATAATATGCCATTATTTAGGATAGAAATATTATATCATCAACCAAATCCAAGGATCTCAAGATTTATAAAAAAATTCAATTCTTCTCAGGTCATCACTAAGAAATTGTTTGACTTGTAAGCATACCACGTAAAAAAATTTATAGTAGGTATGGTGTATATGACGTTATGGTTATGTTGTTAAAACTCATGAACCCACCAACTAATTTTATATAGATGACAAAACTAATTTTTTATCCTTACATAGATTCGTTTCTAGTGGTATTTATGAATGATATCTTGGTGGATTCTCAGAATCTAGATGAGGATTCCATGCATTGTTTGTTTATTTTAGATACACCATGACTGAAAAAGTTATATGCTAATATTAAAATGTTTCATATATAGATATACCCGATTCAATTATTTATTCATATTCTCTTAGTGACAGGAGAAGCAGTTGTATCAAAAAGGAGTGAGATATAATTTCCTAGTATCATACCAAAACAATATTTTCATTGAGTCTAGATGGATTTTACATGGGATTCATATAGGACTTATCATACATAGAAGAAAATCATATTGTCTTTAATAACATTTCTGTGATATTTTTATAGTTAGAAAACTTTATAATAGCCTTCCTGGAGCCAAAAGGGATTATGACATCACCACAAGTTAAAAGGAATTTTCATGGGTGCACTCAACTAATGTGTGATTTTTCGGGTCTTTTAGGTGAAATAGAGTGGCTGATCAAGGTCATTTCTCAAAAAAGAATGTAATTAAAATAAAATATTAAGGGTATTTTGAAAATAATAAAATTAAAATAAATACCTTATATAAATGGATAGAGGGGTTTATCATTTATAAAATTAGAATGAGTATTCCAGAAAAAGATTTTTTTATTTTTGATTTTGAAATGGGATTGAAAAAATTAAAAGAGAATATAATATATTATTATTCTATGTTAAAGGGATTAATCAATAAAACAATACCTCATCAGTTATTCATTAAACATTATCATTCAAATTAAAATCCTCATATAATTTTCACCTAATTTTCCCCCAAACCAGGTCATAATTTACAACAGTGAAAAATATAAAATGAATTAAACCGTAGGCTAGCTACGGAACGTGAATAGTAGAACCCTTATTTTTTTAAATTAAATTCTATAATGTAATTAGTGGTTATTTATCGATTATATCCTTAATTTATGAGAGGATTATTTGTGTTTATAGATTATATATTATCTATAAAAATTTATTACATGTGATTTTTTAATGATTCACATCGTTCCCTCTAAATTCAGATCGTTCTTTCACATTTCAAACATTACTTGACCTCGTAAGTTTGGTGTAAATTGTCCAATTTCAGTATTCATTTTTTAAAAAAATTCACAGTTCATGGAATATAATAGGTGAATTAAAATAGATCATTATTTCAAAATAATGAAATCAATATGGTGATAATTAGATCAAATAACAAGTCAAAATACTCTTCTATGGGTGGTGAAGTCATCGTAGAAATAATTTTCAGGTGTAGTGTCTTAGAAATGGTGTAACCCAATAATGTTTTTAGGCATTCCTTCCATATCAAATAAGATGATTAAAATATATGATAATTTTTTAATAAACAAAAAATAATTAGACTTTATACAATAATTTTTATTATGAATGCACAAATATTACATCGTGAAGAAGGAGAAGAACGCTTTGTTGAGGGGATGCATGATTCAAGATCTCTCCCTATGATTATAGGGATTTCAAAATACTCATTGGTTATTAGAGGAATCTAATGTAATTTTTAACACCCCCAAATTATAAAGGGAAAAATGACTAAACGATATGACTCATTTGAAAAAGGTTCACCATCCTTTTCAGAATCCAATATGATTAGAACTCCACAGTTAATCGTGCTTGGTCTA
Source organism: Viscum album (assembly GCA_963277665.1). NCBI lineage: Eukaryota > Viridiplantae > Streptophyta > Magnoliopsida > Santalales > Viscaceae > Viscum > Viscum album. The sequence continues at coordinate 547,571,497 of OY728157.1, forward strand.
TAGAAATGATCAGGATGGGTGACCATATGAGAAGATTCAAAGGGTGTGTGTGAGTGAGGAAAAAGTACACAGAAAAGGACCTGTGTTTGTCTGTGGAGACTGTCATTAGTCCGATAACCTGTTCGGGCATGTGAGTGGGCCCCAAGGTGGGGAACACATGTCTGCGGGGCAACTGGTGGTACCTGGCGGGCCAGGATCTGGCGACCATGTTATGGCGGGGTGTATGTACGGTCACCGAGACCCGATTGTTACATTTGGTATCAAAGGTGGTTCCCAACACATAAGTGAGGTGAAACGCCTGGGTTTACATATAGGGCCCACAACGAGGATGTTGGGCTCTAAATGGAGGGTGATTACAACATCCCCAAATGATAAAGGGTTAAATGACTAAAAGATATGGCTTATGTAAAAAATGTGTTCCTTATTTTTTGGGGACCTATCTGATTAGAAATACACAGTTAAGAAAGCTTGTCCTGAAGTAGTGATCTGGATGGGTGACCTTCTGGGAAGATTCCAAGGGTGTGTGTGATTGAGGAAAAAGAACAAAAGAAAAGACATGTGTTGGCATGTGGAGACTATCATTAGTCTGATGCCCCGATCAGGAAAATGTGTAGCATCCCGCCAATTTATAACATAAATTTTCACTACATTTTACAAAACTGAGGATCTTTAAGGTTTAATGTCTTGGAAAAAAGGAAATTAATACATGATGACATAAAACATTCTTCTTAAACACTATAAAGGCTTCTTCATTGTTCATCCTTGGTTCATTTCAGCATCTCATAACCTGGGAGAATACATCAATGGAAAGGGTGAGCAGAAGGCCGAGTTAGGGAAACAAGAGAAACATTTTACATGTGAACTTGAGATACATCCATAATTACAAGATAAATAAGCTTAAGGCATGAGAAAGAGATAATGAGGCATATCATAATAAAAATAACGTTTTTCATAACATGAAGATGTGGCTACAACATTTAACTTAGAAAATCATGAACATATCACTAAGGTCCATCTCCAAGGTGTCATTTAAAAAAATCACCACGATTATTCACCCAGGTTTCATTAAAATTGTAATCCCTAGAGATCACATCATTACCTAATACATTATAGAGATATCATGAAGAACCCTTAATTTGTCTTTATTATCATGTGAGCCACATATATCATCATCAAACATTTCATAAATAACCCATATAGCATAAAATAAATGGGTCTCATTTCATAATCATAACGTTTTAAAAACTGATTTAAAGACATGATCTTTATGTCACTTTAAACCCACAAAAAAAGAAAAAGGGTCTCATGTATGTAAATACAAGAATTTAAAATATAACATTTTGATATATATCTGAGTAACCCTATAGAATAAAGAGTTTTGAGTATTCATCTAATAAAATAAATGAATTTGAGAAAAAGAGAGAGACATTTTGAGAACAAAATTCTGCAGGATAACAACTATGTTACAGGGTTTTAGAAAATATTTAAAAGAGAGGGGCATGGGTCACCCACTCATAAATGATCCATAAATCAGTATAGGGACAGAATATAAAGGATATAAGAACATGGTAATGAAATTTTAATTACATATCATATGAAATGACAAACATGTAAGGAAGACATAAATAAGATTTCTCTTACGAAAATTCAGCAGCCTAACGGTGTCACTTAAAACATCAAAAAATGAATTGATGAGATTAAATATGGTCTCTCATAATATGATCATAAAAGAACATTATGATGGATATAGAGATAATACCCCAACATAATAAAAAATAACGTGAAATACTTGAAATGAAAATAGAACTTGAAAATGAGAAGGGTGAAAGAATCCCTTACAAAAATTCGGCAGCCTAACAATGCCACTTAAACATTCATAAAATGAATTGATGAGAGAAAGAGGGTGTCTCTCATAATATGAAGATGAAGAGGATAAAAAGATGAATATAAAAGAACATCCCCAACATAATAACATGGAGCATAAAATAAATAACATAAAGGAGAATACATGAAAAGAACGAGAGAGGTAGGATCCCTTACCCTGAAGTGTAATTTAGAAATCATGATAGTTGGGACCTTGGGAGACTTGAAAGAACCTTGGGAGGACACTTTTAGTGGTAAGGAGACCAGAACTTCATTGACGATGATTTTGGAAAGGAAAGGATGAGATAATGACTTGGTATTTATAGTGGAATTGAGGGGACAAGGCATCAATGGCCAAGGGACACCTCATTGGTGGTATTGGAAAAACCAAGGGCTTTCCCATGGTATTTGCCTATGGTATTGGACACATGGATCTACTCATACCTTATTTTACTATTCATAAGTCTACCAGTATTATTACATAATTATTACATCCTTAATGATGTCATTAAACACCCGAAACTCTAAACTGAAAATTAACTATTCACTGAAAATTCAACTTTTTCAGAAAAATCCCAAAATTTTACCTTAACCAAATATCTATGTTCTGATTTCAAAAATGAAATCCATTTTATGAAAAAAACTTTCTTAATATTTTTAATTTAATTTTTATATAAAAACATCATTCTCTGAAAATTTATTTTTTTCAGAAAAATCCCCCAAAATCACCATAACCTAATATCAATTCTCTGAATTCAAAAATGAACTCCATTTTATAAAAATAATTTTCAAAATAATTTAAATTTAATTTTTAATAAAAACACAATTCAACCGAAAAAACTAATAGTTTACTAATAATTACGGAAATGGTTATTTGCATATTTTATTGAATCACATTACTTAGTCAAGGCGCATAAATTATATTAATACTTTCATTAAGTGATATTACTTATCCATTTGGTCACATTACTAATCCTAAGAGTAAAATAACTATTCATAAATTTCTATTCATAAAAAATTATGTAGATCTTATTAGACTCTAAATATCTTACTGAACATAATTGTAGAAGACCATTTTTTGAAAATCATTACACATTATTAATTATTTAAGTTTTACATTAATATATTTAAAAAATATCCTTCTAAAATTCATCAATAATATGCATACTATATTTATCCGTAAATTTGAAAATTCAAAAACATCACCATAATATGAAATCAGAAATTTTTATTTAAATGAAAGGAATACACTGGGTAGTTACAGTCTCGTTACATAACCCCTTATAACACCAGCATAGGACCTAAGAGTAATGTGTGCTAGGGTTATAGAATCTTTGGGCGGCTTAGCCAACATTGCCCAAGTAGTGATTTCTATCAGCATGAAATTATCGCAAAGGTCATTCCGCTCTAGCTTCAAAATGATGAAGTTTGGCTTGGGTTTGGTCCAGAGCAAAGCCCAAAGGTGCTACCTCCTTCCCGAGTTCCATCAGATGGGATTCGATCGACCCGATACTACTGGATGGGGCCATCAAATCTTCTTTCTATATTAATTAATCAAGATCACTTGTATTTATAGACAATAATTGTACCATTTAGTTTCTAATGGTCTTACTGACCAATGGTCATATAAAAGTTGAAACCCAACAGTCTTATTTTAATTATAATCATTTTATTAAATGAAATAGTTTTGTTGAGTATAAAATAAAATAACACACAATGTTAGGAAAAAAAATTTATTCAAAATCTCGGGTCGTTATATTCTACCCCCCATAATAAATTTTGTCCTCGCAATTAAAAAAATGGGCTTGGAATTTTGTTGAAAGTCCCACATCAGAAAAAGTGTCAGTAAAACTATTACTTTAAAAGAAAGAAAGGGAAGTACAAAGGTCACCCGAGTTAACCCATACTAGGATTACATGTAGGGAAACATGGATATGGAAGAGAAAAAAGGGGTCATGTTCTAATGGAGATTTATATAAAACCTAATTAGGAGAAAGTTAACCACATGAAAATCACAAGCATATGATGTGTGGAAACGGTCTTTGATTATCTAGTAGGAAACGTAAACCAAAAAAGTTTTTGTTTTACATTCCTTTTCATAATTTTTAGGAATTCATTTACTACATAGAAAGAAAAACATAAGGACATATAATTACCTTCATGTAGAGTTTCATCCATTAATAAGTTTCTACCAAAACTAATCTTTTCTCCTAAAGATGAGAATTCCAAAAGACTTGGTCACATAAAAATCACAGGAATCATCTTTTAGAGAATCACATAATTCAAAAAATTATAACTATATATTTCCCTTGTATTTAGAAATAAACTAAAACCAAATTGGTTAGTATGAGATCATATAATCCCCAAAAAGGATAATCCTTTATAAAAAAACTACTATTAATCTCCCAAATTCAACAAATAGTACCCAACGTTCATGAAAGACCATTCAATACACAATCGTCCTTAAAATACATCAACATAATCCAAACTGTGATTGAAACCCAAAATTCAGAAGGATTTAATCACATAGTCTTCCATAATAAATCTTAACATTTATCTCCAAATAACATCGACTACTATTAATGTCTCATACTAAAGTGTAATTAACCGAATCACATATTCTCTATGCTAGGTTAATCATTTTCTAGAAATAACCCAAATCACCATTTTTCCACAATAAATACATAGATTCTTACAAAATAAAAAATTTCAACCATTTCTCCACAAAAAAATACGGTAGTATTTTTATTTTTCTTTTGGCATATAATACTCCAAAAGAGAAAAAATCGTCCAAAATAACCTTTATAATTTAATCCACGAATCATTTTCCAATATAGAATATATCAATTTGATAAAACATAAGTTTCCAAAATCAACTTATTCTAGATCCATAAAAATAGCAGGTGTATTAGTCAGTCCTAAGGTAATAACAACAAAATCATAATGCCCATATCTTGATTGGAAGGAAGTTTTTGGAATATCATCATTCTTCACCATCAATTGATGATAACCATGATGAAAATAAATCTTAGAGAAGAATTGAGTCCCACAAAGTTGGTCAAATAAGTCATCAATTCATGGAAGAGAGTATTTGTTCATTAATTTGATCCCATTCAGTTCTCTATAATCAATGCATTGCTGCATCAATCCATCTTTCTTCTTCACAAAGAGAAATAGTGCTCCCCAAGGAGACACACATGGATGGATAAACCCATTATCCATGAGATATTGGAGTTGTTTCTTTAATTCCTCTATCTCCACATTTTCTATCCTATAGGTGGTCTTTGACATCGGATGAGATCTAGGTATGAGTGTAATAGAGAACTCTACCTCTCTTTCTGGGGGAGGTCTGGGTAACTTCTCAGGAAATACATCAAGGTATTCCTAGACAATGGGGACATTTTCTAAAAGAATAAATGATTCCTGAGAAACTTATTTCATTTACGAATCTTTTAACTAAAATAATTTTATGTATTTATACTTCATTCTTAGACAATTACATTTTTCTATAATTCATTCATAATGATTCATAAAAAGCTTAAGATTAATAAAACATATCCCCAGAGAGTGTCGTAACCAAGAGTGCAGGAATGCCTGTTGTCATGTACTAGTTCCCGTTTGAGTCTAGCTCAAATGGTGTTATTGTGTTTTACCCCTATGTAAATCTGTGCTAGATCCACCTCTACCTTCTCATATCCAAATAGGGATGTATTTTCTTGACAAACCACTTACTCAATACTCACCAAAATACCCGGAAGATTTCCTATATTTAAACTTTTCTATAGGGTTCTTCCAAAATATTTCATATCGTAATTTCCATAAATAACTAATCCCTCCTTTGATACCAACTATTGCATCCCTAATTTTTATAGCATAACATTTCATTACATTTTACAGAACCAAGGATCTTTAAAGTTTAGTGTCTTGAAAACAAGGAACTTAATGCATGATGAAATAAAACATTCTTCTTAAACACTTGAAATGCTTCTTATTTGTTCACCCAAGGTTTATTATAGCATATCATATCTTGGGATCATACTTCAAAGGAAAGGTTGAGTAGAAGGCCTAATAAGGTAAATAAGGGAAACATTTTACATGTGAACTTGAGATTCAACAATAAAGTCATGACAAATAACTTTAAGGAATGAGAAAGATATAATGAGTAATATCATAATAAAAGTAGCGTGTTTCATAACTTGAATATGTGGGCATAACATTTAACTTAGAAAATCATCAACATATCACCAAAGTCCATCCCCAAGGTGTCAATTAAAAAAATTACCAATTTTATTCACTAATGTATCGTTAAAATTGTAATCCCTAGAGATCACATCATTACCCAATGCATTCGATCGCTTTCAGGGAAAAACATTAATTTGCCTTTATTATCATGTGATCCAAATATATCATCATCAAACATTTAATAAATAACCTATATAGAAAAAAGTGGGTTTCATCTCATAATCATAACGTTTTAAATACTACTTTAAAGACATGATCTTTATGACACTTTAAACCCACAAAAAAGGAAAGTGGGTCTCATGTATGTAAATACCAGAATTTTAAATAGATAATTTTGAAATATATGTGAATAACCGTATAAAATAATTAGTTTTCTGTATTAATTTAATAAAATAAATGAATTTGAGAAAAAGAGAGACATTTTGAGACAAAAATTCTGCTGCATAACAGCTATGTTACAGGGTTTTAGAAAATATTGGAAAGAGAGGGGAAATGGGTCACCCACTCATAAATGATCCATAAAATAGTAGGGGGAAAAAATATAAAGGATATAAGAACATGGTAATGATATTTGAAATACATACCATATGAAATGACAAACATGGAAGAATGAAAAAAATAAGATTTCTCTTATGAAAATTCGACAGCCAAACGATGTCACTAAAAACATCAAAAAAAGAATTCATGATATAAAATATGGTCTCTCATCATATGAACATAAAATAAAAGTATGATGGATATAGAGATCATACCCCAACATAATAAAAAAGAACTTGAAAGACTTGACATGAAAATAGAACTTGAAAATGAGAAGGGTGAAAGAATCCCATACAAACATTCGACAGCCTAACAGAGCCACTTAAACATTGTTAAAATGAATTGATGAGAGTAAGAGGGGGTCTCTCATCATAAGAACATTAAATGGAAAGTAGGATGAATATAAAATAACATCCCTAACGTAATAACATGTATCTTAAAATAAATTACATAAAGGAGAATACATGAAAAGAAAGAGAGAGGTAGGATCCCTTACGTTTAAGAGTAACATAGAAAACACGATTTTTGGGACCTTGGGAGGCTTGAGGGAACCTTTGGAGGACTCCTTGAGAGTTAAGGAGACCAGAACATCGTTGAGGGGGATTTTGAAATGGAAATGACGAGATAATGGCTAGGTATTTATAGGTGAAGTGAGGGGACACTGCATTAATGGCCAAGGGACACGTCATTGGTGGTATTGACAAAACCATGGGCTTTCCCATGGTATTTTCAAATGGTATTGTCCACTTAGAACACCTCATAACTTATATTACTATTCATAAGTTGAACAGAATTATTACATAATTATTACATCCTTAATGATGTCATTAAACACCAGAAACTCTAAACTGATAATTAACTATTCACTGAAAATTCAACATTTTCAGAAAAATCAAAAAATTCCACCTTAACAAAATATCAGTTATCTGATTTAATAAATTAACACCATTTTATGAAAATAACTTTATAAATATTTTAAATTTAATTTTAATATAAAAACTCTATTCACTGAAAATTCATTTTTTCAGAAAAATCACAAAAAATAACCATAACCTAATATTGATGCTCTGAATTCAAAAATGTAGTCCATTTTATAAAAATAATTTTCTAAATATTTTTAATTTAATTTTTAATTAAAAAACTCTATTCACCCGAAAAAACTAACAATTGACTAATATTTTCTGAAACAGTTATTTACCTATTTAATTTAATCACATTAGTTAATCAAGTTGCCTAAATTATATTAATACTTTCTTCAAGTTAGATTACTAATCCATTTGGTCACATTACTAATCCTAAGTGTAATATCACTATTTATAAATTATTATTCATCAAAAATTAAGTTGATCTTATTTGTCTCTAAATTTCTTACTGAACATAACTGTAGAAGACGATTTTTTGAAAATCATTACACATTATTCATTATTTATTTTTTATATAAATATTTTTAAAAATTTTCCTTCTAAAATTCATCAATAATATGCATACTATATTTATCAAGACATTTGAAAATTCAAAAATTCACCATAAGAAGAAATCAGAATTTTTTATTTAAATGAAAGGATTACACAAGGTAGTTACGGTCTCGTTACATAACCCCTTATAACACCGGCATAGGAAGTAAGTGTAAGGTGTTCTTGGGTGTTAGAATCTTGGGGCGGCTCTGCCAACATTTCCCGAGTAGTGATTTCTATCAGCTTGAACTTATCGCGAAGGTGATTCCGTTCCAGCTTCACATGATGAAGTTCACCTTGGGTTTGGTCCAGAGCAAATCCCAAAGGTTCTACCTCCTTCCTGAGTTCCATTAGATGGGCTTCGATAGGCCTGAGACTACTGGATGGGGCCATTAAATCTTATTTCTATATTAAATAATCACGATCACTTGTATTTAAAGACAATAATTGTAAAATTTAGTTTCCAACGGTCTTATTGACCAATGGTCATATAAAAGTCGAAACCCAACGGTCTTATTTTATTTATACTCATATTATTAAATGAAAAACTTTTGTTGAGAATAAAATAAAATAACACACAATGTTAGGAAACAATATTTATTCAAATTCTCGGGTCGTTACAACATGGGTGGGCCCTAGGGTGGGGACAACATGTCTGTGGGGAAACTAGTGGTACCTGGTGGGCCAGGACCTGATGAACATGTTATGGAGGGTTGTTTGTGCTGTCATTTGGAACTGGTTGTTACATTTTGATGTGAAGACCTGAATTTTCTATTTTAATTTTTTTAATTATATAGAATATTACATGTCTGCAAAAATTGACGGCGAGTGATTCCTAGGCCAGTTTCCGGAATGAATTTCTGAAATTATTTTAGGAATGTTCTATATACTTGTGAGCGGGTTTTTTGTAACTTTAAAACCGGTGCTCAGAATTGAAATACGAGGGCACCGTTAAACTCAAAATGCTAATATTAACTTAAAGAGATCTACACCTCACCCGCAGTACATCGAGGGTAGATGTTGGTATTTTGGAATTTTTTGGGAGAATAAAAGAATAAAATAAAGTAAAATTTATTTCATTATGTTTTAAACCTAATTTTTTTGAATTATGGTTGTGGGGACCACCTGAACCCTTCTTTAATAAGTTGGAAACCCTAGGGATCCTTCATATTTATTGTTCCAATTTAATGTTCCAACTTTTATGTGTGAACATTAATCCATAACTCATTAAATTTTAACTATACCTCTCACATGATAATTTTTTGCAAAAGAGGAGAGCATTGGAGAGTTGGAAATAACATTATCCAATGAAGAATGTCCCCCTACAAAGAATGCAGATCCGACGCCAAGCCCAGATCAGAAGCATCTTGCGGGAGTGATGAATGTCGACGTCACCATCTCATCAACTTCATCTTCTTCCTCAAGACAACACTTACTGGCGAACGAGTTAGAGGTTTTATTGATGATTGAATTTAATTTATTAATTCTTTATATCCAAATATCATGAGGACGATGTCCAAATGAACATGGCCATCATCCTGCACATAATCCTTTCTCCTCTTTCTTTTTATTTTTTGCATGTTCTTCATGCATTCTTCAATGCCTAATATTTATAAATGCAGGAAGCACAAAGTTCTGATAAGCTCTATATATGGACACAGAGACCTCGACACAAGGATAATGAATGTGTGATCATTTAATTTTTTGGGCTTGGAACGAATCCATAGTGTCTCACGAAAGATGGAAGCGGCCGACACCCGACCGACCGTGAAGAAGGAAGGGTGGTGCGCTTCTGCGGTGCTGGTTTCTGAGGTGGGCGTGGCCCATCAGTCGCGGAGGGGCAGAGTGGATTCGGGAAACCGGGAAGCTATGATGCAGAGTGGTGGCACACGTCCGTGCTGCTGGTGCAGCTGGGTGGCTGTGGCCACTTGGCCGCGGCAGATGCCGAAGTGTGGCTGGTCTTCCAACAGACCATTATGGAGCCATGGTGTGAAACCGCACTACATAGAGGAAGAATGGCTATCCATGCCAGACCGGGAAGGACCCCTCCAGTGGGTCCCACATGCTACCTAGTTGAACGATCCGACGAGGCATTTGGTAAAACCAGAAGGGGGGTGCTCCCCCTTTGGCGCTAGCTCGGGCGGACCGCACGCCCAATGGACCCTGCCTGCGGGCCACCCCTTCACAGGGTGGTCCAAACCACAGCCCATAGGGCTTGGCTGGATGAGGCCCAGGACAACCGGACCGGACTTGGACTAGGTCGGGTCGAGCTGGGTTGGTCCGACTTGGTCGGACCGGACCCAAGCCCATCCGGACCCAATTCCACCTTTTTGGCTATAACATGTGATCCAGACATCTTATTGACGAACCGTCAGTTGTCCAGGAATACTTCGATCAAAAAGGTCCTTTTTTATACTACACATGTGTTTTGGATAAGTTTGGACTACATCGTGGTTGGTCTAGACCCACAATCCAACCGGTCTCTCCGAGCGAAAATGTTAATAACTTACAGACCGGGCGCCCGATTGACACACTGTTTATTTGCGTTGGGTCCCTTTTGACATGAATTAAAATTGGGATACTTATTCTTGCATCATCGAGGTGGTTGATGTATTAACTATGTATTGGGGAGTGGGTCTCCCAAGTGTGATACGTACGAAACCCTGCGACTGGCTGAGACCTGAAAACTGCTGACTGTTTCGACATGGAGTGACTCGACAGGCCTAGTATGGAGCGCCTGTATAGGATGCGGTAGACCAAATGTGGGCAGCACATTTGTGTGACACTATAGACCCATGATACTCTATAAGAGGATTACCTCATCAGGCCACTAGGGGGAGCGCCTCAGTGTGACGTAGCACACCAACGGTGGAGAGCGCCACTGTGTGACGCGACAGACCCACAATACTCGACAGGAGGAGTACCTTAGTAGTCCATGGTTAGTGGGAAGTTCCACTATATGATTACTCAGGACCAATTTACTTGATAGAGGAGGAGTTCTCCAGCAGTCGTGGTGTTCGAGGTTGTGATAGGGAATGTTATCTGTTACTATCCCTTGAGAATTTCAGGGCTGGCTATCAGCAACCATAGCGATCCTGTGTGGGTCAGCTACATAATTCTATTTCATAGAGATGCATACCTAGTGTGAGCAGAGTCTTTCGTCGAATATTTGACCTTTGGGATTTTGAGTTGGGAAATTTGTTTCCTCGTGATTGAGACGGGTATACTCGACTACTTAGGTATATGAATGGGCATATACCTAAGTAGGGTTGACCATTTTTTTCATTCATCGAGGATTATCCTTTTTGGATTTTTTGAGACCTTCGAGTGTCTCAGGGTCTCTAATATGTATCTTTATACTCACCACTGCATGGGAAATGCCCGCACCTTAGAGAGTTTGGTGTAGACGACGGACAACCCTAACAGAGGACGAGGGTACCTGGATTTGATGTAGCTCAGAAGTGGAAATTAGACAAGGCATACCGTAGAGATGACCATTCGAGATCTATACCTACCCTTCAGGTATGATCCTTGGTAGGTGTTCACAATATTTGTTCTTCATTATACTTGATCTTTTCAGTTTACTTGTAATTTTCAATTTTACTTGTACTTTTCAATTGGGATTGTATTCTGTCCCCTTTATATTCATTACACACCCTGATCACATTATAGTTTAATTTGTGTTTAGTTGTGTAATTTTATAGGTTACAAAGGCAATTCCTTATCGGTTATAGTGAATAGGCCTTTCTGTGCTAGTCGCAAGCCCCTGGACTTTGGAAGGTGGCCTTGGTGTAGTCACAGCACGGGCCCCGGGGATGGATCGTGACAAATTGGTATCAGAGGATTTCGGTTCTACCAAAGAACTACGAATCTTATATTTTCTATGAAGCAATAGTGTTATGTGTTTGGAGTGTGGTTTTCAGTTCGGGGAGTCCAGTGTTGGTGTGGTGACCGATATATCCATACAAAAGGAACATGACTTTTGACTTCCGACTCAGTGCATGAAAACACTGATTGAGTATGAGTTTTTAAAAAGTTATCTTTTTGATCACTTTGTGTCATCTCACCAGGTATAAACATAATGATATTGGCACACATGTTTCTTTTCAAGATGCATTTACACAGACAGCCATCCAAGATTCCAGTTAGAGAATGTGATGACATCCCACCAAGCTATGAGGCTTCAGTGTAAGGGCCCTTATGGTTGTTGTACCACCAGGTGGATTACGAGCATCCCTAATACCCGTTGGGTTGCCGATGCCACCAGCTCCAGCTGTAGAGGGTGTACGCCACATGAGTGCGTTGCACAAGTTACTGCGCTAGAGGCCACAGAGGTTCTGGGGAGAGTCATATCCACTAGTGGCATAGGATTGGATGGAGGTTATAGTTGTATTTTTTTAACTAGTAGGGAAACCAGCTGATATCATGGTGATCTTTGCGGGAATCCTTCTTCAGGAAGCAGTGAGAAGATGGTGGAGATTTATGCACCATGATCACGATGAGGTCACTATAATATGGGTGGACTTTGAGAGAATTTATAGGGAAGAGTTCATCCTTGTTACCCAATGCTCTATGTGTATACCAGAGATTATCCACTTGTATCAGGGTTGCATGACTGTGGCTCGGTATTTATTGAGGATCACCGACCTCTCATGGTACTCCACTAACATGCTGCGGGACCCTTTCGTCAGGGACAAGACCTTCGATCAGGAGCCCCGATGGGATATTAGAGCTTCGATGGATTGTCTCATTTTCATGATACAGTCAGGTTTGTTAGAGTGAGAACTCTTAGTAGAGGATTTCCTTGCTGAGTAGTCACCAACAGCGAGACCCCCCACCAGACGACAGGTTTCAGAGTCATCAACATCTGGTAGCAGACAAATAACGTAGAGGTCTAGGAAGACTAGATCTACATGCAGACAACTGTAGGATACCGGGTCGGAAGTTTGGGGACCTCGTGGAATAGTAGGACATGCAAGGATCATACAGTGTTACTCGTGCAGAAAACGGGTTCTCATTTCTCACAACTGCCCGAACCACCATACCATTGACTAGAAGACAGTCGAGGGACCACTAAGGTAGAGACAGAGGTTTGATCATGGATGTACGCATGCAGAAGTTGGATGTCATAGAGGAGTAGGTTGTGCAGCAGGTGGTGGGTGATGTTTCGAGGTTCTACTGCCCCCATCACCTAGTGGTCCACCCCGACCACTGGGATCATGTGGACATGGTTGTGGTCAGCTTTGAGTATCTTAGGCTTATTACCATGGTTCTCCAAAGATGATATGAGGTAAGATCTATGTCTACACCACCATATCTGTAGTAATAATAGACATAGGTTCCATTCACTCATTTATTTCAAATACCCTCGTTTGGAGCTTGGAGATTCCAACGGATCGTTTGGCATGATCTTTACAGTAAGGGACTCCTACAGAAGTGGATTTGATGATCACCCAATGGTGCTGGTAGTGTGAGCATACTCTAGGAGGCAAGAGCTTCGGCTGTGATCTCCTAGTAGCAGTGTTAAGTCCTTATGACAATATCTTGGGTGTGGGCTTGTTATCTATAGTCCCTGCTCAGATTGACTGTATTAGGCGCAGAGTGTTGTGTGTCTATATATATGGGACCATGTTTCCTTCATCGAAGAGAAGGTAAACTTTGCAACGCATGATGGACTTACCCGAAGGAGGGTGTAGCAGATCACACATTAGTTGTATTGCCTTACCCTTAGAATGAATGGTGTAGAGTGTCCGAGCTATCCTCTTGTGGTTTACTAGTACGCTGATGTATTCACAGACAATGTTTCGGGTCTACCTCCTTTCATAGAGGTGGACTTTGATATCGACTTGTATCCTAGGATGGCACCGATATCTAAAATAACATAACAGATGGCTCTCGCTGAGCTTTAAGAGCTTCTGGTACTACTGGAGGACTTGTAGAGCAAGTGGCTCATTAGGCCTAATGTTTCTCCTTGGGAAGCCCGAATTTTGTTCACCATGAAGGAGACTGGAAGTTTGAGACATTGTGTAGACTATTGGAACCTGAACCTGGTGACCGTGAAAAACATGTACACACTCTCGAGGATTGATGATCTATTTGATCTGCTAATGGAAGAACAATGGTTTTAGAAGATATACCTTAGATCAAGCTATAACCATCTAAGAGTACGAGACAATTATGTTTATATGAAGATCTTCGGATGTCGGTATGACCATTATGAATTCTCGGTTATGACTTTCAGCATGACCAATGCCCCAGTAGTTTTCACGGGACTCATGAACAGGATCTTCCAGCAATACCTTGATCTCATTGTGTTAGTATTCATTGATGACATCCTGATATACTCTGCGATGGAGGAGGAGCATGATTATCATCTATAGATAGTTTTGGACACACATTGAGAGAACCACCTTTATGGAAATCTCTCAAAGTACCAGTTTCGGATCTGATAGGTTCAATTTCTTGGACACCTCATCTCAGTGGTAGGAGTTTCGTTGTATCCAGCAAAGATCAAGGTTGTTATTTCTTGGGATCCCCCCAGGTGTTTGATGGAAGAGAGGAGTTTTCTGGGACTGGCCGGTTACTACCAAAGTATTGCGCCTGAATTTTCCAAAGTTGTGGCAGCCTTATCAGTATTGACGAAGAAGGGGAATCCATTTTTCTGGTCAGAGAGATTCCAGAGGAACTTTAGGGTGATAAGGAAAAGACTGACAAGTGCCCCTATCTTGAGGCTACTAGAGGAAGTCATTGGGTATGCAGTCTACTGCGACACATTAGGGGTTGGGCTTGGTTGTGTCCTAATGTTAGAGTGTGCAGTGATCACAAATAGTTCTCCAAAGTTGAGATAGAATCAGCCTAACTATGTTACACATGACCTGGAATTAATAGTAGTGTTCTTTGATTTGATTATTTGGCGACGTTACTTGATTGGAAAACGTTTTACAGTCTACTCTGATCAGAAAAGTCTCAGGTATATCTTCTCTCATAAGGACCTGAACATGAGACAATGGCATTGGCATGAGTTCCTCTAGACCTATGACTTTGAGATAATCCATACTCATGGGAATGGGAACATAGTATCAATTTCACTCAGCAGGCAGTCTGACATACAGTTGCTGAGTGAAGTGACAGAGCTATTAGCCACTTTACAGATTTCCTACATGGATCGAGATGGAGCATCTTATCATCGGTCTCTTACAGTCACTCCCCCACCTCATTAGCGAGTAAGGGAGGCCCCACTTGGGGACACCAAATGCGAGGCTCGACATGCTCTGATATCTATAGGACATGAACCTGGTGGATTTTCTGAAGGTAGTGAGCATGTCATCCTCTTCAAAGAATTTACATTAGTTCTACAATAACATAAAGATGAATTGTTGAGGGAGTTCCATACGTCCCATCCTGCGGTGCATCCAGGATTGGCGACAATGTACCAGGACCTCTGGTGTCAGTACTGGTGTATGGGAATGAAGAATGTAGTGGTATATTTTTTCTCTTGATGCCTCAATTATCAACAAGTGAAGGCAGAGCATCAGGTTCCAGTCGGCTTAGTTCTGCCATTAGAGGTGCTAGAGTGGATGTGGGATGAAATTTTCATATACATCATTACAGGAATTCCATGCATGTCTAAGAGTCATGATTATATCTGTCTGATCATTAAATGACTCACCATGTTGGCCCATATCCTACATATCAGAGAGTGGGGTTTAGTTGAGGGCTTAGTATGACTCTACGTATAGTAGATTGTATGGCTTCATGATGTTCCATCTATGATTGTCCTTGATCATGATGAATGATATACTTCTCTCCTATTGAAGGGATTGTAGGAAGGGTTCGAGAAACAGCTTCAGTTGAACACTTCCTTCCTTCCTCAGATGGATGGCCAGAAAAAGCGGACCATTCAAACCCTCGAGGACAAGATATGTGCTTGCATCCTTGATTTTGGTCATAGATAGGGGGATCTCTTTCCTTTGATGGAGTTTTCGTAAAACAACATCAATCACACAACTATTGTTATGGCACCATTCGAGGTGTTTTACGGGAAACCTTACATATCACCACTATTCTACACTGACACATGGGAGTCAACACTCGTGGGACCAATGATGGTACAAGCAACAACGAAGAAGGTGCATATTATCAAGCAGTGGATAAAGACTACCCAGAATAGGTAGAAGTCCTATAATGACTTGAGATATATACCTCTTGGGTTTGAGGATGGTGGCAATTTCTTTCTACGGATCTCACCTCAATGTGGTTGGTAGAGATTTTGCTAGGCGGGAAAGTTATTCCTGAGGTTCCTTAGACCCTTTGAGGTCCTCATCAGAGATGATGATGTGGATTACTGCTTAGCTCATCCACAACAGTTTCACTAGGTGCATGTTGTCTTCCACATGTCCCAGCGAAGGATACACACACATGACCCTTCACACATCATTGATTGGGAAGAGCAAGACATCAACGATGGGGCGACATTTTTGGAGCTTCCAGTAGAGAATGAGGATCAACTGGAGAAGGCCCTACATGGTTGGTCGATACCTCTAGTGTGCGTTTATTTGGAATCATGAGAACCTCACAGAGAGAACATGGGAGATATATTCTTAGATTCATGGTGAGTACACCACCTTGTTTCCCTAGATTATTTTGTTTCTTTCAGGGATGATAATCCCTGAGGTGGGGAAGATGTAAAGACTCAGATTTTTCCATGTAATATTTTAATTATATGGAATATTACATGTCTTCCAAAATTGGAAACTCATGATTATAAGGCTTATAGTGCCCGGAATGAAATTCTAATCTTTTTTTAGGTACACTCATTAAACATGCGATCATGTTTTTTGTTACTTTGAAACCGATTATCAGAATAGAAATTTGATGGAATTGTTGAACTCACAACACTGATATTCGCATAAGGTTACCTTCAAATCGACCGTAGTAGGTCAAGGGTAGAATTTGTTTGTACATATTATTTAGGAGAATAAAAATAAAATAAAACAAAACAACTTTTATTTTATTTTTTTGAAAAATCCTTTTTGTTTTGTATTCTGGTGGTGGGGACCACCCAAACCCTTCTTTAATGTGGGGAAAAACCTTGAGATCCTTCCAATTTGTTGTGCCTATTTATTGTTCCAATTTAATGTTCCAACATTGATATGCCATAATTAATCCTTAACTCATAAAATTGGCACCACACCACTCACCGAAGATTCTTTGGAAAAATATGAGATCTTTAGAGAGTTGGAAAGAACATTCTCCAATGAAGAACCACCCCCAATAGAGAATGATGAACTAATACCATGCTCGTATTAGAAGCATTATATGGAAGAGACGAATGCCGACATCACCATCTCATTTAATTCTTCATCGTTCTCACGACTTCTCTTATGGGCAAACAAGGTAGGAGTTTTATTTATGTTTTAAATTACTTTATTTATTCTTGATATATTAAATTCATGAAGACGATGGCCAAACGAACATGGCCATCATCACACATATAAACCTTCAACCTCTTTCTTTTTATTCATTGCACATTCATTGTGTGTTCTTCAACGCATAATATTTATTGACAATAGAAACGTGGAATTTTTCTGAGCGTGATATATGGACACAGATCCCTCGATGCAATAATCACGAATATTTGATTGTTTAATTTTCTGGGCAAGGAATGAAGCCGCAATGGTTCGTGAAAGAAATTGGCGACCGACACACGGACGACGGAGAGGAAAGAAGGGGGTGCATTTCCGCACCACCGGTTGATGAGGAGGTCATGGCCCGTTAGCTGCAATGAGGCACATTGGCAGCCGAGAATAGGATGACATCATGGTAGAGAGGCAGTGCACGTCCGCACTACCGGTAGAGAAAGGGGGCCGTGGCCTAGGCCAAAGGGACACTAACCGTGGTGGAGCAGCGACACGTGACCGAGCTGTAGGGAGGAAGACATGCCCGAATTTCGGCCGACCATGCCAGACTAGGCAGGACCCATCTAGAAGGTCCCTCTAGCCACCTAGCCGAATGGTCCATTGGACCGTTCAAGAAAACCAGAAGGGGGGGGGGGGGTCACACTCCCCATTCAGAACCAGCTCAGGCGGACGACGGACCTAGAGGGCCGCACCAGCGTACAAGGCTTGGAAGGCCCTTCACAGGCCCTGCCGAACCATGGCCCAGCGGGCTGGGCCCACTGAGGCACAGGACAAAAGGACCGGACTTAAGCCCATCCAGACCTAGTTTCTCCGTCTTTTCCATAACTTGTGATCCAGGAATCTGTTTGATGATCCGTATGTGGCACGAGAATCCTTGGATCGAGATGATCTTTTTGGTATACCCCCCTTGAGTTTTGGATAAGGTTGTGGCACTACCAGGTTGGATTAGACCATGAATCCAACCGGGCCCTCGGAGCGGAAATGCTAATAAATTACAGACCAGAATCTGATTGATGGGATGTCTATTGCGTTGGGTCCTTTTTGAAGTGATAGACCTTTGGGATATTTTTAATGGAATTTTGGTGTTGATGAGGTATTAACTATTGATTGGGGAGCAGTTATCCAATGTGCGATACATACGGAACATGATAACTGGCTGAGACTTGACGATGACTGACCGTTTCGACAGAGAGTGACTCGACATGCCCAATGGGGAGCGCCTCTATGTCACGCGGTAGACCCATGGTGGCGAGCGCCTCGGTGTGACGTGGGAGACCCACGATACATGACATGAGGATTTATTCAGCTGGCCAAGAGGGGGAGAGCATATGTGTGACACAGAAAACCCATGGTAGGGAGTTCCTCTATTTGATGCATCAGACCCACGATACACCACATGAGGAGTTTCTTAGTTGTACAATATTATTGGGAAGCGCCTCTGTGTGACGCGGCAGGCCCACTGTACTTAATAAAGGAGGGGTTCTCTAGCAGCCGAGGTGTTCGACATTGTGACTGGGAATGCTACTTGTTACTATCCCTAGAGAATCATGTGGATGGCTATCAGCTTTAATAGTGATACGATGTGTGTTACCATCCTACTCCGGTATCATAGAGATGTATACCTGGTGTGAGATATGTAATTACCTTTATTGTGTTCTTCACTTCATGGAACAGTTGATATTTGGGATTTTGAGTAGGGACTTGTGTTTCCTCATGACTGAGATGGGTATACTTGAAAACACAGGTATATGTATGGGAATATATCTAAGTAGGGTTGAAAATTGTTTTCATGATTAGTGGATTATCCTTTGTAGATTTTGTGAGACCATAGAGGGTATCAGGGTCCCTACTGAGTATCATTATACTCACCCATGCACGAGCTATGCCCACACCGTGTTGTGTTTGGTGTTGGTGACGGACAACGCTGACTGAAGATGAGGGTTCTAGGACTGGTGGTATCTCGGAGGTAGACATTAGACGAGGAATACAACTGAGATGACCATTCGAGATTTGTACCTACCCTTCAGGTAGGATCCTTTGAAGGTGTTTACAAGAGCAGTTTTCAGTTATACTTGTACTTTTCAGTTTACTCGTACTTTTCATTTTTAAATGTATCATTTAGTTGGGCTTGTATTCTGGCCCCATACTTTCTGTACACACCCTTTTTTAATTTATAGATTACTTTTTTTTCATAGTGCTATAAGTTTATAGGTAGAAAAAGAAAATATCCTCCCTGTTTTAGGGAATACGCCTTTCGGTGCATGTCACATGCCCCTGTCCAATGGAAGGAAAGCTTGGGGTAGTCACAACACAGGACCCAAGGGAAGGGTAGTGACATAATTCATAAATGGTAAGACATCACTCCTTATTATTAATCCCATATAAGGTTCCCTTTTATAACTAAAATGGGAGGTGGTTTTGGGGACCGGGATTTATAGAAAAAATTGATATAATAGTTTTGACATCTAAACATTCATATATTGTTATATAAAAAATTATAGTTGTTCAAATATGTCCATTATATCTCAATGTAAAATTGGGAATCCATTGGACTTCGAGAAAGGGTGATATAGACAGAATGTTGAACATTCTTTTTGACATTGATATGATTTTGTTCCCGAGATGGATCAGTTTTTTTGGGAAAATATATGGATGAATTTATATTTGGTATATGGGGATGAGTTTGATACCACATATTTCTAGATCATATAAAAAATATTCATCCTAATTTTGGTAACATATTTCTCATAATGTGTAAAATATTGGACACGTATTCATGGGATTCCACATAATTTGGGAAATATTGTTTATCAATATTTTGGATCCTCCATGCCATATCATTCTACAAAAAAATATACAAAATATGAAATATTTACAATTTATAAAATGATAATAATAATTTAATTGATCATACATTGAAGTCAAATTTTATATAAAATGTGTAATTTAAAATTCAAAAGTTGTTTATTGCAGTGGAATAAGGGTGGTAATGAATAGTTAATCGTGGTGTGATCACACAAAAAAACATAATCATTTTCTCTCATGGGAATAAAATAATACCAATTAATCTATAAATTTTTTGAAATGATAATTGTTTGCATATTTCTCAATACATTTTATAAATATTGGAAAAGTACAAACGTCATCAATAATTCAATATTAGTAAATTCGAATTTCATTATCTCATAAAAGTTTCACAAAACAAAATCATTTGGATTAATGAAAATTAAAATAAGGAATCATTTTATTGGTCTACAAATCCATTAATTCTCCAAGACTGTGTGTGAAAACCATTTTAATCACATATCTCCACTCTTTATTTAGTATATTCAGGTCCTGTAAAGAAATTCTTCTTACCATTTTTAATTCATTAAACATGTTTTACTTTCATTTTCAATAAAATAAGAACTCCACTAACTATAGAATCCTAGAAATTAAAACCTTTTGACCTTTTCCCTGAAATAACCCTTATCTTATATGTCATCACTACCCTATTTATTATTATTATATTAATATTTTTGTAGTTTTTGAGGGTGTAAAAATATAGGATATCATGTACCCACGCATAGGAGTATTTAGTACTGTAATGAGACGGATCAAAACATAAATGATGGTATGGATAAAGAATTCATATATGTGGATCTATTACTTTCATGTATATATATTGATTTGATAATGAAAAAAAATAATAATTTATAATGTTGTGAAAAAATTTTATAGTTAAGTCATTAAAACCACCTAGCGTGAAAAAATATCTCAAAGAATGGTGCCAAAATATAAAAGCAATTATAATGAAACAACCAATAATATAATCAACAACTACTATTTTTATAAATCTATACCCTTGATGATTAAATCTCTCTAAAATATATCATTCTACAAAATAATTATGAATAAAGTCATTTTTGTATGTTCTATATGAAAATGACCATGTTACTTTATGATTTTTTATCCTATTATTAAATTTATTTAAAAATTAAGAGAAGACAAGGAAAAACACCCAAATGAAAATATTAAATAGCTACCCTAAATTTTTTCCCCTCCTCCACACATAAAATATTTCATTTTCATCAATGTGAATATAAAATATGGTATGTTCAGATTAAATATACCTTATTATATAGTATAAATAATATAAAAGTGGAAGGGTTTGGAATGACCAAAAATTATCTATGGATTATGGGGTTATGTAGTGTGAAAAAATCATCTTCAACTGTAAGAATGCACTCAATATATTGCTTCAAATGTTTCACATTGTGTTTAAAGATATATCATGGTTCTGCTTGTGTGACCTCAAATTCCCCATATATCGAAAAATTAGATTTAGTAAAAGGACAATACAATCTAGAATACAACTCTAAATTCATCAATATCAATTATGATATATAGTTTAAGACACTCACCTCTATAAGAAACTTGTTTTTTTTTGGATCATTATTTCACTATCATTATTTTATATTGCAGTTTAATCCTTGAGTTCTCGCATGATGGTAATAGATTCTTCTCATGCTCTTGAATTTCCATCTTTCGTTGAATTCAATCTATGGTCAAATCCATTTTGAATTTATTTGTTTCCATATATTCTTGACGATCATACTTCATATATTGGTGGAATGATTTCCATATAAAATTCCTAAATGGGGGATTACAGATGGTAGTCTTCTATTCAATCATATAATCCCACATCACATCATCCTTACTCTTTCTCTAATCAATTCAATTCAGCTTCATATTTGTCTCTGAAATTTGTTTGACCTCCATATTTAAATCCTTGGCTTTTATATTATTTTTGGGGTGGTATGAAGATGAATTTTCATACATCTCCCCATTCATTAGAAAGATAGAATTTAAATTTTTATTATAAAAGTCTATCCCATGGTTAATCATGAAGGGATATGGTACTTTAAACCATCTAAAAATTTGATCATTGAGAAAGTATTATAAAACATGAGATTGATTAGGCTGGATGTACCTATCCTAAAATAATTTTCTAAATTAAAAAAAACAGTTTTATGAAACTAAAGGATCCTTTAAAAGGACCCATAAAATAAATTCCTTAAGCATAAAAAATATCAGATAGTAAACTGAATTTTTAGATCATCTTGGGACACCTTTAGTTGTTTATATTATGTTAGAATCATGTTCAGGAATGAAAGAACTCTTGGGAATCATGGAACAATCTAGTGTAATATAATGTAGATTATAGGACCTTATTTTCCAACCTTTTGGGACTAAAGTGTCCACTATAAGAGAGTGTATTGAAAAATTCAAAACCGAAAGAATGTAATGATTGGGAACACACATCCTAATAACTCGGTCACCACATAAGCTTCATGGGAAGGGATAATCCCAACCATAAATCACAGATTCTCTCTATAATTTTTTAAAATCATGATTCTTTAAAATTGTAGGAATTTAATAGTTAAAAATGTATTCACTAAATATACATACTATGGATTCATAATTGAGGTACCATAGATTTTATCATAAGGGAATGTGTCCTGAAGTAGTATATAGTCTATGGTTCCATTTTTATATTTTTTAATTTATAAAACTGATCTATTCTTCTACCAAGTTCCCTAAATCCTTCTTTCACATTATATCAATATTTAATTATTCATAAAGGGGAATCCATAAAATTAGTGTGGGATTTTATTTTAATTTTAAATAGGTAACATAAAGATGCATGATAGGAAAAAAACTATGAAACCAAATAAAAAAGAAAATAATTTTTCTATAGAATATATATTAGAAATAAAATCCTTTTCAATTGTTTTGTAAATTTCATGGTTAACAAAATTACTGTATTCATAAGAAGTTTCATGGGACCACCCACCCAAATTATGAGATAATACATCTCCAACCATAATGTTGAACACGTCCGACATAAGCTTGAATTGGTGATCCCATTGTGGGGGATGTATGATAGGTGGAGTGGTAAGAAACTTATTTATATCATAAAATGATACAACTGGTGAATAATAAAAAAATATGTATGTATGTTTTTCAAGAAACCTATATATTAGTAGATAGATCTTACAAATATCTCGGATCAAGTGTCGATAAATGCATGAATACCCTTGTGATGATCGACATCACACTAATGTGAAGGATATGGAAAGGATGAAATAATATAGAACATAGATCTATCAATTACTTCTCCCTTTTTTGACACTAAATTGCATATTGAATTACATAAACTACCTTGAAATGAAAATTTTAAATGTTCAAAACCATAATCTTGTCAATAAAACAATTTAACACATTTACCAGAATAAAGATACATTCCCCAAATAATGATCCATACACTATAAAATGTATTGAATAGACAAGTGAATGTTCTATTCTCATAATCTTATTGAGTTGTTGGAACCTGAAAATATCCTAAAAATAAATATGGAACTGACCCTAGTATTCCAAGTGTCGATTTATAAAACCATAACATTGGTATGATTATAATGAAATGAATCCTGAAAGGCAAAATAGTTTAGTAGTCTTGGTAATCCATATTAATATATGAGTGTTGTATTAAAAATTTTTTCACTAATGAAAATATAATTTTTTATTTTTATTATATAATTGTTCTATCAATAATATCCTTTAACATAATTCTTTTTTTACTTCATGGATTCCTTAGGAAAAGGAAAATAATAATTGGGTCTCAAATTCTATTTATGGTTGAATTATAGTAGATGAAATAATAAATCTAGGAGAATAATAAAAATGGAAAGGTAATGACTATAGACACAATCCATATGATGAATAATCTGAGAAGGAATTCTTTTAAACAATATGTAAAGGTATGTAAATGAGAACACAATCCTTTTAAATAATTTGATACAAAAATATCAATATGGAAATGTAGGAAACTAAAACACATGACATTTAATCAATAAAAAGATAATTAAATCCTTCTATAAATATCTCAATGAAATACATCATTAATTAATTTTAACAAAATCAAAATGAAGGGAATTCATATTTATTAGAAATAATGTCTTTGGAGAATGATACCTAAAAAATCAAGATCAATTATCAAGATAGTTTAAATATATGTGTCAATCCACATCTATTATTCTTAGAAACAAACTGAAAGGGGTTTTCTCCAACAAATTTTTTTCAAATGAGACAACTGATTCATTGTGGGGTTACATTCAATGGTTCCCAACCCATGGGACTTTGATTAATTGAACCACATCATGTAGGTATTACATTAACTGGTCCACAAATAGTAACATTCTATTGGATCAAAAATGTTGATGTATATGTATATTATATGGAACAATACAAGAGTGGGGTGAATTGTATGTTTAAAAAAGTTGAGTTTAAACACTTAAAAAGATTAGTTTAAAGATCTTAAACTAATAAAACTCAAACAACCACAATTGTATTGAATATAATGGTATGAAGTAATGTAATACTATTAGAAAAGTGAAGTAATTGTATTCAAGATGAATATAATAATCAATGTAAAACAAGTGAGAGATTCTACCATAAAGCGTATATAATCTACTAATAAAAAATGTAATAGAATAATTATAATTGAAACAATTAAAATTGAAAGTGTAATGAAGAAAGGAAACAATACAAATTCCATTCTAATACAAATAGCAGCGGAAAATAAAAGTATTACAATTCTTTTGACCCAAAGAGAAGGGTTATACTTTGACCTAGGATAAGAGGCATGTCTTACCACCACCTTGGTAAGCCCTCAATACGATGATCAGTTCGTCCGTCTGCCTATCACCGACAACCCTCGATACGATGATCAGTTCGTCCGTCTACCTATCCCTGGCAGCCCTCGATACGATGATCGGAATGTCGGTCTGCCTATCCTCGGCAGCCCTCGATTTTGTAGGTAATCGGCACCTCTGTATTTCAATTACTTGAAAGCCCTCGATACGATGATCGGACACACAAAACACAGAGCAAGAGAGAAGTCACAACGTCTCTCTCTAGAAATTGATAGAAGCAAAGTATCACAGTTGTATCCCCATCGTTCACCCTTGTTCTCAGTCATTCTGTCAGCTTCAAATGACCTCCTATTTATAGGCCTCAGGTTCCAATGGTCATATCTCCTCCAACGGTCATATTTCTCCGATTATCTCAGATGTACTTGGACACCTGGAACTATAACGGTCATATTGAAACAGAAAACACGACATAGTTTTGATTAGTTTGTAACTAACTCAACGACATAGTATTGGTTAAAACAAGATATATAAAGATGATAAACAAGAGTATGATTAATATGAAAAATGTATGTTTGACTAAGTACCAAAACAAGCATGTAATGAAATTATGAATAACAGAGTCAATATGATTCAATTGACAGAGTTAGTATGATACAATTGACAGAGTCAGTACGATACGATTGGCAGAGTCAGTACGATACGATTGATAGATTCAGTACGATACGATTGACAAGGTCAGTACGATACGATTGAAAAGGTCAGTAAGATATGAATGACAAGGTCAGTACGATAATATTGATAAAGTCAGTATAATTAAAAAGACATTTGTGATTTCCAAAACAAGATATAGAAGTCAAAACAGAACTTTTTACTCAACAATCTCCCCCTTTTTGGAAAGCACAACACACAAAGTAAATACAACAAGAAATAATTATCTCCCCCTGAGTTATTGGAAACTATTATGAATATGAATTTGAATACAACTAACTCCCCCTAGGTGCATACCTTCCTAAGGATTGTATTCATAGATTTTCCTTGGTTTCAAAGTATTTGATTAAATCAATCTCCCTTTGTAAAACATTCTCCCCCTTTATAAAACATTCTCCCCCTTTGTAAAACATTCTCCCCCTTTCTGGTTTACAAAAAGAATGGGGTCACTTTAAGTTGCCTGAAATGGTTAGTGAAAAGAATTGCAGGAAAAAAGAAAAGAATCAAAAAAGTTATTACAAAACAAAGATAGGTTTCAAAAGAAACGAAAAACAAATACAACAGTCATTTGTTTTCTCTTTCCTTTTCCTTCTTTATGAGCTCATGAAGAACAGCTTTAATCTTCTTGATTTCATTCTTGTCTTCAGAAATTGAATCACCCTGAGTTCTAAGATGCTCTTGTCGGTCTGAATAAATCTGATCTTGATTCTTGATAGTCTTTTCTTGGACTCTGATTACTTCCTCAAGGGTATCAATTCTTTCTTGCAGATTCTTGTTATCTTTGAATAACACAGAATTTTGTTTCTTCAACAAACCATTTCATATTTTAAGGATGAAACCTTTGAGAATTCAGACTGAAAATCATTCCTTCTCTCTTGTAATTATTTCACTGAAGGAATATCGGCTCCATGAGTTATCTGATTCAGCCTTTCAACAATTTTTTTGTCAAGATTATTGAAATAAATCGCAAGATCATTTGATCACATCCTTATATCTTCAATTGATATCTCATGGTCATTCACCGAGATTTCGGTTTTATATGACCACTTGATCATCCTATTTCAAGATTTCTTATGAGCATCCGAGGATTCAAATATAACTATCAAATCGGCTTCAACTGACAAAAAATTCTTTCTCAACTCTCTTACAGAACCAAACTTCTTTTTCTGATTGTTTGTAATGAAATCAATTTTCTCTTCGAGTCTGAGAAAGTAGGGAATAGTCCTTTCAAACATTCTTAAAACATGAACAATATAATCACACTTCTTGAGAGATATTGTGTGTTCTGAATCAGTATCCTCATCGTATAAAGATAATTCATTTGAATGGCTTGAGTCAACAACTGGATATTTTCCATTTTCTTTTTATTTCTCTTTTCTTTCTTCTTCTACTTTGTCACAAATGAAAATAACCATTTCAGTATGAGAGGATTGAGCACCTTGCTTTGCTTGAGGGGGTGTTTTATGCTGAGTTTCATAAGTTTCAAAAGGTGCTTGATCGGCATGAGGAACTTGTTGAACACCTTCACTCTACTTTTGATATGATTCTTCTCTAATATTTTTCAAACACTGAAAGAATTATAAAAGAAAATCTCCTTCCTCTTCTTCAACTTCTTCTATCTCTTCCGTCATTCGTTTTCCTTTTTCATTCTCAAGAAGGCTCTGTATGATGGGATCTTGATGCACTTCTACGGTAAGTTATGCACTAGCATCCTCAACTACTTTCAAGAGATTTGAAACATCAACTTTCTGTGCTTTTATTTTCAAATGAACATTCTTCTTCTTTTCATCCTGAATGGTATCCTCAACCCTAAATCTCTCAGCAAAGGCTTCGGCTGGATGAAGTCCAAACTTTGGATCACCTTCCTTTCTCTGTTCCTTATCCTTTCTCCATTTGGCTATAACCTCCTTACTGTACTTAGGCTTCTTCTTTGGATTTGAGCCGGTTTGCAGAGTAGACTTTTGTGGAACACCAATAGAAGGAATGTCTTTGGCTGGCATAGGTGACGATTGATTCTGAGCCGATTTAGCTTCTACATCTCCTATAAAAAGTTTTGAATTTGGATCAAAACAAACATTCAACTTTTTCATCGTACTTTTACTAATCCAGGATGGATTCAGATATATCAGGTTTCCTTTAAAAGGAATGTTGCAAAACTTCATGCTCTCAAGAATAAACTTTTTATGGATGGCTGGATACATAATCATTTGGGACTTAATTCCTCCTGTCTTGACATTCTGGATAGTTTTAAAAACATATCCCATGAGATTTACATTTCTCATATTTACAAGATAGTCAAGCATAAATATATCAGAAACTTTCAGAGTTTCTGTATATCATTTCCTTGGGATAAGAAAAACATTCATCCATAAATTCCCAAACCAATTTTCTGGAGAAAGATGAGCCACTTTTCTCTTCTCTTCATTTATAACAAACAAAGATTTCTCATCAATTTCTCTATTAAACGTACCGACCTCCTCTGGTAGTTTATGAGATGGAAAGAAAGAATCCTATTCTAATGGGACATTCTGAAAATGAACCGCTTGTTTCACAGACACAGACAACTTTCTATCGTACACAACAAAATTTATAGTCATGTCTTTGTCGAAAGATACGGTTTTATAGAACTAACTGACTTCATCAAAGAGAAACAAATCTTGAGAAACAGGTCTTTCAACACATAAATGCTCCCATCCTTGAAATAAAATGATTCTTCTGCTTGTAGAATCATACGAATCAAAAATGTCCTGAGAAAATATGCTTTATCTGAAAAAGTATTTCACTATAAAAGTCTTTGAAGACATTTCATAGGGAGTATTGGCAGAGGACTGAGATATATAGGTGATGGTGATGAAATATCATAAAAGGACTTAAAAACAATGGAGCAGAGCCACGCCTCAAAACCTGAGAAACCAAAGTGGGTTTGGGGAGGGGGGGGGCTATTTATAGGCAATATAGGGGTGACCGTTGATCTTCTATGGTCAAGATTAGAGAAAAAAATAAATTGTTAGGATTAAAAAAAATAAAAAAAATGGAATGTACCTGCCGGAGAACATAAGTTAATTATTGGTTTTAGTGGACTTTAAAAGAAAACACAATCGTACGAAGTAAAAGATTACTTTAAATAGTCATACTAATGGAAAACAAAGTTGTTAACATTAACTGACGAACCGATTGAAAAAAAACTTGTTACCATGAACTGACTAGCTGATAGAAAACAAACATGTTTCCATGAACTGACAAGCTGATGGAAAACAATCTTGTTACCATGAAATGACAAGCCGATGGAAAACAATCTTGTTACCATGAACTGACAAGACGATGGAAAACAATCTTGTTACCATGAGCTGACAAGCCTATGGAAAACAATCTTGTTACCATGAATTTTCGATACGATGAAAAAGAAATTCATTACCATGATCTAACGATATAATGGAAAATAAATTCATTACCATGATCTAATGATACGATGGAAAAGAAATTAATTACAATGATCTGATGATACAGTGGAAGATAAATTCATTACCATGATCTGACGATACGATGGAAAAGAAATTCATTACCATGATCAGATGATACGATGATAAAGAAATTCATTACCATGATCTGACGATACGATGGAAAAGAAAGATAAATAAAATAATAAAACTATCAATACGATAAACATAAAAACAAATGATATGATAAAATTATCAATACGATAAACCGAAAAGTAAAAATAAATAGCATGAGAATAGTAATTAAAGATCATAAGATAAAAGGAAACATAGTAGAAAAATATAGTAAGAAATGTTCTCCCCCTTTCTAAAGGAGTAGTTTGATGTAAGGAGAAAAATAAAACAGGAAGTGGATATGAATGATTATTTTAATGTAATCATTCCTAGATTCTGTTTTATAAAATCAAATCAATCGTAAGGTAATTGTTTTGTGAAAATTTCAGCATGTTGTTCTTGCGTTCCGATAAATTGTAAAATATTATCCCCTTTTTGTGGGTGATCCCTAAGAAAGTGATGCCTAACATCTATGTGTTTTGAACGAGAGTGATGAGATTGGTTCTTACTAAGAGCTATGTCACTAGTCTTATCACAAAGAATTTGAGTTTTGGAAAAACCCAATCCATAGTTAGTGAGTGTGTGTTGCATCCACAACATTTGAGCACAACAACTTCCAGCTGCTACAAATTCAGCTTTAGCAGTGGAAAGTGCTACTGAGTGTTGTTTCTTGAAGGACCAAGAAACCAGAGAATCTCCTTAGAAATGACATGTTCCAGATGTACTTTTTCTATCCATTCTACAATCGCCAGAGTCAGCATCTGAAAAACTTTTTAAAACAAATTCATTTCCAGAAGAGTAATAATGTCATAAATCTATAGTGCCTTTCAAATACCGAAATATTCTCTTTACGGATTTTAAATGAGAAAATTTTGGATTCGATTGATATCTTGTACATAAGAATACATAAAACATTAATTCTGGTCGACTAGATGTCAAGTATAGAAAACTTTCTATCATACCTCTAAAGATTTTTTGATCTACTTGTTTCCCAGTTTCATCAAGATCAAGTGTATTTGAGGTACCAATTGGATTGGTGATACTTTTAGTTTTGTCAAAACCATACTTTTTGAGTAAATATTTAATATAATTATTTTGAGATATATATGCCCCTTCTCGTTTTTGAGAAATTTGAAAACCTAAAAAGAATTTTAACTCACCCATCATACTCATTTCAAACTCAGATTTCATTAAATTTGCAAAAGAATTAGTTAAAGATTGCTGAGTTGATTTAAATATGATGTCATAAACATAGATTGGAAGAATCAAAACATTTTTGTTTTCCATTTTTATAAAAAGGGTGTAATATGATATACCTTTTGTATAATTATTTTTCAAAAGAAATCATGTAAGTCTATCATACCATGCTCTAGGGGCTTGTTTAAGACCATATAGAGCCTTGGTAATTTTAAATAAATGATCAGAATGTTTTAGGTCTAGAAAACTAGGAGGTTGTTCGACAAAAACTTCTTCTTGAACAAAACCATTTAGAAAAGAACATTTTATATCCATTTGAAAATGTTTGAAATAAAAGTATGCTACAAAGGTTAATAGAATATGAATAGATTCATGTCTAGCTACAGGAGCATATGTTTTTTCATAGTATATTCCCTCTTGTTGATTATAGCCCTTAGCAACATGTATTGCTTTATTTCGTACAATGATTCCATTTTCATCACATTTGTTTCTAAAAACCCATTTTACACCAATGACATTTGTTTCTTTAGGTCTTTCAACTAAAGTCCAAACATGATTCCTTTCAAATTCATTTAGTTAATCTTGCATTACTTTGATCCAATCATCATCACCTAAGGCCTCACTTGGACTTTTAGGTTCAAATTGGGAATGAAAAGAAAGATGTTCTATTTAATTTATTAAGGAATTTCTGGTCCTTACAGGTTGATTTACATCATCAATGATGTTATCACTAGGATGATTCCTAAGAAACAATTGATTTGGGTTTTGTAAAACCTGTTCATCAACATATGGTAGAAAATCATCTGTGGTAAATGTTTCAGAAATATCTTCTTGAATATTTTCCTTATTAGAAGGATCTTCTATCAAAGGTCGATAATCAGTTTTTGAAAACACATATGAGGATGTAGGTTGGGATGATTTAAAAACAAAAGGATCAGATTCATCAAATTTTACATGTACTGTTTCCCCAACAATACAAGTGTTTTTATTGAAAACTCTATAAGCCTTAGAAGTTGTGGAGTAGCCCAGAAATATTCCTTCATCATATTTTGGTTAGAATTTGTGAAGATTATATTTTGTATTCAAAATGAATACTTTGCACCCAAAAACATTAAAGTATGAAGCTTTAGGTTTTCGGCCAGTCCATAGCTCATACGGTGTTTTCTTAAGAAATGGTCTAGTTAAAAAACAATTTATAGTATAACAAGAAGTACTAATAGATTCAGCCCAAAAGTAATTAGCAATTGAGTATTCACTCAACATGGTTCTAGTCATTTCCTGAAGAATACGATTTCTTCTTTCAACAACACCATTTTGCTGAGGATTTCTTGGAGCTAAGAAATTGTGAGTAATAACTTTCTTACTACAAAACGTTTCAAAATCTGAATTTTGAAATTCGCCACCATGATCACTATGAATAGTTATCAATGGTAGATTTTTCTCATTTTTAACTTGGGCTCTAAATGTTTTGAAATAGGAAAAGGCTTCAGATTTCTTTGTGAGAAAATAGATCCATGTGAATCTTGTAAATTCATCAACTAAAACAAATACATAGTATTTTATTCCAATGCTTCTAGTTTGTGAAGGACCAAAAAGATCCATTTTCACTAGCTGTAATGCATTAGAAGTTGAAACTTCATTAATTGATTTAAATCTAGTCTTATGTTGCTTGCCAAATTGACAAGGATCACTGACTTTTGAAGAATCATATCTAAGGTCTGGAAATACCTTTACAAGTCTTTTATTAGAGAGTTTACAAAGGTTTCTTATATTATAGTGTCCGGGTATTCTATTCCATATACATGAATGGTCTTCTATTTCACTTAAGCATGGTAAATTTTGGCTCATAAGGTCTTCTATGTTAATAGCGTATACAATCTCTTTCATATGGGTAGATAGAATGAACTCATCCTTGGAATTGTGAACTAGACACTTATCATTCCTAAAATTCACAAGGTAACCTTCATCACATAATTGACTTATACTGATGAGATTGTGCCTAATACCTTTAACAAACAAAACATTTGAGATAATAAATTTTCCATGAAAAACAATATTACCTATACCAACAATCTTTCCATGAGCATTATATTCGAAGGTAACTTTTCTACCTTTTGTTTTGATATCCTTTTCAAAGAGATCTTTGTTTCTGGTCATGTGTCGAGAACAACCCCTATCCTTGTACTAAATATTTTTGTTGGTACACTTCTCATTTTCCTGAAAAATAAATAATTAGTTATTCGGAATCAAAACTTGTTTGGATCCAGAATGGATAGATAAAAAATCATAGGAATCCACATTTGTTTTACAATATGAGCTTTATGAATCCTAATGGTTGAGTTTTATTTAGAGAACACTCTCTTCTCTAGTGTCCACCACATTGGAACTTTGAAAAAAAGAGGTTTTTTGTTGAAGAAGATAGTTATTACTAAAAACAGGTTTGGAATGTGTATATCCGAGTCCAGAATTATTTCTCAGAGGTCAGATTTGGGAATACATTTTGTCAAAATTTTCTTTGCCACGAGTAAAGTTTGACAAACATTTCTTCAAGGAGAAAATTCTTGAGTTTGGTTTTAAAACTATGTTTTCATCTTTCAAAACATCTAATTTTAAACTACAGTTAGGCTCTAAAACATTTTTCTTTAAAATCATATTTTCTAGATCCTTAGAAAGTTTATCCTTAATAGATTTGACTTTCTCAAGTGTTTTTAAAATACTTTCAAAATCAGAAGTTTTCACATCAAGAACATTAGAAAGATCCTATACTTCTTTAGTTAAAACTGAAATTCTAGAGTTTTCTTTCTCAAGCATCTTATTGAGTTTAGAATTTTCATTTTCAAGTCATTTAGAAAATCTAGGTACTTCTTCAAAAGAAGGTAATGTATGATCTTTTGATGATGAAGAATCATCATTTGAAGATTCATAATATTTATCCTCAATATAATTTGAATTTAAAGAGACATTTGTAATAGCTTCAGCATTGTGTACCTTAGCCATGAGACAATGATCTTCGATTGGTAATATGGCTATAAGTACAATATTCCATTGTCCTGAGGACTCATATTCTGAAGAATTGTCTGAATAATCACTACCACTTGCACTCCATGTATCATTTTCCTTCAAGACTTTCATTGTCTTATAATACTTTTTCTTGTTTCTTTCAGAGTGTTTCTCCTTTCTGTCTTTCCTCTTCAGTAAAGGACAATCAGGCCTTATATGTCCTACTTTCTTACATTCATAACAAGTTACGTATGAATCTTTCATATCCTTCCTATCTTTCTTTTTGAATCTATATTGGAAGTCTTTATTTCCCACAATCTTGTTCATACTTCGAGCAAGATTGGATAACTCATTATCTGAGGGATCACTATCACTTAATTATGATAAAACAACTTTCGTGGATTTGGATCTTGTAAGCCTTTTAGGTGTTTTAGCATTAGATGTAAAGGCTACACTTCCATTCCCATTCTTCTTCGTATTGAGATCAGAATATCTTTTCATTCTTCTCTAATGCTGTAAAACAGTTCCAAAGAGTTTATCAAGAGTAATCTGGGAAACTTTTCTATTTTCATCAATAGCTGTCCTTTTTGACTCCCATTCATTTGGAATTATATCTATAACCTTATCTTCTAGAACTTCATCATCAAGGCCTTTTTCTCCCATAGATTGTAAACTGTTGACAATTTTCAGAAATATTTGTTTTACTTTACATACTAGCTCTCTATAAGGAAAAATAAAACCATGATACTCTGCTCGAAGCATCGCTCTTATTGTTTCTATAACCTTGGATTTAACTAAATGAGTGACTTCCAATTTCTTCCAAATACAATTGGCTGCTTCACATGAAGATATCTAGTTGTATATATTCCTGGTCATAGAGTATAATAAATTATTGCGTACCTTGTAATTCAGTTGATATTCTTGCTTCTCTTGGTTAGTGAATGTACTGACTTCATCGTCATGAATTTTATAACCTCCAGTAAGCATAATAAAATTGTCTACACCAGTATTGATCACAAAAGTCTTCATACAATCTCTCGAGTACTCATAATTGTTCCCATGAAAGATAGGTGGTATAGAAGGATTTAGGTTGTCAATTGATCCAATATTCATTGCTGACATCTAAAGAAACAATATCTTTTCCACTCCCCACTTTAGTGTAGTAAGTAGTTAAAAATAGTAATATGAATGAAATAGAACAAGTATTAAAAATCGGTGGAAAACCTCCACTGATAGAAACTGTTGGATCAAAAATGTAGATGTATATGTATATTAGATGGAACAATACAAGAGGGGGGGGGAATTGTATGTTTAAAAACATTGAGTTTAAACACTTAAAAGATGAGTTTAAAAGATCTTAAACTAATGAAACTCAAATAACCACAATTGTATTGAATATAAAGGTATGAAGTAATGTAATACTATTAGAAAAGTGAAGTAATTACATTCAAGATGAATACAATAATCAGAGTAAAACAAGTGAGAGATTATACCATAAAGTGTATAGAATCTGTTAATACAAAATGTAATAGAAAAATTTTAATTGAAACTATTAAAATTGAAAGTGTAATGAAGAATGGAAACAATACAAATTTCTTTCTAATAAAAACATCAGTGGAAAAGTAAAAGTATTACAATTTATTTGACCCAAAGAGAAGGGTTATCCTTTTACCTAGGATAATAGGTATGTCTTACCACCACCTTGGTAAGCCCTCGATACGATGATCAGTTTGTCCGTCTGCCTATCCTCGGCAGCCCTCGATACGATGATAGGTTCGTCCGTCTGCCTATCCCTGGCAGCCCTCGATACGATGATCAGAACGCATGTCTGCCTATCCCCGGCAGCCCTCGATTTTGTAGGTAATCGACACCTCTATATTTCAATTACTTGAAATCCCTCGATACGATGATCGGACACACAAAGCACAAAGCATGAGATAAGTCACAACGTCTCTCTCTAGAACTTGATAAAAGCAAATTATCACAGTTGTATCACCATCCTTCACCCTTGTTCTCAGTCGTTCTGTCAGCTTCAAATGACCTCCTATTTATAGGACTAAGGTTCCAACAGTCATATCTCCTCCAACGGTCATATTTCTCCGAAAACCTCAGAGGGACTTGGACACCTGGCACTATAACGGTCATATTGAAAAAGAAAGCATGACATCGTTTTGATTAGTTTGTAACTAATTCAACGACATCGTATTGGTTAAAACAAGATATATGAAGATGATAAACAAGAGTACGATTAATATGAAACATGTATTATTGACTGAGTACCAAAACAAGCAAGTAATGAAAGTATGAATAGCAGAGTCAGTACGATATAATTGACAGAGTCAGTAGGATATGATTGATAGAGTCAGTACGACACGATTGACAGAGTTAGTATGATACGATTGACAGAGTCATTATGATACGATTGACAAGATCAGTACGATATGATTGAAAAAGTCAGTACGATACGAGTGACATGGATAGTACGATACTATTGATAAATTCAGTATGATTAAAAAGACATTTGTGATTTCCAAAACAAGATATAGAAGTCAAAAGGGAACTTTTCACTCAACACATTCATGGCCAATGCATTTAAAGAAACAAATTACATTATCTAAGATCAGTATTGAGTAAAGCATATAGATTTATCAGTATTTACCTAGTATATCAAATGAAATTACAAGTAAAAACCGAATGTTAAATGATATATGGTTTATGAAATAAAAAAATTCTCGATAAAAGGAAAGGATAATTAGATCGAACTTTATGTCAATTGATCATAGAATATTTAATATTTAATTTAAACTAAAAAAGGAATCAAGGTTGTGTATTTATATTATATTTTTGTTAAATGGAATAATATACCATTTAAAGTATTAATAGGAAGCTATCAATAAAAAATATTAAATGTGAATTAAGGATAAAGAGAATTTCTTTATTAATGAATGAAAACACAAAAAATAATTTTTGTTTTTAAAATATGACATACATATATTTTAATAAATATTATTTTAAAACAATTCTTTTTAAAAAAATTGGAAATCATTTTCTTTAAAAATAACCTCTAAAACTGTAAAAGGATGTTTTGATGAAGTGACGATGGGTAAATCATTACATGCCTTACAAGGTAAAAACAAAATTCGTTTTCTGTGGTAAAGGGTTATAATTTTTTTCCATAAAGATACATGAATATTCATTTTAAAAAAATTTACATTTAAAAATATTGGAGGAAAACTCTGATCAAACATACAAATCATTAACTACATTACATGTCGTCTAAATTCATAGGATGGTATTTCGAAGTACTGATTTTGTGAATCATAAAATTTTCACCATTTATATGGATTAGGATCTACCCAAGACCTTATTTTGACCATTACATAATGATTATCATTGTTTTATGATGCATCTAGAGCTAATAAATGGAGGGCTGCATAGGTGTTGTTATGGGGTGGGGCTCCAGATCCAGAGACAGAAGCTTAAAACAAGAAGCAAGATGACCCTATCCCTATTAGTTATCTCTTTTATTTATTATTTCGTTTTATTTTATCATCCACTATTATTATATCACCTATTGGAGTAGGGGTATACCCATATTATTTAAAGGTAATGTAATTTATGGGGGTGGAAAGGTTTAATTGGATAGATTTACTTTATTTTTTTTTTCATGTGTTTACTTTTCACAATTAATAATTCATCTTTAAGTCTATTTATTTTACTTTTATTAGGAAAATTGATACATGAATTAGAGAAGACCATTTCAATTGTGCAACTAGAAACCCTAATGTAGGCATCACCATTAAAAGAAATCAGATTTAGATATTTTATTGAGAAAAACTCAATTCATAGAAACCCTATATTACTAGCTCAAGGGAAATAATGTCTTTTTCATTGAGTAGGATATACCATTACCATTATATCAACGTTTCCTCGACTCTGGATCCAATCCTGAATTAAAAAAAATATTTTCCAAAAACCAATTTCTCATAGAACAAGAAATTACAAAACCCTGGTTCACTGTCAATATTTATCTTCATGCCAAACCAATATGTTGCACATTTTTTGTATAAAAATTAATTATACAATTTTTTCCAAATATATTATTAAATGGAATAAAATTAATTTTATTGAAATCATATTCTATATAAATTTTACTATGTTGGTGGATTATCCTCGAACATCAAATTTACTGCATTATAATTAGATTAATTTTATTTATTTAGGCAAAAAAAAATTCTTTATGTATTTTTAGTTTTATTTTTCACATAGTATTGATCCTAATTTTTCCAAATTAGTTGATAATGAAATGTGGTTTGAATTTTTTATTTTTTATTTTCACTCCATTCAAGACATTGGAGGAAACAATGAAAATTAATCACAAGAAAAGGCTGTATAAGAATTACATATCGTGAAGGGAATTCACACATCTTTAAATGATGCAGAAAAACCCTATATATCACAAGTTTATAGAATCAATTTCAAATGGAAATATTTGCTTCAATTAATATTTTTTCAATTTTATTTCTTATATTTAATATGTTTTATGGATTTTACTACAGTTGTATTCTTGTAGTTGATTTATTCCTCAATCAAATGATCTTGGAGACATAAACTGGTTAGTATATTTACCATGAAATATATTTAGATTAGTTTTTTATTTTACCTGAATGAGAAAAATTGGGGAAAATTAATATGGATAAACATGTGGATTAAGATTTTACAAATCATTATTTAATAGAGCATGGTAATCATTATAAATGATATTTTTATAAGATTTTTCCATGATTATAATTTTTGATATTTTCATTCATTGATTTAATCATCCATATGAATATACATTAGTAATTGTACCAACCATTCATATTATTACCAACACATCCACTGATCCAATATTTTCCATTCTTTCATTCAAATATTTCATCAAAAACGCGAGCATGGTTGCTTCTAGAACAATTATTATATCTTATAAAAGTTATGGATGAATAAAATAACATTTAACATTATTGATGAACTCTTTACTTAATTCCTTATCCTGTGAACTATAATAAATTAATGTATTTTAAACTAGTAAAGTCCATGAATAACCACGTTATGAAATTATCCATGTTACAAGTATATTTTATTCATTCCTAGCTTTATCTATATATTATTAATGATTATAAAAAATATGAGTGGGGTAAATAGCGACTGTTGGAATTGTTGGATATTTTGTAATCAATATGTTTTGGAAAAATTTAACGAGAGTTGGGGAAGGAACATAAATTGTATTTATTGCACACACTCCTGAAAAAAATTGAGAGAAAAATGGGTTGACTCTAGAGAAATTCAAAAATCAGTATTTACATAACTTGTAATCTTGTTATAAATATTAAAAATATTTTCATGGGGATACCATTAGGGGTTGGGCGGTTCGTGTAAGAATTTCCACTAGAACAACATCCAAAATAGAAAATAAAAATAATAAAAAAGAGGGAATCTCATTTATTGCATTTCGTATTTTTTCAATCCTTGTCTATGATCTTGGACGAATATGAGACTTTTATTGAGATTTTTTGTATCTTTAAATGTAATTTAGAGTTGAACCTTTTTTTGACATGCTTGATATAAAAAATTTACCTACCGGACCTAATCCTTGGAGTCATTTGATTCTAAATGGTGAAGACCTTATGATTAGTTGTTATTATTTCTTTATGTGGTGGAGATTTTAGATGACATTAATGCCTGTGGTATGTGACATGTTATTTAGGTATTTTAAAAATTCTATATACATTTTTACTCTGATGATGAGTGGAAAAATTCATGTGAGGTAAATTCTGAGTGTCATGCATACTAATAATGAATTAAAAAATGAAAATGGATGACTTAAAAGGGTTGGCTATATGAAAAAAGGTAAAATAAAATAGGTGGTTGATTTTATTCATTGAATAGTGATTTATCTATAAATGTTTCACATGTGATACTGAAACATTTAATTTTCCATTTGATTAATTTATTTTTTTGAAATTGAATTTACTACCTAGTAACATGATAGTCCTTTTTCATGTGTTGGAATTCCATACTTGAGGACAAGTAGGAATTCTATTGAATGGGGTATTAGATAGTTGTATTGTGTGAATATATTTTATGGTTTCATAATTTTTTTATTTGGTATTTGATTGATTAATCTAACCAATATTCAGAACATCTAAATTTATTTACGATTCACGAAATAAAATAATATAAATATGAAAAATGAGTAAAATGAGGTGAATAATGGTGCTAAAATACACTTTGTGATGAAATATGATCTTGCGGTACAATACCATATTTTTTAGGATATAATGAATATGGGAAACTAGAGTATAATGATTATAAAATATGTACTTCATTTACACAACATGACTTGATCCTATGAAGTTTCCACTCAGGACACGTTGTGATGAGATTAGACATCATAAAGAACAATTAAACATCTCGTAAACACATTACCTGAATTGATTATTTACATGATATGTTTTTGTAAGGGATATTAAAAAAATAAATTTATATGGAAATTAAAATATTACAAGTCATGTAACCCCTTTACATGTCATGTAACTCATGATACTAGATTTCAATGTCCAAATTATGCATATCTTCAATTTTTCACCAAATCAGTTACAAGTCACCTACCTCGGACCACCATTAGACCAAATCATAATGATCCAAATCAATACCATAACCAATATAGAGGTTATAAAAGGGGATCTGGGCTGTTTCTACTAGGAGCACTGGAGATTTGAAGACCAAATAATGGAGTGATAAACTGCAATGTTCTTTCCAAGTAATTCTTTGTTTTCATCCAGATATCTATTTATTTTAATGTTTTTTATTATTATACCTTCAATATGATGTGTGGATAAACCATCCATGTACACGAGTAATATAATCAAATAGGTATAGTTCTATTGGATTTATTTCAATTGTTTTATTCATGTGTTTGGTTTGATGTAATTTAATATACAACTTCAAATACCTTCAATTTTAATATGTCATAACCATTGAATTTGAAAAAAAAAAGAAACATTAAAAATGTGACACTGAAAGCCATATTTATGGAATGACCAATTACATCATTAAGTTTAATCCAAATTAAATATAGTATCACGACAAACTTAATTTGGTGAAACCCTAAATTACCATACCAAAGTAAATAACATATTTCCATGTTAAAGATGAGATACCATGACCATTGGATCATCCATGTCTCAAATCTGAAATGATTCAAGAATTAATCATCATATTTTATTAAATCTAATTACACATGAACCCCGAAGATAAAAAAACCTTATAACACTTTTCAAATATAGTTAGAAACCAATCAAAATTTTTTTATTTCACAATTTGTGTTCTCAAAATGAAATCATAACATATACTTTCTAAAATATTTTAGAAAACTAATAAAATTAAATATTTTTAAAAAACAATCTAACTAATAGGCCATCTCTATAGATCAATGTTGCACCTTCTAGATATAATTTTTTAATTAATGTAATGGCATGGTTTGAGTTTTTTTTAAGACCCTTAGGGAATTCACAACACCCTCTAGTCCTACAATCCATCACATGCATCATTTTAGTAACCATACAGAAATAAAATGATCTGAATTATTCCTTGACATATAAGATCCATTATTTGAATCCATAACTTTATAAATCATTTCTTGTGTGATATTTCTATTTTTGGATAGATGATTTTTTCTGTGAGTTTAGAAGCATGATTGGTAAGTATAGTTCTTGACATTACCTAAAGAGTATTTTTTAGCATACGCTATAATAGATAGTCTAAACACCCAATTTTGGAACATTTATTTAATGAACATTGGTCCCGTGGATTGGAATGTTATATGGTTGGGAGTATATAGACCCCTAAGTTCAGTTCAAGTGGTCTATGGGCCCATTTGGATTAGAATTTATGACCAATTTTTTCCATCCATTTAAAAGGATAAATATAAATTAATATGATATTAAATGAATTTTTAATTTTTAAATAGGGAAATTGACATTGTCCCATAATTAGAGTCAGTAATAGGAAGTGAATATGGTATATTTTATGACTTTTACTTGCTACCCAGTCTTATATTTAGGAGTATGTTGATGTATTTGACTTATTTATATTAATTAATTGACCTTTTATTATTATTTTTAACTAATATAATTACATTTTACAAATTTTAATAGTTTTTTTTTGGAATTTTAGTGATATTCCACAATAACATTATCTAGCCATATTCTTAGAGGGAATAGACGGCCGTGATTCGTATGTGGTTGGTTTGGGCTTCAAGTATATCCTTATATTGTTCCATATGTGGACCCAGTGGTAGAACTATATCTAGGTGAACAGACATAATTATGTGTTTTTATTATGTAATCTACAAAGACCATTCAGGGAGAACTGTATCCTTTCTCATATATGGAAGAGTATGAACATGTGATCCAAAAGATGAATAAATCCATGGTTTTGGGCAATAGAGGTCCACAATATGTTGAGCAATGTTTTCATAATATCATATCTATCATTAGGAATCTTGATATACATACTTATATGAGTGTTGAGATTGTGACATATATGCTTGTGGGAGAAGCTTTGAATTGTTTTGATGTTTTGAAGTAAGGTTATATGCTCAAAAATATTGATTATAGGGTTTTATATTTCGTGTTTTACAACTAAATTTTTTTATTATACCCTAAGAGATGGATGTTCTGCTGTTATTATGATTCAATACTATGATAAAAATATTATTATGGTGTATATATAACACTTTATAGAGCCTTGTCATTTCTCAGTAATTTTTCTTGCTGATGAGGAATCATGGATGATATGCTTCAAAAACGGTCTATGGCATGTCATTCGATCATAGTAAACTTGTTTTATCAGACCTCTGTTAATGATAAATTGAGTCTATAACATATTTCTAAGGGGAACCAGATTGATTATTTTGTCATAGAGCAAGGCATTCTGGTGTCACAACCAAGAGGTTTAGGATCTTTGAGTTGGAAGCACTTTTTTAGAATTATCATTAGAAGAATTCAAGATATGATGGTAGTGTTAGGATTATGATTTTATGTTACTAGTCTGTGATATGGTGTCATATATTGAATTAGAGTGATCGAGAAAAATTCAAGTAACCATATTACTTAGGTATATAACATTAAGAATTTTATTGTAGGAACTTACCTCTCGTAGTTAGTGTAATGGGATTGAATCATAATATATGTTAAGGAGGTGGATTTAAAACTCAACCATAATGTTGTAGTTGGAGTAATGCCAAATATTTTGGATGAGGTGGTGTTTGTTTCCATGAAAGTCAAGAACGAGTTTTATCTATAAACTAGAGTGGTATTTCTATTATTATTGAGGTTATTTCAGAGTGACATGGTTCTGGCCGGATATATAATATACCACATAACAAATATGAGAAGATATTTGGACCATCTATGATGAGTGGTGAAATATTATTTTTCTCTACTCTTTTATTTTATATTTTTGATATAGGTTCTTAATAATGTTTGAATTTGTTTTTTGTTATAGTGAGAAATAGGATTTTTATTATTATTTTGATAAATTGATGACACTAGATACTCTGTTTGGGATTAGAACTGAGAGTGTACTCTAGTGTAGGGAGTACCCCCCATAATATTTTAGGTGTCAGATTATATGAAAATTTTTTTTCTTTGAGATGATAGATTTTTTTTCATACTACGTATGGAGTAGATAGTATATTATCAATCCCATATTGATTTTTATCACCTAAGGTTACATTACAATCACTCAAGGGTAGATGTTTTATTGACAAGGATGAAAAGGATGTCTAGGTGATCATAAAAAATATAGAGCATCATTGGATAGGCGGGATTACATCAAGGATTTATATTTTGTTTCTTGATGATTCTGGTATTCATCATGAAGTCATTAATCAGGTGGTTTATCATTTCCGAAATGTTTTCCCTAAATAAATTTCTAATTTATCTTATAAGAGAAAGATAAAGTTCTCTATCAATATAGTTATATGAGTTGTAATGATATAAATTCCCCAATATTAGATAGATACTACAATGTTACATGAATTTTAGAGAAATATAGGGGACCTGGAGATAAGGGTATTGTATGACCTAGAACATGATAATTGGTTGTTTTGTTCCTTTTACCAAAAAAATGGATAGTACCATCAAGAGATATGTGGATTATCCTAAATTAACCAGTTGAATGTTAAGAACTTCTATTATGTACCATAGATAAATGATATCTTTAACAATATATGAGGATATTAGTATTTATTAAAAAAATTAATTATGTTCAGGTCATCACTGAGAAAGTG
Source organism: Viscum album (assembly GCA_963277665.1). Lineage (NCBI taxonomy): Eukaryota > Viridiplantae > Streptophyta > Magnoliopsida > Santalales > Viscaceae > Viscum > Viscum album. Next base: position 547,615,498 of record OY728157.1, read on the forward strand.
TTCGACTTGTAGACATACCATGAACAAACTTTCATAGAAGGTATGGTTTATATGATGGTCTGGTTATATTCTTCATACTCACTAACCCTCCATCTATTATTATATAGATTAAAAACCTCATTTTGTATCCTTGCATTGATTCATTTTTTGTGGTATTTATGGATGATATATTGTTGAATTCTCAGAATCCACATGAGCATGCCATGCATTGTTTTTTCATTTTAGATACACTGAGGGAGAATCAATTATAAGATAATCTCACAAACTTCCACCTCTAGAAGGACATGATTCCATTCTGCGGTTTTATTATCATATTGACAGGAGTATCGATAGTCCTAAAAACTGGAGATCTATAGTTTCCTAGAATAATCCCAAAACAATATTTTAACTGAGTATAGCTAGATATTACATGGGATTGATAATGGAAATATCATAAATATAAAAACCTCTTATGTGTTTGAATAAGATGGTGGTGATATTTGTATAGTCATATAATTATGATATAGCCTTTCTGAAGCCAAAATGGAGTTTAATATCACCCATAGTTAAAAGGAATTTTCATGGGTACACTCCAAGCATTTGTTATTTTTTGGGTATTTTTGGTGAAATGGAGTAGCTGAACAAGGTCACCGCTCAAAGGAGAATGGAATTATAACAAAATACTAATTGTATTTATAAAATTAAAAAAATAAAATAAATATTGAAAGCAAAAGGATATAGGGTTTTTTTTATCATCTATAGAATAATAATAATAATGCGATAATAATAATTATTTTTTTTTATGATTTGAAATTTGATTGAGAAAATAAATAGAGAATATATTATTTTATAAAAATATCTCAGAAGGAGTAATCAATCAAAATCTACCACATCAGTTATTCATTAATCATTATCAATAAAATTAAAATACACATATAAATATCACCTAATTTTTCTCCCAAACCCTATAATAATTAACAACAACGAAAAATATGAAATTAAATAAATAATAGCCTAGCTCCGGAACATGGAATAGTATAACACACCATTTAATTTAATTCAAATTATTTATTTTTGTTAGTGGTTATTTAGGGATCATATTATTTATGTATGTGAAGATTGATTATGTATAAAAATTATATATTAACTCTAAAAATCGATTCCATGTTATTTTTTTAATGATTCACATCAATCCCTCAAAATTCTGACTTTTCTCTCACAATTCAATCATTACTTTACCGCATTAGTTTTGGGAATATTTTTCAATTTAAACATTAATTATTTGAATTAAAAAACTCAATTCATGTATTATATTATGTGAATTACATTATATCATTATTTTAAACCAATAAATCAATATGGTTTTGAATTTGATCAAATATTACGACAAAATACGATTCTGTGGGTGGTGCAGTCATCGTTGAAAAAGTATTCAAGTGTATTGTTTTAGAAATGGTATAACCCAATTATGTTTTTAGTATTTCTTTCCATCTCAAATAATATGAGTATAATATATGAAATTTTTTTAAAATACAAAAATACTTAGAATATATACTATGATGTTTATTATGAATGAAAAAATTATTACATCATGAAGAAGGAGAAGAACACTTCATTGTGGGTAGACTAGATTCAAGATCTCTCTATGATTAAGGAATTTCAACAACCTCAAATTTTATTATAGGAATATTATGTAATTTATAAATGGTAACACTTCACTAATTTTTATTACTACAAAATGAGGTCCCAAAGGTGCCCTTTTAAAACAAAAATGGGAGGTGGTTTTGGGCACCATGATTTGTAGAAACAAATTATATATCATTTTTTACTCATAAATGGATATATAATGTTATATAAAATTTATAGTGGTTAAAATAATTTTATTCTATCTCATTTTCATATTTCGAAGCCATTGGACTTCTGTAAAGGGAGATATATCCAGAATATTGTACATACTTGTTGACATTGAGAAGATTTTGTTCTCTAGATTGATCGGTTCAGTTGGGAAAATAGATAGATGAATTTATATTAGGTATATGGGGATTTTATTTATACCACATATATATATATATATATATATATATATAATATGAAAATTTTTCATCCCAATCGGGGTAACATATTTCCCATAATGTGAAAATATTGGACAAGTATTCATGTGATCCCACGTAATTTGGGACATTTTGTTAAAAACATTATTTTGAATCCTCCAATCCACATTATCCTACAATATAATATATTAAAGATGTATTATTAACCATTTATACATCGATAAAAATAATTTAATTTATCATAATTTTTTGTTAAATTTTATATAAAATGTTTAATTTATAATTCAAAATTAGTTTATCGTAGTTAAATAAGGGTGGTAATGAATAGGGAATTGTTGTGTGATCACACACACATACCAATTCATTTTCTCTCATTGGAGGAAAATAATATCAATTAATAAATAAAAAATTTCAAATGATAATTATTTTCTTATTTCCCACCACAAAATATAAATATTGGAAACATATGAATGCCATCAATAATTTAATCTGAGAAAATTTTAATTTCATTGTCTCAGAAAAATATCAAAAAACAAAATCATAAAGGATTAATGAAAATAAAAATGGAGATAAAAGTTATAGTTATACAATTCCATTAATTCTCTATGAATGTGTTTGAAAATGATTTTAATCTCATATCTCTACTCTATATTCATTATATTCAAGTCAACAAAAACAATTATTCTTACCTGTTTTAATTCATTCATAAGGTTTTACATTCCTTTTCAATCAAATTACAAGACCCACTAACTAAAGAATACCTGAAATTAAATCCTTACGATCCTGTCCAAGATATACCCATTTTCTAACATGTCATCACTACCCTATTTATTATGATTATTGGAATATTTTTTATATTTTTGAGAGTATCGAACTAGAGGATATGAAGTAAACACACATAGGTCAATTTAGTACTGTAATGAAATAGATCAAAAAGTAAATGAATGGATGGATAAAAAATAATATAATAGTATTTTATTCCTAATATGAATATAAATTAATTTTAGTATGAAAAAAATATATATGTAAAATTGTGTGAAAACATCTATGGATAATTCATTGAAATGCTATAGCATGAAAAACTTCTCAATGAATGGTGGAAAAATCTAAAATCTATTATAATTACACGACCAATAATAGCATCAATGACTGCTATTTTTATAAATATCTACCCATGATGATGAAATATCTATAAAACATATCATGCAACCAATAAATTTTTAATGAATAAATTTTCATATGTTCTATATGAAAATGAGAATTTTACATTATGGTTTTTTTGTTTTATTAAATTGAAATAAAAATTAACAAAATACATGAAAAAACACACAAATGAAAATACTAAATAGATACACTAAAATTTTTCCCCTCCCCCACACATAAAATATTTCATTTTCATCTATGTGAACCTATGTGTTGATATGTGCACATTAAATATAACATTTTATATTGTATAAATAATAAACAAGTGAAAGGGTTGGGAATAACCCAAAATTCTCAATGAATGATAGGGTCATGTAGTGTTATGAAATCAACTGCAATAGTAGGAATCCACTCAACTTATTTCTTCAAATGTTTCCAATTGAGTATAAATATCTATCCAGGATCCTCTTGTGCTACATAAACTTCCCCATAAATAGAAAAATTAGATTCGTTTTAAGTACATTACCATTTAGAACACAACTCTCCATTCATCAATATCCATTATGATATATAGTGTTAGACTCTCCTATTTATAATAAAATAATTTGATTAGATCAATATATCATTATCATTTTTTATATTTTTATGTTGATCCTTGTGTTCTTTCATGATGGTTATAGAATATGCTCATTCTCTTGAATTTTCATCTTCCATTGAACTCTATCTTTGGTCAAATCCATTTTGAATTTGTTTATTTCCTAATATTCCCAATGATCAAACTCCATAGACTGGTGTAATGATTTCCAAAATCAATCCTAAGGGGGTAGTACCAATGGTAAGCTTATATTCCATCATATAATCCAACATCACATTATCCTTTCTCTTTCTCCAATCAATTCAATTCTTCTGAATAGTAGTCTCTAAAATTTGTTTAAACTATCTATTTGAATCCTTATATTTGACAGTTATTTTGGAGGTGGTATGGAGTTGAATTTTCATACATATACCCATTCATCAGAATGAGGGAATTCATATTGTTATTAAAAAATTTTGTTCCTTGTTTAATCATGAAAGGGTCCGGAACTCCAAACCATATAATTATTTGATCATTGAGAAAATCTACTACAACATGAGAATCATAATGCTTGATGGCCCTTTCCTGGAACCATTTTCTAAAATAACAGAAACATGACCAAAAATTATATGAAACCAAAGTATTTATAAAAGGACCCAAAAATTCAATTCATTAAACATCAAATGTCTCAAAGAATAAACTAAATTGTTTGGGCATTTGTGCCTCATTGAGGTGTTTTTATTGTGTTAGAAACGTGTTCATGAATTAATGAACTCATGAGAATCATGGAACAATCTAGCCTAATATAAAGTAGAGTATTAGACCTTATTTTCCTCCCTTTATGGACTACAGTGTCCACCACAAGCATGTGTATAAGACAATTCATAAAAGACTGAAACTAATGATTGGGAACACACTTCTAATGACATGAACAATAATCATGCTTCATGGGTAGGGATAATCCCAAATATAAAACACATATTCTCTCTATAATTATTTTACATCATGTTTCTCTAAAATTTTAGGAATTTCCTAGTAAAAAATGTAGTTCAATACATCATTATTTCAAGCATGAAAACTTGAGACAACATAGAGATTCACATTGGGGAATGTGTATCAAAGTTGTACAGAGTCCATGGTTCCATTTTTATATTTTGTTATTAATAAAACTCATCTGATCTACTACAGGGTTGCCAAAAACCTTCTTTTTAATTATATTATTATTTAATATTTCATGTAGGGGAATCTATGAAATTAATGTGGGATTGTATCTGATTTCTTAAACAAGTAACACAGAGAATCATGATAGGAAAAATCCACATTAAAACCAATAAAATATGAAAATAATTTTTCTACACAAAATATAATAGAAAGAAGCTCATTTTCAATTTAGGGGAAATTTTTTGTGGTAAAAAAATGACATTATTCATAAGAATCAACATGGGACCACCCCCATCCTATTATATTTTAATTATACAACCATAATTTTAGACATGTCTTACATAATATTGAAAGGATTCCCCCACTGTGGGAGCTATATTATAGTTGGAGTGGTAAGAAACTAATTTATATCATAAAATGATACCATTAATGAACACTAAAAAATTATGTCAGCATGTTTTTTAGGAAACTGATAGAGTAGTAGATAGGTCTTACTAAATTCACGGATAAAACATCGATGAATTCTTGCATACCCTTGTAATGACCTAACATCACATTGATGTGAAGGATATGTAAATGATGAAATCATATCCACCATATATCTATCAAAAAATATTCTTTTTTTGACAATACATTCACAATGAAAATTCCAGGAACTACCATGAAATGAAAATTTTCAATGTTTAAAACCATAATCTTCTCAATAAATCAACTTAACTCCTTTCCCAAAATAATGAATCATTCTTACAATAAAGATACATAAAATAGAAATAATTCTAAAAAATTTACATGAAGGTCTCAATAAAATATAGAAAATTAATAACTCTAAATATATGGATTCTACATAGGAAATTGTAAATTCTATATGGAATCTATCAGTTGGAAATTTTATTGAAAAGACAAGTGAATGATGTATTCTCATTATCTCTTGAGCTGTTTGAACCTGAAAATGTCCAGAAAATCTATATGGGCCTGACCCCTGTAAGCCTAGAGTAGATTTATAAAAACATTACATAGGTTTAATTAAAATGAAATTAATTTTGAATGAAATACCAATTTAGTAGTCTTGCTATAACAGATTAATTCATGAGTCCTGCATTACAAATGAATTCACTAATGAAAATAAAATTTTTTTATTTTGAAGATATCATTGTTCCTTCCATCATATCCTTTAACATCATTATTTATTTACTTATTGGATTTGTTGAGAATGGAAAAATAAAAATTTGGTATCAAATTCTATTTGTGGTTGACTTATTGTGGAAGAAATAATGAATCAAAGAGAATAATAAAAATTGAAGGGTAATGACTGTACAAACATCCCATATGAAGAATAAACTGAGAAGGATTTCTGTTAAAATTATGTAAAAGTATATAAATGAGAAAAAATTCAATTTAAATAACATGATATAGAAATATCAATATGGAATGGTATTAAACTGAAACACATGACATTTAATCAATAATAGGATATTGAAATGATTAATAGATATGTCGAAGGAAAACATTATTGATAAATATTAATTGAATAAAAAAGATGGGAATGCATATTTATTAGACTTAGTGTCTTAGGAACATGATACTTAAACAATGAGGAGATATTATCAAGATAGTTTAAATATATGTGTAAAAACATTTCTATTCTTCTAAAAATAAATCTCAAAGGGTTTTTTGCCAACTAATTTTTTCAAACGAGACAAATGATTCACTGCGTGGTTACATTAAATTGTTCCCAACAAATCAGTTATTGATTAATTGAACCCCATCATGTAGGGATAACATTAACTGGTCCCCAAATAGTGTAGTTAATGTATAATGAATTTAAGTAAACAACATGTGTTATTTAATATATATATTATGTAAAGGAAACATATTTATTAGAATTTCCCCAGTTAATCAAATGACTTTATAAGTTAAAAACATATGTAAAATGATATATCATTTATGAAATGAACATATTCCTAACAAATGGTAAGAATTATTAGAGTTAACTTGATATCAATTGATCTTATAATGTTGAATATTTCATGTAAACTAATAAATGATTCATGGTGGTGAATGTATATAGTATAATTATTCAAAGGAATAATATACCATTTAATGTAAGGATAAGGATGATATCAATACAAAACATTAAATATGGATTGAAAATAAAGGGTATTTTTCATTAATAGATAAAACAATGAAATACCTTTTAAAAATATGAGGATAATAACTTTTACTAATTTTTTTTACAAATTTTTTTTTTAAAATAACTTTTGAAAAATGTTTCTTCACAAATAACCTCTAAAACCATTAAAGAATGTTTTGAGGAAGTGACTGTGGGTAAATCATTACATTCCATACAAGTTAAAAATACCATTCATTTTACGTGGTAAAAGGATAATTATTTTTCATAATGATACATGACGATTCATTTGAAAACGTTTTTACATTTAAAAAGATAAAAAATTCCTTTAATAAATAATTTTTGTAAGACGAATGCATTTTTTAAATATTTTTAGGAAAATTGATTTTTATTAATAAAATATGTTTTCTGAATAATGATTGATATATAGAAGGATTACCATAAACATAACTTCTATGACACATTCAATAAAAATCAAAGGTAAATTTTTTATAATACTTTAAAAAACAATTAACATCCAATGTAGAAAAAAATTAAAATATTTTTTAAATAATCATATAATAATTTCCTTTGATTGAATTCCATCATTATATAATACTAAACACAATGAGATTTTAATGTAAACCCTTGAAAACACCCTAGAATTTCTATGATAATAAATCTATAATTATATTGTTTTTTTGAAATGTAAATACACATCAAAAAATTTTAAAAAAAAAATTAGTTAAAGTATGTTATAACTCACCAATTAATAGAGTATTAATGATAATGAGAATGTAATATAATCTAATGAAAAGGAATCAAGTTATGAAATTCGTTAACACCTAATAAATTTTAAATCAAATATCCATAGAGGAAATAATTTAATTTTGAACTAAAAATAACATAAATGTAAAATAATTCATGCTATAATATATCAAAATTTGATGTATATACACCACACAAAATAAATAATGGTAAATATGACATTTACCTCTCAGATATAAAATGTTTGATGAAATTACATTACATTATCCTTTTATTAATTATTGTATTAAACCTCCTTTATAGTGGTTTAACATATGTTAATAACTTATACCAGAAATATAATATTATTTATTGTTTTCTTATAATATCATATTATCTATTTGTTAATAATCATTCATTATTTTCACTAGTTCATTTGTTAATTTCTAACTTACTCATGAATGTATTGACTTATAACAATTTGTTATTATTATTCTGATAAAGATTTAACATTATGAAGAATGTAAATCGTTATATAATTATAATATATATTCAGTATATATGTATTTATAATACTCTATTATATTTGGTGATAATAAATTAAATGCATCATTCACGGAGATTGTAGTCCGTATGTAGGCATGAAAAATACTTCCACATCATAGTCTTATTTAAATTAATAAACATAAATTAAGTATATATATATATATATGTAAATTGTGATTATATTATAATATTTTTCCATATCTATCAATTTTTTTTCCAAACAATCCTTAATTAATTCCATGTAATGTGAGAACATATCACATCGATTCGAGGTGAAATTAGTCCACACGTCCAAAAACGATGTTCTTATATTCCCAAAAATTTGGAAGTCTTGATATTATGTATGATATAAGAATTAAGGATGTAATGGGATGTTATAAATTTTATATATATCATAAAAAACATCATGTCCAACATAATTCCCATAATGGGATATAGTAAAAGAAGAACAAACAATCAACATTTTGAGAGTCGTCTATTCACCAAACACATAAACGGTATATTTTGATACCAATTAGATGGATTTATGTATAAGTGTAGTTAATAATCACATAATAACATAATATAATTTTATTTATGATACTATTGATATTATGTAATCATGCATTAATAATATTTTAGGGTGTGGAAAATGAGAATAAGTGAAAAATATCATGAGGATGGATGTTACCTCTTATTTGTGTACCTTCATTTTGATAGAACCAATGAAAATCCTTGAATATATTTATATCCAAAATTGGTCTTATAGTTTCAATGGAGGGAAATTGGGATATTTTTTATTAGGTTTTTGGTGATAAAAATGGCTAGAATTGTGTGTCGAATTCAGATGGGTGTGTAAATTTATATAGTGGGGGAGGAGTGGAATTTATGGAAATTTTTTTGGATGGATTTCTTCACACATTATTCGAATGAAAAGTATCTCCAATAATGTACCAAATAAGATTAAATTTTTTAGAGGTTCTAAATATTTCTCTAATATTTGTTTTCAAATGGTTTTAGATAATCCCAGCTTATTATTTTAAGGTCTAGTTCCTTATTAAGAAAAACTACTTTATAATCACTATAATTTATTTTAATTATTTTCTCTAATGTTTTAGTAAAAAAGACGGTTCCACTTATATAAAATTATAATTAATTAAAATCCGAAAATACTCATTTAATTTTTAAAATTCCAAACATACTAGTGGAAAATATTAATTCAAATTTTATCTAATAGATGGGACGACAATGTAGGATTTTATAAATAAATCATTAAAACGTGGTACTACATATAAAAAAATTCCTCTATGAAATATATTTTTTAAATGAGTGGAACACAAAACCAGTATTGTGTTCATTTTGAGCTTTATCATGGAGTAATTTCAAAAAATAATATATATATTATAATGTACTGTGATATTATATTCCATAACATGCTTAGTGTTGTGGGTAATAAAATATAATGGATAAAACTTTCTTATAGTAAAATTTTGTGGTGTTACATTCACCACACATTATATAAATAGTAACATCAAAATATAAATTCAAACATCATAATAGAGTTTTTGATATTTCTTACATTGAAATATTACATTGTGAGATGTTTTTGTAAAACAACTTTTATAAAAGAGAGAATGATATGTATAAATGTAATGTTTACTAACATACAATTATGACTTTATAATGGTGAAAATATGTTTCATGTGGGTATAAGTATATGGAGGGAAATGTAAATAATTATACGGAGTGATTCAAATAATCTATCCCAAATTACTAAATCTCTAAATGAATTTTGAGTGTATCAAATTCATAAATCTTATTTTATTAAAAGACTGCCACTTCAACAGATATTTCATTATTAGAAAAAAAAATTTGAAACCATTCATAATGTTGAAGAAATTATTTTTTATATAGGAATATATTGAAATATATTTACATGATAATAATAAACATTAGATGAAAGAATTTACCTTTTGGTTTTGCTTCAATCAAATTATAATTCATCCTTTACACTATAAAATGGATATCCAAAAATTAAATTAAGTATTAAATATAATCGTTATTAGGGTATTAGATAAACCTATTTTTTCTAGACTCAGACAATATTATTTTTTATAAAATGTTTTTATCAATATCCTTAAAAATGATTATAAAAGGAGAATACATTATTCATAAATAAATTTTTAACAAAAAAAATTAAAATATAAATTTTTTCTCTAAAACTACCATAATCACATAAAACAGAAAGAGATTATTAGGGCCTAGGATATAAGTTCATCAATAATATAATAATCCCATTTTGGTATCCATTAATAAAATGTTAAGGAAAACATATGATCTACTAAAATATTATAATGTCCTTAGATGATTCATGATTCATATAGCTAATATATTATTGGTAAAAATACTTCAACAATTTTATAATGGAATCCAATTTAATTTTTCATCAATTTTATTTCATAATAATATGTTCCTTGGTCTAATTGTCATCTTTGTAAATTTATTGTTTATATCAATTCATATCCTTTATATGATTTTCAATTCAAATATGAATTATCTTAATCATATCCACTGAGAGTACCACATTCGAATCACAATAAGGCATGTTGTCAAGTACCTAGATATGATCTAGTCAATCAAGACACAACTTTTCAGAGTAGTTACCCTTAAGTTCTTCTTTTCTATAACTATGTCAACTTCTGGTATCTATATATGGATGTATTACTAGGATTAACCAAATAATCTCTACCGTAGGACAATTCTTAGATGTTATTTTATTCTTATCTTCACATTATATATTAAGGTGATGTTGTATAATATTTTTTTATAAATCATGACTTAATGTTTTATTCTAATCATTCATTGATATAACTATAGATAACCAACCTTAGTTATCCTGGTGTTAGTTCCTACTACCATTACATTGGGATTATTATCTGGAAATTCAGCCTAACGGACAGATTAGTTTAGTATTCATTGTAATCTAGATAAATACACATGTCTTTTATTACAAATGAATAAATTAATTTCAACAGATATTTTTTTTTTGAGTATAAAATTATTCTATGTATCATATCTTTACATATATTTCATTTTATACTTCATAGATTCTGAGGGAATGAATCATAATAAGGCTGATCTCAATTCCTCATTAAGGGTGATTTAGTGGGGTCACAATAATTAATCAATAATTATATTGAAAATGGAAAGGTAATAATAGAAGAAAATTTCATTTCAATAATTAATATGAGAAGGAAGGGTGTAAAAATGGTAATTTTAAATTAATATAAACACATGTCCTTGAAATAACTACATAAAGTAAAATTAGTATGAAAAATGAAGAAATAAAAACAAAATCCATATAATCAATTAACTAAGAATGAAAGAAATCAATAGATACGTCTACAAATAATATCATCCTTAAATAATATCTAAATCATAAATAATGAAATTCTTAATTGTTTCACATCTTGTGTCAGGCAATGATGCCTTCGCTATTGAGATCTAAATTGATGAAAATTTAAAACTATGGGTTCAAAACCATCTATTCTTCACGTAAGAAAATAGAAAATACATTTGGACAACTAATTTTATCTCATGTGATAATTTATGCATCATGGGGATTAAATATAATGGTTCCTAACCTAGAGAGATTACATTAACTTTTCCCCAACCAGTAGTTTATGCATTAACCCTTCCCCAACCCATTTAATGTATGTATAAATATTTTGAATAATAAAAGTCCATTATCAAATATATTTATTTATTATAAGGTAAATATTTCACAATATATCCCCAACCAATCAAATATCTATAGAAATAAAACTGTATGTAAAAATTATTTACATTTTATGTAAGAAACATGTCCACACTGTTATTAAGTTGGGGGAATTTCAATTTTAAATGATCATATTAAATTGAATATTTTAATGGGGTTAATAAAGAAACCAAGGTAGTTAAAATCTATACAATTCTTCGAAAAAGGAATCATAAACGACTCAGAGGAATAATACGGATGGTATCAATTGCATATATCCCATGTGGAGTGAGGATAAAGGTATGTTGTCTTTGATTAGTGAATATACTCTAAAGAAATTTTCCAAAAACATTTTGGTGAAAAATATAGTTTTTACATCTAAAAAAAATAAACAATATTATTTTAAAATAAATATTAATCAAATTTTGTTTAAAAATAAAGTTTACATCTTTCCAAGAAAGATTAATGATGTGATGGTGGGTAAATTAATACATGTTGTAGAAGGTAAAGAACATTATTTTTCCTAGTATAATATTATACAAATTCAAATTTTAGAATCAGATAAAAATACTCATTTGAAAATATTTCTAAATAAAATAAAGGGTTAAAATCTATTTAATAAATAATTTTTGGAAGTATAAAACGGTTTTTAAATCTATTTTAGAAAATATGGATTTTATGAGAATACGTGTTCTCCTACTAAAGATGGAAACAAAGTCTAGATTTTATAAATATATTTTCTAAAACATTTGTAGTACCAATGATTCTAAAAATTATACTAATACATGGAAAAGATCCTTAATAAACATAGGATGATAATATTAATGGATATTTTAATTAATGAAATAATCATTTACTATGATGGAAAATCGAGTGTAAAAAATCATAAAAAAGAGATAGGGATGTAAACCCTTGAAAATACCATAACATTGATGTGAGAATCAATAAATTAGTAAAATATGTGTGTCAATTATAAAACCACACAAATCAAGTGAAAATACTATATTATATTGTGAAATGTTGTAACACACATGTTTGTATAATATTAAAAATAAAGTGTAAGTAATATAACCAAATAAAAAGGAATCATGCAATGATATTCATTTCCACATAGTAATATTTTACTCAAATCCCCATAGAATGAACAATTATAATTGAAAATGATAGGTCTACTAGGCTAGATTCCCTAATTGGGGGTGAATCAGGGTATGAAAAATTAAAACAATTTCCCCTTTTGATCTTGTTTAGTTGTTAGAAAAATATCTCTTATCACTCTCATTCCCATTGTAGATTATAATAAACCATAATTCATTCACATTGTAGATCAATTTACATGGTTTACCCTCACTAGGCTATGTCAAATGATCATACACTGGTGATGTGCTGATGTACCAAATACATTATAAGTGCACTAATTTTTACATGTTCAAAGTGGAAACAATGTCCATCCTAGTTTAAAACCATTCAAAATTTGAGAACACATAGATCTGTCATGTTTTGTGAGCTCACTACATTTCAGAAGACCCACACATTGTTTAAAAACTTTTAGGTCTCGTCATTATCACTAATTAATCAATCCTTAATTATATATTGATGCTCTATATAAGTTTAAATTTTAATCCAATGATGAGTACCACATTTCCATTGATCACTACACAAACAACCATTCAAAAAACCATCGTGAAGATCCCTACTTCACGAAGCTCCCAATTTTTCAAACCTTTAACAAGGCTTCATGAAGTCCATGCCACTTTACAAGGAACACACCTTCCTAGTGTTAACTGATTCATAGAGATGAAGCCGTTTCAAAGCATAAGACTTCACAGATCCATGGTCATCGCATAACTCAAGCTATAACACAATGACATCCTTCCCAAACCTCCCAGAGCCAAGGCAGAACACTCTAGTTTCATGGAGCTAGATTAGCTACTGAAGAGATCTTATCTTTCGCGAAGCACACTGCCTCTATTAACCTTTTTTTCTATTAGAGATCTATGAATATTTCATTATAAAAAACTATACATCTATTGAGGTGGTCGAGGACTATTTATATGTTATTCCACTGACTCTAGAATCTATTGCATGATGTTAGTTCCACATCATTACAAATCAGAAAGCTCCAAAATTCATGCTGAAATTTCCTCTATATAACTAAGTTCCACTGAAATTTCTAGATCGCGGAGCATTCCATAAATTACTTTGTTTCTTCACCTCAATGCTTTGTCGTAATTTTATTCACCTCTGTCATTTGTAAGGCACGTCTTAATCGTAGAGATCACTTTCAAAATTTTCTCAGTCTCTGTGAAATCAACTTCAGGAATCCCATCTTCAAGAAACTCATGATTTTCCCATATTTTGATGAGATATTCAAAGACAGCCACATTTTTATGCCCACCAAAATCTAAATCTTGGACCCCTTATATTAAGAAAACAAAGGAAAATTGCACCACCAAGTGTCTGTTCTTTTGTACCTCTTTCACATACTCTTTTCCCTTTTCAGGGTTATTTGTCAACATGGATTGTCAACAACATCTCTGTAACTTGAAAATTCACCATGAATACCTACATTTTCAGAAAACCCAACCAACCCCAAAATTATGCACTTTGATACCTCGATGAATCTCCTTCCATCAGTTTCCATGAGTCACCTCTAGTGATTTATATGGCGAACAATGATTCACTCACCACATACTCTAAGCCTATATGAGCAATTCTCAACATGAGAAAAATGAGTATTATGAAATGTTAATCAATTAATCACTTCATTTAAAACACCAATCATTGATACCATAATGAAATCAATAAATTGATTTCATCATGAACCTCATATTTCGTGACATCTAATATTTGATCGATCACTTCATGCATCATCAAATTTGAAACTTGTACTCCCCCTATATTGTTTTTCTCCCCTTATCTCTCTTCTACACCAATCAGATTCTACCCATGTCTTTGGCTAATATATATTCTCCCTTATTTAACAACATTTTCACCCACTTAAAAAAATACTTTTCATCCTTTGTCAACAAACCCAAAGGTCACTCCTTTGTGGTCTGCATCAGAGTAGAGAACAAATATCATCACATTAGGGAAAACACTCTTTCCTCGGAGAGGGGGGGGGTCCCACATCCTCAGTTTTTCAAGTGTTGGGAGATGACTGAAATCTCAATTCTAGTTAATGCTTCTCAAAAGCTTCTTTAGGTAAGTCCTTTGGTAGAATATAGACAAACTGTTGTTTTGTTGGATCATACTCCAACTTCCCTGATCAACCATCTCCTTGATAAAATAAAACATTATCTCAACATTCTTTGTCCTTTAGTGATGGATGTGATTTTTGTTAAGATTTAAAGCACTTGAGTTATCACACGGTATTCCGGTCAAAGACTTCACTTCTACTCCAATATAATCAAGCAGCTTCATTATACACAATAATAGTTTGAATGCTTAACTGGACACAATATACTAAGCCTCTATAGTGCTCAATGAAATGCAATATTACAACCTTCATAGCCAAGAAATACACAATCCATCATGATAGAAAGCACATCCTGATGTTGATTTCCTATCATCTGCTGAATCGGCCCAATCTGCAATAGTATATCCCAAAAACTCTATCTAAGATTTGTCATTATATATCAAGATAAATTCCACAATTCCCTTGATATACCAATGATTTATTTTCAATTAAATCATGTGTCATTCATTGGAATTTCATTGATATCTCGCTGCTTGGAATGTGGAGAATACTATGTATGGCCTAGTCACAGTCAAGTAGAGAAATATTCAAATGATTTGCCTATATTTTATGATGTCAACTGCCATTACATCATCATATTTGGATAGTTTCATCTGGGTAGCAACTGAACTTTTCATCTCCTTGGAATTTTCCATTCCAAATCTCTATAGAACACCCTTACAATATTTTTATTTAGATATTGACGTAACATTCCATCCTTGTGACAACTTTAAACTAAGGAAAATGTCATCTCTCCAATAATTGACATTTTAAAATCACTTTTCATGTAATTGGAAAACTGTCTGCACAGAGCTTCATCCGATCAGCCAAATATTATTTCCTCAACATAAACTAGCACCATTATCTATTGATTTCTTTCATTTTTGAAATAGATATTGTAATCAACTCCACCATGATGGAAACCTAACTTTTTCAAATATTGATCAAGCCCTGAGTACCATTCACATGGTGCTTGTTTCAGACCATGTAATTCCTTCTTCACCTAAAAACCCATGTTCACAACCTCATGAATGAGAAAACCAACTGGCTGCTCAATATACACATTTCCTCTAGAACCCCATTCAAGAATGTAGATTTGACATCCATCTGGAATACTTTTAACATATATTGAACTAAAATATCTATGAATAATGTGATTGTCTCTATCATTGCAACCGGTGCAAATGTCTCATCAACATCTATTCCCTATATCTGGGAGTATCCTTTGAATAATAGTTGTACTTTTTTTGAATCAATTTTTCATCTTTATCCATCTTTGTTCAATAGACACATTTAGTCATGATGACATTCTTACTTTCTAGCCTCAAAAAGATCTCCCACATATGGTTCTTCTCAATCTGTTCAATCTCTTCATTCATAGCATGATCCCAGTTTTCATCTTCAGATATATCAGCAAGGCATTTAGAATCTACCTGAGATAAGAAAGATGCATGATATACTGATTTCATTCTTCCTGTCAAAACTGGAGTTGAATACACACCAATGATATTCAACCTATCAATTTTAGCTCAACTCCTTCATTTCTGTGAAGATACATATTTTACATCCTGATGCTCACCATCAGTATCTTCTTTTGAAATAGTATTAGACACTTATGCTCCTTTTATGTTACTTTCCTCTTCAACACATTCATCAAGAAACTATTCCCAGTTCTGTTGATTGTTCTCTTAATTTTCCAAGAGAGTGAAATCATTTCTCTCAACTAAATTTCACTACCACTTTTGAATGCATTTTTAATTCTTTTCATTTACCTGAGTTTCCAAGGAATATACCCTCATCTCCACAAAAATCCAGTTTTTTAGGATTTTCCTTATTGAGAATAATGAAATTACATACAAAGATTATAATTAATTTCATTGTTGTATTCCTTCCATACCACATCCCAGATGAAGTCTTACCTTCCGTCAGAAACAATAGAGCTCTATTAAAATGTTTCCCGATGTCAACACTTCTTCCTTCAAGAAAATATCTAGTAGTTATTTTCCAATTATCATTATTTTGGCCATGTTTTTGATTATCTGATTCCTCCATTAAACAACTCCATTCTTTTGGGGAGTGTTCACTAAGGAAACATGAATCACTATCACATGTTTCTCATGATTGTATTCTACCTGACTGTTTGTGAATTCTGTACCATAATTAGTACGAAACACTTGAATTTTCTAACTAATAATCCTTTAGAACTCCCTTAGGTACTGATTTAATATTATAAATACATCATACATATGATTAATAACCAATCCCTCTGCAAATATTCTATATTCCTTAATGAAAAGAATTTATTACTTTTTTCGATTGATTTATCTTGGTGTGATTGGCCCACAGACATCGACAAGCACTAATTCAAGCACTCTTGTTGACATATTTTTTATTTTCTTATATTTCATTATGATGATCTTCCCTTTATTATATGCATTGTACGTATGAGTACAATCATGTGATAGCTTTAGAAGGTTTTTAGCTACATAAAACTTCACCAAATCATCTATGGAAGGTTGGAATAGATAACCGTGTCATTTATGTCATACCTTGTTCTCTTCCTCTCTAGACAAAAAGCACATATCTTCTTCTCCACTTCCCAAGTAGATATTTCCCTTTTTCATTTTCCCTCCAGAACCACTACACCATATCTTACTTTGATGATAATTTCATCCTTATAATCCTTATAGAATACCCTGAGTCACATAGTTGTCCGGAGCTTAGAAAATTGTGAAAGATACCTTCTACTACCAAGAAATCTATATGTCTCATCTCTTTTCCACCAAACCTAGCATTTCCTTAGCCAATAATCTTCAGGACTAAATAATTTCCAAATTTAGGAACTCTTACTTTGTCATATTTTATGCCTGTGACAGAATCCTTATTACCTATTATTTGATATGTGAAACCAGTGTTAAATATCGATACACCAGAATAGTCTGATGCTTTAAGGGAAATTTCTTCCACCACGACCTTTTCATCGTCTTTTTATCCATGTCTTTGACCTCACACATAGTGTAGTTTAGAATTCTACATCTTCCTTGGATTGCGATGGGATAAATTCATCTTACTGAGCTGCAAATCAATTTTATATTTTCTACTCACATGTTGGTTCATTTATCTGCTTCTTTCAAACATTTTGATTCTGCTCTGGAACATTCCTATATATGGTCTATTTGAAGTATCTATCCATGTTCCCAAATCCTCCACACCAAAAACTATGTCCATCGAAATTTTTCTAAAGAACCAATATTTATTTAGGATCCACCTATTTTCCTATTCCATTTGGGATATTCTTGATATAGAACACACAATTTGTGACTGCCACATCATTCCACAGCAATAGGACCTGATAAAATTTTCATTCCTACATGTCAGTTCTGTTCAGCCAGTTGGTCCTCAGGTTCTCTGACTTTTATAATTTTACTTTGTACCCAAATAAATTTCCATTCATAGAATATGTGTGTGCGGTCTCACCTCAACCCTGACTGCTTTTTATTTTTGATCAATACCTAAATCTAATTTAATATCTTTGATAGATCTCTTATTCATTCCTAATAAATTACTAAGATCATCTTTGATCTATTCAGTGTGCTATATGATTTTATTTCCCGATTTAACATTGCTGGTCATGTGTTTTTCATGATCCTTAACATTTCATAGCTAACTGATGACTTCTTCTTCATGTTCATCGATATTCTTGAATTTTTCATTGTCTATGTTATCAAAGCCATCAATCTATCTCTTCTGATCTTCAACCATGATTTTATACTCACTCACCAATTCTGAGTTCCCTGGTGCTGATGACTGGAGTTCCTCAATTTCTTCCATTAGCTCAACCTTTTCTTCCTCATGCTACATCATGTAGAGCTTTTCATAACTAATTTTTTGCCTTTCATTTTCTAGACGTCAAAACATCTATATCATCAAGAGTGGATTCAAACACAGCTTACATATCAATTTTCCTTTAACTTATTCTTCTTCATCAATGTCATATCCTTCCTTCCCCTAAACACTACCGACAACATCCACCATAATAGTTTCTCAATGAACTCTGTAGTTTTCAATCTCAATTACCTCTTCAACCCCCGACTCTTTTAACCAGTCAAATTGTTCTGAAATAAGATTCGCCTTATGGAATAAATTATTCTTGATCTGTTTCTTCCCTTTCATAAAGGCCGAATACTTCTTCTTTTTAATTTCAGTATCGTCATTATCTTTATCGTTATAATGAAACTTTTAGGGGAACCTTTCTACAATATGACCAAAATTTCCACGTCTAAAGCATGAAAGTGGAAATTTCTTTTTAAACATTCAATTTCTTCTATGCAGATTTCATGAACGGAAGGACATCACATCATCTTTCTCTTCTTCATCCTGAGTACCATCAATGGTGAGCATCATCATGGCCTTGAATACTACCTCTTTAATTTTCCCATTTTTCCACATCATCATTATCATCATTCCTCATTTTATATGAAACAAAGGTGTTGTAAAAATTGTCCTGTTTTTGAATCATTATATTCCATCACCAAAACATTCCGATTGAAACGAGGTGGATGATTTCTAAAGACGTGATTCATGATTTTTATATCATCAATGACTTCTCAAAGACCATTCATATCTTCCACAAAAAATATTTACCATATTGAAAAAATCATCAACAGAATCATTCTCATTCATTTTAGATCATCATATTTATTCCACAATACTTGTATCGTATACTCTTTGACCTTTGTATCTCATTCATATATGTTTGGTAGATTTGACCACATAGCATGTGATGTTTTTCCTAACATCACCTACATTTAGATTACATTGGATAGGGCTCACATTAAAGAATTGATTCTTTTGGATTTAGCATTCTATTCACTTTAATAAACATTTGAAAATGAATAACTATTAATATCAGTTGTTATATCATTTATTTCTATTGTAAACCCATCCATTACCAAAGATAGGAAGTAGTGTTTCATCTAATTCATCCATATCTGAAAATTGTTCCAATCGATGATTAAAACCCCTTTATGATTAGTGACCTCCATTGGAGAGATAAACACAAATATAATTTTTGATCTGATACAAATAGTTTGGTCCACTAGTCTAGATACCCTGAGAGGGGGTGAATCAGGGTAATAAAAAATAATGAAATTTCCCCTTTTGATCTGGTTTTGTGGTTAAAAAAACTATTTTCTCACTCTCCTTCACATTGTGGAGTTTGAATGAACCGTAAATCATGCACATGACACAACAATTTTACTTGGTTCACCCTCACTGGGCTACGCCCAAGAAGCAAACACTGACGATGTTATGATGTTCCAAATTCACTATAAGCGCACTGTTGTTAACAAGGTGAATGTGGACTCACTATCCCTCATAGTTTACAACCATTCACAATTTGAGAACTCACTGCTCTCTCAACTAAAGTGAGCCCACAAATTCTTCAGAAGATCAACTCATAGTTTATAGAGTTGTAGTTCACTTCATTATCACTATTGAATTAATCCTTAATTATTGATAGATGGTCTAAAGAATTTCAAATTTCATCCACTGATGAATACAACTTTTCCACTCATCAATGGGGAACCACCTTTATAAAAACCCTCACAAAGATCCCTACTTTGCGAAGCTCCCAATTTCGCAATGCTCAAAAAATCCTTTGCGAAGTCCCTTATTATTAATAAATCACACACTATCATAGAGATCACTTCTTCAGAGAGCACATTGCGTTGAAAATATCAAGCCTTTTCAAAGATTAAGACGTTGCAGTGCCTTGGTCGGGGCAGAGATCAGGCTATGGAAAAAAAGAATTCTTTCGTGAATCTCACTAAGAAAATGTAGAACCCACCTATTTTGTGGAGCTTCATTAGCTACAACAAAGCTGTTATCTTTCACAGAGGACACTGACTCCACTAAACTCTTTTTTGATTTAAGAGCAATGAATTTTTCTTTGGAAAACGCTCTAATAATCTTGAGAGGGTCATGGACTATTAATAGGTGATTCCACCAACTCAAGAACCTTCTGCATGAAGTTAAAACCACATCAGTAGAAATCACAAAGCTCCAATATTCCTTTTGAAATTATCTCTATACCACAAAGCACCACATAAATTATCAGATCTTGGAACTTGTCATAGGCGCAGAGCATTTCGTCAATTACTTGGTACCACCATCACAAATATCTTCACCTCTTTTCTTAACGATGCTCGTCGTAATGAAATATTTCATCATCAACATTTTTCCAGTCTATGTGAAATCTACTACAAGAATCTTATCTTCGCGAAACTCAGGCCTTTTCTATATTTTGATGAGATCTCCATGGAATTCCACTTTTTCTGATGCTCACCAAAATCTATATTTTCGACCCCATATATTCGGAAGACACTAGAAAATAACGCCACATTGTATCTATTCTTTTGTACAGCCAATAGATATTCTCTACATTTTTCATGGATCTTTGCAAACATGGATCGTCAAAAACATCTATAGAACTCGACAATTCACCATGAAAACCTGTATTGTCAACAACAAAAAACGACCAAAAAATGTTCCAATTTTTACCTTGATGGATTTTTTCCCAATAGAAAATAAAAATACTGTTAATTCAAAATAATTCATGAAGTAATATATCAAATAGGGTAGTGGATACAACACACAAATTAAATAGGCAGGGAATATAAAATTTATCCTGTAGATGAAAAATGTGAGATGAAAATCTAATACCATATCTATTTTTGTGTGTTGAAAGTATACTATTTTACATTGGATTAAAATATGCTAAGAACTCAAAAAATAACCAAAATATCAAATATTAACTTCTTATAATAACTTATTAACCATTTTATCAATCATTCATTATTTTCACTATTTTATGTGTTATTGGCCAGTTTTCCTTACATGTTTTAACTTGATAGTATTTTTCCTTCTTACTTCATTCAGGATTTCCTAATATCCATGTTTTAAACTATGATTTAATTATAATTTATATTTATTATATATCTATTAATAACAATCAATACTATTTTGGGATACAAAATGGAATTTCACAATTCATTAGGGTGGTTGGTCACACATATGTATGAACACCCCTTCCATTTCATATTCACATTTTAAAGAATGAAATTTAAAATATATATATATATATGTGTGTGTGTGTGTGTTAATTATAATTATATTATAATATTTTTTATATATGTAACATAGTTTTATTGAAACCATCATTAATACATTCCATGTAATGTCTGAACATATCACATTACATTGATGAGGCAGTAGTCAACATGTCAATAAATGATGATATCGTATCACCAAAAAGTGTAACACATGAAGGCGTATATTAAATAATAAATAAATAAGTATAGGAAAATTATAAATATTATTTATATAATATATTTAGAGTGTTTCCATAATATATTCCACAGTGATTGGTGGTAAATGATGAATGAACAATCATCATTTCGAGAGGAGATAGTTCATCATACACATAAACAGTAACAAAATTTCAAATTAGTAGAAAATGTGTGTAACTTCAATTATAACCTATATAAAAAAAAGTCAGAATATTTTTGATAACTAGGTTGTTATATATGCATTGAATAATAAGAGTTATTAGGTAGATAATGAAAATTAAATAAAATATCATGGGGGAGTATGTTACCTCTTATTCGGGTAACTCCTTTCAGATTAGACCAAACAGAATCACAGAATAGATTTATTCCCATGTTCAGAATTATAGTGATTGATTAAAAATCTTTGGATATATTATTCAAACTGTATGGTCAAGGAAAACTGATTTAATGGTGATGGTAATGGGTACAAGTGAGTGCCTTTTTATATGGTTAAAGGAGTGGTATTCGTGTAAATTTTATCAAGAGGGAATTCCACCCACGTTTTTCCTCTTCCATATAGATCCATTAATGTATAAAATTAGATTCTATGGAGAATACAGTTTTAATATTTCATACAATGGATTTTATATAAGTTTATAGTTCAATTTGCCTCTTATGTTCATGGTTTAGACCCTTGTAAATCTAATTTTCCTTCCATCATTGTAATTATATTTAATTACATTCACTATTATTTTTGGTAAAAAAAATATTTCCATATTTTTAATTATATTTAATTATTATAAAAATATGGAATCATTTTTTTTGAAATCTAATCATATAAGTCATATAAATTAATTTAAATTTAAACCCACAAATGGTATTACAAACAATGTTTTTAATGTAAAATGTTCAAATGTTTACCATGTTTTCATATTAAATTTCAATGATATATTTATTCCAATGATATAAAATCGAATATAATATGTGAAATTGATATATTTAAATTTAAAAAATATAAAATGTAATTTAATCTTATAAATAAATAAGAAAACTATAAAATCTAAATTAAAATTTGGTATTTTTCAATATTCATGAAAAATGAATCCTCATAGAAAATACCAAAAATTATTCCTCAGATATTTTTTATGTCTATATTTAAAAAGTGTACATTATATTGACATAAATAATTTATTTTTTAAAAAATATTTTATCTAAATTAATTTCTCCATTAAAATATGGTAGAATTTCATATTTAGATAAATACCATTATTTAGTGTAAATCATGATTTATTATTATCTTATAGCTAAATAATATATCGTATTAATATAAATAATAATTTATGAAATATGTCAAAATATATATATCTGTAATATCATTCACTAGTTTTAATTGATTTATTTTTTTAGGTTTAAACACCTTGGTGAGCAGAAAAATAATTTTTCTTATTAAATATATTTTATATTAATTTCTAATTAATTTGAAAACTATAATTTCATTTATTGAATGATAAATATTTATTAATAAGATAGTTATTATTATTAATAATACTAAATTTTAAGCCTAGATTATATATTACTATATTAAATAATAAATTTTTATTAATATAATTTTTTGTTATAACATAGTCTTTTGTGCAACAGAGGTCATCGAAAAAATTAGTTGTTACATAGGACACATAATAACTCATTACAGAATGCATTGAATGATATACCATTGGATAATTATTTAAAAATATTAATTATATTATAAATACATAGGATATTATATTCCCATAAACTCTTGGTGTTGTGGGTCATATAGGATATTTAATACAATTTTCTTACTTTAGAATTTAAGTTCATTCCAATAATAATCAAAAAATTAGTAGTGTGTATTCACAACTAGTCTCTCAACCATTTAAAAAATAAATTAGAGGTAGTGTTACTTGTTATTGGGTTGATTTAGTTTACTATGTTCAATACACACATACCAAATGATTATTACCATCATTGGAACTAATTCCCCTCTCACATTTCAATCTAAAGTTACACCACTTTTCTTAGTAAGAACTTATATATGACTCACCAAATGGTAATATGAGATTGAATAAATGATTCCTTCCTCTGTAAATTAATAAAAATGTTTATTATAAATATTTATTATTGTTATATTATATCACCTCTATATCCTCCTAACCATTTTAGCCCCATCCTCTAAAATTATAATATTCATGCAGATAAAGGGGGTAATTCTAGATTTGTTAGCCAAGGTCCCCACAATTTTCCAACTATACTCCCTCATAATATTATTGATTTTTTAATGACAAAAATACATATTTTCATAAATTATATCATGTTTTCTTTCACTGACCAACAAGTAATGGTATTTTATATTTGGTTGAAATTTCTTGGGTTCCAAATTTTGTGGGTGACGTATGCATATAGATATTAAAGGAGCTAAAATATGTGAACAATTAACAAATGTATCAGAAAATAAATCATTAAAATAAATGAATAATTCATGAAATACATAAATAAAATAAATATCCATGTGAAAATTAGATTGAATATGAAAAATATGAATCCAAATATAAATCCACTCAAATAGATGGTAGTGAATTAAAACAGTTATATAAGTGGTATTATTCATAAAAATATATGTATTTATCACAATCAATCAAAAATAGAGGAATTTAAATTAATGGTGTTTTTACATTGTGATTTTAAATTGGGGATAAAAAATATTAATGGTTCTCTATGTGGTACATCATACATTCCATAACAATATATATGACAACATCATATCCAAAATCCATAGAAAGTCTACCCTTTAGAACATTTAGGTTAATTTTTTTGTTTTTCTAATGAGAGTACATATGATAATGGGAGCATGAGAATTTACTAAATCATCCACCATGTTAATAAAGTAGAAATATACTGGAAAGATCATGAATCTTACCTATACAAGTATATACTTGGGGACTCCCACTGGATATGTATTAGAATTATTCACCCAATGGACCACTACACTCATTGGCTTCAACTCGCTAACATATACTGAATAAAATATAGAGTGAGGAATCACATTTATGAAAGCTCCCAATTGAAATTAATAATTATAAAAGTGTTACTGTCATATAGTTCAATGATTGGGGAATGATCCCAGATCATTGCACCTTTTCAGAATTGTATAATTTGATTAATTGAGTTACAAAATATCCACTATAAGATCTATCCTATCATTTCACTTTATCCTTATCCAATTACTACAATGTTAATTTAAGAATTTTTTATATCGTGGTAATTTATTCTTGTCATCAGTAAGGCGGTGTTTATCTCAACAAGAATGAATGTGTCGAAATTCTGTTTTTATATCCCTTAATTAGCCATTTTTTAACATCCCTATTTAAATGTGTTGGGGTTTCTGAGAAGCATATTAAATCATTTCTATACCATTTTCATTCTTCCTCGGATGCTCATATGTTGGTCCTAAATGTAGATTCTCAAGATTTTTTGTGAATCTCAATGAAAATATCACTATAGATGTATCAATATTTTGATTACAACTTCTAAATGTGATTGTACTAGAATTTCCCTTAGGAATATGAGTTTGTTTGGATGTAAAATTCCAAGTGTTCTGACATAATAAATTAGAGAGGGTTGTGGAAATATGGATCATTTGTGTCTTAAAATCCCTCAAATTTCAAGAGGATTCTTCAACTCATTATATTTAATAAGAAAAATTTGTTACTATAGTTCATTAGAATTATAATCTAGCTTTGGTTTATAATTACCATGTTGTTGACATGTTAGTTTAGTGTTATAAAAATTCAAATATGGTTTTTGAGAACCAGGTTAGTAAGAAGTAGGATTCTGAATGTTTTTTTAAAGGAGGGATTTAATTTTTTCTATATCCATATATCTTGAATTATTGAACCATACACCCTAGGTTTTATGTAGGTGAAAAGTAATAATTATTATTTTAGTCATGTGGTTGTTTCTACAATGGCTATAACATCCCAAGGAATACAATAGCACAATCCTATGTACCTTGTAATTGGGGAATGTATTCTATTGGGTGGTTTGTTTTAGTGAAAATCACACAAGGCCTCATAGGAGTGGGATGTGATTATTTTTTAGCATAGGAAATATATCTCAACCTAGAGGTAAATTCATCCAAAATGGTATAAATTATGTAAATCCATGAACACACACTTTTGGATTCAGTACTAACACCTATACTGTATTTTTTTATAATTGATTAAATGAAAAATAAACTTTATATTATACATTTGTGAATCTTTTCTATTCTAGGTTCTAGAGGATTAGACAAACCATAGATACCATTTACTACATAAAACACAAATATTTATTTAATTCCTTCTTCTATAGTGACTTATCTCTTTTTAAGTTCTCCTTTGTAGACGTAATCACCTGAGGATATTGATCAAAAAAAGATGATCTAAAAGGCTAGTTAGAGGATAGATTTGAACATTCAACAACATAACATGGTATTTTCCTAATCATTATCATTATAACATATTAATAGGACCATAATCATGAGAGGAAGCATTGATAAAAGATTTGGAATGTGGAAATGCAGAAAAAATGTAACATCATGTATTAATAGAAAACTACCACACGTAGTTGTGAACAATGATAGAATTATTATCACACATCCTTTCACATTAACTCATAAGATTCATAACATTACCCAATTTATGTGATTTCTATATAATTCTAGGAACACTCATCACCTTCAAACATTCATATTGAACTATATAATTTTGGGCGCTCCTGTTACATGATAACATTTACATTATCATGCATGACACATATAAAATAAATCAAAAATGAAAAAAATAATCCATGGAAATAAATGTGTTTCATTTCATAAATAATACATTCATAAACATTTGGTTCATAAAATAAATAGGTAATATCATTCTTGACATAGATCTCTTAAACTTGAGTGAAGAGTGCAACAATCTTTGAGAAATAAAAAGTGTGTTTATTTGAAAGAAGATTTCTGTTGGAAAACATTTTTTTTCATAAAATAATATGGAAAACATGTATATCTGAGAAAAGGTAAGATAATTTTGAAAAAATATATTTTTATAGAGTAACCATATATAAAATGGAGTGAAATAGGGAGAACCCGAAGAATTAAAGATGTGTTTGATAATTTCACCTTACTATGTCTTTGAAATCTTTCACCGCATTATTGTCTTTATAATGAAATTATATTAATTAATTTGAAATCCCAGAACCCTTTATACAAGAATATGGTTCATTATTGTTTCATTATGTTATGTCCAGACCAAGAAGCCATGGAACGGTACCCCAAGACATTTGGCCACATGATCCCTAGGACGCCTCCCTATAGACCAATGTGTGCCGACTAGAAATGAAACTCAGGTAAGTATGTATTAGGGATACTATACCCTCTGTTATCCTAATAAAACACTAGTGGAAGCAAATAAAAATAACCAAGTACAAAGGCATAAATATAATCAGAACAATACCATGACATATGATATTCAAAACCAGAAAATACCATACTCAACTGAAAGGTCAAACATTCTATGTCAATGTAAGTGCCAGGTGTCTACAATGAAACTCAATGTAAAGACACAACCACTAAAAAACGGGTTCCGAACTGCGTCTGGTTCACTCTCCCACACTCCAATCCCAAATTTAAACCTATCACATGGCCTTTCCATTATACTTCCCTACAACAACGATGTCAGATCAGCTGCAGATCAAGCGGCCAAAATAGGGTGTGAGTACAACTCAGTAGGCCACCACCAACAGTTTCTAAAATAAGTCTAGTAAAAAGAAAGTTCTTTCTGATTTATGAAGCAATAAATACAATGCATAATTTAAACAATTGTCACATTTTCATTTATTATTTAATCATCACATTAGGCCAATTCAATCCATGTTTCCCATTTGAATAATCGTTCATTATTATATTATATTTGGTGTAGGTCATCATGACTACCAACCAGAATCTTAGATGAAATATCATTCATTATAATTATTCATTGGGAGTAGGTCATCTTTATAAGAACCCCAAATATCATTTAGTGTTGTTCATGATTCCTAGCAATTATTTTCTTATTCGGTCTAGGTTGTCATGCCTAACACCTCATAATCTAATGCTTGGATAAATATTGGGTAGGAACACCATGTCAATGTACCAACATCTAGTCGGCCTAGGATTCCATGTCCAACATCAAAAATCTCATCCATTTAATTTTTCTTTAATTCATAACAACTTTCTACATTATTCATTTACTAATCCAACGATTAGTTAAACATTTCATAGGGAAAAAGTTAATTCACAAATTAATAAATTATATGGCCCATTAAATAGTTCATCGATTAGTAAATAAATAAACCAATTCCACATTGGATAATTAATTCTTCTCAATTAAATATTAATATTAAAACCAAAAATTTCTTAATTAATTTTCATAATTAATTATATTTTATCAAATCATGGAAAAAAATTAATTCTCTCGATTAATCATCTTTTATTGCCAATCATAAATCCATAATTAATTCCCCAAAATTTATTATCTTACTACAACTATTCAATATCAAAATACAATATCTCAACCCAAAATCAATCTCCAAATCAAATATAAATTTTGGCAACCCCCTTCATTTGTCCCGTGATCAATTATCAATTAACCACCAAGGAAAATAACAAGTTATTTCCATATTCTTAATTAATCCTATTTAGGAATTCAATTATCAATGGATTATAGAAAATTCATAAACATATACATATATAATAAATCGTGACTATGGGAGTTCTATTTAGACCATATACCACAGTTACATGATGAATGTTAACCCAACATAAATCCCAAAAATCCGGGCAGCACAACGTCATTGAACAAGCTCCAGATCTAAAT
This sequence comes from Viscum album, assembly GCA_963277665.1. Lineage (NCBI taxonomy): Eukaryota > Viridiplantae > Streptophyta > Magnoliopsida > Santalales > Viscaceae > Viscum > Viscum album. The sequence goes on from OY728157.1 coordinate 547,645,010, forward strand.
CCCTAAAACTAAAATTAAGATCAAATACATAAAGATCATGAATATATAGATATGTATCCACAATCCTAGACCTGTTGAGTCAATAAGGTTTTTCTTATGAATTTTACATTTTTTCTTGTCTTGAAAATCACAAACACCTTATCTTTAAGAAAGTTTCTTTTATAAGGAAAATTTCTTTTATAAGAAAAATCACTTTTATAAGGAAAATTGCTTTTATAAGAAAAATTGCTTTTATAAGGAAAATTTCTTTTATAAGAAAAATTTCTTTCATAAGGAAAATCTCTTTTGTAAGAAAAATTTTTCTTATCATATTTTCATTCATATTTTTCCTAAGTATAAAATTCGGATTCATTTCTGTTTTCTCGGATTTTTTTGAAACTTTGATATAAAGTATTCTGTTTTAGGATCCGAATTCTGGATAAGAACTGTAAGGAAGTTTCACTCCGAATTCCAGATGAGAACTGTAAAAAAGTATCATTCCGAATTCCGGATACGAACTCTGACTAAGTCCTATTCCAGATTTAGGATACGAATCCTTATGAAGTTCGAAATTTAATTCTCATTACGAATTCTAATGAAGAATTCTCATTACGAATTATGATAATGAATTTTCATTAAGATTTATGATGACGAATTCTCATTACGAATTCTGATGATGAATTCTCATTCCGAATTCTGGATACGAATTCTCATTACGAATTCTTAAGATGAAATCTCATTACGAATTCTGATGATGAATTCCCATTACGAATTCTGATAAGGAATTCTCACTACGAATTCTGATGACGAATTCTCATTCCGAATTCTCATTCTGAATTCATCTATTAAACAGAATCTGATCATCTCTATTTTTGTACACTCTAAATTTATTCAGACTCCAAATTTTTCACTCTGAACTTTCATTTTGCTTATGCATTTATATTTTGACTACTCTTTATTATTTTCCTTACACTCCGAACTTTAACTCTGAACCTTCACTCCAAATCTTTTTAGTTAAGATTTAAAATGGTGTCGTATATTCTGTTACACTTGTTTTGTTATAAAACGATGTCGTGTATTCTGTTATGAACTAACCGTTGGTTATGTTACACGTGTACAGGTCCCTCCGATTTTTTAAAAAAATATTACCATTGGGAAGGAGTCTGACCTTACATATAAATAGGAGCTCATTTGAAAGAGCTCGGTGCTGAAAGGCTGACTGATCTTCGACTCATGTGATTACATGCTTGAATTGATTTCTAGAGATAGAGACTCTTATTAACTCCCAAAGCTTCGTGCGACTCCAAATGATGGTGATTAGATTCGAGGACTTCCGGGGATAGGAAGACAGAGGTTCCGACTACCTTGAAGTTCGAGGGCTTCCTTGCTGAGGAAGGAAGAGGTTAGCAACTACCTTGAAGTTGAGGGCTTGTGGGGATAGCAAGACAGAGACAATCTGATCTTTGTATCGAGGGCTTACCCTGGTGTGGGTAAGGCAGACTTTCTTGAAAGTATAAATCAAGGGACCTTTATCCAAGGTTGTTGGATACCCTTCTCTTTGGGTTAAAAGACTTTTATCTTGTTACTTGTAGTTCTACTACTTGTTTATTTCCACTGCATTTTATATTATAAGGAAAGTATAACTTTCTTATACTTCCTTACTTGTACTCTGTTTCATTTAAATTCTATACTCTTTAAGGTAGAATTTCATATTGTAATCTTTTGTTAAGTTTCAATTTCCGAAACCATATTTTCGGAACCTACGTTCGGAATCGATTTCCAAGTTTTCATTTGGTATTAGAGGTGTTGTGAATTTTATTAAGTTTAACTTTTTTAAACGTAGCCCTTTCCTTTACTCAAGGAAAACATAGCTATTTTTAACTAACATTAAAGGTTCAAAAGGAATTTTTAAAGTGTACAATTCACCCCCCCCTCTTGTATATTGAGCATCTGCATTACTATTTTGATCCTACAATTGGTATCAGAGCAGGTCTCTGAAATACTTATACTCACGTATAAGTTTTTCTTGATCACTTTCCCATTCCGAACTTTATCATTCCGAACTTTTCCATTCCAAACATTGTTATTATGAATCTTTTCTACTTACAAGTTTGTGTGTCGAGGATTATTATAAGTATGGAAGGAATTAATGTTGGTTCAATTGATAATCTAAATCCTACAAGACCACCAATCCTTGATGGTAATGATTATGAGTACTAGAGAGATCGAATGAATAATTTTGTTATCAATACTAGAGTAGACAATTTTGTTACGCTTACTGGTTATTATAAGATTCCTGAGAAGGAAGTTAGAACTTTTACTAACCAGGGAAAGCAATAATATCAACTCAACTATAAGGTACGCAATACTCTACATTGTTCAATGACCAGAAATATATATAGCCAGATTTCATCTTGTGAAGTAGCTAATTGTATCTGGAAGAAGTTAGAGGTTTCACACTTTGGAACTTCTAAGGTGATTGAGACTAGGAGAGCTATGCTCAGAGCTGAATATCATGGCTTCAACTTTCCTTATGGAGAACCAATCTGTAAAGTTCAACAGAGATTTATGACTATCGTAAACAACCTATAGTCTATGGGATAGAAAGGTTTAGATGATGAAGCTCTTGTGGATAAGATAATTGATATCATGCCTAATGAGTGGGAGTCAAAAAAAACTGATATAGATGAGAACAGGAAAGTGACTCAGATTTCTCTTGATGAGTTATTTGGAACTCTTCTCCAACATGAAACTAGAATGAAGAGAGATGTTGACAACATCAAAAAGAAGAATGGAAATGGTATAGTTGCTTTCACAACAACATCAAATCATATGAAAGCTAAGACTCCAGAGAGAGTAACCAGATCTAAGTCTAAGAAAATGGTATTTCAGTCAGATTCTAGTGAGATTGAAATATCAGAAAATTAATTAGCAAATCTTTCTTGAAGGATGAACAAGATAGCTGGCCAGAGAAACTTCCAATCCTAGTATAAGAAAAATGAAAGGAAAGATAAGAAAGTTGGAGAAGTTACTTGTTATGAACGCAAGAGAGATGGACATATAAGACCAGATTTCCCTATGATCAAAAATAAATAAAGGAATGAATGACATTCAGACAGGAACAGAAAGAAGTATTATAAAGAAAAAGCTAAGAAAGTTCTGAAAGCTAATGACACCTGGAGTGCCATTGCTGGTGACTCTTCAGATGAATCTTCTGATTATGAATCTTCAGGACAGAAGAATATTGGTCTTATAGCCAGATTACCTATTGATAATCATTTTTTTATGGCTAAGGTATGAAATGCTGAATCACTGACCAATGTTTCTTTAAATTCTAATGATATTAAGTTTTTTAACTCTTCTGATGAAGAATCTTCTTCTGATGAAGAAAATACTTTACATACTTATGAAAAAGTCTCTAGGTTTGCTGAACTTCTTGAGATTGAGAATTCCAAACTCAATAAGAAACATGATAAGGAAAACTCTAGGAATTCTATTCTTACAAAAGAGATATCAGATCTTTCTAAAGATCTTAATAAGAAAAATAATGATTTTGAAAGTATTTCAAAAAATCGTGAGGAAGTAAGTTCTGAGAAGAACAATCATTCAAAAGAATTAGAAAAAGTAATTTCTAATAAAATTGTTTTCGAGCCTAGCTCTAGTTCTAAAACTAATGATTTTGAGGATAAAAACTTGGTTGTAAAACTCAAGTCCGAAATCTTTTCCTTAAAGAAGTGTTTATCAAAATTTACCCATGGTATGGAAAATTTTGATAAAATGTATTCCCAAATACGACCTTTAAGAAATAAATCTGGATTTGGTTATACCCATGAAAAACCAATTTTCAATTACAATTATTTTGTTTCTCAAAGTGCCCCATTTTGTACCATGTGTCAATGTGGTGGTCACTGGTCAAAGGATTGTTCCTTAAACAAAACCCAATATTTAGGATTTCACAAAGCTTACTTTTCTAAGAAAATGTGGGTACCTAAAATTTTATTGTCTGGAAATATCAGATCCAAAAAATTTTGGATTCCGAAAGTCTAATTTTATTTTTGATTTTAGGAAAATAAAGAGTGTACCAGCAACAATACATGGTATATGGATAGTGGATGTTCCAGACACAGGACTGGTAACAAAAGATATTTTGAAAAGATTATCAAAACTAAAGGAGGAAAGGTAACTTTCGGAGATAATGATAAGGGTGAGATTATTGGTATTGGTAATATTGTTTTTCTTGGTAAAACTTTGATTTCAAATGTTCTTTTTGTTAAGGGTCTTAAGCACAACCTTATTAGCATAAGTCAGTTATGTGATGAAGGTTACCTTGTGAATTTTAGGAATGATAAGTGCTTAGTTCACAATTCCAAGGAAGAATTTATTCTCTCAGCCAATAGGCAAGAGAATGTTTACACCTTAAACTTAGAAGATCTTAGAAGACATGATTTACCTTGCCTTAGTGCAATAGAAGATCATTCCTGGTTATGGCATAGAAGACTAGGTCACTGTAACCTTAGGAACCTATCTAAACTCTCTAAGAAGAAACTAGTTAATGATCTAATGGAGCTTAGATTTGATTCTTCTAAAGATTGTGATCCTTGTCAATATGGAAAGCAACATAAATCTAGTTTTAAATCAATCAGTGAATTCTCAAAAACCAATGCATTACAGTTAGTGAACATGGATCTTTTTCGTCCTATACAAACTGGATGTATTAGAGGCAAATACTATGTGTTTGTTCTAGTTGATGATTACACTAGATTTACTGGGGTTTATTTTCTAGCAAAGAAATCTGAAGCTTTTTCTTATTTCAAAAGTTATAGAGCTCAAGTTAAAAATGAGAAAAACATTCCATTGAAAACTATTCATAGTGATCATGGTGGAGAATTTCAAAATTCTGATTTTGATACTTTTTGTAGTAAAAAAGGTATTACTCACAATTTTTCAGCACCTAGAACTCCTCAACCAAATGGTGTAGCTGAAAGAAGAAATATAATTCTTCAAGAGATAACTAGAACCATGTTGAGTGAATATTCTATAGCTATACATTTCTGGGCTGAAGCTGTAAGTACTGCTTGCTATACTATAAATCGAGTTTTGATTAGACCTTTTCTTAATAAAACTCCTTATGAGTTATGGAATGGTAGAAAAACAAGACTATCCTACTTCAAGGTTTTTGGTTGAAATTTATTCATTTTGAATACTAATGATAACTTACATAAATTCACACAAAAATCTGTGAAGGAATTTTCTTAGGTTATTCCACAACATCTAAGTCTTATAGAGTTTTTAATAAAAACACTTGTACTGTTGAAGAAACAGTACATGTAAAATTTGATGAGTCAAATCCTTTTGTTTTTAAAACATCTCAGCCTACATCCACGGATGTGTTTTCAAAAACTGATTATCAACCTTTGATAGAAGAACCATCTGATAAGGATAATGTTCAAGAAGATATTCCTGAAACATTTACCCCTTGAAGACATTCTACCCTATGTTGATGAATAGGCTTTTCAAAACCCAAATCAGGCTTTTCTTAAGAATCATCCCAGTGATAGTACCATTGGTGATGTAAATCAACCTGTAAGGACTAGAAGTTCTTTAAGAAATGAAGTAGAAAATCTAGCATTTCTTTCCCAATTAGAACATAAAAGCACTGATGAAGCTTTAGATGATGATGATTGGATTAAAGCCATGCAAGATGAACTAAATGAATAAAAAAGGAATAATTTCTGGACCTTGGTTGAAAGACCTAAGGAAAATTCTGTAATTGGAGTCCAATGGTTTTTCATAAATAAATGTGATGAAAATGGAGTCATAGTAAGAAATAAAGCTAGACTTGTTGCTAAAGGCTATAATCAGCAAGAGGGAATAGAATATGAAGAAACCTATGCTCCAGTTGCTAGACTTGAATCTATCTGTATTCTACTTGCCTTTGTAGCATTCTTTAATTTCAAACTATTCCAAATGGATGTGAAATTTGATTTTCTTAACGGTTATGTTCAAGAGGAAGTCTTTGTTGAACAGCCTCCTGGCATTGAAGATACAAAACATCCTGATTATGTTTTTAGACTTACCAAAGCTCTGTATGGCCTTAAACAAGCCCCACGAGCATGGTATGATAGACTCACTGGTTTTTTGCTTCAAAATAACTATGTTAAGGGAAATGAAAATCCAACCCTTTTTATAAATAAAGATAAGACAAATGTTTTGATTGTTAAAATTTATGTTGATGACATCATATTTGGTTCATCTCAACAATCTTTGACCGACTCTTTTGCAAGTCTAATGAAATCTGAGTTTGAAATGAGTATGATGGGTGAGATAACTTTTTTCCTTGGTTTTCAAATTTCTCAAAAACCAGAAGGAACCTACATATATCAACATAAGTATATTAAAGATCTTCTTAAAAATTATGGTTATGACAACACTAAAAGTATTATTACTCCCATTGGTACCTCAAACTCTTTAGACCTTGATGAAGCTAGGAAACCAGTAGATCAAACATATTTTAGAGGTATGATAGGAAGTCTACTATTATTAACATATAGTCGACCAGACTTAATGTTTTAAGTATGCTTATGTGCAAGATATCAATCCAATCCTACGGAATCCCACCTAAAGGCAGTAAAAAGAATTTTTCTCTACCTTAAGGGAACCATGGTTCTAGGATTATTTTATACTTCTGGAAATGTTTTTATCCTAAAAAGATTTTCTGATGCTGATTTTGGTGGATGTAGAATGGATAGAAAAAGTACATCCGGAAGTTGTCATTTCTTAAGAGATTCATTAGTTTCTTGGTCCTGCATGAAGCAACATTCTGTAGCACTCTCCACTACTGAAGCTGAATATGTAGCAGCTGTAAGTTGTTGTGCTCAAGTGTTGTGGATGCAACACACACTCACAGACTATGGCTTGAGTTTTACTAAAACTCAAATTTTGTGTGATAACACAGGTGCCATTTCCCTCAGTAAGAACCATGCACATCACTCCTGTGCAAAACACATAGATATTACGCATCACTTTCTTAGGGTTCACACACTCAAAGGAGATATTAATCTTCAGTTTAACGGAACGCAAGATCAACTTGCTGATATTTTCAGAAAATCTTTGCCTTCTGATAGATTTGAATATATTAAAAAGAAGATAGGAATGTTAACCGTAAGGTAATCCTTATTAATTAACTTTCTCTTGAAATAGTCTCCTTACAACAATAAACTCCTTTTCACACGGGGAGTACATTTGATTGTTAGTTTAACAATGTTTTTCAAAAACTGTTTTCAAACTTTTCGGAATTAAAATTCCGGAATGGAATTCCCGGAACTAAAACTTTCTAGAATGTTTATTTTTGTATAGAAAACTTCTGGAATTGAAATATCCAGAATGGAAATTTTCGTACTGGTATTTTTATAACGAGATTTTCATACCGAATCTTCCATAATAATTTTTTCGTTTTCAAAATTTTGTAATGAAATTTTCGTACTGAGTTTTCCTTACTGAGTTTTTTTTTTCGTAGTCAATTTTCCGAATTTTGCCTTTTCATAATAACGTTTTTTTGTAAGAATATTACCCATTACGAATAATCCTCCTAATCCAATATGAAAGGTATGATTTCCTTACCCAAGTTTTTGTAGTCATACTTATTTGCTGGCATTTTCATATATTTTGTTTTCGAATTATAATTTTCTTAATTCTTTGTTTTAATAAAAAACCTCAAAAGATCAGATTCAAGAGAATTGGTTTTCGAAAGTTAGATCTGATCTCACCTTATCACAACCATTCGATCAACCGTGGAAGTTGAACTGTTTTCTCGTTTCTTATATAAAGGGGACCCCAAATGGTTGTCCCACATCGGTTTTCATGTTCCAGTGTCTCGAAGCCCTGCCTCTCTATTTTAAGGACGTTCCAAACTTCAGTTTTCTCAGTTCCGAACTTCTCAGAGGTCTTCAAATCCGAATGTCTATGGAAGTAGCTTCTCAATACATGTATTCATCTAAGCCGATCTCTAAGTGGTTAATATATAGAGAGAGGCTGGTTCATCCGGATTTCTTCAACAAGTACGATTCTCTTATTTTTAAGAATATCAGGCTTAATGGTTGAGAAGATGTTGCGGTGTCAAAACCCGGGAACCAAGATGAAGTATATTCAGATTTTCTTGTAGAGTTATATGAGACTATTTCTTTTCTCAAGGAAGATGGAAGGGAGAAGTTTTCCTTTATGTCTTATAGTAAGACTTATAAACATTCATATGCCAAGGCAGCCAGCTTGGTTGGGCTGAATAATGAAGGTGAAGTTGAATTTATTTCTCATGTGTTTCCAGATTCTAAAGGTAGCTTCGACAAGGAAAAAGCTTTAGAAACTCTCGGACTGGCAGATGACAAGGCTCTGAAGATTGCTAGACTATCTACAAATTTCCAGATTCTGGAGTTATGGGTACAGGGTCTTATCGTACCAAGGAAAGATGACAAAGATAGCTTGAAGAAGAGTGAGATCTACATCCTAGATTTTCTGATAAATCTGAGGAAGTTTAATTTGATGAAGCACATTCTTATCACTCTTGGGAATTTTAATAAAGGAAATCTGAGAGCTCAAGTTATTATGTATCCAGCAATCCTCTCCAAGTTGATAGTTCAGTGCCTTGAGTCTATCAAGGAGGCTTGAAAATCTAAGCCAAGAGTTTGCAAGATTATGCTGGTGAGTGATGGTACACTCAAAAGAATAGATGTAGCCTTTGACAAGGAGTCTGGACAGTTTATTGATCTACCTGCTCAAAAAGAATCAGTTCCGAAAGCTGCTGATCCGGAATCCTCTAAGCTGGTAAGGAAGAGAAAGCTGAAGGAAGTGGAAGTAGAAGTCGAGGATCCCAAGTCTAAGGAAGTTCATTCCGCACCTCCAAAACCAAAGAAGAAGAAATCTTACCCAGATGAGGTTGTTACTAAATGGAGGGAGATGAATGAAAAGAGAGCGCAAGGGGAGCCTCAGTTTGGCTTGGACCCTGCGGAGGCAAAGGCCTTGAAGGAAAGAACTGCCGATGAGCTAGAAAAACTAACAAAAGAAAAGAAGCTCAAGAAGAAGATGTCTGAGGCTGAGGTAGCTCAGGCTTTGTTAAAATTCAATGAGATGGTTTCTGCGAACATTTCTGTTCCATGATCATTTTCATTAGAATCTCTACCTGAGACACCAGGAAGAGAATTTATTGCTCCGGAAGAAGCAGTGGCTAAGACAGTTGAACAAGGTGAGCGAGTTGAGCAAGTGGAAGAAGAAGAAGATGTTGCTGAAGGAAGTGGTGAAACCGGAGATGTGTTGAAACAAATAGATAATTATAAGGGGACACCTTCGGAACACTTATCGCTCTGAACTTCAGAAGCTGAATCTTCGAAGCTAGTTACTCCAGCAATGGAAGAAGAGAAAGGAGAATAAGAAGTACCTTATTAGGGAGAAGAAGAACAACTTTTACATGATATTTATCAGATGGAAAACGTAGAGGTTGGTGTTCAGGAAGTTGCTGATGAGGAAGATAATGTTGTCCAAGTCTTTGATAGTGAAAAGAAAACTCCGGAACAAGATTCTATTCCGAAAAAAGACAAGGGAGAGCAAATTCTTGCTGATACTCCGAGTTCAGTAGTGGTGAAAAGAAAAGAAGTTGGTAGTTCTTCAAAGAGAAATATTGACCTTGTTGAAGAAGAAAATTATCCAAGAAAAGTTTCGGATTCAGAGTCATCTTCAGTGGGGCATGAATTTGTTGTCCAGTATTTAAAGAAGTTGGTGGGAACCATTCCGACCTTCTCAAGTATTGACTCAAGATGTCAGATGCTCCAACATACTTTAAATCAGTAATCAAACTCCATATCTATGGTTATGGATAAGTGTGTTGAAATAGAGGCTCAGTTCAAAATGTTCTTTGTTGGCTACGAAGCCCATAAAAAATCTCGCAATAGGATGAAAAACTGGTCGAGGATGACTGTAGAAGAAATGAGGTTATTTGATGATTTTCAAGACAATGTTAAAGATGCTTTTGAGACTGAGGACAGGAAGATAAATGAGCTGACTTCTTCCTTTGAAGATAAGCTGACAGATGAAAAGAACCTTCGGATTCAAGAAGTCAGAGATCTGAATGGGAAGCTAAATTCTGTCTCTCAAAACTGGATGTTTGAAAGGGATCGTCATATTGAGTTTCAAGAAAAGATGAAGGCTCAGGATGAAAAGATCAAAGCTCAGGAAGAAAAGATTCAAGCCCAGAAAGAAAATATTGAAACTCAATCTGAAATAATAGTGGTCTAAGAGAAGCAAGCTGAAGAAGATCATAAAGACTTAAAGAAGATAAAGACTATTTTAAAGGGTCTCATGGCGAAAGAGAAAGATCCCAAGTAGACAGATCTGATCTTTTGTTGTACCTTAACTCTTTTGTTGTTGAAATTTTCAAACATAATGAAAAAATTGTAATTTCTCGTTTCTTTTTGTTGTTACTACTAATCTTTCAGTTACTTTTCTATATTTTCCATTCCCTTATATTCTTTTTGAAAATCAAAATGGGGGAGAAGGAAAAGAACTCTAATTAAAGGGAAAAAGAATCCTAACAAAGGGTGAGAAAGAAAACAAACTCTAATAAGAGTTTATTTGAGGGAGAGTTTTTCATTAAAGAAGACTTTCTTATTCATAATGAAGTGTCACTCTGGAAATATAGAATACGATCCTTAGAGTTTCAAAGCCTAAGGGGGAGCTAGTCATATTCATCAATATCCTTAATGAAAAGGGAGATAAGACTTAATGTTTTTCTTTCTTCTTAGAATTTATTTTTCAAAGATGTTTGTGCTTTCCAAAAAGGGGGAGATTGTTGAGTCAATAAGGTTTTTCTTATGACTTTTACATTTCTTCTTGTTTTGAAAATCACAAACACCTTATCTTTAAGAAAATATCTTTTATAAGGAAAATTGATTTTATAAAAAAATCGCTTTTATAAGGAAAATTTCTTTTATAAGAAAAATTTCTATTATAAGGAAAATTGATTTTATAAGAAAAATTGATTTTATAAGGAAAATCGCTTTTGTATGAAAATTTTTTCTTATCATATTTTCATTCATATTTTTCTTAAGTATAAAATTCGGATTCATTTCTGTTTTCTCAGATTTGTTTGAAACTTTGATATAAAGTATTCTATTTTAGGATCTGAATTCTGGATAAGAACTGTAAGGAAGTTTCACTCCGAATTCCAGATGAGAACTGTAATAATGTATCATTCTGAATTCCGGATACGAACTCTGACTAAGTCCTATTCCAGATTCAGGATACGAATCCTTATGAAGTTCGACATTGAATTCTCATTACGAATTCTAATGGCGAATTCTCATTACGAATTCTGATAATGAATTTTCATTAAGATTTATGATGACGAATTCTCATTACGAATTCTGATGATGAATTCTCATTCCGAATTCTGGATACGAATTCTCATTACGAATTATTAAGATGAAATCTCATTATGAATTTATATGATGAATTCACATTAAGAATTCTGATGAGGAATTGTCACTACTAATTCTGATGAAGAACTCTCATTCCGAATTCTCATTCTGAATTCATCTATTAAACAGAATCTGATAATCTCCCTTTTGTACACTCTGAATTTTTTCAGACTCCGAATTTTTCTCTCCGAAATTTCATTTTGCTTAAGCCTTTATATTTTGACTACTCTTTATTATTTTCCTTACACTCCTTACTTTAACTCCGAACATTCACTCTGAATCTTTTTAGTTATGATTTAAAACGGTGTCGTATATTCTGTTACACTTGTTTTGTTATAAAACGATGTCGTCTATTCTGTTATGAACAAACTGTTGGTTAAGTTACACGTGTACAGTTCCCTCCGATTTTTAAGGAAAATATGACCGTTGGGAAGTAGGCCAACCTTACCTATAAATAGAAGCTCATTTGAAAGAGCTTGGTGCTGAAAGGCTGACTGATCTTCGACTCATGTGATTACATGCTTGAAGTGATTTCTAGAGAGGGAGACTCTTATTAAATCTCAATGCTTCGTGCGACTCCGAATGTTGGTGATTAAATTCGAGGACTTCCGGGGATAGGAAGACAGAGGTTCCGACTACCTTGAAGTTCGAGGGCTTCCTTGCTGAGGAAGACAGAGGTTTCCAACTACCATGAAGTTGAGGGCTTGCGGGGATAGCAAGACAGAGACACTCCGATCTTTGTATCGAGGGCTTACCTTGGTGTGGGTAAGACAGACTTGCTTGAAAGTATAAATCAAGGGACCTTTATCCAAGGTTGTTGGATACCCTTCTCTTTGGGTTAAAAGACTATTATCATGTTACTTGTAGTTCAAATACTTGTTTATTTCTGCTGCATTTTGTATTATAAGGAAATTATAACTTTCTTATACTTCCTTACTTGTACTCTATTTCATTTAAATTCTATATGCTTTAAGGTAGAATCTCATATTGTAATCTTTTGTTAAATTTCAATTTCTGGAACCATATTTCCAGAACCTACGTTCGGAATCTCTTTCCAAGTTTTCATTTGGTATTAGAGTTGTTGTGAATTTGCTTATGTTTAACTTTGTTAAACCTAGCCCTTTCCTTTACTCAAGGAAAACATATCTATTTGCAACTAACATTAATGGTTCCAAAGGAATTTTTAAAGTGTACAATTCAACCCCCTCCTGTATATTGAGCATCTGCATCACTATTTCGATCCTACAAGATCGTGATCTTATCTGATGGGTTTATATCAAAGAAAAATGTGATGTTCTTCTATGAAATTATCTAGAAATTATCTGAGAAAAAACAGATGATGAATCAGGATGATATCCACTTACCAGGAGGAGAGAAGATCATCAATTTGGTCTTTTAATCTTGAACAACAGTGTGAGAATATCCTTGGAATCTCTCTGATAGGATTTAAAAACACCTAGAATTCGTCAATATCATGCCAGGGGTTTGAAATATGGATGTACTGGGAGATCATGAGTTTTAAAAAAGGATTTTTAGAAATAAAATCATGCTCATACAGTTTCTTACTCTGAGGAACATGGTTAGGGGAAACTGTGTTCTAGTATTGCAGAACCATCTATCTAGTTTTTCATTATTGGAATGGTTCTATCACATGGTTTTTCAAGACATGCACAAACCATGTGGATCTCTCTGTCGAGTTTCACACACATGGCACGGTTTGGTCACATGGTTTTTCAAATAGAGAAAAAACCATGCACAACACAATATCCTAATTTTTAATAATAGTTCACCAAAAAGAACCCCAAGCCCCTAATTCATGTTAATATTAGTCAAAGGATTCAAAAAGTACCAAAAAACAAGCCTGATGTGACTCCTAAAAAGGCCAAGATCTTACCATCCCCCACCTTATAACAGATCGACCTCAAGATACGCTCCTAGAAATCTTTATGATTCCTAGCCAAAATGATTATTCCATTGAGCCCTCATGTCTCATTCCCATTCCCAATTTTCCTCTTAAACATTTACATGTTTCCATAACACATTTAATAATGAAATGGTCATTCCCCATAACACTTTCTCATTGAGACCCTGTACATGTACCATGTGTTCCTCAATGGACCCATCTCTCTCAAGGTCAGCTTCTTCCACAGTAATCACATGAGAATGATTTGGGTGATACTATGTAGTTTTGAAACATGAAAAAATTGATTCATAGTGATGAATTTTAGTGGAAGGTTTAATCGGTATGCCACCAGCTCAGTTCTCTCTAGCACCCCAAATCTTCCAACAATCCTGGTGGCTAACATGACTAGCCTTTGTATCCTGTGGTTCCACAGTATAGGAGACACCTAAAGGAATACACAATCAAAATATATAAACTCCGTGTGTCTTCTCCGTCGATCAGCATATGACATCTGCCTACTCTGAGCCATTGTCATATGTTTTTGAACCAACTATACCCACTCTTATGTTTCCCGAATTAGACTCGATCCCAACTGCTCTGACTGACATGCCTCTAACCTACATAGTCGTGATCAACACGTTCTACCATATATTTCCTCAAAAGGTGACACCTATGTATTTTACTAAAAACAATTGTTATAAGAAAACTTCACTAAAGTAATGTTCTTCTCCCAATAACCACCAAATTCAAGCACACATGCTCGTAGCATATCCTCTAACACCTATATGGTATACTCAGACTACCCATCTGTATGTGGGTCGAAGGTCGTACTTAATAGATCCTATGTACCAGACACCTTCATAAAGCCCTACTAGAAACATGATGTATGGTGAAAATCATGATATGAAACTATTATCTGTGGCACCCCATGAAAATAAACTATGTCTCTCACATACAGTTGTCCAAAATGATCTACTATAAAAGTTTCATTGATACTCAAGAAGTGTTCTAAATTTTTTATTAGATATACAATGACACAAATAGAATCATTCTTCTTAAATTTCTTAGGATGTCCTACAAAAAAATCCATAGTCATGTCATCCCACTTCCATTCTAGAATTGGTATTAACTGCAATAGGCCTCAAGGTCATTGGTGATCTTCTTTCACATTTTGATAGGTGAAACATCTTGTTATGAACACTACTATCTAATTTTTCATGCCTAGACACCAGATTTTCATTAAAGGTCATGGTATATTTATGTCTCCCCATGATATAACACCCACTGTGCAGCATTAAATTATTGCATGAGTTCATCTCACATACTAGTAGGCACAATAACCTGATTTTTCAGAAAGATTATATCATCCTCATCTATTGTCCATTAAGAAGGAATCTCCCCACATTCATGTATTTCCTTCAAGGCTAGACACTCTAGACCTTTGTACAACATGTCCTTTATCTGTCTCAAGAGTGTAGATTCCAATACTATAGAAACTAGATTCATCCTCTCCGAAATCTCATGAACTACCAGATGAATTTGTTCTAGCAGAATTCTCATCTTCCACTCTGTACTCATCACATGTACCAACTAATATTGAGTTTTCCATCCCATGGAATTAACAACACTATTCCCCTTTTTGGGTGTATATGCCAGTTCAAAATCAAAGGACTGCATATACTTTAACCCTATTCGCTGTTGAAGATTCTATTTACAGTGTGAAAATATATAAATCAAGATGTTTTGATCTGTAAAAACATTAATAATTTCACACAAAATAATGTGTCACAAAAATTTAAGAGCATAAAACAATTATACCAACATGAGGTCATGCGTACGTTAATTCTGTTCTTGTGACTTCAACTGCCAAGCCCTATAGGAAACGACTCTATCCCCTTGTCCAGCTGAAGGGGGATACTATGTTCACAATGATCGATATGATATTAGGGTATAATTCGGTGAGAGTTTATTCTTTTTACATGTCGATAACTACATTCATAAGTAAGTATGGAATTTATTTGTTTTTTTTAATTCTGTTTCGGTTGACTAATTCTACCAAAATGTTTATGGCCATGATGAACAAGATTATTAATCCATACTTAGATAAGTTTGAGATTGTGTTTTTGGATGAAATCTTAGTGTACTCTAACACTAATAATGATCACTCCCAACATCGTGACATTGTCCTAAGTACACTGAGATAGGATTGTATATATGCCAAGTTATCTAAATGTCTAT
Organism: Viscum album; assembly: GCA_963277665.1. Classification (NCBI taxonomy): domain Eukaryota; kingdom Viridiplantae; phylum Streptophyta; class Magnoliopsida; order Santalales; family Viscaceae; genus Viscum; species Viscum album. The sequence goes on from OY728157.1 coordinate 547,660,592, forward strand.
TTTGGATTGATATGGTACACTTTTTGGGGCATATCATCACAGAATATAGTGTTGAAGTGGACCCAGAAAATGTGCATGAAGTGATTTCATGGTATTAGTCCAACAATGTTTTTGATATTTGATGATTTTTGATATTAGCTGGTTATTATAGGAGGTTTATCCATGAAATTTTCTGAATGGTATCACCGATTACTGGTTTGAAAAAGAAAGTCATAAAGTTGGTTTGGATTGAAGAATTCCATAATGCTTTCTAGGTGTTGAGTAAGTGCTTAACATGGGCACCAATTATTTTTTTACCTGTGTCGGGTGAGGAGGAAACGGTGTATTGTAATTATTCTGGGGATGGACTCAGAGCTATGTTTATGCAAGGGGATAGAGTTGTTTTTTAAAGGTAAAGAAAATTTTATTCAAAATAAAAGAGATAGAAAGGTTATTAGTCATTTTATACAACTTTCAGTAATCAACACACAAGCATAAACTCATGTGGTCACTCTTTGGAAACAAAACAGGTGATCGCGAAGGTAATTTACATGGACGAACAAATCCTTTATCCTCCCACTCATCCAACTATGTTTTGATTTCTTGAAGCTTAGTTGGTTCATTCCTGTAAAGTGGTATAGATTCCATCTTGGCCCTTGAAATGATATCAATAAAGAGAGAGAAAGGTTATCTGTCATTTAATTCATCTTTTGGTAATTGATAGACAAGTCCAAACCCCTGTTGGCATTCATTGCAAACAAAACAGGTGATCCAGAAGGCAATTTACATGGATGAATAAATACTTTATCCTCCAACACATTCAACAATGTTTTGATTTCATGAATCTCAGTCATTCCATTGTTTTATGGTGGAATAGATATTGACTCAGCTCCCGACAAGAGATCAATAATGAATTCTGCATCCCTCTCAATTGGAAACCCTCAAAAGTCTTCAGGAAAAAATCTTGAAATAGATCTAGTATTGGTTGAATAATGTCTTGTCCATCACTCCCATCATCCAACAAAAGGCCTGAAACATGGGGTATGGGCTCTCCTAATTGCTGAGAAATTACCCTAACTCGGCCTACACGGATATTCCATTCTCCATGAAGGACATATTGGTGGCCCTAGGGAGATACAAAGGTTACTCTCCTATAGTAACAATCTATGTGAGCGCATTATGCGACATACAATCCTTACCCAAAATCAGATCGAAGCCCATTATATCAAGTACGTAGATATCCCAAAGGAAATGAAACTCTCTAATATCTAGCAGACATACCTTGATATAACATATATCCTTAGTCCATGTTCCTAATGGAATATCAATATTTATCACCCTGCTTACAGACTCCACCTCTAGGCTCAATCCATTAACATGATTTTAAGATATAATGGAATGAGAGGCAACAATATTGATCATGACATTATCTAAAGTAAAAGAAACATGAATATTACCTCTCATTGTTGATGGACCAACCTCGCTCCACACATGTGTTGGATGCACTACATGTATCTATCCTACCCCTATTCTCGGTGGTGTGGTCCGACTCCCTTATGTAGAACCACTCTGTTAATACATGGTTTCATTCTCTAGAGGACCACAACCACTTCCTCTACAACCTCTCCCAGTAAAAATCCAGCTTCTAGACCTATATGGTGTAGAAGACCCCCTTCCCACACTCTGACTCTGAGCAGCCTCTCCCTCACCATCAGCCTGTCTCTTCTTCCTACTGAACCTCTGTTGATGACCCATTTCCTCCCAAAACCATCACTCCTCCATTGGTGAAGGACTTTGTGTACCCTAATGTCAATTCCAACCACACTTGTAGAAAAGCACATGAGAAAGATCCGATGTATCTATCCCTCCCAACTGCCCACCTTTCATTCCACTATCCTGACTAAGATTGTCATCATAACACTTCCTGATCTTAGAAGGCCAACTCCCTGATCATCCAGCTACTCTTCAAGTACTGAAAGCCTCTTTAAAAATCCCCTCTAAAATGAGAGAATTATTAACAACTTCTAAGAATTTCTTCAGGATAAATATATTTACTTGGGACTTAATTTCACACTTAAGGCTGTCCTAAAATTGTTTTGCCGAAAAAGCCTCATCAGCCGCCAATGCTGGAGAAAAACGTTGTAAATATGTGTGACATCTAGTGTATTCCATTATAGACATGCTTTCTTGTGTCAGATGCATAAACTCTGAATCCTTCTCTTGTCTTAGTGTGTCCGAGTAGAAGATTTCCAATAACTTTTCCAAAAATTCCATCCATAATATCTCGTCAGTATGTTCATATCGTAAATGAATGTCCTGCCAGAGCTTCGTGGAACCCCACAACATATATACATCCAACTTCACCCATCTCTTAGCCAGAGTCTCCAAATGGTCATGTATTGTCTCTATTGATTTGATCCAAAATACTTCTCCATCAGGTCCAACCTCTATAGTAAAAGTAGGATGATGATGCAGCTGAACAATCCATTGTCAACTCAGACATGCTTTTCTAATCCTTCCATGTGTCTCTCTCCATGAGTTTCATTAAACGATCAACATTCTCTCGGAACTATCCCCCTTCTTCTTCATCATCTTGCACCAATGGTGCCTCAAGGTCCCGATCTGAAAATAAAATCCAATCTACACCCATCTTTCTCTCCCTCAACAAGCATCATTGAGGAATACTCCTAAAAAGCACAACACACGTCTCAGGTCCCAATAATGCAACCTTATATCATTTACGTAATAGAACAAAGTAACACAATAAGTTTCAACAAATATTTTTCACCTTTTTCTTAAAACATGGTCATCACTGAAGGCTTCTCAATACCCGTAACGATCTTTATACTAGGTCTTGGTTTAAAGGGGTATATTCATTCTCATTTATCAATTCATCCACTAATTAATTTCATTATCTCAAATGAATTAATTCAATGATTAATTAATTTAAAATACTCAATTCGACAACAATGGTTCTAATTAGACACGAATTTATCTCATTTTCATAATTGTTTTAATCCCAAAACAGGGGAAACATTTCATGTTCAAAAACATACCCATAACCCACTTTCTTATGAGTTCCTAGAATGATTCATGTCACAAAAACACTAACATTGTGGAAAAAATGTATTTTTTGCGACGGGTTATTTGTGACGAGTACAAATCTCATTGGAAATAGTATGTTGAAGAGGTTATTAACGATGGGAGCATCAACCTATCCCAAATAATTATTTATTGGCGACAAGACTTGGGGTCCCATCACAAAATGTTAGGCGTGGTTTGGTATGGTTTTCACACCAAATTGTGGGAAGGGTATTTGCGATGGGGAGGACCTCCCGTCACAAATATCGGGAGGCGGTAAATGTTTTTTGGGACATGACCCATTGAAAATACCTGATGGCGGTAAATACTATTTGCGATGAAATGTTGTCCCACTGCAAAAAGTGTGTCGGTAGGTCACTATTTTTGATGGGACATGTCGCAAATACACTTTTGACCACATATAGTAATTAATGCGGTGGAAGGTATTTGTGGTGAGACTCGTCACAAATAGTACCATCACAACTAATCTAACCTATGTATACCTTCCATCTTTTTTTCCTTCTTTCCTCTCAATTCCTACTTTATCTCTCCCCCTAAACTCTAATTTCAGAGTGAAAATTTTTCTGAGTTACTTTCTTTTATATGAATAAGTTGTGAAGCCATCTGCACCTATGAGAGATCAAGTTTAATGATATTTATGTTTTACTTAATTTTGTATTTATTTTATTTTATATATAATTTTTAATTATTGTTGACTAGTTGTAATTAAATTAGTTATAAATTTTTTGTCAATAGTATTTATTTGTAATAATAAATTTAAATTATTAAAACTAATTATTAGTAATTAGTAGTAATTAATAATTATAAATGAAAACTAGAAAGGTATATAAGTAATTAAAAATAATTATTAATTAGTAGCTGTAATTTAAAGTATTTGAAATAAAGTAACTCTAAATAGAAATAATTGTGGGTAATTAGTAAAAATTAGCGGTAATTAGAAATAATTAGTTGTAAATAGTAATAATTAGCAGTAAATTATAATAATTTTGAAAAATAGTAATAATTAGGAAAAATAGTAATAATTAGGAAAAAATAATAATAAATAAGGCATAATAGTAATAATTTGGAAAAAATAGTAATAATTATTTATAGTTTGTAATAAATAATAATAATTAGTAATAAATTTAAATTAGTAGTAATTATTAGTAATAAATTTTAATAAATAGTAACAATTATTAAAAAATAATATTAATTAGTAATAAATGGTAATAATTACTAATAAATTATAAAATTATTAATAAAAAGAAAATAATAGATATAATTAGTAATAAATAGTAATAAATAAATAGTAATAATTAGTATTAATAAGTGATAATTATTAATAATTAGTTATAATAAATAATAATAATAAAAATTTGTAATATTTATAAATAATTAGTAATAATAAGTAATAATTAGTAATAAAGAGTTATAAAGTGTAATAAAAATAAATAAATAGTAATAAATAAAAATTATTAGTAATAATTAATAATAATTAGTAATAATATTACGACCAACATTTTCTTACATTTCTATAATATTGTTTTAAGATAAAAAACATAATCATATTAAAAATAGAGGGTCCAACGGATTAGTGTCTTGGTCAAACTAGGACCATACATAATAATTACAACATCAAGCATAAAAATTTATTTTATTTTTTCTTCTCTAGATTATTATTGGAACATTCCTTCTACTTAGTACATGTAGCCAACTTAGGATATACATCAAAAGGGGTGAGCTAAAAACCAAGTAAGAGGATAGAAAAGGACAATATAACATGGGGTGAGAACAATCATAACATGGTAAAAAGTTCATGAACATGAGAGGAATTATAAATATAAGACTTGAAATGTGGCCATGCATAAAAATAAAACATCATGTCTTAGTGGTTAACTAAAAAACATACTTGTGAACCAATATAGCATCTTGTTCACTCATCATTTCCCATTTAATCATCATATTCATCACTTTATCCAATTCATTGTTTCATAGTATATTTCTGGGTGCACCCATCACATTTAAACATTTATATTGCACTATATAATTCCGGGTGCACCCATTACATCATAACATTATCATTTATCATGCATGCCACAATGAACATTTAACATAAATTAACATAATGAACCCATGAAAAGTAATGGTTTTCATCTCATAAGAACACATTCATAAACATTGGGTTCCCAAAAGAATGAGGGAATAACATACATGTTACAAGAACCGTCAATCTTTTATGAGAAGTAAAAGGTGTGTTTTTGAAAGAATATTTATTTTGGAAAACATTTGGTTTTTCATAAATACCAGTGAAAAACATGTATATACCATACGAGTAAAGATAATGACGATGAAAATATTTTTATGGAGTAACCATATCAAAAAGAGTGAAAGAGGGAGAACCCGAAGGATGAAAGTTGGGTTCGAGAATTTCCCCTTACCCTGTACCTGAATGCATACTTCTCTTTAATGTATTGGATAATGACATTATATTCATTAAATAGAATCCAAGAACCTTGTTTACATTAATATGGTTCATTATGGTTTCATTAAGTGATTTTATGTGCCTTTGGAAGAGTTTTAGAGTTTTAAAACATTGTTCGATAATATTTGTTTTTATGGTTTTCTTGAGTGGTTCACTTGTATTCTTAAATTGAAGTTTGGGTAGAACATGGGTAAACATCCCAAAATGATATTACATGTTATTAATTATATTAAGAATTTTTGAATGATCTTATAATCAGTCATATTATATCCATGCAGATGAATAATTAGATAACAATTAAATGATGATTTTTTGGGTTAATATGAACAGTTTTTCGATCATAATGAACGTGTTTTATTTTATCACTTGTAATATGGCCATAAGTTATTTCCATAACTTTAAATAGGACATAATAAATATAAAAAATTTGGTTTCAACCATACAAATTGTTTCATGACCAGATCTGAAGGTATAAATGGAAGAAGAAAACATGTCATTCTTGAAGGTGATAAATTAACACCACACGAACAACATTCTCCTTAATAAAATAAAAGGAATAGGAAAAAGGGATGGGATGATATAATATCCCATTAGCATCATAACATTCAAGTACATGTATAATAATGTAGTTACAATACAATTTGGATGAATATAAGTGGTGAGAGATCATGAAATAAACTTGAAATTGAAAGGAAATTAATGGAGAAGAGGGAGAGAAATTACCTCTTAAATCTTCCTCTTGAGATCCTCCATAAGGAATCTAGGATTGGTGTTTTGGTGAGACCAGAATCTCTTGAACGTGGGAGAGGGTCTAGGGAGGATGTTTGGGAAGATTTTAGAGAAGGCATGGAGCTTGATAGTTGTGATGAAATGAGGTTGTGAATGGTTGTTTTTATAGTGGATGGGAGAGGGGTTTACTTAATATAAAACCCATTAGTTTATTAATTGTTCCTAAGACAAAGAATAGTGATTCTCAAATGACCAAGAATATAATTTAATCATGTTATCACGAACCAAGTGGTATTACATCAGCATAAAATCACACATGAATCTAGAATTTTCTTATTTAGCTTATTTTTGTAAATTACGGTATTTCAATATTCATCAAAAATTCATGTATTTCAGAAAAATACCAAAATATTTCCCCAACCATTTTTCGATTTATTTAATTCAAAAATGAAGTTAATTTTTAAAAATTAATTTTATAAATATTAATAATTTAACATTTATTCAAAACCATAATTTACTTAGAAAACAGTTTTTAAAATTAAAACTGATTTCATAGTGCTTTCCAAAATTATGTAGGGTCTTATAAAATTCTCTAAAAATATAAGACAATGATTTGGTAATTAATGAAAACATTTTATGAAAATAATTTTATATTAATTATTTAATTATAATTAATTATTTATGACTTAGAAAATACCAAAACATTTACTAAGGTCAAATTATCACATTCTAAGATGTCTAAATTTTATTTAATTTTTCATGGGAAAGGTTACTCTTATGATGGATGATTTAGAATTCATAAGGGTCATATTACTATTCATAAGGGTTTGATACTATTCATAAGGGTAGGTTACTATTCAACAAAAAAAAATTTGTTTTATTTTACTCCAAAAATCATCTTGAACACAACAGTGTATGTCTGATTTTCAAAATTCCAAACACAGAAGTGACAAACATTTGTTTGAAGGTCACATAGCACTTAATAGTTCATTAGATTGTGTTTTCATTTGATTTTATGGCATATTTATAAGAAGGTAAATTCTATAGAAAAACTTTGGGTCATTACATTTTTCCCCCCTTATGAAATTTCTCCCTAAAAGTATTGTTTTACAAAAACAGGTGAGGTTAATTCTCCTTCATCACCTCTTCTAGTTCCCAAGTTTCTTCCTCAAACTTATGGTTCCTCCACAACACTTTGACAAGAATGGTGGTCTTGTTTAATAGTACCTTATCTCTCCGATCCAGAATCTTTATTGACTTCTCCTCATAGGAGATATCATCTTCGAGCTGCACCACCTCCGAGTTTAGTACATGTGAGGGGTCTGGTATGTACTTCCTCAGTAGTGATACATGAAACACACCATGAACTTGAGCCACATTTGGTGGAAGTTCATGACAATAGGCCACGACTCCTATGCGGTTAAGGATTTAAAAGGGTCCAATATACCTTGGGCTTAGCTTTCCTTTCCTCCTGAATCATATGACTCTCTTTCATGGAGATATTTGAAGGAAGACTTTATATCCAACGTCGAACTAAATGTCCCTTAGGAGGTTGTCAGCATAGCTCTTTTTCTGACTTTGAGAAGCTCTGATGTGTTTCTGGATTTCTTAAACCTTCTCTATCATATCTTGAACAAGATCGGGTCCAAGTACCTTTCTTTCTCCAACATCATCTAAACATGTTGGAGTTCTATATCGATTTTCCATATAGAGCTTCATATAGAGCCATCTAAATACTCGAGTGGAAGCAATTTTTGTACGAGAACTCAACCAATGGGAGATGATGATCTCATCCACCTTTGAATTATATAGAGCAGTCTCTTAGCATATCTTCAAGCATCTGAATAGTCCATTCATATTGGCCATCATTTTGGGGGAGAGAGGTCGTTCTGAAATTTAATTAAGTACTCAAATAATGTTGAAGGCTTCTCTAGAATTTAGATGTGAACCTTGGATCACGGTCAGAGACAATTGGCAGCGGAACACCATGTAGTCTCACCACTTCCTTCACATATATCTTTGTAAGTTGTTCAAGCGATATGTCTTCCCAAATAGTGATAAAATGGGCAGTCTTGATGAGTATGTCAACCACAACCCATATCGCATTATTTCCCTTTGACATCTTCGGGATACCCGTGTCAATGTCCATAGTAACATTTTCCCTTTTCCACATGGGTATAGGCAATGAATACCTTATACCTTTAGACTTTTGTCGCTGATCTTTAACTTTCTGACATACCAAGCACCTTGATATATATTCCAAAATCTCTTTCTTCATGTTATCCCACCAGATATGTTCTTAGAGATCACAGTACTTCATGGAACTCCCAGGATGGATAGTGAAAGTTGAGCTATGTGCATTGTCCAATAACTCCTTCTTTATCTCATGGGATGAAGGTACAAAGCCACATTTCAAACTGAATCACACCATCATCGTCGATATGGAACTCTAGTAGCTTCCCTTCCTTTACTGTATTCACCCTCTTTTGTATCTCCACATCATCCCTTTGTGCTTCCATAATCTTCTAATGTATGGATGGTTGTGCAATCATTTGGGAAAGGTAAGATTTATCCCCTACCATTATGATTTCCAAGTCCATTCTATGCATATCCATAAAGATAGGGTCTTTCTCAATCTGCATCATGGATAATGTAGTAGGTTATTTTTTTCATAGAGCATCATCTAACTTGTTCTCCTTTCTAGGATAATAGTTAATGGATCAATAATAATCCTTGATTATATCTAACCATCACCATTGACACATGTTGACATCATTTTGTGTGAATATATACTATAGTCTCTTTTGGTTGGTGTATATGTCACACTTCACTCCATAAAGGCAGTGCCACCATATTTTCAAGGAAAAAATCACGGCTTCCATCTCCAGATCATGCGTTAGGTACTTCTTCTCATGGATCTTCAACTATAGTGAGGTATAGGCTATCACATTATCATTTTTAATTAGTACAAAACCTAAGACTTTATTTGAGGCATCACTTTATATCAAAAAACATTCTCCACTTTTTGGTAGTGTGAGTATAGGTGTAGTGATCTTCCTTCTCTTTAGATCCTTAATGCTTCCATCATATTCTTCCATCCAGACATACATTACCCCTTTCCTTGTTAACTTAGTTAGCAAGCATGATAATCGTGAGACATTTGTCACAAAACGTCTGTACTACCAAGCTAATCCAAGAAAACTACAGATTTCTGTGACACTAGAGGGCCTGGGCCATTCAACAATCGCCTTTGTTATTGACGGATCCATAGAAATTCCCTCACTTGTGATCACATGTCCCAAGAACGTGACTTGATTCATCCAAAAGTCACACTTTCAGAACATGGCGTACAACTTCTCCTTTCTTAATGTCACCAACACAAGTCTTATATGTTCTTCATGTACATCATTGCTCTTGGAGTAGATGGGAATATCCTCGATAAATGCTACCAAAAATTTGTCGAGTTAATTTCTTAATACACTATTCATCAAATCCATGAATATTTGAGGGGAATTCGTAAATACAAAGGGAATCACCAAAATTCACAGTGCCCATACATTGTTCGGAAGGAAGTCTTATGAATATATTCTTTCTTCACCTTTACCTGATGATATCCAGAATGAAGATACACCTTTGGGAAGTATTGATCTCCTCCTAACTGGTTGAACAAGTCATCAATATTTGGGAGAGGATACTTGTTATTTATGGTGATCTTGTTGAGTTCCCAATAATCGAAACACAGCCGCATTGTTCCATTCTTCTTCTTTAGAAAGACTATTGGCGTACCCCAAGGTGATGCACTAGGGAATATGAACCCTTTGTCCAGATGCTCTTGCAATTGCTTCTTTATCTCCTCCAGTTCGATAGGATCCATATTATAGGGACACTTAGAGATAGGAGTAGCTCTAGGTATGAGTTCAATTGAGAATTCTACCTCACGATCTGAGAGAATTCCTGGAAACTATTCGGGAAAGAAATCACCATATTCCATCACGATGGGAATTTCTTCAATGTTGGCACTTTCCTGTGACTAAACAATTTGGGCAAGGTATGATTCTTCATAGTGAATCAACACCCACACCATTGAAGGATTTTTCAAAGGAGATTCATGATCTTCATTGCATTTGTAGAGGAGCATGAGATGGTTTAGAATATGAAAAAATATTTCATTTTTCTGACAGTTGACATGTGATCTATATAATGAGAGCAAATCCATTCCCATTATAGTGTCAAATTCCACCAAGGAAAGTATTACGATATTTTCCGAAAGAATCATCCCACGTACGCCAATAGGATAAGAGTCGAACACTTGGGTTGTAATAATAACACCACTTGGTGTTTTTACAGATATATCTACTTCAAGGTTTCGAGTATTCAATTCTACAGTTCTAGGAAACTTCCATGATATAAAGGAATGCGTAGAAGCAGAATCAAATAAGACTTCTTCCATTCTAGAGTGAATAGGAAGTATACATTATACAACTTCATTATCATCCTACAACTTTGCAGTAGAGATGACATAAGCCTTCCCTTGTTACTTTGGCTATGATGGTTGCTGATGTTGATTACCCTCGAGAATTTGAGGTTTAGTTCACTGACATGCATAGTGCCCTATCTCCCTACAGATGTAGCATTGAACCATGATTGGTTATCTCCTTTATTCTGCAACATTCTCCTTCCATTTTGTGTCTTTTCGACCCTCTTGAGCATGGTGTCCTTCTTTCCCACACTTGAATCACTTCCCCATCCCTTTGAGTCAGTTCCCATGATGTATATTCCCACATTCTTGGAATGTGGGTCATTGGGTTTTCCTCCAACCGTTATCATTATATCCACTAGATTGAAACTCCATAATTTATTTCATATCCCGATAGCCATGGGACCATTCTCCAAACTCCATATCCACTTTGAGGGCTCATCGAATGAATTATTCATAACTCCCAATGTCTTGAAGTGAATGCGCCTTTCAAAGGTGTGGTTTTAATCCACTAAATAATCTATCAATTTTTCTATCATTGTTGATAAAAAAACCCGATGCTTACCTTGCAAGCCTTATGAAATTCGCATCACATAATGTGACAGATTCTACTTCATTTTTCTTGAGCTCTATTAATTCTCTATCCCTGTTAGTACGAAGAGTTTGTGGGAAATACATATTAAGAAACATTATCTTAAAGTCTTCCCAGTCAATCTCTTAAATTTCTTCCCTTGACTAGGTGTTCTAAATCAAAGCCCACCATTGATTGGATTCTCCATCTAGACGATAAACGGCTAGATTCACCTTCTACGTCTCAGAATAGTGAAGCACATAAAATATCATCTCCATGGATTTGACCCACTGTTCCACAACTAGTGGATTAGATGATCCACTAACCGTCAGTGGTCGTTTCCGCATAAAACATTCAATAGCCAGTTGCTACCTCTTTGGTGAAGGAGGAAGTTCCCCATTATTATGGTTATTGTTCATAACCTGAGATAATTGGGTAAGAATCACCATGATGTTTTTATCTCCACCTCCCAAATCATTAGGGATGTTGTCTGGGAAATCGTTGCATTGGCCCTCGCATGAGTTGTTGGCCTGATTTCTCTTGGTTCCCATCCTCTTCTAAAATAAAAAAGGTTAGAACCAAACATAAGTAAACATGTCATGAATAACATATTCATTTAAAAAATTTATACCAAAAACATAACATATGGGATCCCTAGGTAAATATTCTTGTGTGCATTTTTGTACTTAATCTCATGCTATAGTTTTTCTCTAGGGTTCAATGATCATAATTTACAAATATACTAAACCATTCCTCTGATACTAATAATAGCGACCCAAACATTTCTTACATTAATATTACATTATTTTAAGATAAAAAACATAATAGTATTACAAATAGTGGATCAAAAGGTTTAGTGTCTTGGGAAAAATAATACCATACATAACAATTACAACATCAAGCATAATAATTTATTTAATTTATTATTCTCTAGCTTCTTATTGGCATTTGTCCTCTCCTTAGTACATGTAGCCACCTGAGGATATACATTAAAATGTGTGAGATAAATGCACAGTAAGAGGATAGAAATGGACAATATATCATGGGGTGAGCATCATTAAAACATGGTAAAAAGTTTATAAACATGAGTGGAAGCATAAATATAAGACTTGAAATGTGGCAATGCATAAAAATGAAACATAATATCGTAGTGGTTAACTTCCACACAAACATGTGAACCAAGCTAGCTTCTTGTTCACATATCATTTCACAATTACTCATGAGATTCATCACTTTACCCAATGAATTGGTGTGCTATATAATTCCGGGCGCACCAGTCACATTTAAACATTCATATTGCGCTATATAATTCCGGGCGCACCCCTCACATCATAACATTATCATATATCATGCAAGAAAAAATGAAAATATAAGACAAATTAACATAATGAACCCAAGAAAAGGAATGGGTCTCATATCATAAGAACACATTCATAAACCTTGGGTTCCCAAAAGAATGAGGGAATGACACACACGTTACAAGAATTGTCAATCTTGAATGAGAAGTAAAAGGTGTGTTCTTGAAAGAAGAGTTACTTTGGAAAACATTTGGTTTTTCATAAATACCAGTGAAAGAAATTTATATCCATGAATAGAATAGATTATTATGAAAAAATAATGTTTAAGGAGTAACCGTATCAAAAGGAGTGAATGAGGGAGAACCAGAAGGATGAAAGTTGGGTGCGAGAATTTCCTCTTACCATGTACCCTAATGCTTCCTTCTCTTTAATGTCATGTATAGTGACATTATATACATTAATTAGAAATATATAACCTTTTTTACATTAATATGGTTCATTATGGTTTCATTAAGTGATTTTATGTTCCTCTGGATGAGTTATAGAGTTTTAAAACATTGTTCGAGAATGTTTATTTTTATGGTTTTCTTGAGGAGTTTACTTGTATTCTTAAATTAACATTCAAGTAGAAAATGGGTAAACATCCAGAAATGACATTAAATGTTTTTAGTGATATTACAGTAGATTGAATGATCTTATAATGAATCATACTATATCCATGTGGATAAATCATTAGATAAGAATTAAATGATGATTTTTGGGGTTACTTTGAATGGGTTTTCGATCATAATAAACTTGTTTTATTTTATCACTTGTAATATGGTCATAAGTTTTTTACAGAAACTTAAATAGGAAATAATACATATATAAAATTCTGTTTCAACCATAACAATGGTTTCATGACATGATATTAAGGGAGAAATTGAAGAAGAAAACATGTTGTTCTTGAAGGTGATAAATTAACACCTCACGAACAGCCTTCACTTTAATAAAATAAAATGAGGAGGGAAAAGGGGTTGGATGATATAATATCCCATTAGCATCATAATATTATAGTACATTTATAATTCTAGAGTTACAATACCATTATGATGAATATAGGTCGGGAGAGATCCAGAAATGAACTTGAAATTGAAAGGAAATTAAAGGAGAAGAGGGAGAGAAATTACCTCTTAAATCTTCCTCTTGAGATCCTCTTTAAGGAAGCTAGGATTGGTCTTATGATGAGACCAGTAGTTCGTGAACATAGGGGATGGGCTAGGGAGGATGTTTGGGAAGAGTTTAGAGATGGATTGGAGCTTTATAGGTGTAAGTAAATGAGGGTGTGAAGGGTGGTTTTTATAGTCGAGGGGAGAGGGGTTTCCTTAATATAAAATTCATTAGTTTATTAATTTCTCCTAAGTGAAGGAATAGTGAGTCTTAAATGACCAAGAATAGTAATTTTATCATGTGATCCAGAACCAAGTTGAATTACGTTAGCAGAACATCACACATGACTCTATAATTATCTTGTTTAGATTATTTTTGTAAATTACGGCATTTAACTATTCATAAAAATTTAAGTATTTCAGAAAAATCCCAAACATTTAACCGTACCATTTTTCGACGTGTAGAATCCAAAAAAAAAGTTAATATTTTAAAAATAATTTAATAAATATTATTAATTTAATATTTAATTAAAATCATATTTTACTTTAAGAAAAGAGTTCTTAAAATTAAAACTGATTTTATAGTGCTTTCAAAAATTACGTAGGGTCTTATAAAATTATCTAAAAACTATAAGACATTAATTCGATAATTAATGAACACATTTTAAAAAAATAATTTTATATTAATTAATTAATTATAATTAATTATTTATGACATAAAAAATTCCAAAACGTTTACTAAGGTCAAAATTTTACTTTCTTGGATGTTTAAATTTTATTTAACTTTTCATGGGTAAGGTTACTCTTATGTTGGATGATTTACTATTTATAAGGTTCATATTAATATTCATAAGGGTATGAAACTATTAATAAGGCTAGGTTATTATTAACAAAAAAATTATTTTTGTTTTATTGAACTCCAAAAATCATCTTGAACACAACCGTGTATGTCAGATTTTCAAAATTCCAAACACAGAAGTGACAAACATAGGTTTAAAGGTCACTTAGCACTTAGTAGTTCATTATGTTTTGTTTTCATGTGATTTTATGGAATATTTATAAGAAGGTAAATTCCATTGAAAAACATTGGGTGGTTACAAATAAATAGTAAAATATTATAATAAATAGTAATAAATAGTAATAAATAGTAATAATTAATAATAATTTGTAATAATTAGTAATAAATAATAATCAATAGTAATAAATAGTTATAAATATTAATAAATTGTAATTAAAAGAAATTAATAGTAAATATTAGTAATTATTTGAAATAAATATTAATAATTAGTATCAATCTATAATAATCATTAATAATTTGTAGGAATTAGTAGTAATTAAAATTAATTAATAATAATTAGAAATAAATAGTAATAATTATTAATAGTTATTAATAACTAGTAATAATTAGTAATAACTTGTAATAATTAGTAATAATTAGTAAAAGTTAGTAATATTTACTAATAATGAGTAATAAATAATAACAAATAGTGATTATTAGTAATAATTAGTAAACAAATAGTAATAAATAGAAATAAATAGTAATAAATAGTAATAAATAGTAATAATTAGCAGTAATTAGAAATAATAAGTAAAAATAGTAATAATTAGTAAGAAATAGTATTAATTAGTAATATAGAGTAATAAATTTTAATTAATAGAAATGAATAGTAATAAATAACAACAAATAAGAATATATAGTAGTAAATAATAATAAATAGTAATAAATAGTAATAATTATAAATAATGTGTAATAAATTGTAATAATTAGTAATAATTAGTATTAATTAGTAATGATTAGTATTATTTAGTAAGAATTAGTAATAATTAGAAATAATTTGTAATCATTAGTAATAATTTTTAATAATTAGTAATAATTTTAAATAAATAGTAATAATCAATAATATTTTTTTATAATTAGTAATAATTAGTAATAATTAGTAATAATTCATAATAATTAGTAATAAATGGTAATAAATAGTAATAAATAGTAATAAATTTTAAAAAATAGTAATAAATAGTATAAATAGTAATAAATATTAATGAATATTAATAATTAGTAATAATTAGTAATAAATATTAATAAATATTAATAAATAGTACTAAATATTATTAAATAGTAATAAATAGTAATAAATTGTTCTAAATAAAAATAATTAGGAATGATTAGGAATAATTAGGAATAACTAAGTATAAAATCAATTGAAATAAATTGTAAAAAAGTTTAATAACTTGGCACAATTTCCATTGTATTGGCAGCACTCTGTTTGCTTGATGACCCTTCTCCTTTCAACTCTCACCGACTCAGAACATTATATAAAATCTGATTTTACATATGAATATCCAATCTCGTACGCATGAGTTTGTATATAAATTCGTAGTACCACATTTTTTATAATGGTTTCAGGTGGAGAAAATTGAAAGAAGAAGAATAATTGATGAAAATGAGAGCATTTGTTGGATGACTAATTTACTTGCACATTTCCCACACAGAAATCAAAAAGAAAATATTCACAGAGGTATGCTTATATATTAATGTATGTTAGAAAATGTATATGAATACCTTTGAGAAGATTTTTCAATTTGTTTTCACTGTGATAAAGTTTCAAGTAAATGACTCGTCGGACAAAATAGTATCCGTCAATCCACTGGAAATTGTGTCGCCCATTATTAATTATAATTATTAATAAGTAGTTGTAATTATTTATCTTCTTTTTCTTGATAGAGTTTTTCTAATTTCATATTATTCTATTAATTATAATGATTTAATATTTTGTTTTGAAATATGGAACAAGGAAGTCAAAAACAGTCATTATTAGATGATCATGCTTAGATAAATTAGTGTAGAAATAAAAACTCTTCCGGTTTAACCCCTATATATATTGAGGATTTTGAAGCTTTCTTATCATTCCCATCATCAAAACAATTTTTTAAGAAGAAACAATTTAGTGTCCTTGAAAATAAATTTCTCTGAGAACATTAGACACATTTGACAATGTTGGGGATATCTCTGGCGCTTTGGTTTTAACCAGATTACATTTTTTGGTATCAACATGGGGAACATATTTTCAGAAATGATACTAATAATTTGATTATAAATCAATCACACTTTGAAAATTTAGTACATGATGTTGTAGGTCCATCTGTTCAACAAACTAAAACTCAAGATAATATTGATTTAACTCCTCAGTTAGCAACATCTGAAATGTATTTTATGTCTATTAAATAAAATTTATGGCTATTAAATAAGGATTTATTATACACTCGTTAAATGATAAGATAATTAGAATTGTTTAGAAAATTTATGGCTATTAAATAAGATAATTCAATTTCAAACAACTATTTTGATCATATATTTTCATTTGTTAAAAAACTGTATCCTAGAAGAAATGTGTTGCGTACCAATTACTATTAGGGAAATAGGTTGGTTCTTAATTTGGGCCATAGTTATCAGAAGGTTCATGCATGTGAAAATGATGGCATCATATATTCTATGAAAACGAATCATTGGATAAGTGTCTCATATATGGACAATCGAGGTATAATGAAGCACAACTAGGGAAGTCTAGATCGAGCCCTGTAAAATAGTTGGGTTATTTCTCACTATCACCCAGGTTAAAGTGTTTATTTATGTCTCAGAACACGTCGTTAATTACATCATTGAAAATACCCAGATTACAACCGTTAATATATTGAATCATCCATTTGATGTTGATTCGTTGAATCATTTTGACCGACTATATCCATCTTTTTTCATTAGAAGCACCGAATGTGTGACTAGGTCTTTCAACTGACGGTTTTTGTCTGTTTGGTTCTTATGGTAGTCAGTATTCATGTTGTTATTTCTTTATAACCCCATAAAATTTACCTCTACGGATGATGATGAAGGATCCCTATGTCTTTTTGAACATATTAAATCCCAGGACATCTGAAAAAGAATATTTTTGTTTATTTTAAATGATTGGTTTATCATTTAAATTTATTTTAGAGTAATGGTGTTAGTAAATATTATGTTTCTAGAAAACAAAATTTCATATTAAAATATGGATTAATGTGAATAATTAGTGACTTCCTAACATCTGTTATGTTATCTGGATGAAGTGCACATGGTGTAATATCATTTCCTTATATTATGAAATACAACAAATCATTTTTTCTAGTCAATGGAAAAAAACCATTCTATTTTGACTGTCATCACATATTTCTTCCAACCGATCATCCATTTCGAATGATCAAATGTCATTTTAGATATGGATAAATTGAAAGGTATGAACATCAAAAATGATATCATTTAGAGATTTAACATCAATTTTATTTCATTACCTCCAATCACGTCTGGACCCACAATACAAAAAATTCATGTCTTTAGAAAAAACACAATTGGATAAAATGGAGAATTTTTTGGGATCTGCAATATTAGACTAATTTGTTGGTTTTTACATGTCTGATTTCATTCATATTGTGGAGAACTGTTTTGATAATTTATTTCATACTATTCTGTATACACCATGTAAGACCAAAAAAAATGTAATGGAACGATTAGATCTTTCCTAAATTTGTAGGCTACCAGAACATGAAATGTTTCAAAATGACAGAGAATGGAACTTAATGAAGAAAAAATCATCTTATACAATTTCCAAAGAGAGTTGATTTTTTTTTGGATTCATGATTTGATATTTTCAGATGGAAATACTTCCAATTTGCGCAGATGTGTTTAGAATGCTAATATTACCGAATTAAAAAGACATGATTGTCTTGTTATAATGGAATGACTTAGGCCAATTGGGTTCAACGTTTTTTTAATTAAATGATCTGGGATTATATAATAGAAATATAATATATTTTTCCTGAAATTTTTTTGTTGAAAACTCACTATGATGTACTAAAAAAAATCGAAGAAGTTGTTGTATTTATTATATGTAAACTGGAAAAAATCATCACACATGATTTATTTGAAATCATAGAACATCTTATATAAATATTTTCACATGAATATAAATGTAGAGGTCTAGTAATGGTTCGATGGATGTACTCATTAGAGAAATTCTAGTTTAAATTGAAGAAAATAATAATTAACAAAGCATTAGTTCAAAGCTCAATTTCTAAAGCTTTTTTTGAAGTGGAAATTTCTTTTTTCTGCTCTCATTATTTTGAATACGAATATACATAAAAACAAAACATCATGGTATGGAATGAGGGGAATGTTGATGATGAAATTTGAAATCAATTATAAGTTTTTAAACAGCCATAACATGGCTTAGGTGGAGTTCATGAGTGATGGATTTCAGATAATAAACACCATAGAGCTCATACATAGGTTCTACTCAACTGTGAAGAAATGACATCATTTGTAGTGTGTTTGGTTCGATCATTTATTCTATAATTTGTGTAAAATAAATAATTTTTTATATGTACTTTTTATGATAATCATATCAAGAAGCATCTTTCTCAAATTGCAACATCTGCTCTTGAAAAACGTCAATTTTTTTTGTCAATGGTTTCAAAAAATGGTAAATTAAATTATTGATTGTTTGAAATAACAATTCATTTTATTATTTATTATAAAGGTAATTATTATACATATTTTTAGATGTCTCAACATGTCGATAAAAGTGTTAAGAGACTATTTATATTGTGTAATTCACCATCAAAAATGGATAAATCTTATAATACATATGTGGTAAATGGTTTTCAATTTCATAAACGTGTATAGGGGGAAAACAAAAAATCAATGAAAATTAGAGTTTTCATGAGTGGATCACATCATAGAGAAATTGAATATGTCTTTCAGGACATGATCAGAGTAATTATTTGACTATGTTATCTAGAGAAAAATTACATAATGATGTTTAAATGTCCGTGGACTGATATTGAGAGAGGATTGAATATTCATCTGACTCATGGAATTGTTGAAATTAAATATAAAAAGTATACTTACATTAAATGAACCATTTTTTAATTTCACAATAGGCACATAAATTATATTAGGAAAAGTATTGTTCTACTTAAAGAGACTTGAGTGATTTGTAGAGAATAATAAAAATGAATTCTCAGGAAAATTAGTTTACTCAACTTAATGTGGTTCTATTGAAGAGCAAAGAATTGAAATTTTTTAAAAGACTAATCAAAATAAGTATTTTTTCAAAATTAAACATGAATATCGATGTTAACACACAAAATTTAGGGTCGATGGTGACGATGATGTTAAGGATGTTAAAATGAATTTGAAACTAAAAGATATAATGAAACTGAAAATTTTATGGATATTAATGATGTTGAGGAAGAATATGAAAACATTGAAATTGTCAGATATGAAGAAGATGATGAAGGTGAACATTGACATAGTTAAATGCTGGTTATAATAATAACTAATATATTTCTATATATAATAGTTATTTGTAACTATCTATTAACAAAAATAATTTTGTGTGTCAGATGGAACCTAATCTACTTCATGATTTCCAGGAGGCCGAGAAACCTTTGGATGGGGAGGATTTGGGAAAATCTGACCCTTAACCTACTGGTGGATCAGGGGGTATGAGGAAGGGCACGATCTCGTGTGACTGATGAATCATGGCCCAATCATGGTGGAACATCCATGTCTAGGATTCGATCCACAAACGCGGAGTTGTGGTAACCAGTGTATTTTAGATAGATATCATTAATTTATTTATATAACTATTGTTTGAATATTTATTTTTTTATCATAATTTTCTGCATAAAGCTTTTCGACAGGGGATGACTATTTTGAAAAATTATTTTTCTCATCCATGGATCACATGGGAACAGATTCCCATTTATGTGCAGCTCGACATTTTCAATCATTGGTTGGTACGTAAATAAAAAATATATATTTAGAAATTTATTCTATTAATAACTTGATATTATAAATTATTTGGATAGTTGATGGTATCCCATTGATGATAGCATGTGTAACGCTATCCATGCATCATTAGAAGTGTCTATTCGTGACAAATTCCATGTGTTTTTGCAAAATTTTAGAAGGACTATAACTAAGAAAGCAGGAGTGACAATATTTGGTGAGTCGTGTAGAGCCCACCGACCAGAGTACATTTCTTATAATTTTTTTATTGATTATGTTAACACTGGTTGGGTGGTGGATTTCAAAGGATATCTTCTTTGGGACGACATAACTGGGGGTGACAGGAGGTGACACATCGAGTTGGTTGTCCTACATTGAGTATTCATAGTGAGCATCAGGCAAGTATCTTTTTTAAATATTTTATATAAAATTTAATATAAATAGTTTATTTTATATTTATATAAGCTGTCGAGTAGCCAGATATTATGAATTAGGACGTTTACCAAAGAATGTACACTGATCCAGCCACTGTAGAGATTAGAGGTGATCACCATCATCAGATTGTGGTTAGTATTTTTTCAGTTTTAAAATATACTACATATTATATTTTCTCTATTTTAATTTCAAATTGGAAGTGAAGGAGTCATATGAGGTCGCGACCTCTCAGACATAGGCAGAGAGTCCGACCAAGATGGTCGATCAGACTGGTGCCCACCATTTCGATGAGGCGGCATGGATGCCGGAAACCCAGCAATGCCTTCGAAAAGGATGAGTAGTTGGTATCACCTCTATTTTGACTCCTAGGACTTATTATGGTACTGTTGTGATGTCAGTATCCAATTCAAGAGGAGCACATATAGAGGTTTCATCTTCTGGCTCACAGTATCAGGAGCAGTTGCGAGATCAAAGTGATCTTAATGATAATATATGGAAGCAACATGAAGAGATGTGTCAGCAGTAGTGGAAACAACAGTATGAGGAGAAAATGTGTCGATGGAAATAGCAGTATCAAGAGGGGGATATGCGTTGATGGCAGCATCAACATCACGAGAATATTGAGTACATGTGTTGTATGACTCGTAGTTTAGGGATGCAGTTTCCTCTAAAATCTCCTCCAACTCTTCCACCTCCCCCAGAAGAATAACCCCCAGTGATTTTTTTTAATGTTAAAAATATTTTAATTCATGAATATTAGTAATATTAACTATTTATAGTTTTTGTATTTTATATTTGGGAAAATATTGTATTTTTTTTAATTTTTATTATTTTTAATAATTTTAATTTTTTTTATTCTTGTTATTATATTAATTAATATTTGTTTATTTTACTACTAATAATAATATTATTATATTTTGAATTTTTTATATTTTTTTGCAAATATTAATAATTTTATGTTGTTTTATAATTTAATAATATTAATATTATTTTTTCATTAATCAAAATTATATTAAATATATATATTTTTTTTATTCAATAATTGCGAGGAGACATTTTGTGATTATACCCCTTCACAAATTGTTTATATATAATTTTTAAACTGGTTTTTCTGATGGGAAAAAGGGCCCGTTGCAAAAACATGTAGGTATATATAACACACATAAATGGAGAACTATTTGGGATGGGACAATCAGCCCTTCGCAAATTCGTTTTGCGATGGGCCCATCAAAACAAGTTTCTAAATATATATAATGTATATAATCGAAGAATTATTTGTGATAGTATGGTTTCCCATTGAAAAATATATAGTTTGCGATGTCGTTTTCTACATCGGCCTGTTGGTGATCAGATCCCACCACAAAAGCTCATTTTCAAAGGGAAAATTTCGTAAATATCCTGTTGAAAATACCTCAAATTCTAATAGGGTGGCTCCCTAGAATGATTCATGCAAGATCAAGTATCATTCCTCATTGTCCTGAGAATAAAAATTCAACAATTTTCAAAACAAATATCACATCACACCACAAGTGTGTCACCCAAGGTGAAATTATATTCCACAGTAATAAAAAAATAATCACAATAATCCCAACATCAGTACTCAGATTATCCCCTATATATGGGTTTGAAAATCCCCAGCACGATCTCATTACCAAGCCTCGACTCTTCCTAGTTTCATGTCTACCGTTCCCAAAACATTAAGATAAAAGAAGCAGAACGTAAAGAAAACCCCCCGTGATACAACTTTGTAACATCCCGACCTGGGAGCAACTGAATGGTGCCCGGAGCCAGTTGACCA
This sequence comes from Viscum album, assembly GCA_963277665.1. Taxonomy (NCBI): domain Eukaryota; kingdom Viridiplantae; phylum Streptophyta; class Magnoliopsida; order Santalales; family Viscaceae; genus Viscum; species Viscum album. Next base: position 547,683,410 of record OY728157.1, read on the forward strand.
CATGCCCTCTTGCGCACCTCCCAGTACGCCATAAGGTACTGACTAGCATTGAGGGATGGTTAAGTCAGTCTTGTGTGACAATACCCTCTGTTATCATAATAAAACACCAACAGAAGAAAATAATAATAACCTAGTTTGTATGCATAAAAATAACCAAGAAATACCATGACATATGATATTAAAAACCAGAAAATACAATACTAAACTGAATGTTAAAACATTCTATGATAATTCTACTTCCAAGTGTATATAATGAAACATTGAGTAAAGACACAACTAATCCAAAATATGCCCCGAACTGCACCTGCTTCCCTCTCCTATGCCCCAATCTCATACAGAAATGTATCCCATTACATTGCCCTTATCCATTCCTTCAATACCAATGTATGGTCCAGTAAGGATAAGGCGGTCCAAATAGTGTGTGATTACAACATATTAGTCCTCCACAAATGGTTTGTAAAATAAGTCCAGTCAAAATATAGTGCTTCAGGATTAATGAAGCAATGAATTCAATGCATAATATAAATAGTTATCACATTTTTATTTAATCATTAATCATCACATTATAATAATTCAATTAATTTTTCCCATTTGAATCATCATTAATTATTTCCATTAATTTGGTGTAGGACTTAATGCCTAGAATCCCAAATCTAAGTTGAAACATCATTCATTATTATCATTCATTGGGCGTGGGTCTTCATACCTAGCACACCAAATCTTTTTGAGGGTAGGTAATCATGTGTAGTAAATATTTTTCAATTCAATGTTGGTATTCAGGCCTAACACCCCATATTATCATGATTTTATAAATATTTGGGAGGAACACCATGTCCATGTTCCAACTTCTATTCAGTGTAGGACACTATTCCTAGCACAAAAAATCTCGTCCATTTAGTCATTCATTATGTAATATGAATTTTCCACATTTATCATTTACTAATCCAATTAATATTTAAACATTTTTAGTGTCATTAGTCAATTAAACATTTTACTTATCATATTACCCATTTTTTAATTATCCAATTAATTAATCAATCAAAACAATTCAAAATACCTTTTTAATTCATAAAAATTAATTATTCATATCAAAAACCATTAATTCATAATTAATTATCACAATTAATTATGTTTGATCACATCATGACACATAATCTATTCAAACTATTAATTATATTTCATAGCCAAACATAATTCCATAATATTTTCCCCAATACTAATTATCTTATTACAATAATTCAATATATCAAGACTATATCTCTACTCAAAATATATCTACAAAACAAATATCAATTTGGGAAACCCCCATCTTTTTTTCGTGATGAAATATTAATTAACCACCAAGGAAAATCACAATTTAATTCCATATTCCAAATTACATTAATTTAGAAAATAAATTATCAAGGGATTCTAGACATTTCATAAACTCATTCACATATCATAAATCATGAATATTGGAGTTTGATTTAGTACAGCTTCCCCAATTTCTCAATTGATGTTATCCCAATAGAAATCCCTAAAATTAGAGTGGCACAACGTCGTTGATCAAGCTCCAGATCTAAATACCTAAAACCAATATTATGATCAAATGCATCATGATATTTCAAATATTGATCTAGATCCACAATCCTAGATCTATATCTTAATCACGGGTTTAGATTCAAGAAAACTGTTGAGATCATTGATGAAAAGATTTTGAAAAGATAAGAGAAAGAACAGAATAAGCATGAGGATGAATCCACATACTAGGCGGAGAGCATATCTTCAAGCTAGGAATTTAATATCGAATAATGGTGTTTGAATTGCCTTATAATCTATACAGAAGGCTTCGTAAACACCATGAATTCATCAATTCCGAGCCAAGGTCAAATATATTGAAGTAATGGTGGTTCATTTGGTTTTAATATATATTTTATGAATTAAAATATCACACGCATGGTCTCTTATGTAGAGGCGCACGGTTAAGGAAAACTGTGGGCCAACTGTGTGGAGCCCATTGTCCAGTTTTTCATGTATGGAACCGTTTTTCAAATCATGTGAATACTATGTTGATCTCTCTATCAAATTTCGCACACATGGCATGGTTTGGTCGCATGATTTGTCAAACTGTAGGAAAACAATGCACATCCCACTGTCCATTAGTTTTCATTAAATGTTCACCCAAACGCACCACAAGCCACTCCACCAAGTTAATGGTACTTAAAATCATCAAAAATTACACTCAAATGAACCCATTATGGCTCCACAAAAGTCTAGGATCTTACACATTATGTTCTTTTATGGGACTTTGAATGAGCTATAGAGTTTAAATCTATTGTTTGGGAGTGTTCTTTTCTTATTTTTCATAAACGGTTCACTTGTACACGTGTAGGGATGTTCATGTACAACACTAATCAACATCCCGAACTAATATAACAGGTTATTAATGATAATCCAGTTGTATAAATGATATTATAATGAATTATGTTATATACCATGTGCATTCATCATTAGGTAAACTATAATGATGATTGTTTTAGGTTATTGTGGTTGGTTTTTTTATCACAACAAACAGCTTTTGTTTTATTAATTAATATTAGGAATAAAAGTTTTTTTATAATAGAAAAGGGTGTAAAAAAACAGAATAAAATTAATTTTGAACTTTTTAATGGTTTCATTGACATCCTTGGAGTTGTTGATTGAAAATTAAAGTGCATCACCCATGATTTAGGTAAATTAACATGTCCCAAAAATGATTTCATTTTTATAAAAAAAAGAGAGATGGGGAAAAGTATAATAAATAATCGTATATTAACATGAAATCATACTAGTATATCTATCATACTAGATTTATCATGACATGTGATTAAGTGATGTTAGCTATAACACATGATAAGAAATAATATTTTAATTGAAATTGAAAGAAAATAGAGATAGGAATTATCTCTTGAATCATCCTCATAATATTTTCCTTATGGAACATAGGCTTGGTCCTTTAAAGATACCAAGATTTCCAATAAATGAGATAGGGTCTAGAGAAGATCATTAAAAATAATTTTTACAAGACATTATGGTTGAGAGGTATGAATAAATGAGGGTGTGAGGGGTGGTATTTATAGTACAAGGGAGAGAGGTTTTCAAAATATTATATTCATTAATTTATTATTTTCACCAAGACAAAAATAGGGATGATTCACTGACCAAGATTAGTAATAAGTGCAGTTTAGTTCACGAATTGGGTCCTTACATCACTCATGATATCAATAATATTGGATCTATATTATAATATATTTATATATAAAATTAATGTGTTTTACTATTCACCAAAAAATTGAAAGTATTTTTTGAAATATCCTAAAAATTAACTATAACCATTTTTTGACATGTCAAATTCATAAATGAAATAATCTTTTTTAAAATAATTTTCCAAATTTTTGAATTTTAATTTTTAAATAACATGATAACATATTCAAAAAAATAACAATTTTAAAACTATAACATATTTTATAACACCTTAAAAATATAATCAAGATCTAAATATATAATAAACATTATAATAATAGATTTGAAATTAATAAGGGTCATATTATTATTAATAAGGGTAGGATACTATTCATAATGGCCTTTCAATATCCAACAAAATAATATTTGTTTTATTAGACTCCAAATAACTTACAGATATAAACTGTGTATGTCATATTCTTTATATTCAAAACATAGAAGAGAAAAAATTATGTTTAATGGTTTATTTATAAATGTCACATAGTATTTAGTAGATTATTTAAGCATATAGGGTATCATTTTAAAATCTCATGTGTTAAAAATTAAATGATTTTCATGAGAATATTGTAGATACCCAATCCTGACGTACATGAACATTACATTTCTTTTCTAGAATACATTTTACATGACAGACTCAAATTTACAAATACTATATTTGTTTATTGTATCTGGAAATGTAGAATATAATATTCTAACGGGATAAATGAAATTCAACATCTCCAATAATGATCTTACCTTTTTTTCCAACCAAAAACCATTATTTATATTCTAGGGAAAACAAAACAAAGAAAGGGTGAGTTGAAATGCTCAGTAACGGTAACCATGTATGTAACACCCCAAGCTTCCTCGGTATGTTTCCTTTCGAATAATGCAATTACGTGCATTGTACGCAACTTCGAGATTTTAACACACCACAACCAATCAAACTAGCCGTTATGAATAGTAATACCTACTTTTTGAAATTATATATATTTTATATTTCAAAATGGACTTCATTTTTGGATTCGGAATATCGAATTTAGCCTAAGGTGAAATTTTGGTACTTTTCGGATAACTTTCATATTTTGATGAATAGTGAAAATTACTAAATTTTAATTAAAAACAACTTTTTTAATCAAAATAATTAATAGTGATAAATTGTGAATTTGAGTGGTTTTAAAGTATATTTAGAATATATTTTTACCATTTAATATAATGTTGGTCATTGGACATAATTTTACAATTAAACCGAACATAAACAAGTGTTAATCTTTTGATAGTTATTATCTCTTAAAAACACGCTTTTTGTTTTGACAACGGGAATTAATTTTAAATTAATTTCTGCCACTTCTGTGTTTTGAATTTAGAAAAATCGATTCCATATTTGGAATTAGGATGTCCAAATTGTGTAAATAGGTAACTTTTATTTTTAGACATTTTGAATAATTACTGCGGTAAATATTTTATTTACCATGGTTAAGGGTAAATCCGGTAAATAAGGGTTAAAAAATAATATTATAATAATACTAAATTACCCTAAAATGTGTCTTAACCCTATTGGTTGATACATGGTCGACCATGGGCATCTTTGGGTCAATTTTGGGACCCCATGGATCCACTTGTAAGTGATAATGACACTTTATATTAATTACGTTAAAATGAATACAAAAATGACACACGCATATATCTTTTAGCAATAAAATTGTTATATAGGGTTATATATGTTGGATTTTAGATTATAAATATTCATTAGAAAGATAAAACGATTTCCTACATAATTATATTTTATTTATAATTTTTTGACATTGAATAAGTTATTTTATTTATGACACAATGATGACGCAGTAATTACTAAAATAGTTAAAAAAATTAACATAATTGATATTATAAATACCCAAATAATTATAATATGAAACTTTTAATGAATTAAACAAATTTTATAGGATAATATGATATATTAGGATTGATTTATTTGACTTTGTTCGAAGTAATCAATCTGTTATGAGTTTCACAAAAATCAACTAGTGAATAGTGTCAAAATTGACATAAAAGAGTTCTTAAAACAAATATTATATTATTAATTGATATTAAATTCCTAAAAATATAAGGTTCAGCCAAAAGACTTATATTATGATAGGTTAATCATTAATGGACCACTTGGGGGTATCTTGGATGTATATAGTAAGTTTATTAACCATATTATATAAAAATACAAAGAGTCATTGTAAAAGTGAAACTAATTAACTTAGAGTTAATACTTAAAGATAAGGTTAATATAAGTACCCAAACCTGTCTAAATTCTATTGGATGAGTTGTTTTCGACCTATCCCCACCTCAACCTTTGAATAGTCAACTTTGGAGCCTTTGGAAACCGAATATGAATTTATTATAAATTAATATTTCTAGCTTTTTCAAAGGTGCCCCTCACCCCTCTTATAAAAGGGCACTCCTCCTTCTCATTTCCTCACACCTCTAAAGCCACTTGGCTCGTCCAAACTCTGCCCAACTAAGCTCCCCACATCCCTCTCCTCCTCGTTGGAGCTTCCCCTTAGGCAGAAAGCATTTCAACAAGTCCTTTGGTTCCAACCAAAGTGAGTTACCTAAATTAAAGGTAACGATTTTTCTTAAATTATTTTCAATTATTTTGCTTCTTCAACCCCCAAACTCTTTTTATTTCCCTTCTATTGTAACAACACCAGTATCCTCAATATACTAGGATTTTGTTATAAGATGTATTCAAACTACACATACACACAACTCCATCTAATGGATGATGAACATAATGTTTCTGTGGATGGCAAACTAACGCCTCACGAAATGATGATTGTTCAAAAACATCTTACCACCTCTCATGGTGGCCATTATGATGGCACTGTAATTAAATATGATATTAATGATATATATTTTATATATAAGCTTCTGTAATTCCATTTTATTTCATACCATTATTCGTTTCATGTTGTATATACATACGATAATTTCATTTGAGGAAGTGCGGACTACCGCCCCCTTAAAATGATATGACTCATTCATACCACACATGGAATGTATAAAGGATGGTGTTAATGAACTTAAGTAACATATATAAAATATTATATTATACTGGAATAGTAATATACCTATGTATCATTTGGATTCGATTCTTTTAAAATTAAAAATTAAATGGAAGTAGCGTTCGTGCGTATGTACGGACTACCGTCTCCACGAACGCGATGAGATTCATTCTCCATCGTATCCATTCAAGTATAATTATCATTTAATGATTTAAAATGATGTTTAAGGACTTGATATCATTCTGGATATGAATAAGATACAACAAACATGACTTATGTAACAAAACATATAAAAGAAAATGAGTAAGTTAACACCCGAAACGGCATTAATACTAAGATATTATTAACAAATCAATGTTAAAAGATCATATATGATATCATATTAAAGTAAATGATTCTTGTATTATTCAATAACAATTATTTCACCATTATACAGGAGGTAAACCTACCATCGACCAAGGAAAAAGTACAAAGTAAGGGATTTTCTTATCTCACTTTCAATTCCGTGAGATTTCCATTTTTCGCCACTAAATTATTGAAAGTGGTGTATTGTGTACTGCCATTTGATATATATTCCTGATTTTATTTATATTCATGTTATTCTATAAATCATTTGGTGGTTATTAACTTTTGTCCATACGACTCAGTTGATTAACGTGGTAAGGGATTTTCTTATCTCATTTTTAATTCTGTGAGAATTCCATTGATCACCACTTAATTATTGCATGTGGTGTATGTGTACTGCCCATGATTGTATTCATTGTGTAATATACTTTATTTTATGGGTATTTACATCATCATGGTATGATCTTTCTTTCATGGGTGTTTGTTTCGTAAGTTACCTAATCGATAAGGGAATTTGAGATTTCAATTTCCACTCATTTGGCTTTACGCATATTTCATTGATTATATTACCCCAAGATTATGTGTGGAATCACTATTCATTTGATTATGTCATAATTTCCACTCCCATTCCTGTGGATATAAGTTTGATACACATAATCACTCCATTGATAATTTTCAAGTCATTGATATGAATTTGATAAGAGTAATTTTAACTCATTCTCCATTTATTGAGTTAAACATCCAATTCGTTGGTATTTTTTTTACAAGAATATGTGTGAATATACTTTGATTGATTTACACTGAATATCCAATCATATTTAGTGTATTTATATTTGTCACACATAATTATGTCGTTGATTTATCCTTAACCAAAGGATACAACCTTTATGAGAGATTTCATCTCAATTTACATTCCATTGAGACTTCTTTGATGATATACACCAAATCACTTTTATGTGGTGTATATAATGTACTTTGACATAGTATATCATGAATTCCTTTATTCTCATGATATTACAATGTTTTGATTACCTCAATTATTTGTATTCAAGTGTCTCTCTTTTGGTTAGAAACTCTAACCAAAATACCATTTTAAAATGTTTTAAAGAATTATTCTTCTAAATCATGCTCATTAATGTCCATATTTTAAAAATGGTTTTAAGGATTTATTTATATGGACATTAAAGTTTTAAAATTAAAAATCCTTTTAAAAAGTTTCAAAGTGGTATGGGACACTTTGATTCAAAAATCTATTTTTAAATGGCTTTTTGACAAATAGTGTGACTTTTAAATGATTTCAAGAAAAGGGGGATATTTCTCTCAAATAGTTTTGATGATTATTTTCATCTATGTCAACATCCTTCATTATTCTTGATTGAGGTTAATGTGATACAATACAATCTTCCATATTGTATCGAATGAGTTATGTTTGACTGTGGATGTGCTATTTTTATACCATTCAAGGTTTGTGGTAAAAGTATTGACATTTCGTATGCTTGTATCAATACGAATGTTTATGTTATGATTAAACTTGTTCATATGAGGAATGCATTGGACTTAATAAGTGACGGGTGGAGCCCGCTATAGCTCCTCGATGCATCGGTAGGTCTCATGAGACAAACTAGTGTCTTGGCACAAGGCCTTGGCAAAATCTTATTTGTAGTCTTGGCACGAGGCCTTGGCTATGTGGTTATGATAGTCTGGCATTATGCATTCCATCATTATGAAAGTGGTTATTGATATTGCATGTGATCATTCGACTAGTAGAATATCAATGTGAGTAAGTAAATGGCATTATTTCATTTCACCTTTTCCATTTTATGATGAAGTTCAAGTTTAAAAGGATTTTGTTTTAGTTATAAATTGCCTTAAGTGTTTATGCTTATTTATTAAAGCTTTTGCTATAATGTTATCCTTACTGAGCATCTGAGCTCACCCGTTTTAATGTTTTATTTTCCCAGGATTATGAAGAAGTAATTTATGAATGACCTGCAGGGATAGTATGAGGGGATATGAAGAAAAGATGTTTTTTTTTATGATGTAATGTAAAAATTTATGGATGTATCTAGTTATTCCAAGGCTACTAAACTAATCGGTCTTTCGAGACTTGATCTTTCTCGTGATCATGCCAATGTTATGTAATAATGCACTGACACTAGGTAACTAGGGTCGGGGCATTACAGTTGGTATCAGAGGAAGTTTAGTACAAACCTTGGTAGCTAGATTTAGATAAACTCTAATTAGAGCACGTAGACCTAAGATGAACTTTGAGGATTAGTATAAAAGAATTTCCTAGAATTTTGGTATTGTAGAGATTTTGTGAGTTTTCCGAGCAATACATCCCTGTCTGGATACGAGCAGGTAGAGGCGGATCTGGCATAGATGTACCTAGGGGTAAAACCCGAAAACACCGCTTTGAGCTAGACTCGAACGGGAACTGGTGCACGACAACGGGCCTTGCTGCACTCTTGGTTACGACACTCCCGGGGGATATGCTTAGGATAATTTACATTTTCTTTACAAACCAATTTAAGTAATATATATATAAGATGAGAGTAAATGACCTTGGTTAATCCTAATATGTTTCAAATTGAGAATATGGTGACATTTTAATCTCTAAATGATTTTACGACTACTATTACTCACACAATGCTTTATGGTTTTAGTCAATGGCTGGATTCCAAGGAAGTCATAGTGACTTTGAGAATGATGTACAAGATTGGAATGGTGGTGGAAATGAGCAACAAAATAGAATGTTGATAGGCGTAAAAGATATCGTCTTTATGCCAAATCAGTTTTCCAAAAATATGATCAACAACATATATATTAACCAACTCCCAGACTCAACAAGGAAGATAAAGGTGATAAATGATAAGAGCTCCAGCAATGGAGACCATGGAGAAAAGAACCCTCAATTTTCATCATGCAGGAAATGTGGAAAGAGACACCCAGGAAAGTGTCTCAATGGGACAACGAAATGTTTTACGTGCGGGAAGGAAGGACATAAAGTAAAGAATTGCCGAAGAAAAATGAAGAGTACTATGGAAGAAGATAAAAATGGTCCCAAGAGTCCATTTACAGTCATTTGCCGTAAATGTAGGGGACCTGGCCATTACCCGAGTGAATGTCCTATTCTATAGGATATTTTCTTGGTCAAAGAAGAAGCTATGTGGGAATAAATGGTTGGAGAAATGTTTAAAAAGTATTAGCACTCCTTGTTGATGGGTTTACTATGGAATAATTTTCTCTTGTATTTGTAACCCCGCAGTTTGCCATGTGAGAATGATATTTGAGGAAGAATTGTCTCTTCTCTTGTGGATATGGGTATAAATAACCATTTGGATTTATATGATCATTGGGGTTTGAGAGAATTATAAGTTATTCTAATTTGGGATGAAGATTCAAGGTATGATATAACATTTGTGGTTAAATTTATGATATAGTATTTTGAGGAATTTATCTCATTTTGGCAATATTATAAAATATAGTTTTTGAAAAAGGACAACACGTAGACCGTGTGACAACCCGTCGCGTCGGACAAAGCTATGGGAATTGAACCCACAACCAAAGTGCGATTGGGATTTATCGCCTACCACTGGACTACGTGAAGTCCCTGGTTAGTGGGACTTTTTTTTAGTTAAATGATTTTATTGATCAATAATAAGATGATTTGGGTTCTTATGTCTTATCAAATGAATACCCTTGGTATAGGAAAATGATTTGGTGATTAAGTGATAAATGTTATTTTGGAAGATGTTCGCATTGTTGGGAACAATATATTCCCAAGGAAAATAGAATACAATGGGGTTTCATTTGTAGAGTAATGGTGGATTTTTATCTACGTTTTTATTGTCGATTTATAGTGATTTGGGTTATTTATGGAAATGATTAACCTATAATAGAGAATATGTGATTAGGTTAATTACTTTTGAGTATGTGACTTTAAGAGTATCTGATGTCATTTGGAGATACAATGTAACATGGGAGACTACATAATCAAATTCTTCAATGTTTTGGGTTTCAATATTAGTTTGGATTATATTAAAGGATTTTAAGGACAATTGGTTATTGAATGGTATCTATTTAACTTTGGGGTATTGTTGGTTTAATTTTAGAAATTAAGATTAGTGAATATTTATCTCAATGAATATCCTTTTGGGGGATCATTAGATCATTCACTAACCATTTTGGTTTTGATTAATCTTCAAAGACAATGTAAATATATGGTTTATCCTGCATGGATCATGTGATTCTATAGAAGTTTATTCTAGCTGTTCCAGTGTGACCAAGTCTTCTTGAATACTCATCGTTTAAAAAAAATGAGTTAGTGGTGGAAATTTATTAAAGAATGAAAATCTACTTAAAATGTAAGTATATCTCATAATGTTCTTAGTCAATATCATAAATGAATTCCTCTTCCTTATGTAATGTAACTTAAAAAAAATGTTGTCCGTTTACTTTCCTACTAGGAGACTAATGGTCGTTTGTCCCAACACAAGTTTGTGGTTTTCTCATTGTTAACTTTCTCCTGATCATGATTTCTATCCCTCTCCATCAGAACTTGACACTTAGTTTATCATCCATATCCATGTTTTCTTACATGGAATCCTAGTATGGGTTATCTTGGATGACCCTTATACCTCTCTTTCTTCCTTTTAAAGTGATAGTTTTATTGACTCTTTTTTCGATGTGGGACTTTCCATTATATTCCCAAGCAAAATATTAAAAATTGCGAGGACGCAATTTATTGAAGGAGGGGAGAATGTAACACCCCAAGCTTCCTCGGTATGTTTCCTTTCGAATAATGCAATTACGTGCATTGTACGCAACTTCGAGATTTTAACACACCACAACCAATCAAACTAGCCGTTATGAATAGTAATACCTACTTTTTGAAATTATATATATTTTATATTTCAAAATGGACTTCATTTTTGGATTCAGAATATCGAATTTAGCCTAAGGTGAAATTTTGGTACTTTTCGGATAACTTTCATACTTTGATGAATAGTGAAAATTACTAAATTTTAATTAAAAACAACTTTTTTAATCAAAATAATTAATAGTGATAAATTGTGAATTTGAGTGGTTTTAAAGTATATTTAGAATATATTTTTACCATTTAATATAATGTTGGTCATTGGACATAATTTTACAATTAAACCGAACATAAACAAGTGTTAATCTTTTGATAGTTATTATCTCTTAAAAACACGCCTTTTGTTTTGACAGCGGGAATTAATTTTAAATTAATTTCTGCCACTTCTGTGTTTTGAATTTAGAAAAATCGATTCCATATTTGGAATCAGGATGTCCAAATTGTGTAAATAGGTAACTTTTATTTTTAGACATTTTGAATAATTACTGCGGTAAATATTTTATTTACCATGGTTAAGGGTAAATCCGGTAAATAAGGGTTAAAAAATAATATTATAATAATACTAAATTACCCTAAAATGTGTCTTAACCCTATTGGTTGATACATGGTCGACCATGGGCATCTTTGGGTCAATTTTGGGACCCCATGGATCCACTTGTAAGTGATAATGACACTTTATATTAATTAAGTTAAAATGAATACAAAAATGACACAAGCATATATCTTTTAGAAAAAAAATTGTTATATAGGGTTATATATGTTGGATTTTAGATTATAAATATTCATTAGAAAGATAAAACGATTTCCTACATAATTATATTTTATTTATAATTTTTTGATATTGAATAATTTATTTTATTTATGACACAATGATGATACAGTAATTACTAAAATAGTAAAAAAAATTAACATAATTGATATTATAAATACCCAAATAATTATAATATGAAACTTTTAATGAATTAAACAAATTTTCTAGGATAATATGATATATTAGGATTGATTTATTTGACTTTGTTCGAAGTAATAAATCTGTTATGAGTTTCACAAAAATCAACTAGTGAATAGTGTCAAAATTGACATAAAAGAGTTCTTAAAACAAATATTATATTATTAATTGATATTAAATTCCTAAAAATCTAAGGTTCGGCCAAAAGACTTATATTATGATAGGTTAATCATTAATGGACCACTTGGGGGTATCTTGGATGTATATAGTATGTTTATTAACCATATTATATAAAAATACAAAGAGACATTGTAAAAGTGAAACTAATTAACTTAGAGTTAATACCTAAAGATAAGGTTAATATAAGTACCCAAACCTGTCTAAATTCTATTGGATGAGTTGTTTTCGACCTATCCCCACCTCAAACTTTGAATAGTCAACTTTGGAGCCATTGGAAACCGAATATGAATTTATTATAAATTAATATTTCTAGCTTTTCCAAAGGTGCCCCTCACCCCTCTTATAAAAGGGCACTCCTCCTTCTCATTTCCTCACACCTCTAAAGCCACTTGGCTCGTCAAAACTCTGCCCAACTAAGCTCCCCACATCCCTCTCCTCCTCCTTGGAGCTTCCCCTTAGGCAGAAAGCATTTCAACAAGTCCTTTGGTTCCAACCAAAGTGAGTTACCTAAATTAATGGTAACGATTTTTCTTAAATTATTTTCAATTATTTTGCTTCTTCAACCCCCAAACTCTTTTTATTTCCCTTCTTTTGTAACAACACCAGTATCCTCAATATACTAGGATTTTGTTATAAGAAGTATTCAAACTACACATACACACAACTCCATCTAATGGATGATGAACATAATGTTTCTGTGGATGGCAAACTAACGCCTCACGAAACGATGATTGTTCAAAAACATCTTACCGCCTCTCATGGTGGCCATTATGATGGCACTGTAATTAAATATGATACTAATGATATATATTTTATATATAAGCTTCTGTAATTCTATTTTATTTCATACCATTATTCGTTTCATGTTGTATATACATTTGATAATTTCATTTGAGGAAGTGCGGACTACCGCCCCCTTAAAATGATATGAATCGTTCATACCACACATGGAACGTATAAAGGATGGTGTTAATGAACTTAAGTAACATATATAAAATATTATATTATACTTGAATAGTAATATACCTATGTATCATTTGGATTCGATTCTTTTAAAATAAAAAATTAAATGGAAGTAGCGTTCGTGCGTACGTACGGACTACCGTCTCCACGAACGCGATGAGATTCATTCTCCATCGTATCCATTCAAGTATAATTATCATTTAATGATTTAAAATGATTTTTAAGGACTTGATATCATTCTGTATATGAATAAGATACAACAACCATGACTTATGTAACAAAACATATAAAAGAAAATGAGTAAGTTAACACCCGAAACGGCATTAATACTAAGATATTATTAACAAATCAATGTTAAAAGATCATATATGATATCATATTAAAGTAAATTATTCTTGTATTATTCAATAACAATTATTTCACCATTATACAGGAGGTAAACCTACCATCGACCAAGGAAAAAGTACAAATTAAGGGATTTTCTTATCTCACTTTCAATTCCGTGAGATTTCCATTTTCGCCACTAAATTATTGAAAGTGGTGTATTGTGTACTGCCATTTGATATATATTCCTGATTCTATTTATATTCATGTTATTCAATAAATAATTTGGTGGTTATTAACTTTTGTCCATACGACTCAGTTGATTAACGTGGTAAGGGATTTTCTTATCTCATTTTTAATTCTGTGAGAATTCCATTGATCACCACTTAATTATTGCATGTGGTGTATGTGTACTTCCCATGATTGTATTCATTGTGTAATATACTTTATTTTATGGGTATTTACATCATCATGGTATGATCTTTCTTTCATGGGTGTTTGTTTCGTAAGTTACCTAATCGATAAGGGAATTTGAGATTTCAATTTCCACTCATTTGGCTTTACGCATATTTCATTGATTATATTACCCCAAGATTATGTGTGGAATCACTATTCATTTGATTATGTCATAATTTCCACTCCCATTCCTGTGGATATAAGTTTGATACACATAATCACTCCATTGATAATTCTCAAGTCATTGATATGAATTTGATAAGAGTAATTTTAACTCATTCTCCATTTATTGAGTTAAACATCCAATTCGTTGGTATTTTTTTTACAAGAATATGTGTGAATATACTTTGATTGATTTACACTGAATATCCAATCATATTTAGTGTATTTATATTTGTCACACATAATTATGTCGTTGATTTATCCTTAACCAAAGGATACAACCTTTATGAGAGATTTCATCTCAATTTACATTCCATTGAGACTTCTTTGATGATATACACCAAATCACTTTTATGTGGTGTATATAATGTACTTTGACATAGTATATCATGAATTCCTTTATTCTCATGATATTACAATGTTTTTATTACCTCAATTATTTGTATTCAAGTGTCTCTCTTTTGGTTAGAAACTCTAACCAAAATACCATTTTAAAATGTTTTAAAGAATTATTCTTCTAAATCATGCTCATTAATGTCCATATTTTAAAAATGGTTTTAAGGATTTATTTATATGGACATTAAAGTTATAAAATTAAAAATCCTTTTAAAAAGTTTCAAAGTGTTAAGGGACACTTTGATTCAAAAATCTATTTTTAAATGGCTTTTTGACAAATAGTGTGACTTTTAAATGATTTCAAGAAAAGGGGGATATTTCTCTCAAATAGTTTTGATGATTATTTTCATCTATGTCAACATCCTTCATTATTCTTGATTGAGGTTAATGTGATACAATACAATCTTCCATATTGTATCGAATGAGTTATGTTTGACTGTGGATGTGCTATTTTTATACCATTCAAGGTTTGTGGTAAAAGTATTGACATTTCGTATGCTAGTATCAATACGAATGTTTATGTTATGTTTAAACTTGTTCATATGAGGAATGCATTGGACTTAATAAGTGACGGGTGGAGCCCGCTATAGATCCTCGATGCATCGGTAGGTCTCATGAGACAAACTAGTGTCTTGGCACAAGGCCTTGGCAAAATCTTATTTGTAGTCTTGGCACGAGGCCTTGGCTATGTGGTTATGATAGTCTGGAATTATGCATTCCATCATTATGAAAGTGGTTATTGATATTGCATGTGATCATTCGACTAGTAGAATATCCATGTGAGTAAGTAAATGGCATTATTTCATTTCACCTTTTCCATTTTATGATGAAGTTCAAGTTTAAAAGGCTTTTGTTTTAGTTATAAATTGCCTTAAGTGTTTATGCTTATTTATGAAAGCTTCTGCTATAATGTTATCCTTACTGAGCATCTGAGCTCACCCCTTTTAATGTTTTATTTTCCCAGGATTATGAAGAAGTAATTTATGAATGACCTGCAGGGATAGTATGAGGGGATATGAAGACAAGATGTTTTTTTATGATGTAATGTAAAAATTTATGGATGTATCTAGTTATTCCAAGGCTACTAAACTAATCGGTCTTTCGAGACTTGATCTTTCTCGTGATCATGCCAATGTTATGTAATAAGGCACTGACTCTAGGTAACTAGGGTCGGGGCGTTACAATGTAGAATATAAAACAAACCAGAAAAATTTGAATGTATAAATATAAAGATAATGTTTAAATATCCAAATCATGATCGATGACATAAATCGTGTCAGTACATAAAGCATGGATAATAATGGAACATTAACTATGATATAATAACATCGAAATAAAACATGTATTGGTGGAAAAATTATAAGAACATAATATTATTTCTATAGTATCTAGGGAATTATTTTTAAGACCATTATAGTGGAATAATTCCATTACTGAACCAGGTTTACTTGTTGTTCCATCCATGTATTACTAAGACGAATTTACTCATCATTCCAGCCCTACATTAATGAAACAAATTACTTGTCATTCCAGTCATTTCTATTTCATGGTATATTAATCTTTACCTAATGAATTCGGGGGACATTTTTTCCCACCCATATCATAATGAATTCATTATAAAATGCGCCACAAAACATAAATCATTCATCATAGCACAACCCATGAAATATAATGGGATTCATAAACATCATGTCATCATAAAATAATCCATATAAGATAAATAGACATCATAAAAAAATAATTCCATCACAATAAAAATCAAATAATGTAATATATGGTACATAAAAATAACCATATGTCATCATAAAAGAAAAATTATTTTGATAAAACAATTGAATGTAATTCTTGATGAAAGTATCCTTTCTTCTTAAAAAACATTTTCTACTATCAAATTTAAATACAATTTTAAAAGAGAATAATTTAGTTGAAAATAATCATGAAATAATGAAGATTAAGCATCCTGGAAATAAATCATCATGAAACCATAAAATCCATTGTTGTCTTATATGTTAATAAAAAACATTCTTTTGGTACTTTTTCTCGAAAATTCAAAAATGTAACTCGTATGGTAAACAAAAGAAAGATTCCTTCCATACCATGTAGTAAAAGAATAAAAGGGTAAAAAATTACATTAAACATACATGGAAGAATAATAAACATTTTATGAAAACATTGTTATAAAACATGGACGTGCGGGATAAATATAACCTTAGTAAATACTTATGTATAAACAATTATGAATAAAAATGATATCGCGAAATTATCCCTTACTATAGGCTTGATTTCATCTGTATGTGCCTGAAACTCCTTTATAGTGGGATTGGACATATTATTAAATTGTAAGAGAACAAAAATAATATTTATTATATAATATAGGATTAATTTATGAATTTATATTACCTGTTCATTTGTCAATTCTATGTTAAAGCAACATCTGGGGTAATAATTGTTCCATTTATCATACGTGTTTGGACATGTTATTCATTATATGATTACATAGATCATGATTAAATATATACAGAATGTAAAACATGATTTATATTTCATATATATTTCATTATATAAATATATATAATATATCTATAAATGGAATAGAACATACCGTTATTGGAGACGGTAGACCATACATAGGCATGAACACTATTTTCATTTCCTTGTTAAATTGAATGGAAGTAAATGATATATATATATATATATATTCATAAATCAAGTACAATTATAATGTAATATATATCAATATTATTTTTTATATATACTTTGTAATCTTTTTTGAATGGTTAGCATGGAGAATGAATCTCATCGCGTCGTGGAACGGTAAGTCGTACGTTCACACATGCGACGATATCATTCCCATAGTTGTTGAACGGTATCAAAGTGGTATGTGTATAGTAAAATGAAATTAGTATCATGTTATAATAATAATATATCATTATTATTTCCACCATTATTACCATCCATGTATGGTTGTGGTGAAAAACAGATTACACCACGATATGGGGATGATAATCCGTAAGTACGCACGCGAGGTGATTTTATTATTCATAGGATGCCTAGATGGTTAAATAGAGTTGTTTTCTATTTATAATAACATATAAGTATATGATTGTTACTTCTGTTATTACTTTTAAATTAAAAAAAACTAAAGAGTCGGAATTAGAAGATTAAACAATGTTGATATACTCTGTATAAGAGATTACATATTCCTTGACACGCCTCCTTTAAATTTCTACATAGGGTACTAGAAATTGTCTTTTGAGAAGACCATAACCTATAAAATTTTAAAATATATGTAAAGAAGAGAAATTAGTATGGTTTTGTGAATATTGGAATCTCAGAGTTGACTTAAGATGTGAGGGGGAGGTTCCCTTTTATAAAAGAGGATAGGGCCACCTTGGGAAAGATCCAAAATATTAATCTGTTCTCAAATTAATTTAGATTTATCATGGTCCAAAACATATTTATTTATAATATAAGATGATTTTGGTTTGAATAAACCTCATAAAATAATTTTTTACATGTTTTGGATATTTTTTTGTCTTTATCCTTTTGGGTTTACCCTTATTTTACCCTTTTTAATCTAAAAGTGATATTAAGTTATTTACACATTGTATGTTAATTTAATTACCATATCATGTAAAAAGACCCAACTAAAGTTATTTATGAAATATTTGGACTTATATTAACCATTTGGATTATATATGTTTTTAGGAATTTAATATCACTTAATAAACTATTTCTTGTTTTAGGTTATGAATTGTGTCAATTTTGAACACAATTCATACCTGACTATTTTAAAATTTCTTAACAACCTGATACCTTCGAAAATAAGGTATTAAATCAATGATAATATATCAATATATTCAAATATATTAGTTTATGACATCAAAATAACCAATTTACATTAGTTTTAATAATTTTAAATTCATCTATTTTAACATTTCATTAATGAGGTAATCACTACAACCTAATTATGTCATATATACAAATATTTATCTAGTGTATAAAAATTATAGATAAAATACCTTGATATATGAAATATTTTTATATTTTCAGTGACTATTTATAGATGTAGAGATCTAGTATATACACCGATATTAAAATCGATTTTGTAAAGGATATATTTTTACATAATATATATCTTTACATTAAATGAATTCTTATAAAGTGTCATTTTTACATCCAAATGAATCCAAGGGGTCCCAAAATTGAAAAATTATGTACATGGTCATAACTATCTAATCCAATATTATTATGAAATGTTTTATGGTAATTAATAATATTATAATATTATTTTTTATGCTTATTTAACAGATTTACCCTATAACAATGGTAAATAAAATAATTAATATAGATACTATTCATAACATCCAAAAATAAAAACTTCCTATTTACACAATTTTAACCTTATGATTACAAATATGTAATAAATATTTCAAAATTCATAACATAGAAGATGTTGTATTTAATTTAAAATTTACCTCATTGTCGAAAAAAACATGTATTTATTTAAAACATTACAAAATATTGAATTGTTGTACATATGAATTCAATGTAAAATAAATGATAATGAATTACATTTTTTAAATCTATAAAAATATATTCTATTTATACATTAAATAAATTCAATAATATACATTAACTATATAAATTATTTCGATGAAAAAAGTTGTTTTCAATTTAAATTTAGCATATTTTCACTAATCATCAAAATTGGAAAATAATCATAAATTATCCAAAAAATTATCTAATATCAATTTTTATGCCCCTATTAAAAATTAAAAGTTTATATTTTCAAATATAACTTATAAAAGTGTCAACACTAGTTTTAAAATTAGTTCCCCATCAAATGGTAGTAAACAGTATTTTTTAAAAAAATACATCAATTATTCAAAAAATTGATTTTGTTCTCATATCTTGTGTAATATGAATTATAATGTTATATAAAATTATAAATGTTATTAATAAAATTAATAATATCTAGTTTATATAATATTTTAATAATATATAATTTTTTAGTGAATCTTGGGATTGCATACCACATAATCTATCGAGGAATGTTTCTCTTCCATGTAATGCAAGCCATGTATGTGTTTCATGTTGTGAAAGATTCATTTTGTGTTTTGTATATCATAATCCAAACTTTGAATAATTATTATTTAAATAAAATATATACTCAGTGTTTCGTGAAAGGAATTCTATAAAAGGAGCTCTAAATTATGGGCAATACAAGCCAAGAAATGGGTTGTGTATATTGCACACTAATATGGTGTTTCATAGAGTTCAATATATTGTTGGTGTAGTGTAAAACACAAGACATAAAATAATAATTCTCATAAAATATCACGGTGTTACATTCAACCCCCCTTAAAATGAATTTTGGACTACGAATTCACCATGTTTATAAATGGTTTTCTACATGAATGTTTCATTCATAGAAACCCACATCATAAAAAAGTATATTAAATAATAATTTTAAAATGGACTATTAGAAACATAACAGTTACCCAAAGTAAATCATCAAGGGGTTTTTAGAGAGTAGATCACATGGTAGGAATTAAAAACAAGGATATAGAAGAGAAATATAACCACCGCGTTTTAATGGACAGTAAGAGAGAATAACGTTGGGAGAATGTTAACCAATAGAAATCCATAAATCTTCTTTGATTTAGGGGACCATACGATTCATCGAATAAAAATGTACAAGGATTAAATTTTTTGTTTTCAATATCATTTTCCTAAAGATGAATAATTTTTCATGAGAATAAAAAAATATCTGATTTCAATAAAATATCACTATTGGGATTTCACTAAATAATTTCCACTTCATATCTTATTTAATGAAATAAAGCTGAATTTTTCATTCTTGATGTGTTAGCAGATCATAAGATATAATGATAGGACATTCCATATGTCATAATAAAAAGGTTAGAACCAGTTATCAAATAAACATAAGTAAACATATAATGAGATAATATGTTAATCTAATAAATGTAGAATAGAAAATAACTTATACTATCTATAAATGGATAGCATTACAATCCTTTCAAAAATATAAAACATATAATGAGGTGAAATAAATTGACAAAACATTTTTCTCCCATTTCTCATAAGATAGTTCTTGGTAGTCACATTCCAAACATGTGAATACCTAAACCTAGTTTTCTATAGAAACAAGAATTTCTATAGAAACATAGTGAAAACATGAATACTGACAAAACATAACACATTCAACATACCAGAATCCCCAAAATACATATACTCAAACCATGATATCACATTGTCTTTATATCAGTCATTATCTAATTAATAATATAAAAATATCTTTATCTCTTTATCCCTTCCTTAAATTCAAATCATGTTCTTTCCATAAATAATTTAAAAACCATTCATGGTTACCAGTACCATAAAAAATATAATTTCGAATAATTAAGGAAAAAAATAGAGTAACAATCCTTAGATTTTTCATTATTTTATAGCACCATTAAATTACTTATACAACATTACTCTTGATAAACATACAATCATTCCACTACCATCTTAAACCATTGACCGAGATTCTTTATTTTATTCCTCAACACTTATTTCATGTCATATATCATTTGTATTCTCTTCATTTTCATCAACATAAATACTACCCATATGGCCATGCTGATTCCTTTCAGGAGATTTTCCCTTAGGGCATTGATTTTTATAATGCCCGAACACTCCATAATTAAAATATTTAACCATTTTTTATGTTTTAGTAACATAAATATTATTGTCCATTGTGTTAATGGAACCTTTTTAGTTGTAATTCCGGGATTTGTTTCCATATTTTACACACCCAATTCATCTTATTGTTCCTTTAAAAAATTCTCGTTGATATATCTTCCCATATTTTTTACATGAGGATAATTGAACATTCATTCCTATATGATCACCCTGAAACTCTATCTTTCTTTTAGTAGATGCTTCAGTAAACTCACCAATGTTGAGATTATTGATCACATTATGATGTTATTGATTAAGAATATTAATAATGTATATCCTTAGACCTATCATTTAATTTTGTTTCTCATGATGAATATCATTCCATTTTCCATTATATTCTCTATTAACATGAATTCTCTTATTTACATCCATTTTTCTATAACCCTAAATGAATAGTGTGAGAGAAAAAACTCATAGTAGGAATAAAACATAATAAAGGGGGATTATAATAAATATCGAACATATTAGGTTCAATTATATGTTATTCATAATCGTTACCATAATTCTAGGACTATAATTTATAGTTATACTTACCCTTAGGGATATTCTTAGACATAGGTTAGAAATATCTCAAGGGATCTCACTAATGTTTCTACATCCTAGTTTCCAAAGATTAACTAAACAATCACTCAAATACTAATAGGATCGACCTAATCTTGACATACATGGACATTTTATTTTTTTGGAAAATAATTAATACCTAATACAAACAAATTCCCAAACACCATATTATTTTAGTGACTTTGGAAACATATAATATAATCTACTATCTTGGGGAAATATTTTCAACATATTCCATAAAGATCATCCCCTTTTTTATTCCGACCTAAATCCTTATTTTATATCCAGGGTTAAAGAAAACATAGAAATGTTTATCTCAAATTCTAAGTAAGGGTAATAATGTAGAAAATAAATAACCATAAAAATTTTAATGTAAATACCTAAGCATAATGTTTAAACATCAAAATATTGAGCAATGACATAAATCTTGGCAGTACATAAGTCATGGATCATAAATGAACAATAACAGTGATATAATTTCATTGGCATAAAACAATTAATTGTGGAAAACTAATAATCACATTATTATATTTCTCTAAAAACCAAGGAATTGTTTCCAAGAACATCAAAGTGGCCGAAGTCTACTATTGAACTGGGTTTTCTTGTCATTCCAGCCATGTATTACCGAACCGAATTTACTTATCATTCCAGACCTGCATTACTAAACCAGATTTACATTCCGTTCCAGTCATGTCTATCTCATTAGATATAAATCATTAATGTAAAGACCCAAAAATTCTGAATAATTTTTCATTATACGTAATTATAACAAGGTTTTGAAAATTAACGTCACATCATTTAAAGACCCAGAGTGCCCGAAATTGTTTGTCAAAAAAATATTATGCTTTAAATAGTGCGTGTGAGCATTTTTCTAGAAAATGTAGAATAACTCTTCAATGGTTTCCCTAAACAGAAATCTGAGGTCACAATTGCATTCAAAATTTCGAGTTTACCATAGGCATGAATTATGTTTAGTCATCACATGTTTGTAGTGAGAAAACACAAAAATGGAATAACTATAAAAGAAAATTTAAAAAATTATTTTATTTTTCAAAACATTATACCTCAGGAATGGTGAAATGGAATAAAAATCTAGGACACTACTGAGCTCATGTGGGTATGATTTACAAAGGCTGATCTTAAAATTAGCCGGAACAGACCAATGTTGGAATTTAGTTTTTCGACGTAAATAAAATAAATAACTGACAATTATTTTATTGTCAAATCCTTTAACTCATAAATAATTACTCAGACTAGAAATCCAAGAGTACTATCAAGCACATGAAGGCATGATTTCGTTAAGAAAACCCAAACCCCGATCGGAGCAGGTCTAGGGTGGCTGTAAATAAATTTTTAAGTATTTAAGGTACATTCAGTAAACATGAAAATGAAAATTTCTATCATTTTAACAAGTGCTCGGGTTAAAAATATGAGGGAACCATTGAATTCGCAGCACCAAAATTCTCATAAAAGAAGATTAAATTTGACTGAAAAGGGTCGGATGAAAAAGTTAATTTTAGGACATTACAAATAATAATAATAAAATAACATCAAAGATATTTTATCCATTCCTTGTAACCATTGAGATGTATTGCTGCGACCATGGTGTAACGTCCGACATGAATGGAAGTCATTTATTGACCCGAACCTTGGATTGCGTAACCACAAAATTTGTTGAATTTATGGAATATTAATTATATTTTATTAAAGAAATGCATTAATGAAATGCAACTTGAGTGGTTCCCTCTATTCTATTTAAGAAAATAATGGGCATGGGTTTTGGTCACTCGCACGATGAACCTCTAACAAAATGCAGAAAACATCTTCCACCAATGTAGAAATGACCATCAATGACCATTAGAGTATTCAAACAATACAACAATGGTTGACGGTGAACACTGTCGAACATGAGTTCCTCTCCAACATATGCAATATCATCCAACGAATTCGAGGTAGGAGATTGTATTGAATTATTTTAACAGTTTTGTGAATTCATCTTCTATTGATGATGTTTGAACACACCACATGTTATAATTATCATGTGGAGGGAACAGTACAAAATAAACAAGGCATGGACCAATCATCACTTGTTCTTTGGTTCACTTCTTCATTGGTCACCAACTAATACGACATGAAGACGAAACCGAGAGCCATCCAGTAATGGAAAAATCATGGGAGGCCCATAGGTTCACTCAAAAAAGAAAAAAGACCTCTAGAGATTCACCAGAGGCCCGTGAATGCTCCGTCGGCATGGTGGTGCCTGTGACCAGAGGATGCAGCTTCTGGATCTTATCAGCTGCAATTAGGTAGCTTTTCCTGAGGGTGCCATGATGGAAATGGGAGGCCATCTGATGGCGGCCATCGGATTCCGGCCGCATTGAAAAAAATCAATGCCCCATGGAGGAGGGTCGTGTCTCTGAGCTACGGTGGAGGGAGGACTATCACCCTATAAATCCTCAAATTGACAGGTCCATGTGGACCGAACAGGTGGAGCAGTGCTAACAGGTGACATTGATTCAAGAGCATAATAGACTTTAGTCCATTCTGGTGCACATCAGACCCCCGCGCTCAGTAGTGGGTCGTGCCCAACCAGTAGGATGGGTTAGTCTAGCGGCCTTGTGGGCTACGCCCAGCTGAATGGGCCAAGCCGAGCCCACCTCCTTCAGGCCTGGCCCAGCATGCCGGGTCAGGTCGGTCTGACGGGGTCGGTCATGAACTAGACCCATTTAGGCCCAGTTACGATAAAAGGGTCATATCTCCTATACCAGATATCCTTTTGAAAAATCATCTATTGTGCTGAAACCATTATGAAGAGGTTGTACTTTTGAAATACTCCACATGGGTTTTTGGAGAATGTTGTCATATGGTAGGGTCGGATCATACTCGAACCCAACCTGTCCTTTAAACTAAAATAACTATAACATATAGACCGTGGGTTCGATTGATGAGTTGTCTATTGCATTGGAACCCTTATGACATGGTGGTTCATTGGGTTACTTTTTCATGGTACTTCTTAGCTGTTGTGGTACGACTAATTGATTGAAGAGAGGATCAACATGGAATCATTTGTGCTCAATGTTGGAATCTAGTGGTTGGTTGTGACGTGATGAAGGAATAGTGATCCTCCATGGCTCAACATCTAGAGATCCTCTGTGGGTCAACACATTAAGATCCTCTACAGGTCAGCACGTAGCGATCCTTCTTGGGTTTGAATGTAGCGATCCTCTATGTGTTAGCTCCTAGAGATCCTCTGTGGTTCAGCACATCATGATCCTCTATGGGTTATCACACTGTGTTCCTCTATGGGTCATTACATAACAATCCTCTATGGAAAACACGCAATAATCCTATATTGTTCAGCACCTAGCGATCATCTATGTGTCCACACAAAAATATCCTCTATGGGTCAGCACAAAGTGATCCTCTATGGGTTAGTATGTAGAGATCCTCTATGGGTCATCACCAAGTGATCCTATGTGGATCAGAACCTAGATATCCTCAATGGGTTGGCACGTAGAAATCCTCTATGGGTCAGCACATGGAGATCCTCTGTGGGTCAACATGTAGCTATCCTCCGTGGGTCAGCACATAGCGATCGTCCGTGGGTCAGCACCTAGTGATCCTCCGTGGGTGAGTATGTATCTATCCTCACTGGGTTGGATACTAATGATACTCTTTTAGTTATCACATATTGATACATTATGGGTCAAACCCTAGAGATCCTATATTGGTCAGCACCCAACGATCCTCTATTGGTTTGCACCCAGTGATCCTATTTGGGTCAGCACCTAACGATCCTCTTTGGGTAAGCACCGAGTGACCTTGATAAGTTCCACAGTAAAAGCCTCTGGAAAAAATAAGATGATCTAGATTTTTGACTAATCATCCTTATTATCATTCTTTAAGTTGTATACCTAGTTTGAGCTGTTTCTTTTACTTTTTTCTTTTTTATTGAGATCAATATTTGTGGTTATTACTTTTTCTAATTTTGGGAGACCTTTGAGGGTCTCAGGGTCCCTACCAGGTGTTGTTTCAATCTCCCATGTTCAGGGTTTACCCTACATTTTTGTGTCTTGTGAAGATGATTAGAAGCTTGACTGAGACATGAGAGCCAAGAATATACAGTGTATGGAGGTGACCGATTGGCATGGAGAGCTGCAGAAAAGAATTGTACCTACCTTTCAGGTAGGATCCTATGTGGATGATCCCATGATCTGTTTTCACTTTTTTCTATACCTTCTTTCTAGTTGAGATTTTATACCAGCCACTTTAAATTAAGTATGTACATTTACACTCAGTGGTGGTTTTTAGTTGTGGTTGTACCTTTCTTTTTTCTTTTGTTTTATTAGTGATTTGTGTGCCCTATCAGTGTGTGAAGGTTTTGAGGCATTTCCTTTACATTTTATGCAGATGGCTTTCTGGTGCTAGTCACCAACCCTTGTTCTATGGAAGGCGTGTTTGGGTTATACACAACACATACCCTGGGGGACATTTTGTGACAAATTAGAATGAATGTGATGTCAGTACTATCAAAAGAACTAAGTGTCTCTATTTTCAATGGGGGAAGTAGTGATAAGTGTCTTTATTTTTGATTTCGGTCCTGGTTGTCCAATTTTGGTGTGATAGCCGAAAAATCCATACAGCCGGACCCTTTATTCTATTTTTCGACTTGGTACACAAAAAAACTAGTTGCATGTGTTTTGAATTTTGTTTTCTAATGATATTATTTGAGTTAGATCACCAGGTATAGTTTATTGGCCACCGTTTATCTGGATTCTCTTTCAAGACGCCTCCACATTGATATCCTACCATGATTTCAATGCGTGGCCATAAGGATGGTCCACAGAGTGATGAGGCTTTAGTAAAAGGATTTTTTCTCGAGATGGTTCCTTCAAGAGGTGTCTTAGTGATATCCCTTCTCGTTGATAAATAGTTACTACCAGTGTTATCGATAGTGGAAACATGTAGGCTCAGTGCCTTATACGAATTTAAGTGATAGATACCCCTCAGGTTCCATGGTGATCCCGACACGTATGTAGCTATGGACTGGATTGAGGAAGTAACTGAGTTTCCATATAGCCATGACACCATTAGATCAGAAGACAGACCTGATAGTGAGAATTCTACATGGATCAACATGTCTATGGAAGGGTATAGATTACCCCCGTCATATGATGTGGTGAGATTATGTGGACATGTCATTATACACTTTTTCAGAGAATAAGTATCTTTCAAAAAATATATAAGGCATATGTGTTCCCAAGAGATTCTATAGCTTCTTCGGGATGACATGTTTGTAGTTGAGTATTAATATAGGCATACCGACCATTATAGGTACTCAATAAATATGATACTACCAGTGATTTAGGGATCATAACTCTGAGCGAGATGTGTTTAGGGACATCCGATCAAGCACTATTTCTCATTGAATTACTACTTATGTTAGAATATTAAAGAAAAAAATTTTGGTTTAATGTTACTTGGCTGAGCGGATACATCCACGGAATGATAATAGTAGGAAATCTGGGAACCGACGGTAGTCAAAGAGACATATATGTGTAAGATATTTCGAGAAGAAGAAATTATAGGGACGAATGAATCTACAGGGTAGAGGATGAGGAAGAGGATCTTGGACTGTAGTAGTAGTTAGTATACATTTCGACATGTTACAACCACCTCCCCATTGTGGTCCCCACTAGGCTCAGGGAGTTGTAAGACATGATAAGGGAGTAGGTGAATGCGGTCAATGAGTGTGACCTAAGGGCTCAAATATTTATTTGAGGTATGATATGTGTTTACTATTGGATGCTGTATTAATAGACATAAGTACTAATCATTCATATTTTTTCATTAATCTTGTTTAAGACCTAGAGTTTCCGATTAAACTGTTCACTAGATCCTTATGTCTATAAAAGCCTATGGTAGGAGACTCAATCATCACACTTATGTCAACGGTGTGATATGTCCCTTGAGTTGAGAGTTTTAGTTTGAACCTCTTGTTGGAAGTGTCAAAGACTTAAAACTCTTGTTTGGGTATGTAATAGTCATCTACAATTTATGCTCATATTGAATAATTTTGGAAAAAAGATGTGGTATGTCCACAACATTAGAATGTGTTTTTCATTGGTTTTTAAAAAAGGAATCCCATGTATCACGAGATTAACACATGAAAAAGAGGGTGAAATTGATCACTCCTAAGTCTGCAAACCATAACCTCGTGGATGCATGGATTTTGAGTTTTCAGTTCCCAAAATTTGTTGAAGAGTGCAAGATAATCCTTTCAAAATAGGTTTACATGATTTCCTCCTCATAGGGAGAGGGACTTTTGCATTTACACGTACCTAGGGATGGCACATATATCTAAAATTTCATATTAGATGGATCCCATAGAGCTCCGGGAGATGACAACATATTTTAGAGAATGTTTAACTGTCTAATCCAATCAGATGAGTCTTAGGTATATATTCCCATAGAAGGACCTGAAATGAGACAACAATGATGGATGGAGTTACTCTAGAAATATTACTTTAAGATTGTATACACTCATAGGAAGGGAAAAGTAGTTGCAGACGCACTCTGCAGAAGGTCTGGTCAACAACATATTAGTGAGGGAACATAATAGCTAGCTACGATGCCGATATCATTCGTGGATGATGATGGATCATCTTACCTCAAGTCTATGATTGTCATTCCCCAACTACTTCAGCATGTTATGGAGGAAGAGTATGTGGATGTTTACTGTGAGGCCCGATCTACTCAAATATCCTCTGGACATGCTCCTGATGAATTGTTGATAGGTGGGGAACATGTCACCCGTTTTAGAGGACACACCTTGGTACCCATGATTTTATAAGAAGATGTGTGGAGGGAAGATCATACATCTTCTTTGGCAGTGCATCTTGGTGTGAAGAAGATTTACTAGGACCTTCAAAGATAGTACTGGTAGTCATGGATGAAGGAAGAAGTTGAAGAGTTCATTTCACAATGCCACAATTGTTAATAAGTGAAAGTGGAGCCTGAGGTTCCCGTTCGATTGAGTAAAACTTTCACCCCCTATTAGATGGTTAGATAGAACAGACCAGACAAACCGTGGAGTACATGGTTCATGCTTGTGTTCTAGTTTCTGGTCAAAGTAGGAAGAACCCCTCACAATTGGAAGAGTTTTCATACAACAATAGCTATCACTCCACCATTGACATGCCACCATTGGAGGCCTTGTATGGGAAGCCATGCAGACCACCTTTGTGCTGAACAGATTCTGAGGAGTCATCACTCATGGGTTCGAAGTTGGTATGGGCTACCAATGAGAAGGTTTGGATCATCCAAAAGAAGATGAAGACTGCACAAAGAAGATATAAATCTTATTTCAATAGGATACGTAGAACCTTAGAGTTCGACGAGGAGACCATGTTTTTCTTTGGGTCTCACCCTGACAGGAATTGTAGAGATTTCGCCGGGGTGGCAAGCTATCTCTAAGGTTCATCAAACCTTTCCAGATCCTTTGTAGAGTATGTCAGGTGGAGAACCGCCTAACCCTTCCCCCACACATTCACTAGGTGTATACTCCATTCAATTTATTGAAGCTGAGAAGGTACGTGCATGATCCATTTCCCGTTATCGACTGTGGTGAGTTGGACATTGACTATGGTGTGACTTTCGTGGAGTTCCCAGTGGAGATAGGGGATTGAATGGAGTGGGTTGGTCAATTGCTCTGTTGTGAGTTCTGAGGCACCATAGGAACCTCTATGAGAGCACATGGGAGCGGGAGGCTATGATACTTGCTCAGTATCCCCACATGTTTGATTTTCCTTTTTTTGTATTTCGGGGACATAAAGCCCTAATGTGGGGAGAATGTAAAGACCCATAAATTATTATAATTTATTTAATTATATTGAATTATTAATAGTCTAAAAAATTAAATTTCACATGATTCCGAGGCCTGGAGTTCATGGAATGATCCGTTGAAAAAATGTTGAGATTTAAATTGGTGCATGAGTAGTTTTATTGAAAATTTGGAATAACACTTATAAAAGTGACCAAATCATAAATATGATGGCACCATTACGTTCAGGATGGTGAGATTACCCAAGGTAGAAATCAATTTTAGTCAGTGCAAGCCTCTAGTGAGAAAAACCAAAAGTTCCAAAACCGTAATAAAAATAATTAAATAATTTTTTTTTTCAAATTCTTATAACCCACGAATGGTGTCTCCGATTAAAAATATAAAACCACCACTGGGCTCGTGATGGTATACATCCCTTAGGAAGATCATAACATTCACCAGCACGGGCCAATAGTGAAAGTTAGTGTTTGGCTATAAATAAAATAATTATCTAACAATTATTTTATTTTTAAATACTGTAACTCTTAAATGGTAACTCGGATTTGAAATCTGATAGTACCGTTGATCTCATGAAGGTGTGTTCCCATTATGAAGAGCCCATCCTTGATCGACACAGGTCGAGGGGGATTGTTAATAATTATTGAACATTTTTTAATGTACGTTCAGAAAACATATGAGATGAGATTTCTATCATTGGAACCTATGCTCAAATTAAAATTCTGATGGCACCGTTGAATTTTCAGTTTCATGATTCACTTAGGAAAAGCTCAACATCGACTGGAAAGGGTCAAAAAAGTATTTTTTTTAAAATTTACAAAAAAAAGTAAAATAACTCAAAATTTATTTTATTTTTTCCATGTGACCATTGAGCGATGTTGTTGGGACCGTGGTGTAATTCCAGGCATGAATGGAATTCATTGAATTACATGAAACTGGGGTTGTGTAACCACAATGTTCATTGAATTAATGGATCATTAATTATGGTTCATTAATGAACCACATTAATGAAATGCGACGTGAGTAGTATTATCACTTCTATTTAAACAATTCTTGAGCATATGTTTTTGTCTCTCATTAGAGGAACCTTTTAATAAATGCCAGAAACGTCTTCAACAAACATAGAACAATGCTTCAACAGCCATTGGACGATTTGAATCTGCAAATTATGGGCCACAGTGAACACCTTTGAATACGAGTCCATCTCCCTCATCCACAACATCTTCTAATGAGTTCAAGATAGGAGATTGTCATGAATTGTTTCTAAGTGTTTTATGAACTCATATTCTCTTGAGGATGTTTGAACTCCCCACTTGTTAAAATGCAAATTAAGAGGGTGTGATCCAAACCGAACAAGGCTAGGACCCACCGAAATTTGTGAATTGGTGGCGTTCTTCATGGGCAACAAACCAATCCGGTGGAAAGAAGAAACCAGGAGCCACATAGTGATGGCAGTATCCCATGAGGCCCATAGGCGTAGTTGAAAAAAAAACAGTCCTCTGGAGCCTCACGGGAGGCCGGTAGAATCTCCACCGGTGTTGTGTCACTGATGACCATAGGAGGTTGTGGCCATATCTCTTAGCTCTCAAAGAAGTGGTGGTGCCCAAAGGCACTACAGAGGACAAGGGCGGCTGACCATTTCTAGCCGAGTTGATGGATGGAAGCATTCCATGAATGAGGGATGCGACTCCAAGCCACGGGGAAGGAAGGCCCTGGCCCAATGGGTCTTGCAATTTACTGGTCCACTGAGATCGTCCAGGTGGAGCGGCATGAAATGGAATCACTGATTGATGGGGCCAATAGAATTTAGTCCATTCTGGTGGGGATCTGACCCCCGCACCTTGCTGGCGGGATACACCCAGCAAGCGGACCATGTTGGTCTTGTGGCCCGATTGGCCGCAGCCGTCCGGGTGGGCCGGGCCATTCCCATGGCCCTGGACCTTGAAGGTAGGCCCTGCCATAAAGGGCCAAGCCTTGACCCTTCGGTCTAGGCCCCACAGGCTGTGTCAAGTCAGTCTGACCAATTTGGACACGACCCTGACCCATTTAGTCCTTGTTTCACTTAATGGGGCATATCTTCTAAACTAGACTTGAGTTCGACAAACCGTTTGTGGTGCTGGAACCCTTAGGACGATGAGTAATATTTGAGATATATCACTTGGGTTATGGAAAAGACTGGAAAAAATCTAGGTGGGATTGAACTCAATTTCAACCAGGCCCCCGTCACTATAATACCCACAACATACAGACCCAGAGTCTGATTGTCAGGCCACCTGTTGCAATGGAACCCTTATGACACGACGATTCATCTGGTAAATTTTTTGTGAGAATTTGTTGAGGTTTAGTTACAACCCATGTAATTATGTGTGGATCATCCCAGAATCTAGCATTCATTGTGCGGGAATCCAGGGGCTAGTTGTTACATGATGATGGAATATTGATCCTCTGTGGGTTAGAACCTAGAGATCTTCTATGGGTCAACACTTATCGATCTTTTGTGGGTCATCCTTAGCGATCCTTCAAGGGTAAGCACATAGCAATCCTCCACTGGTTCGCATCCAACGATCCTCTATGGGTCAGCACATAGTGATCCTCTATGGGTCACCACAATGTGAACCTCTATGGATCACCACTTAGCGATCCTCTGTGGGTCTGCATGTAGCGAGCCATCATGGGCCATCACCTAGAGATCCTCTATTTTTCAGAATCTAGTGATCCTATGTGAATCCACACTTAGCGATCATCTGTAGGTTATCACGTAGGGATCATCCTTTGTCTGCACCTTGGGATCATCTATGATTCATCACCTAGAGATCCTTAGTGGGTCAGCACTTAGTGATCCTCTGTGGGTCAGCAGGTAGCGATCCTCCATGGGTCAGCCCCCAAAGTCCCTCCATGGGTCAGCACCTAGAAATCCTTGGTGGGTCAGCAGCTAGAGATCCTTTTTAGGTCAGCACGTAGCGATCCTCCATGGGTTAGCCCCTAGCGATCCTCTATGGGTCAACACCTAGAGATCATCTGTGGGTTAGCACATAGCGATCCTTTGTGGATGATCACTTAGAGATCCTCTATGGGAGAACACCTAGAGATCCCCTGTGGGTCACCACCTAGCGATCTTATGAGGGTCAGCACCGAGACCCCTTGAGCGGTTCATCAGTAAAAGCCTCTCGATAGACCAATATGATCTTTCATTATGACTAATAATTGTTATTCTTGTTCTTTATTTTGTATACCTTGTATGAGATGAGTCTTTTAACTTGTGGTTTGTGATTTAGATAATGTTTTGTGATTTTTACATTGTGGAATTCTGATAGACCTTCAGGGGACTTGCGGTCCGTACTGGGTATTGTTATACTCATCCCTGCATAGGCTTCTCCCGCACCTTGTTGTGCTTCGTGAAGATGATGGGCAACATGACCAAGATGTGGAAGTCAAGACTAGAAGGTGTAAAGAGGTGACCAATTGGCATGGAGAGTCACAATGATGATATGTACCTACCCATCAGGTAGGGTCTTTGGTGGACGATATCAAGAGCTGTTTTCCATTTTTCTGTACCTTCTTTCTAGTAGGGCATGTATATTGTCCCCTATACATTCAGTATTTACTTTTTCACATAGTGGGGGTTTTTAGTTGTGGTTATACCTTTCTTCATACATTGTGTTTTACATATGTGAAGTGTGCCTTGTCTATGTGTGTACAGGTTTTGAGGCAATGCTTTCCCATTTTAGTGGTTTGTCATTCTAGTGCTAGTACCCAACCCCGGGTCTATGGATGGTGGGATTGGGGTAGTCACGGTATGGGACCCGGTGGATGTTTTGAGATATTTACCAAATTAATTGGAGGGAGATATAGGTCCCACACATATCATAATAAAATAATTATTACATGTTCCATAAAAACATAAATCATTTTCCATAGCATAACCTATGAAATAAAGTGGGATTCTAAAACACCATTTCATCATAATATAATCCATATAAGATAAATGGACATCATAAAAAAACAATTCCATCTTAAAAACTACTATATAATGTAATCATAGGGATATATAAAAAACCATATGTCATATTAGATGGAAGATAATTTTGATAAACCATTTAAACTTATTACTCGAGGAAAAAATATTTTCTTCTTCAAAAACAGTTTCTATTGTCAAAATTCTACATAATTTAAAAAGAAATTAATTTAGTTGAAAATAGATATGAAATAATGTATAGTATATATCATGGAAATAATTAATCATAAAACCATAAAAATCCATTCATACGGTAAAAGTTATACAAAAAAATTCTCCTCGTACATGTGCTGGAAAAGTAAAAAAAAACCATATAAGGAAAAAATAAATATTACCTCCATACCATGTAGTAAAAGTGAGAAATTTATAGAAATGAATTTAAAAATAAATGTTATAAAATTAAAAAAATTTGTAAAAACATTTTAGAAAACATGTTCGGTGATGTTAAATATAACCCCAGTAAATACTTATGTATTAATAATCAAGGATAAAAATGAGATTGTAAAATTATCCCTTAAATTAGATATGATTTTTTCTATATGTGTCGTAAAATCATATATATTGGATTTGAACATATTATTAACTTGTAAAAGGACCAATATAATATTTATGATTTCATATATGATTCACTTACGACTTCATATTACCGTTCATTGGTCAATTCCAAGTTAAATAGTGTTTGGGGTAATAATTGTTTCATTTATTGTTCGTGTTTGGACTTGTTATTCTTCATATGATTACATAAATCCGGATTTTATTACTTATATAATGTAAAACATGACATTTATATCATATATATTCAGTATATAAATATATATAAATGATATATTAATGGAATGCAATACACCATTCATGGAGATGGTGGTCTCTACGTATGCCTGAACACTGTTTTTTTCAAATTAAATTTAATAGAAGTAAGTAAATGAAATATAAATCTTCATAAATATAGAAGCATTATTATTTAATATATTTAATAGTTATTTTATATATATACTTTATGGTTATTCATTAATGGTTAACATGGATAATTAATCTCATTGCGTCATGGATATGGGAATTCGTACGTACGCACTAGCGACGATATTGTTCCAATAGTTGTTGAATGGTATTGAAGTTGATGGTGTATAGTATCACAGAATCAGTATCATGTTATAATAATAATTTATTTTTAATATTTACACCATTAAACACATCCATGTAAGGTGGTGGTGAAAGGAATATGACACCACGATGTGGAGAAGGTAATCCACACACACACACACACACAGTGATCTTTTTTTCGTAGGATGGATAGAAGAAGAAATAGGGTCCTTTAATATTTATAATAACATATCAATATATTAATCATTCTGATGTCATTAATTTTTACTAAAAAAATGAAATAAAAATAAGTATAAGAAGAAATAAATTTTAAAGAGTTGGTAGAAGTGATTACCTCTTTCTCGACGTTCCTCCTTTAAATTTCCTCATAGGGGACTAGTGTTGGTATTTTGAGAAGACTAGAACTTCTAGAATGTTAATAGGTAAGTATAGAAGATAAATTGTTTAGGTTTGTCCGATATTGAAGCCGATAAATGGATATAAGAAGAAAGGGAGGAGGTGACACTTTATAAGAAAGGAGAGGGAAAATTTAGGAATGTTCCAAAAAATAAATTGATTATAAATACAATTTTGATTTAACATTGTCCAATACAAATTATTTATAAGATTATATTATTTTGTTTTGAATACCAATCATCCAATAATTTTTTTAAATGTTCTGAAGATTTTTTATCCTAATCTTTTAGATTTTACCCTTATTTACCCTTTTTAATGATATCGTGATATCATGTTATTAACACATTGTGGGTTAATGTTATTACCATATAATTTCAAACAACACCAAAAAATTATTTATGAAATATTTGGACTTATGTTAACCATTTGACAGAATATTTGAGTTTTAGGAATTTAAAATCACTTAATAAACTATTTCATGTTCTAATATATGAATTGTGTCAATTTTGGACTCTATTCATACATGACATTTTTTAAAATTCATAACTACCTGATTACTTAAAAATAAGGAATTAACTAAAATATAATATGTCAATATCATCTAAAATATTCAGGGATGGCATAAAAATAACCAAATTAATTTTTTAAATATTTATAAATTTATTTATTTTATTCTTTCATTAATGAGGTAATGACTACATCATGATTGTGTCATTAATAAATATATTTATCTAATGTCTAAATATTATAAATAAAATACCATGTTTTAGGAATTATTTTTAGCTTTTCAATATCAATTTATAGACCCAGATATATATTATATAACCTCATATTATAGCCAATTTAGTAAAATATATATGTTGAGTTTATAATTATCTTAACATTAAATTAATTCTTATAAAGTGTCATTTTCACATCTAAGTGAATCCATGGGGTCCAAAAATCTACCCAAGGACGACCATGGTCGAAAATATCTATTATATTAGGACATGTGTTATGGAAAATTTAGTATTATTATAATATTATTTTTTACCCTCATTTACCATATTTACACTTTAACCGCGGTAACAAAAAAAATTACTGAAGTTAGTAATCATAACATCCAAAAATATAAAGTTCTTTTTTACACAATTTAAACATTAGGATTCTAAATATAAAAATTAATTAAATTTTCTTAAACAATAAAAATATATTCTATTTATACATTGAAACCATTCAATAATCTATTTTATTCATATAATGTATTTCGATGAAAAATGATTTTTTAAATTAAAATGTAGCATGTTTTCACTATTCATCAAAATATGAATGTTATCAGGAAAAACTCAAAAATTGATCCAATGTGATTTATATGCCCCGATTCTAAATAAAAATATCATCTTTTCAAATCTAACTTATAAAATTATCCAAATCTAGATTTAAAATGTGTGGGCCATCAAAAGGCGGTAAAACATTAATTTCATGAAAAATATTTCATTTGTCCAAAAAAAATATTTTGTTCTCATATCATATGTAAGATATATTATAATGTCATATAAAATTTAATATTTGGTTTATATTATTCATAAAGTCAAGTTTATATACTAATTGAATAACATATAGTTGTTTAGTGAAACTCGGTATTGTATACCACACAAGTTATCGAGGAATGATTCTCTTGCGGGTAACGAAAGTCATGTGAGTGTTGTGTGTATTGAAATATTCATGTTGTGTTGTGTATAATATAATCCAAACATTGTTATTTTATGCATTGATAAAAATCTATACTCAATGTTGTGTTAAATGAATTCTATAAAAGGAACTTTAAACTGTGTTCAATTCATGCCAAGAATAGGTTTCTGTATACTGTAAGCTAATACGATGTTTAATATAGGTCAAGATAATCTCGGGAAAATATACATCACAAGACCTTAAATAATCCAACTCATTAAATCTCAGGGTGTTACAATGATGGACTTACCAGATATAATCATCTACCTTGTGGAAAAAATCAATCAAAACATTATTCAGAGTATTGGGCCATATTTTAAATAAATA
Source organism: Viscum album (assembly GCA_963277665.1). NCBI lineage: Eukaryota > Viridiplantae > Streptophyta > Magnoliopsida > Santalales > Viscaceae > Viscum > Viscum album. The sequence continues at coordinate 547,721,057 of OY728157.1, forward strand.
TATGTGTAGATACTATTTAATTTATAAATGTATCATTTTGTGGCCATTTTAAATATATAAAAGGTAATGTACATAAAATTTTGATCCAACCTTTTGTTACATCAATCTTATTCTATTCTTCGGGAAAATTAGTTCACTCTGGAAAATAAATTGATGAATTGGGAATGATGGTCATCATATGAGTTGTATCCCATTTATATCTAGATCATATTGTAATATTTAATCCATCATGAATTCAAGGATATAATGGAATATTTAAAATATTGGACAAGTTTTCATGGGACTCAATTTAGTTATTATAAATTTTCTATATCTTTGTTCTACATTGTTCGTATTAACTCCTTCTACAACAAAATATTCAAAAATGTAAAATTTATCATTTTATTAGTTATGAAAAAAATCTAATGGAATCATTTGTGAAGTTAAATTTGATATAAAATATGTAATTTACCATTCTAAATTAGTTTAGCACACTGGTACAATGGGGTAAATGAGTAGAAAATCATGGTGCGATCACCATTCTGGATTCTTATAGAGCCAATTAGAATCTAAACTGTGTATTATTGTCCATTAGGTATTTCGATATCATTATTTTTAATATATGGGATTTGGTTTGTGGAAAAAAATTCTCATCAGTTGATTCCACGAGAAAGGAATTACATAAAACAAGAAATCGAGTTAGCTCTTATATTACTTGTGTTTCATTATTTGCTTTGTTATTTATTGAGATAAAGTTTTCTTGTCTACATAGACTAAAAAATTTTAATTACATCATTACACTATGTTAATTTAATATTAGGCAACGATGGTGGTTTTAGTACCTATAGTCAATTGACGTTGATCTTGGTTATATCCCTATAATGGGAAATGTACTTGTCGGGTAGTAGAGAAGGGGACATAAAAATTGGTATTTTAGGAGGTAGTTTCATGTATAAGATTATGGAATATTTTAATATATGTAGTTTTAGGTTCAGTATAGTCTTGTATGGACATTCCTCTCATATATATCAATTATATATACTCTTCTAGATAGATATTGGATGAGACAATTCACTGATTCAGAGGGATTAGTCATTTTTGGGACTAGGGAAGCTGAAGATTGGCCTCCTTTTTAGATCATTAGACTGGATAAAATTATATATGTTCACAACCCATTTTTGGACCTATTATACCAACATGAGGTGATTATTCATTACTTTCATTCAACAATGATGGTGGTGCATCTCATTGTTACCAAGATGTATCGTGATTTATGTCTCCAGTATTGGTGGTTAGGGATGAATTGAGAGGTATCTGGTTTTTCCTTGAGGCAGTCCACTGATCATCATGTGAAGAAAAAATATTAATAGATAGATATACATTTACAATTGTTACCCATTCTTTATTGTAAATACGATGATTTAGTGATGGATTTAGTGATTTGGATTCAGAGTTCGTCGTGATTTACCAAAAATATGTGGGTTGTTGTTTACAAGACCATACACCACACCCAATTTTTTATTTACTAGGGATATATATTAGTAGATGACCATGGGAGACGTTTTATACATGAAATAGTGTGACATGATGGGGGTTCCTCAGACCATTGTATCATATAGTGATTCCCAATTCACATTTAATTTATTAAAAAGTTTCTGATAAATTTGGGTATATAGGTGCATATGAGAACATCCTACCACCATCATACTGAATGAAAATCAGTGTTCACAAATCCAGTTCTTGAAGAAATTCTAGGACCATCTGTTGTAGATATTGGAGGCGCTATGAACAGGGATACACCAATAGTTCTATTCACTTAGGAATGTGGCTATCAGGTGAATATACATATGTCACATTATGAGTCAGTTTATTGTAGGCCATGTTGATCACCCTTGTGTTGGTTAGAGAAAGTGGTGGAAGATTATTTTAGACTATATCTCATGAGGAATACATTAAAGTATGTCTAGTTGATTTGGAAATGGATGGCTACTACATATTCAAGAAATAAATTTAGTTTAATCGTAAGAAACATCTTCTAGAGTTTGAGATCATGGATCAGGTCTATTTAATTGTTAGATCGAGGCTAAAAAATCAATGTATTTGGTTAGGGGTAATATTTCACAATAATATGTGGAAATGATCATGATTATGGAGAATTTCAGTCTAGTAGAATATCTGTGGAAATTACCTCATAGGTACCAAGATATGAAAAAAATATTTCATGTATCTCAGCTTTGTTGTTCTTAGTCAAACATGTATCATTCTATGTTTCTGAATGATTTTGAGCTTTAGTTATATGTTTCTTATTAGGATGAACGTATACATATTGTTGATATTATAATTATGGATATTATAGGACATTCAATTCCACTCGTATAGTATTTATGGTAGCACAACCATTTACAAGACGAGACTTTTGAGTGGGAGTTCGACATACTGCTAAGGGGATAAAATTATTCTATAATGATTATTCACCACAAATAAAAGGGAAATTTTAAGATTAATTAATTTTATGGGGAATATTTTATATCGTTGGGTTTAACTATGAAGTATTGAGGTCTTAGTTTCTGGTTTCTTCGTTGTTTTTGTATTATTGTGATTTCATAATGAGATCACATGAGTTTCAGGGGTCACTGAGACTTGTTCGAAGCCCAATGTCTGAATTGGTAGAGATATAGATGAACCACAAGATTAGGAGTGACTCTATACCACAAGTCACATAGACAAGAATAAACATTATGGGCTTAACAAAGTGAGGAAGGGGTCCCATGGTTTTAGGAAAACATGCCTCTAGGTGTGCACACCCATACAAGAGATCTGCATTTTTTTGTAGAGGATTCCATCATGGATTCCATCATGGACTCCAAAATCATGTGCATGAACCATGTGATGACCCCCTTGAGATAGAGAAGGGATCATTTTTTGGTGCATAGTTTGTCCAATAATGTGACCAAGTTTTTTGGGTGAATTTTACATTCATCCATTAATGATTATAAATGATTCATCCCTGATCGTATTCCATTTCCTCTACAAAGTGGTTCCCTTATTTTACACCACATATAGATTTCATAAATCCATATCTGATGGTTTTGTGTGGATTATTTGTTTAACACATATCCATGTATTTTCGGTTTCATTAGATTAACATTGGTGAGTTCTGTGTTTGTTATGTGTTGTTTTTCAATTGGATTCATATTTAAGAATTTATTTTTATAATAGACAATCTATCCAATTTCTAGAGTCTTCATCCATTCATAATTTTTCATTTGATTCATACAGAATCAATGGTCAAAAATGGATGACTGTTATACTATATACCAATATTAATCATTATATGACATTCATTTATGTTTTTGTTATTTATAAAAATTTTTATCATTGATACACACACCAAAATATCTAAAAATAAAACTTCAAATAACTAAATATATTTTTTATATGAATGGGGAACTTCTAGGATTCCCATTGTGTGACCTTGTGATGGTTTGTGGTCTTTCACATCAATAAAGGCCACCCATGGGTTGTTCCCTTGTATATTACCTATGTTGTACCACCGCATTTGAGTGTAGGTCCAGAACAAATATCGTGAGATATTTAATGTGAATTTAATATATTTTGTATTTTTGTTTAAACCTTGTTTTTCCAATTCACTGTAAATAAAATTATTAAATTAAATATACATTTTTTGAGGTGGCAGTTTCCTCATTTTCATGTAATGGTTTATGGTTAAATTTGGTAAATGTTTAATTTTGATAAACAATGATTTTTATGGATGGAGTCATTGATTTTGAATGATGAGTGATTTGGTTGATTAATTGAGCTGGCAGGGGATGTGTGGGATTATCACAATGGGTCCTGATTACATAGATTCCGTGGATATTTACCCCATGAAACTTTATTGGTGTAGTGGACTCCTTAGGACTTTTATTACATTGATCTAGATATTGTAGCATTATGTGGTCCATGATACCCCTAGGATTAAAATATATTGGACTCATGTTGGTCATGGTATTTGGACATGCTCCTTGTAAACTACCCAATTATTTACCATGCTTCCATTAATATTCTCCTGAGACTTAACAAAGATTTCTCAGTTTTCTATATCTTCGATCCATCCCATGATGGTAAATCAGTTGAATACAAGAAAGGGATGTTGTGGATGTTATACAATAGAATACATAGTGAGGACATTGTAGATGATTTACAATCGATTACAATGTGTGAAAATTATGTATATTTTTCGGTGATTACTAATCAGCTTGGTATGGATATCCATTTTAATTTGTTACACTAAATGTATTACAATATTTTACTTCAGCTTAACAGTTCACCTTGTTTATATGATATTGAATACAAGTTACCGAGTGCATTTTTCAATTGGTAAGGATATGACTTTAGATTATTTATAGTAATATATATGATATCTTTCACATTGATTTTTCTTATATTACAGATATTGGATTGTTATATACATCATTGGTGGTAGCCAACTGAGTGGAATCTCACACTATATACATACTGATGTTGGGCGGCAAAAAGTATTTCATGGGTACTGGTAGGGACCAGGGAGAACACCCACAGTATGATGGTTTATTTTTTATGTTCATATGGTAATGGGAGTATGAGACTTATCTAAGCCCATTATGCTAGCTTCCATTGTACATTTTTGGTGTTTTTGTTATTTTGATACTTATTTTTTAAATGATTTTAGTATACATGGGTTCCTGATTTATAGATACAGGACATGAAACATCATTTAATATAATACGTCACTATTTCCATTGATTATATATTTTAGTCTTCTAGATTATTACCTTATATATACTTTCCAATTTTATATTTTATTCTACTACACGGTTGATATGATTATTCGGATGTTCTACACTATGAAATGGGGTCATGTTCTACCCATAGAGACACCCTATGACCCCACATTTAGATGGAATCCTATAATATATTGGGAGGAATTCTTGAGCTCATGTGACCCACCGAATCAAGGCACAATTTTGTGGAACCCGGATCAGGACATTACAATCACCTCCTCCTTCAGTGAATCATAATGTCAGTGGAATATCTTATCCCTCTCCGGTGAGTATAGATCTTCTAAAATAGTGAAATATAATCAATCAATCCTTTATCTAGAGATTCTATTGAATCATCATGTATTTGATGTATTTAGACTAAATTTAATTAGAACTAGATTATAGGTCTTATTTTTTGATCTCCTTTTACTTTTTTACATCATTGTTTTCCCATTGTGGGTGTTAATCATTTTCTTATGTTATTAATGGTTGGTTGTTCCACTTTATTTTTTCCATGTAATATAATCCATTATTTGATTAATCTAATTTAATTGGTTTTCAGTCGATTTATAAAACATTAATATTATGTGATATTGTAATGAAATTTTAAATGGAATTGTTTCGGGGAATCCCCTGACTACTAATGGAATGGGAATTGTGGGGTGAATTTTCAATGTGATGAAATTGATAAATCTATTTGGATGTTTTTTTGGAAGAAATTGCATTAATTGAAATGAAAAAAAAAACAAATATTGGATTTTTATTTAAAAATAATTTAAATGAGGCAAAATTTAGTGTTTTCATTAAAAAATTGAAAATGCATATTGAAATTAAATATTGGGGAATTTCATTGTAATTTTTTTTTGAATTGAACTAAAATTACTGGCTACTATTTATTGATTGGTTATTCAGATGTTGTCCTTCATAGTTAGTGGTCTATTTAAAAAAAATCAAGGATCTTGACACTATAAGAAATAATTAATGATGAAAACTGTAAAGTAATCTCTATTTCAAAATGATTATCCCTAATGGGATGTTGATGAGTTTTATTCGGCTTGAGCTTTACGGACAAGTGTAAAAATATTTATCTATGATCAAGGATTTAATATGTTTGATGATCCATTAGATATAAAATAACGTACATTAGGTAATATGACCATAGTTGATATTAAGTATGTTTGGATATATGTATGACCTTTATTATATAATTTCTTTCTCATTCCAAATGATTTTAATAAATTATATAATATAAAATTTTCATTTAAGACATGTTTGAAATTATTTTTATCCTCTAAAACGTAATATTTTTTTTAATATAAAAATTTTATTTTATTTAATTATCAATATTATTTGAATTGAAAACCTGAATAGGTTTATTATTAATGAAACATTAATGGAACCCATTCTAAGACCCTATTTAGATTTATCGATCACACCCTACATTTTTTGTTGAGTTTTTGTAGATACACTAATTTGATGACTATGAAAAGTCAGTGTGCCACTTGGAACTGGTGGATGTTTACGATCGTTTGTGCTTGGAATTATGTTGGTGACCTGTGTAGATTTGATCCATTGTTTCGTTGGATGTTGGATTTTATATTGATAGATTATAAGTAATTATTGATGTACTAGATCTATTTTTGTTATATATTTGTGTTTCTAGTATGTTCCCCCTTTACAGTGATTGGAATAAATGACTTGTATCCTTTTTATATTCATCTATTATGGGTGAAACATTTTCCCCATTAATCAATTGTGATACCATGTGCGAGTCTCTAACACACAGTGATGAGGAACACCCACTGGGTTATGTTATAGTCATCTTTGTTATTAGAGTACCTTTGTTTATTGGATAGTTCATGAATAATTGGTATCATTGAGAAGTTAAAACTAATCCCTTGATTCCATAATGTATTTTGGGATTATTTTTCATGACATAGAAGACAGTTACAAGAATCAACCTGGCCAACACCCCTTGTTACGATCCCTAAGTAAACATGACTTGTTTGGTAAAGGAATATTGTGGGATAATTTATATGACAAAATTATTTTACATAATAATGATTAGGATTGGATGAAATGAAAATTTTAATGTCCTATATAATGGGTTTGATATTACTATTTCTCTTGTTTGAGTTGTTGATAAATGTAATATATTGTGAACATAATTTTTTTAAGGATGTTGTGTAGAATCATGCTTATGATAATTCATTTGAATATACACTAGCAGGAATCCGTTGGTGAAGAACAATGTAACACCCCAAGCTTCTATTGTAAGCTTCTCTTTGAATAATGTGATAGCGTGTGTTGTACGCAACACTGAGTTCTAACACACCATAACCAATCAAACTAGCCATAATGAATAGTAATACCTACTTTTTGAAATTATATATATCTTATATTTCAAAATGGACTTCATTTTTGGATTCGGAATATCGAATTTAGCCTAAGGTGAAATTTTGGTTCTTTTCGGATAACTTTAATATTTTGATGAATAGTGAAAATTACTAAATTTTAATTAAAAACAACTTTATTAATCAAAATAATTAACAGTGATAAATTAGAAATTTGAGTGGTTTTAAAGTATATTTAGAATATATTTTTACCATTTAATATAATGTTGGTCATTGGACATAATTTTACAATTAAACTGAACATAAACAAGTGTCAATGTTTTGATAGTTATTATATCTTAAAAACATGCTTTTTGTTTTGACAGTGGGAATTAATTTTAAATTAATTTTTTCCACTTCTGTGTTTTGAATTTAGAAAAATGGATTCCATATTTGGAATCAGGATGTTCAAATTGTGTAAATAGGAAACTTTTATTTTTAGACATTTTGAATAATTACTGCGGTAAATATTATATTTACCATGGTTAAGGGTAAATCCGGTAAATGAGGGTAACAAAAATAATATTATAATAATACTAAATTATCCTAAAACGTGTCCTAGACTTATTGGTTGATACATGTTCGACCATAGGCATATTTGGGTCTATTTGGGGACCCCATGGAGCCACTTGTAGGTGATAGGGACACTTTATTTTAATTAAGTTAAAATAAGTACAAAAATGACATAAGTATATATCTTTTAGAAAACCAATTTTTACATAGGGTTATATATGTTGGATTTTCGACTATAAATATTAATTAGAAATAAAAAACGATTTCCTACATGATGATATTTTATTTTCAATTTATAGAGATTAAATAAGTTAATTTATTGATGACACAATGATGATGCAGTAATTACCATAATAGTGAAAAATTAAAATAATTGATATTATAAATTCCCCAATAAATATAATTTTAGACTTTTAATAAATTAAACTAATTTTCTAGGTTAATATGACATTTTAGGATTGATTCAATTAACGTTTTTCGAAGTAATCATTCTGTTATGATTTTTTACAAAAATCAATTATTGAATAGTGTTAAAATTGATATAAAAGAGTTATTAAAACAAATATTATATTATTAATTGATATTAAATTCTTAAAAATTTTAGGTTATGCCAAGAGACTTATATAATGATAGTATCATAATTAATGGACCACTTAGGGGTCGCTTGTATGTATATAGTAAGTTTATTAACTATATATTATAAAAATACCAGGTGACATGGTAAATGTCATACTAATTAACTAAGAGTTAAAACTAAAATATAAGGTTAATATAAGTACCCAAACCTGTCTAAATTTTATTGGTTTAGTGGTTTTCTACCTATCCCCACCTTAAAATTGGAATAATCAACTTTGGAGCCATTAGAAACAGAATATGAATTTATTATAAATTAATATTTCTAGCTTTTCCAAAGGTGCCCCTCACCCCTCTTATAAAAGAGAACTCCTCCTTATCATTTCTTCACACCTTAAAAGCCTTTTGGTTCGGGAAAACACTGCCCAAATAGTCTCCCAACTTCCCCCAATACAACCTAGAGGCATTATTTTGATCACAAAAGCCAGCCTAAGGAGCCCTTTTGATCAAATCAAAAAGGAAGAACCCGAAGAAGAGGAAATGTTTTCACCACCCCTTTTCAAGTTCCTTTCTTCTTCCACTTCTTCTTTCTTTGTTATTACCACTCTAAAATAATAACTCCAGTATCTTATATATACTGTGATGTCATTATAAATATGGTACAACCATATTCAGTATTCTATCCACCATTTTAATAACATGTCACCGTACGTGCGTACGTACGGCTTACCGTCTCCACGTCGTGGTGTAACTGTTATTCAATATATTATTATTTGGATGGGTATAATAATGATGTGTAACTCATGTAAATAATAAATATAAAATGTTAATAATTATGTATATATGATATACCATCCATTTATATATTATTTTAATATCAAAATAATGATATTGTCGCTCGTGCGTACGTACGCACTACCGTCTCCACGAACGCGATGAGATTCATTATCCATCGTATCCATTAAAGTATAATTATCATTTGACGATTTAAAAATTATGTTTAAGGACTTGATATCATTCTGTATATGAATGATATACAACCTATCCATGAAAAAAATGGCTTATGTAACATAACATATAAAAGAAAACGAGTAAGTTAACACCTGAAACGACGATAATTCAAAGATATTATTAACAAATCAATGTTAAAAGATCATATATGATATCATATTAATATATATGATTCTTGTATAATTTAATAACAATTATTTCACCATTATACATGAGGTTAACCTACCCCAACCAAGGAAAAGTACAAGTTAAGGGTTATTTCACAATCTCTTCATTATCCGAGGTTGTTTATACATAATAATCTACTGGGATCTCTTTATCATCCACATCCATGTTTCTTAAAAATGTATTTCAAAACATTTTTACTATTTACTAGAATTTTAGTTAAAGTCATTTATACCCTTTTTGACTTTTATAAGTGGTTTATAAAGGAATATTTCCGTCATTTTCAAAACAAGGTCCTTTTTAACCTTTTCGGCAAAATTAATGTAAGAATTTTTTTTAACTTATACAGCGGGTGCGGCTATTTTCCTCCGTTATAAAATCTTCAAATCTTCCCTTACAAGCATATAAGAATATTTTCAAAGAAAATGTTTTATTTTATATGTCTCTTAAATGATTTCAAAATAAAAAGAGATATTTCTCTAAAAGAGTTTTGATTTCATCTATGTCAACATCCTTTTTTGGATTTTACGCTTATGTGATGTTGATTTATTATGATACAAACTTCTATGTTGTATTGAAGGTTTTGTGATATGTTTGACCATGGATGTGCTATTTTTATACCATTCATGGTTTATGGTGAAAGTATTGACATTTCGTCGGCTAGTTTTATTATGAATGTTTATTTTATGTTTAAACCTTTAATATGGGAATTCATTGGACTTAATATGTGACGGGTGGAGCCCGCTATAGCTCCTCGATGCATCGGTATGTCTCATGAGACAAAATAGTTTCTTGGAACAAGGCCTTGGCAAAATCTTATTTATAGTCTTGGCACGAGGCCTTGGCTATGTGGTTATGATAGTCTGGCACTATGAATTCCATCATTATGAAAGTGGTTATTGTTTTTACATGTGATTATTCGATTAGTAGAATATCCATGTGAATAAGTAAATGGAATTATTTCATTATATTTATGCCATACAATGTTGAAAGTTCATGTTTGAAAGGCTTTTGTTTTAGAATACATTACCTTAAATGTTTATTCTTATTTATGAAAGTTTCCGCTATATTGTTATCCTTACTGGGCAATTGAGCTCACCCCTTTTCTATGTTTCATTTTTCCCAGGAAGTGAAGAAGTAAATTATGAATGACCTACATGGATAATATGTGGGGATATGACTGTGGATTATGGAGACAATATGTTGTTGTAGTAGTTTTTCATTTTATGATGTAATGTAATACTTATGAATATATCTAGTGTTTCCAAGGCTACTAAACCAATCAGTCATTCTAGATTTTATCTTTCTTGTGATCATGCCAATGTTATGTAATAATGCACCGACTCTGGGTAACTAGGGTCGGGGCATTACAGTTGGTATCAGAGGAAGTTTAATACAAACCTTGGAAGCTAGATTTATATAAACTCTGATTAGAGCACGTAGACCTAAGATGAACTTTGAGGATTATTATAGAAGAACTTCCTATAATTTTGGTATTGTAGAGATTTTGTGAGTTTTCTGAGCAATACATCCCTGTCTGGATACGAGCAGGTAGATGCGGCTCTGGTACAGATGTACCTAGGGGTAAAACCCGAAAACACCACTTTGATCTAGACTCGAACGGGAACTGGTGCACGACAATGGGCCTTGATGCACTCTTGGTTATGACACTCTCGGGGGATATTCTTAGGATAACTCTCATTTTCTTTATAAATCATTATGATGGGTTTATGAGTATATACTTCCTCAAAGAATTTTTTTTATGATTATGGATTATATCCATAAATTGTTCAATTTATGTTAAGTGTTTTATAAGTATGGGATTATGTATTTTGATTCTTAAACTGATCTAGTTTATGCCATTGTTTAGAAATGGCACCTGGTGGAAGAAATGGAAACCGTATCAATGCACGCACTCTATGTAGGGATTGCCCTCCTGCTCAAGATAATTATAGTGGAGCTGGTGATGCCACTGGTGCCGATCAGCAAATCACCATACTGGGATAACTTAATCAGGTTATGAATAATAACCTTACCCATATGGAGCACCCTGATCCACAGCGTGGAGGATCAATGTTAGATCGATTAATGAGGCAACAACCACCAAATTTCAATGGGAGTACAGATCCCTTAGTAGCAGAGCAATGGATAAATTCCCTAGAGAAAATATTTCAGTCTTTGAGGAGCAGTGAAAGGGAAAAAGTTATCATGGCAGTTTACCGCCTCACTGGAGATGCTGATAAATGGTGGTCATTGATTCAAAACATGAAGGAAGATGATGAAGTATCAAATATAGAATGGAGGGAGTTCAAAGATCTGTTTTTAGAAAAATACTTTCCTCGCGACCATCGAGAAGATATGGAAAGGCAATTTCTGAGTCTGAGACAGAAGGAGTATGAGAATGTCGCAAAGTATGGGGCTAATTTTACTAGGTTAGAAAGGTATGATAGTGATTATATACATAACCCAAGAAGTATGATTGATCGTTTCTTTGATGGGTTAAAACCATTTCTCCGTCGAGCATTAGTCTCACAATCCTTTTCGTCATACGAAGACATTGTCTCATGTGATATCAAGACTGAAAAGGAATTCTCTAAGTCTTATGACTTTAAAGCAAAGCAAAATAAGAAGACACCTGCTGATCAACTTGGGAATGGAAATAAGGGGAAGAAGGGAAAGGTTGAATATCCATACTGTGGTAAATGCGGGAAGAAACATCCTGGTACTTTCTTGAAGGGAATGAGAGTCTATTACAAGTGTGGTGAAAAAGGCCACCAAGCTAGTGATTGTAAGGGGAAGAAGGAAGCTACCAACGTTCAGTTCTACAATTGCAGGAAGATGGGGCATTATGCAAATGAATGTCCTAAGCGTCAGAAGAACTTACCACAGAAAAGTCCAAGGGATCAAGGCCAGGCTTATGTTATCACTACTGCTGAGGTAGAAGCTCCGATGGATGTGGTGGCAGGTAATTTAATGGTTTCCTCAAGTTTATCAAATGCATTATTTGATTCTGGATCATCGCATTGTTTCATATCTTCCCAGTTTTCTAAGAAAATTAGATATTTCCAATTTGATTTAACAAGGGAGTTGTCAGTTAAAACTCCAAAGGGAAGTATCATTGCAACAAAGTTTTGTGAATTAGTTCCCATTAGAGCACATAAATGTTCTTTATATGCTGATCTCATCATCATAGCTATGATTGAGTTTGATATAATCCTCGGTATGGACTAGATTTTGGACTATGATGTGAAGATTTATTGTAAGAAGAAAGAGGTTACGATTCTTGATGATAATGATAAGGAGCACCTTATCTTTAGAGCAGAATCATCACCACCAAATTCTTATTTAGATCCACCCCCAGTAGCTCAACTTAAGTCAACTATTGGGTAGGAAGAGAATGAAATTACTATGGGTGAGGAAAGGAATGTTCATGTAACACCCTGAGCTTCCACAATACGCTTCTCATTCAATAATGCAATAGCTTTCATTGTACGCAACTTTGAGTTCTAAAACACCGCGACTAATCAAAGTAGCCGTTATGAATAGTACTAACCACGTTCTAAAATTATAGAAATTTTATATTTCAAAATGGACTTCATTTTTGGATTCAGAATATCGAAATTAGCCTATGTTGAATTTTTGGTATTTTTCTGAGAACTTCTAATTTTTTTATGAATAGTGAAAAATACTTAAATCAACTTTTTTAATCAAAATAATTTATTGTGATTAATTATACTATTGAGTTGTTTTAAAGTATAATTAGAATATATTTTTACCATTTTATCCAATGGTGGTCATTAGAATTAATTTAACATTGAAATTGGAAATAAACAATTGCCAATCTTTTGATATAAATTGTTTCTTAAAAACACGCTATTTGTTGTGACAGCGGGAATTAATTATAAAATTAATTAATGCAACTTATATGTTTGGAATTTTTTAAAATAGACATAATTTTTTAATTCAGATTATCAATTATAGCTTAGGGTTAAATTTTGGCATTATTACGAAAAACTTCAATTTTTGATTAATAGTGAAACCACTAAGTGGTAGTTAAATAACTGATTTTTCATTTAAATGAAATATTACCACTTCTGTGATTTGATTTTCAAAAATCCGACATACATGGTTGTCATTAAGAAGTAAAATGTGATTCAATGAGATTAAAATAATTTTTGGTGAATAGTAACTTTTAAGTTCTTAATCACGATTAGAGGTAATTAGTGTAGTTTAAGGTAAAAATAATTTTTTAATAATATGAGATGAGATTGACACATGTCCTACCCTCATTGGATGTGCCATGACCGACCAAGAAAATCCATGGGTCAACTTGGGGACCCCATGGAGCCACTTTAGTTGGAAAATGACATAAATACCTTTTATTTAATGTTAAAGTAAAAAAATGACACAAACATAAACTGTTTTACTAAATAAATTTTTACATGGGGTTATACAAGTCATATTTTTGACTATAAATAGTCATTGGAAAGCTAAAAAGACATCCTACATCATAGTATTTGTTTTATAATTTTTAGACATTAAATAAATTAAATTATTTTTGACATCATTATGATGCAGTGATGACCTCATTATTTAACAATTTTAATAAAATGAAACGATAATGTACAATCCAAAGCTTACACTTGTCCAAATACTATTGGATGGGTATATTTAGAACCCTTATCACCTTAGCCACAAATTATATAAGTGTGGGACCTATAGAATCCGAAAAGAATTGTATAATAATGTAAAATTCCCTTACTTTCCAAGAGTGCCCCTCCTCTCCTCTTATAAAAGGCCTCCACCTCTACCACCTCATTCACACTTTCAATCCATTTGGCTCGGCCAACATCTGCCCAAATACTCTCCCAACTTCCCTCCCTTACTCCTAGAAGCCTCACTTTGGGTATAATTTTTCCCAAGGAAGCCTTTGGCTCAAATCAAAAAGAGTTACCCGATTTTTAAGGTAATGTCATATCTAATGTTGTTTTGTTTTATTTTGCTTCTCCAACCCCTTAAACTCTTTTTATTCCATTATTTTGTAACAAAACCAGTATCTAAAATATACTTGGATGTTTTTATGATAAGGATTTGTTTTACACTTACACCCAACTTTGCCTAATGGTTAAAGAACATACTGTTTCTGTGTGTGGTGAAATATTGCCTCACGAAACGATGATTGTTCAAATTCTTTTAACACCTATAATGGTGGCAATTTTGATGACACTATTTTCATATATGATATATATATTATGTTTATGTTTTCCTTATGCTTCTTTATTTCTCATTTATGGCATAATTTATGATTTCTATTATGGGTAAACGCGATAATTTCATTTTAGGAAGTGCGGACTACCGCCCCCTCAAAGTGATGTGAATCGTTAATGCCATATGTGGGATGTATAAAGGATGTAGTAAATGATATTATATATGATATTATACTGGAACTATATTATTCCTTTATATAATTATGATTTCATTCCATTAAATACGAAATAGAAATGAAAGTAGCGTTCATGCGTACGTACGGCTTACCGTCTCCATGAATGGTGCATTTCATTTCTGACCTCTAAATGTTACGTAATATTATGAATGAATGTATATACTGGATATATATGATATATATGACATCTAAATCATGAATATAATTCTGGAGATAATGGATATTCTACCAAATAAACAACTTGTAATTATAAGAAGTTTATTGTTGACTCAAGTACCAAAGATCGACAAAATGACCGTTATTAACTTAAATAATTACATAATGTTCATATCATTGTAATAAGTGATATAAAAAGGATAATGAAATTGAAAATGTTTCTCAATAAGGTATATATTAACTCTAGTTTATTATTCAGGAGGTTAAAGAACGGTTGAGTCAAGTCAGACACGAGGTAAGGGAATTTCTTAACCCAATTTCCATTCTTTGGGTTAATCTCCTACTTCCAAATAATGTCATGAAATTATTATGTCCTATTTTGTATTTTTATGTTCTTTATGTGTACCTATAGTGAATACACATAACAGAACTATTTTATTTTAAAATGATCTTTTTATGGACTTCGTCTCAATCTTTTTTAATTGAGGCATATTTTGTTTTATACACAAGTTTTCTTTTATACGGTGTATAAACCCCTTTGACATTTACGTTTATTCAAAAGGAATATTTTTATATGAAGCGTTTTGATAAACGACAAAAGGGAATGTTTTTCTTTCTGTACTTATGCGGCGACAATGACTTCTCCACCGACGTGACTATTATTTGAGTTTCGGCTTCCTCTACAAGCCATCATTTTTTTAATGAAAAATAAATACAAAGTTTTAACATTCTTTTATTTTGGTATTGAAAATGGTTTTGAAAGAGTTTTTATCAATGTGTTATATTGATATCGTGTGATTGAAATGTGGAAATGTTATGTTTCCTTTATGCATGTTTTATGTGATATGATTATGTTATGGTTTATGATATGTTTAAACCTATTCATATGAGGAATGTATTGGACTTAATAAGTGCAGGGTGGAGCCCGCTATAGCTCCTTGATGCATCAGTAGGTCTCATGAGACAACTAGACGTGGAATTGGCCGAGGCCCCTTCCCAATTTGATTTATGGTTTTGGCCGAGGCCTTAATCATTTTAGACGTCTTGGATGAGGCCTTGACAAAATGTTTCAGAATGTCCGACATTATACATTCCCTCATTATGAAAGTGGTTATTGATATTTAATGTGATTATTCGTGTAGTAGAATATCTATGTGAGTAAGTAAGTGACATTATTTGATTTTACTTTTGCCATATTATGCTGAAGTTCAAGTTTAATAAGGCTTTTGTTTAGTTATACATTTCGTTAATTGTTACTTTTTATTTATGAAAGCTTCCGCAATATTGTTATCCTTACTGAGAATCAAAGCTCACCCCTTTCAATGTTTTAATATTTTCCAGGATGTGAAGAAGTATTTTAGGAATGACCTGCAGGGATAGTTAGAAGAGGATATGAGTGTGGACTATGGAGACTTTTTTATTGTAGTTTTTCACTTTATGATGTAATGTAAGACTTATGAATGTATCTAGTGTTCCCAAGTCTACTAAACTAATCAGTCTTTCGAGACTTGATCTTTTGTGATCATGCCAATGTTACGAAGTAATGCACCGACTCTGGATAGCGAGGTCGGGGCGTTACAGTTGGTATCAGAGGCAGTTTAGTACTAACCTTGGAAGCTATATTTAGATAAACTCTGATTAGAGCACATAGCCCAAAGATAGACTTTGAGGATTAGTATAGAAGAACTTCATAGAATTTTGGTATTATAGAGATTTTGTGAGTTTTCCGAGAAATACATCCATGTCTAGATACGAGCATGTAGAGGTGGCTCTGGCACAGATGTACCTAGGGGTAAAACCCGAAAACACCGCTTTGAGCTAGACTCGAACGGGAACTGGTGCATGACAACGGGCCTTGCTGCACTCTTGGTAACGACACTCCCGGGAGATATGCTTAGGATAATTCTCGTTTCCTTTACAAACCACTATGAACGGTTATGAGTATATACTTTCTCAAAGAAACCCTTTTTATGATTATGGATTATATCCATAAATAGTTCAATTTATCTAAAGTGTTTTACAAATATGGAATTATGTATTTTAATTCATAAACTAATATAGTTTATGATATTGTTTAGAAATGGCTCCTAGTGGAAGGAATGGAAACCGTATCAATGCACGCACTCCGTCTAGGGATTTCCCTCCTGCTCAAGATAATTATTGTGGATCTGGAGATACAACTGGCGCTGATAAACTTATTACCATACTGGGACAACTCACTCAAGTTATGAATAATAACCTTACTCGTATGGATGACCCGGATCCACAACGTAGAGGATCAATGTTAGACCGCTTCACGAGGCTACAACAACCAACATTTAATGTGGGTACAAATACATTAGTAGCTGAGCAATGGATAAAATTATTAGAGAAAATATTCCATGCCTTGGGGAGTAGCGAAAGGGAGAAGGTTGTAATGGCAGTTTACCGCCACACTGGAGATGTCGATCAGTGGTGGTCGTTGATTCAAAATACAATGGAAGATGATGACGTATAGAATATGGAATGGAGGGAGTTCAAAGATCTTTTCATAGAAAAATACTTTCCTCATGACCATTGAGTAGATATTGAAAGGCAATTTCTGAGTCTGAGACAAAATGAGGATGAGAATGTTGCAAAGTATGAGGCCATCTTTACAAGGTTGGCAAGGTATGCTGCAGATTATATACGTAACCCAAGAGGTAAGATTGATCGTTTCTTTGATGGGTTAAAACCATTTCTCCGTAGAGCTTTAGTATCACAAACTTTCTCAACATACGAAAATATTGTCTCATGTGCTATCAAGACAGAAAAGGAATTCTCTAAGTATTATGACAACAAAGTAAAGAAAGAGAAGAAGAGAATGGTGGAACAAGAGACAGATAAAGGGAAAAAGGGAAAGAAGGATTTTTTCTTATGTGATAATTGTGGGAAGAATCACCCTGGTACTTGCCTAAATGGAATGGGAGTTTGTTATAAATGTGGAGAAAAGGGTCACCAGGCGCGTGATTGCAAGGGAAAGAAAGAGGCTATCAAAGTTGAATGCTACAATTGTAGAGAAATGGGTCATTATGCAAACGAATGTCCAAAGCGTCAGGGAAACTTACCTTAGAAAAGGCCAAGGGATCAAGGACAATCTTATGCTGTTACTACAGTTGAAGCAGAATAACTAATGTATTGGTGCTTTTGGACTCATGGATTATATTCTGATTATTAGAATAATGTGATATATATATAAGGATTGTACTTCAGTACTTGTTGATTTCAGTAAGGTTTTAATATGTTGAAGGTAATTATATTTTTAGTATGTGACAATAAGAGAAACTTTACTTTTTTTGGGGAATCTGATAAATTGATTTTGGAATTAAGGAACCTTTTAGAGAGAAGTCTGGACAGTGGTATTTTGGATAACTATAAAGGTTGGAGTGGATTAAGTTTATCTTTGGATTGTATTGTTTAAGGTTAAAAAATTTATGAAGAATATTTTTGGAATATTATAAAACTATAGTTTTAGGAAAATGACAACCTTCAGGGTGGGGCATAACCCGTCGCCTCGGACAAAGCTGCAGGAATCGAACCCACAATCATAGCGCGACATGCCTTTATTTCCTACCACTAGCCTACAGGAAGTCCCTGGTTATTAAAAAATAATTTTACTAATCTAAATGGTATGTGTTATCATTTGTAACCTTATAAAATTAGTATAAGTATAATATTTTTTAGTTCTATTATCTTTTTGAGTGAAAGATGAGTCGAAGGTTGAAACTCTAATTGTCAAGCATAAATATATATATACCTATCTCTTATTCAATGAATAAATTAATTCTTAAACTTTGGTAAAGGGATATTAAAACAAAAAAAATGTGTTATCCTAATACCTTATGTCTTGTTGAACTGATGATATTTTAAATCAACATAGATTGAAGGCTTTGAGGCCCTCAATTTGAAAGTTGATTGTGATTGATGAACTCAATCACTCCCAACAAATATTTACGTTTTTCCTCCAAATATATGTCTCTAATTTCCACCAATGTTCTCCTAATCGAGATCATAATTGGGTGGTGACTTTTTCATTTCCCTTTCCCTCTTATTAAGACTAAATTTTATTAACCTTATTTTCGATGTGGGTTTTCCACAAAGGTATTTTCTATTTTCAACCTTTTATTTTCCAAGAAAAATTTCAAATTGAGAGGATGCAATTTATTGAAGGAGGGGATAATGTAACACCACGAGCTTCCACAATACGCTTCTCATTCAATAATGCAATAGCTTGCATTGTACGCAACTTTGAGTTCTAAAACACCGCGACTAATCAAAGTAGCCGTTATGAATAATAATAACCACTTTCTAAAATTATTGAAATTTTATATTTCAAAATGGACTTCATTTTTGGATTCGGAATATCGAAATTATCCTATGTTGAATTTTTTGTATTTTTCTGAGAACTTCTAATTTTTTATGAATAGTGAAAAATACTTAAAACAACTTTTTTAATCAAAATAATTTATAGTGATAAATTATACTATTGATTTGTTTTAAAGTATAATTAGAATATATTTTTACCATTTTATCCAATGGTGGTCATTATAATTAATTTAACATTGAAATTGGACATAAACAATTGCCAATCTTTTGATATAAATTGTTTCTGAAAAACACGCTATTTGTTGTGACATAGGGAATTAATTATAAAATTAATTAATGCAAATTATATGTTTGGAATTTTGTAAAATAGAAATCATTTTTGAATTCAGAATATAAATTATAGCTTAGGGTGAAATTTTGGCATTATTCTGAAAAACATCAATTTTTGATGAATAGTGAAACCACTACGTGGTAGTTAAATAACTGATTTTTCGTTTAAATGAAATATCATCACTTCTGTGATTTGATTTTCAAAAATCCGACATACATGGTTGTCATTAAGAAGTAAAATGTGGTTCAATGAGATTAAAATAATTTTTGGTGAATAGTAACTTTTAAGTTCTTAATCACGATTAGAGGTAATTAGTGTAGTTTAAGGTAAAAATAATGTTTTAATAATATGAGATGAGCTTGAAACATGTCCTACCCTCATTGGATGTTCCATGGCCGACCAAGACAATCCATGGGTCAACTTGGGGACCCCATGGAGCCACTTTAGTTGGAAAATGACATAAATACCTTTTATTTAATGTTAAAGTAAAAAAATGACACAAACATAAAATGTTTTACTAAAACAATTTTTACATGGGGTTATACAAGTCATATTTTTGACTATAAATATTAATTGGAAAGATAAAAATATTTCCTACATCATAGTATTTTTTTATAATTTTTAGACATTAAATAAATTAAATTATTTATGACATCATTATGATGCAGCGATGACCTCATTATTTAACGATTTTAATAAAATGAAAAGATAATGTACAATACAAGGAATACACTTGTCCAAAGACTATTGGATGGGTATATTTAGAACCCTTATAACCTTAGCCACAAATTATATAAGTGTGGGACCTTTAGAATCGAAAATCATTGTATAATAATGTAAAAGTCCCTTACTTTCCAAGAGTGCCCCTCCTCTTCTCTTATAAAAGGCCCCCACCTCTACCACCTCATTCACACTTTCAATCCATTTGGCTCGGCCAAACTCTGCCAAAATACTCTCCCAACTTCCCTCCCTTAATCCTAGAATCCTCACTTTGGGCATAATGCTTCCCAAGGAAGCCTTTGGCTCAAATCAAAAAGAGTTACCCGATTTTTAAGGTAATGTCTTATCTAATGTTGTTTTGTTTTATTTTGCTTCTCCAACCCCTTAAACTCTTTTAATTACATTATTTTGTAAAAAAACCAGTATCTAAAATATACTAGGATTTTGTTATGATAAGTATTCGGTTTACACTTACACACACCTTCGTCTAATGGTTAAAGAACATACTGTTTCTGTGGGTGGCGAAATACTGCCTCACGAAACGATGATTGTTCAAATTCTTTTAACACCTATAATGGTGGCAATTTTGATGACACTATTTTCATATATGATATATATATTATGTTTACGTTTTCCTTATGCTTCTGTATTTCTCATTTATGGCATACATTATGATTTCCATTATGGGTAAACGCTATAATTTCATTTTAGGAAGTGCAGACTACCGCCCCCTCAAAGTGATGTGAATCGTTAATGCCATATGTGGGATGTATAAAGGATGGAGTAAATGATATTATATATGATATTATACTTGAACTATATTATAACTTTATATAATTATGATTTCATTCCATTAAATACGAAATAGAAATGAAAGTAGCGTTCATGCGTACGTACGGCTCATCATTAGGATTGATTAAATTAACTTTTTTCGAAGTAATCATTCTTTTATTATTTTTTACAAAAATAAATTATTGAATAGTGTTAAAATTGACATAAAAGAGTTTTTAAAACAAATAATATATCATTAATTGATATTAAATTTCTAAAAATCTAAGGTTCGGCCAAGAGACTTATATCATGATAGTCTCATCATTAATGGACCACTTAGGGGTCTCTTGTATGTATATAGTATGTTTATTAACTATATATTATAAAAATACTAAGTGACATGGTAAATGTCAAACTAATTAACTAAGAGTTAAAACTAAAAGATAAGGTTAATATAAGTACCCAGACCTGTCTAAATTCTATTGGTTGAGTTGTTTTCGACCTATAACCACCTTAAACTTTTAATAATCAACTTTGGAGCCATTATAAACCGAATATGAATTTATTATAAATTAATATTTCTAGCTTTTCCAAAGGTGCCCCTCACCCCTCTTATAAAAGGGAACTCCTCCTTCTCATTTCTTCACACCTTCAAAGCCTTTTGGTTCGGCAAAAATTTTCCAAAATACTCTCCCAACATCCCTCACTACAACCTAGAGGCATTAGTTTGATCAGAAAGCCAACCTACGGATCCCTTTTGATCAAATCAAAAGTAAGAACCCAAAGAAGAGGTAATGTTTTCACCACCCCTTTTCACGTTCCTTTCTTCTTTCACTTCTTCTTTCTTTGTTATTACCATTCTAAAATAATAACTCCAGTATCTTATATATACTGTGACGTTATTATAAATATGGTACAACCATATTAAGTATTCTATCCTCCCTTTGAATAACATGTCACCATACGTGCGTACGTACGGCTTACCGTCTCCACGTCGTGGTGTAATTGTTATTCAATATATTATTATTTGGATGGGTATAATAATGATGTGTAACTCATGTAAATAATAAATATAACATGTTAATGATTCTGTATATATGATATACCATCCATTTATATATTATTTTAATATCAAAAGAATGATATTGTCGCTCGTGCGTACGTACATACTACTGTCTCCACGAACGCGATGAGATTCATTCTCCATCATATCCATTAAAGTATAATTATCATTTGATGATTTAAAAATGATGTTTAAGGACTTGATATAAATCTGTATATGAAAAATATACAACCTATCCATGACAAACATGTCTTATGTAACAAAACATATAAAAGAAAACGAGTAAGTTAACACCCGAAACGATGATAATTCAAAGATATTATTAACAAATCAATGTTAAAAGATCATATATGATATCATATTAATATATATGATTCTTGTATCATTTAATAACAATTATTTCACCATTATACAGGTGGTTAACCTACCCCAACCAAGGAAAAGTACAAGGTAAGGGTTATTTCACAATCTCTTCATTATCCGAGGTTTTTTATACGTAATAATCCACTGGGATCTCTTTATCATCCACATCCATGTTTCTGAAAAATGTATTTCAAAACATTTTTACTATTTACTAGAATATGAGTTAAAGTCATTTATACCATTTTTGTCTTTTATAAGTGTTTTATAAACGAATCTTTCCGCCGTTTTCAAAACAAGGTCCTTTTTAACCTTTTCGGCAAAATTAAGGTAAGAATGTTTTTTTAACTTATACGGCGAATGCAGCTATTTTCCACCGTTATAAAATCTTCAAATTTTCCCTTTCAAGAATATAAGAATATTTTCAAAGAAAATGTTTTATTTTATTTGTCTCTTAAATGATTTCAAAATAAAAAGATATATTTCTCTAAAAGAGTTTTGATTTCATCTATGTCAACATCCTTTATTGGATTTTACGCTTATGTGAAGTTGATTTATTATGATAAAAACTTCTATGTTGTATTGAAGGTTTTGTGATATGTTTGACCGTGGATGTGCTATTTTTATACCATTCATGGTTTATGGTGAAAGTATTGACATTTCGTATCCTAGTTTTAATACGAATTTTTATGTTGTGTTTAAACCTTTTCATATGGGAATGAGTTGGACTTAATATTTGACGGGTGGAGCACTCTATAGCTCCTCGATGCATCGGTAGATCTCATGAGACAAACTAGTGTCTTGGCACAAGGCCTTGGAAAATTCTTATTTATAGGCTTGGCACGAGGCCTTGGCTATGTGGTTATGATAGTCTGGCGTTATGCATTCCATCATTATGAAAGTGGTTATTGTTTTTTCATGTGATTATTCGATTAGTAGAATATCCTTGTGAATAAGTAAATGGAATTATTTCATTTTATTTATGCCATACTATGTTGAAATTTCAATTTTGAAAGGCTTTTGTTTTAGTATACATTGCCTTAAATGTTTATTCTTATTTATGAATGTTTCCCCTATATTTTTATCCTTACTGGGCATTTGAGCTCACCCATTTTCTATGTTTCATTATTCTAAGAAAGTGAAGAAGTAAATTATGAATGACCTACAGGGATATTATGTGGGGATATGAGTGTGGATTATGGAGACAATATGTTGTTGTAGTAGTTTTTCATTTTATGATGTAATGTAAGACTTATGAATATATCTAGTGTTTCCAAGGCTACTAAACAAATTGGTCTTTCGAGATTTGATCTTTCTTGTGATCATGCCAATGTTATGTAATAATGCACTGACTTTGGGTAACTAGGATCGGGGCGTTACAAACAATAAGAGGATCCTCCCACGGTCCATAACCTTGTTGAGAAGATTTTTCATTATGTTTAAGATCTAGGACATAAAACGACACACTTTCTTATCTAGGGTCCAATTATGTATCTTCATAGGGATGACGCTAAGAATCATTCCAAGGAGTTCCTCATCAAGAATCCACATATGATAAAACGATCAAATTATCCCCTAAATGATATTGATTTTTTTAGAAATATTTAGAATATTTTTGATTCCAGCAAACACCATGAATGGGTTAAGGTGACATGTGAAAAATTAAAGCTAGAGCGATATAGTATGAGATAATTGAAAATAATGGTACTGGGGTATAATATTGGTGGATTATAGATAATTTACATCAGGGTTAATTTCATTAATTAGTTTATCCAGACTATATGATAATGGATAACGATGTGGTGTTTTTGAAATATGAAATTGATTAAAAAACTATAGCGGTGTATGTAAATTTCATTATAGAACTATTTTATTTTCCACTTGAAATATTGTTAAATTGGAAGAAAAAAACTCAATGGTTATGTATGGGTATCAACAAGATATTTATTCACTATATTTGTTACTGACAATCTCATCTTATGATGACATTCTAGATATTGATTTGATAATTGGACTTGACTTTTTTGGTATATTAGTATTGTCAAAAAAAATTTATATAAGTGGTAGTGTTAGGAGTTCCTTTAATGGAATTATGTATAATAATGAGTGTCATAGTGGTCCACCTTATCAAGTGTCATATAGACCTTGTAATGTTCCTAATAGAGGACCTTTGACTTTCTTCCAGTATTGAAAGGATGTCCATTAGAAATGGGTTTTCACTGAGGTACATAAGATCTATATTCCCTATAAAAAATCAAGTCAATTATTGAAATTATGATATTTATTTTCGTCTTCATATAGTGGAACATGAAATTCAAAAAAAAATTACTATTGTGAAATCATATACTTTTTTTATAAAATGTTTCCAGCAATATAAATTTATATTGAAGTGTCATCTCTTATTAGAAGAGTCTCTAGGGGAATCCAAAAAATCTATATAGACTATGAGATGTATTGTCACAATATATTTCTCATTAGCGACATAATTATTTTATATAGATGAATATTTCACATTTTTATCAATAGGTATTCTGATCAATATAAATCATTATATAATGATTTTTTTCATATGTGATTTATATTACAATTCCCCTCAAAATGATGATATTGTGGGCTCTCAGTTTTCCTATATATATCCTCTATTTATTAATGATCTAAATTACCTCATACATTATATCTCTCAACGTGATACCTAATTATTTCAACTTTGGTAGTATTGGTTGATCACTAATAAGTATCTAATTTAATTTTTTCTTCATTGAGTCTCCATTACAATGCTTGATGTGTTGTTTCATAACATTCATAGAGAAGGAGTCTTGAGGATGAGTAAAGATTGACCATTTTATGTACGTATGGGGTATGTAATATCAATGTTTTATTTTTATCTTATTTGGAAATTAATGAGTAATTATCTCCCAATGTTTCTATGATGTTTTCAGACATTCTCCCTTATTTTTTTTGTTTTCCACGTGTTAATGATGTATAATTCACTATTGATTTACTACCTCTCACTCAATGGGTATATATTCATTCCTACTATATAGAACGACCTAAACTGAAAGAGTTGAATATTTTGATGATTGAATTTCTTGAGAAAGGATTTATATTCCTGAGTGTAACACCCTGGATGGTGCCTATTATAATTGAAACTAAATATAATGGGACACATTACATATGTGTTGATTACTTGAAAAAATTACATATAGTATCATGTAATGTCGTACCATCTATCCAATCATCCAATATTTTTTTTGAATTTTAGGTATAAAATATTCCATTAATACCTTGGAACAGTCAATATATTCTTTGTGTATCAAATCTCTGTTTATTAAAAATATTTGGAGGATCATGTGGGTCATCTGAAGATATGAATTCAAAATTTTTAGAGCTAAATAACAATATCTAAATAAATTGAAATATTGTTTCTGGATTTGGGAAGTGATGTTGTGGGAAAAATGGGCTTGGAAAATTTTTTTTCATTGATTTTAAGAAGGTAATGTACTTTTTAACTTGATATAAATCATGATATGTTTTTATGATTCAGATATTCATTGGTAAATAATGGAATTATAACCAGTTCATAAATTATTTCAAAATTATGGAATCTATCAATAATAATATAGTAAATTTATTTGGGGACAAAAATTTTAAAAATAATTAGTCTTAGATGAAATTATTTTTTGACTTATGTTGTGGTTTGTTTACTCTTCTTGTGTCCTTGAAGGGCTATATGGTCTTGTTTAACACATCGAGTTCAAGTTTGGGTTGTGTTATTATGAAACATTTTCATGTTGTAATCTATGTTTCTTAACATCAGAAGACACCTTAGATGAATTATCATACACATGACTATTAACTATAATATGTGACATCTACACTTACATGTGGGTGGCAATACATTTTAAGAGAAATGTTTAAATGTATTTTTACTATAAAAAATTGGCTTACATTTTCCTTAAAAATTATTTGAAACCTCAAGAGAGGTGTTTTTTTGGGTACATGTAGTCTTTTCATTTTGAATATTTATATACCTGAGGTAAATTGAATGTTTTAGTTGATTAATTAAGTAGAAATATTATGACAAAGGTTATTAATGAATCATTATAAGAGTTGAACATGGTGTATTTACTCACAGTTTCATTTTAGAGTATGAGGGGAAGATGCAATGGTTGTTAGAAAATGTGTTTATTTGACCTATGATCTTTACAAGATGACACTTGAATTGTCTAATTGTGATGACTAATTTCTGATCATTAGTCTCTATCATAATGGAGGGGATACCATTTCAGAGTGGTCATTCTCTTTGGAGGGGTTTATATGTTTTTAGAATATTTTTTTGTTCTTTTATCCCTGAGAAAAATTATAATGGGGGATTTCATTATTTCTCAGTGGTTAGTGAACCCCAGAATCAAAAAGATATCATATGATCTGATTTTATGATTCTAGAGGCTAGAGATTAGATGGGACATTGAATATATTTTTTCTCATAGTTACAATTTTCAATTGGTCAAGGGTAATAATGAAAGACCTTCTGGTTTATTTCATCCCCATATAGTGCTGATTTGGAAGTGGGATGCGATTTCTATGTGTAATGTCCCAGACCTGGATGCCACTATATGGTACTCCCTAACAAGTTGGCCACACGACCTCATGTGCATCTCCCCTAATGCCAGTAGATGCTAACTACCAGCGAGGGTCTATACAGTATCTATGGGGAGACTACATAACACCGCTAGATTATGTGAAATAAATAATTTATATATTACTTAATATTTTTTATTTTTTTTACTCACCATGTCACTAAATATATAATTTTCTATATCAATATACTATATTTGAATGTAATAAAATGTGTAACCATGTAATTCTTATAAAACACACAAAACAGAGTCATCTTTCAGTACATGCAAGGATGAGTTTACTGATTTCAGATGCTACACATAGCTTAAAACTAAATATTAATAATTATATAAATTCAATTTTTCACAATATTATTTTTATATTTTGAATTTAATTAATAATAATTGTATATTTTCATGTATTTTTGAAAGAGGATTCATTTTTTATTATTAGTGGAAAATAGTACATTTTCGTTGAAAATTCATTTGTTTAAATAATTACTTATTTTTATTATATTGTAAATTTATTTTAAATTCACATTACACCAAAAATATATTTATTAATAAAATATCAGTATTTCATATCATTTTTATAGTTAATTTAGAAATAATTATCTAATGAAATTTTGCGTTGTTTTAGTTTATAAACCCACTTTCTCGCACCCTCTGCGGGATTTGTGTAAAACTCAATTTTTTCATTAATATGTTTTGAATTTGGAAAAAAATATCAATTTCTGTAATATGTGTAAAAATTATAATATTATATGATAAATTTAATTTTACCAAAATGATTAGTAAATATATTAAAAATTAATTTCAACGATTAAGAAAAAATTATTCTTAACAGGAGACTAATCCTTAAATAGAATGGACAAAATGTCATAGAAACATGTAAGAAATCCATTTTATGAAAATATTTTGTCCATAAAAACACTTGGTTCTAATTTATTGAGTTATATTGTTTCATGATCATGAATGTAACCCATATAATGAGATTTTTATGGAAAAATAAAAACAATGAACCTTTCTTGATTTTAACATTTGTAAGGTGATATACTATAGAAGTAGCTACATAGATTAAGTTCTAAAAAATAATTTGACATGTAAGTTAGTTTCTTATAATGGTAATTTATCTTCTATTTTATGATACTGTATAATTAAATGAAACTCTTAACAATTTCTAACACATTTATTATCTATTTAATAGTAAAATAAAATAAACGATGCTAAAAAAATAAATGTAATGTAAATTAAGTGAAATTTTATTTTCTATTGTTTATGTAGACAAATATATCATGTTAAATATATTTTAAATTAACATATTTTAATATATATTTTTTATTTCCATTAAAATTAAAATTAAATAAATAATTTCAAAATTGACATCAATTTTATTTTACAACAAAAAATAATTTACTAAATAATTAAAAATTAATAAAATAATTATCTTATACCAAGTGATTCATAAGTATTAATATAAATAAAACATGGTATATTAATAGACCTGTTTTTATTTTACGACTAAAATATTGAACGGATGATAGTAATAATATTGTTTGCGCTATCCAAGTTAATGTAGTGTTATTTGGGGGTTACCTGTGCTTATTTTAATATTAATTTCTAGATTATTGGTATTTTTAATAAGTAAATTATTTTTCATAATTAAAATAAATTTTGTCTAAATTTTCTAATAATTTTAATTTTAATTTATTCATAATTGTTATATTATTTACGAAAGAGATATATGTACTCTAATAGAAATATAATAAAACTGTAGGAACAATGAAGATAAGGATAAAATTATAAAAATGATATTATTTATTTTTTGGAGGCCTTTTTAGACAATAATTCCCATTTAATACATATTTTTCTAAATTTGTAAGAACATTATATAAGCAAGTCATCGCAATAGTGTATAAATTTTTGTATTTAGAAGAATGCAATTCCCCCTTAATTATGAAAAGGCATTCTCTCTTTCCCTTGATCACACCTCTAAATCCACTTTGGCTCATCAAAACTCAACCCAAATAGAATATAGAAACCCCTCCATTCATAATTGATGCATAATTTTGGAAATAAATCCAAAAAATGAATCCATTTGGTGATAACCAAGAAGAGTTACCCAAAGAAGAGGTAACATCTTTCCAATTATTTTCATTATCCACCACACAAATATTCTTATTAAATGATTTTATAATAACCTTATAGTCTTAAATATATTGGTATTTTATTGATTCTAATTATTCTACCTTATATTAAACACACATACATATAATGGGGACCTAACTTACCGTTCTTGTGTGTGGAAAACTACTGCCTCACACAATTATGTGGTTAGATTTTCATTTACCACCATCCATGGTTGGGAAAAATTATGGGAACTATTATTTATATGATATATAATATTATAATGTTTTATTTAATCCTATTGAATAATTTTACAAAACATACCTTCATGAATTCCATTTCGTGTAAATATGATACCTTAATTTCGGGATGTGTGGAATACCGCATCCTCAAAGCGAAATGATGTATTCACACATTACGTGGAATGTATCAAGGATAGATTTAGTAAAATTATAATATATTTATGAAATAATAATTATAATTAAATTAATATATATATTCATAAATATCATGTATTTTATTTCGTTAAATACATTAATGAAATGGAAACATCATTTATGCATATGTACGTCCTACCATCTCAATGACCAAAGTATTTTATTCCATACATATATATTTTATTTAATATTATAAATACACATGTAAATAATATATATGTTTTTAAATCATGAATTATGTTTTTAAAATATGTAATATGTGGTCAATGTAAGAGGACTATAAATAATAAGTCAAAACATCTATAAAAAACAAACCATATATTACCTAAAAAAACATTAACATGTAATTATTAATAAAAGTGTAGTATAATGTCCCAGTAAAATAATAAATTATATTGTACATTATAATATGGTTCCATAATAATTATGTGATTAACTTATATTTATTATAAATGTGTTTTTTATGAGTATGAAAAATGTTATGATATAAGGTATAGAAATATCATCTAAGATGTTATTTTCGTGAGATAGATGAAATATTCACCCTTAGCATATTTATTGTCGTGTATATACTTTAACATTCAATATTATATCATTAATATCATATATTTAACTAAATTAAGATATTTAATTAATACTACCTTTTCTGTAAGGTTATCATTCAAATGATTTCAAATCGTTAATGCAATTTTGAAAAAATTTACGTTCCATGAGATTCATGGCATGTTATGAACCTATACATTTCAATGAGATGTATATATTATGAGTGATTATGTTATATTATTATTATAAATTAATTTATTTGTATTTTATTATCCACTTTATGAAATTTCAAAACAAAGGCATTATGGTTCAAATGTTTCCAAATAAGTAAAGTAACATTGTATCAATTTTCCTACCTTAAGACGCAAGTCATGTTATGGAGCTATACATTTCTATGAGATGTATATATTTCTATTTGATATGTTATATCATGAGTATAACTAATTTAATGATATTATATAATTCATTTAATGATATTCATTCAATAATATTTTGAATCAATGTTATCAAAGTGGTAATAGTTTATTATTATAATCTCATTGTTTTTAAATAATGTTTTTGATTATGATTCCATTGACATTGTATTATGTTGCATATTTCAAAAACAATCATGAATTTAATTCTCCCATGTTTATTAATGATAAATTCTTATATTGTTACTTTTCTTCAACTCATTGGTAGATAATATAATTATGAATGTGTTTTTAGAAAAAATGGAATTTTTCTCTCTTTGGTCAAAAATGTATGTTCTTTTAGTACTATTTTTATATAAAAATGTATTATGAATAATTATTTTTATAAAAATTTATTTAATGTTTATAAATATTTATTGACATGTTTGCATATCATATTCAATGAAAACATGATATAAATTATTATCGATATTCATAAATATTTTTTATATGAAAAAGGGGTTGAAAATGTTTTTAGGATACTTTTAAATGTTTTCAAGGAAAAGTGATTCCCTGATGTTTTTAAATAAAACATTATATTTTTTCAACAAAAATTTAATGAATATTTTCTTAAAATGATTTATATTTTAATGATTTCTTTTCTAATAGAATATATATTTTCCACAAGAAATGTTTTAAATTAAATTGTAATGATTTATTTATAATAAAGGGTTTTTAAATGGTTTAATAAAATTTATTTTCAATGAAAGGATATTGTTACATAATAAATGAAACATTAGATCATTAAAAATAATTATCCATATTATAGGTAAATCATTGTAATAGTTTATTTTTTCTAGGAATACTATATAATAACCCCATTTATATTCATTCTTGAACAATTTATGTTTTTAATGATTCATGTTTATGAAATTCATTTCTCTTTCATGAGTTCTATGATTTTGATTCCCACCTCTTTTCAAGGATCACACTAATATGAAATGATTATGAAAACTATTTATATTCCATTGGTGATGATATAATGAAATGGTTTTTTCAACCATTTCATTTCATGGGTTATTATATGATTTTGATCAATCCAATATATTTTTATGGGTCATGATATGATGAATGATTGATTATATTGTCGAAAATGTATGTATGATTATATTATGTTAGATGTGGGACCTATATCTCTCTCCAATTAATTGGGTAATGATTTATATCTCATTATATATTTTTTGAAACAAGTCGACATGAATTATCCAATGAAAGAAACATGTGCGCCTTGATCCAAAATAGGAAACATGTGTGTCTAAATGCACTATGGGATGATAGAGAATCCTGGTCCAATATGAGAAGATGGGAATCCCAATCCACTATAGGAATATGGAGAAAACTTACCCACATTGATAATATGGGAAAACTAACATTGTTATATGGAAAAGTCTCTAACTATGTATGGTGGTGTGTCCCACTTAGGAGGTATAGTCAACATGATGCCCCCTATAAGTTTTTGGAAATGAGGCTTGACCAAGAGATATTGATAATAAATGTTTATGTGCATTCTAAAAAATCTATCTCTTATTGCATTGATCATCCCACATGGTTTGTTTTCATTATTATCTTATGATTCATATATCATAAACTGCAAATATTTATTCCTTTTATCAAGTTTTTGGTATTTGATATGAATGGTACTATATTAAAATGTTATGGTTAGGTTCTCAGGCCCTTAATTTATTATTATGCTTTTGTATGTCCATTTTTTCCCTTAGAGTGCATGTGAGTCCATCCATTACTTCTGTTTCTTTTCCCCGGATTATGAAGAATGGTTTTGTGTAGAAGTACTAATAGGGAATATCATCGTAGAAACATTTATGTTATCTCACCTTGTTATAAGACTTTGTTTCTCATTTCATAATACACCAAACTATTACGGTCCACAAGAGTGTATTTTGTTAATGTGATCAAAATTTTTTTAAAATGATGTAAAATCAATAAATGTTAATGATAGATCTCTGTAGTTGGAATAAAAAGAAATATTTAGTCATTCATTGGAAAATAGGTTGAGAAAAAATATTGAGACCCCTAAGCATATTTTGGAGGATATTTCAATTGATGTATGTAAGGATGATTTGAAGGTTTCATTAGATTTCAAAGTTATAATTGGATCTGGTGCAATAATGCTGGTGTGATCGCACCCAAATGTTTTTTTCATGATTATGTGGTATTATTCTATGATAAGTGATTATCACAGTACGCTTTCAGGGTTTAATTAATAGAGGGTACAAAAAGGAACTGTGTTAATGCTATATTTGATGGAAAGTTTTATGATTAGAAGACAATGGTATGATCACCAGAGTGATGGTTGTTCTGATAATACATAATTAGTTATAATATAAAATAATTAACAACATGATCCTTATTCAATACTCAGACTCACTAATAATGATTATTAATATGTTCACAATTATTTTATGTAATATAGTCCAAGAATAAATTATTATTCATATTTTTTGTTAATAATGTCTACAGAATCACCCTAGTGAATGTCTAATAGGAACATGAATATGTTTGGACTGTTTAATAGAAGGACAAAAATCAAGTAACTACAATAGAATAATGACGAGTTCTAATAAGGAGTTGGATTGGAATATTTTCGTCTTTAAGACAACATCAAATTGTAAATTCTCTAATTTTGGAATGAATTTTTTATATAAAAATCAATGTCCTAAGATTAAAGATACCAAATAGAATCAAAAAGTGGGTATATTTTATGGTTACATTGTGTATGATGACGAGACTATATATGAGATCTAGAAGGAAACATGTATTAAGTAATAGAAATATGTATCCTTCCTATAGAATAAGGAAGAATTTGAATAATTGATGTATTTATGTATTTGGATTTAAGAAAAATGTTATATAAATGGTGAAATCAACACATATTGTTAAGTTTGTGGTTTTTTTACATATTTAGAAGATTTAACTAAATGGGAATGAATATAATGATAAATAATTTAATATAATGGTGTATTTTCAATTAAAGGAATGTAACACTTAATTGTTTCATGATGTTGAGAAAATTATATTTATATTAGATAATGGGAAGACTGATTTTGAAAATTTAAGTTGAATATTTTCAATGACCTCATTAATTATAGTCATTTTTTTGTAGATGTAGTTTTTTCTATAATGAATTGATATTATGTTTAAGGAATATATCCAAATATATTTTAAATAATAAGGAAAGCATGTTTTCAATAAGCTAGTTTTGTAATTATTATTCTTAGCACACATGGAGAGAATATATGATAACTGTTGTCACATGAATGGAATGTGAAAACTAATAGAAATGTTATTTTATCTTGTTGATTAATGATAAGTTTTTTTAAAAAATGTAGAAAACTTATTTTTAATGTTTTTCATTAAATCTCTCAAAAGGGTTACACAGTTGCGAATTTATGAAATGGTTCGTGTTATTCATTAGATGAGGTTTTATGGAATATGGTTTTTTTAAATGTGTGTTTTTGAATATTAGATAAACCATGCTAACCATTTTTTGTGTGATGATTACTAAAGACTGATGGAATAAATTAGCGTTCTACCTATAGATATAATGATTGATTATTGATGTAGAGATAAATAGTTCACCATAATTTTTTGGAGTTAGCGATGATGTGGAAATTGGTCCAGCCACATCCTATGTGTAAGATCATTTTTGTAAAATAGATGAAATCTACTATTTATATTTCCTTATGATCTTTGAAATTAAAAGGATTCCTAAAATCAGGGAAAAGGATAATGAAAATAAATTTTTTCATAATAAATTCATTTATGTTGATTTTATGGTCTTATAAATCATAATATTTTTATGTATTTGAGGCCCTTATATTTTTATTGATCATTAATGTGATCGAGAATTGCGATCTTTTTCACTCTATATAATTATTTATTCTTTTCCTCCATTTCAAATCTTCACACCCATCCCACATTCACCTACATGGAAACCTAGCTGTGAGATACATTGTGTAAACATTATTGTTTGAAATATCCTTGTCTAATGGGGGTTTTAGGATTCAATTTTATGATTTTGTTTTCTATTTACGTATCATTCAAGTATTAATAATATTATAGACTGATCAATTTTGAGGGATAAATTCATTATGTGGGGATAAAATGTTATACCCCAATTTGTTTTGATTTTTTTTTCAAAATTACTAAATCTTTTTGATATTTTTTATTTCACGAAAGAATTAATGTATATAATTATTTATGGTAACACTAAGTCTGCCTTGCATTATATGCAACACAAAACACTGATTCATCCTGAGTTAGATGGAAGAAATAGTTGTACCACATTTTATTAGTGACCCGATTTAAAATCTAAAATATGAAAAATAGAAAAATTTTAATTTTCTAGACAACATAATTTATGAATTTAGAAGGTAAAAATTAACTTAGTTTTAGTAGTTCATATTTTTCTAAGAAGATTTATTCTTTATTAATAATGATAAATTATTTATTTTGGTGGAAAATTTACTTTTTATAGAAATAATTATTAATGAAAAATTACATTTAATATTTATTTTAATGTGACAATAGATCAAATAAATTTCAACAAATAATTTTTAGTTCATTAGAATACCATTTTTATTTAAATTAGATATCATTAATTAATGATAATTTGTGCATTTTTAGTATATAATCCTAATTGTTAGCAATATCTATATGATTACCCATATACATAAATTTTCCATTTCTCAGAGTTGAATTTATAAAAATAAAAATAAATATTATTAATCAGTACAATATTTATATTTTAATAGTATCATATTATCATTTACATAAAATATCAATAAATTTATTTAAATTTAATTTCATTGATTAAGGTTAAATTAAGTATAATAGGCAAGTAAACTTTAAACATGATGGGAATAATGAAATAGATCGACCATATAGCCTCCTGGGTGGAATTATATGTGTTATTGGGACACATGGTAAATACCTTTTCTCATATAAGATGTTATGTAATGAAAAACTACTAAAAAAAGAAATGTTATTTACATTATACTTTTATAATGATTTTGAGTTTGGATGATGCTATATAATTTTGATTATAAAAATTATTTTGAATGTTAATTGAGTTTTTGTTATCAAGGTAATTTAATATTAATTTGAAGAGTGGATATAATTACATTATGCGATTAAAAAAATGTTAACCCATGGATTATCTATTTAATAATAAAATTAGATAAACGTTGCTATAAATGTAATGTAATTTTAATGTACTATTGGGTTCTATTATTTTTTAGTTTTAAATACAATTTTACACATATTAAAACATAATAGAATTGAATATTAATTATTTTTTGATTTTCCTAAATTAAAATAAAATTAATAATGTCATAATTTACAATAAAGATATTATACAATAAATGATATTTAATTAAATAATCTAAAATTAATAAAAATAATATCATCTACAAAGTGATTTATAATAATTAATAAATATTTAATATTTTCTATTAAATTACAAATTTATATTTTATAAATAACATGTTAACTCGTATATAGTAAAAAACAATTAGCACTATTTGGATTAAAGATGTGTCTTTTCACATCAGATATGGCTGTTTTAAATTTAATTTCCAACAAACATTGCATTTTTATTTTGTAAATAATATTGAATATTTTTAATTTATCTTGTCTAAATATTTTAATAATTATTAGATTTATTTTATCTAAATTGATAAATTATATTGGTTTTAATACAAGTTACTTTTAAAAAATAAAAAATAAAAAATTAGGGGGACATAATAGTTGCTGATCAAACATATAATAATGAACATATGATTATCTGTTAGAGGTTTTTCTTGACTATAAATAGTAATAGATCCATTATATTTCCATTTTGGAGGAACACGATGTAAGGTTGACCTCCCAATAATGTATAACTTTTTGCATATTCAAGAATGAAAATCCTCCTTAATTATAAAAAGTCATTCACCCTTCCCCTTCCCCACACCTTTCAATCCACTTTATATCATCGATAATATTCCAAAATAGTCTCCAAAAATCCTGCACTTATTCCAAAAAACTTCTATTTGGTCATAAATCCATCCAAGGATTCCTTTGGTGCTATCCTAGCAGTGTTTCAAAATTAAGGGGTAACAACCTTCCTCAAGATCTATTTTTTTTATTTCAACTTTCAAACCCGTCAACTCTTCTTATTCCATAATTATATGAAATAAATTATACTAAATATTCTATTATTTATTTATTATATGGATTGTAAATTCACGCACACCCACATCAATATAATGTGTAACGAACTTACAGTTCTTGTAAACTATGAACTACTGATTCCTGAAAGATGATGATCATTTTGTTATTTAACACATATCATGGTTGATAATTAGGATTGAAAATATAATTTTATGTTATATATATCATATTTATG
The DNA here is from genome assembly GCA_963277665.1 of Viscum album. Lineage (NCBI taxonomy): Eukaryota > Viridiplantae > Streptophyta > Magnoliopsida > Santalales > Viscaceae > Viscum > Viscum album. The sequence goes on from OY728157.1 coordinate 547,758,265, forward strand.
GTGTATATAAACTTATTTAATTTACAAAATACTTTAATTATTTACATTTTTTGTAAATTTTTAACTTCATTTCTGTATTTGTGGATTGCCGACTCCTCAAAGGTATGTTATTTGTTCAAACATTACCTGGAATATAGAAAGGATTGTATTAGTAAACATTTTTAATATATATGACATAATAATTCCATAATAATTACATTATATATATACATACATATTTATTGATTATTTTAATTCAATCAATATGGATATTAAATGGAAACTGTGATCATGTGTAAGTTTGACATACCATACCTATTAATGGTGCATTCCATTTCATACTTATATATCCAAAATATTAATATAAATTTACATATAAATAAATATAAGATATTTATATAAATTTTTAAATTTTTTAAATAAGGAATTCATAATCTATATAAGTGGACCAATAAAAATAATTCAATAAATATAGAAAATGAAAACGATTATTACCTGAAGCATAACATTAACATTGAATTATTAATGAATGGTTATAAAATTTCATAATAAAAAAATGTTGTATTTTATATAATAATATTTTTCTATAGTAGATTTAAATTATTATAATATTAATTATATAGGATATTTGTATGAGTATGACAAAATTAATGACATAAGGCAAATGGAGTTTAATATCAACTTTTATTTTTGTGTCATACATGCCTTATTCACCACTTGCATCGTTTGTGTGGTGTACAAAATAACACATGGAATATTAAATTTTTATTGAAATTTATATATAGATATTGAAATATTTAATTGATTTTGTCCATTCCTAGGGTTTATGGTTGAAATGTTTCCAAATCGATAAGTTAATATTGTCTGAAATTGTCTTCACTGACACATAGGCTATTATATGCATCAATATAGTTAAATGATATGTATAGAATGAAAATTATAATATTATATGATTATTATACATTTATATATAGTTATTTTAATATTAATGTGATAATATATCATTTATGTGGTTTATGGTTCAATAGTTATGTCACGACCTGACCCAATACGGGGTTCCAGCCACAACTACCCCAATGCACATCCATAATCATGTGGTGGAGAAAACCACTGAAAGAAAAAAATAATTATGGGAGGCATTTTCCTAAAAACCTGTACACACAAACATATATATAAATTATAATGAGTGGAGGGACATATGAAATGTTGCAACTATATGATACAATAATCCAATCATGCATGAAACCGAAGACAATACAATGTAGAATAGTGTAAGATAAAAAGTAAAGTGAAAAAATACACACCCAAAAAAAAATGTGTACCTTCCTATAAAAAATATTGAATAGAATCTATATGAAATATCCTAACTCTAAAATCCTATGAAACCACCACTATATGTGGGGAAAGCATCAAGTATCCATATGTCCTTCTATAGCCATGATCAATTTATCTGCCATATGGATAAGACATGACAAGTGTGGGAAAAGATCATTTAGGGGTGAGTATAAACATACCTTGTAGAATACTAGAATGGTTATGTGTGAATGGTATGAGAAAAAAATATAATGTATAGATAAAATATATTTATTGTATAGTAAATTAGTGTAGCTCAACCCAACAAAGTGTGAATGTAATCTCATCCTGGAACAAGGGGCTAAACATGGTGACTATATGAACTACCCATTGAGCCTACACCACATATATAAGGATATCAGATACATAAATCCATGAGAATATATGAAAATTAAGTATGTTGAATACCCCATGAGTCTTCACCTCTCCAAGAAGGTGAGTAACCGAATCCAAGTAATGAATAATGATGTATGTATATAACTATTCTCAGTGAAAGGAACCCCAACAAAGAGATTAAGGGATCTAAATATGAAATCTCAAACCCAGAAAAGTTGTATCATATAGTTCCAAAATCCCATCAATGATCCCCAAAATCTCATGCAGCTACCATGGACACATGATTTTAAGGGACTCTTTCACCACACATTAATGCTTTTTGATTTGGGAAGCACTGACTTTCCCACATTGTTTTTTTCGAGACACATAAAACGAGTGATGATGGGGAAGGAGTTCCTCATTCTCATGAGTGCAAAGCTATGTGAAAACAAATCCCATCAATGTTCCACATAATTTTGGAGAAACAATTTATAGGTTGATGATCAATTCCCTGGTATGAAAGAAGGGTTCCACTATGGTGATCTATGACCCATGCCTACTCTAGCTGGAGCATTATAGTCTTGGTCATCGGGGACCCATGTCCTTCCCCATTGGAGAGTTTCACACGAAATGTTGACGAACCATGACCACCCTAGCCATATTGTTCCTCTCTAATAGTCTTCATGGAACCATTCCCATCCAAGAAGGAGGGTTCCACTAGGGAGTCTTTACAGGACCCATTCCCATCACAGATGTAGTGTTCCACTACTAAAATCAATGAAGACCCATGCACATCCCGACTAGAGGGTTCTACTTATAAATAAAACCTCTACTAATAATACAAAATCACTACCCTCATCTGGAGTATCCTCAGAAAGTGTCCTGTCATTAATGATCCCAAATTATCTCAAAAGACACTATTGAGGGAACCATTGTGAAAATTGTGTAGGAACACTCAAGATATGTTGAAATCTATCTAGTATATGAGTTCTAATAATTATTATACAATTATTGAATGTTTTTTCAACAGAACCAATGGGGTACCCATCATGTGAGGGGACCCACACGACATGTGGTACCACATCGCTATCTAGAAATGTACCTTTAAATCACACACCTTCCTATATTGGTTGATGTGCACACTATATTGGGGAACTGCATGGACTTTCCTGGAAAACTGGGAAAACATCAGTGTGTGCAGTGTCCCGACCCCAGATAGCACGAAGCATGTGTCTACTATCAATTATATTGGCTTGATTACAATTAATAGAATCCCGAGTATATCAAAACATTAGTAGTATTGGAAAAGAAGATACATAAATAAGACTAGTATTATGAATGAATACACTAATTACACTATATATTTTGTCTTTCTAAATAAATATCATCTAGGATAACTTTAATCAATCTAGTAAATCCATGAATATCATTAATATTACACTTCATGGATTTCTATAGAATGAAACATAATAATGGTGAGATTAATTGATCATTAATGAAAGAAATACAAAGGAATAAATAATTAATCCATGATTGTAATAATTATGGAATGATAAATAATTGAACATACATACCTTGTAATCCACAAACTAAAAATGAATTGCAATAAAAATATAGAGATTTAATAACTAGAAACCCATTCCATTAAAATAAATAGATAATGAAAAATAAATATTGAATGATATGAAACTAAATTAAATTCTATTTAATAAGTGAACAAGAACTGAAATTTATCCTTTATATATGGACACAAAATCTCATGGAATAATAATATCTAAAACTAAATTAGGGATGTTCATGATTGTTGTACACCATGTTTCATAGGCATATTGAACTATTTTCATCAAGTACATTCATAATACAGTTTATTTATATAGTAAGGACCCATAAATGGTGGATAGTGAACTACATCATCTCATGTGACTACTAATGAATCATTGATTTTCATTAACCTACCCCCAACCCATAGGGCTTACAATAAATGGTCCCAAAACAGCGTTATGCATGTCCAATGAAATCCTAATATCGAATAATAAATATTTATAATGAAATATCCATATAGAATGAAGTATATCGATCTATCAGTATTTCTCCAAATAATCCTATAACCTCAAAAATAAACACCATATGAAAAATATTATACAATTTAGACAATGAACATATTCTTGATTAATGAAATATAAACTTGAGGAAAAATATAATGTTTATTGATTATATGAGATTTAATATTTCAAAGGGACTAACAATTGTATGATTAATGTGAATGATAACACTAACCTTGGAAAAATCAAGCATAATCCATCCATTTTAATATTAAGGATGGTATCAAAAAAACATAACCCAAGTAGAGTTAAATAATGGGTTGTTAGCATTGATGAATGGAATGATTGTAAAATATTATTTTGAAAACATTATTGGGGAAAATATAATTATGTTTTGAAAATTATTTTGAAAAAATATTTTATTGAAAATAAATTTTGAATATATTTTCATTAAATATTAATCTTCCATACATGAAAATAATGCTTCAAAAAATAGAAATGGGTAAATCTGTTCATGTTGTATGAGGTAAGAAAGCACATTCTATTTGCACTGTTAAATATTGGAAAAATGTCATGTCCTGAAAGAGAAAATAGATTCCTTTAAAAAATATTTTGAAATATATAAATGGTATAATTATCATCAAAAAATCTTATTAACATATTTTTTCCAATAAATTTTAATAAAACATGGTGTTTAGAAAGAAAAAAATAGTTTCCCTGACCAAATAGACATACAATGTCAGGTATTCTAATAAACATTTTATAAAATATTTTGAGTACCAGAAGTAGAAAAAAATTATATTAAATGAAAATGGTCATGAATAAAAAATGAGAGAAAATAAAATGTTTTATTGAATAATGATATTATAATTTAGTTGAATTTAAATACCATTTATAAATTATTAATGTTATTGTTGAGGACAATAATTATAATCATTCCAAAGAATCTCATACCACTATGAAAAATATTAAATCATTAAACTCAATATGGAGTAATATGTTATAAAACATTATGATACCATGAATATAAAAATATTAATGATATAATATAACAAATGAATCTTTAGATATAATACACAAAATATATATGTGGTGAACCTGGAATTTATCTCATGGATATTAAAAGTGAGATGAGAATCCCTTACCTTGTTTTTCCTTCCAGGTGAATATACTTGAACCTAATTCTTGAGGTATTTTATATTATTATTAAAATATAATTTAAATATTTAAATATAATTTATATCTATTATATATGAGTCTATAACAATCATTAATGTTTGTGTAGATGAAATTAAGTCCATTGTTCATGGACACAGTAGTCCATACGTGCACTTGAACGCTACATTCATTTTATTATTGTATTATAGGAATTAAATATTAATTATACAAATGTATATTATAATTATAGTATAAATATATGTTATATATGTTATCTATTTATAGTAAAAAATCCTTTATAAATTCCTTGTATGGCCTGAATGTGTTATATCTCTTTGAGGGGGCAGTAGTCTACATTTCCTAAAATATAATTTTTATATTTACACAAGATGTAAAGCATAATGTTATATTACAAATAAAAATTATATAATAATAAATAAATATAAAATGTTATATATATCATATATAAACAAATGTTTCATCATAATGTCCAACATGAGAGGTGGTAACAGAAAAATTAACAATCATTGTTTCATGAGGCTGTTGTTCGCTGTACATGGAAATTGTACATTCATTACCCATTATATGGATGTGTGTGTAAATCTAGGGAAAAAAATAGAATAATTAAATCCTATTATATTTAGTATACCGTATTTTTTATATAACCATTATATAATATTATTTGAGGGAGTGGAGAATGGAAATAAAATTATAATGCTCGAAAGAAGATGTAACCTTATTATCGGTAAATACTTTTGATCTGTACCATAATTATTCCCCAAAAGGATTTCATCCAAAAAGAAGGCTTCACCATCTTGGGGAGAGATTAATTAAAGAAATATAGGATGATTGTTTCTGAAACTATTTTTTCATAGAGGTGTTAGGAAGTGGGAGATATAGTGGCCTTTTATATAGAAGGAAAAAAGACTCACTTTGATTTTATTGGAAGCAAGTTTTGTGTAGACATGTTCTTACATAAAAAGGAAATAAAAACAAAAAAAAACTCAATAATTGAAGGTTTATGGACTATTTTGGGCCAAAAAACATTTTTGGATATGTTTCATAGTCATTTGTTCCCTTGAAATAATGTTTTAGTCATTTATTAATCTTAATTTTACTTTAATAATTGTTATTTATTTTAATTACATTCACTAATATTTTTGGTCAAAAACAATTTTTTTATTATTAAAAATTATATTTTATTATTATTACAAATATGGAATACATTTTCCAAAATTTATACCATATAATTGGAATATGATGATTTGAATTCAATCTCGCATGCGGGACGTAATTGCTGGTTTTTAATGTAAACACATCCATGAGTTTTCTACATTTTTATTATCAATTTAAATGTGAAATTCATTCCAATGATAAAATTTATACATAATTGATTAAAATTTTATCTAATTAATAATGAAAACTAATTAAATTTATAATTTAACATTATACATAAATTAGATGAAAAATAAGTTTGAACTAAAATTCAGTATTTTTTACTATTCCTTAAAAAGGATATGTTTCTGAAATATAAAGAAATTTCTCAATAACATAAATTTATTTTATTTTATAGAATAAAATTTTTAATTTTAAATATTAAATTTATAATGGGGTCAAAATTTTTATTTAAAATGGGTTCCCAACTAAAAAGAAGTAAATATACCTTAATAAAAATATATTATTTTTTGCATAAAAATGGGTTTTTTTAACATAATTCTTTCAAATCAAATTAACTAATATAACAAATATTTCAATGAAATTTTAAAATATATATTTCATTAAAATAGTTAACTAATTTTAATAAATTTTTTTATTAAGACAAAATTCCTTTGAAATCATAAAATAAATAATATTTAATTTTTATGTCCACATGGATCTAATATTCATTTCAAATTAAATGGTAATAAATATATTCATTATAAATTTAAATTTACTATATATTTTTATGATTTAGTTAATAATAATCATTGTCTCTAACATAATGGTTATGTTTTATCATATTATATTAAATATTATTATTTTAATTAAACATTGTTATTTTATTGAAAATCATTCTTGCTTGTAACACAAGCTATATGGGAAGGTCACTCTTTAGTGTAACATAACCTATCAAGGAAGGTATCTCATTAGTGAGACACAAGATAAATTGGTGTTTCATTCATTAAATTCTATATAATGTACTAAATTTATTTAAAATAGTAAATATATAATAGAGTCTCAGAATATTAAATTCTCTTATGCGTTTGGTGATGCGTCGCGTAACTGATATCAAATAAAAATTTATAGTTTAGAATAGTATTGTGTTACAATGTGCTACTCACCATGTTCATGTAACGAAGTACATATGAATGTACCTGACCCCATCTACTCCAAAATATGTTCCCTTTTATGTGACATGTCACAAAATTTGGTTGACTTCAAAGGGGATACATGGCATTGAAGTGGGAATACATGTTGTTTAGTCCATAAATATATCAATACCTAGTCTCCATGAGAAAAAGGGGCTACACAATGTGTATTCTAATTAAACATGGAATATAGTCATTATTTTTAAAAATCCTCAGATCCAACACCTACTACTGAAATATTGTCAAGGAAATCAATTTTAGCCCTATCTCTAGTTGTAATTCATGGATCTAGAACTGGTCAATGGATTCGGGCCCTCTGACAATTGGAAACATGAACCAATTGTGATTTTTTATGAAGCCTCATTCACCCCTCACACTATGAACATGAGGATCCTTTACCCTTATGTTTCATGATTTCAATACAATGAAATGATATTACATTCCTCACAATATTTATATATCTATGCATAAATTGTCGATCAATTGTTGTTTCATAAATTTGATGCACATTCTCGGGCCTGATTGACCTCTGTACGTCTCGAAAAAATTACACCCGGACTACCAGGATCCAATTGGGGACAAATCAAAATAAAATATGGGGAAAATATCGAAATCCCATGGTTTGAAAATTGTTTTCTATGTGTTCTCGGACAAAAATTAGGAATTGATATTCTATGGTGAGAAAAAATGATTTAAAATTGAAATTTGTTACTGGGTGACTTGAAAAGTCCATAACATGGAACAAATCAATTTAAAAAATGGTATACTCAATCATGGTAATTATAAGGGTTGAAAATAACATATATTGAGTATTACCTTTATTTTGGATCAATACCTGATGAATAATTCCTTTTAGAAAGAATTTTGAAAAGATACTATATTCGTTTCGTCCTGATACAGTCTGATTAAGAGCTCTATAATTTTCTGAGACGATCCACCAATGGTAGAGGGGATCGATGTCTCGCTAAAAATATTAGTAATATGATTCCAACCCTAGAGTAATTTTCTTAGCATAACTCTTAAATATCTATTATGTTGATAAAAAAATAATTAAATAAATCATTCATTCATTCATTTATTAAAATCACTTCCAAGGTGCATGGTTCCTAAACATCATGAACCGGCACTAATTTTTTGAAACATATGGTAAATACCATGTTCTGGATACAGTTTTGGTCTTGTATTTCAGATCTTGTCAACTATTTATGAGTTATTACATTTTCCAAAAAAATCTATGCACACACAATATAAAAAATATTTAATGTTTTCATAAAATTAAATATGGGAAAGAAAGGCCACTAAATCGAATGATTCCATAGCACTAATATTGGGATATATATATATATATATATATATATATATATTTATAATTTAATGTATTAAGAATAAAAAACCATGCTTTTACAACCTTTTAGCATTCAGAATTTTTATCCCCTAAAATATCAAATTGGAAAATAATGAGATAAATAGAGCTCGTACAAGGTTATACCACTCCCATGAACTCTCCTGCATGTTTCCCTACTACCACAACATTTGAACCAAATGGATAATCCATAAATAAAGGGCCCACTCATGCTGATCCTTGATCTCCACTGTGTGCTCTATAGTAGTGTATCGACAATTGATGTCCAAATTTCCCCTATCGATAATGTTCATGGGTCCATGCATGTGTCTACATAGATGTGAAATGTAAAAGAAATCAAGAAGCCACTCCAGAAGTGGGGGTCAAGAAATGTGGTAAGAAAACTCACCAACTCTTTGGATGACCCTGAACATTTAGATGAACCATATGATAGTTTTTATCGCTAGACAAAACTCGATATTCCTTGTTGTGGGGAGACTCTCCTGAAAATGTGGCCTCCCTACTCAAACTCTAAGGGCCTATGACATAGATATGTGTAATATTTATATCTTCTCTAGGTCATCCTCATCCTATCATGGCTGACTTGGGCAATCTCCACTATCTCTTACCCCATTTCTTGTCCAACAATAAATGTCTCTCACATCTCCATCCAGTACAAGGGTGACATGTAGGGTCTCCCATACAGGGGCTTAAATGTTACCATTTTGATGATAGAGTGGTAGAGTTTTTTTATAAAAAACTCTATCAGTTGAAATTGATCCATCAATCTTCATTTTATGTCTAAAAAACCAACCCATAGAATATCTTCAATAAACTGTTTATTATGCCCAGTATTTCCCTCGGTGAGGGGTTGAAATACAATACACATATGTATCTTTTTCTAAAATTCTGCAGGTAAGCCTCTCAACAAACATGACATAAACCAAATGTCCTAATCAGAGACCATTGGTAAGGATATCTCTTTATGAATAATGTTATCCCATAATTACAACTAACCTAAACACTCTAATGAAATGTTCACCGTATTAGCAAGGAAGTGTACCGACATCATGAGTTGGTCAAATATCATTAATATTACATCATGATCTATCTATGTTTGTGACATTAATATGATAAATAACTTGGATATTCAATCCCATATTTAATCTAGGATATCTTGGTGATGAAAAAAAACATTTCAAAACATGGTGGTCAACCATCAATGGCTGATAAGTGTGGTGTTGATAAGTGAAATCCATTGGGACACATATAATTCTATATCACTAAAAATACCATTGAATGTCATTGTAAATCATCCCCACATCAGGATGTACATATTGGTGAGAATTGTAGAACCCCAATATCACCTTCTCTTGAAATGTGACTAGAACCACTATTCTCCATATGAATAAAATGTCATGATTCCCTCCTTCGAGTTATTCATTTGTGGGGTTTACTATGGATATTTGATCAAGAAATACATCAAAGTATATATCTTCTATTTGGGTCTCTCTAACATTTTCATGAAGAAAAGGATCAAACACCATCAACTGACGAATTTTTTACCCTCGTCCTCAACGTGGTTCAGCTTTAGGGAAGTTAAATGCTCAAAAGAATCATAAAAAGATTGATCTAGGGGCTTCCTACTAAATAAATCTACTACAACATTTCCGTTTCAGGGAGTACAAACTCTAAATAACTCATTATCCTATATGAACTCTTAGAATATTTGTTTAAAATGGTTTACATATCTCTACATGAAGGCGTATCTCACACAATGGCGGTGTATGTAAACCATAAATCACTATCATAGAGAGTGGTGTCTCCTTATCATTAGAGCGAAAGAAATTTCTTATAGATATGGGACCTTTATCACATGTCTCTACTCGTGGGGTAAAAAATGCAATGACACATATGCAATAACAACATGTATCTACATAAACATGAATCTGATCCTTTCTCATGGGGAATTTAATTACACTACAAACTCTACACCTTCCTCGGTTCATCTCAACAATGGGGCACACATTATAATCGACCTCAAATACTCAATGCACCTCTCGAAAAGCTCTGACCATGTAAGATGTTTCACATTCCCCATTAGGGAAGTAAATGTGGTTTTTATTTTCGATATGTATTTCATAAACATAATTTATCACATCACCAATCAATGAAATATCTGCACATCTGAATCATTCTTCGATGGATCCCAAGAATTTAGTGCATCGATCTTTTCTGGATCCATGGATAAACCATGCATAGTAATGACATGCCCTAGAATTTAAACCTAATGTATCCATCACTGGAACTTAGATAATTTACCATAAATTTGGTTCTTTTGACGAATGTTTAAGACTATCCCCAACTACTCTTCATGCTCCTCTTTTATTATAGATAAGAGGAGTATGTCAATGATGAAGAAAATAGAAAATGGTCTTAGTACAGTTGTAAAACCAGTTTCCTCCAATACATAAACATAATATAGGGCATTCATCATGCCAAAGGGCTTCACTAGTAACTCATAGTGTTTGTAGAAAAATTAGAACTCCAACATTAAGTTATAAGCTTCATGAAGCATCATTTAATGGTACCCGAACCTCAGAACAATTTTTTAGAACAATAATGATCCTATGAACTGATTAAATTGGTATTCAGTCCTAGGAAATGGGTAATTGTGTCTTGATTCTGGAGCGGTTCAGGCGATGTCATTCTAGGAAAATATGTAACATCATGTGTGGATTTTTCCTGAACTAGACTAGAGCTACCCATGGGTACTCAGAAGGTTTAATTAATCCTTTATCATTGTGGTCATCCAACTAAAACCATATCTCATGATACTTATTAGGTTTCTTTGAATATGATAATAAAGATATCAGAGCGGTCCTAGTGTAGGATGTCGATGAAAACTCCATCCCACACCTCTGAGGCAATACTAGACCTACTTCACGGAAGACATACATCATCCCCAACTACTGAAAATTCTTGGATTCCTAAATATCATACTACACCAAATGATATACCCTCTAATTTATGGGTAATGGGGTGAAAACTCTAGTTCCCGAACCCACATTCCCATCCATGAGATCTAACTCACCAGAAAAGAAGAATCTCATACCATCAGCACATAGGCACCCGACATATCTGCAATGATAGTCGATCTGGTGTTGTACCATAGATATAAAATCCATTCAAAAGATAAAATAATATGGTTCCATTGTGACAACAAAAATCTCCAACATGAACATCTATCATTAACATGATAGCTCACTACATGTGTAGATGAATGATATAGAAGAAGCACTCACGATTAGAACTTCATGAAAAATCCACAGTGCTAGAGCCTCAAATAAGATCTCAATATATCTTACCATGACTATAGTTGTAAGGAAATGGTCAGATATTGTATCTACTAGTGATAATTAAATCATAGAATAAATAAATATTGTACCTCTTATCATCTCATGTGTTGCAGGATCATAGACATCCAAAGAGTGAAGTTTTCTGTTTCCCTAGACTCAATATTCTTGAGAAAGATGTGGGAAGCTGGGTGGTGGTGGTAGAAGGATATCATGAAATAATCTTCCACCCACTGTTCATCCTACTCCTCTCCAATATCCACCTCATGGGGGGTGACCCTATCAATGATTGTAAGATCCATGATCATGACGTTTCCTCTTCCACAACCGTTCATCAACAAATTGTATATTCTTATCAGCACATCGAGTTGGGTAGAATCATTAGATGTGACATCACACATCACAAGTAAAGCACCAACCTATCTCATATTCCCTTATTCTCTACACTAACTCGTACCATGCACCTGAGTCTGATCAAGGATGGATCTCCTCGCTAACATGGACTTGTATTGGGTGAAACCCATTGAATCTATATAACTGAGTATATATGCATTGACATGATCTTATGTACCTCAAAACATGTTCAAATCTATGAGTCCCTTTACATGGGTTGTCTTACAAGGAAGATAATAAATGGTGTGTATATGGGACTTCATGTAGTGTTGTCCATAACATTCTCAAACCCTAGACAATGCTTCATAAAGGGGCTACAGGACATGTGATCTTCATCGAATAAGACTTGTAGGTGATATTATATTACAATATTTTGATATAGCTTATACAATTGAAATGAGGTTATGGCCTTTAATTTCATCCCAAGTATTGACAAAAATTAATGTATCTAGTGTTGGTCGATATATTTCATCAGTTGGCCGTTGAGAAACCTGATCCAATTGCACTTTTGTGCGAAACAGTATGAACCACTCCCCCCACACACACCTGTATCCTTCCTCATTTAATTTCATGATCACATGATATTGAAAAGATCATCCATGATAGACAACCTCCACATATTTATAAAGATATTGTACATCAATTGTAGTTTCATCAATAAGCAGTGAACCTGGGGGTCCTATCGAGATTGGTATCACCCAGAAATGTCGATCTATGATAGTGGGGATCCATATAGAGATGAAAATGAAGAAAATAAAGGGAATGAAAAAACACCATGTTTTAAACATCAATGTTGAATCATTATTTTCCAATGAACAATATTTTTTATGTCGAGGAGAGAAAACAATACAAAAAATTGAATTCTTGTACACAGGCGCATGAAAAGGCCATAATAGGGTACCCGATCAATGAACAAAGAATGAAAAACTCAATCAATATAATTACAAGTGTATAAAGCTAAATTTAATGATAGCTATCAATATTTAAGATTGATCAATGATGAAGAACACGTTATACTTTTAATGGGTGGAAACTATTACATTTGTTGAATCCTGATCAAATCCTATAAATAGTTCTGTCATCGTTTGTGATGATCCAATTGTTGAAGTGGTAAAGAGAAATCACTTGAGATTTTAAGATTATGATGCCAACCCTTGTGAAATTTACATGACATAACTCTTATAGAGTTATCCATTACATTGAAAAAAAATTAAATAAATTAAAAATTTATATATTTATTTATTAAAAACACCTCCAACGAGTGGGGTGTCGAAACAACCCACACAAACTCATTTTATGTAATATTGGGTAAACACCACATTCCAGACTATATGGGGGGGGGGTTATATTTCCAATCAAAACAACCATTTAATAGTTATATATTTTTTATTAATCTACATGTCGGAATGACAAATAAATTTAATATTTTTATAAAATTAATTACAGGAAAACTGAGACTTGGAATCGTACGCCATATTAGTAACTAGATCCAGATATTTATATATAATAATAATAACACTTCAATTTGTTACTAGAAAAACATGGGTCTCTATATGTTATAAATTATTAATGCAGTTTTTCTCAACATTCATTATTTTAGAAAAATGGCATGTTATGAACCTATATATTTTAATGACATGTATACACTGACCATTGACATGTCACAACATGATTCTCATTATTTTAATTATATTTGTAGAATTATTTAGTATTATTGTATCCATAGTATTATGATTTAATGTTTCCAAAGTTGTAGTAGTCTATTTCTACATTCACAACATTTATCATGATTTTTTATAATTATGCTTCTACTAGTGAAATATTATGATCCATCTATCATGAAAACTCATTAATAATCTTCTCCTCTAGTTATTATTTATATAGTCTTTCATTTGTTCCATTTTTGCACACTTTTTTACATAATATAATAAAGAAATTATTTTTAGGGCAATGTATGAATGTCTATTTATTCGATCATATATATGTGTTTAATCCAAACCATGTTTTCGAAAACATTTTTCAAAATAAAATTTCTGTATATTAAATTTTTTAATGGAGTTCATGATTTTCTTATGATATATCAAATTATTTTCAAATAAAAAATCCACTCAATTTTTTTTTAAATATTATTCTCAATATTTTCAAATAAATACATTTTATGAATGGATTGTTGCATGTTTAATAAGCTTCGAGGGAAAGCAATCATGTTGTATTTCAAGACCTTTTTTATATATTTCCAAATATATTTTCATAAAAAATGATTTTCAATATGTTTTACGTTTTATAGAGAGTTTTTATGTTGAGATTTTATTTTCCTAAACAAATTTATTAAGTGAAATTGTAATGATTTTTATAAGAAATGGATTTTGAAATGGTTTTATAAAAATAATTTTCCTTAAAAAGCTTCTTGTACTTAATAAATATTTTGTGTGCTATATAATTATACTTCTACATAAAGTGGACATACATTCTTATATTTTATGATTTACTTGGGCTAGGATACAATAATACCATTCATATTCATCGTGTAGTGGTCTATGTTTTGATGGAATGATGTTTATGAAACCCAATTCTCATTCATGAGTTATATTATCTTAAAACCATATTCTTATCATGGGTCATGCATTGGTGAACTAATTATGAGACCTAAATATTTTCATAGGTAATGATATGATGAAAATTTTATGGTACCTATTTAATTTCCTAGGTTATTATAAGATGTTTATTAAATACATCTCCTTTTACAGGTTATTATATGATGAATATTTTTCTATCTAGTAGAACATGTAAGTATGGTTTTATTATGTTTTTTATTTGACCTATAATTTCTTCCCATCTACTGGGTAAATTTTTTATATCATGACATAAATATGGGATATATGTCTACGGGCATGGTACAAAGTGGGAAACTAGTGCTTCGTGTTCCAAAATGGAAAAAAGGTGTGTCCTGATCAACTATTAGATTATGGGGAAGCCTGATTCATTATAAAAAAATGGGGAACCAGAAACACATCATTATAAATAAATGATTATGACAGGTGATGGTGGTGTGTCCTTCCCAGTACGTGTAATCCCCATAATGTTCCCTGATACATTCTCTCATTGAGATTTGACTTAAAGGGAATGATATTACATGTGTATGTTTTTTTACAAACTTCTAAGTCTGAAGCATATTCTATTATAACATGGTTTATGTTCTTGATTATCATCTGACTCAGGTCTCATCAACTGAAAATATTCAGACTCTTTCTCTTTTTTTTATCATTACTTATCAAGGTATGATTGTTGAATTTTATTCTAATTTTCCATTACCATTTTGTTCATTATTTGTCTTATGTATATCAATTTTTTGAATCATTATTGAGCATATATTATTACCCCTTTATTATGTTTCATTTCCCTAGGTTATGATAAAGTGTCTTAGGTGATTACTAATGTGGAATATATTTGATCAAAAAATAGAAGATCTCTCACAATGTTAGAATATTTTGTTCCAGGTTTCCAAAGAAACAAAACAATTACGGTCCTAAATCATGTAAATTCATTAAGTGATTAATATTAAATTAATGTGATGTAACATCATTGTATGTTATTATTGGGTCGTAATATAAAATTCCCACTTATCTGAGTGTTACACAACTGAATTATAATTATAGTTAAATAGTGGAATCAGTATATCACGAAGATAGCGGAAAACATTGTAGATAGGTATATAAAATAATAATGACAAAATTAATGTCATTTATAATGATAATAATTTTATATAAATACAAAGAAGTCCTAATTGGTGTATATAAATAGTTTAATTCATGGATTAAGATACCAATATGACCGAAATTTCTATATTCAGATATCACTATGAGCCTTAACATGGTCCCATTCTCCCCTTCTACAAAGCATGGAATAATGTCATGCATTGTAATATTGATGAAAGTTGTGGTCCTTACATTCATATATATAGTATATCCATGTTTCTGTGAATGTCTCAAATAGAGTGTGATAATAAATCCTAGTAGGTCAACACCCAACGTGTCTATTAAGAACCCTATTTATGAAATAACGACTAATATAGAGAGCATAATATATCATGCCTGACTATTCAAAAAGTAATTTTCCCTAATAAAAATGAAACAAACATGTAATATTGTATATCCATACAAGGATATCTATAAAAATGGGTAGATCTGCTTTCAAAATACGCACATAGATCAAAAAGTAGAATAAAAACCATGATCATTCAAAAATAAACATTATAACATTTCACTCACAACCAAACCATTGAAACTGTATACCAAATCTACCATGATTAAGCGATAAAATCATATTTTTGACACTTACCATGTTATTTCAATATAATAAGAATTCATATTTACCATGAATGAGCCATATAATTTGATACATTGACTTTTCAACATCCAAGACATATAATCAGAACCATCTGACCCCACAAGGCCTGATCAAATGAATGATCATCGAGTCCCATAATAAACTTTGTGGAAAATTTGTTTTGAAACTAGTGGTGTCTTAGAATCATGTCAACAATGTATTTCAATTGTGAGTCCAGAAATACTGTATAAGGGTTAGAAATATCTTTTACATACTATGGAATTATGATACAAGGAGAATAAAATTCTACTGTATCTCTTACATAAATCAATACCCATGGGTGAAATTTTTATGGAATATAAATGGAATCATGATCTGTGGTATACTAATGAAATATTCTATTTCTATTTCAATTCACACATAATGTTATTGATCAACAAATAAGCATTCAATTAAATGGGATTAACTAATCATAAAAATATTCGCATTCCATTATAATTAATGTCTTTACCCACTATTATAGTAATTAAAATTCAATTGCATTCAATGAGTTTACACAGTCATAAAAAATTATATATAAACTATTTAATCAATGAATAAATAATAAAGGGAGGAAAACTTATGCTAATCAATCATCTTAGTTCAATTCATTTTTTAATTGTATTCCTTTATCTAATAAAGATAAAATTCACTCCTCATGGTTGTGATGAAAAAGGGGAATATCAAAGAAACAACAAATGGGTAAGCTTGGTTAGGTAATCTACCTCCAACATGATTCAATGTACATGTTGGAATCCCTAAAAGGTTCAATTATATTTTATTCAGAAATTTAAATAAAATTTAGGGACACACCCAAATATATTTTCAGATGCACAATGAATACTAGATCCATAAGGCACCAAACCACTCAAAAAATATATAAACCATTTGCAGTAGGTTCATTGTAGAGTGATCATCTAGTATCATCTCATTATTCGACTCAGATCAGAAAAAATTGATAAATGAAAAATGAATCTAGAAATATTAAATATTAACATTCACATAAATTTCTTCATAGATCTTTTGTTAAAAGAATAGTGGAACAAATAGAATGGACTACTCAATGGTGAAAATACAGTGAGTCCAAAAATTCTTGATTTTAAGATCATAAGAAGAAATGGTAGAAAATAGAATGATTATATTTAAGTGGAGGTCTTGAGTGTGTGTGATTCTATCCATGGTGGAGAAAATATAATAGATTTTAGGTAATAATATTTTTATGGGAAAATTGAAATTTTATCCCATTAATATAGTTTGAATGGTATGGCAGTATGGTTTGAAAAGTTGTTTCCAAACTATGTGCTCTCATCAATGCTATGGGGAAACCTGCACTACCATTATTCATATATTGACTAACCATGAATAAACTGTACATTATGGCTATTCAAAAAAATTTATGTTCTCTACAAAGGTGTGCACCTCCTTATGCATTGTTTTAAAAAACATTGTGGGCTACATCAACCCATTATTCAGGCCTCACATAGTTTGTAGTAATGAAACACCCTATCCCAGATAGTTTATAATAACTATGAGGCCTTCCGTTTTTTCAATATAATTTACTTTTTTGATTTGAACAATCCCTTAAAACACCTAATTCGCAAATAATTTGGAAGGGTATTCACATTACAAAAATAAATTTAACTAAAATTTTAGAGACTCGTACCTCATAAGAATATCTGGGATATTACACTGCAGACATTATGATTCGATTTCTATATACCCCTATAAAGAAGAATGTTATATGGTTTGTGATCAATTGAAATAAAAATTATCTCACATATAACCCATTCGCGATGAATCCAAATATGGGGAGTTGGTAAATCTCTTTGTGAAATATTTTTTTAATCTTATAGTGTTTTATCTAATATAGTATATGACAGAGATTTGTATTATACATATTGTTTTTAGAACGGACATTATGATGTGATTGGATCTTTGGTTTGTTACAGTACAAAATACCATTAGTAGATAGATGTCTATAATAATGGAGGTATACTTATTAATGATAATATTCTACGAGACTGAGTATTCAAATTTAGTTGATGTAGGTATGCCCATTTTCTGCATGTTGAGTTTACTTATACCAATAGTTAATATAAATTAAATATAATTGATCCTTTTGGGGCTATGTAGGGTAAGCTATGTAAATATTCATTTTGAGGGTCATGGATTTGTAAAACATCATTAGTTAGACTAATAGTGGTCCAATATATGATAAAGAAGATTCATCTCAGTCATTTGATATTATTATGAGCAAAAAACTAGTACAAATCATTTGGCTAATGTCATCATAGACTATTGAAGATTTCTATCCGGGACTAGTTGTTATTGATAGTTTCACCATAATTGGGTCACTGATTTATTGAGTGACAATGAAATATTTTATCATTGTTTGTGGGACCCATTTAGTTTTATGAGTTGGAGTTGGAATAGCCTTACTATTTAGAACATCCACTAATGATTTTGTTGATAAATAATGTGTTCCATGTAGAAAAATATTAAATGTATCTTTTTGACACTACTCATGTCTTGAACAGGGAGGATATTGATGATGATCCTAATTTAACTAAGAAAGAGTTCCTAGCCATGATTTTTGGTTATAATGCAATGTAACTTCATGAGAGGATTCTAACATTGGTCATTTTGCTATTGCAGTATGGTTTTGATACTCATAAGACCTGGGAGTGGGAGACACTAATGATATATCATTGGCCTCATCTCATACATAATGGAACATTTTGACAATAATTATAGGGACATATTGTTCGTAGGGTTGAGATGTTATAACATCATGTTTCTCAATACTAGGTATTACTTGATTATTTATTGATCTCAATTTCATTCTCCCTTATTTCAGTATATTTTATTCCAAATTGTGTAGATTTTTGGTAGCATTATGTTTTGTGTATAATTGGAACATGGCATTCCAAATAGTGAACACCTAATTAAAAATCACTCACCCGTAGAAAATGGGGAAACATTGTCGGTAAATGGATACCAAACTATTACCCCACGTATGAGAAAATATTCCCCCCATATATTAGGGGTTCATGGTTAGGGTTCTTGGGTTGTCTAATAGTGTGTCCATCCCCCAAAAATTGTTTTCACGTGTTTATTATATTTGAAAAAATGTTTTTTAAAATCTATATTTAACTATCTATCCCTTTATAGACCCCCACATAACCAAGTAAATATAGTTATTTGAAGGCAACATAAAATTAATTTTGGGTCCTATATCCTCCTCCATTGATGAATGGATTTTATGGTGGAATATTCGATCGATCACTAATAGTCACGACTCATCTAAAAATGTTTTTTATTACATATTTTTTTTAAAATTTTGAGTAGGTTGTATATTCATGTCTTTGATATATCTATACTATTTAACTTTGGATCATGAGTATTGTTTTTATTTAAAGATATATGTCACCTCCATTCTTCATTTTCATTCCTATCATGGGTACTGATTATTTTATTTCTATGCCCAAAGGTTGGTGGTTCCATTTTTGATTTCTATGGTAATTGAAACAATAGTTGTCCAAAGTTAATTGAAATTAATTTAAACTAATTTATAATAATTTCATTTTAATTTACTTAATTATGGTTTTGATAATGACATGGATTTTGTTAAAACCCCCAATTCCGATAGAATTAGAATTTTGCGGTGAATTTTACAAATGGTGGAATTGATGAATTTATTTATGACTTTTTTTCGATTTTTTATTAAATAATGATGATAAATATAAATTATTTGGTTTGGATAGAAAAATACACAAAATTATGCTAAAATCATTTTTTATGAAATTTAAAAAAGAATGTGGAAATTTAAAATTGGAAATTTTAAAGGATGATTGATTTGAAATGAAATAATTTCTCTATTTTTTATTGACTGATTGAGAACTAGATAGAATATTTAGTTAGTGAGTTATTTGGGACCTGAATGTTATGATATTTACCCCCTAAGTTTGATCTAATGATGAAAAATCTTACAAAAATCCTAGATTGGAATGATTATCTCTCATTATATGATATTGTGTACAATTTTGGCCCATTCCTGATGGATGGGTTTACATATATTTTTCTATGATCAGTGGATTGAGAAGTGTGAGGATCCAAAAGATTAAAAACTATGTACTTTATTAATGATGAATATGCTTCTTATTTTTCTTATATAGATATATATTCTATTGATTATATGATTTTTTTCTAATGAAAATTTATTTGTATAAATGATATTATATAATGTTTTTTATTTAATCCATGTTTGAAATGTTTTCCCTCAATTGAAAAGAATGAAAAAATAGTTCTAGAAATGAAAACGATATTCCCCTAACATGGATTATTTTATTTATATGGAATGAATAATATGGTTTATTATTATTGAATATTTTATAGAACACTTGGTGTGAACCTAATGAGATGTATATCTCACTCGATATCTTTGTATTTAGGTACATGTAGAATTTTTATGCAATGTACACTAAAATGGAAATATACACAATGAAAAGGTGGATATTATAATATTTTTGGGATTAGAGTGACAGAGGTGATCAGTGGATATGTAATGCATTTGTTTCTTGGGATATTGGGTTTTATTATTCTAGATAATGAGTACATGATGATATACAATTTTGGGATTTATTATACAGATTTAGTTTATAGTTCGTTCTGAAATTGCAATTTTGAGAATAATAACTTTAATCCTATTCTTATTCCACTAATTTGTGATGAATTTGTCCCCTCTTGATCTTGTCTGATGCCAGGTGCTATTCATCGACCCGTGGGGATTCAAAATACGCATCAACCCATGTTAGAGGCCAATCATATAACAATGTATTAGTGTTTGACGGCTGATTTTTTACATGCAATCAAAGTCATCACAATAATTTACAAATAGAAAAATATTAATTTTATAAGGTCATAGATCCCGTTTTTGAAGAAATGAATCTATGATGATGGATTTTTTCACTCTTTCTAATATCATTAATTTTTAATCATTATTATTTTACTCTTTTATCTATGATACATATAATATTCCATTTTACAATATTATAATATGTTTTAATGTTCACAGGGAATTTATATTTCCCCTATTAAACTTATTTATGATTATTTATGACCTATAAAATATGACTGTTTAATGTGAAAAAATACAATCTTTATTTTTGGAATTTCTCCACATATTTCCATATTCATCCATACAATAAATATTTTTAGGTTATTTTTTTCAATATGAATTAATTTCTAATCATCTCATTTTATAATTAAATTTTTTATTTAGAATATAATTATATATGAATTTAGTCAATATTTGTTGTTTAAAAACATAAACAAAAACTAAAAATCATTTCTCTCAATTTACATGACATTCTCAATATTTTTATAGATGTTTATTCAATGATAGTTTTATTTAATTATATATGGAGGATATAATTTTAAGATGTTTCATTTATAAAAAAATTATTTTGAGGCCATTTCAGACCTCCTAATAATTATATTGAATGTGACAAGTGTTGTTTTATAAAAATTTCCAAACAACGAGAAAACTCATTTTTTGATATCCTTTCAAATACCATTTAATTTTTTTTAAATAACCATATTCATTTTATATTAACTTTTGTATATCACACTCTAAATATATTTAGATTTTATTTTCATTTTGGGGTATAATTATTCAATCATTAGATACTATTTATGTTTACTTTTTATATGATAACTATTGAAAATTTTTGGTAAACCCATTATTTTTCAAACAACTATTAAACTGATAATTTTAATTAGAGTTTAATTTTTTTTGTGATCTTATTTATCGAAATATTATTATATGTTGTTTGGGATAAGAATATTATATCCCAATAACTCATCAATAATATTTATATATCATCAGAGATCTTTTAAGGGTCTTGAGAGGTTATCTTACTCTAGTATGTTATGAGATATGGGGGTTATCATAATTAACTATGTTATAGAAAATGTTTTTCCATTATTTTATGATTTTATAGGAAGATAACATTGAGATATTTTATTATTTTTTTGTCACGACCCATCCCCCAGGGCATGTGACCTGACTACACCATTCCCACCTCTCAAAGGCCTAAGGCTGGAGACTAGCACCAAAGGCATCAACATGAAAGTGAGAGGCATTTTCCTGGATACCTGTATTGACAGACATGGCCGACCAGGTCCCAACTCTTGGAAGGGAAACAACATTCCACTGTAAAACTAATTACAATTACAAATGGATGTAAAGTGGCCAAAATACAATCACATCTAAAATGGAAAAACAACAAAATGGAAAACATCTCCTGAGTTAATCTATCAAGGATCCTACCAAAAGTGTTGATATAACTCATCATTATGGATGTCCACATCACCTATCACTGCCATCCACCATCAGGTCTTGTCTCCCCAAGTCTAAGTCCAAGATTCCCATTGTCGGCACAAGACACAACAAGGTGTGCGCGAAGCCTGTGTAGGGATGAGTATGAAAATACCCAGTAGGGACCTCAAGACCCTCCAAGGACTCCATGAATTACAAAAACGAAATATGACATAACATATTTTAAATCTCAAGCTCATAGAAAAGACAACTCACACAAGGTATATTCTTGGGTAGTAAGAGTAGCATCACAAGTTACATTGTCGAACACCTAGGAAAATGGAGAAATCCTCCTCTATCAAGTATAGTGGGATTTTCGGGTCACACATGGTTGCTTTCCACTAACCTTGAACTGGTTTGGTACTCCTCCTCATCACGTATCGTATGTATGCCAAGTCACATAGTGCCACTCCCCACCATGGAATGATGAGGTACATCTCTTGTGGAGTACCATGGGTCTACCAAGTCACAAAGAGGTGCTATCTAATGTTGTCATGCATTGTAACACAAATGTGATTCCCACCGGACATCATGTCACACATAATTGAATATTAGTTGTCTTCATGTCTCATCATGTCATAGAGTTCTGTATGTAGCATGCTTGGGAGAACATCTCCACAATCCATTAGTCATATTTCCATTGTCATGAACACTCACAAAGATGTAACCTGATGATCAGTCATGTCATAAGGGTTCCAATTGAATATATGGTACGTCCTCCAGATTCATTTTTTATATGTTATAGGAATTTTAGTGTCGAGGGCCCAATTGGAATCTGGTACGATCTAAACCAGAAAAACTGTACCATTCTTCAAAACACTAGTAGAATATCTAAAAAGGACCTCCTTGTCCTAAGGGTTCTGGATCCATTGACAGTTCATTAAAACAGGTGTCCGGTTTAGGAGTTACGCCCAATTAAATGCAACTAGGATGAAAGGGGTATGGGTCTGGTCCGACGTGGTCAGACAGACCTGACCTGAGTCCAATCTGGCTCGACCTGGACAGCTAGGCCTAACCAGGATATGTTGGGTCTGAAATGACTCACTAGGTTGTGGGTCCCATCCCAAATCCATTGGGTCCAAACCAGCCCACTAGGTCGTGGGTCATTCCCGCTGGACCTACGAGCTCGACCAGATGGGAAGGCCTATTTGGTCAGGCACGCCTTGGGACTCTGCCGGCCAGGATCACCCTGGACAGTGGTTGCGGGCCCACTCAATTCTCCTCATGAATGAAATTTGTGTGTCTTGAACCTGCCTAGGTGACCAGTGGACCCAGACACACCATCCCTATCAACCCACTCATAAGGTTGACTCCTCCACGTGGTGCCACTTGGGCACCACAGAACTCCAGCGCGCCGCGGGCCATCAAAGCCACAACTTCATCACCACCCAGGAACAATGCTGGGGTGTGTCTCTTACAACATCACATCCCATCGTGGTAGAGGCTTCTTCCCCACCTTGGCATGCCGATGGGGAACCCCTCTTCAAATGTAGCGACCTTTTGTGGGTGCGGCTTCCGCCACCCAGGCGCGTCGCATGGGCGGTCCTCCTCCTGCAGTTTTCAGCTGGGCTAGAGGCCCGTCTCCTCTTTTTCAGTCATGTGTCTAGTATCGAAAACAGAGAAGGTTTCAAGACTTGTTATGTTGTCCCTCCCCCTGTGCGTTTGCATTATAAAATTGGAATGAGTACTCAAAATTAAAAACATCCATAAAGAAACCCCCATAATATCGTCACGAATTTTATGAATGGGCATGGATTAACCTGTTGTATGGATGATCTATTTGAATAATGATAATAAAAAATAAGGTTAAGAGAGAAATCGAGCTTAGACTGCCTACATTTTATTCTTCAGAAGGTGCTACAGAAGAGGAGGGAGTGTACTTGTCTGAAGGTGTTCATCAGCGCTTTCTATCACCCATCGATTCCATCCAATTTCCTTCACTCGATCATTTTGTTTATCGGAGTGGTATGTCATCGATGCTTCGTTAGATAATCCTCTCATAGTTGTCCCAAAACCCAAGCCTGATCTAGGATTAGATTGATGGGAGGAAAGGATCAACACAACACATAATTAATGAGGATTATTGATCAGTATAATTAATCAACGTCATTAAATCTATCAACGGTGTGGTTACACATTCATTTAATGTCCACCAATATTGATTTTATACAAAATAAGAGTCAATACATTAAATGGATTGATGTTGTACTGCGGTCAGAGCACTGTTTGTCCCATGGTTTTGAGAAAATAAACTTCAGTTATTTTATTATTCTTTCGTAATGTCCAATGAAATAATGTTTTTGTCCGACCCATGCCGGTGGCAGTTAATATTATCTTAAGTGAATCATGACACTACAGATATAATGGTGCACTCATATTTTTAATTTCAGCATCGAATCAATATATAGAAAATTCCATCCACATGTTTACTGAACATATCATAAAAAAAGATCAAAATTCCATTACTTGTTCTTCGGGACACAAAACAGGTTCCGTCTATTTTCAATGACTTGTAATATTCCCAAATACCTTTAATAGAATTATATGGAATTTCCTAGTCTTTAAATTTTCCCCACATTAGTTATTTTCATCACTGAATGCTACAATAAAACTAGGGTAACAAATGGGGGCACTAAGAACATATTTGAATATCCCTCTCCCATGTGCTCTCTAAGATATTCTCATGCTACCAACGAACATGCACAAGAGGAATCGACCACCCACAAAGAACCCGCTCTTGTGTATCCTCAATCATTATCGGGAACTCCGAAAATGTCACCCCATCATTGATGTCCAGCTTTTCCTACAAGATAATGTGTAATGGATCGGTGATATTCATCCTTAGCCATGACAAAGGGAAACAATTATTAAACTGGTCCGTCTATTGTGGGATGAGACTGATGGTACACCACCTCGCCTACTCTGCTGATGATCAAGAATGGTCTGATGATCTTCAGAGAGAACATGTCACGCCGACCAATCCTCCATAATCCTTATTGGGGTAAGACTCAATAGATGATATGGTATCCCTCATCAATCTCCAAGGGTCTCCGTCTCCTATCAGTATAAGGCTTCTTCCACCTCTGGGAAGTCTTTATCCTCTCATGGATGATCTGCACCTTCTCTGTGATATCTTGTACCAACTCTTGACCTCTAATTGCTATCTCCTTTAGGTCTGTAAAACATTGCGGTGATCTGCATGGTCTCCCATATTGGTCCTCAAATGGATCCATGACAATGGTTGAGTGATAACTATTTTTGTAAGAGAACTCAACTCGTGGTAGGTGGTCCTTCCAAGTGTGGCCAAAATCAAGGACAAAAGCATGAAGCATATCCTCGAGTGTCTGTATAGTCCACTCCTTCTCAACATCTATTTATGGATAAAAGGCGATGCTCATGCAAAGGTGAGTCTCAAATGACTATGGAAATACCTTCCACAAGAGTTATGTAAAACATGCAACATGAAATGAGAATATCGTCTATGGAACCCCTTGAAGACAAAAAATCTCTTGTAGGTAGTGGCATCACAGGATATCTACTAATACCTGATCTCTGATGGTTAAGAAGTATGTGGAAATGGTGAGTCAGTCAACAATAACCAAGATGGAATCAAGGACCTGGGACATATGTGGTATCCCTATCCAGAAGTCCTTGGATATACTATCATACTTCCATTCCTACACCTCATGAGGCTGAGAAATTCCAGCTGTTACCTGATGCTCAGATTTCACTTGCTGACAAGTGAGGTATCTTGATACGAACTCTGCCACCACTTTTTTCATCCCTGGCCATCAATACTCACTTCATAGATCATGGTCCATCTTTACCATTACTTGATGTACCGATAGGGGGTGTGGAACACCCTAAACACCTCCTCTCGCAAAGTCACTAGTACCATGGTGAGTCTTCTGAAGAGAATGATGTGATTTCCACCAACATAAAATCAATCAAGAGACTTTCCTGAAGATATCTGAGCACATGAGGCCTTGAAGTCAGCCTCCCCAAGCTGATCCTCCCAAACATGCTAATGGATACGGGGAATGACAATCAAATATTTTAGGTAGTTTACTCCATCTATATTCACAAAAGATATTTGCAATGTAGCTAGCTGCTATGTCACCTCACTCAGCAACTGTAGACCATACCTCTAGTTGAGTGTGTCTGCTACTATGTCCCCCTTCCCAGGAGTGTTTTCTATCTTCAAGTCATAGTCCTGGTGCAACTCCATCCATCTTCTTTATCTCAGGATTAGATCCTTCTGTAAGATGATATACCAGAGACTATTGTCGTCGGAGTAAACATTAAATTGTTCACCCATAAAGTAGTGCTGCCAAATCCCCATTGCAGAGACCACTGTGGTTAACACCCGGTCATTGGTATCATTGTTCTTGTCATTTTATCTCCACTTTAATGAGCCGTAGGCAATCACTGCTTGCTCCTACATCAGGACACAACCTTTTTAGTTCCGAGATGCATCGAAGTAGACTATAAACCCAACACCCACATCTGTTATCTTCAAGATGGAGGCACTAATCATTCTCTACCATATATATTTGAAAATCTTCAGGAACTTATTTTTCCACTAGAATTGATTCCCCTTCTTCATAAAATTTGAAAATTGTACCTCTACCCTGGATAAGTTAGGTACAAATCTCTGGTAGTATCAAGACAATCCAAAGAAAACTCCACACCTCAGACACACTCCTGGGTGGCTCCCAAGAAAACATTGCCTCTATCTTCATTAGATCTACTACAACTTTATCATTTGAGATAAAATGCATGTGGATATGGAAATAAATTATCTAGAACTATCACATCAAGATAATTCAAAAATGTTGGTCCTCTCGGAGTGTATCAAGAACAATCTTCAGGAACGTGGCATGCTCCTCCTCCGATGTTGATTACTCCAATAGTAATTCAATGTAGTCTACCACAAAGTGATCAAGGTAAGGATGACATATTATGTTCATGATCCCCATGATGACTCCTTGATCATTGGTCATGCGGAAGGCCATCAACAAAAACTCATAATGGCCATACAGACATTTAAAGGCTATCTTCAGTACGTCCTCATCCTTTAACCTGAGCTAATGATAGCCTAATCTAAGGTCTAACTTCAAAATACATAATGCTCCCTTTAGCTAGTAGAGAATCTCATTAATCCTTATTAGAGGATACTTTTTATTTCACGGTCCCTTGGTTTAGGCACCGATAGTCCACAAAAAAACTCAGACTCAAATTTTCCTTCCTGGCGAACATAATCGGGGATTGTAAAGGAGAAACACCGGGCCATATGACCCCTACCTTTATATGTTTTTCAACTATTCCCTCAACTCACAAAGCTCCACATGGGTCATCCGATATGCTGGTGTAGATGTCATTTTCGTGTAGGGGTATAAGTAGAGGTAAATGTCTTCTTCTTTTATTTGATGTAGTCCTGAAACATCATCCGGGAAGACATCAGTATACTGGTCCACCACTATAGGATAATCAGGACTCCTCTAATCTACTACATCAAGGGTAAGGCTCTCCATCTGATGAGGGGTAATTTGTACACACCTTTGATAGAACTCATCCTATAATGAAAAGGTTTCTTCCTCACCGGTGAAAGAAATATGGATCCCCTCCTCACAGAAACACAACACTTTGCCCCTAAAACTGTCGATCTGAGCATGGACTGTGGATAGCCAGTCCATACCCAAGATGACGTCATAAGGAATTGAAAGTAATACTAATAGATCCCAATGGAATTTCTCTCCTCTTAGAATGATCTCACACTTCCTGCAACAGTGTGTAATCGTCAAATCCTATCCCGTTGGACTCTCTAAATGTAAGGATCGATCCAACCGCTCCATCAGAATCTATGTCTTCCAAATGAATGCCATGGAAATGAAAGAGTGATTGTCACCTATGTCTATAAGAACTGAAAATATGGTTGAATAGACACAGATTGTACCTTTAATAATATTTGGAGAGACATGGTCATATTCCCTTACTGCTTGGAGTTGTTCTCTACCATGTCCACCTACTCTCTATGGTCGGGGTGGACCAGCTAGGGGTGGTGATGGTAGATACTAAAATCATCATCCATCACCTGATACACAACCTGCTCCTCTTCCACATGTGATTCCCTTCATACCTCCATGCTCAAACCTCAGTCGCTGCCTTGGTGGTGCCTCAACTGTCTGATAGTCATCAGTACAGTGATTCATACAGTCATTTTCCATCTATCACTGCCCGCCACAGGTAAGGAAATGCTTGGCCCCCATTTGACCCCCTCTATAATGGGAGCCATGCACTGCTGACCCTGAGTCCTAGGGTCAGCATCAGAAAGACATTGCCATCTTTGGACCATGAATATGTTGTTTTCTGCATGCCAAAGACTTTGCGGCATGTGGTCTTCTTGTTGCTCTAGCTACGTGCTCCTGCTCTTCCATGAATATCTCAATTAGAATGGCTCTCTCCAGAACCCCATATTGGTTAGTGTTGCTGAGAGACACTACTGAAGCTGTGGTCTCCAACCAAAGTCGCTTCTCAAAGGCAAATGTCCTGATGGAAGGGTCTCTCACCATGTTTGTGGAGTAGGGAGAGAGGTCAGTAAATTTTTCCATGTACTGGACCACTTTCATGCTTCCCTATTGTAGGTGAAGCAGCTCCTGAATGCACACCGAGTGCAACGTCATGGAAAAACTCATCCTGGAAATTCCACTTGATGTCAACCAATGTGAGGTTCAGCTCATCGTGAGCCTGGATGGTCATGCTATAGTATCTCCCAACCAATCCCTATAGAAGGCTTGTAACCATGATCAAAATCTAGTCATGCAATGTTCTTAATAATAGGAACTCCCACCTCACAACGCCTAGTCAGTCCTCAGTGACCTAAGGATCCTTCTCTCCCTTGAAACGTGGAGGTGTTTGTCTCTAATATTAATATAGGTCACTAAGCCTATAAAGATCCTCTTATGGAACTGCTGGAAGTTGATGTTGTTCATCGGGTGACGGTAGCACCGGTGCACCTCCCCCTGAGGCTATATGAATCACTGGACCCTAAACAGTCACCTCGTCGATAGGCGAGCTGTCCTCATGACCTCATATCGGGATCCTAGCTAGTCAACCTCATTGATGAATCCTG
This sequence comes from Viscum album, assembly GCA_963277665.1. Lineage (NCBI taxonomy): Eukaryota > Viridiplantae > Streptophyta > Magnoliopsida > Santalales > Viscaceae > Viscum > Viscum album. Next base: position 547,788,427 of record OY728157.1, read on the forward strand.
AGATAGATAAAGATGTACCATAGTTATAAAATTATACCTAATAAGCTCACTCTTATTCAAAATACCAAGGCACTTATACAACCAGTGTTTTTAGGTATTGAGAAAAAAAAATAGGAATTCGTGGTCCTAGTGTATGGATACATCGGCCGACACACCAACATCGGACTCCCTGAATCTAAAAGTAAAACTCACGACATTTACACTATTTCTCCAAGGAAAAGAACATAGGCTCCCAATCATTGAGAGAGAACTGATATCCCTAAGATACAACTTTTTCACAACTCTTCCCCAAGGACCATGTCGTGGAAAACCCAATCCTGCCTCTTGAAGGACAGGGACTAGCGACTGTCGTCGAAGGTGTCAACATGCCGGTGGGAGGCATTTTCCAAGATACCTGTATGAACACACATGCCTAACTAAGTCCCAACTCACAAAAGTAAAATAGCATACCACTTAAAAACTATGTACAAGTACAATTTAATGTAATGGGGCAAGAATACAATCCCAATTGAAAATGGAAAAATATAAAAAAGGGAAAACAACTCCCGAGGTTGTCTGCTAAGGATCCTACCCGAAGGGTAGGTACAACTTTTCACTATGCATCTCCACATCAACAGTCAGCACCATAGAATTTTCTGTCTTGGCTCCTTGAGTCTCAGTAAAAGCTGTACGTCATTTCCACAAGACACATCAATGTGCAGGTGAATCCCGTGTAGGAGTGAGTATAACATTAACAAGTAGGGAACCCAAGACCCTTAATGGTCTCCAATAATTCCACAATTGGAATAACCACATAGCATAATCTCAATCATAAGGACAAATAAAAGATATCTTACACGAGGTATATTCTAGGGTAGTCACAATATAATCACCAGTCACGTTGTCTAACACCTATACTATGGGAGAACTTCTTATCTATCAAGTATAAAATGCATGTCAAGTCACACAAAGCCACTGACCACTATCCTTAAACAATGTAGTTACTCCTCCCCATCGCGTACTATGGGTCAGCTAGGCCAGACTGAGTCACTCCCCACTGTGGCCTGCAAAGGTACTCCTTTTATTGAGTACCGTGGGTCTCCCAAGTCACACAGAGGTGTTCCTCCCCCCATGCGGTCCTTCCAAATCACACAGAGGTGCATCCCATTGGGCTGTCAAGTCACTCAAAGTTTAAAATTAGTATTCGTTAGGTCTCATCAAGTCAAAGGGTTTCGTAAGTAGCACACTTTGAGGAACATCTCCTTAAACCATCATCATTTTTCAATAGACATGAAGTCTCACAAAGAAGTTAATCAATTATTAATAATTTCATAAGGGTTCCAATGCAATAGACATCGTGTCAACTGGGTGATCCGTTTTTATGTAATTTTAATTTTAGTGTCGAGGGCCCAGATGGACCTATTGGGTCTATACCGGCCATCTGGGCCCTTCCTGGACTAGTTGGGTCTACGCCAGCCCACTAGGCCATGGGTCCGGCCCACTGGGTTGGCCTATTCGGTCCGACTCGCCTGGCGGCATGGCCTGAGAGGATCATCCTGGCCCATAGTTACAGGTCAGCTCCATTCTCCATGGACGAGGCATAGGAGCCTCCAGAAACTTCTCACGTAGCCGATAGACCCGACCATGCCTTCCACATCAAATCAATCATTAAGTTTACTCCTCACCGAGGAACCATGATAGGGCCGCGGAACTCCAGCGCACCTCGTCCCACCACGGTCGCAGGTTCTTCAATGTCCTGGAACGCCATCACGACACACCTCCTACAGCGCCCCGACCCATCATGGTTGTAGCTTCTTCGCCGCCTAGGAGTTCCACCAGGGAGAACCTCCTCTAGAACTGTGGATCGTCAGGGCCACATCTTCCACCGCCTAGGTGCGCCTCCTTCTATGGCTGCCGACTGGGCTGATGACCCATCTATTCTCTGTTAGGCATGTGGCTGGTACCCCCGCATGCCGCTATAACATCCAGTTGTCCAAAAAAAACCCAAACACAACCAAGAATGGTGGAGGGCCCATTATTTTTTTATTTTGACTTCCCCATCTGTGATAACATTATAACATGGGAAGGACTTTTTAAATGATTAAAAATCACATTAAGAAAATGCTGAAATATACTCAAAAAATATAAGAACAATCACGGATTAACCCATTTGATGGTTGATCTATGTTTTTCATAATAATAAATAATTGGGTAATGGGGATAAATCAAACATAAACCCCCTATTTTGTATTCATTGGAAGGTGATGTAGAAGAGGAGGGAGTGTACCCATTCGAATGTGTTCATCAGCTCTAGTCATCTCTTGTCGATTTCCTCCAACATACCTCACTCGATCACATTATTCGTCAGAGAGGAAAGTAGCTGGTGCTTCGTCAGAGCTTCCTCTCATAAATATCCCAAAACCCTAGCCTGAGCTTAGATTAAATAAAGGGGAGGAGAGAATCAACACACCACAAAATTATTGAGCTTCATTAATGAGTATAATTAATGAACCTCTTTAATTATCTCAACAGTGTGGTTACAAATTATTTTAATTTCACCCAACTATGCAATTACATAAAAAAATATTCAATCCATTAAATGGCATGAAGTTGCACTGCAATCCACCACCATTTGTCCAATGGATGAAAAAAATGAAAAAATAATAATATTCAGTTATGTTATTATTATTTTTTCAAGTCCATGAAATTAATATTTTTAATCTGACCCTTACACGTCGAAGTTATGCTTCCCTTAAGATAATCATGGCACTGTGGATTCAAAACTGCCCTCAAATTTAAAATCCGAGCACCAGTTCAAAAGATACAAAATGATTCATGCACGTTTACTGAATGTTCCTTAAAAAAAGTTCAAATTTTGTTCTGGTCTATATGGGCCTCGGAAACACATGGGTTAAAATTTCCCAGACTCGTAATAATACTAAATAAATAAATAAATTATTTGGACATTATGGGTATTTACATTTTTTATGCATGTTCTACATTCCAATACTAGGCCACCATGATTCATAATTATAAATTTCACATTCTTACACAATGATATATTTTTTTCATTTGTGAATATAATTTTAGGGTTATTAATTTCATGCTATGTTCTAAGATTAATATATCATTCCACAAGATCCAATATTATTGTTAATTTATTTTATTCCATTGCTCCTTCAATTTTTATCATCATCAATTTCTTCATCTATCTATGATGAAATAATAAATCCTCATTGATTTGTTTTATTTTGGTGTAATATTATTATGAACCTGATCTCTCCCATTTCGTATTTTTCTCTAACCCCTATGAAATAATGAATAATATAATATATGATATTTCAGAATGGCATTATGGTAGGAATATTTTTTTGGTGTTATTTTACATTGTACTAGTGAAATCAGGTCAATTTATAACTAATAACTACTTGAAAATGGTTTCCTAGAGGCTTGAAAACTTTTATTATGTTGCCTCAAACCATTTGTATAGCCTATACAAATGGATTGACTTGTAATTCGGGGATTTTATATTAAAAATAAACATACACATGGATTTGTTTTTTTGGTATAGGTGAGTGATTAAAATGATTCTTAAATCATTATTAATGTTATATTCATTTTAAATACGTAGAGAAATGGCTAGGTCATTCTATTGGTATATGTCTTCTTTTAAAAAAAAAATCAGCCAGAGAGGATTGAGTGAAAGGCCACCTATTTCATTTTAGATTACATTAACACTCTATTATAATAACATTGTTGATCATAAGTATCCATATATATATATATATATCTGGGTGTGTGTGTAAAAATTATTATTCATTATGAAATATTTACCATTAATATAATTACAACAAAAAAATATTGTATCAACTATACCAATGGATTGAGATATTTCTACTATGTCCTAATATAGTGAATTAATTTCCAAATAGGTTCCTTGAATCCTCCATATCAAAAATTAAGTTTATAAATTACCCGCATACCTAGTTTTATGCCTATATTCAAGATCCCTTATAGAATCACCCTAACTGAATTGGAATAATTGAATAAGAAAATACAGTATATAATGACAAAAGGGGTTTATAAAACCATTTTCTATATCTTGATATGAAATATTCTACTCTAATAATAACATATTTGGTTAATTCATCATTTCAATGATTACTATATTCTTAAAAAATATCGTTCAAAATCATGTATCAACCATACCATATTGATTTTATGATTTTTAGGATTAATGCTTCTCAAAGGTGCATCTTTGGCATGGATATCATCGTCTAATGGCAATGAAGGGAGATATACATAACAAAATCATCCATAAAATATATGGTAACATTAAATTAATATTGCTTATTTTTTGACGAACACATACTCAAAATGTATCCATTTATATTATAAATCGGTTATTTAGTGATTTTCTAAATTAATTTAGGGTAATGATTTCTAATGAGAACCAGTTGATTTCTAAAATAAAGGGTGAACTTGGATATAATTTCCTGATTAATCTAAAAACAAAACAAGACCGTATTTTTAATGAAAATATTATTCTTGGGTCATATAGTCAACAAGGTGTGTATATCCATGGAGGCACAAAATAAAAAGGTGATTGAATAATGAACTACATTTTCTTAAAACATATATATAGTATTTATGGATTATATTGATATTATAAAAAGATTATTATAAATTTGTATGTATTTTAAATTCCACTAAATAATATATCATCAAGGGGGGATAAAATTATCTATATTACTGAATATGATGATAGATGTAAGAGTCATTATAATTTATTCCCCACTATAGTAAAAATTAAAATACCATATAGTAGATATAAGATTTTTATATTTACCATTTCCTTAATGATGAAAATAGTTTTCATTTTCTTGAAAATTAGAAATGTGAAATATATTCAACATTAAAAATGCAGATCAGTAAAAAAATTACATGAATAATGATTTCAAGTTATCATTAGTTATAATTTCAATAATGATTTGGATTCGTTATCAATATAGTGGGAAATGACATATATATATATATATATAACAAAATATCCACAATTATGTATTCAGATATTAATTTTTTGTAATTTTACAACGGATATGGATAGAGTAAATAATGAATTATGATTTCCCAAAAATGTACCACTCTTGGAAGGAATATCTGGTGATAAATTATCCGTATAAAAGATCATTCTAACATATCCACGAAGGTTTTTTAAGGTGACCCAATGTTGATGGAAATCAACGTTTGGTCATCAGAATCATAATGAAAGGGTTGAAATCATTTTTATTAATTTTTTTTGAAAATAAATATAAAAATAAAGACCAAATAAGAAAAAATAGATTATATGAATTTGTATGGGTAGGTGGGATATATTTTTATGTTCAATATTGAAATTTATATATTTATAATATTTTGAATATGAAAATATGTCCCACATATTCCAAAACTAAAAAAAATATTATGGGTACTTTATAAAGATAACTATTATATATTCCCACCATAAGAAATAAAAGTATACACAACATAAAGGGAACATTTAATGTGATAACATAATGAAAAATATTATACAGTACCCAAAATGATTATTAGTCTATTCATATCTTATTTTTTAATGGATTATTTCTAATGAGATGATGAATCAAATAAAAATACATATATAGATATTATATAAAAAATATAACACTCCAAAACCACACTCCGAGATCTTATGGTAAATATTATCCTCTACATACAAATTTGGAACCAAATATAACACCTCATACAAAACAACCCATAACTATGAGTTTAATAGCATATATTATAATTTTCTTCATTATAGTGATATTTTAGTATTAGATTATCATATTATTATGAAATCACAAAAATAGTTTGCAAACAATTTCACACATGGCATATTATTTCTAAATAAAAAGGTTATGTATTTTAAACACATATTTCATACGTGAAATGTTTTTAATTTGGTTAAAAGGGTACAATTACAATACACACAAACACAACAAAAACATTGGTCGGAATGCCAATCCATATCCCACACGAGGGATAGCCCACTCATCTGACCTTATTTTTTAGTAAATTTTCAAAAGGACATGTGGGTATGAATCCAATTACATTGACCAAAGGACCCAAAAAAACCTGATGTCCCAATGCAGTTTCATTCCTGTATCATACTTTCATTGTCACTAGGCATGTGTCACTACCAACCTACATTATGTGGCATGCATGTGTCGCTACTAACCTACAAAAATTTACTCCCATAAATTTTTGAACCTGAGTTTGTTGAATTATTATGGGTATCCATTACCACACATGTAATTCCAAAATATAAACAGACACTACACTTTTTCTATTTTAATGATGAGTATATAAATTTGAATGACTTAATTTACAACAACTCATAAACATAAATAGCCCATATAATTTTTTTTGAAAATAAGATATGAGAAAATATTATAAGTACAACATTTAAATGAAAAAATATATATTAAGACTTTGGAGTGCATGATAACCATTTAAAAATTAATTTATTTAGAAAAAACAATTATTATTTTTCATAAAAAACATCTTTAAATATGAAAATAAAATCCATTGTTCTAAATATTTGAAACAAAAATAATAATTAGGAAAAATAAATCATCATGTTTAATTAGAACCAAATAATTCATAAAACAAATAATGGAATAAAATAAAAATATAATTTTAACATAATATCACAATTCAATATCATGATTAGTTACTTTCAAAATAAACTTATAATGGAATATTTTTCCCAGTTAATTCAACATCATATATCTAATAAAATAAATAATTAACCAATTCATGTTGTGGGGGGGGGGGGGGTTTGTATTAAACCAAAATTAAGTCATATGATATTCATACGAACTATAAAACTAATAAAAAACATAATATATTTCACTTCACTCATTAAACTGTTGAATAATACTTTGAAATCGGTAACAACACATATTTTTGGTCATTAAATTTAAATAATGAAAATATAATTTTTTTAATGAAAACAACTCATAATAATAAAAATAAAATCATATTAAAAAAACAAAGAAATGATTTGATTCATCAAAATAATAGATAACCATCATGGTTTCAATATAACATGTAAAATTGGTGAGTGTAAAAAAAATATTTTCCCCACTTTTATAAAGAAGATATAAAACAAACCATATAGAAAATGTTATAATATATTAATGTAAAATCATGTATAAAAATTAAATTATAGTTTATAATTATATTATTAGTTCCTTTTTATTATATAACAAGTTTTTAAATATTTGATAGAATAATAAGGGATATACAAAGAGTTTGGAAATTTTAAAATAAGTTTCAAAATTTTCCATACCATGGGATTCAATATATTTAGAAGTGATATACCACCCCTATATAATAAACTTATGCTAGATAAATATATATATCAAAACCGTATTTATACATTTCATACAAGAAACCAATTTCTTATAATTTCTTATTACCTATTTATTAATAAATATTTCTTAAAAATAATTATTTAACTCTCATGGTTCCCCTACAAGTTACGGTTTGGTGGTATTTGTTCTTTTATGATGATGATGGTTTCATCACCTAAATAATGTTAATGATCATTTTATATATGTATTTATTATGATTATATATTTACATATATATTTTATTGGTCTTTTTGTGACTATTCACATAGATATCTTTAAAATTCACATTTTAAACTTTTTTTATTTGTATTTAAATAATTGATTTTATTTATTAATATAAATTTATGTAAATATATAATCATTAATTAATTCTAAATTTTTTATAATTTAATAATAATACTATAATGTTATGAGTATTTAACATTCCTTAATCATTAGTAATCTAATGATTAAAAAAACATGATTTTGTTGGCAAAGCCGACTAAAACAAGAACATATTATAAAAATTGAAAAAGTAAAATCATATCATTTTGTAATGAAAATAAATATTTAAAATAATTTTAACAATGTTATAAATATATTATCTATTCATTAATTATATTTTTTGAACCATCCATGTGTGAATGTAATGGAAAATGAAACAAATCATTCATGGAGGTGGTAATATTTATATACACATGTGAGGTTTTTTTTTCATATTTCAATGTATTGAATTGAATGATTTTATATAATTATTAATTATAATTTTTTTTAAATTAGGTAATATTAAATCCATTGATCCTTATTTAAATCAAATCATGCGAGTCATTGAGGAAAAAAAGTATAACATTTGTAGAGGAGGTACTCTACATGTAGAGACAATCGATTATTTCATTTTCCAAATGAGTGGTGGATGATGGTTGTAATTTTAAATAGAATAATTTTAGAAATATAATAATACTTATGAACCTATTGTAAAATGTTTATAAAACATTTCATGGTTTTTAAGAATAATTAAATGTGGAAGAAAATGATTGAGATGATTACACATTGTTTTGATAATGTTTGTCGATTAAACTAAATAACTTTAGAAGAGATCACCATAGTCAGACAAGAGGAATGGGAACATGTTATAGATGGTTTGTATATCTATTTGTGCTTATGTTTTTTAGAAACCAGGTATCATGGGAATGGGGAGATTGGGTCTCATTTATTTGAAAAAAGTAAATGGTGTTTACCAAATATTCAAACATCAATGGATAATAATATAATTTAATGATCGAAGGTGGACCAAGAATGGACCATAGATTACATTTTTTGTCATTAAAAAATATTATCTTCTTATAGTATTTATTTTATTATCAAATCATTATATAATATATTTTGTAACATTAAATTTCCATAATGTATTTTTTGGGACTAGTCCTAAAAAATGAATTTAAAAACATCAATATCACAATGGATCTTTAATATAAACACTTATATTATCCCTTATTGTACATAGGTATCTATTAAATTTTTTTATCTTAATAGTTCACCAATACCATATTATATTTAATATTATAAAAATAATTTACTTGATTTTTCCACTATTTTTAAAATAGCTATATTCAAACCTAGAAGGAGTATTTGAAAATTTTTTAAATTAGTTAAAATTATACATAAATTAATATAATAAAATATTAAATTAAAATTAAATGAATAGGTTAACTTATTTAACAATTATGGTAAAAATTATTAAAATAAGTTTACAAGAATGAATTTTTATAATGAATTAAATGATCTTGTAAATTAAATTTACAAAATGAAACAAATAACCTAATTTTATAAAAATCCTTATATGAATAATGATTAAAATATATTAAATTATTAAATAAAATTGGTCACTTATAAATTTATGTAATTATAAATTAAAAAATTAGTGTTAATTTACTTAAAAATCAATTCAAAACACAATGTAACATTGTAAACACCTAATTATATAAAAATGTCAAATTTTATTCTCTTATTAGAATTAGAAATCACATTGGTTATAACATATCAATTATGCATTTATAAATACATAATTATCATTTACATTGATTTAATTTTCTTATTAAATATAAAAATTTTCAATAAAATTTTTTTCACTTACATTGATATCATTATATTAAATTGATGAGGTCAAAAAAGTGAGTGTGTAATTAAAAAAATTATTTTTTTAGTATTCATCTAATTTCAACAATTTTATAAAAATCCCAAAAAAGTAACCCTATTATAAAATTCATTGGTTTTATTTGCAACAAATCTTCATTTCATCAAAATTAATTTATAATGTTTTATATTTTATAACATTAATGATAATTGAAATAATAATGGAAAATAATTTTATATAAATTTTACTGTTAATCCTCAAGGGTAAGAAATTTTATTTGGTATCAATTACAAGTTAAAGGAATGTAACATATTTTTTAACACATTTGACACATTAAAATTAATGTCAACATTATTTTAATGATCAATTAAGTTTATTATGATAAGGTACATGACCAACTAAAAAATTAATATTTTCTTGGTTTTAACATAGAATGCTTATAACAATATTAAATAAACAATTTATCCAAAAATAATTAAAATTATTCAATTTATTGGATTCCAATAGCATTTTTGGATAGAAAAATGTATATATATACAATATAATATGAATTTTTGATGGATAAATATTAATTAATAATAAAATAAAACTAATATTTCAGTAAAAATACCTATCTTGTTACAACATGACTATGGATTTCATCATAGTTCATCCAAATACCATAAATATAAAATAAGAATTATGCTTTTGGTCAATAATTTTAACTATTGAAACACTTTAATACTATTCCAGTATATTTTTCTAATAAATATAATTTAATATTTATATATATATATAAACATTATGTTATGGCTGTATGTAGTTTCAAAGTCAATTATATAGGATATAGATCAATTTTTCATGTCCATGTTTTAGATATGTATCCCACAAAAACATGATATAGAATATAACACTAAAACATATTACTGTCTTCTAAATGACGTCTAATCAATAAGGATGAATCATATTTTCTTATATGTGCAAAGACCTACCTTGATTGATTTAAAAGAGAATGATATCGGAGAAACATTTTTTTTTTTGGAATTTTATAAAAGCCACTTTAGGTAAGTGGGAAACCACACAGTTCTAAATCATCACAGTAAACACATTAAACATTCAAAATGATACTTCAAAATTCAAAACCCCGCCATCAACGCCTCGAGCCGTGAGCCTTTCATCATACATCAACCTCGAAGGATGGTACCCTACCACCTCGATCCTTAAACCAATGTCACACTGACCATCAAAATCAAACCATATCGCCGGTGAACATCACCGGTGACCGTCGAACCACCGGCCATCAACGCTGCAATTTCAAAACACCATCACCGACGTCCAAAAATGAAGCACTATCAACGATCCTGCATCTCCACTGAAACACCGCCGATAGGATCCCATCAGAAACCATCATCTCAAACCAAAATAACAAAGCCAGTGAGAACCCATCGTCACCGCCACCAAATCAAGGAACTGAAAAAATCATCACCCGCTCCACAGACAGTCACAATCCAACACAGAAAACTAGAAAATTACAGTGATTCACAAACATCGCAGAAACACCATGAACACAAGCAAGCATAATTCAAAGCCTCCACCCCAACCGCTGGAGGAGACCTTATTAGACCCTCAACGAACTCAACCACCGTGGTCTATAAAGTGACCTACAAACCCTCATCAACTCACCATAGGACAAGCATGTTACCGAAAACCAAATCTGGAGCACTCTATAGAGTATGTCGACGAAACGGTCTTACACCCGCAAATATGGATCGATAACCACATAATCCCATAGCGCAAATCCACATCATGAGAGGGAGCCGCAAAACCAATGTAGAGTGCATAGAGGGATCCAAATAAAATCTACCACCAGAGGGGGGCGGCGATGGGAGAAGCCCTAGAGCAACCTCCCAACATGCACTCAACTAAAGACATTAGAGAGGAAACCATAAAACCCTTAAGAAAATTCATATAAAAAATGGAAGCAAAGACCTCCCCTCCCCGGAGTAGAATAGCTCCGTCGTCCATCTTCAAAGGAACACCGATCCGTTGAGGCGAGCCGTACAGTGCCAATGCCTAGCCGCTGAGGCGATCTAGAAGAGGAGGACCTAGGAGGCGGCTGGATAGGGAAGGAACTCAAGAATAAGGGGAAAACCCTAGTTTCCTCGGGAGGGGGAGGAGACGCTGCTCAGAGTAAGGATACCAAAAAAAAATGTTTTCAATATCACTCATTGTATAAGCTATAATAGAAAAATAAAACTCATTCAAGTATTCAAATGGTACATAAAAAACTCTATATGGAATGGTATGTAGATATTTGATATGATTTGTTTATATTGGGTAGATAAATCCATTATAACGATATATTATTTATGAAACTCAAAAAAATAATTAATAAATATAGTAGAATATTAAATAATTAAAATGGAAAGAAAACATCATTACTGATAATAACTGATGAGATATAACGATTAATGTTATTGAAATTGTATCCCTTGAAATATAACAATGTTATAGGGTTATGAGATTTAGGTACAAGGGAAATATGATCACTATATACATTATTCCCATTGAAATTCATGATCCTAGGGGGATTATGGATTTTCAATCAACTATTCATTAAAACCTATTCAAACAACCCAACATGTTACACAAATCACATCTGAGGATGTATGCACTGAATACGTTACATATAATAATCAGATAGGGTTTATGGTTGAAACATGATAAATCATATAATAAAAAACGTATAGTTAGCTAGGATCATAGACATAAAGTTATATGAAACAATACCACTCACCTAGTAAATGATTATTAGGGGATCATGTGTATAAGGAACCTAAATGGGAACCTAAAAATGAAATACGGAAGATGTACTATGTTCTCTGTTGATCTGTGTAATGGAATCTTGGGGTCATAACTATGGAGGGGAATGTAACACCAATATTTATAGTATGAATATTCTTTATGAAATTCATACGTGTTAAATATCATGGCAAATATTATATACCAAGATAAAAATAATAAATAAAAATTACATTAAGGAGTATTATTTAAAAAAAAACGAAATAAAAGATACTTTAATAATCTATATTAATCATAATTACTAAAATTACAAGTGGAATAAGACAATGAGTAAATAAAAAGATTGTTAATATGATTTTTTATTTATTAAGGACTCCCATAGATAAAATACATATAGATATATATTGTTTGTAGAATGATGAAACAAGGAAAATAATTAAAGCATTATATATGTGAATATGGTGAAATATTTTATAGAAGTAGGTAATGTGTTATTTATGAACGTAAATGTATAATAAGACAATTATATATTCATTTGATATGTAGTTTTCATATATATAGTCATTAGATATATAGTCATTGGGTATTAATGTAGTAAATATGTGTATAAAAATTATTATAGCAAGTAGGTAACCCATATATAAAATTGAAAAGATTATTATAGAAGGAATATTTTAATTGTAATTAATGGAAAAAAAATATTTTTTACAAAAAATAAAAATTTAATATTTCATTAGTAATAATTTCATATGTTCTAAATATTATTTATTTAAAAAAATTCTTGTTTTTATATTAAAAAAATATATATCCAAATTCACTAATTAATGTAATCCATTGTGAAATAACACATTTTTTCCATTTTTTTCATGAAAATTAATTCCATCTCACAAACAGTCATATAAACCAGAGAACTGAATTTTATGTTCTGTTGATGATATGTTAAATTAGAAATATATTTTACAATACTTTTTATCATTTTTAAAAAACATTTCAATAATAGAATACTATAATTGTCATAAGTTATACTAATCTTCAAAATATGGTTAATTAGAACCATATAAATGGGGCGAGTTCAGATGATTTATAAGGGTAAATTAAACGTAAAACAACAAAACATCATAAATGACCATAAGATAAGAATATGGGTATAATCTGGATATATTTTAATGTTATACACAATAATTCCTTTATTATTATTCATGGGATAAAGAAAACTAATGAATCAATAGTGTGAGAAAAAATTAGTCAACAAATAAGGCAAATGATTTCATTAGATCAGGATAAATTTGAAATGTGGAACACACATTATTTGAGAAAATATTAATATAATGACACCCAAATTTTCATTGATTCTTCTAGGACAACATAATTATACACGATTATACATTATCTTCAGGAGGAACACACTTTATATCATGCATACAAATAGGTACATTGTTCACAATGAATCACAAAAACACACACACACATATCTCATTAATTTTAATGATTATTAAATTTAAATAGTGACATACATTGGACCCCAAAAATTATTACCCATTCATTTGGGGTAATATAATAATAATTCTCCTATCACATCCTAAGAACCCAATATAAAGATAAATGGATTAAAAAAATTCAAATGAAAATAAATATATATTTTTTCATAAATAACACCTATAATAAAAATGGGATACCTATCCTTTTATAATGTAATCAGATTACCAAAATTCACATAATTATAATATGCTAATACTATTTGGAATAAATGGGGTTTAAAATATATATATATAGTAACATTCACAGTAATTGCTAATAAATAAACAAAAGTATATTTTCAAAATTAGGGTAAATAATATACTATTAAGAATGTAATTCCCCAAAGAAATAAATTTCTTGAATCATGGTGAAAACTATTCAATTAATTATATAGAAAATTTAGTAATCATATTTGAATTTTTTTTGAGTATAATTACAACTATATACCAATGAAGACAAGGAATGATAAATGAAGTGGTTGTTAATTCCATCCAAAGAGATAGATATCACATTATATGTTTAGTGAAAGAATATGGATAATATACTTTGGTTATTTTATTATTTGAAGTATAATATATTTCAAAGAACTATTTCATATATTTATAAAAAAGAAGGCGTTTTTAGGAAAATCACTTTGAAAATAAAAAATATGAATGATCCATTGACATAATTTTTAAAGATATATTTTATAAATTTATAAAAATACTAAATATGATATAGACCACAAAAATATATAAGTAAAGATTCATATAAAATTTAAAATGTAGAAGATTTATTAGTTCACACCTAAAATGTTAAAAATTGATTTTTTTAACAATAGGATTAAAATTAACCACAAGAAAAAACAAAAAAAAAACATTAATCTTTTATGAAATTTAATGATGAATAAAATTACATTAAGTAATTGTTTAATTTTGGATAAGGACAATTATTAATGCATTTGATGATTTTGGAAATACGAAAAGTTATGTACCCTAATTAAAAGAAAAGAAAGGGTTTATTTCCATATAATGGGAAAATAATGAGTTTAGAGGGAAATGATCTATATAGAAGAAAAATAAAATTCCATTATTGAATTGATGATAATAAAATTATAGGGGGTTTGGATAGATATATCCAAAAAATTTACATATAGATTATCCTTCAAATTTAATCACTATTTGAAATTTCCATTCATGATGAAACTCGCACATCATTAGTAACGAAGAAGTAAAAGGATAATGAGAATAAGATCATTAATTTGTCATTAAAGTATCATGAAATAGAATATTTTTCATTAATTATTTTAACATGGAATAAAATAAAACATTAAAAATAAAAAATAAGATGAAATATCATTGATTTTTCTTAAAATTTAATTTTGGACAATGAACCCATTAAAAACATAGAATCATTTGAATTCAAACACCTTGAAGGATATGAATTAAAATGTGTCCATAAATAAAATTAATAATTTGTTGATAATTATGAATAATATTAAAATGAGTGTATATAGATCATTATGAAGAATAATTCGATTAAAAGAAGATATGTATGTTATATGTAAACATTGGATGCATTAAATCATTACATTGTTCTTGATTTTTTTAGTGCCTTATAACGACCAAATGTTTTTATAAAATTATATTATTACTTTTTAAATTAATAATAATATATTCCACTCAAGAACCATAATGTTTTAGAGACTTTTGAGATTCTATATATAGTTTATAAATTTTAAGAATGATATTAAATATCACCCATAAAAAACTTCTCTTAAAGTAATCATATAAGGAATACCCAACTGAATCCTTTTTTCATCACCAATTAAAATAAACGTAAGTTATAGAAAGCATAGATTCTCAATAATGATGAACTATGAACATATGAATGTGTAAAATAATTATAAGTTTTTTTTGTTAAATATTACACAATGATGAACTATAATATCATGTCATTTAACTGGGGAACCATCATAAATATATATTATCATTTAATATGTCATGGTGAATGACTATGAAAATCTAAATAGTGGATCAAGACACACATATTATTTATTGTAGATCAGGATGGACCTATTTCCCATAAGAGATAAGGATGCACATATTTCTCACATAGGAATTAGCCTAAGGATTTGGTAAACATTTCCATCTAATGATATATTATGAGTTACCCCAACAATGAGAGGGATATATATGTCAAACCATTCACATAATTAAACCCTTATATATTTGTCCCTAATTAACATAAATCTTGTATCATGTCATAACCAATTAAAATGAATGGTTTTCATAAAAATTTCATTATATCATATCCCATGGAAAATAAATGGGTTCCATAAATATCATTTCCTCATTAACTTAATCCATCCATAAAATGAATAAGGATACTATAATAGAAATATAAACTGAATAAATTATTAGTATCACCAAATATTGTAATCATCAATGGTGAATTATTTTGAAAGAAAATTTAAAAAAAATATTGATGAAAATGTCCGTTATATTTTCAAATGATTATATCTTTTAAAAAGTAATCAATCTATAATTGAATATATTTTTAATGAAAAGATACTTTTAAAAATATAATGGATTCAAATAGACATTATATAGTTATGAATGATGGATAATAATTTATTATTTTATAATTTTAAAAAAACCTTTCGTATAATTTTCTTGAAAATTTCTAAAAAATTCATGTTAAGAAGATTAAAAAATTAATCATTTAAACCCATTATTCAAAAAGTCTAAAATGGATAAAAACAGAACTAAAAATTATTATAATTATAGTAAGAACATTTTTGAAATATTTATTTTCAAAACAAGAACATGTAAGATTAATATTAATCATCTGATACATTAATTGAATTTTTTTGAATAATGAAGAGATTGTTAAATAATCTATAACAAATATTGTTTTATATGAGTGATAATTAATCAAATGTATTAATTATGAGTATTCTTTATGAACCCACATAAGACAAGTAAAAATATAAGAAAACAGAATAAAAAAGTAATTTCACACATAATATAAGAATGAAATGATAAATTAAATATTAGCTTAACCTAATGATTGGATATTGGGTTAATAATTCCTTTACCCCATGTGTTTCCTTTCTACGTTCGTGTTCAAACATCCTCTTCTTCAAATCATCTCTCTTTATATCATCTAATGGAATATAGGGTTGTTCTTTTGAGAAGTCTAGAACCCATAGAAGGTGTCTAGGGAAGTAGAAAAGATAACATGGTACGAGATGGTCAAACTATAAGTCTCATGGTTGTAAAATTACAGACAGTATGTGGTGCCTATTTATAATTAATGATAGGGGAACATCAGTAATTTATTAAAATATTAAAACACAGTAACACTATTTTAAATTCAAAAACTTCTAAATATCCTCTAAAGTTATTTGGGATTAAATTTTCATCCACGAGATATCCCTTTTGACCTTATTTATTGTTTTAATTATTTATAAATATTTTACTACCCTATTATATTCATGAAATATCAATTATTTAAATTTGATTATTTTCATTACTATGCCTTTAAAAACAAAATGAATAATGAAATTACAATCAAATATTTTATCATATTGTAATAATTTAGTGATAATATATAATATTTATTTGTAATTACAAATATCTCAAAATATATTTCTTTTTTATATTCTTAATATCGTTTATTGTATTTTTCTATGAATTAAATAATTGTTTCATCATCGTTGTGTAACATTTTCATGCATTTATTTTCTCCACAAAAATTACAAATTAACTACATGATGAAGATAAATCATTTAGTTTTAATGTTACTATTTATTTTCAGACATATCATTTGGTAAACAATATATTTAAAATGTTAAACTGTTTATAAATAATAGTGTGACATGACTGGCTTTTTTTCAAATAAAATACCATAATTGACTTAATTTCAACCACGTGGATCTAAAAGGACATTATCTCTACCCATGGATTCTTTTGGTCAAGAAAACCTATGCTAATAAAACATCTTTAAATTTTTTGGACATTTAATGGTTCTTAAAATTTTAATTAAAATAATATTATTGATGTTTCTTCTTCTTGTATAAGAATATATTAGTGACTGATATGAATTAATGGTAATAATTTCAGATAAAATTATTTAAAATAAATTAAAAATATAAACAAAATTAATTAGGATCAATATAGTTCTTTGCATTCATTCATTATATATATTTCTCTTATCCATGTCAAGACTTCATAACTAATTTGTTAAATTGACTTTAATAGGCTTGCAAAAGAATTTCACATACATTTAAATTAGATTAATGTTATATTAATCCAAAATTAGGAATTTTTTGTAAAAATAATAATTTTAAATGATATTTAATGATAAAATCTTTTAATGATTTTTTACTTAAAAATTAATATCTACATGTCTCTATATTTGGAATTTTCAAATCGTCACATGAATTTCATCGACAATGATGATGAATTTATTATTAATCATGAAGTGATTAGATCATGTATGTTCTTTAGTATTATGATCTGATATTTTTATCATATAATATTCCATGAATATTAAAATAAGTTTAATACGGTTTATATCAATGAATTTTTTTGAATATATCCTAAAAGATAACATGTTTTAAAAAAATCATATTTTTTACAATTCCACAATATTTAGATTTTATAGAAGTTATCAAAATTACACCACATTAAAATATTTATATTATTATTTAAATAATTAAGTTAATTTTAACAAAAAACCATTTCTAAATGTATAAATTGGTTCATATTAATTTCACTTTGTAATTAAAACCTAAATTTATTGAATAAAATCCTATTACTATAAATTAATGTATTATTTACAAATAATTAGAAAATAAATATATTTAATAACAAGAATATTCTTATTCTAACACCACAAGTTAACTTATATGTGATAATAGTAATGATAAAATTTTAATATTATATGAATTTTATTGTAAACATGATGTTTAGTACAAGATAATCTACCGAAAAATAAAAGTATATAATGATAAATACTTCATAAAAATACAATAGTGTTACGGAAAATTACCAAAACTCATAAATAATAAAATAAACATTTTTATATACCCTCATATGAACATAAAATGTATATATATATATATTAATATGTAACATTTATTATCATAATATATTTATATATTATATAGTTTTTCCTAGGTTTTTGTAAAAATTGATCCTGTATCAGCTATTTTGGGTAAATTTAGAAATAAAAAATAATATTTTAATAAAAAGATAAATAAAAAATATAAAAGTGTTAAAGAAATAAATAAAAATTATTTTTTATTTTCTTATATTAATATATGTTTGTATGTTCTCATAATTATCCATGAATGTGTTTTAAATCATTGTTAAATTTGGTGGTCAAACAAACCAAAAGACAAACACACTATATCTCTAGTAGTGGGTATAGTTAAGGAAGGATATAATATCTATGACAACATGGGCCCCACTAATAGCAAAGACACCCCACCATAAAATGCTCATTAGGCCCTATCCCACCATGTACCACCAGTTTCCCACAGACACGTGGTCCCCTTTTTAGGGTCCACCGAAGTACCCAAATGGTTCATCTGACTAATGAAAGTAATAATAGGCCAACACATGTCCTTTCTAGTGTAAATTGTCCTCACTAAAACATACCATTGGGAAACTTCCTAGAAGGTCACCCAAAACTTGTATTTTCTCATGTGATTTGTCCTCACTCACACATACCCGAGGGAAACTTCCCAGAAGATCACCCATCCTAATTACTACTCTAGGATAAGAACCCTTAACTAAGGAGTTCTAATTAGGTAGGTTTCAAAAAAGGAATATTCTCCATGTTGAAATAAGTAATATTAGTTGGTCATTTAACCCTTTATCATTTCATGGTGTTATATTCACACCCCCCTAGAGCATAGTGTCCCCATTGTGGTCCATATATCTCATCCTAGATAGTTCACTGCACTTAAGGCTGAGTTCCGCCTCTGATACAAATTGAAAAAACTAGGGCCACACTAACAGCACAAACACCTTTCCTTAACATGACCATCAGGTGCTGATACACCAAATACCACCAGTTTCCCCAGATACAGGACGTCTCCGCCTTAGGGCTCACCTGCATACCCAAACAAGTCATCTGGCAAATTACTATCCCCCCATTACAACACATGTCCATTACAGTGTTCTTTGTCATCACACAAAAAGACCCTTGGGAATCATCCCAGAAGGCCACCAATCCTTATCACAACTCCAGGCCAAGCATGCTTAACTATGAAGTTCTAATCATGTATACTCCAAAAAATGAATGTACACCTGGTTGACATGAGTCGTATCATTTAGTAATTTAACAATTTATCAATTTTGGGTGTTATATTATCATTATAAAATAAGTATAAAGATATTTTTTAATTTATAAATATGGTGATTTATATTTTTATTAGATAAAATAGATAATGAAAAATCTACATAAAAACATAATATTCTATATCTTGGAGGCATAGTTAAGACAACAAATGAATAATTTTATTTTGGGTTTTTAATGTGGATGTAATGGAATAAATACTAAATTTTCAATTAATATTATAAAAATTCATTATAGTAAATATATTGACAATATTGTATTACAAATATTATGAAAGGTTTGTAAGGTTAAGAATATGAATAAAAGTATAATGATTAGGTAAAATTAACTTTGGGACCTTGATCTTTCTCTTGAAATTCCATTTATAAATGAATTTATTAGGCTATGTTCTAGTTAAAAAATGATAAATAAAATGTTATAAAATTATA
This sequence comes from Viscum album, assembly GCA_963277665.1. Taxonomy (NCBI): domain Eukaryota; kingdom Viridiplantae; phylum Streptophyta; class Magnoliopsida; order Santalales; family Viscaceae; genus Viscum; species Viscum album. Next base: position 547,809,015 of record OY728157.1, read on the forward strand.
TAAGTAAAAATATTAAAGTGTTTTAGAAATAATTATAATTTTATTGATGTAGAATTAATGGGTGAATGTGTGACCTTTTATAATGATTTAAAAGGAATATTTTTTGTATAACCGTTATTTTTCAATGATATCGTGACCCTATTTAAGTGTCATAAAGTCCTAAAGATAAAAAGTATACTTTTGGGGTTACATTCGGTTGTCATACCCTCCAAAAAGTATTTATATTCAAGTTGTAAACATGTTGGATGTCATTTGAATTTATATTGTTAAATTTTCCATTTATTTGTTTTACTAGGGTTAATTATTTTTACCAAAGTGTCATATCTTATAATAATATTAAAATATTTACCCTCTTAAAGGTATTTTATTTGGTGATCTTAAATTTAATCTCCATGTATTAAAATTCAATATATTAATAATGTAATATTATCTTATAAATTAAAAAAAATTATATGGAAGAATGGTTTTTTAGAATTCGTTCTCACCACAACCTATTTGTAATATTATTTATTATTGACCTTCAATTGAATGAATGATAACAAATTTATATGTTGATTAAAATATAATATTAATTTTTATTTGAAAAATATTATAATTTATTTTATATTAATATGAATGTAGAAGATAAAAAATAAATTTTCATTGAAAAGAACATTTAAAACTTTATATTGATCGTTAGCATTAATCCTTGAAACCATTCATTTATTGTGAAAATTATAAATTAAAATATTACATCATAATATAATTTTATTATAAAATATTAATATATATATATATATATTATAGCTTCTTAACAATAACTTTATATTTAAATGAATAAAAATGTTTTAAGTGTAATTTTTTATATATGTTTTAAAAAAATTAATATGGATTTTTAAAATTAAATATAATTTTTAGAAATTATTTATATTAAGTAATTTATAAATATAATTAATTATTTCTTTTATAGAAAAAATATTTTTATAATTTAGATCCATTCTTCTGTTAATAAAATCTCATTAAAGTTATCATTTTTGAATGTTTTCTATTTTCACTATTCGTATAAAAATATACTTTTTCAAAAAAAATAAACAACAATATTTCCGATTCTAATTTTGAAATTATTAATTGAAAACATGAGTTAAAATTTTGAAATTTATATTTCAATATTTATAATTTTATATTTTAATTTAATGACAATATATAATCACAACTTATTTTGATGAAGAATCTGCTTTAAAAAAATTACGTATTCCACAAACTATTTTGTATGAATTTAAAATTGGTTTCAATATTTAAAATTATCATATTTTTAAATATTATTACTATTTTTATTTCGAATATTTCTTTTATTTCAATATATTGGTGTTTTAATGTAGGATAATCAATCAACATAGTGTTTATTTAACAGAAAAGTCAATAGTAAAATCATTGGTCATTAAATTGTACACTATATATTAATTACATCATATAAATTGGAATTACTACTCATTTATGAAAGGATTTAATGACCTGAAAATAACATAGTTGATTTATAAACGATCATTTTTTCATAATGGTTACATTATTATATGGCGTAATTTATTTATATAGAAGGGAAACTACAAAAACAATATTACATGTAAAGTAATAAAACAAATTAATAAATATATGAATAGTAGAAGGATATAATACCAATGAGTAACGACCATGTGGTGGTATACTATATAAGATCAAGCTATGCTAGGAATATTAAACCTATTAAAAGAACTGTTAAATGAGAAAAGAAAATGGTATTATAATTTACATTATCAAATGAATTTAATAAAACATTAGGGATTCAGTAGTAAAAATTGATAAATAATATAAAATATATACGATATAAAGGGATAATTATGATTTTTCATTTCAATGCCAACTAAACAATGGTCAATATAATCAATGGTAAAAATAATGGACCATAACTATAAAATTTTGTTAAAGTGTTAACATTAAAATTATTCTTCATAAAGAATAAGGAATTTTTTTAATTAATATATAAAAGGGAAACAATGGAATTAAATAGTATATTAATTTATTTTGATTCAATTTTTCTTGAATATGGGGGGAGGTATCATGATTTGGTAAAAGCATCGGACAAGCCCACGAAAAACATAAAATGTCCCAGTTGAATGAAATTTCATATAGAATAAGTTTAAATTAGTGGATATTTCTGAATGGTCAGTGTTAGTTAAGATACCCCATAGAACTGACACCATCACACAACATACCCTTATAGAGTATTACACTATAATAAGGGTTCAGGATTCTAGATCTCATTATAATGGAAGATTAATTTCATAAAAAGTGAAATAGATAACTTATTAATACCATTTTCCATATTACATTATTTAATAAAATACAGATAAATATATGATAAAATTGATAAAAATATATTACGATAAAATCTAACATAATTCTATTTTAAAAAAACATATACCATTTTATAAAATACTCAAGTATTCTAAAAAAATTCTATTCTCAAAATATTAATTTGTAAAACTATTTTTATAAATAAAATGTTAGTATAAATTTATAACTTCATAGAAATATGTAAATGTGTCCAAAATATTACAATACTGTAAACTATTGTTTTCAACATGTAAATAAATATAGTATAAATTATAATGTTATAATTTTTATAAAATTACATAGATAATATAATTAGTATATTTTATATCATCACATCAAAATTAATAGTGTAAAATTTCTAGAATTTTTTGAAATAAGTTAGTTTTCTATGAATAGTAAATACAAATAGTTTTGCCTTTTCAATATCTTTTCTAACATTATTTATATATTATTTCGATTTAATAACTTATTATACATAATAGACGATTTTTTGTTAGTACTATGTTTTTAATAGATTAAACTATACTTCCAATCCTATAAATGACATTCCAATTGAAAAATTGGAGATTATGATTTTTAAAACTATATTTTATGGATAATATTCTATTCTATGAAGAATATTATATTAAAAATGAATTTTTTTATAAAAATTGATTAAGATATTTGTAAAAATGACAGTAATTTCTCAAACTATGAGTAGAAACCATATTTTTGAAAATGATTTTTTAGTTTCCACAATAAATATTTACATGTCCTATATTTAGAAATTATTCAAAAATTCTTCTAATTTTAATTTAAATCCCCACCAATAAACTCCATTCCACTAAAATCTATATCCCTTAAGCATGATATTCTATTTATTTACACTTTATAATTTTCTTCTATGGAGTATCCAATTTTTTAAAGATGTCCTCCATAATCCCTAGGAAGTTAATTCAGAATGTAAGGGAACCCTCATCCTCTTATTCTCCATTAATGTTCATAATATTTTGTTATGTATAAAAATATTTTAATTACATTCTTTGGATTCAATAATTATTGTACCGTAAATATGAAAATAATTTTTTATCCATTAGAGACTTTTATTTTGTCCCGTTATTACATTTACAAAATCCACATTATATTCTCAACATTTTGAAAATTTTGTTTCATGAATTGTCCACTTTAACATGAAATATTATTTTTATTTTAAAACATATGAAGTTTCTCTATCCATGGGTATTCAGAGTGATTTAACCATAATTCATTTATTTTTTAATTCTAAATAAAAATCCTCTATTATTTTGTTATGTGTTAAGAATTATGTATTTCTCATTTCATTTAAGAAAATATAAATTTAGTTACTTTTACAAGAAATCTATTCATTATTTCATAGATGATTTTAATTACATGATTCTTTGAAATGTATATGGAATACATGAATTTATAAATATTAAGGGTGTGTATTTATAGTTTTATGATGAAACATGTAATGAATTAATCTCTAGAGATGACATGTATTACAATAAATTTGTGAATAACATTGAAAAAATATGTATTGTTAAACCATGGTGATAAAACTTTCTGATATATTTATGAATGTATAATTTTTATGTTGTACTGATATTTACATTTAATTATTTGTGATATTTATATAATATTAGTTATAATTTTTTTTAGAAATTATATATTCAAATGAATCATGATAACATTCATAAAATCACTTATGTTAATTCCAATTGTATATATTATGTTCAGCACATTCTTTTGATATATGCCAACATGATATGAGATGCAATAAAAGTAATCTAGTATGAATATATGGAGCCTAATTTCAAGTTTATTGGAATAATTTTTATGTTTTTCATGTATTATGTTCCAAATTTCCATGAAACTAGACATTCATGCATACAAAGTATTATTATATATTATAAAATATAAATAAACATTTATGTATAACATTTTTTTGATAATCATAGTTTTTATCAGTTATAGGATAAGTAATTTTTAGGTATTAGGACAAGAAAACTGTGGTAAAAACCATATATATTTGTATTAATATATAAAAACAACCTAAAATATCGATGGATTTATTTTGTGAGTGATTTACAAGAAATTAAATCCTTATATTTATAATACATGTGGATGTATATAAGAAACAGTTGTACCTAGGGGCCATAAAAATTGTGAAATGTGAATTACATATATCATCAACTGTTTCTTGAAAAAGTATCCTTATTTCACAGTTGATTTGTTACTAATGGGTGATTTACTCTGGTTAAACATATTAATTTTACAAAAAACTATAATGGATATATAGATAATGAATCTTTTAAAATATTAATATTTATTTTCCAATATGAATGACATTAAAAAAATTATTAATATTTTGATTTTAATTATTAAAATATTCCCAATAGTCTCAAATTTATCACATATGTTTTATTCTTCTTAGAAAAGTGGAAGAAATTAAGAGGATTAATGGAAATAACATATTCAATATAAAATGTGAGAATGGCCTCCCCATTATGGGGAAGATAAAGTTTAAAAATTCATAATTATGATGAACTAGTTAAATATGGTATGAATAAAAAAACAAACCATGTGGTGCATCAGGATTTACCATGTGATGAACAACTAGGAGTGAAAACAATCATGCATCAAGGACCACCTTTATTCAGTGGTAGCCCGAATAAAATTATCACATAAAAATGGAATAAAATTATAGAATGTATTTTTTTGTAATAAAATTTATAATAAAGAGATTGTTGGGTTGGAATTATATCACATTAATGTAGAATTCAATCAGCGGTGGATGCTAATAAGAATTGATGATGTGGAATACATGGAATATGAATTCTTCAGAATAGTATTTTTCAATATATATCGTTATCAAACCCTTTAAATGAAGATAAAGATAGAATTAATAGAGTTTAAATAAAAATAAAATAAAATAGTTTGTAATTATGGGAATAACATTACAATTATTATTTTATACATTTCAATCATATTCCATTCTTTTGAATCGATGATATATTGATTCATTGGAAGACTGGGACACCATCTATATATGGAATTAGAAATAAGAGTCATTGGGATTTATAATGAGATATTATTTAGTGTCATAAAAGTAGAAATAGAGTTTGGTTATAACCAATTTACTCATTGATAAAATTAAAATAATGTAATAATAGATAATTTTTTAGAAAGAATCCATGTAGAAAGAATGTGAAACATCCAATTTACAACAAATATGGGAAGATGAATTGGGGTATTTTTGGTTTCTAAGAAGTGGAATTCTATACAAGTGTCTAAGAGATATAAATAATGAATAAAACTATTGTTTAGTTTTTATGGTATAAAATCAATACAGTAATGAAAAAGTTATTATGGTTGTAGACAAACATTCTGTGTAATGCATTAAGACTGAAAAGAATAGAAATTCAACAATCTAATGTCCAAAATAGATGATAATAGAGGAAACCCTCCATCATCCCAATTTGAGACCATGTATGCTTGTTCATGCTTTTGAAATCAAAATATCTGAAGTACTATATCTAAATGATGTTATTTTATGTACAATCATCATATTCTCTATGCTATCAAGAATGTTGTTTGATTCTTATTATAGACCTACTTTTATTCCATTAAAACTGTCCAATGGAAACAAGTTAGGGAAAAAACATATGGTTACATTATCATTGGTTATGACTCCTTAAGGATCTATTCATTCATCAAATATATATTTATATAGGGATTCAACTATTAACATTGGTGAGTTTAATATCCCTACAGACCTAGTGTTAATTTCCATGGCGGAGTTTTATATAATACATGAAATGGATTGGTTTTAAATGTATAATGTCATGAGACACTATATAAGTAAGTATATTTATGTTATATTGAAGGGACAGTATGTAATTGTCATTAATGTATAGATATACCTCCCCGAGTCACACCAATATTAATATTTCACTTATTTATTTATATAAATGATTAGTTAAGAAGAGGAAGAAAGATGTTATATTAATTATAGAGATGTGCCCATTTTTCATGAACATATAAATTTATTTATTTAAGAGTTATTGGATCCTACCCAAGAAAGATATGTTGATTTATCTATTGAAATCATACATGAGTCCCAAACTAAATTTGAGACCCCATAAAGAAGGAAATGTATAATGATAGAGGTATTAATGAAATAAAATCATGGTATTCTTTTTGTATGGTTAGATTAATCCATGTGTGTATCCATGGGGAGAGCATTTTCTATTTTTTGGATTTTTTTTATTTTTGTTGCTTCAAATTTCTAACTGATATATAAATGTGATCATAATAATGAATAAATACAATATTATGAGGGTTGATGATTTCATTCCAGTCATCTTTGAGGGGCTCGACTCTTCCCCAAGATTTACCTCTGATTAAGGTATCATTATTTTGTTAGGAATATCAAATATATCTCAAATATTTCAATATAAAATAACGATATGAATTCTATGTGTTTTCTGTTATTCAATTTTTATTCACTATTTCTCTTTCCATATTTATGGATTTACTGAATAGATTCTTAAGGAATACCTTGATAAATTTTTGGTAGTATCTATTGATGATATTATTATATATTCAAAAAATAGAGAGGTGTATGGGAATCATCTAAGGATTTAATTAAAAAATATTATAAATGATATGTTGTTTTCAAAATTCAATGATTTTGATTTATGGTTCTTAAAGTATACATAAATACGGTGAATTGTTACTAGTTAAGTAATCAATGTTTATCTTACCAAGGAAAAGGTTATAGACGATTGTCCTCATTGTATAATATATTTTTAGATTCATTGTTTTTTTCCTAGTGGGATATTATAAATAGATTTTCGAAAAAAATCAGATATTTATAATAATCTAACTATGTTAACTCAAAAAGTGGGTAGGTTCTTCTGGATGAAAGAGTGTGAGGAATGATTTTAATAATTGAAGAAGTGATTTGTTATTTCACCTATGTTATCTCCACCCTCATTTAGGTAATCACATTTGATCTATAGAGGTGAATATTTAAAACAGATTATATCTATTCTCATAAATAATTATTACATGATGGTTTATTCAACATTGCTTTCAATGCCTTGTGAGAAGAATTATCTTACTAAATAATATAGGTTTGCAACATCCATTTTTGAAATGAATATATAGAGGCACTATATTGTTGGGGGATCATGTGAAACATACCAAGACAACCAATGTATAAATTATATATTCACATAAATGGAATTTTACATGAGGGAAAATTTATATTTGGATCTTATTTAAGAATCTTATTATTCAATTCATTAACACCGAGAAGAGAAAATAATTGCATGGATGAATTTTTTTGGAATGTTATTGGTGTTCTTATAATGATGTGGATTAAAGGAGATACATTGATCAAGGACATAGTTATGTTGGAAAATATAATAATAAGGTAATGGGAATCATCAATCTTATCCCAAATTATATCTAAATAGTCGTTACTAGATAATAATAGTAAATCCTATATATATGATGCTTTGTTCCAAATAAAGATTGAGGCTACAGAAATTGGGATGTTTTATGAATAAAATATTATTCAATAAGGGTTTTTGAAATATGGTTCAAGGATATTCATTCCATCATTTTTCATGACCAAGAATGAAATGGTGTTTGAGTCACATAGATATAAATTCAACATAAACTGAAATCATAGAAATTTATATGTTCATTTTGGATAATTATTAGTGGAATAATATGAAAATAGAAAATGAAAATTTTAATATAAAGAATTTGTTTTGTCATCAAGTGATTAAATAGTAAAAAATATCAATGAGGTATTAAAACCACTACCCATACATTTATATAGGTTGGAATTCATTTTTATAGAATTTTTCACAATCCAACTTATGATATTCATGGGATCCCATTTTATATTGACAATATGTATAGTTAAAAATGTAATACCATTTAATATTCATATTAGAAGATTTTTATAGGGTTATTCTAGTTCAAAATAACATTCATGAAATAGTGAGACTCCATATAAAACAAACATTGATTATTTTAGATTGAGATCTATAATTTAATTGTATGTTCTTTCAGATTCTTTAATAATCCATGAATTCTGATGTAATGAAGATCAAAACTGATCATCCTCAAATTGATAGGTTGTTTGAGAGGAAAGTTAAAACATTATAAGACATAATAATGAATATATCACCTAATTTTAGATGGAGTTGTGACCAATGTCATGCATATATTGAATTCTCTTATAACAACATATTCCACTCTTTATTTATCATAAAACCATTTGACACACTCTTTGAAAAAAAATACATAACACCAACATGTTGTTATTAATATTAAAATTCTAATGTTAGGGGACCCAACATAATCATGTAGACAATTTAAATTATTCCAGTGATTCAGATACACATCGTTGCTATATAGTTTTGATTGAAATTTTTCAGTCGACAAATTAACGAAGCGTATTTAATTTGATGTTGAGGCTCGTGTTCTCATTAAGATATCACCATGGAAATTGGTCATTAGGTTCAATATATAATGGTAAATTGATTTTATGTTACATGGGACCATTTGATATTCCTTAAAATTTTTGATCGGTGGTTTATCAGTCAACACTACCTCCAAATAATGCAAATTTCCATGATTTCGTCCACATGTCATTATAAATAAAATATTTGATTGAACCAACATATATACTTGATATTAATGGTGTAAAATTGGAGCCTCACATGACTTATAAAGAGTAAATGTTCAATATTCTTGAAAAAAGGGAAAAAAATATTGAAGAAAAAGTCATTAAAACCTTTGATGGTCCTATAGAGAATAAACATGTTTGAACATGCTACATGGGAACCTGAAGATTAAACAAAGAGAAAATACCGCCACTTTTTTTAAGAAAGAGTTAAATATCATGGTTGAAATTTACTAAAGGTGGGGGGAGGGATTCAATGACCTAATAAAAATTTCATACCTTAATAAATGAAATCCTTTTTATGTGGATTATTTTAATATATTAAAAAATTGATGTATAAGTAATCTCAGCTAAAAAATTAATTTTAAAAGTTATTTTATTATTTTTATTTCTATATAAAGTACTAGTATAAGTATATAAAAACTAAATTATAATGACCATTTAATGGTATACTCTATAGTATTGAACTCTATAAGGAAGAATATACATTTTATGAAAACTCATAAAATAAAAATATGTTTGGAATATAGTTTAATTAATCAAATGAATTATAAAAACTTTTTGTAGTGAATTAGAAAATTTTTACCATTGGAAGAGTGTGTATATGGTATATAGGGAAATGTGATCAGTAGGATATGACCACTAAATTATTTTTGATAATTATGACCATTAGAGAATATAATGATTTTTAATAATGTTACCATTAAAATTATTGTTAATAAAATGTAATGATAAATTTTAATTATGGTGGAAAGGAGAAATGATAGCCTTAACTAGTAGAGTAATTACTATTGAATACCATTTGTCAAAATGTTGGAGGTAGGTAGTGTCACTAGGATTCTCTACTGACCAAGACCAAGCTGAGCATCAATAATTGAGTAATGAATGAAATAAACTATAATAATAGTTCATATTTATAGATATCATCACTAGATAAATTTAGTTGAGTGACACCATGGAACTACTCCCATCAAACACCATACCATAAATTTTATTCCACTGTAATAAGGATTTATATATGTAGAACATGGTATCAAGTAATTTTAATTTTAATTTTATAAAAGAATCATTTATTACATCTATCCAATTTTTGTTATTATTTTATTTCATAAAATATGAATTAATAGAATATTAATTATATATATTTATAGATATAATTAAAATAATATTGAATTAATATTAAACATATACACACTTATAAAAAATTTATTCTTAATAAATCTGTTCTAATAAATTATACTACATAAGTATATTTTATAATTTAAATGATATTATAATGTCCTTGAAAGATTTCATTAGTTTTAGATTGTTGAATGTGTAATCAAAAATAATATTTTTTATTAAATAGAATTTATTTATTTAATAACTAAATACAGAAAATTAAGAAAATTATATTTAAAATATAAAAATAATATTTGAAATCAACACATCTAAATTATGTTGCAATTGGAATTTAGAAATATCTTTAAATAATATTAATTTTATACGAATTGTAAAAATATACAGTTGGGTGTCTTCAAAACGTTTTATGAACTCATATATATGTAACAATTTTTCAATACTTATATAAAATACCTAAATAATATATAGTTAAATAACTAATATTATTTATTTTAATGGATTTAAATCAATTTTCAAACCTATAAATGACATTCCGATGTATAAAAATGTATATAATAGTTTTATAAATAATATTTTGTAGATTATTTACTTTTCATTGTCCAAAGTAATATTAAAAAAATTCATTTCTTTTCTAATGGAAAAAAATATTATAAAATAGGAAATAAATGCTAGAAAATATTAAAAAAGCAAGGTTACACTATTAGTTTCTCATTTTCCACATCATTGAATTATAATACATTAATTTATGAATTTGTAAGAAATATTCATACTTTACTATAAATACCCAATGATTCCACCACTCATATCATCTATAAATCCATTAACCAAGAAATTACACTCACTTAGTGTCATTAATGTTCCTCCATGTTGTTTCCAATGTCTTAAGAATCCTCAGATGTTGTATGATGTTACATGATATGGTAAGGGAACATTCATATTTTTCATTTCCTTTTATGTATCTCAATAACAGAATGTTTTTAAATGTATGAATTACATTATTTTTTAATAAACATTATTATCACATTTCTACCAAAAAAAATTAAATCAATGTGAGACACTCGATTAATATGATTATTCTCTGTATATAAACCACATTTAATACACATCATGGTCTTGAATTCATTTTATTAATTTTTTTCTTTTACAAAAAAATTTCATATCCTCTTAATACACATCACACTTCTCTACTCATGGGTTTTTATGTAGATGAAATGATGATTAATTGATTGCGTACATAAAAACAGGAAACCTATATTCTTTTATTTTGGGATAAAAGTGAGATATTTCATATTAATTTAATGAATATATGATTTTGATAAATGTTATATGAAATATATTCATTATTTCACACGAGGTTTTAAGGAAATGTTTTCTTATAATCTTGGTGGAACACATTAGTTTACACATGAAGGTTTCTCCCTAATAATAGTCTATGTAATTAGTTAAACATTTAATATATATGTATGACATGTTTTATAATACCTTGGTATATAACCATGGTAATTTTTAGTTATGACATGTTGGTGATAATCCTTTGTGATATTTTTATTAATACCCCATTTTTATGTAATAGTAAAATTTCCATGTTATTATTCATGGGTATTATATTATATTCTACCTCACGTTCTTATGCTAATTCACTGCTATTATTCCTAATGATCACATTCCAAATATCGTTTTTATTATTTTAATTGGATTTACGGTCATCATGTTATTTTGAAGTTTATCCCCAGGATATGAGATTCATTATCATTAACATGTGATGAGTCTAGGAAGAATAATTTCAAGTAGATTAGAATAAAGTTAATTTTTTCATGTACTAAATTCAAAATTTCCAAGAATCAAAACATAATAAATTCCTCTGTATTATAAAATTTTATTCCATGAATGTAATTATTTATGTTTTAAAAAGGTGGGATAAATTAAAATATGTTGGGTTATTAATTTTATATTCATTATTCGGGATATATCCTCAAATAGGACCTCTACATTGTTCTATAAAGCTATATCAAATAATTTATATTTACTCAAACAATATTAATAATTAATATAATCATATACTCAAGTACGTATAGAAAAATTGCATATATCATCCAATACATAGCTATCCTAAAACCATTTTAATTTCTATGACATAAAACCACCATGAAATCATATATTCCTCTACATATTAACTTTTCTATTTAAACCTAAAACATATAAACCTATTATTATCAAATTCACAAATTCATTAAAATCCAAAAAAATACATTATCTTAACAAAACATATCATTGATCACATTTCCATTAATTAAATAATATATTTCGATGAAATAAATACAATCATACCAATTTTTTTCCAAATAAATTAACTCATTATTATATAAACATAATGAATATTTCAAACCAAATAGTCCTTTATAGATCTATCATGTTTTCACTAGCAATTATCCACAAAAATATAACATTGTCATAATATAACCATTCATTATTCGGGATATATCCTCAAATAGGACCTCTACATTGTTCTATAAAGCTATATCAAATAATTTATATTTACTCAAACAATATTAATAATTAATATAATCATATACTCAAGTACGTATAGAAAAATTGCATATATCATCCAATACATAGCTATCCTAAAACCATTTTAATTTCTATGACATAAAACCACCATGAAATCATATATTCCTCTACGTATTAACTTTTATATTTAAACCTAAAACATATAAACCTATTATTATCAAATTCACAAATTCATTAAAATCCAAAAAAAGACATTATCTTAACAAAACATATCATTGATCACATTTCCATTAATTAAATAATATATTTCGATGAAATAAATACAATCATACCAATTTTTTTCCAAATAAATTAACTCATTATTATATAAACATAATGAATATTTCAAACCAAATAGTCCTTTATAGATCTATCATGTTTTCACTAGCAATTATCCACAAAAATATAACATTGTCATAATATAACCATTCAAAGTTATTGATAACATTCAATATATGCTTCCAAACCATTAACGAAAAACTATTAAGGAAAAAAACCTAATATTTTCTAAATTTATTTAAAAGGAAATGTCTTGGACAAAGGAAAAGAAACAAATAATTATTAAAAAAGAGGAAACTACAAAAGTCTAAAAGAAGGGATTTTATTCCAATCTCTTTTATAATGATGCATAAGGTCAAATAACAGATTATAGAACCACGAAATGCCCTAGTTGATACCTTTATTAGAAAGAGAATCTGCCACCATATTTTTCCTAACTCGCACACATCCTGGAAAACATCCCAGAAGGTCACCCATCCTGGAAAACATCCCAGAAGGTCACCCATCCTGATCACTACTCCAGGCCAAGCACGTTTAACTGTGGAGTTCTAATCAGGTAGGCTCCTGAAAAGGAAGGTGAACCTTGTGATATTGTCATACGAGTACTTTATGAAATGTGCAAGTCATATTGGACTATGTTTTGAGATATTTTTTGGTGTGTATAAAATGACAGGTGTATCGTTTATGGAAAATGGTGTTTTCTTGAAAACTTGGGTAGAGGAAATGCTGTTTGGCCTTTAAACTAGATTCTGGAATTTCTCAATGGTGGTTTGGTTTTCCTTAAATGGGATTCTAAGCATGTTTTTTTTCTTGTTTTCAATATGATGGAGTGTGTCATATTTTCTTTGGAAACACTTTGATATTAAAAGGTTTAAATGTAAATGATGTGGGGGCCCGGTTGGAACTTTCTTGATTGTGAACTGACTAAACAGATATATATATATATGCACGTACTTATGGGGCATCTCTACATGGGGACTTCCCTTTGAGGATTTTCATGTAGTGGTGTCCGTGTAAGGGGTTGGCAAGTGCGGTGAAGTGAGTCACGCGTGCGAGGGCCTCCCACTTACACATTATTATTAAAACCACCGTGGGTTCCTGGGAGTCTTTTAGAGAATGGAGTGATGGTTGCTGGCTAACCCCGATTAGACGGGTTAGTCCCCCCTTGGTAGGTAAGGCCTTGTGGTGCGTGCCACTGGTTGGCTGTTAGGGCGGCCAGTTGGTTATTGACTATGGAGTACCATGTCGGCAGGTAGTATGAACCCGAGTACGTCAAGGGGTTTTCTAGGGATGTTTAGGATCACCCACGGTTACTTTTCTTTCCTTTCTGGTTTACTTCCAGTTGTTCTTTATAGCTTATACTGTTATACTTTGCGAAAATGGTTTTCAAATAAAAATGCGTTATTATCTTTGTGTAAAATTTGAAAATGTAACATGTCTTTCTCTTTTAGAGTGAATTTGGCCCTAATGAAAGGAGTTCAACTTTTGAAAAAGATTAAGGGTAATGTCTCGTGTTTTGATTTTCAAGTAAAACATAATGAAAGCTTACTTTTATACACTGTAGTTCAAACCTGGAATTTGTAGATTCTATATTTACTGGCAGTGCTTTGGGATTTGTTGTTGGGCTCAACTAATGAGTACTTTTTTGTACTCACACCCATCTTTTATCTTCTCAGTTGCAGGTTCCTTTGTGTACATGGTTTCCCTGGTTTAGTCGCCCAGTGTTAGAGCGAGGTTGGTTTTCAGTTGGGTGGTGACCCATGGGGTCACGTGGAGGTACGTTGGTTGTGTAGTTTTTCTTGTATGTTTTATTTAGTTCTATTCTTTTACTGTTTCTGGTATTCTTTTGGGCCAAATCGTTCCCACCTATTTACTTTTGATGCCCGACACTAGTTTCCATCTCGGAGGGATCGGGAACGCCCCTCGGGACTTGCCGCGGACCAGCTTGGGTGACCGGTTCAGGGTCGACCCGAGATGGTTCATGAGAAAATGGTATCAAAAGGGGTTCTTGTTATTTGGGTTGTCTAGTAGGTGGAGATTAGGACTGTCGGGACTCGAGAGGTAGGTACGGGAAGGACGTCATGAACCCTTTCCCGTTCCGCACCTCGAGTCGCCAGGGATTGTCCTGGAATTGTTTCATAGTCTCTTTTTGGTTTGTCTTGGATTGAGAGATGACAACGGAAGAAAGCCGACGTTACATCGTGATTTCACATGGAGTAGTGACCCATGTGGAGTCTGAGTGCATGGTGTGAATTCCTCCTAGTGGTCGACGCATACTTTGGACATGAACCACTACCATGTTGCCAGGTTGAGTGTGACTACTAGTGCCTCACTCCAGTGTTTGATGCAAATTTGGGTGCTACTTTCATTTTGGTCGGTGTAAGTGTGTTTTTGGAAATGAAAAAAAAAGTTTGTTGAAAATTTGACTGATTTCTTTTAAATGACTTTAAATTTATGAAATGAGTTTTAATACTGAATTCTTTTGGATTGGGAAAACTGGTGTTTTCTTGAATGTTGGTCGAGATTGGTTTGGGTTGAAACCTCAGGTACTCCTTATGAACGTTTTCTCATGTGAGAGGATGCGTGGAAAGTGCGTGTTGGTGCATGTTAATGAAAGTGGATGAAGACATGTGCATCAGTTCACGAGATTAACTAGGTGTGTTTGAAAATAAAGACTTGACACTGATGTCTAAATTGGATTTTAAGGAGGAAAATGGTTTTGGAAAGTGATTTTGGTTTGATAAGTGGATTTGGTATTTGGAAAGTGGTCTTTAAAGAAAGCGGTTTTGAAAAAAAAATCCAAAAAAGGGGGTGGTTTAGAAATCTAAAATGAAAAGGGGAGTTTTGGTTTGTGTTCGTTTTAGAGCTGGTTGTTTTGGATAAGGATGTTGTATTGATGTTGCTACGATTGATATCAGTTTCGGCATGGGGTTTTATATGTTGTTTAGAAATTCCGCCCGGAAAGGTCCATAGAGTTATGACGAGTCATGCCCAGTTTTTGGTCCTTCTCAGACGAAATCTTCCCTTCTGGTTGAATTGAGTTTGATAGAGACAGTAGATTGACTTGAAGAGGTCGACTGCATCTTCAGGGTATTGGGAACTCCCGACGCTGTTTGAGTGTGTGTTGTTTTGAGTTTGTTCCAGGGTTCAGCTTTGGACAAGTGAGAGTTGTTCACCCTGCCATCACTGCAAGCTGGGATGATGTGGTATTTCTTTAAAGTCATCTTCTTTCAATGGTTTATACTTGTGGAGGTGAAGACGAAGAAAATGGAAGAGCTCATACGTGTTCAACATGTCCAGCAGACAGTGAAAACGTATGTTAAAAATTTCAAGGGTCTTGTGTCTTTTTTTCGGGGGTAGTGTCACAGGACTGGTTGAAGACTTCTCCCTTCATTAGGGGTCTTTGTCCAGTGATCAAGGAGCGAGTCCTACCTTTTTTGGAGAACCACTTTTTATAAGTTGGTGCATGAGGTGTTCTTAGGTGTGTTGGTTTCCAAAGCACAAATGGTTGACAATCCACTGTATCCAGTCGCTCATGAAGGTCCCCCATCTGACGAGCAGAGTGCGACAGGTAAATTTGTTTTTAAAGAGTTCTTTGCAGTGGATCTAACTTCCAGTTCGTCGGACCGTCTAATGGTTTACCGTAAGTATGTATGTTTACGACATATGATCCGTCATGTCACACACCTCCGAAGACATTCCATCATTGCAGGTGCCTGGGTCATCTAGAGAAGTTCTGTAGGAAGCATCGCCTGAAGAAGACGCTATGACTAAAGGATTATAGTGCCTGACTGTGAGGCAGAAGATGCTTCATCCACCAGAGCCCCATCCATAGGTCTTGGGGTGAAGCTCATGCACAGTCAGGATTTGTTGGGGGTGTGATGCCTCAGTTCGGGTTACGTGTTCTATTTTGGCAATGAAACATTTGAAGTCCTTCCGTTTCCGTCCTTCCACTGTTAAAGTTTTGGAGTTGTTCTGGGTTCCTTTGTCATCGTGAGGTTGGGATGAACATGTTCGTTTGTAATCCAAACAGTCTCGTTTTTCTGAATATGGTGTCCTGGATCGTGCGTTTTCCTTAAACGTATGTTTGGACCTTGCATGGGTTAATCTTCGTTTAGCGGTGTTCGTTTGGAGAAATAAGTGCATGTGGAGGAGTCCAGGTTTGCGGTTATGCTCAGCTTTACCGCTTGGGTTGGGTTCTGCTTGGAGTTTTCTCTATTGTTCGGGCTTTCTTTGGTCTGAGTCGAGAGCTCCAAGTTTTGCGGTGGTGTTGTTTCACTCATGGTATGGTGGTTAGTCTGGATCGGTTGGGAGTTCCCGTGTTGCCCCCCCTTTCGGGGTGGTATGTTTGTGTGTTAAAATTTCCACGCTAGTTGAGTCCTCGTGGTGGGGAGAACCCTCTCGTGTTCTCCCCTTTCTCTTATGTTGTGGATTCTTCTGGTCTTATTTGGGCATGGATTGTGGATTGGTCCATTGTTCGGCTGAGTGACTTTATGGGGGCAGAAAGTGTCTGTGGTGGGGAGAATTTTCACAACCACCCTTTTCTATTTATTTTATTTTTACGATTTTTATTATTTTTCTTTTCTTTTCTTGTTTTCGAGTGTCTGCTCCACGGTCCGGGCTATGGCCCGGATTAAGACCTTTTTCATTTGATGCTTTTTATGGGTTTCGAACCCGTGCGTGGTCGCCCCGCGGTTGGCGGTCGCCGCACAGTTGGCCCGGGTGTCGGGCAAGTCCTCTCCTTTATAATTAATATTTTTTTATAATTTATTATTTTTTTATAATTGTATTGGCTCACGTTATTATTAAATGGTCACTTTTATTAATTTTTATTATTATTATATTATCATTACTATTTATATTATTATTATTATTATTATAATTCTAGTTTTATTATTATTACTATTACTATTACTATTATTTATATTACTAATCTTATTTTTGAATTAATGTTATGGAATGAAGAAAATTAAAAATCTAACCTAACCCTAACCCTAGCGCTGAGCCACCTCTCTCTCTTTCCGTCTTGCACCGCACGCCCCCCCCCCCCCCTTCCTGCTTCCCTTCCCCATCGGCCATCCCCGACACGCCCCTCCCCCTCTCCATCTCCCCTACCCAGCTGCGCACCCTGACCTTTTTCAGGCCTCCGCCTCGCCGCACCCCAGTCCGGCTCCCGCCCTGCTCCGACGCCCGCTTCCTGCACCCGGCCTTTTCCGCACAACCTCCCTCTGGCGCCCCACTCCCACAGTATCCTCCCTCCAGCGTCGCACCCTCACTCGGACCCACTCCGCCCCGAAGCCCGGCAGCGCCGCCCTTCCCCTCCGGTGCCTCGCCGCTGCCTGCCTCACCGGCTAGCATTTCCGGCGAGCCCCCACCACCGGACAGCGTCTCTGGGCCCCATCGATGCCCCCTTCCGGAACATCCCATGAGCTCCACCACTGGCCAACGGCCTCCAGCCCCCTCCAGCGATCTCCGGATGAGCTCCGGCGAGCTCCGCCTCTTTCCAGCAGCGGCAACCCCCTGGCCGCACATTCTCCACCAGCCCGAAACCTTCGGCGATGACCCGCGACCTCCGGTGCAACTCCCCCAGGAAGGTTTCCCTTTTTTCCTTGACCTTTTTGGTTTCCGACGAGTATAAGATTCTTTTTAGTGTTCGTTTTGGGTTCATTTTGGTTCTCATTATTGTTTTAGGAACTAATTGGGATCCAACGGGGTGCGATTGTGGTGCGATTCCTGTTTGACACCAATATTTGAGAATTTTCGACACCCGATGTAAGTTGTTCTTTGTTCTATGCATAAACGTTTGTGGTGTTTTATTTTTCTTGTTTGATCAAATTAGTATGTTATTTGACTAGTCTTCTTGGTGCAAATATAGTGTTGTTGGATGTTTACTAGAATTTTTATAGGTTTAGAAACGTGTTTATGTGTTATGAATGTTTTGATTTTATGAAAACTTTTGTTGAGCCATTCGTAGTGTTTCTTAAACCGTGCTATTGTTTTTCATGGTGCACATTGGATGAGGAATTATTATTTTTTACTTTTTTAGTGTTTTATAAACTGGGTTGTTTGTTTTTTAAAATGTGCAAGGGTTGCAGTTGGGTTTTGGTATGACATCAATGTGGCGTTGTGTGTGTTTGGTCATGAAAGTGTTTTTTAAAGGGGTTGATGTTGGTTTCATGTGTTTAAAGCCGCGGTGTGTTTTTAAAATTTATTTATAAAAAATTTAAATGATTTATTATGTAGTGTGGATGTTCTGATTGTTTTTTGGAAAAACATGTTTAGACGCACGTGATTTTAAAGGTCAATTTCATCATGTCATGCGCTTTTGTCTTATTTCGTATTCTGGTGTTTTCTTGAAACAACCCGATGGCTCTTTAAAAAAATTAGTGAGTTATTTTGGTGTTATGTGGTTTTTACAAACAATTTGTGGGTTTTAAAGTGGTTTAATAAATAAGGTTGATGGTGCAAGTTGTGTTTTGATGTTATGTCGAGCTCGTTCCTTTTCGTTGGTTGTTCGTTTGGTTTGTTCTGAGTCAATGGATATGTGTTATTAGTTACCGTGCCTTTGTTTAAGCATGTTGGCGAGGTAACCCTACGACATCATGATCATCATCTTGCGCGTGCTTGTGTGCCAGTGCGAGGTGTATTGTGTCGTCGCGTCCGAGTTGCGTCTTGAGGTAGGTCTCCCACTGCACTTGCCCTTAAATTTAGAAATATATTAATTACTTGTCATTTCATAAGTTTTCAGTAGATTTATAGTATTAGAAAACTATTACTAGAATGATGACTTGCTGAATTTGAAAACTGTTTACTTCTTTCATCACATTGAAAATATCTTTCTTGGATAAATATGTGTGGTTTTCTTGTGATATTGTCATACGAGTACGTTATGGAATGTGCAAGTCATATTGGACTGTGTTTTGAGATAGTTTTTGGTGTGTATAAAATGACGGGTGTATCGTTTATGGAAAATGGTGTTTTCTTGAAAACTTGGGTAGTGGAAATGCTGTTTGGCCTTTAAACTGGATTTTGGAATTTTTCAGTGGTGGTTTTGTTTTCCTTAAATGGGTTTCTAAGCATGTTTTTTTCTAGTTTTCAACATGATGGCGTGTGTCATATTTTCATTGGAAACGCTTTGATAATAAAAGTTTTAAAATTAAATTATGTGGAGGCCCGGTTGGCACTTTCTTGATTGTGAACTGACTACACACACACACACACACACACATATATATATATGCACATACTTATGGGGAATCTCTACATGGGGACTTCCCTTTGAGGATTTTCGTGTAGTGGTGTCCGTGTAAGGGTTGGCAAGTGCGGTGAGGTGAGTCACGCGTGCAAGGGCCTCCCACTTACACAGTATTATTAAAACCACTGTCGATTCCTGGGCGTCTTTTAGAGAATCGAGTGACAATTGCTGGCTAACCCCGATTAGACGGGTTAGCCCCCCCCCCCCCTTGGTAGGTAAGGCCTTGTGGGGCGTGCCACTGGTTGGCTATTAGGGCAGCCAGTTGGTTATTGACTATGGAGTACCATGTTGCCAGGTAGTCTGAACCCGAGTACGTCAAGGGGTTTTCTAGGGATGTTTAGGATCACCCACGGTTACTTGTGTTTCCTCGCTTGTTTACTTCCAGTTGTTCTTTACAGCTTATACTGTTATGATATGCGAAAATGGTTTTCAAATGAAAATGTGTTATTATCATTGTGTAAAATTTGAAAATGTAACACGTCTTTCTCTTTTAGATTGAATTTGGCACCAATGAAAGGAGTTCAACTTTTGAAAAAGAATAAGGGTAATGTCTTGTGTTTTGATTTTCAAGTAAAACATTATGAAAGATTACTTTTATACACTGTATATCAAACCTGGAATTTGTAGATTCTTTATTTACTAGTAGTGATTTGGGATTTGTTGTTGGGATCACCTACTAAGTACTTTATTGTACTCATGCCTATATTTTATCTTCTCTGTTGTAGGTTCCTCTGTGTACAGGGTTTCCCTGGTTTAGTCGCCCAGTGTTGGAGCGAGGTTGGTTTTCAGTTGGATGGTGACCTACGGGGTCACGTGGAGGTACGTTGGTTGTGTAGTTTTGCTTGTATGTTTTGTTTAGTTCTATTCTTTTACTGTTTCTGGTTTTCTTTAGGGCCAAATCGTTCCAACCTATTTACTTTTGATGCCCGGCACTAGTTTCCATCCCGGGGGGATCGGGAACGCCCCTCGGGAGTTGCTACAGACTGGCTTGGGTGACCGGTTCAGGGTCGACCCGGGCTGGTTCATGACACTTTCGATCTAAATGAAGTGACACCCTTCTTCTTAACCAAATAAATAGCCTGAATCGCCGTCAACATCTTTGCTTCTAGGGAAGTGGCACCGGAACAACCTCTATAGAAACACCCTTGACAGTGACCCATATAATCCCTACAGACATCTCCAAATCTAGCTGGTCCTGGGTTCCCCTTCGAAGCTCCATCGACTTTAATTTTGATCCACCTTGGAATAGGGGCTTTCCAAAAGATTTCAATAGATTGATGAGGTTTTTTGTAGAGCCTAACAACCCTAATATATCTGAGAATTGTAAAGTCCTCAACAGAATTGTTGCAATAGGCCTTTTGAATAGAGGCAACATATCTGATAGCAGTGAGAATTATCGAACGACCTACATTGAGATTAAATGAGTGAATATTATTAATAATATCATTACGATCATAGCAGATAATGTGTAGAATCTTATAAACTGCCGCTAGAAAAAGGCTCTTGATTTGCTTCGTGGTGATAAGCTCCACACAACATTTAAGATGAGAAAGGATTGAGTAAGAACAAATCCATCTGCAATCAAACTTGTCAGTAATAAAGTTCCAGAGAGAAGCAGAATTAGAACAAGATATGAACAGGTGATTGATATCCTCTCTATGTTGATGACACATATGTCATTTGGAGCTAAGATGAATACCAAAGGATTGGAGGAAGACTTCAGTAGGAAGTCATTTATGAGCAATACTCCATATAATAATAAGTCTAGAGGGCTTGATCCAATGATTATCAAAATGTTTGATCCAACCAAAATTATTTTCAGAAGAAGAAAAATTATGATTATAGTAGGCCTTAGAGTCCAAGATACCATTATGAGACGGTTCCCATTCAAGTAATTCATCCAAATTAATGAAGGTATGACTATCAGCCACATCCCTAATGGATTCTGGGAGAATGTTCAAGTGGTCGTTCATCATTTACTTAATATAATGATTTATGGTGTCTGGAGGGTAGTGTGAGGGAAACATGGAGATCATGGGGGGATCCAGTCCAATTATCACGCCAATAGTTCAACGAGGAATTTTTACTGACCAACCATCTAGAGTTAAGCATAATATTTTGAAAGGAATCCCTAATGGAGGGCCAAATATAAGAGATAACAAAACTGAAGTTACCTTTTTTAATCTTATCTAAGAATCTTTTGAAATGGAACTCAATGGCCTTGGTGTTTTTTTTTTGATCAAGCTCTAAGTGAGCCTGGCATAGAGTGAATCATTAAAGAGTTTAATTTTCATTATGCCAAGGCCCCCATTTTCCAACGGTTTGCAGTACATGGACCAAAGGATAGAAACCATATTACGCTCGATAGTGTTGTGATTCCAAACAATGATTATAATGTATCCATCAATTCTTATGAGAAGAGAGGCTGGCCATTTTTAGATTATTAGAGAGTACACAATTATAGAGACAATGGTATATTTAACGAGGAAAATCCTACCCACCATGGACGGAGACTTACCCTTCCAGGAATAGAGTTGATGAAGGATTTGATCCACCACAGAGGTGAAATAGACAGCTTTAGGCCTTCCCCAAAATAGATGAACACCTATGTAAGTAATGGAAAAGACCCATTACTTAATTCCAAGTCTTTCTATGATGTTAGTATTACAGTTGGAAGGGAATGCTTTTCCAAAAAAGATGAAAGACTTACTCCGGCTGACAGATTGACCTGAAACCTCCTCAAAATGAGCTAATGTATTATTATGATTCAGGATATTTTTTTTACCATTAATAAAGAGGATAATTTCATGTTCATAAAGAATATGGGTCGGGGAATTAACACCCTGAGAAGCTCGGATAGTTTTCAGCTTATCTTGATAGACCAATTTGTCCAGAGGCCTGCTAAGATAGTCTTCCGCAATGGAAAAAAGGATGGCAGATAAAGGGACTCCTTGTCAAACACCATTGGAACACTTAAAATGACCTTTCGGGGAGCCATTGACAAAAACAAAGATTGTAGAAGAAGTGAACAAAGAGTGGATCCTATTAATAAAGACCACATTAAAACCAAAATGCTGAAGAACCATGAAAATGTAATTCGAGTCAATGGTATCAAATGCCTTCCTAATATTAAGAATAATGGCCACATTTACTCCTCTTGAGACATTATTAAGTATGTTGGTACATTTCGAGGATTGGAAATTACAATCTTGGATGGTTCTTCCATTGATGAATCCAAATTGATTCCAAGAGATAATTTTGTTACAGAGCAGAGTGAGCCGATTTGCCAGGATCTTAGTAATAATTTTGAAAAGAGAGTTTAAAAGAAAAATAGGCCAAAATAAATGAATCTCAGAAGCATTAGCCACTTTAGGAATCAGATTAAGGAATTGAGCATTAAAACCATAAGGAAGGTATCCATGAGAAAAGAAAGATTTAACAAGCTTACAAACATCAGCATGGATAACATACCAATTTTGTTGATAAAATCCATTATTAAAACCATCAGGACTAGGGGCACTATAAAAATTAAGAGTAAAGATAGTGTCCTTAATTTCATGATCAAGAGGGATTCACAGAAGCGAGCAATTATCCTTATCATGAAAAAGAGCAGGAATAATATCAAGGATGATATATTTGTTAAATGGCGGCGCATTAAAAATGATTTCAAAGTGTGAGACAACATGATTAGTAATGCTCGCCTCTGAGTCCAATATAATATCATTATCCTTAAGTAAGGATAGAGGTCTAGAAACTTTCCTAATACACTACAAGGCATTATACAACATGGAATTTCTATCCCCATCAGTTTACCACTTCATTTTGAAGAATTGCTTACGAATATTGTCTTTTAGAACAAGAAGGGAGTTGAGTTTCAATGTAATGTTGATTTAATACCCAATCCACCATTTTTAATGTTATTACCCCCAAATACATCTTTTTCAGACCATAATTGACAAGTAATGTCCATAATGAGATATAATTTCATAAAAAACAAAATAATCTCAACATTACTGAATTTTTATTATAATTTAATGTAATTAGATTTACAATATATATTTATAAATTTTTTTTTTATCAAATTAACATATCTTAATCCCAACAATAAATAATATAATCAATAAGAATACCATAGTACTCCTCTAAATCCAATTGATGTGTCGCATATTAAATAAACACATTTATTTCGTTATTTTAAATCAGTAATCATTTTTTCCATTCAAATATTAATAGAAACTATAGATCTAAGGATTTAGTGTATTTGAGAAATTTGCACAAAAAAAATTTATTTTGATATACTTGTGAAAATATCTATATAAATGATCTATAATAGAGTCCTTCTAGAATTTTTGTAATTTGTACATATCATTACAACTTGTTGAATTGGAGATAAAATAAAGTGGTGATATCATATGTTCAGAAAGGGTAAACATAAGTGAGAATAATTAAATATCACTAATGAGAATATGTTAAGAATACATGTCTAATATGGATATATAATAATGTTATACCCAACGAACAAAAGATCATAAAATAGGACATAAATAATGGATACATAAGTCATATGTTTGTGGAAACCATTAATCAATAAATGATTTCCATTATAGGATAACATATAGATACTTCAGAAGGGTGGGACAAAGATTTTAACAAGGAACATTTCATTTATGAGCCACAAACATAAATCCATTCATTCATGTAATCATAATTTTTATCATGTATATGTCACCATTATGAGTCATAAACATACAATAGCACTGTTGAGAAACTAAATTATTCTATTGTACGAATCTCTCATTATTTTTAATGATTTAACTAATTTGTTAGATAGTGATATATGAAAACTACTAGAAAATGGGCCTATACCTATAGTTTGGTATGAATTGTGGGTATAGGGCACCCTTATACCGACGATTTAGGAAAACCATCATTGTAGGTATAATATGGGACCTTATACCCACGGTTTAGGGAAACCGTGGGGATAGATTTATTTTTGAAGACGTATACCCATAGTTTTGGATAACCATGGGTATATGCATTGTTTTTAAAGGCCTATACCCATGGTTTTTCAAAAATGGTGGATAAATGTTTTTTTTCAAAGACCTATACCCATGGCTTTCCAAAACCATGGGTATAACTTATAGAGTGAAAAAAATCTGTTGGAAAATAAATTTATTTGGTAGGAAGACGGTCTGGATTAATATAATTAGGAGAATAGATGTATTAAATAACCAAACCATCGAAACTGAGTTGGTTAGGTGGTCATTGGTTATATTTAGAGGTCCTACGATAAAATCTGGATATATTTTTTATTTCTAATAAAAAATTAAGATTAAAATAAGTAGATTAATATATATATATATATATATTTAACAAAAGTTCTGTAGCTGGGATGGTTCAGCGTGCATTCTCCCTTCGACAGGTCGCTGGTTCGAGACTCCGCGACTCATTTTTTTCAATTTTTGAATTCAGACATAGAAATAAATATATTAATTAAAATGTACATATAAAAACGTGAAAGAGAAGTTGTGTGAGTTGTTGTATAGGTTAGATTGAATGAAGTGGGTGCGGGATCGATACCCAGTCTGGATTTTATTGTTTTATTAAATTCGAACATTTTTTAATATGTGGGTATAAGCCATTGACACGGTGGCAACTGAATTATTACACGGTGTCAATATCTATACCCACTATTTGGAGAAAACTGTGGGTATAGGTTGTAACCCCATTTGCGACGCCTTTCCAGCCCACGGTTCCCAAAACTGTTGGTATAGGCTATACCCACAGTTTTGGGAGCTATACCCATGGGTTTGAATCGTGTGTATATGTCATTATTCCAATAGTGGAACCTATGGATAATCATCCATAATTATGTCTTTTACATTAAAATTAATAACTTATCCCATTATTACAAACTCATGTTAATAAAGTATGAGACAAAAAACATAAAAATGAAAATCATTAACATTTTATAACATAAAATCAACAGGTAATGAAAGTATGTTACAGTTATTTCTAAAATGGAATCACATAATGAAATAATCAACAATTATAATAAACTATATCAATTTTTTAAAATACGTTTTAAGGGATATTAAATTACATTACATTTAACTATACCCTATGATATACTATGGTTTTTTGAATGTTTAGTTAAATGGTAAATTTTTTACATATTAATTTCAATAATAAATCAATGCCTTCTATAATTTTGAACATTCCCCAATAAAGCGAATAAAAGTATGTAATTCAGAGAGGAAAGGCTTGGAACAAAATTAGTTATTAAATAAATATTATTATTAATGGAAAAGTTAGTGACATGATATTACTTTAAATGAGATGGATATAAAATAATCCATGTTTAGAAAATGTTGGATGGAGTTAATGAATAGCCTTGCCCATGTGTCGACACTAATGGGCCCTAAATTACTAGTACTCGGACAACTATTCCAATCCTAATATGGACAAAAGAGAATTATAGATCTCCACATGTTGTTTAATAGTATCTTAAATAATTATAGATCGAGAAGGTAATGGGTTTTCAAAAAATAATGTGGAATAAAAAGGAAAAAATTATTAAAATAACATGAAAACTCTATTGGGATAACATTACCTGATGTAAAACTGGTACATTACCCAAATTACAACCATAAGCCACTAGATATAGAATAATAGATAACCCAAGTCCTAATGGACAAAATAGTAAAATCTGAAATTTTCAACATCCAGCCCCTCCATGTGGTGAATTCCCCTTGTTCGGACCTGGTAGAAGGAGATCTATAAAAACCAAAACTAAATGTAGGGTGTGAAATAAAAGCTGAATATGGTCTTTCCAATGATTCCACAATAGGATAAATAACAATAAACTAGTCAATTATTTAAATTTTAAATAAAATACTAATTAATATAATATATAATATTAATAAAAAATAATCTCATTTCAATTTATTAAAAAATTAAAAATAATATCCCAGTAAATATTTTTAATAACAAAGTATATTTAAATTCACAATTAATATCTAATGTTTTAAAAATAATGAATATATTTCAAAATAATCAAAAAAACAACAACATGGTCATCTTCTTAGAATTATTATTATTTTAGGTTATTGTATACCTACACAATAATATTAGTGATCACATTAATTTGAATACATGTCTATATGAAACTAGCCAAATAAAATTAAACAACATTTTTTTGGATGTATGTTATTCTAGAAAGTCTATGTTAATGTTTTAAAAAATTAATTTAATATTAGGGAAATTCCAACCTACCATGTTTATCCTAAATAACTCACTAACTACATTGACATGAATATTCCCAAACAACAATTAATAATTTGGAATATATTTTTAAACTACTAAAAACACAATTTCCAATTTTCCATTTCAATGTGCCAATTTTTTATTGAAAAAAACAAATATTTTTAACTCGGTCAAGCCCTTTTTCAAGATAAAACCAATGAAGTATTATGAAAACAATTTTATTCATTTTTAAAAAATGAATTACCATAATCAATTTTAAAAACTAATTTCCACAATTCCCATCAAATTTAAATCACCCAACAATTCACTATAATTTGGGGGCTTCCCCCATATTTAATTCCAATCAATTTAAAATCTCAAATAATAATTATTTGTTTCCTTAAAATCTAATTAACAGAAAGTGAAAAAATATATTGAAATATAAGGTTAAATTTTATTTTCATACATTAATGGAACCAGATACCTTTGATGAAGGGATAATGTAAAAAAAACCCGGTAATTTGAATCTTTAATAAATAAATTTGGAAATTGAGATCTAATAACAAAAACTATAATCAATATCTTACACAAAATATTTATGATCACTCAATTACAATAATATATACCAAACCTTATAGAGAATCTACAATTGAGCATCAGAGAATGAAGGAGGAACAAATCATACCACATAGAGCTCGAATAATGTTTTCTGATAATTGATATGCTTTATAAAAATATGGGAGGGAAAAAATGGGTTTTTGAATTCCCTCTCTTTCTTGGACATCAATATATAGTGAGTATGGGATGAGTGGGGGTAAAATGTGGTGGTTCTTAATATTATATCAATTTTTGGAATAAAATAAATTTACACACATGGATATTTTGTAAGGGATGCATGATTTTCCAAACTGTGAAACCCTGCTATGTGACCCTCTTAAAGGAATCAAGATTTATCCAACCATGTTCCATTCATGAAAACCCAAACTATATATTTTTACACCTTTCTCAGTATTAAGGAGCACTATTTTATAAAATGGAGTTCCAACTATTCACACCCCAGGAGCCATCAAAAAATATTAATATTTCTCCAAAAGAATCTGTAAAAATTCCCTGAGGAAACCAAGATCAAAATTAGGGTCGAGGAGTACATAAAAATTATAAATGTATGTTACAATCTACCCACAAAAGAAAAATATTTTCTATAAAAAACATGTTATGAAGTCACCATACCAAAAATATGAGGTCATTTTCCTCTCATATTGGACCACCTCTTTTAAATATCATGAGTTGAATAGTCAAACTACTATAGAACTCAAAATAAAAGGTAAATCCCTTAAAATCATTAACCTAGATTAAGAAAAAAAATTCCTCATTGGATTCATATTCATGGTTAAAACAAGCTCATTGTTAATATCACCTAGCTCAGAACATGAGATGGATCATAAGTATAGTGCAATTACTATGATATATGAAACATGTTATATATCGACATCAAAAATGTAGGAGGCACTAAATAATAGACCACATTCCCCACCTGGTCAAATCATCAAATGTTACATCAAATGAAAAGAAATATTCCTCTTCCCCTTATACAATTAATGGCATATATGTGGTGAAACACCCAATAAAAACTAGTCATCATCTATGAGTTCCAATGGTATTTGTTGATGACCAGTAAAATAATTATATTGTCAATGCACTCTAAACATTTAGTGGTGTATCAAATTAATCTTTTATACCGTCTCTTGATACATGATTAGTACAATGAAGATAAATTCAGCAATCTCTTACCAACATAATAGAGATTTGTAATGTTGTCTATATAGAGCCTCAAAAGGATCAATTCTAACTATGTACATGTAAACATTTATTTTTAAAAACACAACCAATCTCAAATGGTCACCCCATTATCCAATAAAATTTAGGATAAATGCATGAAGAATATCCCTAAAAAAATTTATAGCAATATTTTTATTTTCATATGAATGTGGATGGTATTGCATACAAAAATGAATTTGATATCATAGTTCTTCATGAAAGCCTATATGAAATAAAAATGTAATATAGGTATGATTATGAGAGATTATATGTCATGGAACTCAATAAAAACGAAAAATAAATTTTATAGAGTTATTTCCCAGTGACTCCACAATGGTTGTTCCATGAATAGGTATAAAGAGAGAATATTTTTCTAGAATATCAATCACAAACCATATAGAATTATTCATTTTATGGGTAAACATAAACCCATCCACAACATCAAAATAGATATCATCCCACTTCGGTGTTGTGACTAGAAGTAGAAAAAAGAAACATGAAGGTCTATGGTTCTTGGGGATGAAATGTTTGAATGTATAACATTGTGAGAAAAAAATCAACAATGTTCTATCTAAAAACCGTCACCGAAATTTACATCCCCTCTCATATAACATCAATG
This sequence comes from Viscum album, assembly GCA_963277665.1. Lineage (NCBI taxonomy): Eukaryota > Viridiplantae > Streptophyta > Magnoliopsida > Santalales > Viscaceae > Viscum > Viscum album. Next base: position 547,838,955 of record OY728157.1, read on the forward strand.
TGGTTCTTGGGTTCACATATAACTAGTATTTATGGAAATACCCCATTACAACTCCCCTTATATGGAAATGTACAATATACCATTAGAAAAATCACTATATACTATCTATGGAGAACGACAACATAGTCACTGTATCTTATGAATAATTAATGTTCCAAATAATAATAAATTCATAGAAAAGAATTTGTATCTTTTGAAAATTAATCTCAATATATAAATGTTAAGATGAACACTATCTAGGGTATCCTTGACTGTAGATTCTCAGTCACTAACTTGAAACTGTGAAAAAAAGATACATCAATTTCCACTAATTTGATGATTGCTTCACAGATTGTGTTGGATGTTTCCTCCTAAATGATCCTAGGATAACATTACCGTTCCTAGAAGTATAATAGATATCAGAATACTAATATTTATAGTATTTAAACAATTTCATCAAGAAGAGTTTAAATTTTTTTTAGAAGAAGAAATAAATGTATCCCTTATTTTCATTATACATGGTTTACCATTAATTAAAAATTTCAAACTATCAACCAATATTTTTAAACATAATTACTGTGAGTTCATGGTATTTGGTTTGAAAATTATTCATGTGTGGAATTAGATTTGGAGAGTCATATTTAGAAACATGATCACCCAACATATAAAGAAAGTCAAAACCTGATCATAATATATTACATAATACCATATAGTCTTTTTTGGCATTTGGACAAGTCCATAATTTCATAATCTCCAAAATACATTTTTACTACAAAAAAAAAATTGACATTTCTCATCATATGAAATCATTACGTCTTTCAGACTAAGATAATTCATCAGATAATCCATGTTCATGGAATATAGTATAAAAATGATAATACTATACCAAACCCAAGTAGCGTCTTTCATTGTGTAGGTAATTTGGATCTCACTTGTTTTCTAGGTTACTGCTCAGCCAAAAAGAATCTTTTGAAAATCAAATAAAAAACCACTTTTTAGTCTGTACCAAACCCAAGAAGATGTGTATCATGGAAACCTATCATGGTTGTTCCAATGTAAAAAAAATTCACCCTATTATTATCAACTGAGATACCATGTTCCAAAACCATATATCCCAAGAAAATCACTTCATGAATCTAATAATCATATTTGGAATTTTTAAAATAATTTCAGTGGTGTGTCAACATTTACATAACTTTTCTTCGATGACGCACATGATCGTCCATGAATATAGATAAAACAAGGAAATCATCATCAAATACTCCCATGAAAATATCATGATATTCATATAAAATCATGGTAATTGAATCCATGATGACCGTATGTGCATCAGTTCGGCAATATTGCATGATGTGACACTCATAATAGATATATTTGTACTAGAATGTGGTTTTTGGAATGTCATGTTATTTTATTATAAACTGGTGACATCCAGATCGATGATCAATCTTTGAGAACAACTTTTCCCCTTTCTAGTAGAAAAACATATCATAAATCATTCAAAATGGATACTTTTTTATTATTGTACCACGATTGATTTTTTTTGTAATCAATAAAAATGTGAATTGACACAAAATCATTCATAAGAAAGAGAATTAATGCTTACCATGGTGACATACTAATGTATATAATTACTTTCCCCAAAAGGTATTGTTGTTGTGTGTTCAATAAAAAACATACTTCCCTTGCTAGTTGAATACCAGATATTTCTAAAGTAAAATAATATGGAAAATCATTCAAAACTGGAAGGATATCACTATTTAATGATAATTTTTCTAGATAAAAAGTGAAACTCGATATTAATTTCCCTAACTATCGATAAGGTAAACTATATCTTCTCGACCAAGGGACCCATTCTCCGTTAAATACATGACACCATACATCAGGTGAGATATAAGAGACCAGTTGAAGATTGAAATAATTCCACGCTATATTTATAATGAGATTGTCCTTCGTGAATATGACGTCAAAAGGATTCATGTCATGTAAAAAATGATCAATCAAATAACCAACCATTAATAATGATATAACACAATAATGAGAACTGGGGCCCTTTAATTGCATTATTACAATGGGTGTAGTAATATCTGCCACATTGAATAAATGATATATTGGTATATTTAATAGAGTGACAATATATTTTGAATTGAATGAATGAGATGAACTGGTATCAAATAAATTATTTAATAAATAATTATAAATAGTTATGGTACCTATCATGTTCAAGATACCCATAACAACTTCCCTGGGATACCCCCCCATTCCATCATGATGCCACAATCCTGATTCATGTGGCTAGAACCCCTTTCTTCTTGAAGTATCGAATTTCACTGTTGTAATTTTTGTCGCATATGATCTTGTGCCACTACGTATTAAATAATAGTCATGAAAAACAAATTCTACTAGTGAATTGATCATCCACAAGAACCACATACCTTGGGTTCCTTAATTTAAATCAATTATAAGTTCATACGGCTTCCATGATTGTAGAAACATAATATGCCTCTACCAGACACTCTTGGAGGTATAACACCCCTATTGTCATGTATATAACCCTTTATTTATGATTTTTATGTATATAATTTAATGTGGTGATGTTTGGGAGTGTTTGGAAAACATTTGGAGTGATTTTGGGGGGTTATATAAATGCTAATGGCTGCGTCAGGATTTTAGGAAACCATGAATCACCTACCCAGAACAATGAACAATGAAGTAGGGGATGATGTGAATGTGAATAGTCAATTCATGGTTTATCGAACCATTTAGATTCCTAGGATAAACCATGTAACCCGATAGGATGTGTTTTGAAATATTTGGTGCACGGTTTCGATATATCGTGATCCGTCCATGCAAGGTTAATGCTTGGAATAGAAGTTATGGCACTGTTAGCACATAGATTGTATAACCATGCATCAAACCATGTACTGGTTAAAAGTGTGATCCTAAAGTAGTGGATGTCAGACATTTCCACCTTGAACTCCAATATAACTTCTACATAGACATAGAACTATTTTTTATCATCCCAATTTATATAGAAGCATCTCCCATGGATGTAGAGGCGATCTAAAGGCCTATCATGGAAATTTTATAATGGATTCTCTTGATAAGTGATCATTCTTTGTATTATATGTTGATTCATCTTACAAATACTTTTCTATCCTCCTTGGATTCATATATATATATGAGTTATGTGGAAACAATTAATGTAATAAATTACAAATATTTTTATATTTGGTCATTTTGATGATTTGGGAAGAGATCTAATGAGTGTTTGTGGTGTTTCAACCCGGTTTCATTAGATTTTGAGTATTGTTATTCGTTATTAGAATATATCATGAGGTAGGTTGATTGAATATTGTCTTCTCATGGTATAACAGATTGTTTTAGTTTCAAATTTATCTAATTGATTGAAATTTATTTTTAAAATCCCATGATAATCATGGTAGAAACCATCAATAGTGATGGTTTGTGGGTTTTTGTGAAATTATGGAATTATTGTGAAAAGTGATTTGATAAATTATTTCAAAATAAATTTTTTAAAAATATATTCCTGGTTTGATTAATGGAAATTTTTATTCTATAAAACATTTGTATCATTGATATAGTATTCACATTTAAATGGTTTTAGCATTGAAATGACTAGGTATTATAATGGTATTGTAGTGATTGTATTGGAATGGTTTTTGGGAAAAGTCGGTGGCATTTCATCATATTGAATTACGAGGTTTGTTTGAAATATAAACTTATTCTTAGTGCCACAAGAGTAATGTAACATATGTTTGAATTACATTGTGAATATTTAGTTGATAGAAGAGAAACTTCTCATGTGTATGGAACAATAATAATAAAGAATGAATTTGTATATGTGTCAATTTGTGGATTGAAATATGAAATTCCAAATATGGAAAATTAATAGGGGTTAAAAATTCTAATGGTTACATTCAATGATTTGATTTACATTTTGAGAAAACTATTTTCATATGGAATTTTATATATTTTGATATTATTTTTTTTGAAATTGTGTCATGTTAATTTATTTATATTAATTGTTTTAAACTAGTTATTTTATATAAATTGGTTAAATTATTCTATCATAGTGTCTTGAGTTATGAAGTGAATTGGGAAAATCTAATGAGTTTTATTACTCACTTGTACTTTGGAAATTCTGTAATTTTATAGTTTTTACTAATAAATAAATGGGAAAAGATAAATTATCACTCATCTTTAGTAGTACATAGGCATACATTTTATGTTTTGTGGAGTTAGATCATGGAGAATTTTTGGACCGTGTATTTTTTGTATGAGTCCATGTGTTTTATCATTTTTTATAGATTTGGAAATTGTAATCCTTATATATAGTACTTTGTTTTAGTTTTATCTTAAATTTCATTTTTTAATTTGGTTTTAATACCATTGATATAATGTATCGTGTATTGTGTTTTTTTTTCGGACATGTTTAGTTGGTTGATTTATTTCAACAGTAATATCATCCCCCATCTTTTAATGAAGTATTTGGAATTTATAGTTAGCCATTGGTTCCTTGGTATGTCAATTAAGGCCAAGTAAATTCATTTCTCCTTCTAAATATTATGTGGTGGGGGAAGATGTTACAAGTGATATCAGTTTTCACAGTTAAAAATAAATTTTAAATAAGTGGTATCATCTTGGTCCTTCTGAATATATTTATAGAAGAAGTTTTATTAATCTTCGTCGCTCTCTAATAGTGGTATCATTAGTTCGTATTGGATTATAATTCGTTCTTGTATATTCCTTGGGAAGGGATAATTGAATGGAGTGTGATTATAAAGAGTTGAAATTTAGATCATAAATATAAATATATATATATATATATATAACCATTTTTTGTGGATCAACATGTTACCAAAGTGTTGAGTACATAAGGGTTTTAGAGACACTTATAGTATTTGGAATCTCATTTTAATGGGATTAGCTAATGAGATGATAATAACACGCATTGATAGAATGATTTAACACATGGGTTTTATATTTTATTTTTTTTAATGATTTTTTTATTGTCTATATTTTTTAAAATTGTTTATTTTTTTCTAATGATGAATTTTGAAAGGATCATGATTTTGATATTTTGAAAATTAATTGATTTTATATAGAAATCCATTTTTTTCAAAAAAAAGACATTGAAAAAAGATGATTATTTAAATTATTTTTGTGATATTTTGTTGTGATTAAATTTGAAATTATTATCCATAGATAAATAGATAGTGAGACTGAGGAAAATAGTTGTATTTTGGAACATTTCATCCGGTAGATGTCATAGAAACCATCTTAATGTACCTGCATAGAATGCAGTGGCACCTAAGAACTGGGTGAACCAAAATCTGGTTCAGAGTATAGTCCATGATTTCCAGGCATTGGATATGTGGAATTGGATGGATAATCCAGATAAATTGGATAATTCAATTCAATTTACGAATCATAATCAACCCACAATTCAGGGCAATCCTAAACCATGATAAGTAGAGGTGTGGATAAATAGGATGAACCATTTCATCGATTTCTTCGAAACCTTGGTTGATTTAAATGTTAACCCAGAAAGGTATATGTATGAAAATATTTTACTCTGGAGGTGGGATTATATTGTTCAGGATAAATTAGACCACAACCTTTCATGGGAGTGTTTTGAAGAATAGTTTAACAAAAAACAACTAAATTTGAGATCTACTCTTTTGGTATATTTGATTGATATAAGTGGATATCATTCCATTATTGCTTCTGATGTCATTGATTTTAAATGATTAAAGGTTGGGATAATTTGTTCTATGATTAAAAATTAAAATAATCTTGGTCAATGAGAATATTATGATTTTTTCTATAGAGCATGATATATGAAAATTGATGGATCCTAGCTAAAATGTGACATCTCAATTAATTATAAGGATATTTTTTATGTCATCCTAGGTATGTATTTATTATCAACATTATGGTACCACATTGGCTATTATAGTAGAATGGTAAACTTTACCAACAAAGATGCAGTTGAGAATATCATACATGCAGAATAGAATATAAGAGTTGGTGTTGTGGGCTGGTTGACACTGGAAGTTGAAGTGATATTATACCAGTTAGAAGTATTTTATTTGGAATCACTGGCTATGATCGAGAGGAACATTTTTCAAATAGTGGTAAATCTGGTTCCAGATGCGTTAACCAATTTTTTCAGAGGGTTTCCACCCATGATAGAAGTGTTGTTTATGATTGATATCATTTTAAGTGCCATCCTATTTTCCTTCCATCATACTTTATGTAACTAAAAGAATAAAGGTAACTTAATGTTTAGTTGGAAGAGATTAAATGTAAAGTGTTCATTTGGAAAATCACGTCTTTGGAGATAAAAGGATTCTTTTTAATGAAAATATAGGATGAAATCAACGATTATGTGTAGATATTATAATATTTACCAACTTATAATAAAAAATAAATTTTGAATTCAATGCATTAATAATCTATATGATCAATTAAGAGGAACTCAATGTTTCTATATTATTGAATTTGGATGAGGATATAAAAAATTATAGGAATAAAAACGTGATATTATGGAGATAATATTCAGATGCAGAGATGACCCTAAGGAATATTTGTTTGTTCCTTTCGGTATTAAGAATTAACCAGAGGTATTAATGGAATTGGTGAATCAGATATTTTAGAGATATATTGAATCATTCTAGGTGAAATTTGTTGATTACATATTTTTTTATTTAAGGACAGGGGATGAACGTGAGGATCACCTGACTATTGTGTTTGGAATATTAAAGGATCATTGTTTGTTTTCCAAATTAGTATTTTTTTATTTTTGTCGATATGATATATATATATATATAGGCCCACATAATCACTGAATATGGTGTTTCTATGGATCAAAAAAAGAAAATGGTTGTTATGTCATGGTATCAACCAAACAACTTGTTTGAGATATATTGTTTCATTTGAGTAGGTGGATAATACTATTTCATTGTTAATTGCTTCTCATAACTAGAATCACCTATGAATACATTGAATAAGAAGAATGTTCTATTAAAATGGGATAAGGAACATCAATATACTTATAAGGATAATTATTTCCTCCTCACATCAACAATAAATTTGATTTTCAATAAATTAGGACAATAGTACATGGTGTTTGATGATTATTCATTATCCATGTTGGGGTGTTCTCATGCAAGGAGATCATGTTGATTCATATTGATCATGTTAGTTACGAGTTCCTGAGAAGAATTACCCAAAAAATGATTTTTAGTGTGTAGTGTTTGTCCGTGAATTGAATAATTTGAATCATTTTCTATTCTATGATAAATTTACTGTATTTACGGATCATAATCACATGAATCAAATTTTCTCACAACGAGATGCGATCCATAGAAAATTACGATGGTTGGAATATCGCCAATCAATTGAATTCTAAATGATGTATAAATAGTGGAATTTCAATATGTTGTAAGATTCATTAAGAAAAATTTCTTATTCTCAGTTGGAAAAGGAGGCCTAAGATGAGTTTTAGTCAATGTTAGTGATATTAGACATGAATTAGAAATGTGAATATAGAGGTGATGTTGTGGTTTTAATTCATGTTTCATTGGTTCCTGATTGTTAAAGTGATAAAAATATATTCTTATAAATGCGTGTTGGTGAGGATAATAGTCAATGGTGAGGAGATTGTTGATGGATGAAAACTGGATGGGAGTTCAGTCTAGTGGTTCAGTAATAATATGGTATGAAGAATTGATTTCTAGAAATTTTTTTAATGTTTACAACTTGTGTAGATTGATTTTTCATCCAGGAATATAGAATATGTATAATTCATTGGAATCACGATTATGATGGGTCAGTATAAAAAAGGAATATTGATGAGTTTGTTTTATAATGTTTAACCTCTCAATAGGTTAAGGAAGAACACCACTGGCCAATGGGTAATCTATAGTCTTTACCAATTCTAGTGTCAAATTAAAAGCAGATGACTATTGATTTGGTAACAAGTATATCATGAAATTTTAAAAAACAATATATAATAAGAGTGATAGTGGATCATCTCACAATTATGGATCCTTTCACCCTAATTCAAAAATTAGAAACAGTTGAAGGAAAATAAAAAATCTATATCCGATAAGTAGTAAAAAGGCATGGCATACGGGTTTCCTTAATGCCATAATGGTATACAATGAGTACCTCTCATTTTCTTGAAATATTTACAAAAATACCTTGGTACTCAATTAAAAATATTACATCATATTATACATAAATGGATGGGAAATCTAAGAGGGTGATATAGATCTTGCAATACATGAAGTATGACTCTATAATTTTTTTTGGCTCATGGGAAGAGCACAGACTGTCAGTGATGTTCTCATATAATCATATTATCCTTCGTTTATACAACAAGCTATGTTTGAAGCATTATATACACATCCTTTTCAATCCACAACTATTTGGGTAGATTTTGTTTATAATTCACTAGTTGGGATGAAATATTTCTAAAAGACCATATAGAAGATTAAGTTCATCATGAAACAAATACAGATGGATCCGATTAAATAGAAATCATATGAGGATCACCATCAAAAGTTTTGTTGTTAAAGGTGAGTGATCATGTGTTCATGAGGATCTCTCCAAGGTATGGGAAACATTATTTTTTTTATGTGGGTAATGTTATATCCAAAATACATATACCCTTTTAGGATATATGAATAGTTTTTCATGTTGCATATCGGTTAGCATTGCCGCCAAGGTTCATGGTTGCGCATAAAAAGATTAATATATCATATTTCAAAAAAATAATCTATATCATAATTATTTGATTTAATGGAAAATTTTTTTACTGGATTTGGATAATTCATGGGTATATATTCTAGTGTGAATTTTTGATAGGCAAGAGAATGTCTTGCAATGAAAAATCCTCAGTCTAGTGTGGGTTTATTAGAAATATGGTTAGATTCATGAACAAAATTCAGAATGTGTAAAGTAAATGAAGGTAAAATGGATAGAACACGTTCAAGGAATAAATTATATTATAATTTTTTAGGATAGAAATGCCAATTGTGGGGTAAATTTAGTACACCTGGTGTCTTGTATTCAACACTTTGTTTATGATTTTTATTAATATAATATATATGGGTGATGTTTTTTAGAATCTGTATTTTTTTGGGAGTTTATTTTGGTATTTTATGATGTTTCACAGTTTATTCATGGTTTTTGAAAAGCATGAAACACCAACAAGAAAACATCTATAATAAAACATGGATGAAATTAAAGGTTCACATGAGGTGTACCCTTTTTCAAAATTGTGCAATGATCTAGGATAAACCGTGAAATATGGGATAATGGGATTTCTATTGAAAAGTTTATGGTGTGGAAAATATCCAAGCCAACAATGAATAGATCATTATTGGGAAAAAATCTATGGTATGCTTATCACTCAGTTATGAAAAATGTGTGACTAACAATCTACGAGTTAAAAGTGAGATCTATAAATTGTCTACCTCCCACGTTTGGATCTTTAACTCATAGATTTTTCCTCATATGAGACCATAACATGAGATTATCTCTTCTCAAAGGCTACAGATGATTCAATCAATGATCCAAAGGCTAACTGAAGGATTCTTTTTGTGATTCTTTGCCAGATTATAGCGGTATGTGATCATTCATGGTGGTTCTTGTTGGTTATTCATTCATGTACTTCTCAGTATCTCTTTGTTTCAATGATAAATCGCATTTGTGGGAATAAATTTGATAGTGGATGATGAATATGAATAGATTTGGTATTTTTTATGATATGGGAAAATATATATAACTCTCGTTTTTTGGAGATTCAACATACTTTCATTGGATTTTGTGTGTCATGATTCATTTTCACAATAAATCATGATATTGGTGGAATCAATCTAAACTACACTTATTAAACCGATTGGATTAGTTTCTAATCTATAAAATTGAGTGTGATTATTTGGAATTTGGTGTAAAATAATTGTATAAAGGTTCATTATTGATGGTTGGTGATTTTATGTGAAATTTATGAATTACTGTGAATATTACATTGATAAATGATTCGAAAATATATATTTTAAAATATATTCATGGTTGAATTTATGGTAAAATGTTTTTAATAAAAATAATTGTTTATTGAAATGGATTGGTAATTAAAAAGGTTTTCTAATTGAAATAACTTGGAACTGTAATGGTCATTCATTATTATATGATCATGGTATTTGGGGATACATGGTGTGTGAGTTCATATTGAAATATAATGATGGATAAAAATATGACCTTGTGAATAGTAGAAAATGGCTAATGGCACATAAGATTGAATTTTCTTTGTGGTGAATATGATGATTTCTCATAAAAACTCATTAGTATGGAACTATCATAACGATGTGTGCATGCATAGATATGTGTATTTTTAGGTTGGAATGCGATATTCCTAAAATGGAAAATGAAATGGATTTAGAGATTTGTTTTGTTTTTATATAGGGAACATGACAATTTTTCAACAAAAAAATCACTTAGTATCATTATTATTTAATGATATAAGATATTTTGTAAATGTTTTTATATAAATTGTTTTATAGAAATGTTCTAACTTGTTCATCATATTCGCATGAGTAGGGAAGTCATTGGAAAAAATATAATCTGTTTCATCACTCATAAATTCTAAAGAAATGTGGTGCTTCATAAGATGTTGTTTATTAATATTGGAAAATGTAATGTATATCACATATTTAGTAACACATCATTATACTTGGGCTGTTTTGTGTTTTTGGACCATAAAACATGTTTGGAGCTTGGAGTTATCATTGGAGTCCATGTGTTTTTACATATACTCTGTACTTTTCCATTTATAGTCTTACAGTATAGTACATGTTTATATACAGTATTTAACATCCATGGTATGATTTTATTTTTTATTAAATTATATAATGCATCATGAAGTTGGTTTTTTTGAGGATGACAAGTTTGGTGGGTTGTTTAATTTTCAAATTAAAAAATTTTCCCCCATTTATTAATCAATTCCATGGAATTCATAGCCCATAATTGGAACCTTAGTTTTGTATCATAAAGCCATGTAACATATTTCCACCTTCTCAAGAAAATGAGGTGAAGAGGGATGTAACTGGATGTCTATTATAACCCTACTATAGATAAAAACCATGATAATCATCATTATTTCTCTTCCTTTTATGTGGACATACATTACTGCAAATGGCTAAAAATCTATCTCATGAAATATTTACATACCTACCATTTCAAGCTCAGCCATCATTGATCAATAAAACACATCAACATAACAATAGATCATTAGTTGGACAAAATAACAAAAAATATCATATCAATGTCCCACCTCGAACCGTCGAGTCTTCAACTTCTCATTCAGTATAATATATAGTGATAAATAAAAAAGCATCGCAAAAAAATTTCACATCCTTCATTGTACTTTTATTCTACCAAATCATGAAATAACCCACATCATTAACCAATAGTATATAATCTAGGTAGAAATAGTCATAGAAAATAAATTTATTTTCAATCTACTAAACGCCCTTATTCTTCTTGCCCATCGCCATTGTGCCACACCTGCTGTTTCTAGGTCCTTCTACCATGAATGTGGTAATTTTATCATTGATTGAATAAAGAAATTTCATGAACACAAATGAAATAACACCCCTTCTATTCAAATCATTAACCTCTTGTGGAATGTTTTATTATTGAAACAAGGGAGTATTCTAGAGAACAATGTCTTTAGAGTAAATCCTAAATCCATTACTCTAAGGTTCTAGAAATGGGGCATGTACGGGAGCTAGTGTAGGTACCTATCCCATAGAATGGACATCACACACAATATCCTCAACTAGGTTTTATAACATGGGAGAATATATTAACTGTGTTCCATTAAAATATTTCTCATTAATCATACACTCACACATTCTTAGAGGCATGGATCTACAAAACATTATTAGTTAACATAGAATACATCACATGATTAACCAGATCTACACTCAGAAATTGTCAATGAAGAAGCATAATCCCATCATATAGAAAAAAAGAATATGTATTTCAATATATTCAAAACATAATTAAGTAATATGCTATAAAGAAACCCCATGAAGTCATCACCAAACTACCCCAAATGACATTAGTCTCATAGTAGTGAGAGATGAACATGCACTCATTTGTATCTACCACCCATGTCCTAAGAAGATTAAACAACTATATACCAAAATTAATTTATAATGTTTAAATATCACATCAGATACCATGTTGTCATTAAATGGAATGGATACCATGGTAACCATACCCCCAATATTATCTTAACACATACAAGTGGGAATTTTTGATCCCCAAGAGTATTTGACTAGCACATTGAATCATAGAATATAATGGTGGGAATGTTTTTTCCACTCAGATAGTGGAAGAAGTAGAAATAAGTTAGTATTCCTGATAGAAAAACAAATCGGGATACTACTACAAAATGTTAAATAGGTATAAAACATAATGTACATACACAATGTACCATATATAGAATGACAAACAACCCAATTCCCAATGGACAAAGCACCCAAATCCCAAGAGATCAACAGACACCAATTTCATATGGTGCTTTACCCTTACTCAATCATAGAAGAAGGAGATCTATAATCACATGAAGGTAAATATAGGGTGAGAGATTAAAGACCAACAATTTATATATAAGGATTCCAAAATAAAATGTACCACAATAAGAATCCAAATAAATCATTCAATTTTAAATAAAATAAGTATTGCAATACATGATCATATTTAAAAAAATTCATTTCAATTTAAGGAAAAAATTGAAAACATTTCTCAAGAAACCTTTTATATGATGTAATTTCTATAAATTTTCTATTAATCTGTAAAAAATAATTAGAAAAATAAAATATATATGAAAAAAATCATAGATGCGAAACATGGTGATATTCCAAGAGGTACAATACTTTTACGTTATGGGATCCTGACACACTGATATAGGTGATCAAGGAAATGTGCATATACATATATCTGGAACTACACAAATATGACTAACCAATGTCTAACTAGGTAATAAGATCTTCCAAAAATTTTATATTAGATTGGAAAAGCATTAATCTGATCCTCAGGAAATTCCAAACAACTTTGCTTTTCCTAAATACTACCTATAGTTGTTTGTCCTCAAATGAAAACACATTAGGGTAAAATACAAACTATTGAAATTTTTTTCACTATTTTCCATTTCAATATGTCTATTTATCTTTAAAACCCATAATTGGTTTTTAAGGAAATCATTCATTTTTTATGATAAAACCAATAGGATTGTGTCAGAGATATTTAACACATTTTCTTAAAAATAATTGGTGATATTCCCTCAAATTACATGAAAAATGAAATTAAAATCCCAATTCACACCAAATAGGATTCTTGAAAAAAATTGAATGAAATTAAAACCAATAATTAAATTCAATGTTAAATTATTGTTTAATATTAAAATGAAGATCCTTTATTATATCATAGTACCACATTACAAAACTCAAACAATGGGAAACTCATAGATTGAATGTCGGTAATAGAGATCACAGTTTCCACCCAATATTAATGATCTAAAAGATGGAAATTTATATATATTAATAAAAATATGATCATAAAATACTTATGGAGGAGAGAAGAGAGAGGTCTAGGATCAAAATGATGAATGTTGATGCTGAATATACAAGAGTGGGGTGAATTTTATACTTAAAAAAATCCTTTATAACTTTTTATAGATGGTAATTTTTAACAAAGTTTAACAAGGTAAATTCACAAGTCCTCTTAGTTCTATAAACATGTTTGATTCTGGAAATATGGTTCAGGAAATGAATCTTTTGAAAAGAATACAAGGACAAAGATTTTACCTCAAAGCGTATAGAATCTTTCTAATCAGAGTACAATTATAACAAAGTATATGATAGTTATAATTTTTTTATTAATAAAAATGCAGGGAAAACAGACTTCAAACAATACAAGTGATAAGTAAGAAATCTTTTAACCCAAAAACTAGGGTATCCAACAGCCTAGGATAAAGGTTCCTTGATTAATACTTTAAAAAAAAGTTTATCTTACCCACACCAGGGTAAAACCTTGATTCAAATATTGGAGTCTGTTTTGCTATCCCCATAATCCTTCGAACATCAAGGTAGTCAGCACAGTTGTCTTCCTATACCTGGAAGCCCATGAATATACCGAGCAACATTCGGAGTCGTACGAATCAATTCTGAACAATATTTGTAGTACGCTCAAGGAAATAAAGTCTTTCTATCTAGAAATCACTTATGTAGCATGTAATCTCTAGATTGATCAACATTTTTTAGATCGTTCATATGACATCCTATTTATAGGCTCATCTTCAGCGGTCGATTCCCTCATCCAACGGTTTTGTTTTTCATTGAATTTAGGAGGGACTTATAAATGTATCACTCAAAAAAAGATTGGTATGTAACAGAATGCATGTCATCATTTTATAATTAAAATAATAGATAGTAAAAAATTTCTTGTCAAAAAAATTATACTTTTCAGATTCTAAGGATAAAATAGAATTTTGAGTCAATTAGATTATGCCTTCAGAGTCTATGTTACAGAGATATACAGATTCTATTTTTCAAGGAATTCATAATTTGAATTCTATAGAATTCGGAGTCTGAATTCTGAGGAATTTGGAGTATGATTTCTAAGGAATTCAGTGTCTGAATTCTGAGGTATTTGGAGTCGGAATTCTGAAGAATTCAGAGTCAGAATTCGGATGAATACGGAGTCGGAATTCTGAGTAATTCTGAGTTTGAATTCCAAAGAAATAGAAAACCAAATTCTATGTAATTCAGAGTCTGAATTCTGAGTAATTCGACGTATGAATTCTTAGTAAATCGGAACCGTAATTCTAAGGAATTTGGAGATTGAATTATGAGGAATTTAGATTCTTAATTGTGATGAATTCGAAACTAGAATTCTAAGGAATTCAGATTCTGAATTTCATAGAATTCGGATTCTGAATTTCAGAGAATTCAGATTCTGAATTTAAAAGAATTCAGATTCTTAATTTCACAGAATTCATAACCAGAATTTGGATCCTAATAACAGAATACAAAATATCTATGTATTAATAGAATTATTAGGATTTAGATGTCAATCTAAAATTTATGCTTAAGAATATAAAGAGTTTGATTTAGAGAGACTAAAAATATGAACATTGAAAACAAAGTAATGATAAATTTTATTGGGAAAGTAATTTTTTCCTAATCAAGATGAAACTTATGGAAAATGAAAATTTCTATAATATAGAGTGTTTGTGATTTAAAAAACATAATGTAGTGGAAAAGTCATAAGGAAAACTTTTTGAAAAAAAATATCCCCCTTTTTGGAAAGCACAAACATCATTACAAACAATTATATAATGACTTAGAAATTTTATGGACTTTTAAATAAAACTTTTCTCCCATTACATGTTCATCAAAGGGAATAAGACTAACTCCCCGTTAAGCATTGAGATCCCAAAGGATCATATTATCAATATCTTGAATGAGATTTTTTATTTGCTATCATACGAAAATATTCATGATTAAAACCACCCCTTAGATGTACTCTCCCTTTCGGAAATTTCTTCTTTACTAAGTATTCTTTTTGGACCTTCATCACTACCCCTTTGAGATTTTCAAAAAGAAATATAGGGAATGGAAAAGGAAATATGATATCTGAAATATTAGTACTAGAAAACAAAAAATAAAGAACATCCAAAAACGTCATTAAAATTGGAATAATATGTACAATAAGAGAAATACATCAAAAGATCGGATTTGAAAAAAAATATCCTTCTTTATCCTTCAGCATCAGCTTTTTCTCTATAGTTTTCAATTTCTTATTCTCCTTGTGATCCTCTTCTTCAGGTTTGAAAAGATGACTCTCATCTTTTATTTTCTTCTCTAAGGATTTTATTTTATATTCCAGAGCCTTAAGATATTCTACCTGATCCTTCATAACTTCTTCTTGCATAACTAGCTTCTCTTCTATATCAATTCTGATATCCCTTTCTCTCTTCCAACGATGTGTGACTAAATTCAAATTTCCATTAATATCTTTCACTTCGTGCTTCTGAGATGTCTGTTCTTGAGTTAGTTTTTCCTCAAACATATTTGTGAGATCATTGATCTTCACATATTTAGTGTCAAAAGAATCATTGACACTTTCTTGGAATTCCTCAAGGATGATAATCTCTTCTGCTCTCTTCCTTGACCTTCATGTCATCTTTTTTTCATGATCTTTTATGAGATTCATAGATAATGAGAAATGATTTGATGTCTTCCTTGAGACTAACACACTTATCCATTACCATGGAGACTGAATCCATTTTTTGATTTAGTTTATACTGAAGCATCTGGTATCTCATGTTTATGATTGGAAATAGTGGGATAGTTCAAAAAAGTTTTTTCAAAGACTTCACTACAAAATCATGTCTAAGAGAGGATGATTCTGAAATGCAGACTTTGGTTAGTGTGGTTTTTTATAACTCAGTCAGATTACTCTTTGATGAACCACCAACTTCTTTCTTCTTTACTACATTCTTTCTAGGTGTATCAACTACCACATGTTTTCCCTTATCATCCTTGGAAATGACTTAATCATGGTCATGAGATTAATGTTCACTATTAGATTTTGGAAAAACATTATCTTCATCAATTTCTTCCATCTCAGCTCCAGGCTCAACATCCTCTGGGTGAATGAAATCATTATTGATGATTTCTTCCCTGTATAGTTTGTTTACTTCATTATTACCCTTCTCTTCATCCTTACTAGGAGTTGAAATCTTTTACAACTCCTCTTGAGAGGTTTGGAATGATAATTTCTCAGAAGTGATTTCCTTCTCATGATATTCCACTACCTGCTTTAAAACATATTTAGAGTCACCCCTACCTTCATGTTACTCTTCATCAACTTCTACTTCTTCAACTAATTCTTGTTGATTTTTTTTCTAGAATTACAAACCTCTCTCTCAGAGTCTCCAGAAGTGGTTCATGAAGAAACAACTCTAGTACCTGAATATTCTCAGAGGCTTTCTCAGTAGTCTTTATAAGGGATTTCACTATCTCATCTTCAGAAAACTTCTTCCTTATCTTCATTTCTTTTTCTTCATTTTCTATATTCTCAACAGTATTTTCCTTCAATGCTTTTGCCTCAGCAGGGTCGAGGCCGAACATATGTTCCCCTTCTTTCCTATTCTTATTATCTTCCCTCCACATAGCCACAACTTCCTCAGGATATGCTTTTTTTCTTAAATGGATTTGGAGGTTCAGATTGATTTTACATAGCCTCTGGGGTTTTTTCCTTCTGTTATGGTTCCTTCACCTTCCCCTTTCATCTTCTCTTCTTAGAAGTTTCAGTTACTTCCAAATTCATTGAGAACGAATCAATTTCTGCATCCGATAAATCATGAGATTCTCCAGATTGACTATTAAAGCCAATCTTCATCATCCTAAGAGTATCAGCACTCAAAAGAATCACCATACAATTCTTCGGCATATAACTGCATGGGATCTTGAATGATTGAACATAAAGATCAATGATTTTAGAATGAATGGATGGATACATAATAATCTAAGCCTTTATATTTCCATCCATTATATTCTTAATTGTGATGAAGATATGCTTAATCAGATGTATCTTTATTATATTCACCAGGAAAATGAGAAAATACATATCGCTTAATTGTAATTAAGATATGCTTAATTTTAGGAGTCTTCACTTCCTGAAGTCCAGGACAACATAACTCCATTTTCTTATCAAAGGATCCTATCTAATCAGGTAGCTTGTTAGAGAAAAATTAATCTTCTCCCCCATAAGGAATTCTGATCAGATTTGATGCCTAGTTATAAGAAAGGGAATATGTCGTTCGATAGATTTTGATTGAAAACTTATCTCTTCCTCCTTTATTGAAATAGATTACTGTCTCATAGAATTCAACCAGCCACTCTGGATTCCCCAGATCCTCTGCTTTCAGTTTCAATATGCAAAAAATCTCCCTCCCATTAAGCTCTAGATTCGTTGAGACAATTGTATCATATATAGAAATGAAATTTGGATTAACCAACCATTCTCTATAAATTTACCATTCAATTATGTCCTTTATAGATTAAATTTCTTTTTGAGACGAAGCTTCAGCTGACATTTGAAACTGAGGAATCCTTGACGATCTGGAACGGGATAATGTAGGAGGGGCTGAGCTTTAGCATGTGATGGCTTGAGTTTCAATTTGGGACAACCATTGGGGTGTACTTTATATAGGCAATCTATGTGACAGTTCAACTTCCAAGATTGATCCAACTATTAAACACTTTCTGATCAGATCCAATGATTGAAAAAATAGACACAGTTAGAAATTTGTTCATATATAATCTTTTGAGGATTAAAAAATGGATTTCATAAATAGTAAAATGAATACAAAATATTTTTCATAAAACTGAATAAAATACTAGTATGTAAAAAAAGATGATTATAAAAACATAGTGAAGGAAATCATACCTTTTGGACTTCTTAGGAAAAATATTTGTAATGAGAAAAAATATTCTTGGAGAAAATTAGATTCTGAAATTTGATTACGGAAAAAAATTAACTACGAAATTATTTATTACAAAAATTTTAACTACAAAAATATTCACTAAGAGAATTTTAAGTACGATAATCCTCATTAAGAAAATTTTAAGTACGAATATATTCATTATGAAAATTATTAGAAAATCCGATTATGAAAATTTGGACTATAAAAAAATATTAAACAACGATTTATTTTTAGAAAATATGATTAAAAAAATTTTAATCATGAAATTTTTTTAATCTATGAAAATTTTAGATATTTTGATTATGAAAATTTTGACCATGAAAAATTTTAGACTATGAAAAATTTTAGTTTAACTAAAATCGAAATGTACTCCCCCATGAAAATGAGTTTCTTCTTGAAAAAAGATAGGTTTCAACAATAGTTTAATAAGGAATATGAACTTATATTTATCATTCCTAAATTCTGCTTTATGTATTCAAATCTATCCGATGGAAAGGATTTTGTGAAAATATCAGCAAGTTGATCTTGCATTTCGATAAATTGAAGAATGATATCTCCTTTTTGTGTGTGATCCTTAAGAATTTGATGCCTAATATCTATGTGTTTTTCATGAGATTGATGTGCATGGTATTTACTCATGGAAATGGAACAAATATTATCACACAATATTTTTGTTTTGGTAAAACTCATACCATAATCTATGAGTGTGTATTGTATCCATAACACTTGAGCACAACTACTTCCAACTTCTACATATTCATCTTCAATAGTGGAAAGTGCTAGTGTGCGTTGCTATTTTCATGACCAAGAAACTAATGAATCCCCTAAAAAATGTAATTTTCTAGATGTACTGTTTCTATCCATTCTACATCCTCCATATTCATCATTCGAAAAAAAATTTAAGAAAAAATAATTTCCATAAGTATAAAAGAGGCCAAGATCCATGGTTCCCATTATATAGCGATAAATTATTTTCAATACCTTTATACGAGATTCATAAGGATAGGATTGATATATTCCACATAAGCATACTAAAAAAATTAAGTCATTATTAATAGGTGTCATGTAATGTAGACATCCTATCAAACTTCTAAAAGATGTTTTATCTAATTGTTACACAGCTTTATCAAGATCAATTGAATTTGAGGTACCAATGGGAGTAATTATACTCTTAATATTGTTATATTAATACTTTTTAAGAATATAATTAATATAATTATGTTGGAGTATATAGATTCTTTCTTGTTTTTGAGAAATTTGAAATCCAAGGAAAAAAGTTAACTCACCCATCATACTCTTTTCAAACTCAGATTTCATTATATCCGAAAAGGAATCATTTAATGATTTCTGAGTTGAACCAAATATAATTTCATCAACATAAATTTTAAAAAATAAAAACAATTTTCTTATCATTCTTTATAAAAGGGTTGGATCAGCATTTAATTTAACATAATTATTTTGAAGCAGAAATCCTGTAAGCCTATCATACCATGCTCAACGGGCTTGTTTGAGTCCATACAATGTTTTGGTAAGTTTGAAAACATGTTCATGATGTTTTCTATCATTAAAACTATGTGGTTGTTCAAGTAAAAATTCCTCATGAACAAAACCATTAACAAAAGAATATTTATCATCCATTTGAAAGAGTTTGAAATTGAATAATGTTGCAAAGGAAAGTAGAATACAAATAGATTCATGTCAAGATACTAGAGCATAGTTTCCTTCATAGTATATCAATTATTGTTGATTATAGACTTTATCAACCAATCTAGAATTATTACATACTATGATTCAATTTTCATCACATTAATTTTTGAAGACCCATTTTACTCCAAAAACAGAATTTTCCTTAGGTCTTTCAACCATGGTCCAAAAATTATTCCTTTCAAATTTATTAATCTAATTTTTAATAGCTTTTATCCAATTATCGTCACCTAAAGCTTCATCTGTGCTTTTTTGGTTCAAATTGGGAAAGGAATGCAATATGTTCTACGTCATTTCTTAAGGAACATCTACTCTTTGCCAGTTAATTTAAATCAACAATGATTCTATAAATGGGATGATTATTAAGAAACAAATGTTTGGGTTTTATAAAACCTGTTCATCAACATAGGGTATGAAATCTTAATGGGTAAATGTCTCAGAAATAATTTCTTGAAAATTATCTTTATCAAGAGGATCTTCTAACAAGGGTTGATAATCTGTTTTTGAAAACGCATCTTATGATGTAGGTTGAGGTTGTTTAAAAAAAAGATCAGTTTCATCAAATTTGACATGTACTGTTTTTTCAACAGTAAAAGTATTTTTATTGAAAACTCCACAAGACTTAAAAGTTGTAGAATATCCTATGAAAATTCCTTCATCTTATTTTTTGGGAAAATTTTAATTGATTATCATTTGTATTAAAAATGAATACCTTTTAACCAAATACATTGAATTAGGTAAGTCTAGGTTTTCTACCATTACATAACTCATAAAGACTTTTATTTAGAAATGGTCTAATCAAAATACGATTTATAGTATAGCATGCAGTACTTATAGCTTTATCCCAAAAATGATTGGCTACTGAATATTCACTCAACATGGTACTTGTTATCTCTTAAAGAATTGTATTTCTTAATTCAACAACACCATTTTATTTAGGCTTTTATGGTGTTGATATGTTATGAGTAATGACTTTTATAGTACAGAAATGTTCAAAATTAGAATTTTTTAATTCTCCTCCATGATCACTTTCAATAGTTACCAAAGGAAGGGTTTTCTCATTTTTAACATGGGCTCTAAATCTTTTAAAATAAGAAAAATCATCAGATTTCACTACTAGAAAATAGTTTCATGTAATGCTAGTGTAATCCTCAACTAAAAAAATTCATAATATTGGCCTCCAATGCTTCTAGTTTGTGTTAGAACAAATAGATCCATATGAAGTAACTATAATGCATTAGTAGTTGAGACTTTTCTGACTGATTTAAACCTTTATTTATGTTTCTTTCTAGGTTTACAATGATCAAAATCTTTTGAATAATCAAATATAGGCTATGGTAGATCCATAACTAAACTTTTCATAGTGAGTTTTCTTAGGTTCCTAAGGTTTCAGTGTCCTAAAATTCTATTCCACAACCAATAATGATCTTCTGTTGCACTATTACTAGGTAGGTATTTGCTCATAAGGTCTTCTATGTATAATGTTTAAACATTCTATTGCCTATTGGAAGAAAGAATTAACTCTTCTGTGGAATTGTATACTATGCACTTTTCATTCCCAAAACTCACAAGGTAACATTCATCACATGATAGAATAATGCTATTGAGGTTGTGATTAAGACCCTTTACAAATAAAACATTCGAAATCAATGTTTTTCAAAAAAGAACAATGTTACCTATACCAATAATTTCTCCCTCATCATTATCTCTGAACGTAACTTTTCCTCATTCCATCAAGATAATCACTTCAAAGATGTTTTTGTTACAATTCATATGATGAGAACATCCACAATCCATGTACCATGTATTTATATTGGTATTATCATTTTTTTCCTAAAAATAAAAGATTTAGACATTCAAAACCCAAAATTTCATGGATCTAGAAACATTAGAAAGCTTAATTTTCGAATCCACAATTTATTTGAAAAATATGATCTATGAGATCCTAATCACTGTGTTTTTTTAAGTAACAATATTTAATGCAATTTCCACCACACTGACACTTAGTGAAGAAAGGAGCACTGTGAGGAACAAAATAATTGATACTAAATTCATTATTTAATTAGTATATCCAATACTAGAATTATTCGTTAGAGGTCAAATTTGAGAATACATCTTATAAATGTTTTCCTTACCTAAGGTAATCTTTCTATAAACAATTACTCAACAGTAATATTTATAACATTACCTTAATAACTATGTTCTTATCCTTAGAAACATTAGTTTTTGGACTAGAGTTTGGCTCAGAAAAATTTTTCTTTGAAATTACATTTTATCGATCATTAGAATTCTTATACTTCTTAGAATTAACATCCTCAAGAGATTTTGAAATTATTCCAAAATCATAAATTTTTTTATCAAGATATTTAGAATGACCTGATATTTCCTAAGTAAGAATAAATATCCAAGAATTTTCCTTATCATGATATTTCTTCACATTAGAATTTTAATTCTCATGGTGTTTAGAAAACCTAGAAACTTTTTCATAGGTAAAGTATAATCTTCATCCGAAGAATATTCTTCATTCAAAGATTCATAATATTTACTATCACTATAATTAGAATTCAAGGATGCATTGGTTATGGATTTAGCATTGTGTACCTTGTCCGTTAATCAACGATTATCAATTGGAAGCTGGGAAAGTAATCCAAGATTCATCTGTCTGGATGACCAGTAATATGAGGATTAATCAGAAGAGTCTCCACCACTGGAACTCCAGGTGTTATTAGATTTCAAAACATTCTTATCCTTATATTTTTAGTACTTATTTATATTCCTCTCAGAATCTTTTTGCTTTATATCTTTTCTCTTAAGCATAGTACAATTTTGCCTTATATGTCCATCTCTTTTTCATTCATAAAAAGTCACTTCAGAGTCTTTCATATCCTTTATTTATTTATTCATATATATATACTGAAATTATTTCTTTTCCAACTATATTGTTCATACTTTAAGCAAGATTAGCTAGTTCATTCTTAGAATGTTCAATTTCACTAGATTCAGATAAAACAGTGACCTTTAATTTAGATCTTGAAACACTCTCAGGAGTCTTAGATTTCATATGATTTGAAGTAGTTCGAAAAGTAACACTTCCATTCCCATTCTTCTTCTTAACATTATAAGCATCTCTTTTCATTCCAGTATCATGTTGAAGAAGAGTTCCAAAATTCTCATCAAGAGTAATCTGTGAGACTTTTCTATTATCATCAATAATAGTTCTCTTTGATTCCCACTCATTAGGCATGATATCTATAATATTTTCCATAAGTGCCTCATCATCTAATCCATTTTCACCCATGGATTGTAAGCTATCAACAATATTCATAAAACTCTGGTGTACCATACATATAGGTTCTCCATAAGGAAAGAAAAAACCATGGTACTCCGCTCTAATCATAGATCTTCTAGTTTCAATAACATTGGATGTTCAAAATGAATTACTTAAAGCTTCTTCCAAATAAAATGTGCAGCTTCACAACAAGAGATATGGATATATATATTCATGTTCATCGAACACAAAAATTTATTGAATACTTTATAGGTTAGTTGATATTCTGACTTTTCATGATTAGTAAAAGTTTTGACTTCTTTATCAGGAATCATGTAATCTCCAATCATCCTAACAAAGATGTCCAATCTATTCTTAATGACAAATGTCTTCATACGATCTCTCAAATATTCATTATCATTCTCATCAAATATTGGTGGTCTTTTAGGATTAATATTTTCAATTGAACCAACATTCATTCCTTCCATCTCAAAGAAAAAATCAATCCACACAAACTTGTTAGTAGTAAAATATTGTAAATAAGGATAAGAGTATCCTAAACATGGAAAATATAGAACAATGAAAATCATGATTAATAAAACTTATATGTGAATATATGTATTTTAGATACCTCCTACGATATAAATTTTTGGTTTGAAATGATGAATGTTGGTGCTCAATATACTAGAGGCGGTGAATTGTATACTTAAAAAAATTCCTTCCGAATTTTAATGATGGTAATGTTTAACAAAGTTAAACAAGGTAAAATCAAAAGACTTATAAGTTTTAAAAATGTTCTTGATTCCAGAAATATGGTTTTGGAAATGAAACTTAAGAAAAGTATACAAGGACAAAGATTCAACCTCTAAGCGTAAAGAATTTTACGAATAAGAGTACAAGTATAAGAGAGTATAAGATAGTTACACATTATTTATTTATCAAAATGATGTGAAAAACTAACATGAGACAATAAAAGCATCATTTGATAAATTTTATAACCCAAACTATAGGGTATCCAACAACCATGGATAAAGGTCCCTTGCTTTATACTATTAAGAATGTTTATCATACCCACACCAGGTTATGCCCTTATACTTCAAGGTAGTCGGAAACTCTATCTTCCTATCCCCGGAATCCCACAAATGTACTTAGCAACATTCAGAGTCACATGAAGAAATTCTAAAAAAGATGATCAGTATGAATAAAGAAATAAAGTCTTTCTCTCTAGAAATAAATTCAACCGCATGTTATCTCAAAATTGATCAACATTTATAAGCTCGTTCAAATGAGATGTTATTTATTGGCACATCCTCAATTGTCAGATCCCTCCTATAACAGTCATATTTTACCAAGAATTTTAGTGGGAATTGTACACGTGTCACTCAAACAATGGTTGGATAGTAACAGAATTCACAACATCCATTTAATGTCAAACAAGAGTAAGTAAAAAATGGTTGCTCAACCAAAATCAATTTTTAGGAGTTTAAGGAAAAATAGAATCCAATTTCTAAGAGAGTAAGCCTTCAAATTCTATGTTTCAAGCATATAAAGATTATATTTTTCATGAAATTATGAATCCAAATTCAATAGAATTTAGTGATTGAATTCTAAGGAATTCAGAGTCCGAATTCTGAGGAATTGGGTTTCTGAATTCGGATAAACTCGTAGTCCGAATGGTGAGGAATTGGGAAAAATTTTTTATGGATTTCAGAGTCTGAAATCAAAGGAATTTAGAGTCTGAATTCAGAGAAATTCATAACATAAATTCTAAGGGATTAGTATTCGGAATTTCAGAAAATTCAGATTCTGAATTTCAAATAATTTGGATTTTGAATTTCAGAGAATTCGGATTCTAAATTTTATAAAATTCAGAACCTGGATTTGGATCCTGAAAACAGAATACTCTATATCAAATTATTTATAGTATTCCTAGGCATTAAATGTGAAACCAAATGTACACATAGGAATAAAAATATTTATATTTAGAGAGACTAAAAATATTAACAATGAAAACAAGATAATGATAAATTTCCATTGGAAAGGAAAATTTTCCTTATCAAGATGAAACTTAAGGAAAATGAAATTTTGTTTAAGATAGTGTTTTTGTGATTTTCAAAACATAAAGAATGGGAAAATTTGTAAGGAAAACTTATATACTCATCAAGAGGGGAAGAACCATTTTTGGGGACATATTTAAAATCATTCTCTAAGATTCAATTCACATAATTAAAGTGTTTACAAGAGAAAAAATTGGTCTATGATATCCTTATAAATTGAGGAAGTCATGATATTATTACTTTGGGTCGAAAATGGGTTCAAATTGGGGGGGGGGGTCTTCAAGATTAATATCTATCCATTTTTTGAAACAAATAAATTCTTTTAGAATAATTAACTAGGATGAGACACATGGGATTCCAAACCATGTTCCCTTTAAAGTGGTGTAATATTTCTACTAGGTGATACAACCATTTTTAAACATTTTAGAATCCGTGAAAACCCACATTTCCTATTTTTTTATGGATTCTAATACTAGGGATAATTTTTTTGGAAAATCAAGTTCCAACCATGAATAATCTACGGACCTTCTAACATTTACAAAATTTGTAATAAGGCACCACTAAACAATCCAAAATCATATCATGGTTAAATCTAGGTAGGAAGAGTATATGAAAATAGTAATGGGATGTAACATGAATAATATATATCAATGAATAATGGAATAAAAAAATACTATTTTATTTGTTTTAGACGAAATAACATTGATATAAAAAATATATTTTATCATTTGTAATAATTGTAAATTCCAAATTTCAAAAATCAAGGTTAAAAAAATATTACTGTATAAAACATTAAATCATATATATTATGATTTAGTTGAAAATACAATGTTCTTATTAAAATTTTTTATTTCATACATTGCTAGAAAATTATTCTATTGAGAATATGATGAAATTGTATTATATATAATTCATTCATAATTTACCTAAATTTTTGGAAACGTTAAATTATTATATAATGAAATTAATTGATAATTAAAAAAATATATTTGGGTAATTATAAAATCCTCCAATGAATATAGTGATTGAAAATACGGAGGTTCCCGAAGAAAATGAAAATGTACGATTGGTTTACAAAAAAATTTTAATATAATGTGGAAATCATGAAATGAAATATGGATAAAAATGTAAAACCCCATGATTCAAGATAAAATATCTAAATTATAGTTTTATTATAGGTTAATTTATTCAAAATCAGAAAATAGGTTATCATTCAAAATATACATATTTTTAAAAATGATATTGGCAGGATAACTATCATGGTAATTTATTGTTTGATTCAAATGATATTGAGAGGAAGAACATGAAATGGAAAATAAAATATCATGAAAGGGAATATATTTAATACATGAAAGAAATAAGAAATTTAAAATTCCATCTTGAATACAAAATGGTTAACAATATCAAACATATTGGAAGAAAATATATTTGAGAAAACAAACCCTTAGATCCATTGGGACATTCACATAAAAAGACATTGAAGGATGTGATTTCAAATGAAACATTACAATAAATGAATATTTCTAATATCTTGATAAAAAATATTAAAGGGATATTAGATACCCCATTCAGAATAGACATTTTTTAAAATAATAAATATTTCTCAAGGGAGAAAATTGGAGACAAGAAACCCTTACCCTACTCTTGATTAATTCATCCAATGTTATTATCTTCTTCAATACTAAATTTATGAGTATCAGATAAAATATTAATAAATGTATATATATATATATATCTCATTTAATAGTTATTATTTAATCATATTATACCTATTTAATATATAGTTTTTTTACTCTGTATTAATTAAAAATGAAATCATGTTTATATATTATGGTAGTTTTAGCTATCACAAATGATATTTTTTCAATATTGTTAAAAAATAAAGAAATCGTAAAATGAATTTAATCCATTAATTATATTATTTTAAACTAATAATAATATTAACACATAGGATTCTATATTCATTCATGAAATATTTTTGTAGCATTGATTAAGTATGTGGATAAACAAACCCAATCATAGACACACTATATCTCAAGGGGTGAGTATATTCAAGGATGTGAATAATATAATTACGACCTAATAATAAATATATTATTTAGTTTTACAATAAATTGAAAAATATTTCAATATTTTTTATAAATATTGAAATTAAAAAAAATTGAAATATTTTACATCGTTGAGGGGGTAGTCCATTCAATGCATATTTTGCATTACATTTTATTTTATGAGTATAAGGAAACAAATAATTAAGGGTTATTAAATTAATACCATACAAATTTACAATAATAATGATATTTAGGTTGTTATATTCGTATTTTTGCTGTATGTTTGGATGGGATGTATTTAAAAGAAAATGATATAGAATGAGTAAAGATAAATTACGTACCTTGAAAATTCCATTGAAGAATTATTAGGAAGAATGTTGTTAGGTTGAAATTTGGTAACCATCAGATAATGATAATGTCTTATTAATTAGAAGGAGAATAATGGAAGTGTTTTTTGATGAAATTCAGATTGAGTATGGTACGAATTTGTGGAAATTACCTCTATTATAAGTGAATAAAATAGAAATTTTGTTCATACCTTTTACTCTTCAATGTTATCATTATAATATAGAATTGTAAAAGACTCAAAAATATAGAAATAATTTTTTGTTGGGAGATAATGGGTTTACAAATCCACAACCATATATTTTTAAACATTTTTTAAAAAATTTGATGTCACAAAATCATATATTGTTACGGTTCCCTATTTTAATTTTACTAGGGTAACTAGTTTTTTACAAAGTAATTTATGTTTTTCTGAAAATATAAAATAACGTTTGTTTCCAGGTTTTGGATTTTTTCCCTAAATATAATGAAAATTTTATCTAACCATGATTATATATAATATAAATATAACTATAAAAATAAATAATTTTATATATTGGGAAATATTTGAATATAAAATCATTATTTTAACCATTAATAGTTCTAAATATTATTTTTCCATCATTATGAGTTTATATAGTTTAAATATATATATTTCTTAATATTATATGACTTTCCTTTTCAATATGTTATTAATTTATTTATTTTTAATAAAAATTAATCAATATTAAGAAAATAGTTCTTTAAATATAATTGTATTAACATTATCATAGTGAGTAAGATTAATTAATGTAGTCATATGTTTGAGACTGAAAATAAATTTTACCTTATTAAATAATATTACAATGATTATATAAAAAATAAAATTAATTTTTAAATATCTATTCTCATCATATGATGAAAAATAATGTCAATTATTTGTGAATGAAATTAGATTCTAGAAAAAAAAAATATTTGACCAAAACGTTAGTGATGGAATATTTACATTCAACATTTAATTTTTAAATTATTAATATTTGTTTTTAAAAATATATGTTTTTTATAAATTTTTATAAATTTATTTATTTTGTTATTAATATTAAATAATGTTATAAATTTCAATGTTTTTATAAAAATCTACAAATTCACTATTCAAATTAAATTTCTTTTTCCTATAAACAACTTCAAAATTAATCCCAAGATTATATTGGCATACATAATATTATAAATATGCTTCATTTTTTGAAATTATAATTTTAAAATTCTTACATTTATCTTTTTTTTAAATAATATATAATGAAAAACTCCACTATTGGTAATCACCCATTAAAAACATTAATTATTAATAATCATGTTTTGTATACATTTATAATTTATAAAAATATTTTTATTTATTTTAATTATTAGTTATGTTATATTTTTCTATTTTAATGTTTGTGGATTATTTAATTTCAGTGTTGTATGTGGAGTAATCTGTCAATAATATTTTAATTTAAAGTAAAAATTATACATAAATATGTTTGTTTATTAAATTAATTATTATTCTAAAATGTATTTATTATGTAAATATGTATATAAATTAAATTGAATTTATTAATTAGTAATTTGTTTGGAATAATTTTAAAACTGTTTAATTTTATGTAAATGTTTTTCTGAAAATATTTTTATATAATAATTCATTATTACTTTGTAAAAATTTTCATATTTTGACTTTGAATTTAATAATATATTTTTTTTCCTTTTTGGAATTGTGAATATTTAATTAGGAAACTTATAAAATATTTTTTTATAAAAATAAATTATCTAAGGAAAGGCACTGAAGTATGATAGAATGGGTTAAACAAGGTAAAAAATTAAAATAATGAATAATATAAGAAACTATCCACATGAATCATCACATAAATGTTTTGATGATAGAATTTTTAGACAAAATTCACTATTTTTCTGATTCCTTCTCAATGAAAACATTTACTCCCAATATATTAAGGAATGTGTACATGAAATAGTGAACATAATTGTATTTTATAAATGGGGTGTTCTGCCACCCATTACAACACTTACCCAATATTTTTTATCTATCCTTACTCAAAAAAATCCCCCCATATACACCACCAATAACAAAAAAATATCTTTGGAAGTCTTTGGTTTCAAAATTAATCTTCACTTAGTCCATGTAAGGCGGGTTTGCACGAAGAAATTTTGAGTACTTCTGTTTAATTAATAAATCTTCTAATCATTCTATATTATTTTATAACTCAATTGATTGTTTAATACTATATATCAGTAAAATATATTTTTAAAAAATCACTATATTTATATAATAATTATATTTTATTTAAGAACATCATATTTATACTCATCTGATAATTATACGAACGATCATGTTTCAGTTTGATTAATTGTGTAATGCAATGATGATTAAAAATTTTAATCATATATTTATTTTTAAATTTAAAAAATATAGATATATTTAACTAATTAATAATTTATGTTATGATTAAAAATATATAATTAATTTTTTTAAAAAATATTAATTATTAATATATATCATATAGTTAGTTAAATTTTTATAATCTAATGAATCAATATTTTTTATTTACTGAAAAATTGCATTATTATTATAGATAGAAAGAATAAATTGATAAAAAATATGTACAATTGTAATTCAATTATCAAGTCTTTTTTTATGATTAACTCATCAATGAGTAAATATTATTGAGTTCTTTTTACCAATGAATGAATGGATAAAAAATAACAATTAAAACATGATTATTAATATGAATAATAAATGAATAAAAATAATTAATAAACGATATAGATTAATACTATATAGTAAAAAAATATAAATAAGATTCACTTATAAATTAATTATAATCCTATATTCATTATACAGGGAGTTGCATCATTGTTGAGAAAAAAGGATTATAAGATAATGTAATTTTTGGCACAATGTCCTTTTACTAAGTTGAACCCTTTATTCTCTACTGAGTTTCTTCAATGTTTTTTATATTCAAAACATTTATGTTATTATATATTATTTCCCCATTTTACAAAGATAAAAATACTACCTTATCTATATCTTATTTTCAAATTATTCTTACATCATAAAATATAATGAATTAAATATAAAATATCATCTCATTATTTTAAATTTTTTTACTCATAAAACAGACTAACAAATGTATCTACATTTTTGTGTCAGAATCCATCTAATGATTGTATTATCAAATTCCATAGTAATAATTTTTCATCCATTGAATAAAAATATTAGATATTTTCATGGTGAAACACCAAAAATGTTTATTGTTTACTCTATACATACTTTTCTCAAATCAGTTATTGGGGAAGGAGTTTCCACCTAAGGTCTATTGATCTATTGAACATTCCGGAGATCTGATTTTATATCATGTAACAAGAGGATTATGAGACTATCAAATCATTTTCTTTATTAATGGATGATTTTATTATGTCAATAGTTCTCAAAAAAATTTATTTGTAAGAAAATTAATGGTCAATCAGTTTTCTCTAATATTGCTTATGTGATTGGTAAAATACTAAAATAATGTAATCTTAGGGGTGATATATTAACTCAATTGAATATAATTCTATATTCACCTATTAATTTAATTGGACATCATAATTTTATGGATTGAAATAGATATATTATTTGATAATTGAACATTTCTCTCGTACAATTAGATTTTTAGATCTTATAGAATGATCAAGTCTTAGACTGATTTTCATATGAGTTCATCTTCCATGTATTCCCATTAAAATCCATATTGCAACTATAATGAAAGGGTTTATAAATTAAATAGTAGGATTGTAATGTGTTGGTGAAAATTATTTATCATTAAAACATACAATAGTGGCTCATATATACATCTATATGGATATAGTATCTCCCTTCCCTCAATAGATTTTTCAATATGCAAGGACTTTATTTTCAATCTAGAAAAATATTATGTTTCACATAATGGAGATAATTTTATCTAATATCCTAATATTGATACATTATTTTTCTAAATTTATATTATGGATTACCCTCCTTCACTAGTTAAATGTGGGTTGGGGTGCAAGAAGATTCACCTCACTAGAACAATAAATATCATTATATGAAATGTACTGGAAGAGACGCCTCTACCTTAATAAGGATTGACTCTCTCATATCTGAAAGCAATAATAATTATGAATATCTATAAAAGAATTTTGTTACCTAGGAGTTTTTGGGACTGAAACCAAATAC
This sequence comes from Viscum album, assembly GCA_963277665.1. Lineage (NCBI taxonomy): Eukaryota > Viridiplantae > Streptophyta > Magnoliopsida > Santalales > Viscaceae > Viscum > Viscum album. The sequence continues at coordinate 547,871,155 of OY728157.1, forward strand.
AACATTAGTTTTTATTGGAATGGTGGATGAGTAATCATCTTGGATGTTCTTATAATCAAATCACAAATTTGATTTAGGATTAAACACATGAAGGTATTATGTTTTCTGTATATAATGTCTTTTTAGGATTAAATATATCTATAAAGGTGGTATTTGATTCATATTTTAGTGTAGTTGTTATGAGGGAAAACTATTTTGAAAATTATAATAGTTTCTCATTTAGAAAACTGGGATAAATGGTTCTGTATATAGAAAATATTGATGATATACGTGGTAAAGTGGTGAATTCTAGTGAAGAGAAATTTAATCTAAAAAATATATTGATATGTTGGATTATTGTGGAATTGTAGGCCTTAATGTGTATCCTTTTGTATGGGGGTATTTTGGTTATATCCATAATAATAATTTTCCTGGGAGAATGGTTTCTCTTATATAATATTGGATGGTCTAATACATGAAGGACCAATATATTTTATTATAGAATCGTAAAAGGTCTAAATTTTTACTATTTTATTGGATTAAATATTGTAATTAGATCTTGATAGAATTTTACATCCATCATTGGGATTGAATAGGTAATAAGGGATTTTTGGTATAATATGGATCCTCTAATGAAATTAAATTCTCCAACATAATTTTTTATTAAATAATTAGTTGATTATTTCATATTCTATAATAAATTGTTTTTATGATATCAGGATAGAAATGACTACACTTTTTGTTGACCACAATCCTTACCTACATCCTTTATTTATAGTACCACCACTTAGTAAGGATCCTTACGCGTCTCCCTCATCAAAAGGGTTCTATAAGTTAATCAATTATCCTATATTTTAAATATTATTCAATATGTTTTATATCTTGGACAAGATAAATGAATTCTATAAAAGGAATCTAATTTATCTCTTCAGTAATCCTCATCATCATACAAAATATTGGGGACTATAATCCACAAAAAAATAAAAAATACATTATTCTAAAAACATTTTTTCATAAATATCTATCATAGATATTTTTCATCCTAAACATAATTTAGTAAACAAAAAATTAGTTCATAAAATATTAAAATCAAAAAAATTCCAGTAATCCAACACAATATGAAAATTTATATATTCTATAATGTTTTTTCAAAAGTTAAGATGATTAATTGTTCTTCTCAGAACACCAATTTAATTGTTTCCAACCATTCCTAGCCAATGCAGTTATGAATTATATATTTTTAATGTTTAATTTTTGAAGAGATAATTTATTTGGAATTAATTATTCAATTTTTATTCAAATTATCTCCCTTTGTTCGTCTGAGTGCTTTTGAAATGATTATATTTCATTCTATGATGCGTGGTTGTTTATTTTATTCCAGAATTCCCTTTTAGAAAATGAAAATATTCATACATGAGAACTAACTTATTTGCCTCAAAATATAATGTGATATATAACCATGATAAATAAGTGGAATTCATTTCTTCTTGATATGTTTTTCACAACGATCAAGGGACTTCATCTATTTTTCAATACCCTAACATCCAACACAAATCGTTCCATATTAGATCACTAAACTCCCTCAAATAGGATTTTAGATAGCATTAATGATTTATTATTATTCAATTTATTAATTAAATGAATTACAAATAATAATTTCGGATTTTTATTTAGAGAATATGGTGTACCCCCAAGTATGTAAAAACATGTGTATTCATTTATAATAAAATGAGATGCCTTTCAAGTGGTCACCAATGATAGGTGAAAACACTAATGAGGAACAATTTTTTGAGAGATCCAATTTAAATAGAATATGATTATTGAAAAAAATCATCAAGCCACATAATAGAATTGCCAATTTGAATAAATCAAGTAAAAAATGTTAATCATAGATATGATCTATATGATGAAGTGTATGAACTTTTAAAAATATAAAAAAAAATTGTTTTAGAAATGGAAATAGAAGAAATTTCATAACCTGAATTCATCATGGTGAGGGAAGGGGTGGCAGGGTGTCACGACCTTCATTCCTCATGATGATGGAGTTATAATGTCCCATGTGTCTTGCCATCAATAGGCCCATGTGTGATGACTAACACCAAAGGTATGTAAAAAGTTTCACAAGATGATAGAAATATACTCTTTTCAAGAAAATGATTGGGCGATAAGATGGTAAATCCCAAATGACTCGAGAAATATTATATATAAAAGGAAACTGGAAAACCAACCATTCATGTTTAAACAATGTTATCACAATGTACAAAAAAACTCTAAGGTAATGTACCAAAATAAAATTAGATAAAAAAGTAAATGCTTCCATGCCTGAGATAGTAAGGTCCAGTGAAGCCCACAAAGTCCTCTTGGAATATTGAAAAGAGTTTTTTATACATTGGGTAAGAATATAAATATACTCATTAGAAAATCAAAGGCAATCAAAAAAATTGGGGTATAATACTAATTCCCTGTGGGAAAGAAACAACACCTCCAATGGATGTAACAAGGAATACTAACCACCCCATTCTCACAAAAGCACACTAACCATACAAAGAAACTCATGTAATGTAATATAATAATAGCGTCAATATGTGGGTACCCTCACCACTCTCCACTGGTTAAATACTCCTCAATAACAGTGAATGATATCTTTCTACCACAATTCAACAAGACCCACTATCAAAAACCTAGTCGATGACACATGAGACAGACACCATGTCCTGCCCACAGACACTTGGGCCTCAACCACATCACATCCTTTCAAAAAACACATACTCCACAACCACACTACATCCTACCGGAAAACACATATGCCTCATAAAGAGTTCATATTTGAAAAAAACCCACCTCCCACACAACTAATACCATAAATCCCGTAGTAAACCTCATGCCTTTACCACCCGCCCAATGTGTCTTGGTCGGAAAATGCCCCGAAGAGAGAGTAGGGATCAAATATCCAACCATCCATCCTCCCACTGGGATGTTGGGAAACACTCACTAAACAATAATAATGTGTATGTTTGACAAGTTGTTCTCAACATATATGGTGTGTTAATGAAAAACACAAGGAACTACAAGTTTATAAATATTGTTAAAAAAACTCGACTGAAACAATGTGTTTCAAAAAAACAATCCCACTCAAACATCCCATGATACTACCCATATATTTCCAAAAACATAGATAGCCTCATCCAAAACACAAACCCATACATTTCTTTTAACATTTTGTCTTTATTTCTTAATAATTACACTAATTTATTTTATGCACTACCTGAGAAACAACCAACCACAACCATACCCAACACATTCAGCGACACAACTAGATTGTATTCCAACTACACAAAACTATTTAACAACCAAAACACAACCCAGATTAAGTCCAACTACTCTATAAGTTCATCCATTCCACATTGAATCAAATTCTCGTTATTAGATTCCAACAAAGATCTTATACAACATCATACCAAAATCCCCTAGAAACAACCACCAAAAAGACAACCCCACTACACACACACACCACATCCTACTAACATTGCCAAACCCTCTACCCACCCTTGTAACAAAAACCATTCTACCAACAGCAGAACTATACAACCCAGACAAGGCACAAAACCCATTAAAACTCTCAAAACACACATCCAAAACAAAAATCAATGTTTTTTCAGATTTATCCTAATATGAGATTAAATTCAACTTTTAATAACAAGGGGGATCACAAAAATAGATTGATCTTGGAAAATCCTTTTCATATAACCAGGTATTCCTAAATAATAATATTTATTTTGAAACCCATTATTCACCAAATGTTGTGGGTATTCTAAAAAGGACCACTAATGACTAGAATTATCAGATGTCTTATAGAACATATAGTTCAAATCATGAATAAGAGACAACATATAACACAAACGAATTATCAACACATTCCAATACCATTATCATAATAGTCTAACTATCGTTGTTATCATTTTCTAAAACATTTATTACAGTAATAAAGTTTGGATTCATCCATTTTCATAAGAGATGATTCATTAAAACCAACCTAAATAATAAACAAGAATGATAAATAGAGGAAATACCTATTGAAAAAACAGGTTAACAATGATTATTCGTTATTCCAAAAATAGAGGGTTATGTGAGTAGAAGGAAAGACTCGAAGGGAGATCTAAACTGGCTGTTATAAAATAAGGGCACAAATCCTTGTGATAAAAAATATCTAGGCACTAACGTGGAAATAAAAAAAATGGGAATTAAAGATCTCATTTTAGAAGTTCCAAATCATATATTAACAGATGGAAATAGTTTCAAGGGTTATTAAATGTGGATCATGGTCAAGACCACACATCATGGATGTTTCAAGGTCTCTAAAGGATTAGGATATTAATATGTAATTAATATCTTTTACACTAACTTATTAACATTTAAAATAGGTTTCATACTATGTTTTCATCAAATAAAATGTAATAGGGGAGAAACTCCAAAAATATGTAAATCACTCACCACATTGTGAGTCAACAATCAATGAGTCTCCATTTGGTGAGTCAAATTTTAGAGAGTTACCATTCAATGAGTTACCATTTTATGGACCTCCCTTTGGTGAGATTCCATTCGGTGAGCCACTATTCAGTGAGCTATCATTTAGTTAGACTTCATTCCATGAGTTATCATTTAGTGAGCCACTGTACAGTGAGTCTCTATTCAATTAGATATTGTTTAGTGATTCACCATTCATGGAGTCACCATTTTTTGAGTCACTATTCGGTGAGCCACCATATGGAAAGTCACTTTTCGGTGATCCACCATAGGAAAACTAAAATTTAGAAAACTCTTGTAATTAGTCATCAAGACTCCCCAAAACACCCTAACACTATATATTAACAAAGTAATGGACTACAGAGGGTTAGGACACTACAACTGATACCTCATAAACTTTTGTCACCCTCAATAATTCAGTAACAATCATAGGTGAATGAGAGGTCAAGAAAAACATAAACACTAAAGGTTACACTATCCAGACCTAAGAAAATTTGAATTCCTATCTTCAGGTAAAGATTATATCATTTTTTAGAGGGACAAACCATAAAACATTGGATTAATCACATAAACATTAATGTTTATTAAGTGTGGGTTGGGTCCTCCCTTTCTCACATGTCAGGACACATTTCCACACATTATACTAGAGGGAAAATAACTCACTATAATGAAAACAAGATTTATGAATTACATCATATAGAAATGCACATAATAAAATTTAAAAAAAAATTGGTTTCTAGGAACACATCTACATATAATTCTCCCATGTACTATCCTCTAGGATACTATACCTCTACAATAGCAAAAAAAAGTGACGGTCTATCCACGTAACAACCTCTCTCGAAGATCCATGATCTCTAATTTCCTCTCCACGAATGTTGTGTCACCCTTGATATGTTAATCCCTATAGTCAATGAAATTGAAGTAATAGTGAAGATACTGATGAAGATAAGATACATGAAGGATGTCATGGATCCTTCTCACCAACAGTGGAAAAACCAACTGGTATTCCACCTCACCAACTCATCCCAATAACAAGAAGGGTCTGATTAACTTCTGATAAATCCTACTCCCTCTAGTATCCCTTTTCTACCCATGTCAATTAGAAACCATAAAAAAAATTGGTCCCCAAATTCAAACTCTAAGGCCTTATCCTATTATCAACATACTATAACGTTAATTTCTATGCTTTCATCATCCACTCATGGACAAGATGCACCTTGACGGTCATACTCTACACCACATTCGAACCGAGAACAACTGCTTCCACTACTATTGTCCCTCAAAATGATAAAGGAAATGGCCTTCTGTATAATGACACTAACGTATCCATTTATATGGAAAAGTGATATATATTATTTTAATAAAAAATTACCAAATAAAAAGGTCACTCTAAAGTCCCCCAATGTCTAAGACGCATGCTCGTAGAATTTATTCCAAGACCTGAATGGTCATTTCTATCTACCCATATGTATATGGGTGGAATGTAGTGGTGATGTGTAACTGAGAACCAAAATCATGATGAAATCTCCTCCAGACTCATAAGGGTAAACTCATATCCTTATTCGAGAGGATGGATCCTGATAACCCATGCAACTATACCACCTCATCCAAAGAACTCCGCATTTAAGAATCTTCTGTGCTCAACTACTTGATCACTATTATGTGAGATGATTTTTTCAACAGATACACTCTACCAAAATTACATCACACCCTGCATGATACCCATTTAATCCTATGATGTAATCAATTTATATTTCATAAAAATTCCAAACTGGGACATTTAAATGGGGAATCAAAATATAGAGAACATGGTGCTCAGCCATAACTTGATATCACACCATATACTTTACCATAAACATCTCCATTGTTCACATCATCCTAGGCCACTGGAACTATTACCTCAAGCCATGGCACATTTTGGAAATTACATGGTGTTCTTCTAGTGATGAGCTATGAAATTCTCTTTGAAATCCCTCATGCATCACCATAAGAACATACAATTTCCCATTGAACGACATCTGATTCTGACCATCCTCCAACCACCCCTCCCGATCATCACCCTAGTCCAAGTGATCATGAATTACTTCTACTTCCTAGTCTCCACACTAAGAATAATCAACCTACTTACTAAGAGATGACCACACCATCATCTGTAATAGACAGTCTCTTCCACCATCCATTCCTGCATCTATGTGATTGGAATCCAACCCCTCTATTTCTCTCGATAAATCCATAGATTCTTAATCGAATTTCATATATGAATTCTTTCTCAATGAATCAAAAAAAAAATCCCCCTTCTATGATGTGAAGGAGATATGAAAATCCTGATCCAGGAAAAACTCTATCCAACTATAATATCACAATTTCAGATCTCATCGAGAAGTGATGTACGTCAACCTATTGTGATACCTGAAGACCATAACGTTCTCCTCAATGAGTTTATGAATTCACAAAAATAACAAAAGAATGGCCAATGATAGATCTAGATCATGGGTGCCCATTTATGTTCATGGGAGTAGAACTTCCTATACCCATAAGAGATCACTCCATGTTACTGCATCCGGACACTCTACAAGCCTAGACGGTATGCATCACAAAACCCCTCATACATTACACCATTCTCTAAAAACATGAAAACGGGGGGTACTAACCAACGTACCATTCAAATAGACGAACGATGTCCGGAACATATCACCCCACACAAAATCATATCCTTTTCTAGTATGATCCATCAACAGATATACTACTCAAGAGAAATCTGGTACAAACCCTTTGTAATAGCCTGCCTAATCATAAAAATGATGATCCAATTCCACTTTATTGGGTGATTCTCAAGAAATTATTACCAAGACCTTTTATGGGTACCCTTCTACACCCTAATGATACACCACATATCCATGGAAGTAGACCTCCCATGAAAAAAACATCCATAGAGCCCACTTTTCAAATAGCAGTTGTCGTTGAAGGACTTCCACTACTGTAATGAGATGATTGAAATGATCCCCCAAAAAAATTGAGTATATCAGAATATATTTGATGGAAACGATGAATACAAAGTGTTGGAACTCATGCTAGAAAGAGTTAATAATCCCCATGAAGATATCTAGGCGATTTGTAACACTGAAATACATTACTGTGAACTCAAAGTTCCTATACCTTCACTTGAAAGCAATATTTGGGATATCACAATACTTCCCCATTAACTGGAGATACCTAAACCAAAAAATTATAATATAACACAAAAATTCCACCCAAAGTTATTTAAAATAACCATATATCATTAGGATAGGGTAATGGTTTTTGAAGATATCATATTGAACTAACAATAGTTTATACCGAGCCTTAGACCACCATATTCCTTCTTCGACAACAATACCAGAGCACTCCATGGTGACACATTGATCGGATCAATCCCTTATTCATCAGAACATTGATCATGATTTTCAACTCCCACAACTTAGAAGGGACTATCTGATAAGGAACCATCAAAATTGGATGAGCCCCGGGCTGAAGGTCTATCCCATACTCAAAATCACATCGAGGAGGTAGAGTCCTAACCAACTTGGGGAAGACATCCACGAACACCCCAAAAATTCATGGAACCTACACCTTCTAAGCATCAACTGATTCCACTATCATATAATATATCATAGAAAAATGCAGCTCCACACACCGGCTACTCACATCAAAACTCCACTAACCCTGGAATGCGACACGCTGGTTTTCAACATACGAAAACCCGACTGTCCTCTAAAAGAATTCAAAAACAGTACACCACAAAAATAACCATATGATGCCACGGTAGGAATCTTATTGCTAAATCTATATAAGGAAAAGGTCTCCACTATATAGATATGGCCCCAAAATCATTTCACATCCCTGAGAAACATCAAACAAGATGGATTGGACTCTGATTGGCACACTCAACACCATGGGAATGATAAGTCAATGTATGTCTATGCCCAAATCATGGGATAGACTACCTGAAATGAAAAAGTGTGAAGCTCAAAATCATACAAAGAAAAAGCATGATTAATGAACACACTGTTTTTATGTCATACGATCTATGACCCTGCTAGAATTTTTTCCCCCATGGCGTGTAACGTCCCATTCCAAAATCCTCAAAACCATGGCTATCAACCACCATTCCAACCACGCCCTCATCAAGGACCGAGAGGAGCACCCTGAGGTTGGCCTCAAACTACCCCATATCCACTCAGTAGAGAAGAATCATACTGTACCAGTTGCTAGTAGGGCCACTCTAGAAACTATTACTGAAGAGGGTGATGAACCTATCCACATCCACCATACTGAGTTCAAACATGGATCTAACTCTCAAGGTTCCCATGACCTCCATAAGAAAAAAAACTAGACACCATGATTTTGGTAAGGAAGAGGAACTTTTTGTTAGAATTGAAACTACTAGTGTTGGCTCCCTACTGGCTGAAATATGGAAGGCCATGATGCCGAGACCTACTAATGATAGCCTTTCCATTTAAAGAACTCGACTGTCTCCCCAATTTTTGTAAACATCCTCATGAGTGCATGCTTTCAAGTACCACATACTTCTTCTAATTGCCTAATTATGTCCTCATGGTGAATGGAGTAACCACATAGCTAAGAGAGGAAAATGGCCTCCCACGATAATCTATCCTGAGACTACTCATCTGGAAGGAGATATGGATCAAAAAGAAGGAGATCCTTGAACATGATACCCATCACGCTCACATAAATACTCCCTTACTATAGAGATTGTAGATCTTGTTTCTTCTCATTCAACATCATCAATGAATGGAATTCCTCCTGGTACACATTCTAAAAGATATCCCATGGAACATCGGTCTCCTTCCTCTCATGAGGTAAAGAGTCCACCACTAACGCACTGCACCCCTCACATAGCCCGCCACATGAGGAACCCTATACACTGTCAGAGCCAGGATCAAGATAAATGTGATCAGTAGAACCTGAAGACAACTCATTTTCTCTATATTTGACATGTTTCCTTCGTACTTTCCAGAGAATGATAATGGAAAACACAAATCATCTTATTCCATTGGTTTTCCAATTCTAATGGGTAAACCCTCCACCGATCAATCAGATCTTATGGCTCAACCTCCACATCATGATCCACTCATGGATGATTACCATGATAAATTTATGAATGGAAAATAATGAACATCTACACTTGATTAGTAAGAAAGTTTTTCAGATTCATTTTAACTCATTTTTTATTTTAATTTTCTGAAAACACCCAATGAAAAAAAGAACACAAGTCATCATGATGGGTATACCTTTCCTAGGTTATCTACCATACAATTAGTGTACCCTCCCTTGGTAATTTAGTAGGCTCATAGTTCTTAAATCAGATCATAGGGGGGTGATAAAATCACGTGTCATAGCTAGTATTCCGAATCATATATCACACACCTAGAACACCTAACAATGTTCCCCTTTTCAACCCATGTAATCCTCATTGTCCCTAACTCCAAATTCCAACAGATATTTCCCCCATCCTCTCATAATATTTTGTCATGACCCACCTTAATCAAGGTAAGGGAAGGGGTAGAACAATGCCTGACCATCCAACATCACGATGAAGGAGAGATAATAACCCCTGATTCCCCCCTCAAATTGGCCATGCAGTGGCGACAAGCACCAAGGGTAGTGAAAAAATTTCATAAGATGACATGTATCATTATTTTAAAGAAAAATATTGGTTTATAATATTGTAAATCATAAAAAAATCCCAACACATTATATATAAATGTAATATTAAATCCACCCCATGCATGTTTTAACAAATCTATCAAAAGATTCAACCAAAAACTCCAAGGTAAAGCACCGAAAGAAATCAAAATTAAGTAGCATCTATCCCCACTCCCAAGCTAGTAAGATCCATACTAGTCCTAAAAGTCCTCCATGAATCATGAAAACAGTGTCATATGTAGGGTGAGCATATAATTATAATTTGTAGGAAACCAATGTCACAAGAGAATATATGAAGAAAACATACTAATTCCATGTGAGAAAATAGGAAAACCTAAAAATATCCTAACATGGAATACTAACCACCCATTCATTACCATGAAAGAATAACAAAATTAAACATGTTAAGTAATGTAACATAATAAGAATTTTTTTATTTGTGAACCCCGCACCACTCCCAACTTGTTTTCTTCACATCCCTAATGGTGAATTTCATAATGTAATAAATATTCCACAAGCCCCACTATCACAAACCATTCCTCACACACATGGGAAACACACCTTGTCCCGCACATATAAACATGGTCCGCAACTACACCACATCCTCCCTCTGGACAACTAGGCCAAAACCAAACTACATCTTGCCTGAAAAAACATGGGTCTCATCCTGATGACACCTGGGAAGAACCCCACCTCACACACAACCATTACCATAATCCCCGTATTAAACCATTATCTATTACAACATTACCAAATAGTCATGGGTGGTAATTTCCTTGATCGGGAGAATGGGATCCAATAACCATCCATCCATCCTAACACCAGGAAGATCAGGAAGAAAGTCTCCCACATTGCAATGCGCATTGTTTGGAATGTAGTTCTCCACACTAGTGATGTGTGTATTAAAATCTTAAGTAACTACATGTTTATATGTGTAGGTAAACCTACACAAAACTGAAACCTATTGGTTTCAAAAAAAATAACCATCCCACACAACCTTCCCTTTACTCTATCTCTATAGTTACAACTACCCAAATAGACACCACCAAAACATAACATCACCCCATTCATTTAAAATTATTTCATAATTTATTAATTAGTTCACTTATTTTATTTCTACATTACTCAAGAAACTAAAAACCACTACCATACCCAAAACATTCTGCAACACAACTAGATAGTAGTCCCACTTAAAAACACATCTCAACAACCATAACATAACCTAGATATATTCCCACTACTCTATATGTCCATAAATTCAACAATTAATCAATATCTCATCCTGATATTCCATACCACCTCCTTCAAAACCTCATACACAAATCCAACAGAAACCACCATTAGTACTAAAACCCTACTACACACACATACACAATCGTACTCTTAGATCCTACCCCTCTATCTACCCATATACCTTGAACCATTCATCCAATAACATCACCATACAAACCACACAAGTCATAAAACCAAATAAACCCATACAAAACACATCCACACCAATAATACAAGTGCATTCTGATTTTGAAACAAGAATCTTTGATTAAAAATTGAATTTAAAGTTTCATCACAACACAATTTTGATCTTGGGGAATCCTTTTTATTTGACTGGGTATACTTGATTAATATGATTTATATGTATTGAAATTAATCACAATATAATGGGGGTGAACAAAAAAGGATCACCAATTGCCAAATATTTTAGAAGGAATAAAGCCCATACATTTTGAATCATGAATAAAATATTATAGATAACACCAAAATATTATCAAATGATTCCCATCCCATTATTGTAATAGTATGATTAATTTTTCTATCATCATAATCCCCATTAATTAATTAATTAACGGTTGGATTCATCTGTTTTGACAATAGAGGAATCATCACACCCACATTGATGAAACATAAGAAAAGTGAGACATAGGAAATACCAAACAGAACAACTGGAGACCAGAATTTCATCCTTGCGCCAAAAACAGATGTTTGTGTGAGATGTAGGAAGAATTCCATTGTAATACTGAACATCCTGTAAAATCATAGAGGGGGACTCATTGGGGATAAAAATATCTAGGTGCAACAAGAGAAAAAATATAATGGGAAGTAAATATCATGTCTTGGAAGACCCATATCCTATATCAATGGAAGGAAACAGTTCTATGGGACATTAAATTAGGGTCATGCTCTAGAACACGTGACATGGATACTTAAATGTCTTGGGAGTATTAAAATATTGAGATATAATTAATATCCTTGGAAACTCACATAGAAACTCTACAAAAAGGTTTTAAATTCCGTTTTCATCAAATTAAATATTACATGACTGAATTTCTATAAAAATGGAAATCACTCACCATGGGTTGAGAAGAAATTTAGTGAGTCACTATTTGGAGAGTTACCATTTGACGAGTCACAATTCAATGAGCAATAGTTTGGTGAGTCATCGTTCAGTGTACTACCATTCTTTGATCCACCTTTCTATGATCTATCAATTGATGAGTCACTATTTGGGTAGCCATTGTTCGGTAAAACAACGTTCGAAGAGATATTGTTTAGCGAGTCATCATTCAGTGATTCACCATTAGAAAAACGAGAACTATAAAACTCATGGAATGATTCACTATGACTCCCCAAACACCCCCAAAATTAGATTTTCTCAAAGGAATGGACTGAAGAGGTCTTGGTCATTACAAACAAATAATTAAATGACATAATAAACATGGATATTAAGTTTATAAATAACATATACCTGTATATTTTTTATAGACCCTTCACCAATGATATCAATATCACTATCTCGGTCGTTATTGAGCCCTTTTTCCCCTTTTTTGATATTGGTTAACCTAATATTTAAATACTAGAGGCAGTAAAGTAAAATATAAATTTTATCAACCACTCGTAATATCAATGATCATTTTTATAACATTATGGAGGTTATCTATAATGATTAAGATGACCTTGAATCAATTAATACGTAAACCTTAATAGATCCCTCATTACTAATTCATTCCCCAAGTATTTTTTTGCATCTCATTATGATTGATATCATTTATTTAATATACATTTTTTTAAAATATAAATAATTAATTGGTATAGAATATATAACCTCTATTATGCTCATCCCTATTGAGAATCAAACACAATTTATTTACCAGTTTTTGAAGATATTATTACATAACATTTTAAAAAAATCATTGTAAACCTATATTATATAATAAAGTCGCATGTACTCTTCTACATGCAATGACTAGTGATATTTATAGATCCACAAAACAATAAAATATCATTGAAAAAATTTACATTAAAGATATATTATCATATAACTAATAACAAATGTGATTAGCTAGAAAATAATGTTAAAATATTAGATTGATATGCAATTTAAAAATCATGTATGGAATAAAATAACAAGTTTTAAGTGATGTTATTGATTCATAGAATAATTTTATTAAATAATCATTGTGTTATACTCATCCTTGTAGTTTATTACACTATAAGGCATAATACATTGATTCATTAAATCCAAATGTGTCTATATCCCCGAAGACACCACATTTATAATAGTTTTTCTCCATTGTACTGCAATCAATAAAATCTTAATAATTATTTTCTTATTTGTGTCGATACACCATTTTAGAATTTTATGAGATATATGGTACCACACATTTATTCACAAAAATAAATAATACATAGAATACATGGTAGATATAAATCCATTTAATGTTTCATTTTAATTATCATGAACTATAAATGATAAAGATAGGAAATGGACTGTGTTCTCAAATTTTTCATGTACATATCACCCAGGTGAATAAATATGAAACCTAATTAGATAGAGAGAACTATAAGGTACACCAAAAAATACTTTCTCAGGATTTATCTTGTTGTTCCCTCATCAACTAGGCATAATCATACTCAACCTAGTGATTATTTAGTCCGATGAATCATAATTAAAATTATCAACTGAAAAATTCACAATCCTTTCTTTTATGGTAGGTTTACTCTGATAAATAAAATCCTTTATTATATGAAAAATCATATTTCTTCTAAAATAAAATTTCAAAAATGTTACATGCATTAAATAAAGAGGATCCTAACCTATATTTTCTTGAATTTTATCTTAATGGGTCACAAAAACTAGAGGATTTGAAATAATTTTTGGGAAACTATTTTAATTGGGAAATTAGTATAAGGAATATCAATAATTTTATGCAAGCTATAAATCCTAATATTTCGTGGGAAACAATAAATGGGGAAACATGTATATTTGGTAGATTATAATAATGTTTAACAATGTATTCTATGGTGTTATTATTTTATATTCATATTCATAAAACATACAGTGTAGTCTCATATTTTATATTAATTCCCTACTTAAACATTATATATTAATCAAATGAAAAGAGACCTATCTTTATAGATGAAAATTTTGGATGAAATTATTTTATTCATTCATGATTTCCTGAACCATATACATTCATTAATGATGTTGATAAATCACCTTAAATCCATTAATACCATCCTTGACTACCATTAAGAGAGTGTGTTGAATAATATCTATCTCATATAAGAAGGTGAAGAATGTGTTTTACCTAAAAATGGTATGTACTATTTATTATAGGGGATTAATTTAATCTCAAGGATGTTTGTAAAGTTAATGACTTATGGGATAATGAATTATTTAAGGGTCACTATTTATATGAAGTACAATATAATGATATTTCATATGAATCATGGCTATATTACATGAAATAATGATATCTATAGAACTTTAATTTACATATCTTCCAATTACTGGTATTTCTCCAACATGAATAATAATAATTGGATCGTCTATTAATTTATTGGGAATGATCTTAATTCATCTCGAAAAATCATCAATTTTTTTGGATATGATTCAAAAAATTTAATCCACTGAACTCTTTCTTAAATTTTAGTATAACATCATAGTATTCTCCATACTATAATGGTAGGTTCTGTGTAAACTTCTTCAAGAAATATGATATCATATCTGGGATTATAAGAATAATTTCAAGAAACAATAAATTATTATAATTATGTTATGTATAAAAATGACGATTATTTCACAAATATTTGACATCATCAATCTATAAAATGATAGGACACCTCCCCCTTTAGGTGTTATATCCAATAAATCACTCCACCCACTCTTCGATTCTATGTGAATAATGATGGAAGACATTTGATATATAAGATACCTCCTGCATATTTTTATAGGATTAACTCCAATTTCAAATGAATTAATGGTACAATTCATGTGTGTGGTATTGTTCATGAATTTCAATCATACATTAATTTCCATCAGTTTGTTATATTGTGATAAAAATCCACTCACCGTAATGGTTGAGGCACTCCTCAGTAGGCTCACATCTTTTGGATACCACATTATACCATTATCATTTGTAGAAACTGAATCATCCGAAATAATTTAATTCATAGAATAATTTTAATTCCACATTTATTATTTACACATTTATGTAATTTATATTTCATTTGAAATATAATGTTTGGATCCATCATGCATTATAGAAAAAATATTAATTAAACATAACATTTTTAAATTGGGGATCATTTATTTAATAGATAATTTTTTTATACTTTTTCATATTTCCCTAGAATACAAGGCCATTATATGTTTCTATACAATCAACCTAAAATTTTAAAAACCTCATTTATTATACTTATTATTGGAATCTATAGATATTTATTAAAATAAAAATATTGTTATTCCATAACCATATAATTTCATATAAAATATAAATTTTTCTAGTATTGATGATTAATTATAGTATATCACACACGTCTATAATATTAGTCTTTAATTCTACCAAATAATCAATTTTACACACCTTTAATATATTTTGGACATTTCAAAACACCACAAAATTGGGAAATATTTTATATGATAATTTATATAAAACATAGTTTATTTATTTACATTTTTATTATACATTTGAATCACATACTCTAATTCTTCCATTATTGGTACTCATAATTTTTATAATAATTATGTAAATGAATTTTATGTTTTTAAAATGATTTTAAAATTTGATTAAATCATTATATTTTAAAAAACATTATCAATAATTTTGAAAAAACAATCCATAATATTACTTCCCTCTTGCATTCCAATTTTCTGGAGAATCATTCATAAATGACTATTGACATTTATGCATCAAATTTTATATTTTAAGATAATATTTTTATTTTTGGTGATTATTTTTTGTATAATTCCACATAATTTATGATTGCAACTTATGCGATATATTATGAAAATGATATATGATCATTTTATCAAGGTTTAATCATGTTATGACTTAATTAGATCTATGATTTTTATTGATATAGAATAATTATATATATATATTTATATATTAATAACTATCTAAAATTTGATAATAGAATTTTATATCCCTCCAATATATTGGTGTAGGTTTATTTTTTCGAACATTACATGTGAGGAAAATAGTATGTAACCCTAGTCAACTATGTTATAGTACATATGAGGTTTTCATAGCAAGATATATTATTAAATATTAGAGGTAAACATATCTTATAGTGCTTTAGGAATATTTTTAATTATTTTGTTATGGTCATGGAAAATAGAATTGATAAATATTATTATTTTATTATGGTTATTGTTGTCCTATATACCCATTTCATTTTACTATAATTTATGATTAATGATTTTGGAAGTCTAATTACACAAACATTATTTCCTGATTATCCTTTTATGATTATAATTTTCAATTCTAGGATATATGACTATGCTATAAATCCTCATAAATACATTTAATGATTCAAAGATCTAGTTTCATTAATTTTTTGTGGGTCTATCCCAGGCACATAAATACATCATTAATAATTTTTCCATGATAGTTTCCTTGCATTGACCACTGAATAATCTCAAACAATGAGTTAATTTTTTAGTTTCTTTGTGTCACATAATAATATTTTTATAGTTTTAAATAAATAAACTAGTTTAAAAAAATGAATGATTATTATAAAATGTTTTAAATATATACACATGTATATGAAATTAAGGTAGAAATAAAATGGAAATTTGAATAAAATGTGTGATCAATGTAGAAAAGCTAATTTAATCATTGATGAATTGATATAAATTTAATCTTAAATTAGATAACATATGAATAATATCTTATTCATTTAGTTTTCTCAATTTTTTCAAAAATGTTGATGAATTACATAAAAATCCATTATTAGAAAGACAAAAAACACTAATAGTTTCCATATCCTGCCAATATACTCCTATACCAGATATTCAACACCATCATGTAATGATATTATTAATAAGGGGATACAATATATTGATAAAAAGAAAAAATTCACAGATATGATAATTGAAATTGTGGAGTGACCTCCTACCTCCTAAATATTTACATCACTCACATAAATGATGAAATCATGAAAAAATAATTGAAGAAAACTCACTCTATTAGACTGAATAACCAAATAGAAAATAATGAATTAGAAATGAAAAATAATAAAAAGAGGGATTTAATTAATGGATAAGTAATATTCACACATTGTTAACCTAATATTAATTCCCCATAATTATTCAGGATGATAGATTAAAAATGGAATAAACAATGACAGTAAATTAAATTTAGAAAAGAATAGCAGGAGTTGAAAACATAATAGAATATGAAAAAATATATAAAATATGACAAGTAAAATATAGATCCTCAGAATAGCCATAAATATTCCCCCTTTCGAATTAAATAAATAACCAATCCATAAATGAAAGATAATGAAAATTATTTTCAACGTATAATCTTGTGAATCATACTGGGATTATGTTAATGAATGTACATATCCTTGAACGTACTCCATGTTGATAAGAAATATTTAATATAATCAGTTTGATGTGTATTTTCTCATGAATGGTATCCCTGGATAATTTCTTCCTTACTTCACAAAACATGAATATTGTAGCATAAAGGATTGATTTACTAAATAATCAATCAGGTACATGTGATTTAATATAGGGATATACTCTGGACTTATAATTTATTAGATATATGTGGGATCATAAAAAATTAATTGGTATGATATATCAGGGATTTGTAGAGATAGACTCACTTTCATCACAAGCTTAAAAAAGAATTCATCATGCACTTATCATTTTCATAAGGAGGGATTGACTCAATTTGTTATGGAGGACTAGTTTATAGTTTTGTTTGTTCAAAAAGAATAGACAGCGTCACTACATTTATAGGGAAGATTGAGGTTGTTTGGCTATATATGTTGCAGTTTATTCTAATATCACAATAATAATGATTCTCAATACATAGTAAATGAGTTTGTTGATAGGTAGATGGTGTTTGTAAGCCTTGATAGCTACATATTACTAGTGATCAAATAAAATAAATTAATATTGAATTTTATTTGTCTTTCCTTCTAAATTAATTTTTTTCATGTGAAAATTTATAAATTGGGATTTGAATATATTAAACATAGATAAATATATGTTTAAGCGGTTGTGTTGGTGCACAAATGAGTAGTTGAAGTGTAATTTCTCATGTTTTGGAGCTATAAATTTTATAGAGTGGTTTTATATTTTCTAATGTATCTTTATAATCATCATATAATTTTTAGGAAAACTAATTACCAGTGAAGAGACATAAGAAATTAGTATTTAGGATGGATATGGTAGAAAAAAATTGGGTATTTTAGATTGTATGTTGGGAACACTTGGCATTTCCAGGAATAAGTCGATGATGATGTTCTATTATCTCAAATTGGACTCATAGAATCTATGTATTGAAAATTAATATAATACCCAAATCAGGTGCACTACTATAGTAAAAGAGGTCCATAATCCAATGATATATTTGAATATCACCACATATATAAGGAAATGGTGGGGATTGATTTACCCGATTTGATATAATTGTTTTTAATGGAATGTTTATATTATAAATCAATCATGAATTATCTATATGTAAGTGTAATGAATGATATAAATCAAAAAACATGTTATGAGGGAAAAATTACAATGGAAATAAAGCATTACATACTATATGAAATCATATCAAGCCAGGATGTAAGTGTTAAAAAATATATAACATTCCCAAATTAATATTGGTCCCAAAAAACGAATAAGATGAAGAAACCCAAAGTGGAAGAGTAATGATTTGAAGTGAAACTTATAACAAACATAAATGTTTTTTTGACTAGATGTGGGAAACATTTCATCTCCCACGGTCATGCATGTATAATTTTCTATAGACATTTAGTAGCTACTATAGTGCCTATAGTATTTAAAAATTAAGAAATGTGTTGTTGCATAACAGCATATGATTTTAATACGTAGTTCATCTAAAATATATTATATATGTTCTATATATTATAATACAAGCCCAAGATAAGTAAAAGTAATGATATATTTTAAATAAATAATTACATTACAAGATAAATTATTAATTTAATTATTATATTGTAAAAACCATCATTTTTATAATAAATATTATTATAATTATTTTTTAAAAATGTGAATTTACAGTTTCATAAATATTAAATAAATATTTTATTACATATGGGTTTATAAAAATTATATTTTATAACTATTACTTTGTGATTAAATTCATTTAAAAAGCGAATACATTTTAAAGAATCTTTTTTCTTAATTTTGAGTATTTTTCTATAATCAAACTAAACTAATCTAATAAATAGCGATTTAACTGAAATTTATAGTTTATATATATATATATTTAAGAAATTATATTTAATATCATTATTATTATTATTTATGTAATATTAATAAATATGTTTTAGTCTTGAAAATACATTTTTCTAAAAACTATTATTATACATTATTAATTTTAATATTAAATATAACACATCATACATTTAAAAAGGAATTCCATCATTTTTTCAAATTATAAATCTTCATGAAAAAATTAGGTAATATATTCAACATCATTTTTTTGCATAAAAATAAGAAATTGATGTAAAAATTAGTTGAAACAGTAAAGTTAACTTGAGGTAAATGACTTTATCTAAGGGAAAATGCCTAAAATGTCATCCTTATATATAAATGAAAGAATGACGGACTATTAAGCTTACTTACCTAATAATTTTTTATTTTTTATCAGGTGAATACATTCTTTTTTAAAATGATTACCATATATGTTATAGAATGGGTATTTACGAAAATGGAAAATATAAATCATGTATAAAAGTAACCATAAAATGAATATTTTTTCCTATACCCAATAGAATGACATTATATTTTTGGTAAAATTCATAGTTTTATGATGATTATATTGAATTTATAAAAAATTTATTAGATATATGTTTTTTGGACTTTTTGACTGAAAATTTAATTATTCTCCCTTTCATGGAAATTTTTTCTGACTTTGAGAATTCATTATAGAACTCTTTATAGTTAGCATATTAATTTATATGAATGGGAAATCAGATTTCATAAAAATAGAAATTACAAGATTAGTTAATTACTGAATATAAACTCTTTATAAGAAATATATTCATTATATGGGTCCTAATACCCATTCACGTGAGGTTTATTAATCAAATAGTTTGGATGAATCTCAATAATAAGGATATGTCCATATTGACAGAATACATTTAATTTTTTTTCATGAATGATCTAATAGTCTTCCCCCATTCATAGGGTTGATTTCTACATATATGTTATACCTGGTGGTATTCCTATATCAAAAGATACATATATATATTTTACATGATTGAATGAGATGAATTAATGAAGGAAATCCCTGAGAACCTAGATTACAGGTTTCTATTTACTAACCCATCCCCTTTGTAAGAACCTGATTCTTATTTATGAGGTATGTGCTTTTTATTTTTCCTTTTCCTTTAGTGTTTTTGAAAAAATATAGAAAATGGGGAAAATCCTAAAATTTGGAACTACACGCCGTGTACTTTTCCACATGTCGTGTACTTTTAGCCGTGTGGGATGGGTACACGGGGCGTGTAGCCATGCCGGCAACGAAGGGTGTAGTAACCGACTACACACCATGTAGTGGTACCTTACAAGCTATGTAGTCAGTCGGCAGGCCTAAACAGAAAGGCGGTGGACCAGCCGACAGTTGGGTGACAGTACATGTCGTGTACTTTAGAGTATATTCCATGTACTCAAGTCGACGATTGAATAGTGTGGCGGTGCTGCCAAATGACAGTTAAATGAAAGAAGTACACACCGTGTACTTAGAAGTACACGCTGTGTACTTTGTTTTTTTGGCTTAAAATAGGTAGTTGCCTCCTCATTTGGTAGAGGAGGCATTTGAGCCATTTTGGAGACAAGTAGGATGACCGACCCTTTGAAGATTAGCTGGGTGTTCGTCTGGAATTCTATTCGGCTTCGAATGATCTCGTTGGAACCGCACAGGTAAGCCCTCTCCTCTCCCGGTACCGTTCATACCAATTCTTTCCTGAGGGGAATTTATTTATGTTTGAATGGGTTTTGTTCTTCGTCAGATCTATGTCATTCTTAGGCATTTCTGGAGTCATCGTTCAGGTATAACGTTCATTGTCGTATAAGGTTGGTGGATTAGTGTTTATTTTCCAACTATCATGCTTTTTTGTGCGTTTTCATGTTACGAAACCATGTTGGTGTGTCGTGTCGATGAGGCCATTCCTATATTTAATACCTAGAATCGATTAGGTATTTAATTGTGATAATAAAAAGCTGGTTGGGATCGTTGTATAGATCCAGAACAACCCCAGGGGTGTGTTCCACTGTTTAGCTGTTTGGCCAGGATACCCGAGTGTATGCCTTCAAAGTAGTAATTGTAGAGTTTCCTTGAGAGTATTTTCTTGTTACTACTTGTTTACCTGTTGGGAATGGCCCATTTTGCCTGAGAGAATTTTTGTATTTAGCCTAAGGGCGTTGTTGTGATTAGCTGGAGGGCACTGCACTATTTAGCCCGAGGGCTGTCGTATTTTTCTAGAGGGAAACCTTTCATGCCTGAGGGCTTGACTTATGTGCCTGAGGCCGACAATTCCTACGCCTGAGGGAAATTTCTGTTATTCTTGATGGCAATACTTGTAGGGTGGATTCTGGATATCCTGAGGGCAAGCCTGAGGGCGTGGCTTTACTTTATTAGCCTGAGGGAAAGCTTCTGGTTTTCCTTAGGGCTTGGTGCTGTTGAGCACAAGAATGTTACTAATTTAAATGAATTAAATGAATAATAAAATGGAAATTTAATTGTTAAGTTACTTACTTGTCAGTACTACTTACTTTATTGCATTTTACTATTTCACATTGTTGAAACATGCTTACACGCAGTTGGGTACGAGCCTTTGGTGGGTTCCTACTGAGATATATTTCTCATACCAGATTTGGGTCATGATTTTTGGCCCAAATAGATTACGTTGCTGCACATGTAGATAGGGTAAAGAATCCCTATACAGGTACTTGACTGTTCCTGAGGAGTAGGAGCGCATGGGACCGAGCCTGGGCTCGCGATGCTGCTACCAGCTGTTTTCCTTGTTTGCTGTACTCTGTATTAGGTTGTACTGTATTGATGTATAACATGTTCTGGCTACTTTCATAGAACATGAAATGTAGAGACCCGAAGCCTAACGTACATGGACATTACATTACATTTGCGGAATACTTAGTACATAACAAAAACACACACACAAGGATCGTAATAGTTTAGTGTCTTTGGAAACTCGGAACGTAATCTTCTAATCCTGGTGAAAGATCTTCAACATCTCCCATAAAGATCTTCCTTTTTTTTTTACCTAAAACCTTTCTTTATATCCTGGGGAAAAGAAAACATAAAAGGGTGAGCTCAAATGCTCAGTAAGGGTAAACAAAGGAAATATCAATCACATAATTTCCATAAGAACGTAACATTTTTTGGAAATCTTAACCTGCAAAAAAGAGCATAATTCCATAACATGGGATAAATCATAGTAGTGAAATGAAATCATAACTTAAAACATTACTCATTGTGGCATACACACATAATCATAGAGAATCATTTCTTGTTAGTCAAGACTCATTGCCAAGACTATCTTAGTGGACAAAGTCCCTTTCTGAATCGAGTAATCCTCGTTTCAGTCCTGTTTCACTGAACCGGTATAACCTACCATTCCAGCCATGTCTATCTCATGAGATATGAAATCTTTACCCAATGCATTTGAGGGAGATATAGGTCCCACCCATCTCATAATGATACCATTCTTATGTGTGCCACAAAATCATAAATCATACATCATTGCATAACCCATGTAATAAAAATGGGATTCTTAAACAACATGACATCATAAAACCATTCATATAAGATAAAGGAATTCATAAACATAATTCCATCACAACATAGTCAAATCAATGTAAAAATATGGATAGAAACAGAACCCTTTATTATCTTAGATGGAAAATAATTTTGATAAAACACTTGAAATGAATTCTTGAGGAAAATATCCTTTCTTCTTAAAAATCAATTTTTTTTCACAAAAAATCATACAATTTTAAAAGAAAGAGATTTTATTAAAAATAGTCATGAAATATTTTGGAGGAAGGTTCATAAAAATAAGGCTTTATAAAACCGTAAAAATCCGTTCGTGCCATATAAGTTAAAAAAAAACATTCTTCGTACTTTTGTCGGAAAAGTCAAAAAGTACCTCGTACGGAAAAACGACAAAAGATTCCTTTCATATTCATTACTAAAAACTCACCTAAGGGTAAAATTGGATTTAAACTATTGCAAGTGGATGGAAACAATATTACATATTGAGGTAACATGGATGTGGATGATAAAATACACCCCAGTAAATACTTACGAATAAACAATCTCGGATAAAAATGAGATTGTGATATTTCCCTTACCTTAGGTCCGACTTGCTTTGTAAGTGTCCGAACCTCCTGTATAATGATTTAAATCATGTTATTGACTTATTACAGAATCATATTCATTGTTATGATATCATATATGGTTCACTTATGACATTATATTACCCGTTCTTTGGTAAATTCCATGTTAAAGAAGCGTTTTGGGTAAAATCATTTCATTTATCGTAGGTGTTTTGACTTGTTGTTCTTGACATCATTATTACTTATATCATGATTTACTTACTTCCAGAATATAAAATATGATTTATATATCATATATATTCAGTATATATATATATATAATAGGTAGATAAATAAAATGAAAAACACCGTTCATGGAGACGGTAGTCCGTACGTACGCATGAACGCTGTTTTCCTTTCCTTATTGTCTTGAAATGGAAGTAAGTAGATGAAATACATACATATATATATACATAAATCCAGTAGCTTTATAATGTCATATATGTCATTATTATTTCTTATATATACTTTATAATCATTCTTAAATGGTTAACATGGAGAATGAATCTCATCGCGTCGTGGAGACGGTAGTCCGTACGTACGCACGAGCGATGATATCATTTCTATAAATATTGAACTGAATTGGAGTGGATTATACAATATATCAGAATCAATATGATGTTGTAATAACTATGTATAGTTATTCTTTACACCATTATACCCATCCATGTAAGGTGGTGGTGAAAAATAGATTACACCACGGCGTGGAGACGGTATTCCGTACGTACGCACGCGCGGTGATTTCTTTTTCCGTAGGATGGATAGATGGTGAAATAGGGTTGTTTCATAATTATAATAACATATCAGTATATTAGTGATACTGATGTTATTACTTCATAATGAAACAACCTAAGAATAAGAAGTGGAATAAGAAATAAAGATGAAAGAATTGGTAACGGTAATTACCTCTTCTTTGAAGTGCCTCTTTGAGACCTCCTCTTAGGGCACTAAAATTGGTCTTTGAGGAAGACCAGAACCTCTAGGATGTTGATAGGGAAGTGGAGAAGAGATTTTGGCAGGGGTTGGCCGAGCTTGAGAGCTCAAATTGGTGTGAGGAGGAGGGGGAGGAGGTGTCCTTTTATAGGGGAGGAAAGGGGCACCTTAGGAATTCTTAAAAATATTAATTTATAATAAATCTAACCCCACTTAAAAACCTCCAAAAATGACTCATATTCGAAGATTAGATGAGATAGGGTTGTAATCTCATCAACCAATCAAATTTAGACATGTTTGGATATTATTTTAAACCTTATCAATTAGATTTAACTCTAAGTTAAATAACTTAACTTTTACCGTGTCTTTTTGTTTTCTTTCACTATATGGTTAATACACTTACTATAACATTCCAAACGACCCCAAATTGTTTATTATTAATATATATATCCTTATCTAAGTCATTTGGCCGAACCTTAGATTTTTAGGAATAAAATAACAATTAATAATATAATATTTGATTTAAAAACTATTTTGTGTCAATTTTGACACTATTTGCTATATGATTTTTATGAAAGTCATAACAGAATTAAATGTTCGAACCAAGTTGATTAAATCAACACTAATATATCATAGTAACCTAGAAAATTAGTGGAATTCATAAAAAGTCTCAAATTACATTTATTTTTATATTTATATTATCAATTTTGTCAATATTTCATTAATAAGATAATTACTGCATCATCTTTGTGTCATAATTAAATTAAATTATTTGATGTCTAAAAATTACAAATAAAATACCATCATGTAGGAAATCTTTTTAGCTTTCTAATGAATATTTACAATCGAATTTATCTTATGTATAACTCTATATTAAAAATGATTTACTTATTAAACTTTGATTTTAACTATTTTAACCCTTCTTTAAATAAATTAATAATAAATGTCCTAATCTAATCCAAGTGGGCCTAAATGGTCATATTTTATTCCTAAGTTTGTTTTTGGTCGAATTAAACTTGTCCAATAGAATTAGGACATGTGTTAGGGTAATAGTAATATCATATTTACCCTTAGTTACCCTATTTACTATTAACCGCGGTAAAAAAAAGTAAAAAGTTACTATTCACCAAAAATTATTTTCATCTCATTGAACCACATTTTAGTCCTTCATATTAACCGTGTCTCTCGGATTTTCGATATTCCATTCACAGAAGTGGTAAAATTAAGTTTTATGCAAAATTCAGTTTTTTAACCTACCACTTAGTGGTTTCACTATTCATCCAAAATTGAAAGTTTTCAGAAAAATGCCAAAATTTCATCCTAAGCTATATTTCATATTCCGAATTCAAAAATGAAGTCTATTTTACCAAATTCATAACATATAAGTTTCATTAATTAATTTTATAATTAAATCCCGCTGTTAAAACAAATAGCGTGTTTTTAAGAAATAATATCTATCAAAAGATTGACACTTGTTTATGTCTGGTTTAAATGTGAAATTACATCCAATGACCAACATTATATTAAATTGTAAAAATATATTCTAAATATACTTTAAAACCATTCAAATTAATAATTTATCACTATTAATTATTTCAATTAAAAAAGTTGTTTTTAATTAAAATTTAGTAATTTTCACTATTCATCAAAATATGAAAGTTATCCGAAAATTACCAAAATTTCACCTTAGGCTAAATTCGATACTCCGAATCCAAAAATGAAGTTCATTTTGAAAAATAAGATTTACAGAATTTCGAAAAGTGGTTATTACTATTCATAACGGCTAGTTTTAATAATATTTTAATAGCATATCGTTGTTTAGTGAAACTCAGTATTGCGTACTACACACGCTATCGAGGAAGGTTGCGATTGCGTGTAATGCAAGGAAAGTCAAAGATGCGTGTTGTGCAAGCTTCTTTTGGTGTAGCGTACAACATAAGACATTAATAAAATTAAAAAGGATATTTTTCATAAAATCTCGGGTTGTTACATTCTACCCCCCTTAAAATGAATTTCGCCCTCGAAATTCGTCGGGGTTATAAATGATTTACTATTCGAAATTTTCTTTGATAGAAACCCACATCGTAAAAGGGAATACCAAATCTTGGCTTTAAAAACTAAAGTATGAAATGTAACGATTACCCAAATAAACTAATCACTGGGTTTCCACATAGGTGAAAATATGGATATGGAAGAGAAATCTAACCATCATGTTCTGATGGAGAGTGGTAGAGAACATGGCTATGGAAAATCCAGTAATCACAAATCCATAAATTTGTGACGATCTAAGGTATCATCTGATTCATCAGGTATAAGATCACTAGGACAACATTTTTGGTTTTCAAGATCATTTCCCTAAAGTTGAAAATTTGAATTAGAATAAATACTTACTTTATTTTGATACAATATCACTGTTGTTCGTGCCTTGAACAATTTCCACTTCATCTCTTAAATAAATGAAGTTGAATTTGTTATTCGTGAAGTGTTAGCAGATCATGTGATAGAATGACGGGTCATTCCATCTGTCTCAAACAAAAGGTTAGAAAAAATTATATACATAAGTTGGTCTATAGTGAGATTAATCATATATGGTTCCTAAAATGGACTTATACTTCATATATCATACTGCTTAATATAATAAAACTAGTTTCTACTAAACAGGGACTTCCTGTAGGTCAGTGGTAGGCGATAAAGGCCAGTCGCACTTCGGTTGTGGGTTCGATTCCTACAGCCTTGTCCGAAGCGATGGGCTGTCGCCCGTCCTGCAGGTTGTCTCTTTTTCTAAAACTACGTTACTATAACATCCCATCGATAATATCGAAAATCTTCTATCCTTAAACAATACTAACTTATGTCCAATATAATCCAGTCTAATTTTTTAGGCTTATACATAATACTGCAGTTCACTCTTCATAACATAGTGAAAACGATTACCAGAGATTGAATACCATCGTTGATCCCCATATATCATAAGATATATCTTGTTGGTCACATTCCAAACATTCAAAGGCCTTAATCTTGTACTCTCTTGAATACCCATTGAACCTTAGTGAAAACTTGAATGCAGTTAAAAGTTAACACTTTACACATACCAAAATCCTCAAAATTATTTATACTCAAACCATGATATCACTTAGTCCTTATATCAATCATGAGCTCATGAATACAATCAATCATCTCATTATCGTCTTATCCCTTCATTATGCGCATATCATCTTATTTCCAAAAAAATATCTCAATCACTTTGAATACCACATCAATAAATATTGCAATACTCAATGATACAACATTATTTTGGAATCCCATTACATAAACACTTAATCATTCCACCACATCGTTGTCATATTCAACATTTCCAATAGTGATCGCATGTGATTTCCCTTTGTCCTTTGCCTTCAGTGGTTGCTCATGTTGATCATCACTAACCCTTGGATTAGGGCAATTATTAGCATAATGCCCCATTTCCTTGCACTTGAAGCATTGAAGTGTTGGCAGTGCCTTCTCTGTAGTGTTTGCTTTATTCACATCATTATAAACCCTTTTTCCATTACTTCGACACTCAGCTGCTCGATGACCTTCTTTTCCACACTTAAAACATTTTCTAGTCCCTTTTAGTCAATCTCCACCATGCTTCTTTCCACACTTTGTGCATAAGGAAACATTCATCTTCTTTTCACCATTATTCTGAGATTTCTCCTTGAACTCCATCTTTCGTTTCTTGTCAAAACCATGAGATGGATATGTAACACCAACTTCCATTTCTACCTTGATAGCACAACGCACAATTTCTTCATAGCTACTGAAGTCTCTTATAGCTAATGCCCTTCGAAGACTTGGTTTTAAGCCACAGAAAAATCGATCAACTTTACTTTCAGGTTGGATGATAATTCCAGAAGCATACCTTGCAAGTCTTGTAAAATTTGCTTCATAGGTACCAACAGATTCATCGTCCCTTTGCTTCAGTTCAAGAAATTCTTTCTCCATCTTTGTTCGAAGAATACGAGGGAAGTACTTACTGAAAAACAAGTTCTTGAACTCGTCCCATTCCATGGACTCAATTTCATCTCTTGGCCTCGTATTCTTGATAAGATTCCACCATTGATCAGCTTCACCTTCCAAACGATATACTGCTAAGATGACTTTATCATGTTCAGAACATTGAAGAACTGAAAATATCTTTTCAGTAGTACTGATCCATTGTTCAGCCACAAGTGGATCAGAAGACCCACTGAAAGAAGGTGGACGTTGCCTCATGAAGGACTCAATAGAATATTGTTCCCTTCTCTGCTCATTTGGAAGTCCAGAATGATTCATATCTTGTGTAAGTATAGCAATAAGATTTTGCACTCCATCTCCCATAACATTTGTTTGTTCAGGAGGGCAATCATTGCATTGTCCATTGCATTGATCAACACGGTTCCTTCGGGTTCCAGCCATCGTCTAAAACCCAAAAAGAATAGTGTGAGAGGCAAAAATCATGCTAGGGAAAACAACATAATAAAGGGGGAGTACCTTCAATATCCAACATCTTAGGTTTAATTCTATGATCATTAGCGTAATTCTATTACTATAACCTATACGTATACTTATCCCTAGGGACATCCCTAGACATACCTTAGAAATATCTCTAGGGATCTCACTAACGTTTTCGCATCCTAGTTTCCAAAGGTTGACTAAACCTTTCCTCTGATACCAACTGTAGAGACCCGAAGCCTAACGTACATGGACATTACATTACATTTTCGGAATACTTAGTACATAAGAAAAACACACACACAAGGATCGTAATAGTTTAGTGTCTTTGGAAACTCGGAACGTAATCTTCTAATCCTGGTGAAAGATCTTCAACATCTCCCATAAAGATCTTCCTTTTTTTTATACCTAAAACCTTTCTTTATATCCTGGGGAAAAGAAAACATAAAAGGGTGAGCTCAAATGCTCAGTAAGGGTAAACAAAGGAAATATCAATCACATAATTTCCATAAGAACGTAACATTTTTTGGAAATCTTAACCTGCAAAAAAGAGCATAATTCCATAACATGGGATAAATCATAGTAGTGAAATGAAATCATAACTTAAAACATTACTCATTGTGGCATACACACATAATCATAGAGAATAATTTCTTGTTAGTCAAGACTCATTGCCAAGACTATCTTAGTGGACAAAGTCCCTTTCTGAATCGAGTAATCCTCGTTTCAGTCCTGTTTCACTGAACCGGTATAACCTACCATTCCAGCCATGTCTATCTCATGAGATATGAAATCTTTACCCAATGCATTGGAGGGAGATATAGGTCCCACCCATCTCATAATGATACCATTCTTATGTGTGCCACAAAATCATAAATCATACATCATTGCATAACCCATGTAATAAAAATGGGATTCTTAAACAACATGACATCATAAAACCATTCATATAAGATAAAGGAATTCATAAACATAATTCCATCACAACATAGTCAAATCAATGTAAAAATATGGATAGAAACAGAACCCTTTATTATCTTAGATGGAAAATAATTTTGATAAAACACTTGAAATGAATTCTTGAGGAAAATATCCTTTCTTCTTCAAAATCAATTTCTTTTCACAAAAAATCATACAATTTTAAAAGAAAGAGATTTTATTAAAAATAGTCATGAAATATTTTGGAGGAAGGTTCATAAAAATAAGGCTTTATAAAACCGTAAAAATCCGTTCGTGCCATATAAGTTAAAAAAAACATTCTTCGTACTTTTGTCGGAAAAGTCAAAAAGTACCTCGTACGGAAAAACGACAAAAGATTCCTTTCATATTCATTACTAAAAACTCACCTAAGGGTAAAATTGGATTTAAACTATTGCAAGTGGATGGAAACAATATTACATATTGAGGTAACATGGATGTGGATGATAAAATACACCCCAGTAAATACTTACGAATAAACAATCTCGGATAAAAATGAGATTGTGATATTTCCCTTACCTTAGGTCCGACTTGCTTTGTAAGTGTCCGAACCTCCTGTATAATGATTTAAATCATGTTATTGACTTATTACAGAATCATATTCATTGTTATGATATCATATATGGTTCACTTATGACATTATATTACCCGTTCTTTTGTAAATTCCATGTTAAAGAAGCGTTTTGGGTAAAATCATTTCATTTATCGTAGGTGTTTTGACTTGTTGTTCTTGACATCATTATTACTTATATCATGATTTACTTACTTCCAGAATATAAAATATGATTTATATATCATATATATTCAGTATATATATATATATAATAGGTAGATAAATAAAATGAAAAACACCGTTCATGGAGACGGTAGTCCGTACGTACGCATGAACGCTGTTTTCCTTTCCTTATTGTCTTGAAATGGAAGTAAGTAGATGAAATACATACATATATATATACATAAATCCAGTAGCTTTATAATGTCATATATTTCATTATTATTTCTTATATATACTTTATAATCATTCTTAAATGGTTAACATGGAGAATGAATCTCATCGCGTCGTGGAGACGGTAGTCCGTACGTACGCACGAGCGATGATATCATTTCTATAAATATTGAACTGAATTGGAGTGGATTATACAATATATCAGAATCAATATGATGTTGTAATAACTATGTATAGTTATTCTTTACACCATTATACCCATCCATGTAAGGTGGTGGTGAAAAATAGATTACACCACGGCGTGGATACGGTATTCCGTACGTACGCACGCGCGGTGATTTCTTTTTCCGTAGGATGGATAGATGGTGAAATAGGGTTGTTTCATAATTATAATAACATATCAGTATATGAGTGATACTGATGTTATTACTTCATAATGAAACAACCTAAGAATAAGAAGTGGAATAAGAAATAAAGATGAAAGAATTGGTAACGGTAATTACCTCTTCTTTGAAGTGCCTCTTTGAGACCTCCTCTTAGGGCACTAAAATTGGTCTTTGAGGAAGACCAGAACCTCTAGGATGTTGATAGGGAAGTGGAGAAGAGATTTTGGCAGGGGTTGGCCGAGCTTGAGAGCTCAAATTGGTGTGAGGAGGAGGGGGAGGAGGTGTCCTTTTATAGGGGAGGAGAGGGGCACCTTAGGAATTCTTAAAAATATTAATTTATAATAAATCTAACCCCACTTAAAAACCTCCAAAAATGACTCATATTCGAAGATTAGATGAGATAGGGTTGTAATATCATCAACCAATCAAATTTAGACATGTTTGGATATTATTTTAAACCTTATCAATTAGATTTAACTCTAAGTTAAATAATTTAACTTTTACCGTGTCTTTTTGTTTTCTTTCACTATATGGTTAATACACTTACTATAACATTCCAAACGACCCCAAATTGTTTATTATTAATATATATATCCTTATCTAAGTCATTTGGCCGAACCTTAGATTTTTAGGAATAAAATAACAATTAATAATATAATATTTGATTTAAAAACTATTTTGTGTCAATTTTGACACTATTTGCTATATGATTTTTATGAAAGTCATAACAGAATTAAATGTTCGAACCAAGTTGATTAAATCAACACTAATATATCATAGTAACCTAGAAAATTAGTGGAATTCATAAAAAGTCTCAAATTACATTTATTTTGGTATTTATATTATCAATTTTGTCAATATTTCATTAATAAGATAATTACTGCATCATCTTTGTGTCATAATTAAATTAAATTATTTGATGTCTAAAAATTACAAATAAAATACCATCATGTAGGAAATCGTTTTATCTTTCTAATGAATATTTACAATCGAATTTATCTTATGTATAACTCTATATTAAAAATTATTTACTTATTAAACTTTGATTTTAACTATTTTAACCCTTCTTTAAATAAATTAATAATAAATGTCCTAATCTAATCCAAGTGGGCCTAAATGGTCATATTTTATTCCTAAGTTTGTTTTTGGTCGAATTAAACTTGTCCAATAGAATTAGGACATGTGTTAGGGTAATAGTAATATCATATTTACCCTTAGTTACCCTATTTACTATTAACCGCGGTAAAAAAAAGTAAAAAGTTACTATTCACCAAAAATTATTTTCATCTCATTGAACCACATTTTAGTCCTTGATATTAACTGTGTCTCTCGGATTTTCTAAATTCCATTCACAGATGTGGTAAAATTAAGTTTTATGCAAAATTCAGTTTTTTAACCTACCACTTAGTGGTTTCACTATTCATCAAAAATTGAAAGTTTTCAGAAAAATGCCAAAATTTCATCCTAAGCTATATTTCATATTCCGAATTCAAAAATGAAGTCTATTTTACCAAATTCATAACATATAAGTTTCATTAATTAATTTTATAATTAAATCCCGCTGTTAAAACAAATAGCGTGTTTTTAAGAAATAATATCTATCAAAAGATTGACACTTGTTTATGTCTGGTTTAAATGTGAAATTACATCCAATGACCAACATTATATTAAATTGTAAAAATATATTCTAAATATACTTTAAAACCATTCAAATTAATAATTTATCACTATTAATTATTTCAATTAAAAAAGTTGTTTTTAATTAAAATTTAGTAATTTTCACTATTCATCAAAATATGATAGTTATCCGAAAATTACCAAAATTTCACCTTAGGCTAAATTCGATACTCCGAATCCAAAAATGAAGTTCATTTTGAAAAATAAGATTTACAGAATTTCGAAAAGTGGTTATTACTATTCATAACGGCTAGTTTTAATAATATTTTAATAGCATATCGTTGTTTAGTGAAACTCAGTATTGCGTACTACACACGCTATCGAGTAAGGTTGCGATTGCGTGTAACGCAAGGAAAGTCAAAGATGCGTGTTGTGCAAGCTTCTTTTGGTGTAGCGTACAACATAAGACATTAATAAAATTAAAAAGAATATTTTTCATAAAATCTCGGGTTGTTACATGAAACATGTAGTATCATCATTTATATACTGTTTTTTATATCATCTGTTTTTGTTTATTTTTATTGTGTATATTTACTGCTTCTGCTGTTGTTGTATGTTTATTTTGTATTCCGCTATGCTACACTTTGACAAATGAGGGCATAGTTTCCCCACTATCAGACCTAGGCCCTCGCTGCTAGTCGGCAGCCTCTGGCATTTGGGAATTTGTGCTTGAGGTCATGTGGTGAACCAGATTTGGGGCACCATTGCGTGTCACCCGGGTCCAGGAGGTTACAATGTGGTATCAAAAGGGGTTTCTATTCATTGACTTACTATTTGGTGCTGTAGTCAGGGATTTGATGAATGGTAGTTGGTAATAAGCTGTTCCCGGGTGAAGCTAACCCGTGTACAGGGAAAAGCCAATCTACCTCGTATTTTTCATTCTTATAATTTTGCAATTTTATGGTTGATATCTTTTCACCGTTGGGAGAAGCACTTTGAGATTGTACAGTGTATATTTTATCTATGGGTTCTATTTAATTGCAACCCAATGAGATGAGGGTATGCCTTCTCATGCATCATATAGGCACATGATAGATATCACATGTCATGCATAGTTTCCATGCCATGTAGGTTCATTAGAAGTTTCATATTTTTGTGATAGTTTTTGTGCTAATAAAGCATGCTGTTGTGATAGCTGCTTGATAATATACCTGCTATGTGATAGGGTAATTTTTTGTTAGCCTGTTTATAGAATGAACGCCAAACTTTTGTTTTTGGGGAGTATGTTCCCCCATTGACCGAAATTTGGTGGATTATTGACTATCTGTTGGTTATAACGCATATAAGATGTCAAACTTTGATTCTTGGGGTGTATGGGTCCCCACGGGTCGGAATTTGACACTTAGGTTTTGTTTTTCAGTATTTTCTAGGTTCCGGGGAAGTTTCTGAGGCATACTGTCCGAAAACCCAGTATACACGCCATGTCGTATTTTAATACACATCTTGTATGCCCTTCTGTTCGGGAAAAAAATGAACTTTTTGAGTACACGTCATGTACCCAGAGTACACGGCGTGTAGTATCTTCCAGTGTCACAAACCGTGTGGGCAGCGTCACGGGGTACAAAAAGGCTTGGGTAAAAGACGCCGTGTAGCATTTTTACACGCGGTGTAGTGTTGACCCGGAGACCGGCCGTGTAGCTAACAACACGGGTCGGTGAACTCATGTATAGAACACACTGTGTCAATGATGGACACACCGTGTAGCGTCACCTGGGGACTCGGTCTTGCAACTAACAACACGGGTCGGTGTCACCTCTCCCTGAACACGCCGTGTACCTATGGGACACGCCGTGTAGTCTTGTCCAAGGACAGATCATGTGGAGTTAGCCGTGTGGCTAGGAAACAGGGTGGTGTACACATCGTGTTCGAGTGTAACACGCCTTGTAGTGTTATGCCGAGTGGTTGGCCGTGTCATAGAAGACACATGCAATTGTAAAATAACATCGTACACACCGTGTAGATATTATACACGTCGTGTAGTTTTGTTCTACAAAAGAATTGTGTCTTAGCTGTGTAGAAGGACCCGAGAAGGGGAAGGGAAGTCAAGTACACACCGTGTAGTCAGTGTACACGCCGTGTAGTCTTGTTTTGCAAATTTTGAATGCCTTATTCCTCTTGTTTCCTTTGTGGTTCCTTCGCTTTTCAGTCTTAATAAACTTAAATCCGAGGTGTGCTTTTGACCATGTAGTGTCATGCCGCCTAGACGACCGCGAGTTGTTCGCCAAGAGAGCGGTGACGAATATACTCCAGAGATGGTGGGCCATGGACTACCAGTAGATCCACCAGCAGAGCCAGATGCAGCACCAACTACTATACCAGACACAGGCGCGGAGATGCAGTTCCGTGAAGGATTTATGTGGTTCATTCAGACCTTTCAGGGTGCACCACAGGCTACCACATCTATGGCTTAGCTGACACGTATCTTTCAGTAGCAGCATCCGCCTACGTTATCAAGGGATGGCAGACCACAGGCTGCGGAGTCTTGACTAGGATCAATGCAGACTATTTTCGAGCATCTTGAGATGCCTCCAGGGCGGAGGGTCAAGCTCGCGACTTACATGCTATGAGAATCATCCAAGAGGTGGTGGGATGTTACCACCCAGTAAGAGCATCACAGAGACATGGCGTGGGAAGATTTTCAGGAAGTCCTTTGTGACTTCTTCTTCCCAAGACACTGACGGCCAATAGAGTGCGAGAGTTCATGAATCTGTAGCAGGACGTTATGTCAGTGATGGAAAATTCTACTCATTTTACAGAGCTTCAACATTTTTCACCTGTGCTGGTGGGTGATGAGACGTTGACAGCCAGACATTTGGAGGATGGTCATTGTTATGACATCCAAGCACTGGTAAATGTTTTTTGGTTGCCTACTGTACACGTGATTGTGAACCAGGTGTTGATTTAAGAGAGGAACATGCGAGAATCTAGTGGTGTGTGCCAGGGCTATTCAGTACCTGTTACTGGTACTATTTCTATTGGAAAGAGGAAGAGACAGATGGACTTCTCTCTGGGCGGCAGTCCCGGCCATGCAGCTTCTTCAGGTGGCCCGATCAGGTGCTACTAGTGTGGTATATAGGGGCACAAGAGACCGCAATGTCCACGAGACCCAGTGGAATGTCGAGATTGCGGCATGATGGGTCATCTGCAACGCTTTTGTAGGGCGTATCCACCGATGGCTAGTGAGAGGGGTTTTGTGCAGACTCCACGTGCGGGATTATGACAAATGGATTCTTACAAGTCGGAGAACTGGAACATGTTAGGGCGTGGAGGCCGAGATGGTGGTCGTGGCCATGGAAGACAGACACCAGGATCACAGAGGTAGTAGGGCGGGACAGCTCAGTGTAGCCAGGCTGTGTTGCAGGGCCGTGGCACGGGGCAAGCATATGCAGTGCAACAGACCCAGCAGGAGCAGGATCCCAGATCTTCTATAGTCATAGGTACTATTCTAGTAAATT
Organism: Viscum album; assembly: GCA_963277665.1. NCBI lineage: Eukaryota > Viridiplantae > Streptophyta > Magnoliopsida > Santalales > Viscaceae > Viscum > Viscum album. Next base: position 547,908,097 of record OY728157.1, read on the forward strand.
TTGTTTTATCTTCGGTACTTTTCGATATGGGTGCTACACATAGTTTCATATCGGTTCCCATTGTGAAGAGCCTTGGGCTCTGTGTTTCTTCTTCTTCTGATATCATAGTACTAGACACCCTGTTGTGGAATAGGATGGCTGGTGTGTGTCAGTGCCAGGAGTGCCCCCTTGAGGTTGGAGGGTGTCACATCCTTTGGGACCTCTATGTCTTGGAGATCACGAGCTATGATGTCATTCTTAGGATGGACCGGTTGGTTCCCTTTCGAGCCTTTGTAGATTGCTATCGTTGTAGGGTGCATTTCAAGTCACTAGAGGGTGGAGATTTTCTATACAAGGGTGAATTGGATGTTCAGGCAAGTCGAGCTAGAGCAGAGCATCATGGGCGAGGTGGATTCACAGACCAGATAGCGAGCTTATATATGGATGATAAGGGGACTTGTCAGACATATTTCCCTCCAGTTGTGGATCGTTTCAGGGATGTCTTCCCAGATAACATTTCAGGTCTACCTCTGGTGTGTGAGGTGGATTTATCTATCGATCTTGTGCCAAGAGAAGAACCGGTGTCCATTCCTCCTTATAGGATGATCACACCTGAGTTGTAGGAGCTCAAGAGGCAGTTAGAGGAGTTACATGAAAAGGGCTTTATCCGAACCAGTACTTCTCCTTGGGGTTCTCCGGTCCTTTTTGCGAAAAAGGAAGATGGTACCCTTAGACTTTGAGTGGATTATCGGAAGCTGAACTAGTTGACGGTTAAGAACCGATATCCCTTGCCGAGGATAGATGATCTGTTTGATCAGCTTCATAGAGAACGGGTGTTCTAGAATATTTACTTGAGATCCGGATATCATCAGCTATGTGTGAGACCATTAGATATACTGCTTACAGCTTTTCGGAGCAGATATGGTCTGTACGAGTACATGGTTATGCTGTTCGGACTCACGAACGTGCCAGAGTTTTTCATGGCTCTGATGAATTGTGTGTTCCATCCGTATCTTGATTCCTTTGTGGTAGTATTTGTGGATGACATCTTGGTGTACTCTCACACTCGACATGACCATGCCACCCATATTGAGATTTTATTGAGTACACTGAGAGGGTATCGTCTATATGCTAAGATCTCAAACTGCTACTTTTGGATGGACCAGATTCACTTCTTGGGTCACATTATCTCTGAGGCAAGAGTTTCAGTAGACCCAGAGAAGGTGAGTGCAACCGTTTCCTGGGAGAAGCCTAAGAATGTCTTTGAGATATAGAGTTTCTTAGGGCTGGATGGTTACTACAGAAGCTTCATACAGGACTTCTCCCGGTGAGAAGCACCATTGACAGGACTGACTAAGAAGGGTGTGAAGTTTGTTTGGTCATAAGCTTGCGAGGCAGCTTTTCAGGACCTGAAGGGAAGGCTTACATCAGCACCAATCCTGATACTCCCATAGTAGGGGAAGAGCTATACAGTTCACTGTGATGCATCAGGTATTGGATTGGGGGCCGTTTTGATGCAAGGCGACCGAGTTGTTGCATACGGGTCTTAATAGTTGAGGCCACATGAGAGGAATTACCCTACGCATGATCTCGAGTTGGCTGCAGTTGTGCATGTGTTGCGTTGTTGGAGACATTATCTGTTGGGAGAGAATTTTGTGGTTTTCACCGACCACAAAAGCCTCAAGTATATCTTCACTCAGTGTGACCTGAATCTGAGGCAGCGAAGGTGGGTCAAGAACCTACAATCCTTAGATTTTGAGCTTTCCTATAAACTTGTTAAAGGTAATGCAGTAGCTGATGCATTGAGTAGGAAGACTCAGATACAAGAAGTGAAGGAGGCCAAAGGTGAGTGGTAGCTCATGGCTTTATTCTCTGAGATGCATCTCGAGGTGCACGACAGTCAGGGGCAGACTTATCTTTCTTCTTTGACAGTGACATCTACCCTTCTGGACAGAGTGAGGATGAGACAGATCACTAATTCCGAAGTCCTAGTTCTTTGGGAGTTGGTGGAAAATGAGGACCCTCCTCCCAGTTGGACGATATGTGGTGATGATGTTTTGTGTTTCCATGGACGGTTATGGGTTCTAGGGGATATACGTGAGGAGGTGATGTGGGATTTTCATTCTTCAGCTTGGGTAGTTCAACTCGGGGTTACCAAGATGTATAGTGACTTGAGACGTCAGTATCGGTGGCCGGGTATGAATAGAGAGATCGCTGCTTTTTTTACGAGGTGTTCCACCTGTCAGCAGGTGGAGGCTGAGCACCAGAAACCAGCTGGGCTGTTACAGCAGTTGCCCATTCCAGAGTAGAAATGGGATGATGTCGCGATGGATTTCGTGACGGGGTTTCCAAGGTGACCTCGAGGAAATGATTCCATGTGGGTTGTTGTGGACAGACTCATGAAGGTAGATCACTTCTTTCCAATCAAGGATACCTTCGGTGTTGACGTGCTCAGAATGCTGTATATCCGAAATATTGTACGTCTTCATGGGGTCCCTCTATGAATCATTTCAGATAGGGACACCCGATTTACGTCTCATTTCTGGAAGAGTTTTCAGAGGGCGCTGGGTACACAGGTGATTCTGAGCACAACATACCACCCTCAGATAGATGGCCAGTCAGAGCGGATGATACAGGTGCTAGAGGACATGCTGCGCACATGCGTCCTAGACTTTGGGGTCTCTTGGGAGAAGCATATACCCATAGTCGAGTTTCCCTATAACAATAGTTTTCAGGAAACTATTGAGATGGCACCATACAAGACTTTATATTGTAGGCCTTGCCGATCACCTTTGTAATGGTTAGAGGCAGGTGAGGCAGCTTTACTGGGGCCACAGCTCATACAGGAGACATCTGAGTAGGTCCAGTTGATTCGGAAGCGGATGACTACCGCGTAGTCTCGTCAAAAGTCTTATGCTGATCGCCGCTGATGACCTTTGGAATTCGTGGTCGGGGATCAGGTTTTCTTGCGTGTTTCTCCGTGGCTGGGACTTAAGCGGATCAGGAGACATGGTATGCTTTCACCGAGGTATGTGGGACCATTTGAGATTCTGGAGAGAGTCGGGCTAGTTTCCTATTAGTTGCAGTTACCACAGTGATACCAACCCATGCACAACATTTTCCACGTGTTTTAGTTGTGTCACTATCATTCAGACTTGTCTCACACCTTTCAGTCTGAGGAGGTTGAGCTGGAGGAAGATGCGTCCTTTGAGGAGTATCCGATACGTATCGTTCACAGGAGCACGAAGGTTCTCCGAGTCTCGTCAGTTCCTCTTGTACGGGTGCTATGGCAGCATGGCCGAGTGCAGGATGAAACATAGGAGCAGGAAAATGATGTGCGTGCTCAGTGGCCAGAGCTTTTCTGAGCTATATCTTCGCCACCTTGGAAGGTAAATTCGGGGACTACTTTCTATAAGGGTAAAGTTTGTAAGATCACGATTCTTATTTTTGAGGTACGAGCTTCTTCTTTTTTCCTTTCCCTTAAGTGTTTATGAGAAAATATGGAAAATAGTGAAAAATCCTAAATTTTGGAACTACACGTCGTGTACTTTTCCACACACAGTGTACTTTTGGCTATCTGGGTTGGGTACACGGGAATTGTATCCATGCTGGCGACAAAGGGTGTAGGAACCGACTACACGCCTTGTAGTGGTACCTTACACACCGTGTAGTCAGTCGTCATGCCTAAACAGTAAGGCGGTGGAGCAGCCGATAGCTGGGCGAACGTACACGCTGTTTACTTTACAGCACATGTCGTGTACTCATGTAGACAGTTGAATAGTGTGGCGGTGCAGCCAAATGAACAGTTAAATGAAATAAGTACATGTCGTGCACTCATATGTACACACCGTGTACTTTGTTTTTTCTTCTTTAAGCAAGAAGCAGCTCGGCACACGCTGAAATGGCGCGTTGGGGGGTAAAAACCACCCGAACGACCTCTGAATGCCACGAAACCGCACGACAACATTCGTTGCGTGAATTGTGAAATTTTCGGACAGAGGGCACGTCAATCGGATGTGTCGTTTGACCGCGGAGGCTGAAAACGCGTTTCCGGAGTCATAAAACACCAAAACGGCGTGCGGCGGTCGAATTCGGAGAAAACGTGCTCCGAAGGACCTGAAACCGTACGAGAACGATAGGAATATTATTCCTGAGATGCAGAAGGAGGCAGAACATACATCGGACGTGCGGTGCATGCGGCACGACCGAATACGTCGTTTTCAGCAGCTTGGCGTGCGCTGAAATGGCGCGTTGGTGGGTCAAAACGGGCCAAACGAGGTCCAAATGCCACGAAACCGCACGACAACAGCCAGTGCGTGAATTGTAAAATGGTCGGCCAGACGACACGTCATTTTTAGGTGTCGTTTGACCGCGGCGGCTGGAAACGCGTTTCTGGCGCCATATAACACCAAAATGGCGTGCGGCGGTCCAATTCCGAGCTAACGTGCTCCGAAAAACCTGAAATTGCACGAGAAAGGTATAAATATTATTCCTGAGATGCAGGAGGAGGCAGCACGTCCATCGGACGTGTGGTGCGCACGGCACGACCGAATGGGTCGTTTTCAGCAGCTCGGCGCGCACTGAAATGGCGCATTGGGGGGTCAAAACCACCCGAACGACCTCCGAATGCCACGAAACCGCACTACAACATCTGTTGCGTGAATTGTGAAATGGTCCGGCAGACAACACGTCAATCGGAGGTGTCGTTTGACCGTCGCGGCCGGAAACGCGTTTACGGAGCCATAAAACACCAAAACAGCATGCGACGGTCGAATTCGGAGCAAACATGCTCTGAACGATCTGAAACCGCACAAGAACGATAGGAATATCTTTCCTGAGATGCAGGAGGAGGCGGAATGTCCATCGGACGTGCGGTGCGCGCGGCACGACCGAATACATCGTTTTCAGCAACTCGGCGCGCGCTGAAATTGCGCGTTGGGGGATCAAAACCACCCGAACGGCCTCAGAATGCCACGAAACCACACAAAAACATCCGTTGCATGAATTTTGAAATGGTCGGACAGACGGCACGTCAATCGGAGGTGTCGTTTGACCGCGGAGGCCGGAAACGCGTTTCCGGAGTCATAAAACACCAAAACGGCGTGCGACGGTCGAATTCGGAAGAAAACCTGCTCCAAAAGACCTGAAACTGCACGAGAATGATAGGAATATTATTCCTGAGATAAAGGAGGAGATGGAACGTCCATCGGACATGCGGTGCGCGCGGCACGACCGAATGCGTCGTTTTCAGCAGCTCGCCGCGCGCTAAAATGGGGCGTTGGGGGGTCAAAACGGGCCGAACGAGGTCCGAATGGCCTGAAATCAGACGACATATAAGGGTGACTAAATTGTGACGTGTTAGAGAAGACGACACGTCAATCAGAAGTGTCGTTTGACCGTGGTGACTAGAAACGCATTTCCGGTGTCATAAACGACCAAAACGGGCGTCTAACGGTCAAAGTCATAGAGGACGAAATTGGATTGACCTGAAATCACAGGGAAACAATATAATTATTATTCGTGACGTGTAAGCGCAGACAGAACGTCAATCATACGTGCGGTATGTGCGGTGGGGCTCAGTATGCGTTCTTTAAGGGTTGCGCGCGCTTGATAAACGCGCGTTGGGGTGGGGGGGGGGGGTCTAAACGGGCCGAACGAGGTCCGAATGACCTGAAATCAGACGACATCAAAGGGTGAGTAAACTGTGACGTGGTCGAGCAGACGGCACATCAATCGGCCGCACCGTGTGCCCGCGGTGACCGGGAACGCCGTTCTGGTGTCCTAAATGGCCAAAACGGGTGTCTCACGCTCAAAATCATAGCGGACCACATCGGATTGACCTGAAATCACAGAGAAACAATCTAATTATTATTCGTGTTGTGTACGCGTAGACAGCACGCCAATCGGACGTGCGGTCTGTGTGGTAGGGCTCATTATGCGTTCTTTAAGTGTTATGCGCGCTTAATTGTTTTCCATTTTTTATGATTGTTACCTTGTTTTATGTCTTCTTTTCCACCGTGAAGAAAAAAACACAATTTGTACATTTTATTTAAAAAATGAAAAATATTTTATTTAATATTATATATATTAATATTTTCATTAATATATATATATATATATATATTATTTAATAAATAAATATACATATTTTATTTAATATTATATATATCAATATTTTCATTATTTTTTATTTATATATATTTGATTTAATATATATATATATATATATATATGTATTATGGTATGATTTTTTTTTAAAAATAATTTTTTTCAAGTTTAGAGACTACCAGAGGCGGTCGCTTTAGCCTGTCGTCCGGGAAGAATTAGCGACCGCAAATGGCGGTCGCTAATGGTGCCCACGAGTCAGCCTACAGCGACCGCCAGGCAGTCGCTTAAGGCGGCATTTTGGCCACTTATAGCGACCACCAATAGAGGTATCTAATGGCCTTTTTAGTAGTGGTTTCTATGTTGATACTAAAAAGGAAGGTGAGACAATAATGTAAAACAAGAATTCACAAGTACATTTCTCAAACACAATCAACACGCACAACAAAGTCAACCCCATGTCACCATAAGGAATATTTTCGTTTCATTTCAACCGTTTGATCATAGGAATGTCCAACCCGGCAGACCTTCCATTACACATATGTCAACCAAAGTATGTGGGGCCAGATCCAAGGAGAGTTTAGTTAAGATAACAGGTTTTATAAAAGTTCCTACTAGGTCTCACATAAATTTCACATGCAAAACCATTTCTTAAATATCACATGCATGCCACTTTGAAAACCATAAATACACTTTGAAACCCATTTAATAAACCAAACCAATAATTTTAAATCTAAAACACATTCACAAGGGAAAAAGGGGCATTTCATCCAGTAATTGATGTAGAATCACAATCAAACAACTTATTGGAACACATTACTAGAAGTAAACCAATACAGTTCAAGACATAAAATTTTACTAATTTTTCTATATCAATAATTAATATTAAAACTTGGTGTGAAATGCTTGAAATAAATTATTATTAAATTTAATGGTCAATGAACACAGACCCTACCTCAATGAAGTAACCATACTAAGCCGAGAGACTTCGTCGCTTGAAGCATTCGATGAAAAATTCTCACACTAACACACAGATACATTCACATATATATATATATACCCCTAATCCATTAGACATATTCCCTGCACCATGAGGGAATATGTTCAAGGAATATATATATATATATATATATATATATATATATTTATACATATACACATACATACCTATGTATGTGTCTGTGTGTCCCACCAAGAAGTCACCCAAGATCTAATCAATTAGCCTAGAGGAACCAACGCTATTTAGAAACCAACAGACTATTCAAGAAATCATGATCTAAAGAAACAAAATTTTAATGTGATCTATTTTAATCATACCATTATGTTTTTCACACAACAAACACATTTTCCAAACACACTTCAAAATAGATTCTCCATAAACAAATAGCTTTCAATTTCACAAACACCCAAAACCATTTTTCTAAATCATTTACCATTAATTAATCGATTTATGAGACCCCTTTGTTAAAACACACTATCAACGCATTCACATCTCTAGTGGATTTTAAAACTCTTTTCACACATTTTGAATAGTCTTAAAAACTCTTCCGAGAATCACCCTAATGATGCAAACATGAAGATAGAAACATATCATTAAAGAAATCATCTTTCTCCATATACTCATGTTAAAAACATTAAAAATATATTTTTCACCCCCAAATGCATTTACCAAAGGCAATTTAAATCCATTACAAAATACACATCACCTTTCTTGAAAATTGAATAAAATACATTAAATAAAACCATAATAAAACACAATCAAAACATAGTCATTATCACTTACGAAAACTATTTTCCATACCTAATCATGCCAAATAAATACATTATTAACACAATTAGCACCACAAAATAAATTCACAGAACCCATTTACAAATCCACACAAGAATATTAAGGACATCAAAATAAAATAATCCAAGAAAACCTCTACCGATTGAGTACAAATGCTACAAAGCCTCGCTGGAAGGGAGGACAACACCACACAATGATCTGCAATCCCTAAAACCCCAAGAATACAATTCACTCACCTACCATGGATTTAGGTTCTGAAAAAAAAAAGAAAACCCAAAAATTTAATATAACAAACACAACAACTGGAGCGGGGAGGATTCCCTCAAGGTAGGGGTCAGATGTCCGGGTTGGGTGCACCTAGAAGATGTGTCGGAGGGCCACATGTCGATGGAGGGGAGGCTGTATAATGGATGCCGGAGGATGAGGGAAGAGGGAGCTAGCGAGAGTCGAGTGCACTGTTGGATACATGAGCATGGATGGTCGGAGGCTTGCTGCTAGATCGGGCAAGACCGACATGAGGCAGGGGCGAGGGAGGTAGTGTTTCTAGTAGGAGCTGACGATAGAAGGCTTGGGTGTGAAAAGGAGGTGGTCGAGGGGTGAGGCGCCTGAGGGCGATCATGTAAGGATGAAGTAAGAGAAGGAGATGGAGGAAGGGGAGAAGCACGATGTGGAAAGAAAGTGGCCACAGAGGGTGGTTTTAGATGATAAAAACGATCAGGAGGCCGGGTGAAGAGCCGCTACGTAGTGGGAACAACTTGGACACTTCTCGCATAGAGAAAGGGAAAAAATGTTGGGGGGGATTTAGGATTAGATAAAAAAACATTTTATGTTATAATAATATTTATAATAATAACCAAAAAAATAATGATACTATTATTATTAAAACGATAATAATAATATTATTATTTTATGTTTAAACATTTTTTTATCAATCTCTATTTTATTAAATTTTCATTTTACATAATTTAATTTCGCATGAACATTAAATAATTTATTTACTTACTTATTATGTTGTACGATCGCATGGATTATGTGTCGTCATGTGCGTGATTAAGCAATGTGTGCTTGAGCCATGCCACTCGGCATTAACCGCCAAAAGAGTCAGACGGTGTGTTGACGCACAGTTTTATAATTCATGCGCAAGTCGCGCGTCAAACTCTGTTGGGGAGTGACATGACCCTTGGGATGTCATATAATCATATATATATTGAGAAATTCAGGATTCATCATAATAAAATAATAAACTAAATAAATATTATTTATTTATTTTTACTAATTTTCCCACCATAATTTTTTTAAAAACTCTTGATGTTGAGAATGATTATGCCATGAAAATGGTAAAAATAATTATTTCAACTCAATGGTGGTAAATTTTTTCCCATACATGTCCTAATTCAATTAATATTTTAGTTTTTCATGAAAACTATCTCGGCGTGATTAAAAAATATTTAATTTTTGTAAAGTATTAATTCTACGCTCATGGAGCCCCAGAATTACACATAATCACAACAACTAGATTTTAAAATATTAGTAGATATATTTTAATGACTTACATTTAAAAAATAGAGAAGATTCATTTTCCACTCCATGGGCATTTGATTCATGAAAATAAGAAAATACTACTCTAAAAGATTTTGGTACATAGCTCTTATCTGGGTCTCCCAGTCATAGGTTCTCTCCTACACATTATTATACTTCAACCATACATGCACTAAAGTAATCACTCACCTAGATAAGATTTTCCAATTTTGATCATGTTTATTCATTTGGTATATTTAAAAAGTATATTGATCATTAACGAATATCTTTCCCCATTCCGTAACATGCTACAAGTCATGAACATAATTCCTCGTCTGTGTCACATACATGACATAATTTATGTAAATTAAATCTATTTATAAATATAGATGGTATTCCCCCTCACAAACTCTACATTGTATCAGGAATGAGGCAATTAATGTCAGATGTAACATTCGGCCCCAGCCGAGTCTTCACAATCCAGAGCGAGGAGAGAACATCAGGAACACATGGTATCCATCCTCGAGGACAAAAGGCCTAATTCACTAGTTTAAATATGACATCTGACAACTATGTATAGTACTTATACACTTAAAAATATTTAACACCTTATATATCACATCACTCACAAACATTTGACCCATCACTATAGACTCACATTGAATTGTCCAACATAGCAGTGACATGCGGGGTTTCTCATACTAGTCCTCGAACTGTCTCATACCGAACAAAGAATGGTGTCTATTACTCAATTACCACTCCAACAAGAGTTTGTGACACTAGAATCTACATCCAAATTCCAACATGCAGGCTCATATCATGACCTCCAAAACTACAATGGTATTCTCACTTTAACCATTAGTATGGGGTGAAACCCTAAGATCAAATGCAACTAATTCCCATATCCATCTTTCAGTCATATCCACAATAATAATGTGAGGTGATCATCACTATTTGAAATAATTATCAAGAGAACTCTATGGATATTGAGTAGAACATTCACGTAATGGCATCTGAATCTCTATGTTAAAATCTTCTTTTGGAAATCAAGAATGTTGGATTAATTAGTGGGTTAGTCTATGATCACCCATATGCCATTATTTCTTATATATATTAATGTAATCCCTAATATGATGTACATAGATATCTTATTCAAATACAATTGTAGGACCTCATAGGTTGGATTGAATCCCACTTGAACTACATACAAGTCCTTCCCATTCAAATGAATCATTCATCGACAGACATCTTTTGGTATACCCTTAAATATCACTTCATAACAAAACTAATTTTAGAGGTCTTGGTAAATTTTTATTCACACTCCTTTGTAATGTAAATTTGGATATATGAAACTTATTCATCACCTCATATAGAAAAGTTACTCACACCAACACACATATTATTAAAATAATTTTGGTCTTCCCACATTTAGAAAAACCATCATTAGAATGTCCAATAGATATATATGTACGTAAGGACTCATCGTTTGAATCTCCATGCCATGTCTCCTTAACAAACTATAGAAGTGGTGGGGTGAAAAATATTTACCATAATTAAGAAGCACCATCCATATAAACAAGGGAAATCTAAAATGTTGATAACTGATCAAGATCATCTTACAATAACCATGATCAATATCTACTGTTGAGAGAAGCTTCAACGATGTCCCCCTTCTATGGTGTATAGAGAATCTTAAATCATAGACCACGAGTAAATATGGAAATCATCACATTATCATGTTCATATTCTTCTAAGACAATATGTATTTTGGAATCTTCAGTTTATAATAGTTGATGATCCAATAAATAATAAGGTAGAGTTTTCATATATCCATGGTGAAGAAAAATGCTGACAACTCAAGATAATGGTTTTTGTAGTACCTCTCATATGGCCTCAATTGATGTGAATTACATGAAATAACGGTTCTCCTCAGAATTAGAATACAACCATATCTAGGCCCTAACATATTATAGAACAATATATACTTTATACCCTTAAGAAATTTCTAGATGGATGAACTCTTCAATATCTACCTAAACATTTGAAAATCCTTCTAGAAAATATCTATACAGATGAAAAAATCACAATTTTAGGTCAATGTTACTTAAGTTTCTGATATCGTAGAGAATTCATGTATGAACATCCTATAATATCTATCCAAATCAATTAATATATACACCTTAATCACAATCATGGGTGTCTCCCAAGATAAAACATCATCAACCGTTATCGGGTCTGCATCTACCCCATCCACGGAGTTAACATGTCATTGAAATGGAATATCCAAAATCAAAAATAGAAATTATTAGATAATCTCATAATGATGGGGTTATCAATGTGTTTCTAGAATATTTTTAAATTTCATCACATTCTACTCATTATAAACCATAAACACTAGCATAACATTAATTAAGGCCACTGCAGACTAGTCTAGGAACAGATAAATTAACCGGTTCACGATTCCCTTGAACAAATCCTGCGCATTTTTTTGACCAAATTGTATCAACAAGAACTCAGTGTAACTATAGAAACATTTTAATGTCATATTTGGTTTATCCTTCTATAAAAATCATAGCTGATGATATCCTGATTTATTGTTCATCTTTGAAAACCATCATGCACCCCTAAACCGTAAAAAAAATAATTTATCATCAGTAGTGGATACATACTATTTAATGTCACCTTTATTGTGAAGGTAATAAAAATATAACATCAACATAATTTCTACCTTATTAGCAAAAAATATTGGGGTTTTAATGGAGAGAGATGTGTCATCATGTGATTGGGTCACTAGGATCCACCATCTCTCAGTGGAGCTCAAAAGAATGCAAGATGCAATAAAAACCATATGATTTATAGGTTTCCTGATAATGAGTATTACTAGGGTGGATGATTATAGGCAATTGTTAGGAAAATAATGATCTATATCAGCAGGAAAATTAAGAGGCAACTACCTATAAAACTCAAGTAGTGTACTTAACATGTATGCATCCATACCTAGTAGTACCAGTGCTAACATCAATTCATTAGGTCATTGAATGACTAGAACACAACATGGAGGTACCACATATAGAATAGGTCTTCATACCGAAGAGTCTTCAGTCATTGGATTATCCCCATGATCAATAAGAGGAATCCTGTAATCAATGAACATGGTGGAATCCTAGAATACGATCAGTATTTATAATGAAAAATAGATTTTATATAGGGACTAACTAAAATTCAACATGGAAAAGTCAACACATTCCAATATGTTTCATGTAAAAAAAATTCCTTGAAACTTGTGCATACATACATCTAGTAAACAAGTAGATTTTTAGAGTCTGGGTGAATTGATATGTTGGAAACCAAGCCAATATATAAATAACAGTTCTGAGATAGGAAAATGAAATACTTTAACAATATCCTCAATTAAATATAAACCAAACTATATAGCTAAATATAAAAAAATAATTACATAGTTCTAAAATTTAAAATAACTTTAATTCCAATTTTCTTTAACCAACCCATTATGACCCACATATCCATTGATAAACCATGTGTAAATTCCCCAGGCATACCTATAATGGGACAAGGGATTGTGAATAGTGTGAAGTAGGAATATCCTCCACATGGGAGGCATTTTATTTATGTACATGTACACACACACATCTCCAATGCCATACAATATTGAGACGAATAAATTATTGATACTATAAATGCATGAACTACATCTCTCTTGTAGCCTTAGTATGTAAATTTGTGGTGAACGTGATAAATGGGGTTAAATATATTCCCAACCAAAAACTATATAGGTTGTTAACCTGATCAAAAGAAGGGGAGTACTATTAAATTATACATGGGTATACACGTTGATCAACATAGTACATAACTATACACAACCAAATCTTATTCCACTTTAGAAACCATTAACTAGTTTCTCTTTGGCATATGGCTTGACACGTGTTGGAATATACTATATAGGTGTTGGTATGACAATCCCATGTATGATTCCCAGAAATAACCAAGCATAAAGCATAAAGATTATTCATATCATCATAGTAGTATAGAAAAAACATGACAAACATCCCCAAACCATAATGCATACCCCAATAAGGCCATATCCCTTATCTATCATATGTTCATTCCGAAGGATTTATGGCAGGAGTCATTCTGGGAGAATTGACTCCACAATAATTAGTTACTCAAATAAAATTTGTCGAATACATAGTTTGTGAATATCATCCATGATCATTGGGGGATACCAAAAAACCTTATGGAATATTCTCTTTAGAAGGTGATTGAATCCATTTACATGGTGCTCATGCCAATAACGCCAAACTCTACCAAGGTAAAGTAAGAAAGATCAAGGATTACACCCAAAAATGTTGTTGAATGCCAAAAAATAATTCCGATAAAACAACCATAAGAGGGATCAATGTTCTGTTTTGATTATGTGATGTTTCACTATAACAGTATAGGGATAGTCCTTGGAAACACACTCAACCTATAATTGTATATACTAATGAAGTGAAGGGCTCTATTAACTCTCCATGAAATTACATTTTTTCATTTTAGGTACACTATACATATAATTTTTAACCTTACCATGTCCATGCCAACATTAATATACCCATGACCATGTACACATATTCATTCCCAAATACATTTCATTTTTAGAGTACACAGTTCATCTCATGTACACATGGTCTCCATATGACAACCCTGCTTTTATTAAAAAATTAAACATGATTTATTACATTAAACTTCACTATATACAACAAAGAAGAGAGAGAGTTTTAGTGTCTTTGGGGCTTAGGATCAATACATAATAACACGAAACATGAAATACAACATCTTTATTGAAAACTTCCTTTACATGACCACTACATTCCCTCGTACTTAGTATTGCATGAGATAACCTGAGGACATGCATAAGAAAAGGGTGATCTATAAACACCAGTATGGGAATACCCATGGAATAACATGAGGAGTACAATACATGTTAAAAAATAGGCATATCAATAGAGAACAAGAGAAACATGAACATAAAGGGATGATAACGCATGATTATTATAACATGGAAATGTGGAAACAACACTTAACCTGGAATTAGTATGAGCCATGGCCCATTGCACATAGAGCATGAGTAAATCCTCATTGCACATGAAGCATGAGTAAACCCTCATTGCATTTGAATTATCATGAGTCAACACTCATTGCACATGACGTATCATGTTACTATACTTTACCCAATGCATTGGAGCGCTATATGGGCGCACCCTTCTTAAACATTTCATTTCATGCATAAGTGTGCCACATTGATCATAAAACATGGATTCATAAAAATAATAATTTATTCCACGATAAAGGAATTTGGAATTCATACATGAATATTTATAATAAATATGTAAATGTGCATAAAAGTGAATACCATTTATGGAGAAATGGGCATGGTATTCCCTACACAGTGACATTGGCATTGAAAATCGTTGAGATTTTGGCAGCATAACGGCGTGACATAAGAATTCATAAAAACAGATGATGAGAGAGAAAGGAGTTAATCATTATATTTACATGTAATTGACAGTATGTATGTTATATAGATACATTTACCAATAATTGTAATGGAATTTATATTCATGATATAAAAGTGTTTCTTGAATGTAAAAGAGGAGAGAGAAGTTCCTTTCGGAATTTCGGCATAGTAACGGGTGTACATGGGAGGAAATTAATGAGAGAGAAAGGGTCTCCCATAATTAAAACATAAATAGGGCAGTATGAGAGAGGTGAAAAACCATACCCCAACATTCATAATTGAAATTAAAAGGGAAAACAACTTAAAGAAAATTGGACAAAAATGAGAAAGGAAGATAAAACCCTTACTAGGAAGTGTGCTCCCAAAGGATAGATAGAGGCTTGTGAGAGGCTTCTTGGGAGCTTGGGGAACCATGGGAGAATTTCAGAGAGAGTAGGTAAAAGGTTTTACGAACTCCAATGTGTTTGAGTGAGGAGGAAGTGGTATCTTGGGTGGGTTTATATAGGAAAGGTGAGGGAATTCTTTATTATTTAGGTTTGGGACCCCTTATATTAAATTAATCCAAACCACAAACCATCCCATGGTTTTTGCCCATGGTTTTTGGAAAAGCGAATAGTAAAACAATATTATATAATTCCAAAGTCCGAACTTCTTAAAATAATAGGGTTTCTTATGTGGAGGTGAGTCACACTCCCATGAAAATTAATTTAAAAAGACAAGGTTTTTAATAAGTCTTGAGGGGTCCATTAATGCTTTGAAAAGTAAGTCAAACAAACCCAAAATCACATTATATTAATGTTAAAACATATATTGGCCAATAATAATGATTATAGTAATTTATTACATCACTATTGGGTCATTATGATGTCATAAAACACATTATATATTTAAACAGAATTTATTTTTTACCCAAAAATTTGACTGTCCTAGAAAATTATGAAAAATTCACTACTGGATATTTTCTATGTCCTGATTCTAGAAATAACATTTATTTTATCTAAATAATTTTATAAATATGTTAATTTTTACTTTCAAAATAAAAACTGACATTTATCAAAAATTCACGGGTTTTGACAGAAATGGCTTTCAAACCTTAATAAAAATTATAATTGCATTCATAAAATTATAAGATCATTTATATTTAATAAAAATTAATTTATTAATAATAATAATATTTTATGAAAATGTTATTTAATTTAAATATCCCTTAAATTAATAAAATTGAATTCTTAATTAAATAATAACTAAAAACACTATTTTTACTTTCAAAACTATTTACAATGTATCAAAAATGACTAGAAATTATATTCATTATTATATACAAAAATAATGTACATGAACATAGTACTACTTAATTTTTACATAACCCCTTAAAACAGCTGCATAAGTCCTAAGGGTAAGGTGTGAGATGGTGACAGACTCTTGGGGTGGCTCGGATAACATCGCTTGAGTGGTAATTTCAATCAACTTCCACTTTTCCCGTAGACGGTCACGTTAGAGCTTGACATGGTGAAGCTCATCTTGGGCATGGTTAAGAGCGAAGCCCAAATATGCCACCTATTTTTCGATCTCCTACAAATGGGCTTCGTATGGCGCAATTCTACTGGATGAGGCCATCACTTCCTTTGTCTGAGTAAATTGGATTTGTTAAAGACCTATATTTATACTAATCATGTAATCACTGTTCAACGACTATATTATCAATGGTCAAAATCCTTAACATAAAATAAAAGAAGTTGACATTTTATATAAACATAAAGAGACATTTAATTCGATCAAGAGGGCTTTCCATTAATGAAACTTTGGGTCATTACAATATTCCCCCTTTAAGAAATTTCACCCTCGAAATTTTCAGTTCCCACACTAAAACAGATGCGGGTAACTCAACTTCATCATTTCCTCCAGTTCCCAAGTTGCATCTTCAAACTTGTGGTTTCTCCAAAACACATTGACCAGGGGCATTGTCTTATTTCGTAGAACTTTTTCTGTATGATCTATGATCTTCACTGGTTTCTCCTCATAAGAAAGATCATCTTCCAATTGTACCACCTCATAAGAGAGTACATGTGAAGGGTCCGGTATGTTTTCCTTAAGAGGGATACATGAAATATATCTTATACTTTGGCCATGGTGGGTGGAAGTGCTAGTCGATAGGCCACAACCCCGACATGATCAAGAATCTCGAAGGGGCCGATGTACCTTGGAATTAACTTCCCTTTCCTTCCAAACCTCAAGAACTTCTTCCACGGAGATATGCGTAGAAACTCAATGTCTATAAATTTAATCACAAGGTCTCATCGACGGTTATCTGCATAACTCTTCTATCGATTCTGAGCTGCCTTGATATGATGCTGAATGGTTTTTACCTTCTCCGCCATTTCCTCGACAATTTCTGGTCCAAGAAGCTTACGTTCACCGACCTCATCCCAACATGCCAGTGTTCTACACCATTTCCCATACATGGCTTCATATGGCGCCATTTGGATTTTCTAGTGGAAAATATTGTTATAAGAGAACTCAACCAGGGGAATATGTTGATCCCATCCTCCTTTAAAGTCCATTGAGAATGCTCTCAACATATCCTCAAGTGTTTGGATAGTCCGCTCGGATTGTCCATAATTTTGAGTATGATAGGCCGTACAAAAGTTCAGTTCAGTATTCAGAGCATGTTGAAGACTCTACCAAAACTTAGAGGTGAATCTTGGATCTCGGTCTGACACAATAGATAGTTGTACTCCATGATGACTTACAACTTCCCTGATATATATCTGTGCCAGTTGATCCTATGAGAAATCCTCCCAAATTGCAATGAAGTGTGCAGTCTTTGTAAGACGATCCACAACAACCCAGATTACATTGTTGCCTTTGGATGTCCTTGGATGTCCGGTGACAAAGTCCATGGTGATGTTCTCCCACTTCCATTCTAGTATGGTCAATGGTTGCATCATCACCTTAGACTTCTGCCTCTCTTCCTTCACTTGCTGACACACCAGGCACTTTGATGTATATTTAGTGATCTCCTTCTTCATATTATCCCACCAAAAGTTTTCTCGGAGATCTTGATACATCTTTGTGCTCCCTGGGTGAATTGAGAAATTTGAACTATGTGCATCATCCAAAAGTTACTTCTTCAGCTCCGGACTTGATGGAGCACATAGTATTTTCCCAAACCGCCCAATTCCTTCATCATTAACACTAAAATCCGAGGATTTCCCTTTTTCGATAGCTTCCACTTTTTCATGACTTCCCACATCATCCTTTTGAGTATCCTTTAACCTTTCCAAAAGATACGGTTGAACAATAATTTGTGAAAGGATTGATGATCTTACCTTCTCTATGATTCCCATGTCCAACTTCATCAACTCTAAGATGACTAGATCCTTCTCAATTCTCATCATTGATAGAATCGCTGGATCCTTTCTACTTAGGGAATCTGCCACCTTGTTCACTTTCCTAGGGAATTAATGGATTGAACAATCATAATCCTTGATGATCCCTATCCATATTCTTTGGCGTGTATTATGCTCTTTCTCTGTGAATATATATTTAAGACTCTTGTGGTCAGTATATATCTCAAATTTCTCTCCATGGAGATAATACCGCCAGATTTTCAAGGCAAAGATCACTACTGCCAACTCCAGATCAGGCGTTGGATAGTTTCACTCATTGATTTTCAACATCCTCAAAGCATATGATATAACTTTATCATTCCTCATCAGCACACAGCCTAAGCCCTTCTTTGAAGCATCACTGAAAACAAAAAAAAAATCCCCACTTGTGGGTAAAGTGATCACGGGTGTAGTGATAAGCCTCTTTTTCAACTCCTTGAAGCTTTTTTCACAATCATCACTCCAAGGAAACTTTAGTCCCTTCTGAGTTATCTTGGTAAGAGGGTTGGACAATCGTGAGAAATTTCTCACAAATCGTCGATAATATCCAGCTAACCCCAATAATCTACGGATATCTGTTACCAATGTTGGTCTCAGCCATCCCTCAATTACATTTGTTTTGGAGGGATCCACAGATATCCCATTGCATGTAATGATATGGCCCATGAATGAGACTTCTTTCAACCAGAACTCACACTTGTTGTACTTTTCATAGAGATTCTCATTGCGAAAAGTCTACAGTACAGTTCATAAATGCTCATCATTATTCTCCTTGGTTTTGGAGTATATTAGAATGTCATCAATAAATACTAACACAAATTTGTAGAGGTAATATATAAAGAATCTATTCATTAAGTCCATGTAGATTTCTGGAGCATTAGTGAGTCTTAAAGTCATTACTTTGAATTCATAGTGCCCGTATATTCTATGAAAAGCAGTCTTAGGGATATCTTCCTTCTTCACCCTTACTTGATAATATCCCAAACGCAAGTCCTCCTTGGAGAAGTATTGTGCTCCACGCAGCTAATCAAACAAGTCATCGATCTGTGTCAGAGGATAACTTTTTTTATCTTGATTTTGTTAAGTTCACGATAATCGATGCAAAGTCGCATTAACCCATCCTTCTTCTTGACGAAGAGGACTGGTGCACCCCATGGTGAAGCACTTGGGCGTATAAACCCATTATCCAGATTCTCTTGTAGTTGTTTCTTCAGATCTTCAAGCTCTACAACAACCATTCTATATAGAGTCTTGGATATTGGTAAAGCCCCGGGTATAAGTTCAGTTGAGAACTCAACATCTCTTCAAGTAGTAAGACCAGGAAGTTCCTCGGGAAACACTTCCACGAATTCCCTCACAACAGGAATTTCATAAAGGATGGTTTCTTCCTTGGACTCAATCATCTTAGCCAGATATGCATCCCCATAGGCCATTAATATCCATGCTTGAGATGATGGAGCTAAATGAGATTCATCTTCCTCCTGACACTTGTAATGAATCGGGGGTCAATTCTCCATATGGAGTGTGATTTCCCTCTCCCGAAAATTTATGTTAGATCTATATAAGGAAAGACAATCCATGCCAAGAATTGAATCAAATTCCACCAGAGGGAGTATGACGAGGTTCTTTAGGATATTCAATCCACAGATTATAACAGGGGAGGACTTATATTCATGGGATGCAATGAATGCCCCATTTTCCTTACTCACCGACATCTTCAATTCCATTATTTGTGGTGGTGCTGAGATTGTTCTACTATACTTTCGATATATAAAAGAATGCGTAGAACCAGAATCAAAAATTACGTTCGCTAATCTTGAATGAATGACTGGTGTACCTGTCACCACTTCATTGTTGGGGTTCACTTCGGCAGAATTGATGGAAAAATCTCTTCCTTGATGCCTTGGAGGTTGTTGGTTGTCTCCGAAAACCCTTGGATTAGGGCACTGATTTAAAAAATGAGTCGGTTCTTTGAATTTGTAGCATTGAACAACATGTTGAGGTTCGAACGGAGCGTTCCTCTCCTCTTTCATAGCAGCAGGTCTTTCTCGCTGACAATTAACAGCTACGTGCCCTTCTATTCCACACATGAAGCATTTTATCGTCCCCTTAAGGAAATTTCCAGGGTGCTTCATTCCGCACTTTTGGCAAGTAGGGTGCTGGATATTCTTAGAATAGTTGGATTTATCCATCAGACCCATAGCATTGAAGTCCACCTTACACTTCTTTTCCCCATGATATCCCTGTGATTCGCCGATATCCATTTCGACCTTGATTGCACATCGGAAAATTTCTTCATAGGTGTCGAAGTCACGGATCGCTAATGCTTTCTGCAATCTAGGATTCATCCCAACAAAGAAGCGATCAACCTTGCATTCTGGGGTAATGACAAATCTGGAAGCGTATCGTGCATGTCTTGTGAAGTTTGCCTCATACGCTTCAACAGATTCTTCATCTTTTTTCTTGAGGGAAAGGAAGTCTCTTTCCATCTTAACCCAGAGGGTTCACGGAAAATATTTATTAAAAAACACCTTCCGTAAATCCTTCTATTCCAACGCCTTGGTCTCCTCCTCAGGCTTCATATTTTTGATCAACGTTCACCATTGATCAGCTTCACCCTCCATGCGAAAAGATGCTAGGAAAACCTTCCCTTGTTCAGAACATTTATGGATGGAGAAGATCTTTTAAATAGAGTTGATCCATTGTTCATTGATTGTGGGATCAGATGATCCACTAAAAGTAGGAGGCATTTTCCTCATGAAGCTCTCGATAGCGACTTGTTCCTTCTTAGGGGGGTTTGGAAATTCCTCTTGATCCGTGTTTCTATTCAAAACTTGAGCTAGCTGAGAGAGAAGTGTGACAATGTTCGCGATTCCCACTCCCATTGGATTGGGCATCTCATTAGTACAATCATCACAATGATCTTCACAATGGTTGTTAGCCCGAGTCCTGCTATTACCGGCCATTGGCTGGAATAAAAGGAATGTTAGGGGTAACACATAAAGGTTAATCCAAAGACAAAGGTTGATGACTTATAAAGGATCTTTTATTTCCATACTCATGATTCTATAGGATTCAATCTAGTCTTTTCACGATCTACATTCTAACATATATTCGTAGGGGAATTTTTTTAATTCCCTTAATAAGGGTTCATACTATGATTTTGAATATAACAAAACATATCCCCTGGGAGTGTCATAACCAAGAGTGTAGCAAGGCCCATTTTCATGCACCAGTTCTCGTTCGACTCTAGTTCAATGCGGTGCTTTGGGGTTTTACCCCTAGGATACATTTGTGCCAGAGCCGCCTCTACCTGCTCGTATCCATACAGTGATGTATTTGTTTGATAAACCACTAACACAATACATAACAAAACTTCGGGATGTTTATATTATACATAGTCTTGTCTCTAATGCTTTAAAAGGGTTTCAAATCCTAATCCCAAAAATAACTAAACCTATCCTCTAATACCAACTATTAAAACCTTGATTTTATTACAAACAAAAACATGATTTATTACATGAAACTTCACTTGATAAAAAAAGAAGATTGAGAGGTTTAGTGTCTTTGGGGCATAGGATCAATACATAAAAACTCAAATAATGAAATACAAAATATTTATTGAAAACATCCTTTACATGACCACTATATTCCCTCATACTTAGCATTGAATGGGATAACCTAAGGTCATGCATCAGAAAAGGGCGAGCTATAAAGCCCAGTAAGGGAATACACATGGAATAACATGAGGAATATAATACATGTTATACAATAGGAATATCAATATATAATAGGAGAAACATTAACATAAAGGCATGAAAACGCATGATAATCATAACATGGAAATGTGGTAACAACACTTAACATGAAATTAGCATGAGTCATGGCCCATTGCACATAAAACATGAGTAAATCCTCATTGCACATGAAGCATGAGTAAAACCTCATTGTACATGAATTAGAATGAGTCAACACTCATTTCACAAGACGTATCATGATACTATTCTTTACCCAATGTATTGGATCGCTATAAAGGAACACCCTTCTTATACATTTCTTTTCATGTATAAGTGTGCCACATGGATAATAAAACATGGATTCATAAAACTTAATAATTTATTCTTGGATAAAGGAATGTGGAATTAATACATGAATCTTTATAATAAATAAGTAACTATGCATAAAGGTGAATACCCTTGATGGAGAAATGGGCATGGTATTCAATACACAATGACATTGGCTTAGAAAATCGTTGCGATTTTGGCAGCGTAACAGCGTGACATAAGAATTCATAAAAAAGGGTGATGAGAGAGAAAGGAGTTACTCATCATATTTAAATGTAATGGAAATAAATTAGTTCATATAGATACATGTACCATAAATTTTAATTGAATTTAGATTCATGATACAAAAGTATTTCTTGAATGTAGAAGAGGAGAGAGAAATTCCTTTTGGAATTTCGGCATAGTAATGAGTGTGCATGGGAGGAATTTAATGAGAGAGAAAGGGTCTCCCATCATTAAAACATAAAGAGGGAAGTATGATGGAGGTGTGGAACCATACACCAACATTTATAATTTAAATTAAAAGGGAAAAACAACTTAAAGAAAATTGGACAAAAATGAGAAAGGAAGTTTAAACCCTTACTTAGAAGTGTGCTTCCAAAGACTAGAGAGAGTCTTGTGAGAGGCTTATTGGGAGCTTGGGGCTCCTTGGGAGAATTACAGAGAAATTATGGTATTGGTTGGATGAAATCCAAAGTATTTGAGTTTGGAGGAAGTGGGAGCATGGGTGGGTTTATATAAGGAAGGTGAGGGAATTCATTATTATTTAGGTTTGGGACCCCTTATATAAAATTAATCCAATCCACAAACCATCCCATGGTTTTTGCCCATTGTTTTTGGAAAAAGGAAGTGGAAAAAAATATTTTATAAGGACAAAGTCCGATATTCTTAAAATAATAGGGTTGCTTATGTGGAGGTGAGTCACACTCTCATGTAAATAAAATTAAAAAGACAAGGTGTTTAATAAGTCTTGAGGGGTCCATTAATGCTTTAAAAAGTAAGTCAAACAAACCCAAAATCACATTATTTTAATTTTAAAACATATATTGGCCGAACATAATGATTATAGTATTTTATTACATCACTATTCGGTCATTATGATGTCATAAAACACATTATATAATTAAACAGTATTTAATTTTTACCAAAATTTTTGACTGTCTTAGAAAATTAGGAAAAATTCACCATTGGATAATTTTGACGTCCTGATTCCAGAAATAACATTTATTTTATCTAAATAATTTTCTAAATATGTTAATTTTCAATTTTAAAATAAAAACTGACATTTATCAAAAATTCACAGGTTTTGAAAAAAATGGCATTCAATCCTTAATAAAAATTATAATTGCATTCCTAAAATTATAAGATAATTTATATTTAATAAAAATTAATTTAATAATAATACTATTTTATTAAAATATTATTTAATTAAAAAATTCCTTAATTTAATAAAATATAATTCTTAATTAAATAAAAACTAAAAACACTCTTTGTACTTTAAAAACAATTTACAATGTATCAAAAATGACTAGAAATTATATTCATTATTATATACAAAATTAATGTACATTAACATAGTACTACTTATTTGTTACATAACCCCTTAAAACAGCCACATAAGACCTAAGGGTAAGGTGTGTGATGGTGGCAGACTCTTGGGGTGGCTCGGATAACACTACACGAGTGGTAATTTCAATCATCTTCCACTTTTCCCGTAGACGGTCACATTCGAGATAGAAATAATGAAGCTCATCTTGGGCTTAGTCAAGAGGGAAGCCCAAAGATGTTACCTCTTTTCCGACCTCTGAAAAATGTGCTTCTTATGGGGAAATTCTACTGGATGAGGCCATTGCTTCCTTTGTCTGAGTAATTTGGATTTTTTAAAGTCCTATATTTATATTAATCATGTGATCACTGTTCAATGTCTATATTAGCAACAGTAAAAATACGTAATAAAGAACCAAGGAATTTGACATATTATATAAACATAAAGAGACATTTAATTAGATCAAGAATGATTTCCATTAATGAAACTTTGGGTTATTACACTCCATATTTTTCTAGACATGTACATGTCCATGTACCCACTAGTGTAATCTTATTGCACTTGAAACTATTACAATTGGTGTCACATGGTGTCTGGTGGAGACCATATAGTGTGTGTAACTTATCATTATTACAGAAACCAGAGAACCAAAGAATTTTCCCCACATACTATGTAGTATTTTTCGTAAAATGCGATTTCTAGAAACACTTAGTTAATTCTCTATATACACACATGAAACCATAAGCTTTAGATCCACCACAATTCACCTTAGGATTTTTTATTTTGGTCATATTAAACACAATGAAATAGGGGTTTTGAAAATTGGCCATATAAATTGATTCAAAATCCACCATCATTTCCAATGACATTATCGGACGTCAAACTGAGAAGAACGTTACCTATATACCAGAAAGATCCAACTCAAATCATCTTCCACCATTATAGCACTTTGATATAATATTCCATCATGAACAACAAACATAATATCAAACTTTTATGCTGATGTAAATTAGCATAATGATCAAATACTAGGTATTCAGCAAAATACGATCCAAATAAATTTTCATCAATGAACATACAAAGGATTGTGGGAGAAAAGGAAAAACCTGAATATAAGGAACTCAAATTGATCGTATTCGTGATGAAATAAATTCATTTCAATTAGAAATTTAAATTAATATATTATAATTATTATGAAAAAACATAAATAAATCATCCTTTAATGATATAATTAATCATTTTTTGGGATTAATCCAACTTCAACTAAGAATAAATAAATTTAATGATTCCATATATATAAAAAATTATACCTCATTTTTATATTGATTGATGATGATGATTGGTTTCAAGTCGATGTCGAAGTTGATATCTTCAACCTCCATTGGTTTAGAAAATCCACCAGAAATCAAATTCATTCCTCGATTCGTCTTCATTCACCATGAATTACTTCAAATAATCTACTCTCAATCCAATGGAAGTGCATCTGACACTAGGTATTTGAATTAATTTTATATTTATTGGGGAATATCAATCAATGTTTTAAAAAATAACAAAATCAATAAATAAATTTAGTTATTTTTTAATGCATCTATTATCATTTTTTCATATACACGTGATGATGAAAAGTACTAAATAACACCTGAGGTAAAACTCATTATTAAACCTCAAAAACCGCCCCATATTTCTCAACGATGTCATGTTTATGAATTTTTAATATTTTTAAATAATCCATGAATGTTTGATAATAATATAATTTATATAGTGATAATATAAATTTCATACTCATCGAACCTAATAATATTCTTTCTCATCTAATAGGCTGACTCCAAAAATATTATGTCTTTTTTCAATGAATTTCATGGAAAAAATTGAGATGGTAACATAATTATTGTCGATGATGGTTGAGGAAAATATCACTTGTGATGATAGGTGATCATTATTCAACTTATATGAATGGTAAGCATGTAAATTTGTCCATGACGAGCCTATCCTCATTAAATCACAGTCACAGAGAACTATTCGGGTTGGGTCGGTCCTTCTTGAACACCCCCATGAGTTTGCCTGAGTCCTCCCTTAGATCATCCTAAACCGTCAGGCCGGCTTGGGCCATAGTCCAACCCATGAAGGTTTTTTTTATTTAAAAATAATATATATATTGGTTTAAAATATATATAAATATATATTATATATATCATATATATATATATATCATATATATATATATATTATCCTAAAAAATATATAAGAGTATATTTAACAAAAAAATATAAAACATTTCGATACAATAAAATATATTATTTAAGACAAAAAAGTACATAACAATTAAATATTATAAAATTAAAATATTTAATTATGTAAAGATTATAAAAAATACTAAAACATATTTAATAAATAAAATTAAATATATATTAATTACATTACAAAAGTGAATTACATCAACCTTGAGGGGAATCAAATTCAATATCCTAAAACATAAAAAATTAATAAGGTGGGATGATGCCCATCACTGAGTGGGTGTGTTATTCTTTAATATATATATATATATATATATATGTTATAACAACATTATAAAAAATAATAAGGATGGGGTTGTGCACAAATAGAAGTGGTTACATGTGTTATTATTATTCTTATTCTTATTCTTATATAGCTACATATATATTCAAGTTGCAACAACCTTAAAAAATTAATGAGGTGATATTTTTATTTTAAAAATAATATATATAATGTGTTATTATATATGTATATATAATGTTAAATTGGTGATGAAAATATGGTTGTATTAATCAATGATATATAAATAAATATATACAAATAAATATATTATGTGAAATATTTTTTGGGTATATATATATGAACCAATATTTCATCTTAAAATGTCTATATATATATATATATTACCATAAAATATTATGTATTCTTTAATGAAAAAATATGTTATTTCAAAGAAAATAAGTACATAATTATTAATCTATACAATATTAAACTATTAATTTCTTTGTTGATAAAAAATAGTGAAATATATTCATCAAAAAACATTACATATCTATTTAATTACAAAAAAGTTTACATGAAACATACGGAGGGAGATTTCAATTCTTGTTGAAATAGAATTAAAAAATTAATAAAGAGGTGTCATGTGAAATAGTGGGTTGGTTTGTAATTTTTTTAAATATATCAAAATATTAATATATATATATATATATAAGATAGTTGAGTTAAACATAAAAAGTTAATAAATATAAGGGGCTATGACAGAACAATAATGGTTGGGTGTGAAATTATTAATAAAATTTTGAAAAAAATATTTATTTTTGAATGTATATATTATTGTTTTAGCAACCATAAAATTTATAAATAAGGAATTGTCCTGAATACAAAACAAATTTCTATATGTATAACTATTTTCAATTTATAATAGATGAAACACCATGATCGGTTGGTATTACAACATCATTGGATGCTTGAGTTAGTGGTTTGAGTCTCACAACATATAGCTTCACTTATCATTTTTAATGTAAATAGGAATTTTATGGGATGGTAATTATATAAGAAAATGGGTGGGATACCTAGACCTTTATCACATTCCATATTCTATAAGACTGTGCCCAGAAAATCACAAGCCACATCCTATCTCTACCATAGATAGGATATGTTAGGCTAGGTCACTCATGTTTCTATGCCGAGTTACTTAGGATTTTTTGACATAAGAATAAAAAAATGTGCTTAGTGATGTATGATCTTGATATATCTCTCCAATGCATTGGTTAGTGATCCATGTATTTTAATACATGGAGGTGGATTGTAACTAGTGTAGTATTTATTATAGATTTAGCTATCCTCCATCTTTTTCTTACTTTTTTGAAAATGATGGTTAATGATAATTCGTCATGTTAAAATTTTTTCTATATAATTTATATGAATTATAATGGCTACTTTGATAAATATTAAAATCAAACTAATTATGATTACTCATTCATATTAAAAATTCCATTATTTTTTCTTTATTCATGTGACTTGTTTAATGATCCCATTTTTCAAGGGTATTAAATATTTTATCTTTCTCTCATGTACTATGAATATGTTATCGTACCAATAAGCATATTATGATCATTAAAAAGAGATCCAATTGATAATTCATATGTTTACTCTTACTAATAAATTAAACTCACTCTTATTTTTTTTCTTTTCCCATGTTTATTTTGAAATATGATACATAAGATATTTCAAAAAGGTTTTAATGTGGGTGATGGAAATAACATAGTGTGGATTAAAAAAATTAGAGGTGTAGTGGGAGAATGATCACATAAATAAATCTATTTTGTTGTGTAATGGGTTTTCACAATTATATAAGACTCTAATCCAAATATGTGATTTTTAAGGTATATAATAATTTTATATGAATTTTTATGTTTCTAATTGATAAATTTGGTTCAAATTTATTTGTATCAAATCTAGAAATTTAATGAATTTTTAGCACCATATACAGGGGTGTGGGTTCATGATTTTTTTTCATGTGTTTCCAGTTACTGTTTAAATAACATTGGATATTATGACTATTTCATGTGATATTAGATTTTTCTTTATGGATACAATCAGGAGTTACTTTGATTAATTTTTATCATAAGATCAAATTAATAGGCACTACTTTTGTGGTTTTAATATATTTTATTATGATGTGGATAATGATATATTGGGGGACATTCTAGTGTGTTGTAGTATATATAACCCATATGGTATCACCTAAATTATCATGAATAATTATTTAGGATGAATTATATAAAATTATGGGGATGAAATTTCAATGTTATAAGTTTTACATTGTTGTTTATATGTTTATATTTATTTTTTAAGATATTGGGTTTTTTATTTGTGAAATTTTATTATTTTAACTTCCAATATTATTCATGAATTTTAAATATTAACGTTCACTTTCATTATATAAAGTTATATTCAAATTTAGAATTATCTTACTTCTTGATAAAAATTTTCATTTAATTAAGTACATGATGATTGTATTTTTATATTTATTTCGATCTTTTGATCTTTTAAAAAATGGTCTTTTAGAATAATAATGACTCATTGTTGATGCTCATATCGTGGAATATAGGATGTCATTGATGTGAATAACTGTTAAAATATGATACCAAATTATGAAATTGTGTTTATGGATTTTTTGAATATAAAATAAATATAATTGTTTATGTTCGTAATTAGGATGATAATGTATGTCCTCTACATTGGGAAAACTATATTGATATAAATATGTTATCATATTACATCCATTTATATGGAATTTATTATATTTATTCTCTATTATTGATTCAAGATTCTTTGGTGAGTAACATTATTATTGTTACATTATTTATCACTCCCCATTGTAATCTAGAAATTTATTTTCTCCTCCATGCCTATATTTTTACATCTGAATAATTTTATCATATTTATAATCTAATATATGTTTTACTCAAAATAATCTTTATATTTCCTTTATCTATTTTAAATATTTTATTTTATTAGAACTTCTTACAATGGGGGTTTGAAATAAATTTTTTCCAATATTATACACATGAATTACCAATATCATGATAAAATTTATAGGATTTAATTTGTTATTTGGGTTTCCTGAAATACCCTAACATTTGAAAAGATTAATATTTTTGATAGAATATATGAACACAATTTTGAGTTTAAATGAATTAAAAAATATTATATTAAATATTACCATTACACAAAAGTTGTTGATTTGATTGATATGAATAACTATAAAAATAATATGGAATATATATGTGGTTCACAGTAAAAAAAATATATTTAGTAATTCATATAATATTAGAACCCATTTTTTTATGAATCCATTTTATGTTTCAAAAATCATTTACATTCTATGTGGATATTTTTTCCAAATATATTTTAATTAATTTAATTATTTTTCTGGAAGATTTATTTGATAAAATTGGTATAATTTTATAAATCCCATGATCAAAATTACCTTCAACTAAATATGATGGATATTTTTGTAATTATTGATTTTTAATGAATTGATGAAATATGGATTTAAAATAATGTTGAAATTTACAATCATGTAATTACAATGTCCTATGTGGTTTTGATTTGATATTAACATTAATTATTTTTCAGCTAATTAAAAAATAATTTTTTTCTTAGATTCAAAATTATGATTATTTTGGGTCAAAAAATCTATATAAAAAATTAATTATTCTAGAAAACCATTTTTCTAATTAATTTTCATGTTTATTTTAAAATGTAATTTTTGTTAAATTCAATAATTTAATTTGAAAAATATAGAAACTATTTTTCATTTTAATGAACAAATTAAGTAAATAATAGTTATTTTTTATGATAAGTAATACTAACATTGGTGAAAATGTTTCGACCATTATAAGATTAAAATAGTGATAATTATGATAGATCATGTAAATATGGCTTCAAAGGTATCCATAAAATTTACTATATTTAATTCCATGATAGGAAAAAAACCGTTAAATTGAATCTATATTTTATATTATTTTATTCTTTGTTGATAAAGACATTTAAATTATTTCAAACAAAAATAATTCAAAAATTCCACATTGGTTATTTTAATGAATCTATTATGTTTTTACAAAAATAGAGATAAATGGTTATAAGATGATTATATTATTATTGAATAATTTTTTCTTATGATTGAATTTTTTTAAAATTTTATTAACGAAATAATAAACTGTAATTCTGATAGAACATTACCATAATGTTTTTGTAAGATGTAGAAAAAATTTAATCTGTTCTAAAAAATTTGTAAATAATTATTTTTTTGAGTGTTAATGTTCAATGAATTTTATTAGATATATATTATGAATTATTAATGTGTTAATAGTTTATATTTTGAATTATGTTCTGGGTAAATTTTTTTGTCAAATTTTGTAAGTAAACCAAATAATAAATTTAATGGAATTTAAGGTTAATTAATAAATTAAAAAATTATTACTAACTCATAGAATATATATATATATATATATATATATCAAGGTGAATGGTATGTGGTTATAATATCATCTTTCTTCCTTTTATGGGTCAAATAATCTTCTAATATCATTATTAAACCCTATAGTGTGAAAATCATTATTATTGCGGAAATCATTAAAATGGATAACATGGATTTCAAAGCAACAAAAAATAGTTAAAACATCCACTAATCATGTTAATGTTATATTTAATTATATTATTTTGGACTTATTTTAATAATATATTACAAATATATATTTATTTGGACTTTTCAATGAAAATTAAATTAATTTGTATTAATTATTTAAATAAATCCTGGGATTCCACTCCATTCCCTTATTATAGGATACCACTCCTCCTAATGCATTAAAATCCTATCATCGTGAAAAAAGCCTTTTGAGAATTCTTATTAAATATATTATATTCATTTAATTAGTTGATTAAGTAATGAAATTCTATCCCAAAGGGTACCTAATTAGATATGAAAATTAATAACTTAAAATAGGTGGTAATCATCTTAACCAATAATTTTTGTTTTGATTTATTCATATTATGGACCATTCAGTTTAATCCCATCCATTTCAATATAATAACATTATTTTTCAAAATATAATCATATTTTATTTTGTTTATGTAATAATATTTATCCATATCATTCTATCAAATTTGAAATGAATCAATCGTTCAAGTATATGTAGATAATACTCTCTCACGAACCAGTGTATTCCATTTCAAATCACATACCAATATGGATAATTATCCTGAAATATTTAATTTATAGATATGTTATTAATTACATAAATATTATTAATTAATTATATTTTATCCCCTATCATCTAACAATTTATTTCACTAAAAATGTAATCGTCACATGTCTGTATGAATGAGCTATGATATCCACGTATTGGCAGATTTTTTCTGGTTTATCCTCTAATGGATAACAACCGCGATAGATTAAATTTATTTATCTTATATTAATAACATGATAATTAATCTTTTTATATTGTATTTTTTTATTTTCATTCAATAAAACATAAATTAAACACATTTTATATGTGTAAGTCCAGACCACCACCTCATGAGTCGATGTATTTTTTTCATCATGACCAGTACTCATAGAAACCCCTCTAATTGAATTTATAAAATGATAATTACATTATCAATAATTTTCTTTAAATTATATTACCATGAAAAATATTTCCCTATTAAACTAACGAATTTAATTTTTATACTATGAATCAAACAACATTTATACACCAGACAATTAAAAAACTGATTATGTAATTAGGAATTTATTTAAAATAAATGATATAACATTCTACAAGATAAATTAATAAAATATAATTTTTTATTATTTTATAAAATAATCAATATGGATTTATTCTTTATATTTTAATGGAAATACTTATAAGGTAAAGACATGAGGTAAGTGGGTTTTAAACTCAAATTATTTTCATTTAGATATACAACTACATGATTCATAATTTTATGACATGATAATGTGTGAAATAATATTTTATCGGACTATGTTTTATTTATACTATTTATTTGTGGATTTAAATTTGTAAAACAAGTTAAATTAATTGATCAATTATCACTTCAATAATAATATCTCTATACGTATAATCTTTATAAATATTATTTCACTGAGAAATGTCTTTTATTGATCAATTCAATACTTTAATAAGGATTATATGCAACATGTAGAGATATAATATCATGAATAACACTTTCAACATGAAATTTAAGGTCCATTTTATGTTCTCTCTTACATGATATTTCACTTCAATGCTATATAATTTTCAACGGGTTCCAATACCCCAATATCAATTTTGTGGGATATATTTTATGTTTGCACTAGGGTTTTTTTGAATGGTTTACATTCTGACTATTTAATTAATATTAACATATTATATATTATAAATAATTATATATATATATATATATCAATTTAACATTATTTAATTTTAAGCCTTCTGAATTTAATGTTATCATAGATGTAAATCCTTTATATTACAAACTCATTATATTTCAAGGTAGTCTATGAGAATGGATCCTTTTTGGAAAATTATATGTTTATGATCTTATAAATGCTATAAATTTATGTATCCATTGGTAATTTATTTGTTTAAATTAGTTGTCATTCATTTTAACTTTTTTTACTTGAATAACCAAGAAAAATGATTATAGAGAAACATTACATATTCCCCAACATGGATTTAAATCATTTCTCATCTATATCTATGTTTTAAAAAATGTATTCAAATTTTTTTTATGTAAATTAAATGTATTGTCTTTAAAATTTTAACTATATTAAACATATTAATAATGTTTTTTTATTTTAAGAATTTCCTTACATTACATTATGATATTCTATATTAAATTAGTATTGTAATATTTTTAGCAAATACAGATTGGACTTTTTTTCCACTGTGATAAATATTAATTACATTGATTCTTAATGTATTTATTTTAATGAATATATTTAAATAATATCATTTGGTCATTATTTTTAAATTTTTTGTTTTAAAATGTTCTAAATGATGTTAACTTTTCCAGGATTTCCAGAAAATATTTTTAAAAATCTTATAATGGCATTTTCATATAGATTAATATCCATTAATTATTTATATACATCATCCAGAATTTTGTTATATGTTACTATTCATATGATTTATATAGATGTATTAAAACTATTTTTTTTTCAGCTATTATCCTGAAAAATGTTAATTTTCTATAAGTAAATCAGGATATAAAGGATTGAAAGTGATTTTTAAGAGTTTGATAATGATAATGTTATATACCATGTGTTTTATTCAGGAATGGTACATGTAAATCGTAGATGATGATGGGTGAGCCAGATATGGCCCAAGAGGATTGGTGATACCAATATAGCTTATTTGATTATTGATCCTGTTATAACTCTCCAATGCCTTGTGTAAGGTTATTGTTTATAAAGTAAGCAATGTTGGATTTAACCAGGTATGTATATCTTATGGATTTAACAGTGATTGAATTACTTCTTATTAGAGTGAACCTATGTGATAAAGATAATATTTAAAGATACCATCATGTTTTTCAATGTTTAATACAAGTTTTATTGTTTGCTTTTACTAAGATAGACATAAAATGGATCATTATTGTTTATTATTATGAATCATTACTTTTTTATTGTAATTTTCAAAGTCACATGTCTAATGATCTAGTTTTTGATGGGTTTGAATTCTACTATGTAATTCTAGTGTATCATGAAAAATTTCCCATACCCTAATTTTCATCTTGTTCTCACCGCATATATCTGATTATTAATACATGTAATTACCCTAAATGATTATTTGAGATGTCATTTATTATGAATATTTTGTCTTGTTTATAAATAATTATGTGTAGTAAAATTTTCCTATAAGAGTTTCTTATGAGTGTTGTTGAATGATTAATATATAATTAGAATACATGGGTATATCATGATATATATATACATAATGACTTGGGTTTTATTATGTAAGAATTAATCATAATTCTATAAAATCATAAACCTAAATGGTCCATAGGAATTTTTGGGACATAATATGTTCTTTTGATGATGGATATATTAGATGGATAAAAACTTATCGTATCTATTAGTTTGAAGAATAGAAATGTAATGATTGTGATTTTTTCATAAGATCTATTGTTATAGATATTTGTATATTATATCGTAATTATTATTCCTTTTTTATCACTCAGGTATATAGGTAAAAATAATGAGTGAGGTCATATGTTTAGTAAGGTACATCATATTAATGATGTTATATACAACAGATCATGATAATGAAATATATATCATTGAAAAAAATAAATAATAAAAAAAATAAAATGAAAAATGGAATGTTTGTCATAATAAAATGGAAACTAAATAATTAAAGATAATAATAATATATATATATTAGGTTTGATATGAGTGTATTGATGTTAAAACTTTTTATAAGAAAACATATTTTTATATATATAGTAGGGATACTCCGATTACATAGTATTGTATGTTTTAGAAGACCTACCAATGCTCTGATGAGTTATATAATCGTGATCCTGATTCATAAACATATTGTAATATTTATTCTAACATGTAATAAAATAGATAGTAATATAAGAAACAATTTCAAATAATGAACAAAATTTCAATACATGGATTAATAGTAAAATAAAGAATGACTTAAATTATAAAGATATACTAAACATATGAATGAGTTAATAATATATTGTAGAAAACATGATGATATAATGATGTATATAAAAATTCATTATTTAATTAATGAAATAATCTAACACATGTATTGTTTATTTTATAATAAAATTCATTGGATGAAAAATATAATTATTATTATGAAAATTTAAATGTAATTAATATACAGGAAATAAAAATATGTTATGGATAAATCCACTCTAAAAATATAATATTTTAAAAAATTTATTTTATTCCCATTAGAGACATGAATCTATTCACAGACGAACTACATGATTTTTGTTATCCATGATGAAGGTTTAATTTCACTAATATAATAATTATTCTTTATGGTTCCAAAAAATTGATGAATAAGATATATAATATCAAAATAGAATAGAGTATCTCTATTAGTGAACCCATATCCATAATCCCATCGATTCTTGATATATATATATGTCACGACCCGTCCTCGGGGCCCGTGCCGTGACTACCCCAAGCCCGCCTTCCATAGGCCAGGGGCTGGCGACTAGCACCAAAGGCGTAAAATCCCGATAACTGGGAAGGCATTGCCTTTATAAAGAAAACAAGCACCACAGAGTACAAGCGGAAGTAAAACACTAAGTACAAAAGAAGAGCTGAAAAGTAAAAAGGGGCCGGAAATACAAGCCCAACTGTAAAGTACAACTCGAAAGGGAAAACAGCAACTGAAAAGTAAAGCTGCTACGCTGAGATGTCCACTGGAAATCCCACCTGAAGGGTGGGTACAGATAGCTCATCTGCTCTCCGGGTCCCGCCATCCGCTCCGAGTATGTCCCGCCCAGTGGTCCACCTCCGGGTACCGCCTCGTCGTATAGTCCACCTCCAGGTACCGTCAAGTCCTCGAACCTTCGGCTTCTGTCAGCACTGTCCGTCGTCTGCAACCAACACAACGAGGTGCGGGCATAGCCCGTGCAGGGGTGAGTATAACGATACTCAGTAGGGACCCCGAGACCCTCAAGGTCTCACTAAAACCAACAAGGATAACCACAAGAAGATCACAACAGATAAACTCTACTTAGGTATATGCCCATACATATACCTAAGTTATCAAGTAACCCATCTCAGTCATGAGGAAACACAAGGATCATGAGATCAACGGATAACCACAACCCGGGTATATGCCCATACATATACCAAAGTTTAGCAAGTGACCAATCTCAATCATGAGGTAAACACAAGGTCAGTAGTCTCATCTCAAACCAGGATTTTCATTATCGAAACCGTAACTGCTGAAGAGCTCCGTCTCTAGAGTGGACAGTGGTCCTGTCACGACTCCGAGGCCGCCGCTCACTAACCTAAGACTGCTGAAGTACTCCTCCTGTCGAGTACTGCGGGTTTGCGGCCAACTACCGGGCGCTCCGTCCGCTGAGGGTCTGTCGCCAAATACCGGGCGCTCACCCAGATAGCCTACTGAGGTACTCCTCCTGATGAGTACCGCGGGTTTGCTGCCAACTACTAGGCGCTCCGTCCGCCGTGGGTCTGCCGCCAAATACCGGGCGCTCCGTCCACTGGGCTAGTCGACTCACTCCAAGTCAAGTCGGTCAAGCAGTCGTCAGGTCTCAGCCGGCTACACGGTCTCCGTACTCTGCACGCTCGTCTCCACCGTCGCGGGTCTGTCGCTACAACCAAGCGCACACACTCCGTAGAGTATCGTGGGTCCGCCGCTACAACCAAGCGCTCCACCTCCAAGGGTCTGCTGCTGCATCCAAGCGCACCACCACTGTCAAGTACCACGGATCCGCCGCTACACCCAAGCGCTTCCCCGCCCGCTCGTCTCCGGAAGGGTCCACTCCACGAGCTACTGGTCGATACTCCAAGTATCTCAAAGTCTCACGAAGAAGTTTCTCAAAGGTCCGTCTTGTCACAGGGGTCTCAACGCAACAGACGGCGCGTCGATCGGACGCCCGGTCTGTGAGTTATTAGCCTTTTCGTCCCAGGGGCCCGGTTGGTTTCGTGAGCGAAACCAATCCCGGCCGTATCTCAACTGTACCCCGAACTCCCATAGGGTATACTCAAGGGACCGTTACTCAACGTAACCACCAACGCCGCTGACGGCTCGTCAAGCGGACGTCCTGTCTGTAAGATATCAGCTTTCCCGATCCAGGGGCCCGGTTGGATTTCGAGTACAATCCAACCCGGCCATACTCCGACTGTATCCAAAACTCGGGCGGAGTATGTCAAAAGTTCCGTCTCATCAAGAGGAAGTCAACGAAACAGACGGCGCGTCAATCGGACGCCCGGTCTGTGAGTTATTGGCATTTTCGTCTCCGGGGCCCGGTTGGTTTTTAAGGAAAAACCAACCCGACCGTACTCCACCTGCGTCCAAACCTCGGGCGGAGTATGCCAAAAGACCCGATTCACTAAGAGGAACACAACGCGACTGACGACGCGTCAATCGGACGTTCGTGGCTCAAGATATGAGCGTTTCCGCTCCGAAGGCCCGGTTGGTTTCGTGAACGAACCAACCCGGCCGAACTCAAAGTAACCCGAAACCTTGAGTGCGATATATCGAAACGACCGTTTCGATCCAAGGATCGCGTTGCCGTAGACGGTTCGTCATTCGGAGGTCTGAGGCTCAAGTTATGAGCCAAAAACCGAATCTGGTTCGAAACGGGGGGGTCCGGGTCCGGGCCGACCCGGCCCGACCCCCCCCCCCCCCCCCGGGGGCGGCGCGGCGGCCGGCGGCGGCGCGGCGATGGCGGCGCGGCGGCCGGCCGCGTGGCGGCGGCGGCGGCGTACCGCGTGGCGGCGGCGGCGGGCCGCGTGGCGGCGGCGGCGGCGGGCCGCGTGGCGGCGGCGGCGGGCCGCGTGGCGGCGGCGGGCCGCGGCGCTCGCGGGAGGCACGCGGGGTTAAGCCCCGCGTTTCATCAAGGCGGCACGGCTATAAGCCGTGCCTTTGCAAAAAAAAAACGGCCCCCGCAAGTGGGGGCCGGCTGGATAAAAACCGGGGGGGCTTTGCCCCCCCCCTCCTTTAAATGAACCGCCCCCCTCATTAAGAGGGGGGTTTGGAGAACCGGCCGGGGGTTTAATCCCCCGGTTTTATGACATCCGGCCGGCCCGCTGGCCGGCCGGTTTTTACCAACGGGACCGGAAATTCCGGTCCCGCCCTCGACTTCCGACGCCGGCGGCCCGGCCGCCGGTCTTTCCTTCCGCCGCGGCCCGGAACCGGCCGCGGTCTCCTCGTCCCGCCGCGGCCCGGAACCAGCCGCAGTCTTCTCGTCCCGCCGCGGCCCGGAACCGGCCGCGGTCTTCTCGTCCCGCCGCGGCCCGGAACCAGCCGCGGTGTTCGTCGTCCGGCGCGGTGCGACGGCACCGCGCCCCATTCGCCGTGCCATGAATCCTTCCAACGCGGCGCGACGGCGTCGCGTTCTTGAAGACTCTCCTCGGCGTAGCGCGACGGCGTTGCGTAAATTAAACGCACGGTAAACCGCGTGGTGCGACGGCACCACGCCACTTTGCTTCCATCGAAAGAATTAAACAAGAACGTTGGAGGGGGGGGGGGGGTTAGGCCGTGTTCGTGCGGTCCGGCCCCCCTCGCGTTAATAATAATAACGCAACTTAAAGAAAAACATGCCACACGTTAATCTTGTTAAAAGCACGATCAAGAATAAAATGAGGAAACCAAAAGAAATTCGACAACCCCTACCTCGGGTTTAAGATTCAAAGGTTCGGCTACGCTTCGCGGAAGACGGCGTCGCGGAGGTCGGGTGTCGCGGTCGTCGTTCGTCAAATCCGTTGACGAAGAGTTATGCCCGAAGAGACACGTCGTTGGCGGATCTTCGATTGCCGACGAAGAAGGTCCGGGGAGGAAGGAAAGGTCCGAAGATACCGGGTCGCCGAGTCGATGATCCTTGACGAAGTGTTGTCGTTCTTCGTTGAGGATGAAGACGTTCTTCGTTCTTCGTCAGAGCTTGGAGATGAAGGGAAAGTTCTCCAAAGACAAACAAAGAACTCCAAATAAAATAAGACTACCTCTTATTTTATTAACACAACACAAAAGAATTTCAATGTTTGAAATTCAAAAAGGGGGTTAACTCCCTTAATTAAATAAGGGTAACCTAAGCCATTAAAAGAGGCGTTAAAGATGTTGAGAGAATTTGAAAAGAAAAGGGGTTCATGTGGGCCCCACCACACTTAATCCTACCAAGGGAGGTTAAGTGGGTGTGGGTCCCACTTCCAACCTCCTTTGATAGGTTTTTAAATAAGTTAAAATAAAATTTGTCTTTACACAAATTTTATTTAACTTAACTGAAAAACCCCAAAACGTAACTTTCAACCCGCAACAAACGCAACTCCCGAAAAGGTCTCATTAAGCGAATATCGGCGCTGCGAGTTCATCGGTGCCCTCGGATTTCAATTCCGAGCACCGGATCAAAAGTTAGGAATTCCCGCTCGTTCGTTCACTGAACGTACCCGAGCCAAACTTCGGAAAATAATTCTGGGGACTCCGGGCCTCAGAATCAGGTGCCGTCTGAAACCGCACTCTTGTAAAATTCTAAAGAAAATTAAGAAAAAATTTTCCTTTAATTTTACGGGTCTTTACATTACTCCCACCTCAGGGCTTTACGTCCCCGTAAAGCTACATCAAAAACTAGGGAAACAAAAGAGTGTACTGAGCACGCATCTGAGCCTCCCGCTCCCATGTGCTCTCCTGGAGATTCCCGTGCCGCCATCTGCTGCGCACAAGAGGAATCGATCGCCCATGTAGGACCCGCTCCTGTCGATCCTCTATCTCCACCGGGACCTCCGTAAAAGTCACCCCATCGTCAACGATGTGCGTCGGGTCGAGCACGCATCTCCTCAGCTGAGACACGTGGAAG
Source organism: Viscum album (assembly GCA_963277665.1). Classification (NCBI taxonomy): domain Eukaryota; kingdom Viridiplantae; phylum Streptophyta; class Magnoliopsida; order Santalales; family Viscaceae; genus Viscum; species Viscum album. Next base: position 547,948,073 of record OY728157.1, read on the forward strand.
ACGTCGTGCACCCGGTGCAATTGAGGTGGTAGAGCCAGGCGATAAGCCACCTCACCAACCCTGCTGAGGACCTGGAAGGGTCCGATGAAGCGCGGAGATAACTTGTTGCCTCGGCCAAATCTCCGAATACCACGTCGAGGTGAGACCCGCAAGAAGACGTGGTCGCCATCCTCGAACTCCAGTGGCCTCCGCCTCCTGTCAGCGTATGACATCTGCCGGCTCTAAGCTGTCCTCATCCGCTCCTGGATGACATGGATCTCCTCCGACGTGGCCCGGACCATCTCTGGTCCCACAAGAGCTGCAATATTTCTTCTTTGCCGATAAGAGAAACCTGGTCTCATCCCTTGGATGAACCACATTCTTTGCCTAAAACAGTCAATCCTAACATGGATGATACTAATCCATACCAAGGATGACGTCGTAAGGACTCGACGCTACTACTAAGAGATCCAACCGTTACTCTCGCCTCCAAGGGTTGAGTCACACTGTCGGCATCAGTGTGTGATAACTGGTCTCCTCCAGTAGATGTCTCACAAGTGAGGGTCAAGTCAACAGTCAACTGGAACCTCTTAGTAACATCACAAAAGAGGACAGGAAAGAAAACATCACAAAAGATGCGTCTTTTATTATTGCAGCTCATATTACAAGACGCTACACAAAAGCAACATCAACATGGAACTAGAAGTACAAAAGACGTATCCACTAGTTCCTCCCTGTCCACCTGCTTTACGGTTGCTCAAGCATTTTTCGCTGCCTCAACCTCGGTGGCTCCCTCCAAGCCTGCGGATCGAGGAGTCGGACAGTCATGTGCCAGGTGACCCTTTCCGCGGCATGAGTAACACAACCTGCTCCTTGCACGGCTAGCTCTGTTCCCACTCCGGGTGCCCTGCACCACTGGTCCTAAAACCCGAGATCGCCCAACTGCTGGTCTGGTCCTCCTGGACCTCTGCATCATCTGTCTACTGCCCACAGATGACTCGGCTTCTGATCGTAAAACACGCGGCAAAGGCAGAATCTCCTGTACACGCTCGGGGTGTAGAGATACTGGCACAAACTCCACCCTGAAGAAGGTCTCGAAGTCTTCCCATGCGAAGTTCATCTCATCGCAAAACCGAAACAAGTGGCTCCACCACCTACCTGCTGCTGCGTGTAGTAGGCTCGCAGCGAGGATCACCATGAGGTCTGCTGGTGTCCTCACTAGCCTAAACACTCGTACCACTGCCTCTAGCCAGAACTCAGCCGCCTGCGGGTCCGTCTCTCCCCGGAACCTGGGTGGCCTCTGGCGCTGGAACTCGTGCAGCGCGCTCAAGCGTCGTGCATCGCCTACTGCTGGTGCCTCCGCTGGTGCCTCAACTGCAAGAGGGCCCTGTACCGAAGACTCGTCGCTCGACAGACTGTCAGCACGCTCATCCCTCCGGGCTCTAGCTGATCGTCTGAGAAAAGACATCCTGAAAGAAACAACGTAACACGATCAAACGATTATACCTGGTGAGCTGACCTGGTTTGAGCTGTTTTAAGGGGAAAAACCTTTGAAAACACACACGCAATCATTGTTTTCGTGCACAAAGTCGGAAATCAGTTGTCAGGGTCCTGGTGTATGGATACGTCGGCCGCCTGCACCAACACTGGACTCCCTGAACTGAAAACCACACTCGGTACTCTTAACACTATCGCTTCACAGAAATAAAGATCAGAGTTATAAGTTCTGCGGTAGAACCGAACTCCTCTGATACCAATTTGTCACGACCCGTCCTCGGGGCCCGTGCCGTGACTACCCCAAGCCCGCCTTCCATAGGCCAGGGGCTGGCGACTAGCACCAAAGGCGTAAAATCCCGATAACTGGGAAGGCATTGCCTTTATAAAAAAAACAAGCACCACAGAGTACAAGCGGAAGTAAAACACTAAGTACAAAAGAAGAGCTGAAAAGTAAAAAGGGGCCGGAAATACAAGCCCAACTGTAAAGTACAACTCGAAAGGGAAAACAGCAACTGAAAAGTAAAGCTTCTACGCTGAGATGTCCACTGGAAATCCCACCTGAAGGGTGGGTACAGATAGCTCCTCTGCTCTCCGGGTCCCACCATCCGCTCCGAGTATGTCCCGCCCAGTGGTCCACCTCCGGGTACCGCCTCGTCGTATAGTCCACCTCCAGGTACCGTCAAGTCCTCGAACCTTCGGCTTCTGTCAGCACTGTCCGTCGTCTGCAACCAACACAACGAGGTGCGGGCATAGCCCGTGCAGGGGTGAGTATAACGATACTCAGTAGGGACCCCGAGACCCTCAAGGTCTCACTAAAACCAACAAGGATAACCACAAGAAGATCACAACAGATAAACTCTACTTAGGTATATGCCCATACATATACCTAAGTTATCAAGTAACCCATCTCAGTCATGAGGAAACACAAGGATCATGAGATCAACGGATAACCACAACCCGGGTATATGCCCATACATATACCAAAGTTTAGCAAGTGACCCATCTCAATCATGAGGTAAACACAAGGTCAATAGTCTCAGCTCAAACCAGGATTTTCATTATCGAAACCGTAACTGCTGAAGAGCTCCGTCTCTAGAGTGGACAGTGGTCCTGTCACGACTCCGAGGCCGCCGCTCACTAACCTAAGACTGCTGAAGTACTCCTCCTGTCGAGTACTGCGGGTTTGCGGCCAACTACCGGGCGCTCCGTCCGCTGAGGGTCTGTCGCCAAATACCGGGCGCTCACCCAGATAGCCTACTGAGGTACTCCTCCTGATGAGTACCGCGGGTTTGCTGCCAACTACTAGGCGCTCCGTCCGCCGTGGGTCTGCCGCCAAATACCGGGCGCTCCGTCCACTGGGCTAGTCGACTCACTCCAAGTCAAGTCGGTCAAGCAGTCGTCAGGTCTCAGCCGGCTACACGGTCTCCGTACTCTGCACGCTCGTCTCCACCTTCGAGGGTCTGTCGCTACAACCAAGCGCACACACTCCGTAGAGTATCGCGGGTCCGCCGCTACAACCAAGCGCTCCACCTCCAAGGGTCTGCTGCTGCATCCAAGCGCACCACCACTGTCAAGTACCACGGATCCGCCGCTACACCCAAGCGCTTCCCCGCCCGCTCGTCTCCGGAAGGGTCCACTCCACGAGCTACTGGTCGATACTCCAAGTATCTCAAAGTCTCACGAAGAAGTGTCTCAAAGGTCCGTCTTGTCACAGGGGTCTCAACGCAACAGACGGCGCGTCGATCGGACGCCCGGTCTGTGAGTTATTAGCCTTTTCGTCCCAGGGGCCCGGTTGGTTTCGTGAGCGAAACCAATCCCGGCCGTATCTCAACTGTACCCCGAACTCCCATAGGGTATACTCAAGGGACCATTACTCAACGTAACCACCAACGCCGCTGACGGCTCGTCAAGCGGACGTCCTGTCTGTAAGATATCAGCTTTCCCGATCCAGGGGCCCGGTTGGATTTCGAGTACAATCCAACCCGGCCATACTCCGACTGTATCCAAAACTCGGGCGGAGTATGTCAAAAGTTCCGTCTCATCAAGAGGAAGTCAACGAAACAGACGGCGCGTCAATCGGACGCCCGGTCTGTGAGTTATTGGCATTTTCGTCTCCGGGGCCCGGTTGGTTTTTAAGGAAAAACCAACCCGACCGTACTCCACCTGCGTCCAAACCTCGGGCGGAGTATGCCAAAAGACCCGATTCACTAAGAGGAACACAACGCGACTGACGGCGCGTCAATCGGACGTTCGTGGCTCAAGATATGAGCGTTTCCGCTCCGAAGGCCCGGTTGGTTTCGTTAACGAACCAACCCGGCCGAACTCAAAGTAACCCGAAACCTTGAGTGCGATATATCGAAACGACCGTTTCGATCCAAGGATCGCGTTGCCGCAGACGGTTCGTCATTCGGAGGTACGAGGCTCAAGTTATGAGCCAAAAACCGAATCTGGTTCGAAACGGGGGGTCCGGGTCCGGGCCGACCCGGCCCGACCCCCCCCCCCCCCCCCCGGGGGCGGCGCGGCGGCGGCGGCGTACCGCGTGGCGGCGGCGGCGGGCCGCGTGGCGGCGGCGGCGGCGTGCCGCGTGGCGGCGGCGGCGTGCCGCGTGGCGGCGGCGGCGGGCCGCGGCGCTCGCGGGAGGCACGCGGGGCTAAGCCCCGCGTTTCATCAAGGCGGCACGGCTATAAGCCGTGCCTTTGCAAAAAAAAAACGGCCCCCGCAAGTGGGGGCCGGCTGGATAAAAACCGGGGGGGCTTTGCCCCCCCCCTCCTTTAAATGAACCGCCCCCCTCATTAAGAGGGGGGTTTGGAGAACCGGCCGGGGGTTTAATCCCCCGGTTTTATGACATCCGGCCGGCCCGCTGGCCGGCCGGTTTTTACCAACGGGACCGGAAATTCCGGTCCCGCCCTCGACTTCCGACGCCGGTGGCCCGGCCGCCGGTCTTTCCATCCGCCGCGGCCCGGAACCGGCCGCGGTCTCCTCGTCCCGCCGCGGCCCGGAACCGGCCGCGGTCTTCTCGTCCCGTCGCGGCCCGGAACCGGCCGCGGTCTTCTCGTCCCGCCGCGGCCCGGAACCGGCCGCGGTGTTCGTCGTCCGGCGCGGTGCGACGGCACCGCGCCCCATTCGTCGTGCCATGAATCCTTCCAACGCGGCGCGACGGCGTCGCGTTCTTGAAGACTCTCCTCGGCGTAGCGCGACGGCGTTGCGTAAATTAAACGCACGGTAAACCGCGTGGTGCGACGGCACCACGCCACTTTGCTTCCATCGAAAGAATTAAACAAGAACGTTGGAGGGGGGGGGGGGGGGTTCGGCCATGTTCGTGCGGTCCGGCCCCCCTCGCGTTAATAATAATAACGCAACTTAAAGAAAAACATGCCACACGTTAATCTTGTTAAAAGCACGATCAAGAATAAAATGAGGAAACCAAAAGAAATTCGACAACCCCTACCTCGGGTTTAAGATTCAAAGGTTCGGCTACGCTTCGCGGAAGACGGCGTCGCGGAGGTCGGGTGTCGCGGTCGTCGTTCGTCAAATCCGTTGACGAAGAGTTATGCCCGAAGAGACACGTCGTTGGCGGATCTTCGATTGCCGACGAAGAAGGTCCGGGGAGGAAGGAAAGGTCCGAAGATACCGGGTCGCCGAGTCGATGATCCTTGACGAAGTGTTGTCGTTCTTCGTTGAGGATGAAGACGTTCTTCGTTCTTCGTCAGAGCTTGGAGATGAAGGGAAAGCTCTCCAAAGACAAACAAAGAACTCCAAATAAAATAAGACTACCTCTTATTTTATTAACACAACACAAAAGAATTTCAATGTTTGAAATTCAAAAAGGGGGTTAACTCCCTTAATTAAATAAGGGTAACCTAAGCCATTAAAAGAGGCGTTAAAGATGTTGAGAGAATTAGAAAAGAAAAGGGGTTCGTGTGGGCCCCACCACACTTAATCCTCCCAAGGGAGGTTAAGTGGGTGTGGGTCCCACTTCCAACCTCCTTTGATAGGTTTTTAAATAAGTTAAAATAAAATTTGTCTTTACACAAATTTTATTTAACTTAACTGAAAAACCCCAAAACGTAACTTTCAACCCGCAACAAACGCAACTCCCGAAAAGGTCTCATTAAGCGAATATCGGCGCTGCGAGTTCATCGGTGCCCTCGGATTTCAATTCCGAGCACCGGATCAAAAGTTAGGAATTCCCGCTCGTTCGTTCACTGAACGTACCCGAGCCAAACTTCGGAAAATAATTCCAGGCACTCCGGGCCTCGGAATCAGGTGCCGTCTGAAACCGCGCTCTTGTAAAATTCTAAAGAAAATTAAGAAAAAATTTTCCTTGAATTTTACGGGTCTTTACAATATATATGTGTGTGTGTGTGTGGGGAATTTTATAAACAATATTTTCATAGAATTTTGGATGAATAATTATTGAATAAAATCTATATATGAATATATTACATAAGTAGGGTTTTGAAAAATCACAGAAATAATATATAATAGTAATAAAAATAAAAATTATGTAAAAGTATAATAAAATAATCAGTTAATATCATAATGTGATTATTACAAAAGAAAAAAATTCAGAATTCTAATTTAATGAAACAATTATATTTCAAATATTTTTAAAAAACATGGTAATGAAATTATGAATGTAATAAAAGATTTTTAGTGAGAAAATTGATTCAAAAAATGAGATGATAATAATGATAATGTTCTTTTATCTTATGGTGAATGTTGTTTATTTGTTATTATTTAGAGAAAAAATATATAAATGTTTAATTATTACATTTTTATCCCTTTTAATATTAGATAAATATATTAATAAATAAAAATACATGAATTATATTTTCACCATGTTTTTCTTTACGAATAATGTAATTTTATTTATAAACATGTTTATTTACATTCATCCCACAAAATTAAAAATATGTCATTAGATTTAAGAAACACATGTCATAAAATAAGTAAATCATATTTTAATGGAATAAAATATGAATACAAGTTTATGTGTTACATTAGAGTTTGCGGGTCTGTTATAATTTTTTTAAATCAATATATTTACCAATAAAATATATATTTGTATATATAAATTGATAAATAAATAAATTATCATTATTATTTTATAATCAACTCATATTTTTAATTTTATGTTTAATGGATCACATTTTATTTAACCACCATGTCTTACTTTAATGGATGTTGAGGTATTTTTGATAGTGTTTAGTGGTAAAATTGAGATTAAGGGGAGGAATGTTCTTCCATAGTTAACATTCCTACTATAAGCATTATGTCAAAACATGATGATGTTTGTGACACCATGATTTTTCTTTGGAGACCTATGTCATGACATATGTACATCCCATAGCATGGGTCCATATATTATGATATTTAGTTTCTATGTTGTTCCTTTCGAGGAGACCCTTCATGGGGTGATAATCATTTTTTCACGACGTGAATAGTTTTGGGAATGATTTATTTGTATTAGAAACTATCCATTTATAATTTAACATTCATCTGGATTTAATATAATTACATACTAAATTTTTCATTTTTTTGGTAATAATGTAGTCGATCATTACATATCATTAAAATATGGAGGTTGATATCCATGAATATATTGTATGTTAGATTTATGTTTCATCATCTTTATGTCATTTTTTGATGTTTATATGTGATTATCATATTGATGGGTGATGGATGGGGGGGAATTCTATGATTTTATTGTGTTTGAAAATATAAATGTTATATAATAAACCACACAACAAAAATCGTTTTTCCATCAAATAAGTAGTTGTTAACAGCATGAAAGGGGGTGTGTTATGGGGAAATCATGTTGCGGTCTTCATATTTTGGTTATCATGACGTGATGAATAACTATTATTCCATAAAATTATGTTTTAATTTTCCACCAACAAATGTAAGGTGACATGTAAATTCTTCCTATTTATTGCTTATTATCATGAACCATTAGAATATATGAGAATATTTTAATTGATACTAAGACCTTGTGATCGATTCCTATACATTTTTTTCATGTGATTATGATTATTGATCCATTATATATAAGTTTTCCACCTATTTTTTAAAATATTATATTTACCCTTCTTTCCATGCTATTTCAATTTTTCCCAGTCAAACATTTAATATTATTTTCAATAATCATTATAGTATTAGTGAAGGGGAAATGTACATATGATTTATAAATTTCACTTCGGGTTTCGATTTGGTTCATTTCATGAATCCTTACATTCTTGTCTGATGATCATTAAGTATTCATATTGAATAATGATATTAATAAAATTATAATATGTTTTTTATATATAAAAGGGACTATAATTATTTATATTTTGTTATAATATTATTTACGTTAACCTAATGATGATAATAATATGAAATTAATATTTATATGATAAATAACGGATTTTTTGAATCCAATGTGATTTTTACTTTTATCCTTGATATTTCAATGTGTTATTTCATAGATAGCGTGATTGATTTATATTTCAATTAAAAATTCTAAGATTTTATTTTTTTATCTTCTTGAATTTGTTAAAAATGTAAATATGGAATGGATAATGAAATAAAATTACATTTTTTTTACATTTCATCTAAAGGATGTTTACATTATTAAATGATTCTTAGGAATATAATTTTTGTACTTGTTGAATCTTTTCATAAGTACAAAATATTTTGAGTTTCAATTTAAAAATAGATCATAATAATTCAATTAATAAACATGTTAATGAATGATAATGATTGATATAATTAGATACCAGTGGTGAAATTTATTCAAAACATTATTGTTATAATATTCCAACATTCTAAAAATGTTGAATTTATTACTCCCCAAAGTATATTATTGTTCAAATTAGGATTTGACTCCATTTTTTTATATAAAATTATTGCTCCCTTTAATTTAATGTATATGAAGCAATGTATAATTTCATTATTTGATTAGGGGGTTATATTTTCACAGTAATTGTAGTGGCCAGATGCATTTAATGGTTTGGATAGTGTCAAATGATAATGAATATGATAATGAAATAGTCTTTTTAGGCTTAGAGTCTTGTATGGTTTTTGTTATATATATTTCATAGGTACTGAATTATTATTAATCATATCTACTTTTTTATTGAATTATGGGTGAATCTCAATATTGATATTAGATTGGTGGAGTCATAGAATGCTCAGAATAAGCGAATTCCAATGAAATATAAATGAACTAAAAGGAAGGTCTGTCATTAACGGTAATGATATATTGAATAATATAAATTGTATGGTTTGGGTGAATTTGTTTAAGGGATTGGGAAATTAGTTTTTATTTAAAATGTTGAATATAAAATCACAATATTATTTGATGGTTAACGTAATTGATAAATCACAATTGATGATGGATCATTATAAATGATTTGTCAATAAATTATAGTAAATTATTAATGATAATATTGAAACTTAACGCCTTTGTTCTTAGTGTTCCAGTTTTGTAGTCCATAGAAGTGGATGTTCAGTTGTAATAGTGGATTTTAACTAAATTTTGAGTCTATGTTATTCTAGTTTCACATAAAATATTTATGTATTGTATATCAATTATATATTTTTATCATGTAATCTTCATAACTATGTTGGTAGGGGAAGCCATTTCCCATCTTCCACATTGATTCATGTTATTAACCCGTCTTTTAGATTATTTGGGATTCAAGGGACTGATTAATCCACCAAACCATATCTTTGTACAATTATAACATGGTGTATAAAAATATATATGGATTATGGTGTCATAGAATATATGTAATGTCCTAAAAAATGTTATAATGGATCTCAATGATTAAATATATGTCTATTAGATCTGTGAGATCTTATAGTAATAGAATGAAAAGTATTAGGATGTAATTACTTACAAATATTATATATTTACATATTGATGGTTTGTGAGGAATTATGGTATAATATATATTTTCATGGTATGTGATGTTTCTTGATTTTACTATGTTACTATGAGGATCTGATAATTATGTGGTTACATTTATGATATGTATGTCATTGTGATATGGATGTGATATGTGTTTGCAGATTTAAACTGTGAGTTATGGAATATATGGGAACATGGAGAGGTATTATGGTGGGGTTTAAGGATATTTTTTCATTGGGAAAGTGGATGAAGGGTAGCTTTCTTCTATAAGTTTATATTTTTTATTTTATAACCCACATCTGTGTGAGAATAATTTTAGTTTTCTATAGTGTGGATATGAATATATGTCCCATAATTTATGTCTCTTTCATATTTTATGTATTTATTTATTAGATAATTAATAATAATCTTTCACATTTTAAAAATATTTTCTGTAAAGTAACCTTTATTCTAAAATTTTATACGGATCATTATATATAAATCATATTTTATCACTTTGAGAGTGTGTTTGTAATAGGTTTAGGTATCCCAAGATCTTAGAGGTTCTTCATTTTTTTGTGTATATGGTAATTATTTTAGGTTATTCGGTCATTAAAGTTTTTATATATGTTTTTTATTACATGAAATTCATGTATTAGGATTGGAAAATTATTTTTACAGTGTTGGTAGGAGGTTTTCGTAACACCCTAGATTTTACTATGTATTTACCCTTTAAATAAATACATCATTGAATAGATTATTTCACACACAACACTGATAAAAAATAGACCATGATATATTTTATTGATACAAAATATAAAATTCTCATAAAAAGTACTACATTATGATAATTCAATAGGAAACATTAAAATGGAAACTATAAAATAAATAAAACAACATTTAAATAAAAGTCCAATGAACTAAATATATTTTTTATTGTGGTTTCCATGGAAGATAAACCAAACTATTATTTCTTAGTAAATAATTAATAAATTATAATTACAATATATTATTTGTCAAATATGTAATTTAATAGTATGAATGATTATATAGATCCATGTAAGTTAATATATATTAATGCAGTATTACCAATAGATATATTGTTATTGTATTTATGGTCATTGGACATTTTATCATTAAATATAATGATTTTTGATATATATTAATTGTTTATACTGTTATACAAAAAGTATATTGATGTTGAGAAATTATATGTAACAAATAAAATGTAATATAATTTACGAATAAAAAATAATTATAGAATGAAAAAATAAAAAATAAAAAACAAAAAATATTTTATAAATTATATATCATTATTATTATTTCCATGATGAATGATTTGATTTATAAATGAAATTAAAATATATATTCTAATACTATTAAATTTAAATAAACTTTAAAATTAATTGACATATAATTAATTTAGATAGGATTTAATTAGAATCATTTATTAATAATAATATTTTATCTCAACATTGAATTTTTTTATTTTCATAATAGTAAATTTAATTAATAACTTTTAAAGGATTAATATAATAAAATGATCAGTTATTTAATTAAATATATTAATATTCATTTGATTGGTAATTAATATGAATAACGATTATGAACTCTTAATAATTAAAAAGATGATTTTGTAAAAAAACATATTTTTTATATTTTATGTTTATATATATATGCTAAAATTTTCATATTTAGAACATAAATTATATAAATCGGAGTTCAAATGTTTTATCATAAATTCCAACTTATTTAATAATTTTAATTTCTTTTTAGGCATAAAATAATCTACCATGGTAAAAGATGAATTTCCATGATAAAATTAAAATTCCATTAAAATGGTTATACTATTATGTAATATATTAAAATCTCATGAAATATTACCTAAAAACATTCTATATGCTCGTATGAATGAACCCTATACATTATATTTCCACTTTATATCCACCTTTTCATAATAGTTTGTACTTAAATGTCAAGGAATGAATATTTCGAAAATATTTAATCACAAAATCACATATAATTGGACATAATATATATCCCTCCCCCAAAAAACATGTAATTCTTTTGTGTCTCTCTTAATGGACCATTTTTATTTTATAATGACATTTTATATTTTGTATATTTTTATTCCAATAAGGAATTTATATCCTTCTTATTGAATAATTTCCTACTGAGAAGGAGTGAATTAACCAATATAAATATAAAAATACCCTCTATGATTTATAAATTACATTCTCATCTAAAATATTTCAAAAGTTATATAGATTATCTAATTATGTTATATTGACATATTTATTTTGGTAATAAAATTAAATTAATAGTATATTACCCAACACTCATACTCATTCAATTGTAAAAAAAGTTTTTGTATAGGATGGTTCTTCCACATACATGAACCATGTCATAAAAACATCATAATATTCATTATGAGTGAGTCAAAATACATTAATCATGGAAATATCAGATATAAATAATTAACTTTTTAAATAAATTTTCTTCCGGTTTCTTTAATTATCTAAATTTTTTTAATTATAAATAATATTTTGATAATCAGTAAATTACCCAAATCATTCTGATGATAGTATTCAGTTTCAAAAACCATAAAAATAATTTACATGAATTGAACATCATATTAAAAAAATAACATGATCACAGTGATTTAAAAAATATTAATTATGTGGGAATGATCTATTTATCAATTATTTGGGATTGACATCACTATTATGATACATTAATGAAACAATACAGATTAGTAACATTTATTGACGAATATAAAAGATAAATAAAAAATATATGTGAAATGTATTTTTTAATTGAATATTATAAATTTTTATATATATGAACAATGTTATCAAATAATATAATAATATTTAAATAATTATTATAATGTAGTATAAATTAATTTAATGAATGTTTGATGTAATAGTGAGGGTTTGTTTTTCATTTTTAATTTTAAATCGAGATATTCTATGTCTGGATTTATATTTCAGAATATATAATTCGAATTCTATCTATAAACTTCGAAATTTTATTCTAATATGGTTATTTCTATTTTAGACGACCTTATACAATTACATTTCATTTTGGTTCAAAAAATATTTTAAAGGATTCATGTAAGAGTAACCAACCATATATATTATTTCGGTCAGGAATATATTTACTCCATGTCCTTAATAGTAATATTATATTATAATTTTCAGTATACCTAATTCTCTTTTTTATTAAGGTATATTTTTTTTGAATTTATATTTTATTAATTTTTGTATGGTAATTTTATACCAATATTTACTTTATTTAAATATATATTAAAAGTGATATTTTTTAAAAATGTTTTCAACATGATCATATTTTCATACCATAATATTTCTTTTAACTTAAAAATTGACCATTATATTTTTTTGATATTCCAAATTAATTTTTATTATAATTGTTTTATAAAAAATATTATTTTATAATAAATGTTATGAAAATGTAACATGAATTTTTTTCTATTTCACAATTTTATTTATAAATAAATATATAAAGTATTTTTCAAATATGTCAACATCCTTTAATGTCTATTATGATTCAGTGGGGATATAATCTAATTATTCCATCAATATTTAGTCTATAGAGGGATTATGAACATTAAATTATAAAAATTTCATGAAAGTAATTTAATTCCAATTTCTATATTAATCTTATGATGTAATAAGAAATGTTTTCATATTCTTATAGAAAATATATGTGTGGTTTTCCATTATGTGTCGGGGGTATAGTATATCTCTAAAATTAATTTTGCAATGTGTTTTATATCATTAGATAATATGGAATAATAATTAAGCCAATAACCAAAGGTTCTTTTTCAAAAAATTGATAGGTGGGACATTAAATTAATAGCCCCCCAATTATTTTGATAAATCCATATATCTCACGGGTTGATATATCTAATATCGATATGTAGAACCCATATAATATGGGACTTTGTCAAATATGTGATGATGGTCTGGATAATGATCCTTGACATAAGAAATTATTTTTTAAAAAAATGTATATATAATATTATTATGCATATATTTTTTTTTCTAGGCACATGTTTTTTTACTCATGTTTATAAAGTAGTATTAATCAATTCTTATATGATTCAAAAATCATAATTTAATGAATCATGTTTGATAATGTATGTTTTATTGGGTATGATTCCCTAATTTTAGTTCGATTCACATTGATAATTTTTCTATACAGATATTCCCATCTAACACTCACATATGGTGTTTAATTGTTTAATCTCTTTATATATATATATAAATCATCTCATCTCAAAATTGTCATGTATAAATTTCCAATATTATAATGATTAATATTATGTATGAAATTCATAAATGGGTATCATTTTACATGCTTATTTGAGGGAGATGTTGATGTTTTTTAAAACAATTTGGTTTTTTATATCACATATAATTACTACAAACTATTGGGTTTTTGGATGTGATTTGTTACGAGATGTAGAGGTTATATTAGGAATGTGATTTAATATATATGTAAGTTGTTCTCATGTTATCTCAGTTGGTATCACACATGGTTTTAGATATTTTTGGGGATTAAGATATATACAATAAAAAAAGGTAACCCAAAAAAACAAATGATGAGATAAAAGTTATTTAGGATGAACCTAAAATTCTATAGATTGAAATGAAGGTGTCATGGTTTAGTATATATTAAGACTATCCTTCAATGAAAAAAGATTGATTAACCAAAATATTATTGTTTAATACTTATTCTAATCTATTTATATAAATATTTGAATTCATTAATCTTGATATTGGGGTGGTGTGGTATGAAATATCAATTTAGAAAGCATATCATTTGCGTCTAGTTCTAGGAATTCATTCATATTAGAAATCATCTTTATGAATATTTTTACCTATCCCCATTGTCCCGAAATTAAATAATCATCTATAAATCCTAATTTTATAATGATTTCATCTCATCCATATAACTCTATACTGATAAATATCATATTATCCTCCAATTAAGAGAATTTTATGTGACATTTGAAAATAGTTATCTCTCACTACATATAGCCCATATAAATTTTTGAGATAGGTATTTCAGATTTCAAATAATAAGGCATCCCTTCAACATCTATCATTCACTATTATAAAAATATGATTCATTATCCAAAATCTTACATCGTTGTTTTCAAAAAACAACTTCATAATGGATTTAGACATATTTTTACCATGGGTTTCTAAAAATATTGGTGTTAAGTATATTATTAAAATTTTTATTTCAATTAGTTTCCTTTAGAAATCGACACTAAATGATTTGTGAAAAAAAACCTTAATTTTTTTTAAAATAATATTTTTGAAGAATGGTTATTTTTTAAAAAATTAACTTGTTTTTTTAAATTATTCGATTTGTTCTAGTAAAATGATACGCCCATTGTTGACAAAATTTATTTTACATGCATCATCTATTTTTACAAAAATGGACACTAAAAATTTTATTTGGGAATTAGCTATTATAGAATCATATAACGAATATTTTTTTTAAAATACCATTCCATAGGTTTTCTCTAAACATAACATCCAATGTGTTTAAAAGTGAAAATTTTACGGGTTTTACCTAATTCATCCATCTCTCTTTTTTTCATAAAACCTTAAAACCCATGAAGATCGATGTCGAAACCCATTTTATCTCTCCCAATAATCTGCATTGATCTTATTTTCAGAATAATTTTCATAATTATGCATTTCTATTGAATCCTATAAGATATGCATTACCTTTATTCAGCCCACCAATCTCCATTATTTTATCCCTAATATCATTGGAATTCCACTCTTAACCATGCTTTGTTATTTTCAATCAGATGTTCATCAATCCTGATTTTGGATCTCTATATAAAATATTTGTGGTCTAAATATCTATATTTTGTAAGTGGAATATTTATTTTTTAATTTTAGATTTTTTTTTAAATTTTTTATTTTTAAATAGTATCAATTTATTTTTTTAATTGAATCATTGTCCAATTATATTGTATTATGGTTATAATATGTTTTAGAGTATAATGGTATTTTTCATAAAATATGTTTTTTTTCTAATTTTATAATTTTTATTATTTGTATTTTCAGTAATTTATTAACATTTCATTTGTTACATATTTTATAGTTAACACTATTTGTAATTAGATGGTTAATGATAAATATAATAATCATAATATAATTGTTCTTAAATTAGAGTATCTATAATGTAATGCACCCTTTTAAATTTACTTCATTATACAAATTTTTACTTGACTTATTCAATTAAAAATATTATTTCTAAAAAAGCATTAAATACAATATATTTTGTGATTATATAATAGAAACAATTAAATTTATTTGAATTAAATAATTCACACATTTATAATTTGAATAAATAAATTAAAATAAATATGATTACATAGTATAAACTATATGTCATATTTTATTGTTATTTAATTCAGTATTTGTGAATTCTATATTCACCACATTTAAATCACTTGTATTTAATTATTAAATTATATGTTTTCATCATTTTGAATTTTTTGATCAAAGATTTATCATATAAATCGTTAATATATAGTTATGATTATACTTTTTGTTGTAAATTATTTGTATATATATATTATGAATTGTTTATATGTTTTATTATATTGCCCTTTTACAAAGGGATGGTTGGTAATTAATGGGTTTTCATTGGATAAATATGAAAGGAACAACTGATTAATATGAAAAATTTATTGATGATTTCTTATAATTATTTTTAAAAAATTACTAAAAATATTATATTCTTTTTTGACCACACATGAAGTGTTTGAATATCAGAAAGAAAAATTACATTGAAAAGAAAGATCATATTAATTGTTATATTATTTAAAATAATTTCACATAGTGGATCTATAATTGTGAAAATGTTTAAATTCAACATCTATTGTTCAATATTACTCATGAGGTATAGATCCATATTAATTATTTAATTCATGTTATCGGTATTGAAACAACAACAAAACTACAGAATGATTGTATATATATAATGAAAAAAATACTATATGTTTTCACTAAATTGAAATTGAATTCAGTCATTTTAATATAATTCCACTCGAATGCATGAAATAGGTGGATTTATAAAGTTTTCTCCACATTCCATGATCTATAAAAAAGAAACATTTAAAAGGAAATGATCTTCTAGATTAAAATTATGAGGAAAGGATAATATTATTTCCAATAGTATTGTGGAATCAAAATATATATTTTTTACTCTATTATTTTGTGTTATAAAGTAATCAATATGAATATTTATCAAAATATCCTAAATGTGGGACATCATGATATAATATTGATGTAAAATTCGACTATGATATATTCTCATGTAACAAACCCAAATGGTTGACTTTATAAATTTTTTACATTATAATAATTCCTCATTTGAAGCATCTATTTGAAAATTAAAATGATGAAAAATGATAATTTGGAATACAAATGACTGTTTATGGGATGCAAACATATGTAACCTTTATAATTCACCATAATGGAAGGGATATGCCCAACGAAATTTCATATTTTGAATGTGAAGTTACAAATCCTGTAATGAGACAGTTCATTGATGGAATGAATAAATATCTGTGTCTTGGTATCCAATGTGGTTACTATCCTATTTTTTGGGTTTTTTTTCAATATGTCCCTGTGGATATATATGAATATTAAATATGACAGTATTTCCTTGATGATATTTGTAACAAAACAACCAAGAAACGACATTGATGTGTATATTTAACCATTTGCTTATTATTATAAATATTTACAAGATAAAGGTGTAACAACTTACATTGTAAATAAGAAATAATATTTTTTTGGGTTTTGATAATATTCTCTATAAATAAATTTCCTTCATATAGAAATATATTTGTATACAATATTCCGGTATTTAAATCATGTTAAATTTTTGAGGAATATAATTCCTATTATCAATTGATGAATTAATAAATAATATAATAAAATGGTATTTGGTGATTTAAAAAATGGATCATCATTTTCATACATTAAAAAAGAAAGTTTAATAGTTTCCCTAAATATAATAACCGTATAAAACCATTGTCATTTGAATAATATCACGAAAAAATGGGAAATACATATTTTACATTTGAAAAATAATGGTTATTTAGTCCATCAAAAATAATATAGAATAAATAGTATATCTTATTCAAGATACCTAATTATATATTATTTTAGATAAAACATAACATCGATGTTAATCTCATTGAAATTAAACATATGTGATATTTCAGTTGGAACATTGTTAGAAATTAATTAAAAGACAAATAATGTATTTCACGCCATATTGTACTTCATATTTGTGGGAATATGTTTAGTGTTGTTACCCACATTTAATAGAAATTGAACATAATTATTACAGTACTTTCACACAATAATAAATTTTACGAGGTTTAAAATTTTTTATTTTATTAATGATAATACAACACATGATAGATATTATTTAAATTTATTGAATTCGGTGTTATTAAATAAATTTTAATTATTAATTATGAAATTTTATGATTACAATGTATTGATGTAAAAACTATTATCCGTCACACAAACATGTTATTATATTGATACCTTTTAGAAATAAAAACTTTTGGGTGGGTGTAATTACATTATATTTTTATTAAATATTTTCCATAAAATAATTATATTTCATTGGTATCTTTTGTTTCACCGAACACCTAGTTTAAATGAGCTGTTATATGATATCCAAATATTATTAAACTAAAATGAATTTTATAATGTATTTATTGAATTTTATTTTATGAATAGAAATAACCATATTATAGAATATATTTATTTATTTATTAATAGAAAATAAAAAACTATTGTTTAGTAAATTAATTTTTTTTCATCAAAAAGGGTTTTCTTTATAAAAAATATTCAATTATACAAGAAATAAATTTAATTAATTTTCAAGAATCATGGAAATTCATTTGAGATTTTTTTGGAAATCATCCACTTAGAATTAAATTAGACAGTATTTTATTGAATTTTATATAACGAATTGACATTTTAATGGATTGTGCAAACTACTGTTTTAAATAGAAAATAAAATTTTCATATAAAGTTTTTATTAATTATAATTATATGATGGATTAAGAGTAAAATATAATTCTTTAATTTTTATTCTAAATTAAATCATATAATTTGTTTAATTATTTTTATATAGTAATTTATCATGAAAATGTTGTATACTTTAAATTGGATTTTTTTAAAAATTGTTATTCATTGTAATTTTCATTGTTAATGTTAAATTATATTTATCCAATTCAATTTTTAGATGATTGAAAAAAGGATTTCATATATTGAATCTATAGTTTTATGTTTATTAAAAATAACCCTTTCATTTTTGTCAACTTGAATAGAAAACATAGAACATTTCATTTCCACATAAAAGGTAATTATTGTAATTTAGAGTAGAAATAATATGATAATTACTATTAAATTCATCTAAAACTTTTACCAAATTTACTATATGACACCTATTATCCCATAATCATCTGGGGTCATAATTTATGAACTTTTGGAGCCAAATGGTTTACATTAATTCACTTATAGTATTTAATTAACTAATAAGTAGAACATTTCATACTATTGTCTTTAAAAAGTATACCATTTATAATATTATTTTATTTAGATTGTTATATTTATTCGTAAATTTTAGTATGAATGTTGAAATATATATCTTCATTATGAAAATTTATTTTTGAATTTTCGGGAATATTAATTACCTTAAATTGATATAGAATAATGATGTTTCAATTATTTACTTAATGGAAAAATAAAATAAATAATTATGAAGATATTAATATAAATATAACTTCATATATTTAAAGTAATACAATAATTATCCAAATTATTGTGGAATTTTTGGGATACAATAAGATAGTTTCTTTATTTAACTAATTGTTTTTATGTTTACATAGTCTAGTTAATTTATTATATAAAATTTGAAATTAATGATATTTCATGAATACAATGTTTTAATAAATTATGTAAAAATAATAATTTATATACACAAATAAGATATGATTTGGTCGAAAATGTCATCCCATATGCATTTATATGCAATTTTCATCATTTTTAACTAAACAAATTTATAATTTTTTATTGATTTTAGAAAGTCTAAAAATCTATATCCTTCTATATGAATACCACCCACACCATCCATTATCCTCACATCATCCAAGCCCTCAATTGATCAAAATTTATTAAAAAAATCTTCTCTCCACAATATCAATATATATTTTCCTTTGTCCTCACCAAATACCAATTTTCCAAGATCCTCAATGGATCATTCAATTATGAGATACTCAAGAGGTAACATTCTAAAACTACCTATTTTATTCATTTTTCTACTTCTAACTTCTTCTCACCAATTTCATCAATCAAATAATAATAAATAAAATATTATATATATAATGGAATTTTATATTTCACATGTAATATTTTTTCTCCAGCCCTTTTTCTCATATCTAATAGTTTAATGAATGGAAAACATTTTTCAAATTATGGTGATTAAATGTCTTTAGGGATAATGAGTTTTCATTTTCCATTAACACCTTCAAGTATTGTTGTAATAACATTATATAGTAAAATTGAATAATATGAAACAAATGTGTGCTAGTGGTAAAAACCATCAAAATAATCCAATAATTTATCAATACAATATTATCGAATGATTCCTTATAATGTTAGAATAATTATATCATGGACTATATTAAAATATGTAATTGTATTGATATAATTTCATATCGACTATAGAATAGTATTACTATTCTATAAGACCATACATAAATAGAAACATGTGAACTGAATATGAAAACACGAAATTAACAATCCGGAAATGAAGAAATTAAACCTTATAACTTATTAAAATGTCCATAAATGAAATTAATAATATTATAATAAATAATATAAATGTGTTATATGTTCTTAATTATGTAATTAAGTTATATATTTTTATTATCATTGATATTAATTAAAAGTGTTTAATGATTTCATACATAATTTAAGTGATCTCTTTGAACCATCAAATTTTCATTAGGTTAGGTCTTATCTAAATTAACCTCAATTTTTCTATTCATTGGTCATATATAAATATTAAATATTCCATGTATATATAAAATCATTTCCATATATATTAATTCATCTTCATTTTATGGGTAAGTACATGTTTTTAATGTTTCCCTTTACAGTTCCTCTCATTATGAAAAAAATGTTTAATGAGAACATATCTTTTTCAGAACAATTTTCAAGTATAATTCATAATATAGTTTATGACTCCAATATTTTTCAAAATAAATTTAATTTATTATGAAAAAATACTTTAGTTCGTTTTGGGTTTAACGAAAATAATTATGTGCTTATCCATATTATATAATCTTTTTTATTTTCTCTAAATACACACTAAAGTGTCGTATTTCTAAAGTCACATAATCAAATTTTTAATGTTTGTTCATAATATGTAATTTATTAGTCATGCTTAATTACTATATTTTATATATGAATTTTCAATAATGATTTAAATCCATTATTTAAGGGATACAGTAATGATATTATCTTTAGTTAGGCCTTATAACATGAATACAAAACGCATTTCATTCCATGAGTAACCCTTATGTGTATTACTTCTATTTGATGATTTATGTGACACACAATTAGATGATAATTTTATGATGTGTGTGATTATATAGTTCTTTAATGTTGTAGGTTCTGGTTTGGTCTCATGAAATGTTATGAATTTTATTAGGTAGTAATCCTAATCCATTATGATACTACACACTTAATTTGATATAGTCATTGTAGTTAGCCTCAACTCATTATTATGTCATGTTATATGTTTCCTCCACATTACTATGTTCAAATTATCATATTATTTAATTATCAATATATCATGCATGTATAATTTATTTATGATCCATGCATTTTATTTTCTCTTATGACGTCAAACACATTTGTTTTTCTTCATTACCATGTTTATTACCGTATTAAGACTATTGTATTATCCATTTTATTTATTTATTCCCCAGGTTATCATATCTAGATAAAGGTTAACAAATGTATTTAGGATATAATTTCAATATATTTTTTTAAAAATTTTACTTCCATGATTACTAATAATTTACATAGTCATCCTAAGACTCTATAATTATCCATCCTTGGATTGTATTTCATGGTTAATTATGCCTTTAAAATCATTTAAAGGCCTCTAATTTTATTATATTTTAATTTTTCTATTAATAGGATGAAAATGGAAAACTCTTGATAAAAATTAACATGATAGTAATTGTGATGATTTACCTAATTTGATTCCAATCATGATGGGATTAAGAGAAGGAAACTTCATGATAGTTTGGGAATATCTAGCTGACGTTGTGATTAATAATATGAATCATGTGTAACACCAAACATATCCTAAGAATGATATTTTTATTGTAGAATAATTAATTTAAAGAAGGTCATATATCATTAGTGCATCCTCTGATCGTATCCTTTCAGAATAATGAATTAACTCTATTGAGAATATATTCCAATTCTTATAGTGATAGGAGGATGAGATTGTTGTTTTTCCTATCTAATATCTGGAAGTAGATATTGATTAGTAAGTCACAATTATCACGAACAAGAAGTCATATGATTAAATCTATTATATATATTTTGAAGGATTCAATAATTTTTTTCGTTAAATATTTTCACCGAACACACAATCTTTAGATGGAGTGGGAGATCCTTAGACTGATGAAAAAGTAAGAAGAGTCTATCAGATAAAATGTTAAAAAATTTACTATTATTTCATGATAATATTCTAGGTTGGTAATTAATATAGAAATATCTATTGCTATCTTATTTATTGCATTAAACCATTTTTATGAAAGTAATAGTAGATTTGATACATAAACATCAATGAGAAGCGTGTATTCTGTGACATTATTATTGGGATAGAATTTAGAGAATATCAGGGGTCTCATGGACTCAAAAATATACATAGGATGACACTGTTTAATATGAGAGTCCCAATAGATAAATATTATGGTATAATGAATACACAACATCACACAGGTCAAATATTTGGGTTGAAAAATTTCTGGAATAGTTTGAAATAAAACTGTGAGATTCATCAAATGTATATGACATGGTCAATAGTATAATAATTTAATAATGGATATTAATAATCCCACAAATTTTAATACTTAAAAAATTATAGATCATCACTCATTTTATTTAAATGAATTTCAATTTACAGATATATGGTCATTACTCTAGCTTATTACCAATGCCAAGTGTTTTAGAAGACAATAAATGATAAAAACCCTTAATCAATGTAGGATGGGAATATTATATCACATATAATGAGGTAGATCCCAAAAAATATGTGGAGAAACGTATTTTGGGCATTCATTAATGAATAGTGATCATAGAATCAGATTCTAGTTTTAAACATTATTTTTATATCAATCCTGCTCAGTAGAACTATTTAAATATCACAAAACCAATTGAGGTTGTTTTTATCTGTGAGAAAAGAGAATGGTGAAATTTTTTCATATAAATTATACAACCCATCATAGTTTAATGTTTATGTATTGAACCTACTGAAAAATATAATTTAACTTCATTTAGTGGAGTTTTAATCTATAATGGGTGGGTATTATCAATATTTTTATAAAGAGTAAATTAACTCTCAGGATATTGAGATCACACATCATATATATAGGAATCCTCCAACCATGTAAAAATATAAATAGGTGTATTCATATCTCTTGAATAATAAAATCATGTGTTTATATTACATAATTATGATAAAAATTATATTTTTCTAATTATTGAGACAAATTAGATGATCATTCATGAATATGTACCCATTTTATTGGACTATGTTGATTGGTTCCCTAAAACATTTCATGGCCTTCCTCATAACTGAGGGGATGAGTTTTCAATTGAACTCATATAGAGATCACTACCAATATCAAATAATCCACATATAATGGACAACCATTGATTTTTAATAATTGAAGAATTATTTATATGAGATTCTGAATAAGTGATTAATTTTATAGAGTGGTTCACTTTGTGGTGTGTTGGTCCACATTACTAAGAGAATGTTTAGATCAGTGTGACTATTCATTGATTGCCGTGAGTAAAAAACATGATAAAAAAAACAAGTATCCCCATCTATAGGTAAAAGATTTGTTCGATCATCTATGTTGGGAAAAATATTTATCTAAAATTTATCTTTGATTAGGATATCACCAATTAAAGATTAAGAAGGAATCATTTCCAATTAAAACCTTTCTAATGAGGTATAATAATTATTAGTTCATATTGATTCCCTTAAAACCCACTAAATATCTAAATATATTTATTTAAATAATTAATATATAATTTTGAGATTACATTAAAAATTTGGGAAGACATTTTAGATTATATTACGATATACTCCATGAACAAGGAGGAGCATGATGAGTATTTGAATACTATACTAAGGAATTTGTGGAGGGAGAAACTATATAAATAGTATATTAAATGTATGTTATAAAAGTATGAATAATAACTCTTGTGGAATCTTATAACTAGTAAAGGGATATTAATGGATCCTTCAGTGATAGTGTTAATGGGGGGTTCCCCAAACAATAATTTATAATAGTTATCTATAGTTTCCATTGTTTAGATGTGAATTAACTATATTTTATGTGGAAGATTTCACAATTATAAAACACACTAACCATGAAAAAACAAAAGTGAATAAATTTTTTCTATGCTATTTAATGTGAAGACTACTTCTATGAGTCAATAAATAGTCTTACCACTATAGTAGTACTTAAAATTACAACATGTGGGGTACAGTTTATTATATATAGTGATTCATAATATAAGGGATTATTATTTTTTTGGATGGAAAATGATAATGTCATTTCCTATCAAATAGGGCATCTGATTGTTTATTAGAAAAACTATTGAATGCATGATTCAGAGTTGGTTGATGTGATAATTATATAGAAAATTGTGCACCATTGTCCCCATGGGATGAAATTTTAGAGATATAAAGGTGAAAAAAGCTTTAAATATGTACTCACACATACACATTTTAACATTCTCTAGAAATTATGTTTAGATATTATTAAGGATTATGACCACTGAATCCACTAATATCCTGATATGGTGTATAAATAAGAAGATACTCTAATTACAATAGAACGTGTAACAATATCAATGATCTGAATTGATAAGGATCCAATTTTATTTGATAATAAAATTATATACAAGGGAATTATAAGGGATGTAACATCATCATTCATTTAGAAAAAAATTTCTCAACCAGACCTTATAGAGAAGATAAGGGATTCTTAATGAAATGTTGTGAAAATTTTGAAGAAGGTGGAATCAATCATAGATTTTAAATCTTTAGACTTAAAAATTGATGAGGATAGAGTAATAATATATGGATCAGAGTTATATGTACCATAAACTCCTATGATAAATTGTGATATTTAGAATGATTTATAGAAGATATATTATCCAATTTACAAGGGAGTTCAATGATGTATTGAGATCTATGAGGTAACTATTTGTTGGACAATATGAAGAAATAGTTCAATGAATATAAATCAAAATTATTGGTATTTCATAAAGTAAATCCTAAAAGGAAAATTTCTAATGGGGTTATCAATCAATTACATAATACGTCCTATAAATGAAGAATATCACCATGTATGTTTTTACTAGACATATAATGAAATCCTGATGAAATGATGATATATTTGTTATTGGGGCTCATTATAAAATGATATATCCATGTATATCAATTAAATAGAACCACTAACTAAATAAATATTTATAGGTATACATCAGAGGAGTGGTTCGTTTTCATGGCATATCATTACTGATTTTATCTAATTAAATGAGATAATTACAATCATATTCTAGAATTGTCTTCAATAATATATATACATAGATTTGAATTTCAGTATGACTTCTCCCCCTAAAACAAATTTCCATTCATTGTGAACAATTTATCCAAAAGAATACATTTTTAGAGCATTTTCAAAGGACTTAAAAGGAGTATGGGATCATCCTATTCTATGAGTTTTGTTTTCTAACAAAACTAGTATCTACTCAATCATCCAAATGCACCCATATAAAGAACAATATTGGAAAATATGTATATGAATTTCATGATTGGATGAATTTGTAGAAAATAAGTTTCCAGATCTTGATATTTTCTTAGGAAAGTTTGGAAATCTTTAGACCATTATACAATATATCCATCATTACCATTGTTGAATAATGATATATGGATATAATCTTCAATGGGACTAACTTTTAGAGTTAGGAGATAAAGTATTCCTCTACATATATTTATTGAAGATATTTTTTATATTTTGAAATAATTTAGAGCTAATTACTTGGTACATATTACCTTTTGAGATTCTTTATTTTATTAGAGCTATGGCATATCAAAATAGACTACCACCAGCCATATCTCATGTACATGATAATTTCCTCATATCTCATGTGAGGCACTATATAGAAAATCTATCTAATGTGAAGAATTTGTAGGTGTTACTTCTATAAATGATTTTTCTTATGAGGAGTTGTTAATGAATATCTTGGATTATAGAGATAATGTTCTATAAAATAAATACCCTCACCTTTTTTAACCGTAGTACATAGAATTTAATATGGAGGTATAAATTGCATAACGGATGAAGAATGTAGCACCAAATGATTTTTATTATATATGTGGTGCCCCACCCCTAGAAGCTTATAGACAATGAATTATTTAATTATATTAAATGATTATATGGAATCAAATCATAATTGACTAAACAATTTAGTAGACCTTGAAATAAAAATTACATACATGGTACACATTTTACATTCATAAATCGAAATTAATACCTTATACAAAAAAATATGAAATGAACACCATCGTTGGATACTTATTCTATGATTTAGTTTTCATAACCAGGGGAATCGAATCTAAATCTGGGTGATCTAAAACATCCAATAAGGGTCGATTATATGTATAAAATGACAGATCAATGAGATTTAATAAACATATAAATATAAATAACTGAGAACAGATGGAAATAAATCAATAAATTGACATTGAAATATATTCATATATATATATGATGGAAGAATATCAGGGATGAGTAATAAATTACTCTATATGAGTTAAATAATTAATTATTTGGCACCATTATCCCTAAGTACATTATAACAATACCGTAAAGACCATTCATAATACAGTTTATAACACACTAGGTACATATAAATTTGGTTTGGAAAAAATTATTAATATAATCAAAACCATTCATAAAAATGTTAATAAGATACTGGTTACATTCATGAAGTTATTTTCCAACATAACTTCATCACATGATACTACTAATGCATCTAGGGTCTATATTAAAATTTTCTCTAATCAGAGTCATTCCAATTGAATGCATTCTTCATATATCGAATAATCAATTTAACAAATAATAAATATTCCCAATAATCAACTATTAATATTAAATTAAATATTTGTATTTATAAATGTTTCATTAGGGGGTGATAATTTTCAAAAACAAGTATGTATATGAATGTAAATACCATTGAAATATCATTAAAACATTCTATTATAAAATAATCTATAATCATTACAATGTGTCACATACCTGTTTGAAACATTTGTATCATAATCCAAATAATGTTAAATAATTAAATATAACATGTAATATCATTATAGGAAGTTTATTTATTATATAAATTATTATTGGAAATTATATTCCCCTGAATAAAATTTAATTTCTTCATAATGAAAAATAATCCCTAATACAATGTAAATTGAGAACAAATATTTGGCCTTACATTTTTTTTTCGGTGAACATATTATAAATTTATTTATATGGATATTAATAATGTTACTATATTATTACATAACCATATTTGTTTTTATAATATCAAACATTTTTTTATATATTATCTTATTACCCTTTTGATAAAACTCATTCATTGTTTTCAATATTTTGGATATTAATTGCCTAGTTTGATGAGAATGTCTTAACTTATTAGTTGATATTCATATCAGGGATTCATTTTCTATATAATGTATACCAAGAAGAAATTATAATATATATTAATTATTTATGTATATAGAATAAACAATAATCTTTGTATATGATAAATGAAATACACTATTAGTTGAGACATTAGGGTGTACATATACCTGAATGCTCCTTTCATTTCTTTTAACTATTAAAAGAAAGAAATGAAAAATATATTTACGTATATTATAATTCAAGTTTCTTATATATGTAATTTATATTAATTTTATTTTATCAAAACCTCATTTATATGTTCCATATACAATGAGAATGAATCACATTACATAGGAGGAAGTAGTTCACACTTCCTCTAACGATGTTATCGTACTCACATAAACTACTTTTAATACATGTATGTTTTATAAAGGAATTAAATAATAATGAATAAATTATAAAGAAAATATTTATTATATATAAATAAGGTTTCCATCATAATTCCCACCATGGGAGGTGGTAAAGGAAGAATGAATTACTTCGTTTGGTGATGTCGTAGTTCATCATGCCCAAAAACAGTAATTATGTTATCCAATAGAGAGAAGTGTGTTGAATTGTAGGTCTAACAAATAACATAAAATATCTTTTTATTTTGATGAAACTATTTTTTATATAATAATAGAATAATAATAATTGAATAAATGGGAAATTAATATAACTAAATACCGTGATGAATTATGTTACCTATTTAATGGGTATTTCCTTTTGGTTTTAATGGAAGGGAATTCATGGTTGTATTTATTCCCAAAAGGATTATTCTAGGATTCAATTATGAATTTTTAAGATATATATTGGAAGATCATGGTTGAGAAAATGTGGATTGAGAAGGGTGAGGTATTGGGATGAGAAGAGAACCTTTCATAGTGGGGGTGGAGTTGATCTATTGTGAATTTAAAAAGGAATATATTAATGGAATGTATCCTCTAAATGATGTTTCTAAAAAATGTAAAACTAATGGTTTTAGGTTAAAAATGTTATAGAAAAACCTCCACCACAAAAAATATGTTCATTATTATTATTTGGTTCCTTAACATCAATCTTCCCCAATTTTATCTTTTTGGTTTCTATAAAATAATCTCTATTTATAACCTATGTAATTAAACCTATAATAATAAATTAAAGATATATTTTTTATAAAATATAAGAAAACTGAATAAAATATATGATATCTAATTTAAATAATAAAAATCCCATTTTTATTTTAAATTAATTAAAATAAAGCATATGTTATGTGAAAAAACTCTTCTTTAACTTATATGGCAATAAAAATGTTTATATAATCTATTGGTCAATAGGTTTTTTATAAAAGAAAAATTTATAAATTAATAGATGTTATTTGATATTTATTAATATATAAAAATAACATTGAATAATATATACATTTTATTATTTTTAAATCACTTAATGAAATATAATTTATTATTAAATACCATAAATGTAAAATTTTAAATTATATATATAATTTTAATTTTAAAATATCAAAAAATATTAGAATTTAAATTTAATATGTTAACATCATTGTATAATTATTAATTAATCAATGAAAATAAGTAATGATACTAATTAAATCAAATTTCAACACTTTTAATATATATAATATCGGTTATTTTGGAATATTTTTAACTAAATAAGTAATCGCTTGTAATTTCTTAATAATTTTAGGTATCCTATTCTTATAAAAAAATTAATGATAAATAATTAGGATAAAAATAACCCTTTTATCATTCAAAAGTATAATTATAACTGATAATATGATGTTTTTTATATATCTAAATGTTTTAAAAGTGTTAAAGGTAAAGACTGTTACCTTTTTCTATATTTCATTAATTAAATTATCTTATTGGGATAATTCATCAAATATTATCCAAATAAACCCTAAACATATAACCAAGAGGGGATATGGTCAAAATATTCTAATTTATTGGATTTTAGACAAGATTCATGGTAATTTTTCCCATAGAATAATTTATTGGTAGATTTTTTAACATAATTTTTCATTATTCTTGGTAATTAATTTTAATGAAATTTAGTAATCATTTTGGGAAAGAATTAAATATTTCTTTTTAGACCATTTTTATTATATGGATTTAAACTATGAATATATATTATTCAACCTTCAAATATCATATAAAAAAATTAAGAATAATGCTAATACCACATACTTGGTGAGGAAGCGAGTAAAAAAGTTCAAAAGTTCAATAAGTATTCATATAAAATTTCAATTTAAAATTGATTCCAATGTAATAAATTGAATAAATATATTTATAATGGATTATTTTTAACATTATGATTCAATATAATGTATAATTTATCATTAAATTTATTTATATGAAAATGATGTTTTTTTACTAACATGAAATATTATTTTTCCATTCATAAAAAAAGAATCATCTCATGAAAATAACAAAAATAATCCCAAATAAAATATTGAAAATACAAATAAATTTTTTTGTTTTCACAAAAAAATTATTATGTTTTAGAAATTAGTTTTTATATTACTGTGGTACAAAATTTGGTAAAACTCAAACATTCATGTAAAACCGGCTAACCTAGTGTTGTGTGTAGCATATAAATAAATTTGTGTGGCCTATAAAGAATAATAGAAAAAACACATTAAAATATATATAATAATTTATAGGTATATTAAATTATTCCCAACACAATTTAAATTGCACCCTATTATTTTAAACATGATCATTAACATCAATAGAATGTGATATGAAAATATTTCTATGGAAAATATTATATTCTAAATAGCTTAAAAAAAGAATATAATTAATAAAGAGGGAAAATGATATGTGAAGTTCAATAATCTAGTTTCTTCCCTGGTGTTGGTTTGGTTGTTTTTAGTCTCGTTCAGAGTTTTCTTACTCCACACCCCTCTCCGGAGTAAATTTTTGAGTTAAAGCATGCCCACAAGTGTTGATGTTTATTGTTGAGGTGACCTCGTTGACATTATTTTTTGTTTCTGGTATAATGTGTGATAACCTTTTGAAATTTTAATGTGTTATTTCATGGGATATTGAATGGTGTGTTGTCAGAGTTTCTATCATTTGATTATCAACAGTTTGCATCTTGACATTTGGGAGGTGGGATCACATGGATGAGAGATCATTTTGTGTATCCTGAATTTATTTTCTAGGTCCATTTTAAATTTTTGATAGTGCTCTTAATTCTCTGTTATTTTTTTATGTTGGGATCCTCTTTGAGATATGATAGTATACCAGTTATATTTTCTATGAAACCTTGGGATGGAATTTTCATAGGACAAAATCAATATCATGGGGAGAATTGTCACACCCTCAATATTGAAAATTATTTTAGTGTATTATTTTCTAGTTTTAGATATCCTTCGTTTGGGTTTTTGTAGAGTACTAGTTTTATTAATTTAGTTTTTATTGAAAAATGAGTGTCTTGGGATTTGCAGCATCTGAAGCACATGCAAAGTAATGTTCGGAAATTCTTGTAGCACAACTTTGCTAACTAGGAAGCTTTCATAGTGTTCAAAATTAATATAATTTAATATATAATATATAAATTAAAATATAATAAAATGGGAAAAACAAAATTATATTAAAAATAATTGTTTTATCATTAATAATAATGATAATATAATTTTTATGAATAATATTGATAATAATAATAATAATAATAGTTTTACTGTAAATATTATTATTATGATATTTTTAATATTATGACTGTTATTATTATTATTATTATTATTATTATTACTATGAATTTAAGGTCTCTTTTTTGCCGGTGGGAAGAGACCTTGTGGATAGTTGAAAATCGTGTGTTCATACAAGGTACTAGAGTGGATGTTTTCAGAATGGGTAGAAGCTACTACATGGTCCATGAATAGAAGTTGAGAATTTAGGCCCAACCACATCATTTTCTAGCATTTCGATTGAATTAAAAATTAATGTAAGGGTTAAAATAAAATAGATAAATTGAAATAAAAATTTAAAGGATTCTTTAACGAATAATAAAAATATTATTATTTGATAATAATATAAATATTAATATTATTTCTATAAATAATAGTAAGGTTATTAAATATTATAATTATCTTATTATTATATGTGTTAAGAAAATAGTATTCATTAATTCATTAGTATTATTATTATATTAGAATTATTATTAAAATACGTAGGTTTTTTATTTTTTAGGGTTTCATTCCCACATTTCTCCCCTCCTCTATGCACACCCTTCCCCCTTTTACTTTTCCACCCCCCATGCGTGCTTCTTCCCTATGAAAACCTCACTTTGGGGAATTTTCCTTCAAGTTTCCTTGCTCCCCCTCATGTGCCACCCTCTCTGTTCCACTCTCCCTCACAATCAGCTTTTCAATCATTCTTCTCTTTCAAGTGCACACACTTCCCTCCAACAACCCCCTCCTCACAAAACTAGCATTCCGGGTCACTCATTGCTCCCACACTCCCTCAAGTGTGGGTATGATATCTCTCTGGGTATGGTTATGGAATTACCTTCATTACGGGTTTTGTTTCTTGAACATAATGATTTTCTATTTTGTCTGATCTTGATCTGTTGGGTTCGATCACGTTGACTAGGGTTCTTTGCAGGTTCTTTGAGGTGTGGTTAAGGTGTCGTTCAGGTTTAGATGAATTTAACACCATTTTTTCAGAAGAATATTGGTTTATGGAAGGTGATTCCATGCATAATTGTTTTTGACAAATTAATATTTATTTCATTTATGTTTTTTATGTTCTATAATATACATGTGAGGTGAATTATTGGTTTTTGTAATGTTTTGATGCATATTTGGTTTGAAAATTATTTTTCCTTGGTAATGTTAACATTGTTTTTGTTTAATGTTATTTATTCCTAAATAGAAGTGTTCTATAAATTATCTAAAAAATTTATTCAAATTATATAAATGTTTTGAATCATATTGGGGATTGGTTGTGTGGTTCAGATGGTTTTAATGTGTTTTTTTATATGAAATTGTTTGTGATTTTGTAAATATTTTTGGTCCATTTTTGAATAGTTTCTAAATTGTCTAAATGGTTTAATAAATTAATTTTATGAAAATGTAGTATATGGTTTGATTGATCTTGTGTTTATTTTTTAAATATGTTGTGTAATGTGAAATTTGGGTTTTTTCATTGGAAAACCCTTATGCACCACCTGATTTATTTTTAAATAGCATGTCATTGGATTATTAATCTCTTTGTTAACTTAATATAATGCATTGATAATTCATTTTTATGTAGTTAATTTTTAAAGTGGGATTCAGGTTTAATTTTCTTGTAAATGATTGTGGTGCCTATGGAACTTGTTGGACAAATTATTATAATGAGTTTTTAAAATATTTAAAAGTTATGAAACATACTTTTTAACTCTTTTGGTATGGGTATGTTTTCAAAAATGTATTTTTTTTGTTAGGAAATGTTGGATTGGGAAATTTGATGCTTTGTTTATTAATGTATTAGATTTTTTGGTCATTTTAATGTGGTAAATTTGGATAAATCGTTCCATATAGTTTTATTTCATAGTCTACAACATGGTTCAGCCCATGGGGATTAAGAACAACAATTGGCCCTTACCGCAGGCTAGGTCGGGCACCAGGTTGGATGGGAACCAGACTATGCTTATTACATAACCATACATAATCGGAAATTTTATAATGTTACCTAACTGATATTTTTCATGTATTAACTTTAATATGACCTAATTATTCCATATATATATATATATACTTTATTAATGTACAATATTTATTTAAATCCATTATTTATGTTATATAATTATTATATTCCCTTTGTTTTTTCCATATGACATGATTACAATCCAATTTCATTCCATGGGTAACCGTTATTTTTATTCCTTATGTTTCATTCATTACACAACCTAATTATTCTATAATATCTTATTATGGGTGAATTAAGATATTTATCAAATATATTGGGTATTTTTTTGGTCTCATGAGATGTTATATATATGATTAAGGAGTAATCATTATCCATTATAGGTCTCTATCCACCATGTTATATACTCTTGGAAGTTAGAATTTAGTCATGTTTATGACATATTATGTATTTTTGAGACATTTATATTTTTTCTCCATTATCATATAATTCCATATTATTTATTTCATGATTCAATATTTTTATTCATGATTTATTCCATTTATGTTATCATGTTATTCCCTCTAAATCATTGTATATGGTTCATTCACATTTTTATTTCCTTATTGAGATTTTTAGATCATCCCTTTATATTTTCTATTCTCCAAGTTATCTTCTGATTTAATATGTGATAAATGGGAGTTTGGAGCTCATTATAATGATTAATAAAAAGATATTTATTTCTTCTTCCATGTTTTTTGAATTATGCACATATAATTCCAATTAATCATCACTTTTCATCATTATTTCAAATCCATTTTTGGAATATTCATTGATAAAAATATATTAGAGGTGTTGGAAAATTATGGATCATGCATACATTTTCTAACAATTAATTATTTTTCCATTAATTTTTTTTAATACCATGGTTCATTTAGTAATTCAATTTGTTTGACAGATAATAATATGTAGTCTTTTTTATTTATTTTCGATGTATCCTTCTGAAAGATATTCGAAAATTTTGATGTTAAATGTTGAATATATATATCAAGAATAAAGATATATTGTTAAAAACATTATACCGAATGAGAAGAATATGTGATGTTCTAGTTATTTATATGTAGTAGAGAACATTATTCATTTGATGCCATGAATGTTTACATTTTATACATATTGTAGTGCTATTAAAATCTTAATGGTCAAATTCATTTCATGTGATTTACTTATATAGAAAAATTCATATATTTTGATCCACATCGATGAGGTTCAATAATATATATCACCACATATTTCATTATTGATGGTATGATATCTAAAAAAAGAAAAATAGTCGATGATTTAGCATAAACAAATAGTTTTTCCCTTATTTAAAGAGAGATTGAATACATATTTATCTGTATCAAAAATATTAAAAGGGTTGGATGGAAGAAATATCTTAATGTTATTACATGGTCTAGTTTCTATATTAATTATTATACATTTTCGACAAAAAATATATTATGAGAAGTGTATCATTCAATATAGTATGCCAATGCTAATCTCTAAAGTTATAAATTTTTTCAGTTAAATAGATAAACACCATAATTATACATCAAGAATATATTTTGGTGATGAGGATTATATATGGGAAATTTATTATATGAGTTTTCAAGTAACCGATTTTTGTGTAATTGTGTTGATAGTAGTAGTCTTGTGAAACATGATGATTAAATATTTACACTAATTTATTTGAAAAAAGCAGTTTCAAAGATGAATTTGTTATCGTGTAAATACGTTTAAAAGAAATATTTTATGTTATTGAACCATCCAATGATCCATATTCTATCATTTTTCATGAGAAAAATATTCATATTTTAAATGGGGATAATGATGATGTAATGTGTTCTTTTAGGTTTATTCATCTTGTATGTGATTACCAATTGAAAAAAAAATATTATGAAAATATTTTCCATGCTATATGAAATGATCCGGTTAAAGGGATGTAGTAATAAACTATATTACTATCATAATAATAAATAATTATATATCTTATTTTATTTCATTTGATAAAATTTCACGCATAAAAAATATTTAATTTTTTAATTTAGATATATTGAGATACATTATTCTCTGAATTTTGTGTTAAATTATTTTTTCTATTGATACATTATTTTATGACTGAACAACCTGATGTACATCGCAATTTTTTACTTAAATTTATTCATATAAAAATACTTTTTATCATTTATATTTATATTTACAAATTTCCGTCATTTTCATCATATATGAATAAATTATCATATTTTTTAGTTTTTGTTACATATTGTTTTCTTAATAATCATAACAAAGTGAAATTTTTAATTAAAAAATCATGAATATATTTTTTTAGAATCATATACTTGTAATAATTATTTTTAGATATTCACTTTTCTAATAATATGGTGTTCCATGTAATATTATTACATTCAAATATTTAAATGATATACATCGAAACAATGAAATATTTAGAATTTGTATGTCTATATTGTTAATATAAAATATTCAATAATTAGTTTCACTAATGAATGTAAGCATTTAATTTTATTAAAATTATTTTTAGGATGGTTGGTGACTCTCTTACGGTGTATTTATTTACTTCTTTTATAGAGAGAATGATTAATAGGGTGGTTATCATTTGGATTACAAATTTTTCCTAACATTATCATCTATGTGGGGAACTGATGGTGCATATTAATTTAACAATTCTAAAAAATACAATTTCTTAATTGTAATGAATTTTATGAGTTATTTTCTTTTGTCGAGACATTATAGGATTATAATTTTATATTCATGTTTGAATTCCATCAACAATATAAGAAGTTGTAGATATGGGAGTCCATATTTTTAAAAGGCCTAAATTTATTTATATTCAACTCATTTTTTAAATATTATATACTTAATGTAACAAATATTTAATCATTAACTTACACATTACATTTAACATTCATGAAAAAAAATAAATTAATAAATGGTGTCCATAGATAGCAGTTGTTCCATGCAGTGATTTAAAAAAACAGATAAAAAATTATATTTCTGGGATATTATATAATTAATACCCATAAATCATGTATTAATATTTTGATGTAGATAAATTAATTGAATTTGTTTCACTAAGACATGATGATTAATTTATTCTCATAATAATATTTTATATTTTAAAACATCTTTAAAATTAAATAATTTCTTATTAATTCATCTTAATATAGTATGCATAGAGGAGAAATCACTAGGAGTATTAGTGAGATAATATATTCCCCAAACGTATATCATGTAGTGACTATCATAAACTAGAGGAGAAAATGAATGTATAAATTTTTTATACATTAACAAATTAAACTAATAATGTGTTTTAATAGGTCATGTTCATCCCCACACATCTCCCCACATTCCATGAAAAATAAAAATTAGAGAGAATAAAAAAATGAAATTTTTATTTTAAACAAATCTAAATAATTAAATGATAGAATTGTAAGGATTAGTTTGATGTTGTTATTTTATAAATTAATTGCATTAATATATGATTTAAATATATC
The DNA here is from genome assembly GCA_963277665.1 of Viscum album. Classification (NCBI taxonomy): domain Eukaryota; kingdom Viridiplantae; phylum Streptophyta; class Magnoliopsida; order Santalales; family Viscaceae; genus Viscum; species Viscum album. The sequence continues at coordinate 547,984,700 of OY728157.1, forward strand.
ATGTCAAGGTAAAATTACATAAAAATTACATTTTGTACTTTTACGCATGAGGATAGAATAGACATTCCAGCTACTGGTTTTGGAAATATAGAACAGAAATGTTGTGTAAAAGAATATTTTTGGGTGTCTTTATTAGGAATTTTCTTTGTATTAAATGTAATTATTTGAGGGAAAATTTAAAAATATTCCTCAAATGAAGTGATTGTAAAAAAATAGTATATTTTTGATTAAGTTAAATAATTTTTGATATATTTTTTTAAGCTAATATGGAGAGAATAATATGATTTATAGTGTGCCTATTAAGATCATCAACATCCTTCCTAAGAACTAACATTATTCTATGATATTAAATCTAGGGATCCCCACATAGTTATTTTATTATATGAAGTCATACATATTTTTTTTGTATTATGTGCATCACCAGTCTATATTGTTGGGATAGGTTAAAGAATTGATATATTATATTATTGATCCAAATGTTCTCATATCATTGCCTATGATGGATGTTACTAGAGTTGGACACTATGTGAGTAATTGTTATTCTATTGATGGTTACACTAGTTGATAAGTTGAAATATGCAACATACAGTATTGTTGAATATAATTTAAATTTTATGGAAAATGAAATATAATTTTTAAATATATTTAATTAATGTTGGGGTATAAAATATCATAACAAGTAATAAAAATTATCAGGAACTACATAAAACTTTTATTTCATATGGTCAGAAAATATTATCCTCAATTTATTATTTTTGGATAATATTTATGTGTTTTTAATGGCATTAGATATCTATAAAAGATAATATGCATTGATAATATTCAAAATCTAATATATGAATATTTTTATTATTTATATCCTCATTGTACCGATGATGTATTTTTCATGTATATAAATTTATATTTTTGTTTTTCGTTATATTAAATTTTTTTAATTGAATTGACTTAATTTAAAACAAATTTATTAATGTATCAACACATTCTTTTCATTAAAAATGTGACCACAATCATTTATGATTTTATAGATCCATAAAAAAATTTAAATGATTCTTTAATATCCGAATATCGATGATATAGTTATATAATTCCATGTGACATATTAGTAAACCCAAAGAGTGGTATTTGGGGTTTTACATTAAATAGTGGTTCATAATAAAAATATAGTTATGAATTAATATTAATTATAATTTAATTAATACAATTAATTTTATATTGTAGTGATCATTAGATGTTAGGTGTATTCATCCAATATTTTGATTTTTTTTTAAAATAGTTAATTCTTTAAAAGTTACATAATCATAAACATTATTTTTATATAAGTTTTTCTAGTTGATATGGGAAAATACATTTCAAGAAAACATTTAGCAATAATTACTTATTGATAATAGATCCAATTAAAATTAAATATTTCAATCTAATTTTAAATAATCTTTATTATAAAAATCTTTGATTTCTTCCATATAAATCTGTTTGTTTTTATTTTGAAGATAATGACGTATTGTTATAGTTTTATCATCAAAAATGAAATGTGGAATGTGGTATTTATGCTTTATGATTCATTATTGAGATCATCATAAGCAGGGAGATAGTTGATTTTAATATTGTTAGTTATATTAATTGTTATAGGTTTTACATAAAGATATTATATTATATAAAATTATAAAATTCATTATGATTATATATTTCCCATTATATCATTCCATATATGGATTAGTCTATACCCACATTATATGATTTTTTATTCTTAATTTTTAATTTTGGGTATTTTAAAAATTGAATATCACATGTGTTTATTTCATATAAATTTTATATAATGAGTATATATACACTAGTATTATAGTGTATATTGGTTATTTATATTTTTTGTCTTTGAAAAACAATTCATATGTTCTAGCAACATATATTTTTTTCTGTTTCTAAACATATATTTTCATTTATATTTTTTTTAAAAATAATATAATTAATTTAGAGGATATTTTCACATCATTCTTACACAAAATGGATGTTTAAATCCCATTTACAAATTTGTTTTATAGGGAAAAAATAATGTTGATATTTGGGAAATTATTTTGAAATTTTTTATGTTTATATTATTCATAAAAAATGTGGAAATACCTATATTTTTTGAAGGCCTTCGTCATCACTTTTTTGTAAAAATAGATGTCAGAATTAATTTCCAACATGATTTTATAGAAACATGAACAAGATTTTTTTTCAAAATTTTCCCACATTCATTCTTCTAGAAAACCAAAATGGAATTTTTGTTTGGTTAATATTTATATATCATTTAAATATGAAACCTGAAAATGAAAATGAAATTAATTTTTTTTATTATAAATAATATAAAATTAAAATATCATTAGAATTATCTTATTATATTAAATTTTGAATTTGATTTTTTAAAAATCGCAATTGAAAATAATATATTTAGTGTTTCCTACATCAATATCAGTAAATAATTGATGTTAAGAATTTTAAAAATTAATGTTAAAATATGATTTTATTCTAGAGAATACAAGACTTACATTAAAATACCATTGAAAATTACATCCATTATACTAGTATTAAGACCAAATTATGTAGAATATTTAATTGAAATGACTTGTGTGGAACTCAATATTGTGGGTGTACAAATTGTGAATGAATAACATGCTATTTTTCTGAATATTTTCCTGATCTTCCCCATGATCATGAGGTTGAGTTTTCTATAAAACGCATACATAGTGTTATTCCAATATAAATGAACATTTATATAATGGAACAAATTAAATAATAAGAATACTAGAAAAGTCACTAAGAGATCTTATATAAATATTTTATATTTCCTTGTTCTTAACAATTGTGTACCCAAATTATCTTTTTGATGATTAAAATTTATCCAATGAGCCTTTGCATTGATTATCATCAACATAACAATATTATGATCAAGAATAAGTATCATTTACCTGATGTTCATTACTTACAAAATAACTTCTGATGGGATGAAAACAACTCAAATAATTATCATAAATTAAAATGTTTTCATCTGATGGTGAAAATATGGGATATTTCCAAGACTGCATTTCATACAAGATATAGAGATATTGATTCTCAGTGATTCCATTAAGAGTTACTAATCCTCGTTCTATAATCATGTATATGATTAATTGTTTCTATAGAGATTAACATGATAAATTTTTTGTAGTATTTATTGGTGATATACTCATATATTTAAATATCTATGTATATCATGATTTTCCTATTAGCATTATGCAAATTACAATGTGAAATTATATGTTAAAAGATAAATTTATTGGGTATAATTACAAGATGTAGAATATATAACCATTGGATCATGTAATACATAGTGAGGGTATATCTATAGTTCATTCAAACATATAATTGATATAGTAATTTACTATAATAACCACCTTGATAATGATTCATAGTATTAATGGATTTTCTAAACACATTCGATGCATTGAAAAACATTTCTCTTAACTATCAAATGCTCTTATAATGTAAATCAGGAAGGTGTTATGTTATTTAGGAAAAATTAATCTAAATAATATTTCATGGATCTTAAGATATGGGTTTCTCCATCACATATACTGACACTAACATGAAGTGGGGATTTTTTTGATATAATGTGATTCATCGATGAATGTATTATGATCTGTCGTCCTGAAAAATGAAATTTTTGTAGCTTCTGAATCAATACAGCTAGTGTTCAGGGAAAAAAATAACATAACATATGATTTAAAACTACAAATAGTAATTTTATTATTAATGGTATAGATTAATTATCTAAATAGTCAAAACTATTATATTTATATTAATGATTTCAACATGAGGGATCAAGATACCTTATCTATGATACTGATTGAATTGGAAAAATACTCACGAATTTTTAAATCAGGGATAATGGGATCATAAGGAAAGAATATTAATCACTTATTTCCCAAATAACTACACAAATATCCATCTCTATGAAGATCATGTATTTTCATAATGAATAAAATTACCTATAAAATATTTTACAAAATACATCAAATGATAAATTTTATACTGGTAAATTTAATATATTTTAGAAATGAATGTGTGTTACATAAATTCAATAATTAAAGAAGTTGGTATTGGATAATTCACCTAACTCGCAATTACATATCCCTTGTGGAAGAAAATATATTTATAAATATCGCAAAAATAATTTCATGATTGAAGATATGAGGATAATGATTATAGAGTATATATCATAATGCTTCGTATAATGGAATGTTAAGGTAGAATTTTAGAATTACAATGGTATGAGACAACCATTTCCCATAAAAGTATTCAAATTAGATAACACAAGCATGGATACCATTAAAAGAAATCTATATGGAATAATTCTATGTTTCTAGTAGTGGGTTTCCTATAAAATTCAGTCCATTTTATTAGAATTTGAGAATATTTTTTAGTCGATCAACTTTTGATGATATATATAAAGATGTGGTAAGGTTGAATGAAGATCCACTCTCAATTTCATCTGACCATGTTATTATTATAACCTCAATGAAATGGAGAAGTCATCAATAATTGTTAGATTTATATTTGATCCTTAACAATACTAATCATCCATTAACTAATTGTTAATATGAATGGATTATTCAATATTTGTAGGATCTGATAATATATTAGTCAATAGATTTTGGGGAAGATCTAGATTCAAACCTTCCCCTGAGAAATTAATGTTATAAAATCTATTACCATTCAATAATTCATATATAACCATATGAGGAGATGTATGGGAATTGGTTAATAGCACTTACATGTTTGGATTATATTAGAGAAAATATCTTGTTCGGATCCGATCTTGGTGATGAAATGTTAGGGAATATTCAAGTTGTTCTGTGATACAAAAGAACTGCAGAAATTCAATATAAGAGATATATAAATAATAATTAAGGAGATATTTTTTTGAAGTCAAATACATATTATTTTTTTAAATCTAAACTTGGATGAGTGTTATGAGATTTTCTAAAAATATTAATGTATTTTCAATGATACAATTACAGTTTTTAAATTCTATATCATAGGTTGATAGTTGATTATTGTCCTATACTAACAGAAAATATCTCCAAAATCAAGGATACGTTCCATGTATCACATTTGAGGAAGAGAATACATGAACCTTCACATAATCTAAAAATATATATAGTTTAATTTGAATAAGATCACTCTTGTAATAATCAATCACTTTACATCATGGATTATGGTAATAAATATGAAAAAAATAGAACCGCTACATAGTTAAAGTTTTTTTCAGGGAGTAATTAGTAAGAGGGGGGAATGATGATAACCCAAATATGTAATGAAGATGTGGAACCCCCATTTTTTTCTGAGTAAAGAAATATAGAGGGTGAAATTAATTTATGGGGGGTATAATATTATATGTGTGGATTTTACTATATACTTTCTATTTTAATAAATATATTGGTGAATATATTCTTTCACACTAAAACCAATAATTAAATTAACCATGATATAATTACTGAAATAGAATATTATAATACAATATATAATTTAATTTTTTTTATTAAATATGAAAAATCATTAAGAATGTTAGAATAGTAATACAACTAAAACTAAATAAAATAACCCAGGACATTAAATAATTATCATCATGGTTATCATTGAAGTGTATAAACATGATTTTAACTAGAATAAAAAAGAAAAATAATATATATAATATCTAGATTTTATAATGTAGTAAATAAATAAGTTTATTTTTTGGGATTTCAATATAGTTATATTAAAGAATGTAATATGATAATTAAATATACTTTCATTGGAAAAATAATCATTACACATATGGTCATTAAATATATAACTATTGGTTATATGGCTGATATATATAATAGTATCAAATAATTAAATTAAATTTTTGTAATATATAATAACATATTTCCATTGATGAAATTTATAAACAATAAATAATTCTAGAGTGAAAAAAATTCAATTCATTAAAATATTTTATAATTTTCTACATAATATATTCAATATTTCACAAATGAAGTATTTGATGGATAAATAAAATAAAAAAATATATTATAATACTAATGGATTGATGTTAATGGAATATTTTGATGATAAATAGATCATTTAAATGGGATGTGATTAAAATAATTTAATGATTAATGGAATATTTCTTATCAAATTTTTTTTTCACACATTGGGTTTATTAATTTTGATAAATTTAATCGATCATGTTTAAATAATTATTCTAGTAAAATGATAAATTGAATGAAATTATATGACAAAACTCATAAAATTAGTATGTTATAATATTTCACATTAGAAAACAAAATGTTTGAAGTAATTATAAAATAAAAAATCATTTTCATTATGTTTTTTGTTTTCCTTTAAAAGTTAAATTTATTTACATTAGAAGTTAAATTAGATCAAATGATTCCAATTTGTTTTGACATTTTGAAATTAGAAATTATGATTATTATCATATTTCAGCATAAAAATAAGCCCCATAAGAAAAAATGGGATACTATGGTGTATTTCTTATTGGATCATTCATTGAAACTTTGAGGGGGGTGAAATAGATTCACTTATTTTTGTTTCCATTATATTAAAAATTTAATTGTCCCATATTTAATATAAATTATCTATATCAGTAAAGATGTATGGATTAATAAAAAACCTCACCACATATCATCACATGAAACATATAATAAAATAGGAACAACTATATAATAAAATAAACAATGTTTTATTCTAGTGTGAGTAATGAATCTGTTCCATGTTCCGGTAATTTTTATAGATTCTGATCAATCGTTATGATTTAGAGAGTTATTTCAATATAATTTGGTAGTGTGAATCCTTTTATGGTAATGGTTTCATACACTAAATTAAAAAATTACGATGCGAGATTAAGAAATGTTCTACCTTGATTCGTATTGCATCAACTACCTCCCAGAAAATCACTTTCCGTCTAATTAAGAGAAGGATTTGTTTACATTGGAACCAATATAAATATATTTTGTTAATATTTATAAAAATAAAACATAAATTCATTTTGATTAATCATAACAACAAAAAAACATGCACATTTTCCTTGATCACTACTCGGATGCATTGTAATTTGATATAACAATGGTTCTTATTTCATGAGAAGTATTGATGAAATTATATAAAAAAATTATAGTATCAATATATTCTCATTAATATACACTTTTAGAAGTAATTATATCATATTAATCTAATTATTCTAATTCTTTAATAAAAAATGTGTCTCCAGAATAGGTTTTTCATCCACTGATACATAATAGTTTCTCTATTTTCCAATAATATATTCTCTATAATGATATTAGAATTGTACTATAATACAAGAGTCAAGAGTTACAACTTTTTCACACTCATTTAAATATATATATTAATTTTAATTATAATAATATAATGTATAATATTAGTATATTTTTTATTGAATTTTTTTTTTATTTTTTGTGAGATCTTTTCATTTATGAACTCAGACAACCTTATATAAACAAATTCACTATTTCCAGTCAAAACCCAATAAGAATGAGAATTTAATTTTTACATGATATTTTAATATCATCAATCTCACACTCTCCAAAAATAAAATAAAATTTATTTATCTTTAATAACTCTACGTGTGTACATGATTCACGAAAAAAATGACAAATATTCCATTTTAAAATTCCTTGTTTTGTTCATTCATTGTCGAAGAAACCTCATAACGACCACTATAAATAAACTAAAACATAGTCCATTATTTTTTTATCATTAATCCCATTTTCTCATTTGAGATATCATGAGAATAGAAATTACCTATGAAATTCAACAACCCATGTGACATATCCAATATTTCATTGGCATGATTCACATCTCTACATTATCCTAACACATGAATTACTTAATTTTGATATTGTTAATTCCCACTTTAAATATTGAATTGAATCAAAATGACACATATTTACTGAGATATGTTTCATGGAATATTATTACCAATTAATCATATAAATTAAATTTTTGTATCATTAGAAATATTTTTTTGGAAACTCAATCATTACATTTATGTAGGTCCATAAATCCATTATATATTCTTTAGGATGTTTGAGTTACCTTTACATAATTCTTATAATCCATTACACATTCCATGAATGAACATGACAGAGAATTCATATATATGATAAATCCTATATGAAAATGGATTGGTACCATTACAAATAATTATTAATTATGGATTTAACAATATTCATGTTGGTATGACATTAATGCGACTAAACACAAAATATTTATAATGAAGATAAAAATTTACTAAGAAATGTGACCTTCAATAGATTACGCACATTTAAAAAACACTTCCTATGATGACCAATCATTTGAATAAGGATAGAAATTAATTTTGACTTATTTATGAGATGAAGACAATAGAATTACCATGAAAATAGGAATAATAATATACTATTAAAATGTGACAGCATATCATATTTCATATTCAAAAAAGATATTAATAATGAGGGATAAAATTACCGTTTAGTATCAATTGATGTCTAAAAATTATAAATCCAATCCGTACATCATTTTATCATCACACAATTCATCCTTACATTGACACAATTTCTAAACTCCTAACGTTTACATATCATAACAATTTTAACTTGTAAATTTTATAGCTTCCCAGATTTACACAATACCATTATGTAGGTAATGTGGTTTTATGGTAAATGTTATGGAGTATGTATAAACAAAATGTTACCCTTATAGAAGTGAAAAATCAAAAAAAAAATCATTCCATTATCAATAATTTTATAGCATCATAATGTCATTCAAATGTTGTTAGTAGTGTTTGAACATCAATCAACATGGTTTATTGATAACATCCTAGTATTACCTTATCAATAAAAAATAGTGATTCTTCTACATGGATCTATCCAACTATGTTCACTGGGATGCTTTTGAAATTCTTGGACCTTTTATGATGGAATCATCATATAAAATTTTCTACACTCTCTAACACATACTGATATTTAAAAAATAAATGAGTGTCATGAAAAAAATAAAAAACATGCGAGATCCTCAATAACTCCCTATAAATTTGTTTTGAATACCATCAAAATCACATATTAATATCCCTGTTTGATCTAATTAATTTTCTACCCCTTATTATCAAATATATTAAGTGTAAATATATTGGATGAATCTCAGCCAATTTCATCATATTTTATTTCAGATATTGGTTATAAAAATAAATTATTTTGTACCTTGAAATATAAATTACATCTTTATTTACTTATGACAAAGAATGTAGGCACAAAAAAACAACATAGACAATATCCATTAGTTAATCTACTCATAGTGGACATGGGGTAACATAAAGTGTAAATGTATTTTTTTTATAATGGAAAAAATGAAGGTATTGGGTTCATAGTGTAATCTGGGGTGCCACAAATATTGAAAAATTTCATCTCTGGGATGATGATACTTGTTTTCACAATCGATTATACATTCTTTATGGTTCTATGATCTCACATATATTTAAAATAACCAAAAAACATAAACCGAAAACATAAATATTTTGATATTATAGAGAAATATGTATCATCTTGTCATTATTGATTAATATGAAAAGTAGATAAAGTATAATATCTATATATCATTAGAACATTCTTTAAAAATCCACAGTAATGTCTATCATCATATTTCGAGCCCTAGTACAGTGATATGACGATACCTTCAACACCTCTATGATCCCAGCATTGATGCACCTTCAATTCATTGAGATGGACTTGATTCGATTACCTTGATCAAAATATTCCCACTCATGAAATCATGATGGGAGATATAGGCTTTGGAAATATCATAATTAATATTCATTTTGTCGGTGATTATCTCACTGATATATAGTGGATTATCAAATTACAGGAATGGCCCTGATCACTGTTAATTTAACATACACTAAACAAATAATTATAAATAACTAAATAAGATCATATACACTATTTATATAAGATCATATTTCTTTAATATATATTAAATATATTACATGATAAAACATATTCATTATCTCAGCTCATAATTCTCCATTAGTACGTAACGAACATGGACTATCAAAATAATATATGTTTGATTAATATAATTACTTGGTATTAATTTATGGGTTAATATATGTAATATATAAATTTGATACCAATTTTTCATTACATGTATTATATGAATTGGGTTGTTTGTTGTTGTGCAATTACTTGGACAAAACTGGGACCTTGTGGTGGGGCCCACATTTTACAATATAACTATCGACCAGAATAGGTTAAATTCATAAATACCCTATTATGTGCAACCCTCTAATCCGTTATCATGATAGATAAAACAGAATCCAAATACCAAAAGTGGATCCTAGTAACCCATCAAGGCCCTTGAAGTGATAACGATTTTCAGATAATCCAAAACTATTCAACAAACATGAAATTTTAATGAAATAACATAGTCTTTAAATATCTCTTAAATAAATACGCACTCATGTTTCATCATAATTTATTGATTTATTATTTTTTTATTTATTTTGATATATTTACCTTCTGACTACCTTGGTAAAGGATTTAGGAAGGATCATCTATCATAATCAACCATGATAGAGATTTATAACTTCCTTAACATGAATGCGAAAAATACTATCTTGGCAATTCTACTGATGTCATATGAAAAATGACTCTCCAATAAAAAGATAAATCTTCATTATTTCAAAATCATGGTGTTATCATTGGTTTAATTTATGTAATGAAATAAAAAACATTGATATTTACCTTATTTTATGAGACCAATATATATGTACATAGATAAAGAAAAAATGGAATCCAAAAGAGGTGGTGTTTCTAGTGGTGGATTTATCATATTGATCTAACTACTAGGGACAACCATGTGCGAACATCATGTGATTAAGTCTTGATGATTATGAGCCCCCTACAAGTGATAGTAATACATATACTATGTCTAGTCATTATGATGTATCTAGTCAATAGAATATATATTCATGAATAATTTCATAGTATTTCTTGGTTCTCATAATAGAATGTGAACATAAATAACATTTTTATACAATAATTAATCCATGTACATTTACATTGAATAGGGGAAACATGAATTAGAAAACTATAAATGTTAAAATTCATCATGATTAATATATTATATACATGAAATTTCAATAAAATATATTTTTATAGTTTGTTATAGGAAACCCAATATTACACTACTCCCACATGCACTATAGAAATAATTCAAATAAAACATTACATCCCTAACAGGATCAGGATCATGTTTATATTTAGTCATGAATTTTTTTTCTTATACATCCATGTTTCTACAATGTGGATATTCAGTAATGTGTGACCTCTCTTAGTTGTGTAATAATTTCCATGTGATGGTATTCCTTTAGTATATACCATTTGTACACTTTCAAAACACGAAATGCAGTCGATTACTTGTAATAGAATTAACATACTTTATAAATATACATACTTGATGAGATTATAAGAAGCAGAAAAAAGTAGCCATTTAAAACATCTTCTTAGTTGCCTCATAAGCTAAAACATGCATTGTATTGGTAGGTATGGATACCCATGGATTTCAGGAGAAAGTCTCACTCATCACATTAGTCGAATTGCGATAGTAGATCACATTAATATAAAAATGGTAGTTCTATTCACCATTAAAATAGTATACATTCCTATCCACTTACCATGTACTTATATTTTTTACATTCCCAATTACATTATGGAAGTTATGACTATTTCCCTCATTTTTATTCTAGATATAAATAATATTATTCAAATATTATGTATATGTTACAAATTTCACTTCATTTACCAATGGAAACATATTCTATTGATTCATATTATATGCATATAGAATTCATCTCACTAATACAATCCCCTCTAATTCCCAAGAATTCATACATGGAGGGACTTATGCCATGTGATATTGGTTCCTATTACCCAGAATTCTTATAGTTTTTATTTTTCAAAACTAGGTCACTATATATTAAATCGACTACATCCATGAAACCATTGGATCTACCTTAGTAGATCATATTACTTGAAATGTTGGTTTATGATTTATTTCAGACACAAAAGTGTTAGTTTCATCTTTTTCTTAACTAAATATAAGTACAATATTATTTTTATTATGTTATCGATAATATTATACATGGAAAATATTGTTCCTCTCAATAAGCATTGGTATACTCGGTGAAATGATTAATTCCAAATGAAATCTTTATGACAATAATTTATACTCATAATATAAGACTCGATATAAGTTGCATGAAAGCATTAATGTCTTCCCGTTGGGTCATCATCTATTTCTAGTCACGTTATACATTAACCATTGATAAAATTTTCTCTTAAAATATAATGTAAAATTAAATGATATTACAAAATCGTTACAAAAAGTAAAATAATTATGGATTTTGGTGTAATTTTTTTTATTGTTAAGGGATTATTATTTGAACCATGATTTTACCATCTATGTATCACCTCAATTGAATAACCACCACAATATTCAAATTAATATTCCTCTTTTTATATTGATACATAGATTCCATTATTTAATTTAAATTTACCTAGTAAATATTTGATGATTTCCAAAAATTACCTACATGTGGGAATTATTATTTATAATGAATGACTTATCACCGACCGTGGTTAATTAAATACCATAATTATGTTTTTAACCGTCATAACCAGTATGTGTCTCATGAAAATTCATATTCCACATTTATTGTGAAACATGTTCATATGCATACTATATATGAATATACAATATTGAAAGAACCCAATTAAATATTCCTCAAACTGTCTCAATTAGATATGATCACCTTTATATATAAATATAGTTTATTACATGACTATATAAAAATATCAAATATATTTTTTTAGTATAAAATAAATCTTTTAGGATAATTTCTTTAGATACACATTTCATTTTAGTTGATTCATGTTTGTTACTACATTACATAATCATTTCATCTGAACAAATGTTTTTCAAAATGAAAGATTTAAACCATACTACAACTCATGTGATATTCATTTCTCATTATAGTCGAAACATGGTTATGGGATAACATTATTATTTTAAAAGCACGTATTTGAATATAACATATGTTTCTACAACTTGTAACATTGATATTACATGCATCCTGACAATAATGTATAATATTTTTGTTTAGGAATTGATTTTAATTACATTATTTATAATCTATATTAACATATATGACTCACCATCAAACCTCATAATTTTCATCATAAATCTTATATGGCGAAGGTAATGTTCATTTAGAAGTTAATCCACATCATAATTTATTGATCTATGATTGTTGTTCAACATATTATTTGGCATTTCATCCTAATGAAACTCATATATTATGACCATGCATATATCATAATTTAATTTACGATTTCATAAACATGTAAGGAATATTATGAATTAAATTTACCACTGTATTACCCTTGAAATAGTTCTTACATTCTTGTTGTACGAATTATAAAACATTATGGAATACAGTTAATCCTAAAAGGTCATTTGACTAATATAAATAAGTATATTTTTCAATATTTCCTAAGGAGTTAATATCTATTTACTCTAGAAACCGAATTGGTTATATTATTGATTTCAACTATTAGTTTTACAAGAAAAACAAATATCTATCAAAAACTATAAATAAGTCATGCATTTTATATTCATCACTTCTAACCTATGATTTAATTATAACTGAACTATTGGTTAAGTATTAGACACAATAAACAACATCCATTCCTGATCATTGAATAATGCCTATTTTCATCGACTGGAAGCATAAGATAAACACAATTTGAAAATAAATTATCATTTCAAAGGAATCATTAACTCAGTTGTTATATGTTATGTGTTTCTCACTACTGACATAAAAATCATCTTTTATTTGTATCCTGATGAATATTCCTTACATATTTTCATGTATCTATACTTACATGGATACTTCATTTCATCAAAAAAAAATGAATATAATATTGTACTCAGTAACAAATAAGTATATAATATACAATATGTATAATTGATGAATTTCAATTCAATTTATTGAGATTAAACATCCATAAAGTATTCCAAGATATTAAAATAATATAAACCCCTAATTAATAACAAACATAATTTTTATAGATGTTGTGAATTTTCATTTGGAATTGAACATTCCAAAGTCATTTAGTCTATTATATTAAACATAATCTCCATATGAACGAATTATTAAACATTCATTCATTCATTAATTTACATAGAGAACCTTACCCAAAGGATGATAAAGGATTTATGTCATCATTTTATTATGTAATGATAAATTAATTAGAGTATTTTATTAAAAAGATGTAAAAATAATAATTTCATTAAAGAACATGGAATATCTTCTTTATTTACACATAACTATTTTACTATGGTCAATTCATATATAGATTACCATTCTATATTCCTACCACTTGGAGAGGAGACTACATATGAAATCTTATATGTCATAATTTTCTAACTGTGTATATCATCATACATCAATGACAACATTTTTTCATAATGATCAGATAAACCAGACATGGGAATCATGAATGTACTTTTACACTCCATCTTCAATATGTTGTGTAAGAAGTATAGTGACACCAACATCTAGAATTTCTGATATCGTATTTTTATGAGGAAGTTCATGTTCTGCATTTTTAAATTTCGATATAGTTTATACATTTACATTGTCCATGATTCTAATGGTGTATTTATTACTATTATGGGACAATGTATTTAAAAATGGAATCCTATAGGTTGAATATTTATCTTGATTACAGGTTCATACATCATTGATTATTTAGTTAAATCCTAAATTGTCTCCCACTATTTTATCAAACTTTAAGAACTTGATATAATATAATCAGAATACAATATTTAATGAGTATTCTAGTGGAATGTATCATTTACCTACCACTTTTATACTACAATGTGTGGGATTTTCCACCACTCAGAGTGTTCAATACATGTATTTGACTTAGAAACCCCATTAAATCGTATTTTTTTGATCTTTGGTGTGAAGTACCTTCTTCTAAATTCATAAAATTATTTTCTCAACAGTTTACATTAGAATTACTAAAATATATATTTGGATACTTTATTGGAAAAATATTTTTTATGTCAACAAATAACTCTCATAAGATATCCCCATTCATAAGATTCACCTTCAAAATTGGAAGACTAGCACCCCGAACACCTAATTTTCTCCAAATTCAGTTAAAGAACGGTGGTTATTGACATACTATTTCATTGAGGGTTTTTGGTATTATTTTCAAGATGAATGTAATTCATTTAATATAGTATTTCTGTCACTATGTTTTCACAACCATATTTGAATAGTAATAGAAAAAAATTATCATTTCTTTATGTATTTTACTATTTGTTATTTTGTGAATTTTTCCAATGTCATAACATAAATAAAATAGTAAATAAATTCATAATGGAAATCAAGTACCTAGTTGGTGTTGAGAATATTGAACTGTTTGAACCATATTTACTCAATTGACCAACAATGACCAAGGGGTATCATACATTAATCATATCTTGATTCATGATGCACCTCATCCCCATATAGTATTTCAACTTCTCAATTAGATTTCACATTGACTGGGTGTTTTCTCTATCTTGTACTACCAATATCATCATGAGGTCAACATATCATATAGTTTACTTCCACATCTTGGTGTAGTCCACACCACACATCGTCTCTTTCAAAATGAAAAAACAACTCACACGGAGGAGATGATAACTTTGGGTTTAATATACAGAAGATACAAAATGATGCTAATTCCCTTGAAATATTTAATAAAAATAAAATACAATTCAAAGAACATATAAATTATTTATAATAATTTCACAGAGATACAAAATAATAAATAAATAAAACATATACACACACACAAAAGGTCGATTATCAAGATCGGTCAATGAGTGCAATAAAGCATGATATTAATTATTTATAATAAAATAATTAATGGGGGTAAATAATTATGGAAAATAATTATTTAAATTTAAATAATAATAATCTATTCATTCCCCCAATTAATTTAATTTAAGAAAAAAAATTAGTTAATTAATACATTCAATTAAATACATAAATTTAGTTTATTTTATCTTGGATATTTGAATTATTATTTTTTATCTAAAATTAATATTTTAATTAATTTAATAAAATAAATATAATAATTAATTATTTAAATGGTTTTTTAGATGGGACCCGATAACCAATTGAAGGCCCAATTCTAGGCACAACAACCTAAAAAATATATCTTGGGCAGTGTAATGCCTATGTTTGGCTACTCCTTTCCAAGGGTTCCTACTCATACCCATTTTAGTATGGAAAAATATTATCAGGGTCAACGAGAGATCGATACCAATCAAAGAACCTAATATATGGTACCTATGGGTGCAAGGAAGGAATAATGAAAACATGATGAAACTTTCTGGCGGTTGGCATGGACACCGACATGATTTTCAGTAGTAGGGAATCCCGGTGGTGTGGGGTCCGGTGACTGCGACGAAGGTTAAGCTAATATGGGTGATGATCTAAGAGGAGTTTTATGTGAGGAATCATGGTATGGTGAAATATCCTGGTGCCAACATTTTTGAAGATTGGAAGATAGGGTAACACCTATTGATGACTTGTAAGGAGTGAGGGGCACCTCCAATTCGAGGATACAGATGAAATTGTTGATGAAGCGACTAGCCATAGCCCACTACTAAGAGGATGGAAATGTAGGACCAAAAGGGTACTTTATGGTGGTGTTGTCTCACGATGGGTCTTATTTTTGATGAAAATCGGTGGGCGATGGTACATGTAGATGAGGATGTTACGGTCTAGTTGATGCAAAAAGCTTCTGACATTGTGTCTCATCCACAGATCTAAGTCTTCCCACATGGTAGGACATTGGTGATGGATAACCAATAGTGGAGGGGGTAAGAGACACTAGTGGAGTAAAAGGTATGCACGGTTCAAGGTTTAATAAATATACCCATTCATATAATAAATCTATATTACATGATATTAAATGATTATTATGAACATAAAAATAATACATGCCTAAGGAAATTAATATTTTATTTAGTTTGAAATCATTTATCAAAATCTTATAACCTGGTGAAAGATCATCAATGTTTCCCACAAATATTATCCCATTTTGTACATGTTCTTTAAACCCTTCTTCATAACCTGGGTAAAGGTGACATAAGAAAATGTGTGAGCTCGAATGCTCTGTGAGGTGAAACAAAGAGATAAAAAATCATAACACTGGCATAACGGTATGAGGAAAGGAGAATTTTTTTTGAATATTATTACTCACATATCAATTATCTTATATATGATTCATGGAATAAATATTTTCTGTTCACATAACACGATTCATATGTGAATTAGGTGTATAATTGATTACATAATAACATAGGAATAAGACTTATAATTTTTTGCAGACACATAAGAATAAAAAATTATTTCTCTAGTAATCAAGACATCAATGTGAAATCCATCATTATAAAATGACATTACATCCTATTCTATATTTATAATGATATATTACTCCCATTACCATCTTAGTATTCAGGGAATAAAAGAGAGAGCCATCTTCTGTTCATAACATAAACATGTAACCACATAATAACCTATCGAAATGAGTTTGGTTTCAAAATTATTTCTTAAAAGATTGCCCTGTGAAATGAAGAATGTTTTATAGAAATATAACATTTAAAATGGAAATGGGTTTCAAAAATATATAAACCATAAAATAGATATAGATTTCATAACCTACTTCCATTAATACATAAACCATTCAGAGAATAATATGTATGAAATCATTGGGCCAATTACCTAGAGATCCATAATTAACATGTATGGATTCCATCTTTGATGGGATATATTTTAGAATGATATTTTCAAATAACTTCTATAGGAAAATTTTCAATATTCATTGAAAAATTATTTTTAATAATGAAATAATTTTAAAAACCATTTCTGTGAAAAAAACATGAAAACTTATACAGATGTAGTGAAAACAATATCAAAACATTTTTCATATAAAATTAAAAAAATACATATAAAAAGATTTATTTTTTAGGGAAAACCTTTTTATATAAAAATTACATGAATTATACCAATAATTCTTGGACACATTTTAAAAACCATTTTCCTTTAATATATATGAACAAATCTTGAAAATAATATTGAAGTATATGAATTTTAAAATACATTGAAATCATATAGAGAAATCCCAAAATCATTTTGAAAACATTTTTATTTGAATATACTTTAGAAAAATATTAATAATGCTTGAAAACATTTTTAAAACATTTTTATTTTAAATACATTGAAATAATATAACTATTCATAAAAACATATTCCAAATTATTTTCCTTGAAAACATATTAATGATTCCTAAAATCTT
The DNA here is from genome assembly GCA_963277665.1 of Viscum album. NCBI lineage: Eukaryota > Viridiplantae > Streptophyta > Magnoliopsida > Santalales > Viscaceae > Viscum > Viscum album. The sequence continues at coordinate 548,003,179 of OY728157.1, forward strand.
TATGAAAACCATTGTCTTTGAAAATAATTTTAAATACTTTATTAAATGTGTAATTTTTTTGAGAATGTTTTAATTTTAAAACAAAATCATATTGAAACAAAATTAAAAAAATTAATTATAAATAATCATGAATTTATAAAAATACCTTAAAATAATTTTAATATTTTTTAATGAATACAAATTTTTGATTGAATATAGATTTAATGTTTGGAATTCATAAAAACACTTTTCTAATTATATTATGTACCAACGATTGTAAAAATGGTACCAATTCTTGAATATATCATGAATAATCTTATTAAATGATATTATGTGATAGTTTTTGAGATATATATCAGAATATTACATCAATGTAAGAATAATCATAAAAAATGCAGATAAATGAGGAGATTGTTTCAGTAAACTCCAACGATATGGTAACATTGAATTATTTCACCATGTAAAAATAAAAAAAATATAGGATGGTAAAAATATAATAAAAATAAGTAAATTAATTATATTATATATCAAATTTCAGAATATACTTACCGTAAGTGAATACAGGTACCAATCATTGAATGAGTCTCAAAAAAGGTGAATTGAGACCACATTTCTTTTCTAATTTGGTATATTTTTTTTAAAAAAAAAGTTAAAAAATACTATGAAATATATAAATAAATATAATTAAATTTAATTATATGAGTCACTTAATACATCGATGGGAAATTACCACACCACATATAACAAATTGGTGGTGAGCATTGCTTGTGTCACATGGAAAGATAATGTGACATGAGAAATACATTAGTACATCAGTAACATTATAATTGTGATCCCTATGAGGGAATAAAATTAATTAAATAATATAATATCATTAAAAAAGGATATTAAATATAAAAAATCTAATATAGATGTATATACACCTCAAAAAAGACGTGGGATGTGAATTGGGCATTTATCTCATAGAAATATAAAGTGAGTGGAAATTCCATTACATTTATTCTTCACTGTATTAAAACGTCCTCATACATACTGTATAACCAATATATGTTTATTATAATTTAATAAAATAAAAATATTATGATATACAATACCATATATTAATTTTTATAAATTTATATTTCTCACTTATAAATGATTGTATCTTATAGTTACTTTTCAGGTTATATCCTATTTTTTCGTATATGGAATGGCATTTTCTTCTTGATCATATTAAATAAATCATGGTTGAAATATTAAAATAATGTAAAAATAATATATATATATATATCATATATTTTAATTATAAAAATATTTATAATAATCTATAAAATATATAATTATGGAATGGAATAAACCATTCACAGATACGGTAGTCAGTAATTATACGTGAACGTTGTTTCCACATTATTATCATATTGAATGAAAACATTAATAAAAATATATGTGAATATATAAATTTTTCCATTAAAATAATTTATTTATTTGATATATATCATATATTTTCACTAAATCCATCATTATTATATTATGTATAATGTGTTAATGAATCAAATCGTATTGAGAAGGTGATAGTCCAAACTTCCACCAATGATGTTCACAAAATTAACCAAAATAGAATGTGTAATGTTATATTATATATAATAATTAATGAATAATAAATATATCTTAAATATAAAATAAAAAACAAAATAATAGAATATCCATTATAATTCCAAACCCTATTAGTTACTAATCGAAAAATTGAACAACATCGTTTTCGGGGTGTGGTAGTTTGATGTACTCAAGAACGGTGAGTTTGTTGCACATTAAATGGATGTTTGTGTAACTATTTTTTTAAATATTTTAATAAAAAAATATTTTTATATTTAGGATAATTATGTTAACATATAATAATGTTCTAAAAATATATGATGGATGGATAATAATAATAAATCAAAGGAGTTTGAAGGAGGATATTACATATTTGTTTTGCAAAATCACCTTGGTTTTCCCGAGACCGATTTCTTGTTTATATTTATTCCCAAAGGGAGGATTATAGAAATACAATATTGATTTAGGAAGTATATTTTGTATGGTACATAATTAGAAAACGTTTCTGGATATGTGTGATGAAGTGAGGGGTTGTGAGTACCATTTTAAAGTGCAGGAGGAGTGACATTCTTGTAAAAAAAAGATAAACACTATTGAGATATCTCCTTAAATAATGTCACAAAAATGAATTATAAAATTATATAAAAGTAGGAAATTGGTCAAAATATGTCTATAAAATGGATCTTTTACATGTATCTATGTAATTTGGCCTCATAAAATTATAGTTTAACCTTTATGTAATCGTGTTTTCACCTTAATCGCAGTAATTACTTATAATCAAATTCACTAATATATGTTTTTCCAAAAATAAGTTGACATTTTTTTGACATTACTTTTAATTATGATTCCAAATATGGAATCAATTTTAAAAAATATATCCAAATAAGTTGTAAAAAATAATTTAAAAGTAATCCGTGGACTGGATGACAAAAGCAGTTTTTTGAAGATAAAATGACCAAAATTTTGAAATCTTCCTATATCCAAATTCAATGGGAAATTTATTATAATTACATAGATTAGATTAATTAAAGTAAAAATCATATAATTAATATTTAAAATCCATTCTAATATATTCTTTAAAAATATAAATTATTTAGTATAAAAAACTAGTTTTGAATTAAAATTCACTTGTTTTCAGTACTCATTAAAATATTAAATTTCATTATATAAAAATATTCACCCTGCATAAAATTGTATTTTAAGAATTCAAAAATTAAGTTAATATTATCAAATTAAATTATAAATGTGTATAAAAGTATTGTTTAAATTAGTTCTCTTTAAAAAGGAGTTAAAATTAACTTTCATAAATATACCTCTTTCTATCATAAAATTCTCTTTATTCTCATCATACAACTATAAAATAATAGGATGATTGTAAAAAACATTAATTGAATATTTAATATATGAATTTTATAATAAATGTTACTCAATTTATGTTTTTTAAAATTTAATGATCTCAAATTGTGTTTGTACAAACTTTTCATAGGAATGAAATGTTTTTATTTTGAATTTGTTCTTACATTCAATTTATACTTAACGTTATCCAAATGATTCAGTTTATATGCATGTTTAAACCATATTATCATATTTTTTTAATTCCCAATCATATCATCTATTCTAATGGTTAGTTTATTAATTATAATAATATTTTCACAATAATATTAATACATTATTATTTAGTTATAAAAACTCGGCATTGCGTGTAATATAAGATATCAGTGGGACTCGGTATTGAATATAAAATTTGCCAAACAATGTGTTTCATATACCAAATTATATTTTATGGGATTTTATTACTAAATTATTAAATTTTTGTTTCATCTAACACAAGAAAAACATAGTGCTTTTATTTAAAAACTATATTCATTATTTTAGGAAATTCAAAATATAAAAAATATTTAAAGAATATGAAATAAATATTTCACCCCATATCATGGTGTACAATTCTACACCCCATTAAATTAATTTCACACCCAACTCCAGTATTTATATTAAATATTTAATAATTTAATGATCCGTTCATAGAAACACGCATTGTCAAAATTTATAGTAAAACATCCCTTAAAAAGGGAATGTTGGAAACATGATGGTTACACAAAGTAACTCATAACTAGGATTTAACATGGGTGAACATAGTTGTAATGTGAAAACATGGATATGTTTTATTAATATTCTGTTATTTTCTGATGTTGAGTTATATATAACATAACATGGATAATGTTAACAATCAAAAATCCATAACACATAGATGATTATAAATGGACAATGATCTCATAAAAAATTATAATAACTTGGAAATATTCTATGTAACACCATTTTTCTAAGAGTTTATGTATTTTTATGAAAGGATATTCCTTCGTGATTTCACGATAACCATGCACTTTTTGTGCCTTTATCCACTTCTAACCCATTTAGAAATCCATGGAATGAAGATGATTTTTTCATTGATGCCTTTATAGATCATGATAACCACATATATATTGATATGAAATTCCATCAATATTTATTAAAATGTCATCACAAGGTATCATATATGCGAAAATCCACATACGGCGATATAATACATTTATTTTCAAAAGGCAGAATGTAAATAACAAGAAAAACATCGATAAATTGTAACCCCTATAATCGTTTTGAAATATGGAATTTCAAAACATTATAAAATAGGTATCTAATTTATCATAAATGGCTTACCATTTATATATTTGATATCATATTGTAGATTTTTGTTTTCACATACCAAACATGTAAACACCATCAGAATGTATTCTATTTAATAATTTTAATCACCTGAATTATAGAAAATACTTATTGATAAAATGAATATTCCATTATTACAAATTGTATTGGATATATTCCATTATTAAATAAATGATATAAATTCCATCAATAATATAATAGAAAATTTTAAAAAAATTACAAAACTAAATTTACGGTAATCATTACTATCCAATTTCAGTATTTATATACAATATCTCTATATATCTAAATCAATATCATAATAGTTAGAATATACTAATGGCAATGTTTTTGATAATCATGTGTTTTGGAAGAACATATCATTTAAAATAAATCACTTCACTAGTTTATTAGAACCATTAAACTCAATCATGTAAATTCATAGAAAAAAACATAAAGTATAAAATCCTTATATATTTTATAATTATTTAAACCAAATACATAAAAACATCATTTATTCCTATTATTCCTTAATATGTTAACAAGGATACCTCATCCAACTGCAGAATACCTCTTTTCTTTATTTCTTCACCAATAATATTACCATCATCAACAATATAACCATTAGTCATATGTACTTCATGGTTCACATTGAGATATTTTATATTAGAACATCATATTTCATAATGTATATTCATTATAAACATAAATAATATTACCTTTGATGATATATTAGGGAGACAATATTCCCCCAAATTTTATTTATTAAACTCTCAATAATTCAATTATAGATACTTTTTTTGTGTCATTCATTTCCGTAGTCAAAAAATATACTTTTTTCCTTAATTTCGTCGACATGGGAGATTGAATAAACATTATTGACACAAAGTAAAATAAATATTATTTTTTCTATGGTTCTCATTACCCAAACTATCAACTAAACCCTTCATTTTCTTCTTCATAGAGTATGTGGGTTGGTTAAGTTACATGATGAAAATCATTTTCCATGAAAATGTATTAGGAATGATCATAACATCCATCACACTATTGGTCATTCTATTTGAATTGTCATCATCAAATTGGTTATCATATTCAGTGTCAATCATGATCCTTCTTATTCTATCACTCGAAAAAAAACTAAAAAGAATAGTCTATGAAACACTAATCATAGATGAAATCCACAGAACAATGAAAAAATACATATATAATGTCCAAGTGATGACATCTCTCTATGACACATTATTCTTATCTTTAGATAAATCAATAGATATATCATTAAAAATACCTCTAGGTATATCTTTGTGGTTATATCATTATAGTTTCCAAATTTCATCTAAACCCTTCCTTTTATAACATCTATAGAGACTTATTTTGAGCATACTTGGATAATACATCATTTTAGATGAATATTTAGTACATTACCAAATTACATGTGTATGGGCCTTAATAGTTTAATATGTTTCTCTAAAATGGAAAATATCATTTGACTTAGTAAATGAACATAATGTTTTCCCACAAATATCACCTCCTTAATTAAATATTTATAAATTCATTCTAAATTATATAGTGAATGGAAACATAACAAAATGGATTTGATCATATGCTCAGTAAGTTTAATAAAAGTAGATTAGTAATCATAACCAGAGAATAATGCTATGAGAACATGATTATGACATTTTAAGATCATTACCTCCATATAATAGACTGTACATATTAGATATGGATTAAATATTGGATGTTCATAATATATGAGTTATAACAGAATCAAGATCATAATCTTGGAAAAAATAACATAGGAATAATATCTAGAATTTGTGCTAAAATAATAATAATCTATTTTGATTTACACAGAATTCTAGGAATCAACTTAAAGGATATATTAGTAGTATGAGTTTACTCTCTATTCCATTAGGGTTGTAATGGTTACCTATCATGATCATCTTAGTATTCAAGGTTATACCACAATACATTATTAATGGTTTAATTCTTGTACTTAACCGAGATCAAAACTATTTCTAGCCATGTCTATCGAATTAGATATAAACCATTACCTAATGAATTTGAGGGATATATATGTCCCACGGATCTCATAATGAAATCATAAATATGTGTACAAGAAAATAATTAACAGTAATATCATAACATATTGAAATAAATGAGTTTCATAATCATGTAATCATGTCATAACTTGTTTAATAGATACAAGTAACAAATCATTTCATCAAATAATAACACATGATAATAAGTATGTCCTATATGGATAAACAAGTGAATGTGAAATATGATTAATAAATATATAACACATGAATGTGATATGGGTTTCATAAATATCATACCATCAATGCATAAACCATATAGAGACTACATATAAATCCAAAACTTGGATCATTTTTTTAAATGCATTAGTAATGAAAACTGTTGTCATCTTAGGTGGGAAGTAATTTTGAATGATATTTTAAATTAATTTAACAATGAAAAAAATTCTTTTTTATTATGAACAATATTTTTAAATCATAAATTACTTTCAAAAACATTTCCTTGAAAATATACATGATTAAAAATATAGAAATTAAGAAAACATTATAAACACCATTATCATTAAAAATTCCTTTATAAAACATAAATAATCCTTCTAAAAATTCAAAACCCTTTTATATTAAAATAATTTGAAAGCATATAATGAATTCTTGGATACATATTGAAAACTATTCTCCTTGAAAACATATTTAATAAGTGTCAAAAAAAAATAAAAAAAATTATTTTCTTTAAAATTACATATAATACTTATAATTAATAACCAAAACAATTTCAAAACATTAATAATTTAAAACAAATTTAAAAAAATTAATAAATCTTGAAAAAAATTATTACTTTTTTCTTTGAGAATACATTGAAATCATATAATGAAATCCTGATAATATTTTCAAACTATTTTTTAAAATTCATTGAAAACATAGAAAGCATGAGTGAAAAAAAATTAATAGCCCATTTTATTTAAATAATTAGAAAATTATAAATAATTATTGAAAACACTTTTAAAACCATTTCCATAGAAAACTAATAAAATTATCATTGAAAAATTATGAAACCATTTTTCATTGAAAATACTATGAATATGTAAATATTTTTTTGGGAAATTTTGTAATCTTTTTCCCATTAATAATATAATATAATACTTATTTGATTTAATAAACATGGTCTTAAAAGAACTAGTATTTATATATGAATAGAAAGGTAATGTTAGAATTCATTAAAAACATTTTATTAATTGTATTAAATACAAAACAGTGGAAAAATGAAACCAATAAATAATTAAATCATGAATAACATGAGTATATGAAAAATAATTTATGTTATTGAGATATGGATCATAATCTTTCATTAATTGATGAATAATCATATAAAATTTCATCACATGATTATATTGTTTCAATAAATTACTTTCAAAAACATTTCCTTGAAAATATACATGATTAAAAATATAGAAATTAAGAAAACATTATAAACACCATTATCATTAAAAATTCCTTTATAAAACATAAATAATCCTTCTAAAAATTCAAAACACTTTTATATTAAAATAATTTGAAAACATATAATGAATTCTTGGATACATATTGAAAACTATTCTCCTTGAAAACATATTTAATAAGTGTCAAAAAAAATAAAAACAATTATTTTCTTTAAAATTACATATAATACTTATAATTAATAACCAAAACAATTTCAAAACATTAATAATTTAAAACAAATTTAAAAAAATTAATAAATCTTGAAAAAAATTATTACTTTTTTCTTTGAGAATACATTGAAATCATATAATGAAATCCTGATAATATTTTCAAACTATTTTTTAAAATTCATTGAAAACATAAAAAGCATGAGTGAAAAAAAATTAATAGCCCATTTTATTTAAATAATTAGAAAATTATAAATAATTATTGAAAACACTTTTAAAACCATTTCCATAGAAAACTAATAAAATTATCATTGAAAAATTATGAAACCATTTTTCATTGAAAATACTATGAATATGTAAATATTTTTTTGGGAAATTTTGTAATCTTTTTCCCATTAATAATATAATATAATACTTATTTGATTTAATAAACATGGTCTTACAAGAAGTAGTATTTATATATGAATATAAAGGTAATGTTAGAATTCATTAAAAACATTTTATTAATTGTATTAAATACAAAACAGTGGAAAAATGAAACCAATAAATAATTAAATCATGAATAACATGAGTATATGAAAAATAATTTATGTTATTGAGATATGGATCATAATCTTTCATTAATTGATGAATAATCATATAAAATTTCATCACATGATTATATTGTTTCAATAAAATCCTACCACATTTCCAAGTTGAATTATACTCCCCATGTAACAAAATGAAATTACACGAATATTTTAATAATATTAAATATATGAGGTTTATTATATAAAATTTCAAATAATTTTATATAATCCTAGTAATAAAATAATGTTTGATAATATGAAATGTGTCTCAAAAAAGGTGAATTGAGAATAAATTTCATTACCAATGTGGAAAATTTATAATCATTAACTCTATGAAAAAAATATCATCAAACAGACTTGTCAATAGCCATAAATTTAAATATATGAATCATATAATACATAAATGGTATATAAGCCAACCACATATATTAAATATTTGATGTACATGTATTGTGTCTCATGGATAATAAAAGTGAGATGATAAAACCCTTACAATATAAGTAATATTAAAATCTTCATCCCGATGAATAATGGGGTTCATTAATTAATTTAATACCATTATATAAAGAAATTTACTGATATAAAATTCTATAAATATGTATATAAACCACAAAAAAATAAGCGAGTGTTGAATATGTTATTAATCCCATAGAAAAAAGTGTGATTCATTCCCTTAAAATAAGCCTCAAATTTGTCCATACGCATCCATTCCTACTATATAATTAATACGTGTTGATTATAAATCTACAATGTTAACATATTATTATATCTAGTAGCATATTTTATTTTGTTATAATTTTTTATTACTTTTTAATTAACAAATATATTTTAATATTATGTTTAAGGTAATATCCACTTTTTGTGTACATGTTTTGGATTGTTTTTATTGATAATATTACATAGATCTAGATTTAAATATTTACATAATTTAAAATAAAATAAAAAATATATATTTAGTATATAAATATTTATAATAATACATAAAATATAATTATTTACTAGAATACAATTTTCATGGAGACGATATGGTGTGCGTATGCATGAAGGTTGTTTCAGTTTTATTGTCTAATAAAAAATTAATGTATATAAAATATATCTGTACATATAAATAATTTTATAATATTAGAATATTTATGTGTTACATATAATATAATATCACTAAAACCTTCCTTATTACATTCCTTGTATTTTGTGAATGAATCACATCACTATGAGGATATAGTACACTACACATCCACAAACAAATTTATCATATTTTAAAAAATTAAAATCCAGAAGATATATTTTATATAATAATAAAACATCATAATATAATAATAAAATATAATATTTATCATTAAAAAATCATCTTCATCATAATTATCAACCATGAGTGGTGGTAATGGAAAAATAAACAGAGTCGTTACATGAGGCGGTAGTTCACTATACACAAAAATCATTGATTAATTACAAATTAGATGAATGTTTGTGTTATTTTAGGATGTAAAGATTTGAATAAAAACATATCATTATTTTGAGTATAATAATGTTATTACATAATGATTGAATAATAATATTTTAGGGGTAGACAATTATTATAAAACAATGGACATTAATATACATTTCTTCCTATAATTGGGATAACTCTAATCAGTTTTTACCCAAGGGATTCCATGGTAGTATTCGTACTTAAATGGTGGATCCAAGGATGATGTTTGTGAATTGTTAGGTGTTTTTTTAGGTTTTTTATGATTCAATGTTTATTTAGAGTATTTAGGATGTGAGGGGTGATTACACTTTTATAGTGGATGAGAGACATTCTTTTAACTATAAAAAGTAAACACTATTGAGAGGTATAACATAAATAATGTGACTACAATATTTGATAAAATTTTATGAAATAATCGAAATTGTAGAAATATTTCCACACAATGTCTCTTGGGCATGTCTATAGTTCATTTCACCTCTTAAAAATATTGATTATCAATCAAGTAGTTTTGTTTTTTATGTCAATTTCTATAAATAATTTTAATCACATTCAAAAATATTTTTTGTAGAAAACTCTGTTGAAATTATATAACATTATAAATTATTCTAATTTGAAATGTTGAATTATATTTTTAAAATTATATGGACAAAATTATTATAAATAAATATACATTAAACACAACAGACGGGTTGAAAAATTACCTCTATAAAGTAAAAATGTTCTAATGTGTGAGTTATTTTTATAGCCAATTTCAACATGATATTGATTTTAATTAACTAAAATATTTTAATTTATTTAACATTTATGTAATTAAATTTTAATACCTATTAAAATTATTATTTATCTCTAATTATTTATATGAAAAAATTAGATTTGAATTAAAATTAATTGTTTTTAACTGTGCATCAAACTAATAAAATTATACAAAAATTTCAAAAATCGAAAAAATGTATATTTTTATATTCCCCATTCCGAAAAGAAGTATTTTTATTAAATAAATAAAAAAAAGTGTCACAATATGTTTTTATAGAGGGTTTTTGGTTAAAAGGCAGTATAATAACCATTTAAAAGTTCTATTTATGGTATTAATTAAATTTTAATTATTCGTATCTCATCCCTATTAAAATATTATATGAGTGTAAAAGTTTTATTTATTATAGAATAAATACATTTTATTAAAAATATTCATAACTAGTGTTCTGATTATTTTTTTAATATAAAATGGTATCTATTCTAAGTTTACGTAGAAATATATTTTCATTATATTCAACTGGTTCCTATATTCCATTTAACTAATTTTCATGAAAACGATTAATTTTATATACATGTCTAAACCATAGATTAATATTTAGTCAATGTTATTTAAATCTTTCTTTCAAATAGCTTGGTGATAATTATAATAACATATTAATAATAATATTAATAATGTATTGCAATTCGGTAAAAAAATCGGCCTTTTGTATAACAAAAATCTATAGTATTAACAAGATATTGAGTGAAATACATTCCACTTGTAGGGTATTATGTATACATAGCTGGCATATGTGTTGTGTATTTTGAATGAATGTTTTTATGTTTCAGGTGAACCAATCCAAACATAGTTCTTTTGAATAGAATACTATATTCAGTTTTGTGTTGAACAAGAAATATAAAAATTATTAAATTAATTGACCAAAAAACCTTTGAAAAAATGCTGGGGTGGTACTGTTGAAACATGCAGGTGGCGGGGTGAGGCAACTGGGCTGTTAACCCGTGTTTATGGAGGAGAGGGCCATAGATGTGGGAGACAGGTCCCACAATGAGGAGGTGCCAACTCTGATTGCCTATAGAGTAGTAGAGGGGACACAAGGGGTCCACACAAGCCCCTTTTATTTTCATTTTGTATTATGTATGTCATTTCAACTCAAACTTTATTTCTTATGAGTGAAAATCCATAAACCATTGAAGAATCAATGACTACTATTTCAAAATTAAAACCCTAATTTTTTTTTATAAAATAAAATGGCCATTATATCAACATTTAAAATTATATTATTAGAAATATTTATAATATTGAAAAATATTATAATAATTTAAACATAAATTTCCATGAAACTGAATTCATCCATTGATAAGAAATTGGCCAAAATTGGGCTGGATTCTAAGGATTCAACAAAACTATAAAATGAAAAACATGAAAACATATTATTTTTCAAAATTTAATTTCTTTTAAAATGACTTATGATGATTAATAATGATTTCAAATATTTTCATTATTTTTTCTACCAAACTAAGATGGAATCATAGTCGAATCAATTGGGACTATTTTTTAAACCCTCTTCAAAAATTTGATGCATCTAAATTTTTCATATATCAGATAATTAATTTGATCGCTGTGATACGAATTGATTATACATGGGTTGTAGTTGAATTTGGGGTAATGTATTTTAATATTATTCATATCAAGGATGATGATTCATACCAAAAATAGAAAAATGATCCCTAATAATGAATAAGGATCTTATATGAATTAAATAAAACAGAAAACCCAAAAAAACCTATTTCGATAGGAAGGTCGCCTCAGGTTATTTTTTTCTCCAGTGATTTTTTATTAATAGATACAAATTATAATATCTTAATATCATCAAAATTCACCTCAAAAATCCACAAGATCATCGGTTGTCAAATTTTGGGTGCTTGAGAAAGGATCTGATGTTTCCTTCAACACCTCAACGATCTCTACATTGACATAATTTTTTTGAAAGTAGATGAACTCAATCTAATATCATGATCAAGACCATCTGTCTATATCAAATGTAGAAGTCAAAGATTCCATGGATATAATTATGTGAGGTGTAATTGAGCAAAATCCTCTCTCACATATTTATAATGGATGCTAAAATAGGAGGAAAGGGTTGTCGAGCCTCTTCTTATTTAACAATTAAAAAATAAATAATTGCGATGAGATTAATTTCATGATAAATATTATTAATATTATATGACATTCATAAAATATTTATTAAATATATTATATGATAAAACTATGTTTTTAACTGAACATGTAAATAATTTTTATTATTAATTGAACCTGGAATATTAAAATAATATTCATTTGAATAATAATATTTCTCATATATACATAAACGGGAAATGAATTTAATAAAAGTATTAAACAAAATGTATTCTTAAAAATAATTATACAAAATTATTTATTTATCGGTCATCTATGATATGGAATGAACATGGGCCCTATGTTGGGGCCCACTATTTCCAATATACCAATTCAACGGAATATGAAATATTCTTCAATATGATTTTTTGTGTGTCCCTGTGAGGAATTATCTCTATAAGAGTCAATAGAATCCACCTATCAATAGTAAATTGTAGGAACCCATCATCGAACCTATGGATATACAGATAGTCCTTGAAATGATTACCAACCTATGAACATAAACTATTAAAAATAATCACTTTTTCATTAAATATATCATAACGTGGGATGCACACTTATGTCATTGTCATGTGTTTTTTAATAGTGTATGATCTCATAGGATGGATTTCACTTCCTACCACCGTTTACAAGGATTAATGAATATACATCCATATTAAATTATTTTGTTAGAGATATATGACTTCCATAACACTGAAAAGGGAAATCTGTTTTTATCCATTCAATCAATATCATACCACCAATGACACACCCAACACATGATTCCTTTAAATCATTTCACTATCATGGGTTTTACTTGAATCAATGTATGAAAAAATTGGCACACATTGATAATGATATAAATTTTGGAGACCAATATACATATCAATTAATTAGGGCCACTAATGACCACCAAAACATGTCGGTTTCTTATTGGTTGGTCTGTCCTCATTATCCCACTACTAAATATCACCAATTATGAAATTAATGAGAAGAAGATTGAATGCTTATGATAAACCATTAAAAATTAGTTAGACATAAATTTTTTCCAGTTAGTATAATGTATCTCAACCATAGGCTATATATTTAAGATTAATGTCATATTATATCAAGGTACTCATTTTAGTCTGGCAGCTTCTATAACCTTTTGATATGAAAGTTAATCTTTGTAAATTCGAATTAAATACTGGACACATAAAAATCTACACTATATTGGAATGGATACATCATGAAAAACATTTTGTATACAATATATGATGATCAAATTTATTTTTCATGTTTATTCTATGTCACCCACTATAACAACAAAAAAAGGAGCATCCAATAATATTTCCATGTGTGATTCCATCTCAAAATATATTTACATATGTACCCTTTAATATTCAAAATGTAATATATGTACCATGAAAGCAACTAAATAAAGGAATCAAAAAGCATTGTGTTGAATAAAATCATTCTCCCTCTTCTCCCTACCAAACACATATACCAATACCACCATGTAAACAGTTTTTCACCATCAATACATAGAGGATAATTTTTACTCCAATTATTTAATAGTAAATTTTATTTGATGGTATATAATTCTAAATTCCAAGAAATTTTATATTTCTAAATATATTTTATATTTTTATATCTCCCTTTAGGGATTCATTCCATTTCTTCATCATGGATAATTCTACATCAGTAGTACACCATTGAGGAATCATTATTCTTATTGTAAGAGTGATTATAACACTCATCCAGAACCCCCATTATTTTATTTCCATTAATTCTAAGTCAATTAATATATAAGAAAAATAAATGGATATGGATATGGGAATAAATTTAATTTGACTCCAAAATAGATTTCAGGATGATATTTTAATAACAATTAACAAACGTTCATTAAAAACATAAATTCGTTAGTTCTATTTATTCTTATTCTCACATTTCTATTGTGATTTTAATTTTACAAGGAAATCATTACGTTCATCAAGTCATATATCACATATTTAAATGAAATAGATTGACTTATATATTCCCCTAGTAAAAATTTATCCACTCTATCTCAACTTTGGTTTTAATCCTCTAAATCAGCACTTCTTTCCCAGGTAGCAATGTCATTAAATTTTCTGGAATTTTTTTTAACCATCATTTAATATCCACTTAGATTATTTTCAATGGAACTCTTGGGATAATTCATAGATAAACTCTGAAGAAATTCAATTTATTCATCATGTGGGATCATTTCACTCTGTTAATCACATACATTATCTTGGGTAACTTTAAACTTTAATTCCCATTCCAAATATGTTTTACGAACAATATAACATTCATTAGAAGATGTCCTAAATTATTTATAATATATTTATAGATTTAATTTATCCATAGAGTTTCCATTTTTTTAATCAAATTCATATATTCTTTTTATAAATATTAAATTATGCCCATATTCTTGTCTAATTTCCTGATTGACATCTTCTTTGATTTCAATATATTCCCATTAATTTGTATTTCGATTGTTTGTTTACAAGAGAACACATTGTGGCCACTTCTATCGTATTTTAATAACCTATATTTGGCATCGATATCCTCTTAAAAATTCTTATTTAGCTCATAGTGATTATATTTTTAAATATTATACTCTTTCTTGGATTCCTTTATATTCTTTTCCCCAAATAATCTTCCTCTTTTTTATCACTTTTATTTAATTTTATTGTAATTATGTACGTTTTGGTATATAGGTTATAAATAAAGGGATAATATCATAATTAATCATAATTATGAAAAAAATAAAGTAATAATAATAAAATATTCAATGAAATTAAATCTTTTGATATTAAGTAAAAATAACTTTTTTCTGAATTCTGGATTTCAGAAGTATAAATTTACAATTTTATTGATCTAAACCACATCAATTATGGAAATAAATTATAATCATATGTCAACATGTTAATTTGTTATTAAATGTAACTATTCAAAAACCTCTAACAATACACACAATAACCTAAAAATCTTTTTATACTAAGATTAGATATAATCATTCCATGTTTTTAGCTTAGGTTTTATATTATTTTTGCATTGAATATTAAACTTTATAGGATATTATGAAGTGTAAATTTTTTATTAATGTAAAAAAATAAATATTTTAGTTATTGCAGGATTAATTTAAAAATTTATCCAAACATTTCAGTTCGATTTTCATTTTAAAACATACTCTTATACATGAAACGAAATTAGTAAATTTATAAATATTAAGCTTCTGGGTGTCTATTTTCAAATGGAATAAATTATATGGTCATTCATATTATATTAGATTATTTTTTCTAATATAAAAAAAATTTAAAAAATAAAATAGTAAAAAGAAAATTAATTAGTAATAATTACTTTTTTCATTTGGGATGTTCTAGATTTAATAGATTCCATGTTTCTAAGATTCACTTCATATTCCAGAGAGTTCATATTGAGATACTATTTTCCAAACTAAAATTATATGAACCTATATTCCAAATAATTAATCAGTTTCTTAATCTTCTATTCATGTATTTTTCTTCCCTCTTACAATGTGTTATCATCTTCTATTATTATGTTTAATTAACTCTTAATGGTGAATCATTTACAATCAAGTATATTTTATATAACTTTTCAATTACATGGATAACCTCTATAATAAATATATATTTTCCTTTATTCTCATAGATATAGAATTAAATTTTCTATTAAATTATTGATATAATTTCATTTTATATTAATTTGGATTATTTTATAGCCTACACATGATTTTTTAGATCATTTCAATTCCATAATATCATTAATAAAGAATGTTATATTTCATCAACATTCTTTCTGACTTTTTCTTCCTTGTCAGGAGTCACCCTAATAAAATATATAATATATTTTAAATAAACTTCATGAACATTCCTAAGATAAATTAATAAATTATATTAGAATTATAGAATAGTTTTGATATAATATTCCTCATTATACCTCCCTAAATTTTTCTAGTTTAATTAAAAGTATTATTTTCAACTGATTTGACAGATGAAAGGTTATCACCTAGGTACACTTTAAATGTTGATTAATGCTTCATTTAAATATTTTATTTTTTCTTGAATCGCATTTATTATATTTTTTTCATTACTGTGACTATTTATACCATCAATTTAATTTCAACAAGGATGATGACCTATTTCCCAATATAATGTTATTTTATATTTTATTAACTCCATCACATAATATTATAATTATAATTAAATGGTAAAAAAATTGTTATTAATTGATAATTAATGCATAATATAATCATGACAGTTTACATAACTCGTTATATAATTATATGTTTCAAATTAATTAGAAAAAATTAAAATAATGTGGAAAATGTGTATCCTGAATTGGGTAAAATTAGATACATTACTTCATCTAAAACATAAATTCATCAAAAATAATTGAGATCAATTTGGTAGATAATATCAATTCAATATATATTAGAAAAAAATTAATATTCTACTAATGAAGAATGAGGTTGATTCATGGATGTATTCTATTTTTCTTGAACAGATCATCCCAAAGAAGTTGAGAGGAGCCTAACATGTATTTGATGATATCCACTCATCCCAAAAATAAACAAACATTTAGAATCATATATTATAGATATAGTGACCAATAATTTTGATACATTAATATTGCATAATAAAAGATTAATATTCACTACATTACATCATGGTTGACATTATAACTATAAATGTATAGTTTTGTTGCTTACTATATTCAATTTCTTTTTTTTCAAGAATTATATAAAAATCTCCCAAATAGATTGTCTCAAATAATACTATTATAACACATATGAAACATAAAACATTTCATCATAAAAAATTTAATGTAAATAGAATAAAGGGTGAGAAAAAATGATCATAAATGGTAATTAAGGTAGATATTAATGACCACTTATGCCCTAAATGAGAATAATGGTATGAGTATAGGATATTGACATTAAAAAACAATAACAAGAATATCATATATCATAATTATGACTCATGGAATAATTCATGGATGTTAATAAAATTAATCATAAGATAATCAATGATAACGGTCTAAAAGAGTATATCATTAAAACCCTCGAAAAGTTTTTGGCATGTACATATTCATTGAAAATCATTTCCTTAGACAAGGATCACTAAAAATAGTAACATTGTGTATTGGGATCACTCATCATTCCATCATGTATTTATTCAATGCAAAATCCCAATACTATTATATTGAATAATTTCCAATAATTAACATGGTTCACTAGAAATCTAGTCTTTATATCTCATGACATATCATTATTAACCCAATTAATTTCAGTGATATATAATTCTACACCCACCCATCACATAATCATTATCCATTCATATGTGCCCCAAAATAAAAAAAATCATTATATATTATAACATATGGGAAATAAATTGATTTCATAAAATTTTCAACAGTCCATTATACCATAAAACATGGTAAACCAATAGGGTTCATAAACATCTTATAATAATAATAATAATAAATTCATAGAATGAATAACCATGATATCCTTATATCCTATCCTAGATAAAGTCTAAGTAGCATCCTGGGATATTATTAAAATGGGAAATTTTTATTAAATATCACATTGTATATTTTTGGAGTAAAATAGAATATTAATATGAAAATTACATTATAAAAATAAATATTTCATTTAAATTTAAAAAAAAATTTATACGTACATCATTCATAATTTGAAAAGCTGATTATTTATATTTTAAAAAAATTAAATAATGTGTACAAAAAAATTACCAAATTTCATGGGAATACCAAAAATATTAGGAAAAGTTTATAATGGAATCATAGACATGGATGTAAAATATTTTTTCAAAATGGATAATAAATTTAATTTTTCATAAAAATATTTTTTAAATAATATTATGTTCAAAAGAGAAAAAATGGTTTTAATAATTTATACTTACTTAAATTACCCTATGGTAATGATATAGAAAAAACTCTTGAGAGGTTCATCATGTTATTGTTTCTTTAAATAAAATTATATAATATTAGTAAATATTGGGATGATAATATAAATCCCTTACCACATTAGAACCTTTTGAATAAAAAGCATATAAAAGAGATTAAAATATATGTGTAAGTAAAAAACACATAATTTTAATGTCAATAATGACAAAATAATTATATAGGAAGTATATATTCAATATATATTAAACAATTGTTTAACATGGAATTTGTGTAATAATAAAAAAAATGTGAGATTTAAATACATTACCACAGGTTAAACATTATTTGAAAGCACTCAATCGTTCTATATAATAAATTTATATTTATTATAAATATTGACCATTGTAATGAAATTTTTTTTTTTATTATATATCATCCAAATAAAAAAATAAACCACATTTTAGTAATAGTTTCAAATAAAAATATTCATTTCTAGGTGATAACAGATTTGTTTGTTTAATAGAATTTTTATTAAGATATTTTTGTCCTTGTACATTTCTTTTAATTAAATTATCTATACATTATTAATCATGACATAAATATAATATATATATATTCATTGTGTATATATATTTATATTGAGGTTTACAAAAAATATAGATATTGAAAAAAAAAATCACACCATTCGTGGACATGGTATGTCATATGTACACTTGAACGTCATTTACATTTTCTAAAAAATATGAAAATAAAAATAAAAATTGTTTAATAATTTCAAAACATAATTATAAAATAAAAAAATATTTATAAATGATATATATATATATTAATATAATTTTAAAATTAATATATGAAAATAAATCACATTGTTTGGTGGATGTGGTTGTCCAGACGTATGCATGAGAGTCATTATCATTTTCCAAAGGATATATTGCTATGAAGTTATATATGATATTATAATTCATAAATAATAATTATCCTCCAGTTATATTATAAAAAAATTAAATACATCATAATAAATATCAATCAATGATGGTGATGGATATTGAATTATATCGGCACATGGATGTTATAGTACACTTGTACACATGAGGGATACATTCACATCAAATTTGGTGGAAATTAGGGTGAATAAAGGTCATTAAATAAAAATATTCACATTTTAATTTATTTAATTCATTGAATATTTAATATTTTTTTGAATATAATAGATTTATATGTAAATAGGAATAAAACAATTGAGATGGTTTTGTAGAATGGTTTCCACTTTTTTAATATGCCTTTGTTATATATATTATTAAGGATATTTGAAATTATATATTAAGATTAAAAATAACTATAATTCATTTACATGGAAATATATAAAATAATTTGGTATTGTTTTATTAATTATATATGTCTAAATGTGGGGTCATTAAGGTAAAGAATGTGTTTCCAATTATAATTAGGGGATAAAACACATTTCAATGTTTTTAAAATATAAAAATATATTAAATCTATACACCTTAAAAATGACCCCAAATGTCCAAATAATCATTTTTGGGATTGTATGAGGTCATATTATTGACATAAAATACAAAATTTGATTTTTAATTGGAAAACACAACCATAGATCATGGTTTGAATCAAAGGTAATCATATTTTTTCCTTAATCTATGTAAAAATTATCTACTAATGTTTTTAATCAATATGAACAAATAATAAACATTAAAACATTAGAAAATATGAAAAATACAGTAAAATTTATTAAATACACATTATAATTTACAATTCACTAAATTGGAAGAATTTAATTTAAAATTATTCTCATAAGACATGATGTATAACAATTTTCAACAATAATCATTCCATACCAATAATGAGTTTTCATACCAAAATCCATCATAAATTAATTCTAATGACATAAATTTTATTATTAATATTATAAATTACCAAATTTTAATATTGAATATTTTTAATAAAATATATACTAATTTAAATTATGGACATCAAAATACAGGTTTTAGTAAAATTTGTATTTTTATAATTCATCCAAGAATTAATGAATTCATAAAATTCTCCAAAATGAATTCTTAACAATTTTTTTATGATATGATTAAAAAAATAATTTTCTTTTTAAATTAATTTTATCAATGTGGAAAAATGAAATTAAATTTTATCTAATTAGAAAAATAAATCTTATTTTTGAAAAAAAATGAATTTTTGATGAATATAATGAATTTACTACAAATTTAGTACTTATTTATCAATATAATTTTTTTGTATAAAAATATTGAAAATATGTTTTTAACGTGTAGTGATTCCAATTGAAATTGTCATCATAATGGCTAGTTTAGAATGTTTTTCTTTATTATATATTATTTAGAATCATTGTTGCGGGTTTCATAAGATATTTATAAAATTAATTATAAGTGAAACGAAATATATCATAAAAATATATTAGTGTTAAATGTCAACCCAATTAAATGAATTTATAACTAAAAATTAAATTGATAAGATACATAAAAATAATTTCTCTCTATTTCATCATACACTTAGGTTCTCATGTAGATTTTCCCATTTAGAAATCCTTTAGAGAGCATTAACAAGATGAATAACCATTTATATAGTTATTTATCTGTACTATTTAATATTTATTCCTATTTTCATAATGTGAATGATCATTTTATAGTTTTATAATATATTCGTTTGTTATATTTAAGGGATTAGGAATATACATCCTCTGAAAAGATACATGGAACACATCAAAAACATGAGAGGGGATTAGTGGATGTTCCATGATATGATTTATTATCCATATTCAATGGCTAATAAAAAAGGAAAAATATACAAAAGCCTCATAATTCTATTATTTTTTATTCTCAAAACCTTCATCCATGGATATATTTAGAGGAATACCATCTCATAAACATCAAAATCTACATTTCAGTGCCTATTTTGGGAATAAATTTACATGTTATTCTATTCTTCCATGATGCGTTTCTGAAAGGATCTGAATTTATTACCCCTTACCGTAGCTATCATAGTTACTCATATCTATCTTTATCCATCCACATCCAATAAAATTTTGGATATGAACATATTTCAATAGTGTTATTCATAATAATCCATCCAAATACTCGAGTAAAATCTATTATTATAATAGAATTTGATAAGAGGATGATGTTGGTCCTGACCACCTTTGATGTGGAAAGAACAAGCCATCAACATATCCACCAAGGATTTAATTTTTATTCTTATAATTTTTATACGTATAAGGATAATAATATGTAAAAAAACATACCATTGTGTATAGATATTATTAGAGTCTTTACCACAACATTGATCTAAACTAAACAAAGAAATATGATACATTAGCATGTTATAATACCTACAAACATACCACTACCTTAATATATATAGTGTAATGATGGTCAATAAATGAATTATCTCTGATATAAATGATGTGTGATGACTTTGATAGGATATTTACTACAATCAGAATAATATTATATACATTAGGTGTTTTGGGGACACTAATGAAAATATAATCATTTTTTCTATTTCCATGCAATAATGGGTAATGGCTGTAAAATCTTCATAAAATTAAATCTCACATCCATATCTTGTTGATAGAACAATCATAGTGATAGATATTCTACAATATCCCCCTTTATTTCATATTATAATAAATACCCATTCAGATATCTATATGTATTTAAACATATAATAAAAATATAGAATGATGAATAATGAGATTCATCTGATAACTACAAGAAATGAGATATGGGAGTGACCCATACACTATTCATAAACATTGACATCTCCTCATTATCATGTATAAACATAAGATCGTTTCTTATATTATATTATATCTCTATAACATTTTTTGGAAACATTAATCATATTGTGAATAAATGATTAGACACTCATTAGAGAATGTAAATATTTCCCATTTTATTTAATATTTCGATAATCATACTTTTAAAATCTATAAATATAAAATATTTTTTTGACCTCATGATAGATAAACTGACATGATACATTCAAATGAAATCATTGGCCACCTTGTTTTCTTCCCAATGGTAGTGATGTATTGGGAAATCAAAATAATTGATCAAATCCAAACATATACTCTAGATAATATTAAACACATTGAGAGTGAATATATAATTTAACCATTTGATATTGGTATATAACTCAAACATTTATCTATAAAGATAATTTTCCATAACATTAATTAAAAATTTCAGAATTCAAGTCCAAATCATTAGTTGGGTGATTTTTTTCAGGAACCATTAATTTTATATAGGCTTAAGATATCATCACATAATTTTGTATGAGGATGAATATCAGTCACATCGTAGATGAATCCGCAATAATCACAAAACGTTCTCCACTATATGTAATTATAACTATGCATTCATTGACTAACAATAACATAATTTCCATGAAATTTTCCTAAAATCTATCTATCAAATTGTTATAATATACATTATTATTTAACATGGTGAATATATTAGATATCCATGAAAAATTCTTCATAATGTGTTGATAATATTTATTCAAATAATATATGTTATGGATCTTACACACACTAGAAGGTATGGGACAATCTTATATAAAATATATCCTTGATGTATTCAACAATATAACATATGCTTTGATTATATAACACAGTAATGAATAAGTTCATATGAAAAATACACCAATGGTAAATTTTTCATAAATTTATATTTTTACTATTGTATTACATGAAATTATAAATTGATATTCATTCTATTTGTCACTATTTCGATATGTAAGAATATTGTTGATAAACACTACCAAAAACCGATCTAGGTATTCTGTAGATACTATATTCATTAAAACCATTGCTATTAAAAGAAGATAAGTTAGGGAAAATTAAATCATTATAAATACATATTTTCCATACCTTGTATTGACATAAATCTGGTGGATAAATTCAATTTTGATCATCAAAATATATAATCCATATCAGGTTGAAACATGGAAAAATATTTATTTCCTCATAATTGATCAAACTAATCATCAATACAGGGATGAGTTTACTTTTTCATGATCATGATATTTTATGTTCCTAATAATAAATTACAATTCATATTTACCAATATTTATTCATAAGAAGTTTATGTGCACAACACGATGGTGCACATGAAAAAATGAATCCCTTATCAATATTCTATTAGAGATTCATCATTTATTCTATCACATCAATAGTGTGAATACAATATGGAGTCTTTGACATGGGTTTATAACTTGGTATGAGTTACATTAAAAATAATCATATTTATATGGTGTAATACTAACAAATTATTCTCTTAAAACATCAATAAACTGTAATACAAAATGAATACCTTTGTTGTTAGGATTATCCCTACACATTTGAGATAAAAATATATCATTAGTATGAATGGATACCCATATAATGGATTTAATTTTCATTTTATGTTCATAATTATCATCTAACTGATATATTTACTTAGGTTGGTTAAAAATATCAAACATGACTCACTTCAATGGTAATTGATGTAGGATTTATGAAAAAATATCTAATCCATGCGAAAGAAAACATCAAATTCAATTTTAATAAAATATGTATAAAGAAAATTGTTATTAACTTCTCCCTAATATATGCCCTTCATCGTTTTGAACATATACATTAGAAGAGTGATTGACATGGATAATTCAAAAGTCACTCACATTTAAGTATAAAAATTAATTCATTTCCTATGATGCAATTTATTTCCTTCCATCATACTATTCACTTCTCATCAAAAATTCATTTTTTTATGCCATTATATTCCAAAAATAAAAAAAAATTCATATTTGTTTGACTCACTCATATGTTTTTCCCATAACATATTTCTAAAATAAAGGAAATTAATCCTTTAATCTTCCATGGTTTCTATAAAGCTCCATTTTCCTTTTGTTAACTATTTTTGGAAACTCAGTAATATTGTGGTTGTCAATTATATAATAAAATAGTTTATTAGGAATATTAACAAGAATCTACATTCCATTTCCCATTACATTTATTTTTATAGGAGGTGAATAATTTCATTCTCCATCACCATTATCATTATCATAGTTTTTTCAGGTTGCATCAATTTACTAAATTAGAATTAATCATTTTGGGAAACAATAATCTAACTAAGAAACCATATAATCATGAAATATAATTTATGTACATCGAAGCCCATAATTTTAATACATAAATATTAAATATTAATTGATAAATATTCACTATAGAACATTATGATCCATTGTATAACTATATATGGTTAGTGATATTATAGACTAGGTAGATAATCCTTTAGTTTCATGAAATCTTGTCAATATTTCCCGTATATAATACATCATAGGTTTACCCAACTTATAAAAAATCTTCTCAAGGTGAAAGATAAAATAATAATTTGTGATCATAGATGCTCGGTATTGGTAAAAATAGTAAATATGAATCAATGATCATATAATCGCATCATATAAATTTATATTTATGAGATCATGATCATAAATTACAAAGTTCATAGCCAATCTGTAATATATCATAAAAATTATTTATGGAACAATAATTTTTCTAAATAATATGAAATATTCTTAAGATATTGGAATCACCAATAATCAATCAGGTTTCATGATATTAAAATAGGGCCATAAGAATGTGGAAAAATGAAAATATTATAACATTGTTAACATGTATATATAGAATCATATTCCCTCAATAATTTATGTACAAGAAATGATGAACTAAGAAAAAATTATGAAGATTAAATTAGTACCACACATAATCTTATAGACATGAAAACCAAGTCCACATATTATCATATGGATTTGAAAACTAGGTCCACACCAATAATTTTGACCATGAAATCATGTTCATGAATAATATATTTCTCACATTAGTTACACAATATTACCTAATGACTTTGAGGTATTTAATAGTCCCACACATATCATAATCATAATCTATTCATATATTCACCAAAAAGATAATAAATTATTTAACATTTCATCATAACATAACTCATTAAAAATAAAATAGATCTCATAAACATCTCATCAACATTTTCTTGCAAGGCGACATCTCATCAACATATCAATAAACCATATATTGGAAAAAATAAGAAGGGTATCATAGAATTATATCCCCATTGATATATAAATAACGTTAAAGGGTTTCAATATTAATGAGAAAACATTTTAAATATCACATGAAAATATTCATGATGAAAATACACTTTTAATATTCCAAAAAATTATTAAAAAAACAAATATTTCATAAAAATTAAAGAAAAATATTTTACATAAATATATCCATTGAAATTTTTTAACGTAATTTCTTGAAAATACAGAGGTTATGATAGGGAGATATTTCATTAAATTTTTATATAATAAAATAACAATTCCATTCACATTTGTTAGGAAAATTTTCAACAAAACGTCACTAAGAAAAGAAAATGAATATAAAAATAAAACAATTATTATAATTTTTTAAACATGGGAAAAATAAATGTAACCAGTCATTTAAGATTAGTAAATAAATTATAGAAAACATTTTAGACACATTCATATGGTTGGATAAAAATATCTAATTGAAGATATAATTAATTTCTATGTTTGTAAAAAAAATTATTTTGGTCCCTTGATTAAATAGTGTCAAAAATAAAATGAAATTATGTATTATATAAAAATAAACATAGGTTAGTAAAATTAAATTGGGTTTCTTATAAAATTATCATATAATTTCATTCATTGGGAATTTAAGCGTAGAAAATCCAGATTTAAACGATATTGAATCCTAAATCATTTTCCACTATGGTAACATTTGATTCATAATATCTTCAAATAGAGGAATGTATATGGACATGAATATATAAATAATTTTATTGTGTATTATAATAAAATGAACTAATGGTCATTTTATACACCCAAAAATGAAAATAGTGGGGAATTCTTCATGAGTCAAACATAAGTAAAAGAGAGATAAAAATATATGACCTGAACTTTATCATTCATCAAAAGCGCTATAAAATCATTTGTAATAAATTAAAATTTATAAAATTCACATAAATAATATTTTATATTCTTATAATTTGATATATTTTCTCCTTATATTATTTCCACACTAATTTATTACTAATTTATTATTAAAATTGTCATCTATGAGTTTTAACTGTTACGTATTTCTTGAGAGTTTCAGTTGGGAAGTAAAATTTATTTTACATTTTTCACTTTTACATGATCTTCATAATATTATATATATATATATCCATTAATTGTATATATATAAATTGTAATTATGATGTTCATGTGGATAGTACGCTGTAATAACCCCCAACAAGGTTTAACCTTTCAATATATGGAAAGAATGAAAGGTAAATCGTAATTCAACAATCCAGAATCATTATTTAAAAAATAATTTTATTATATATATCCTTTTTACCACCTATGAAATTATTTAAATGTGTAATGAATCATATCTATTTGTGGAGGTGTTTGTCCACACATACACATGAGTGGTGTTATCAGTTTATAATAGATGGTGAGATGGTCAATAATGGTTATTACATCATCTTAATAATAGTTAATTATATTTATGGTATGGAAGTAATTGAATTTTAATGGATAAAATATATTTATATAGGTCATAATAAGAAATATAATTGATAATTTTTTGTTAATAGATATGCATCTTCATTGGAAAACATTGAATGCTTACACCATAAGCATTTAACAGATTTTATTTTTGAATGACGAATTCCTATAGGATGTGGTGAATATTTATGGGAAGATATAATGGTATTTAAATTAAGATATATATTTCTAAAACAATTTTAATAAAATAAGAGATTATTTTACCTTATATAATTTATTATAGAGGTGGTCTTGGAATTATTTATGAATTACATTATTATAATATATGGTTTATAATAAAGTGGTTCAAAATTGATATATTTTGATGATATTTTTATTATAAGTCTAATTACTCTAATCCAATAATAATTAGACAATTTTATTTTGGGTTTTAACTCGTTCCTACTAGTTTATCCACATGATAATCCTTTTTTAATTACCAAAATATATATGTTTTCCACTATTTAAGTGTCTAGAGTGTTATCAAAATATGAAAAAAATAATAATAAATTGACCATAGATTATATTTTTAACAATAACTCATTAAAATTTCTATGTATTCAAATTTTAACAATTTAAATCATAATTTAAATATTTTTTACTATAAATATAATTAATGTCAATTTTGGAACCATTAAATTTATTTGACCATGAAATCAGCATGAAAATAATGGAATTGGAATATAAACCATTATCGCGACCCATAAATTTTAGATTTATCTATAAAATATATAAATCATTATAAATATTCAATATTTTAATAATTTTATCATTTAATATTTCATTTATTTAATTTTTACTTTAATTAAATATAAACTTTATTAGTGTTGCTTAAGAATTTCAGGTAATTATTCAATTTCTAGGAATTAAAAATAAATTATCATGATAATAATATTAAATTGCCTATAAAATAAATATTTATTATTAGAAATAGCCTCTTATTATCCTATGATAAATATTTAGATATATTATTGTCATGTAAGTGATATTTAGACATATTAAATTCAATATAATGTGATTTTGTATTTATTATTTTCAAAATATAATATAATGGTCATAATCCAAGAAAAAAGTAAAAAATAACCAAAATTAAAATATATTAATATCTATGGTCAATATAAAACCATCCAATCACATTTTGAAATTTTTTTTGTTACTTTTTAATCTTTACATTCTATTTAAACCACTCCAATATCATTTTATCGTTAATAATTCTATTTACATTTTTACCATGATAACTCAACTATATGATCCAAAATAAATTGGATTTTCAAAAAAAATTCATGTTTATAAATATTCTTTTATACATTTTATAATATTTTATTTATTTTGGTTGAATAAATTACTTTTAATATAGAGACACTAAATTTATTAAATTCATTTTTCTAGAAAAACACCCAATGTAAGAGTAAAAATTATTTAACCTTTAAATGAAATAAAAAATTGTTTCCAAATAATATTAGTAATTAGATAATAAAGAATTTTAGATTTCAAACTTTTGGATAAATCTAAGTCCAAATGGACTCTTGTGAAATTCTATTAAAGGAAGATACTCAAAAATAGATTTAAATTTTAATAAAATATAAAATTTTATTCTCAAGAGTTAATGTTAGTTTCCCAAATTCAAAATATTGTTTTGTAAAGAAAATATTTATCTCTCAATAAATATTATTCACCAAAAACTACTCATCTAATAGGATAAATTAAGTAAGTAAATATATTTTATTATTTTACATAATGTTTTTGCTTAATTATAAAAAATTTATGGAGGTGGGAAATATTTTATTGGGTCACTATTTATAATCAACCCAAAATTAGGTTGATAGTACTAGAATATATTAATTATGAATATTAAAAATAGGGAATACTTTTTATAAAATTCAATTGAATGGTGTCGAAAATATAATTGAAACGTAAACCAATAAAATGTTATAGAGAGTATCATTTTGAAAAAAAGATATCATCAATGTGTTAAATGATTTTTATAAAAAAATTTATAATAAAATTTATTCCATTTATCATAATTGGATTAATAATAATATAAACTTAATTTTAATATATTTATTCCATTTAAAAAAATATATATTTTAAAACCCTTGAAATGAAAATACATTTTCTAATAAAATTTTGTATTTTTCATTATTTTGGAAAATAAAATAAATTTCAAATTTAATCAAAAAATTCACTCTAAGATAATTTAGAACTTATGATTTTAAAATTTAATTTCCATTTTCAAATAAATATTCTATAAGTAGAAGAAACTAATATATTATTTTTTTCAAACACATTAAAACCACCATTTTGAGTAAAATATATTTCAATGCATATAATGAATTTATAAAATTATTATCGATTCATATAAAAAATTTATATTTTTATAGTATTTTCTATTCCAATTCATATTTCACATTTTCATTGCTATGTTATAATAGTCACATTTATTAATAATAATTTTAATAGGTTATCATGGTTCACTTAAACATGGTGTTGAATTTTATCAAAAATATCGAAGGAGTTACTTTTTTTAATGCAGATATATGTTATAATATAATGGGGTGAGACCTTATACCCCACATTAATAAATTTTTTCCTCTTAATATTTTCATGGTCATCATAGATTATATTATGAAAAATATTTTGTTTTGAAAATCAATATAATACTATGGGTAACTAAACATTATTAGGTAAATGAAAATTTATTCAAATAACACATATTCAGGTAAGCACATAAATAAAATATTGGTGTGAATTTAAAATATATACATGAAGGAAAAAAGTAATTTCCAAGGTCTAATAAAGCGTGTAATATAACACGCCCTTGAGAATTTTAATGACTGTGAAGCCCTAAATTATGATGGGGTGAACATACCATTAATTCATCTAATTTAAATGTTAGAGGATAATATATATAAATCAATAACATTTTTATATTTTTAAGGGAATAATTTAAATTTAGGATATATAACATGAGAAAATATACATATATGATTTATTTACATTTCATAATCACAATTTCATCATTTTTTACTCATCAATGAATTTAAACATTGTATTTTACTCAATAAAATTATGTTTCAAGATGAATTATTCATGTCATAAAAACTTTTATAAACTATTAACAAATAAAAATTTATATAAAATTATAAAAAGTCATTCTTCATTACCCTAATTATTAACAAAATAAAAATTCGTTTGCACATGTCACTCAAAGTGGATAAATATAATAACATAATCTCTAAAAAATCTTCAATTACCCACAAAGTTCATCATAAAAAAATACATAAATATATAACTGTAAGAATCCTCTATAATAATTATATCATAATTAAAACCCCAAAAATAAAATTGATTATATCACACATTTATCACTAGATAAGAAAATGATTTTCAAAATGTCGCATACCAAACCATTGAATATAATGATCATATATTTTCCTAAAACATACTAACAACCATGTTCAAAATATGAATAAATGATAAAATATGTACATAAAAAAGTAACAGAATCCTTATTTGGAAAAAAATCAATGAATATTTTATATTCTCCATAAATTTAAAAATTATATAAAATTAAATAATTATAACCTAAATCAATTTGTTATCAAATCACTATCTATTTTAAATGATACCAATATATCCAATTTAAATCATATGTATCACTAATATCATTATCAGAAATATGTATTATTAATTGAACTTCAATCACATATTATGTATCATTTTTCTATTAATTATGTTCTCACCAAAAATAAGAGACTTTTCTCACTACTATTCTGTCTCTGGCCATGAAATAAGTTCGGAAAAATATTTCGTTTACATTGTTAGGAACATTTCTATTTATAGAGATAATGGTATTGTTAGAGAGTAAGGATTCATGAGGGATTTCTTCACTTCAATTATTTGGGGGCGCGATTATTTTTGGTGAGGCCTAAGGCTTTCTATTTCTCAAGGATTTATTGCACGGTGAGAGGATTGATTGCTTCTTGGAAAGGAAATACTCTATCCATGGGTGGTAGGGTTTTCATGGTTAATTCTATTTTTGTCTAAATTTTTTTTTATTCTTTTATAGTGTACAAATGGAATATTTCTCCCATAAGAAATATCAATGTTTCCCTCAATAACTTCATCTGAACATGAAACATTATCGAGAGGCAAATGGCTACGATTTCTTGGAGAAACATTTGTAATCCGTATGATGATGGGGGTTTATGTTTAAAAAACCACGATATATTCAATGATTCTATGAAAGATTCTTTTTTTATATAATCTTGAATAAAAACATTGAGGTGAATTAATGCTTTCGAGCTAAATTTATGAATAGGCTTATGTAGGGTTATTTTTATCATCTTGATTCTTCTATTTTTCCTGCCATAAAAAAAAATCTTTTCCTCTATTGATCGTCATTAAAGATGGATTGTTTATATGGATTAATTGTAACACCCCAGGTAAATAAAGAATATAAAATTTATATATTTATCCCTATTTGTGAAAAAAATGTTAGTATTAATTTAAAGGGAATTATATACTCGATGGCTTACCCAATACACAACAACGAGTTCCTTTGAAATCATACGTTGCACTCTAATAATAAAATATTATTATTTTAAATGGTAGTTAACACATAGCCGTTGTATTGATAGTAATGAATAGAAATAACTAAAATACGATTATATATGTTTGTTAAATGTTTTTACTTTTATCCAATAAATTTTAGAGGCTTAAAATACAAATGAATCCAATCTTAAGCATTGAATACACTAGTATTTTTAAAAGATTATTTTACTACCTTTTGATGGAAAACTGTTTTTAAATAAAACTATTGAAAATTTTATAATAATTATTTTTCAAAATAAACATATTATTTATTATTGGGACATTGAAAATTAACTTGGGTTAATTTTTGGTATTTTTCCGACAGTGTTCATTTTTCAATGAATAGTGAAAAATACTGCATTTTACATCAAAACTGCTTTTTCATATAATTTAATTATATGGTTATATTATCTTTTTAATTTTTTATAAAGTTTAATTAGAATATATTTTTAAAATTTAATCCAATGATGGTCATTGGGATTAATTTCACTTTTGAATTAGCCATAAACAAGTGCCAACCTTTTCATAAATATTTTTTCTAAAAAACCTGCTATTTGTTTTGACAACAGGAATTATTTTTAAATTAAATGTTGCAGTTTATGTGTTTGGAATTTGGTAAAATGGATTACATATTTGGAATCAGAATTAACAAATTATTTAATTAAGACTCTTTTATTTTTGGACATTATGAATAGTAACAACGGTTATTATCTTTAATTATCTTGATTAATGAGTAACCAGGTAGTTAAAGATAATAAAATAATATCATAATAATAATAAAAAATGACTAAAACATGTTTCATAAGGCTACTGGTTGTCTCATGGCCGACCATGGGATGCCTTGTGCCAAACTTGGGGGCCCCATGGAATCACTTTTGTGAGAAAGTGACTTTTCATCTTTTTATTTTTAAAGAATGCTAAATGTAACATAGAATGTATCAACTAAGTAAAATCTTATTACTTTTGTCTACATAAATTATCTTTTGGACTATAAATATTCATTGGAAATATAAAAATATTTCCTACATCATAGTAATTTTTTTATAATTTTTAAAAATTAAATAAATTAAATTATTTATGGCATCATGATGATGCAGCGATAGCCTCATTATTTAATGATTTAAATAAAATAGAAAGATAATGTAAAATATAAGACCTAAACTTGTCCAAAACCTTTTAGATGGGTGGATTTCGAACCCTTATCACCTTACCCTCTAAAAAATCAAATTGGGACCACTAAAATCCGAAACGCCTTCTAAAATAAAGTAACATTTCATTACTTTCCAAGAGTGCCCATTCTCTCCTCTTATAAAAGGCCCCCACCTCTACCTCCTTACCCACACATCCAAAGCCTTTGGCTCGGCCAACCCCTGCCCATTTTGTCTCTCCAAATACCACTCTAACTCCATGAAGCCTCACTTTGGTCAGAAGTCTTCTCAATGATGTTTTTTTAGCTCAAACCAAAGGGAGTTACCTAATTTTAAGGTAATGTCTTCACTTGTGTCCTTTTGTTTTATTTTGCTTCTCCAACCCCCTAAACTCTTTTTATTAATTTCTTTTGTAACAAATACAGTATCATAAATATACTAGTATGTTTTTATAAGAATTATTTGAGCTGAAATTACACACACCTTCATCTAATGGTTAATGAACATACTGTTTCTGTGGTTGATGATTTTCAGCCTCACGAAATGATGATTGTTCAATATTCTTTTAACACCTTTAAAGGTGGCCATTATGATGTCATTGTATTTTATATATGATATATATGGTATTTATGTTTACTATATTCTTCTTTATTTCATATTTAAACCTTACCTTTATTCTTTTCATGTTGTGTAAATGCGATAATTTCATATGAGGAAGTGTGGACTACCGCCCCCTCAAGTGATGTGACTCGTACATGCAATACATGGAATGTATAAAGAATGAAATTAATAAACATATGTGACCTATATAACATATATATTACACTTTAATTAATATATATATATATATATATATATATCATTTATTTTTTTTAATTCCATTAATATGAAAAATAAAAAATTAAAGTAGCGTTCATGCGTACGTACGGCCTACCGTCTCCAGGAACTGTGCTTTTTGTTTTTATCTCAAAATGATATGGAATAGTATAAAATGAATATTTGCTGGATATATATGATATTATAATCATTAATAATATTCTGGAAATTATTTAATTATAACTACATGGGCAACCATTTTTCAAACAAGTTCATTTTTGACTCATGTACCAAACATCGGCAAAAACGTCTGATATGAACTAACATTATTAAACAATTATAATAACATTATAATATGTGATATGATCTGAATAATAATATTTAAAGAAGTTAATTAGGGAGTTATAAATTGAACAAAGTTTATTAATCATGAATATAAAGAAACGAACAAGACAAGTCGGACATGAGGTAAGGGATCATACCCCTCTCTTTCTTTTTAAGTACACTCTTTTATGTCATTCATTTTAGGCTCATCTTTCTTATTATTGGGATGTTATTTTATATTAATCCTACATTACATATTATGTTCATATGGTGGAGGCCCTATTTTCTCTCATCAATCCATTTTGGATGTTTTAAGTGGCGTCGTTAGGCTGCTGAATTTTCGTAAGTGATCCAACCTCTCTCTTTCTTTTTAAGTACTCTTTTTTATGTAATTTATTTTAAGCTCATATTTCTTATGTTTGGGGATGTTATTTTATATTCCTCATACTGTAATTTTATATTCATATTATGGGAGACCCTATTTGATCAAATAAATCCATTTTTGGAAGTTTTAAGTGGCGCTGTTAGGCTGCCGAGTTTTCGTAAGGTAATTTTCTTCTCACTTTAATTCTCGTGACATTTATGCTATGTTTTACACTATTTCCTTTGAGTGGTGTATGTAATGCCGATTATTATAAACTTTGTGTAGTATAATATCATTTATGGGAATTTACATCTTCATTGTATGACCCTTATTCCATGGGATGTACGTTTCAAAAGTTACCCAACTCGGTAAGGGGACCTTTCACCCTTCTCTTTGTAAAAGACTTCTTTTGTTATGTATTTTAATTTACATATTATTATGTTGGGATATGTTCTTATATATCCTTATTGATGTAATTTTTATGTCCATGTGATGAGATACCATTCACTCTCTCATCAACTAACTTTCTGAATTTTGAAGTGACTCTGTTAGGCTGTCAAACTATTAAAAGGGAACATCTTAACACAATTTCGATTTATTTGTGTTCAACTTGTACTTCTTGAACATGTCATCCTATGAATATGTGTGAATTACCTCTGATTGTTTCACACTTAATATCCACTTATATTGGTTGTATTTATATTTCTCACACATAATTATTTGATAGATTTATCATTAATTTAAGGATACCATCTTTATAATGGATTTCATCTCAATTTACATTTCCATTGAGACTTAATTGTTGTTATGCACCAATTCACTCTTATATGGTGTGTATAAAATCCTTTGACATATTATATAATAAATACCTTTATTCTCATGATATTATAAATTTCCTATTAAATGTTATTCCGCAATTATTTGTATTCAAGAGTCTCTCATTTTGTTAAAAACTCTTTAACAAAAATATCGTTTTAAATGTTTTAAAGATTTATTATTCTAAACCCTTATCTTTAATTTCTATGTTTTCAAAGTGGTTTTCAGTATTTATTTATATGGACATTAATG
This sequence comes from Viscum album, assembly GCA_963277665.1. NCBI lineage: Eukaryota > Viridiplantae > Streptophyta > Magnoliopsida > Santalales > Viscaceae > Viscum > Viscum album. Next base: position 548,038,917 of record OY728157.1, read on the forward strand.
TTTTAAAAATTATAATTCCAATAATAGCTTCAAAGTGGTATGGGACAATTTGATTCAAAAATATCTTTTAAATGATTTTTGAAAATGGATTGATTAATTCAATATCTTGGAATTAATTATATTGATTGAAAATGAAATGTTGTTATTGAAATGTTTATATTTTAAATATTTTATGTGTAATGACGGTACTTGGACATTTTATGGGTGGTTATGTGATAAACCATATGACGGGTGGTGACGTGAATACCAGGACGGGTGGTTATGTTATAACCTACAATGCATTGGGAATGGATGTCGGCCGTATAGATATTTCATTAAGTATGTATGGAAGTCAGCCATATGGCTATTCCACTATGTATGTGTGGAAGTCGACCTTATGGTTATTCCATTTAAGTATATTTATGTCCCAAGTTACCTTTATATTTTATGTGTTCTTTATATGGGGTTTATGGTAATCTTTTGGTTACAAAAGGGTATGTAATGATATTTTATTCAGTGAAGAGTTTTTACTACTTCCTAAATGTGTAAGGTATTACATTGATAAATTATACATTGTTTACTTGTTGATTTGAAAAACTATCAGTTTTCATTCTTTATGTATCCCTTAATGATCTTTTTATGCTCACCGCAAGTTTATTTGAAATGTTTTTCATAGGACTTAATGTGGAATAGGGTCAAGGATGGGATCAAGGGAATGTCATGCTATCTAATACATGGAACTAGACATGTTTATTTTTAAGAGTTTTTATTTTATGGAAATTTAGTAGATTTGACTAATTTTTAATCTTTTGAGATGTAATAGTAATGTCCTAATTCTCTAAAACTCTAAACCTAAAAAGATCCTCAAGGTGAATTATTCATTTAATTCAATATTAAGTAAGGTTTAAGTCTGGGGACTTATATTAATTACCTTATTTATGGAAGAAAAACTGGTGTGATTCTATTTTGTTGATTTGGTGGAGGGGCTCTTTTCAATAGCATGGATTTGAATATTTCTATTAGGTACCAGATGGTTTACATGGAGGATCTTCCTCAGCATATTGTGAATCTTGTTAACAATTACTGTTTCTCTAATAGGGAGGACTTCTAGGCTTGGAAACTTGCTGATAATGGTTTTCATTCATCTATATTATTTTATAGGTTCTATTTGAATTTAAATGAGTACATTCAGTGGATGAAGGGGTTGCAAAAGAATTTTATTAGTCCATCTTGATCTAAATTGGCTTGGAGAGTTTCTCATCAGAAAATACCAATAAATTGTTATATATAGAACTGTGGAATTTCATTATTTTCCCCATGTGCTCTTTTCTAACAAAATAGGGAGGATGTAGATCATTTTTTCTTAGATATGTTATGGGTTCTTCAATGTAGAAATCCATTGATAATTTTTTTAAATCCCGTTGCCGTAGAAGAATCTCATTCATGATTTTATTCAAAACTGGGGGGGGGTCTTTGTCTATTTCTACATAGCTGTTTTATTTAATCTTGGTTGTCACATCATAGTTTATACATTATATATAGTATATCTTAAATCAAATACTCCATTCTGATGTTTCTTTCTTGGCCCTCAATTCTCTTTCCCACATTCTAACTACTATTCGGGATACTAGAATTACAAGATAAATTTTTTTCTCCAATTCAATTCATGACTTGACCATTCTAAATTAGATTGGAGTAAAAGGATCTTTCAGGCCTCGACATGGTACTTTGTATGTTTTATGGGAAAAAAATTTTCTTTTGGATTAATGTAAACTATGATGGGGCTAATCGAGGCTATTCATGTCCCTCCATTTATAGTTCTATCTTTATAGATCAAAAAGGTGGTGTTCTGGGTTGTTTTCATTGTTCTTGTGGTGTTGCCTCTTGAATTGAAGCGGAGATGGTTGGTGAAATTGTTGTTGTGTAAAAAGTGAGGATAGATGGGTGGAATAATATCTGGATTCAGAATGATTCTACAACTTTAGTTACAACTATCAGGTTCAGATATCTTTACTTATCTTGGTATCTCACTAATCGTTTGATCAATTGTTTGGATTTTCAGTACTCAATGAATCACATCACCAGTCACACTGTCATGACCCCTCCCACCAAAGTTGCCCCTCCTGAGCTGGAAATGGTGAAAGGGAGATAATGACCCATGAGTCCTGCCTCCAGTAGGCCTCAAGTTAGTGACTAGCACCAAGGGTACGAGTTTTCACAAATATGGGAGGCATTACCCTTTTTATTAATTAGAATCGGGAAATAGGATGAGTCAACCACCAAAAAGGAAAAGAGAAAGTGTATAGAAATAAACCCAAACCAAGACCACATTCATGTTTAAACAATTTTATAATTAGGTACAAGGACAAGAAATCTCAAAAGTACAATACCAAAAGAAAACAAGAGAACAACAACTACAAAAACTCAAACTGCCTAACTAGTAGGGTCTCGCACGGCCCTGGTAGTCCTCCTGGAAACATGAATGTAAACGTAGGGTGAGCATACAAGTATATTCATTAGGGAAACTTAAAGCTCTCATGCACAAGTTGGGAGACATCCTAATGTCCCAGAAGAAACCTAACAAGGATGTCTATCCACCCATCCTCACCAGCCACACTCACCAAAACACAATCACAATTGGTAGTAGTAGTATAAGAACAATAGTATTGAGTACCCCTCACCATTTCCCATTAGTTAGATGAGCGTGCTGACGTTGTCACACTCTCCTCGCCCGCACACACCTGGGCCTCACAACCACGTATCCCGCCTGCACACACCTGGGCCTCACAACCATGTATCCCGCCCGCACAAACTTGGGCCTCACCACCACGTATCCCGCCCACACACAGCTAGGCCTCACAACCACACATCCCCGCCCGAAGACACCTGGGCCTCATCCCAAAGATTCTTGGGAACAGTAATAGTAACATAACTCTCGCTCAAAGACACCTGGGCCTGAAATCGAAACCTACATGAAGAGTCTTAGGTGTAAGGTCGCTTCAAGCCATCACAGCCTATAAGTCTTCTCGAAGAGTCATGGGCCTAACCAACCCAATTGAAACCTACCCGAAGAGTCTTGGGTGTAATGTCGCCTCAAGCCATCACAGCCTAGGGGAGAAGGAGCAGGAAGGATCTAGTAACTATGGGAAAACACCCTCTCCCATGAAATGGGAGTGTTCGGCACTATGTCCTCAACATGGGTGCGGTGCGATAAATCACAAATGAAACAGATATATATATATATATATATCAACCACTCAGTCCAACCTATGGCTTCTAAAAAGAGAAACTGAGCACGTGCCTCACCACTGCTACCACGAAGCATGCATACAACAAACAACCCCAACCCCAATTAGGTTTTTCACATCTCAACAGAATTTATCTTATTTAGTACATTAACTACTGGGACACTATTCACAACCAACCACAAAAAATCGTTCGCAAGCATATCCCGGTCATCCACAAAGCAAGTTAAGAAAAACACCGCAACACAGCAAGTCCCTTCTTATTAACCAACCAACCCATTGATTATTATTTTCATTTCATTAACGCATCCCACCATTCATTAACTCATCCACTTTAATTAAACACAACCCATAGTCTGTTCACATTTGAACCCATCCCTGCAGCCCCGCTGCCATTCACCATAACCAAACCACACATCATTATCCCTTTAATAACATTTATTGCAGCCCTGCTGCCCATCACTGTCAAAACCTTCACACCAACCCACAACCAAGTCAACCGCAGCCCCGATGCGCACCCGATCGACAACAACCCACCAAACACCCTCAACACAAAGCCACATAACCAAGACAACACCCACATGTTCATTATTCCATTTTGTTTAATCGGGGAGATCACACAAGGGTTCCAGATTTCCATTTAATCAGCCAACTTTATGTGATTATCCAATTTCCGCATTCAACAATGTTCCACTCACAAAAACGGTCTAGAATGATATTGAAACATTTAATTGCGCATGAAAAGTCCCCCAATGACCGTGATTTTTTGTAGGCATAAGCCTATTCATTTCACAACATAATATCACAGTATATAAAAGGTAAAGTAACAGAAAACACAAACATACCATCCCCCATTCTTAAACCAGTTAATATATTTATTTAATTGTTCAACCATTTCTCATGAAAACAAAAGGATACCCACCCCGCATGATGCACAAATTAGAGAGAAGAAGGTAAAATCCCTACCTCAACAGGTTCTATATCACAACGCTCCTCCGGATCAAATTTAGAAGACGTTCGTCTATGTCCCGGAAAACCCTCCTTGGGTGGAATGAAAGAGCCTAAGGAAAGAGTAAGGATCCAAGCTCGGATGTTATGTCTCGTCATTACGATCCCGTGGCCGCTGACAGATCATAAATCGGAGCTTGGACGAAAATATTATGGAAGAAACAACCTTCAAGTCTTTTGAGAGAGCTCTGCTCAGACGAGAGGGGAGGAGAGGTGTGAGTTGAAAGGAGGAGGGGACCCATCCTTTTATAGGCATGAAAAGAAAGAGTACACGGCGTGTACTTATGGTACACGGCGTGTACTTGGCCATTTTCACACGGTCTCGACGCGGCCTCCAACGCGGCTCCGCAGACGTTGACTGGTCAACACACTGTTTGAAGGTAATGCATATGCGGGGAAGGACTACACGGTGTGTAGATTGGACACACGGCGTGTACTCATTTATTGGACACGGCAAGGACACAGACTTCACATGGCACACAGATGACGACTGGTCAACATACGGTAACGCGAATGTGGGGAAGGACTACACGGCGTATAGTACTGGACACACTACGTGTACCCATTTTCTACACACGACAAGGACACGACCTGCAACACGGGGTATACCCGGGAACGGGGTACACAACGTGTACTCAAACAACACAGTGTGTAGTATCAAAATTCTGGAAAGTGTGCAAAAAGTCCATTTTACCCTCCAGAACACTTCTTGACCTTCTTTTTGACAATGGAATGGGCCGGAGAGGTCCGGGCCATTACATCGGATACCTCTTAAAACATTCTCATCCCCGAGAATTCCAAAACTAACCCAGAGGATGCCAACAAGATACCTCTTAGGTTTCTCGTTATAACAGGAACCCAACCAACATCCCAAATCATATGTGTTAGGAATTCCTTCTCCTATGTCGAGATATTATCCGCTTTAGGCGGCACTGACTCGCACACCTGGGTTTAATCGCATCCACATTAATGCGTCTCGATTAAGAATTGGGTCTTCCCATTTTAACACATTAGTATTTTTCAACTCGCACTAACCCCAACACCACACAACCAACACTCTTCCCGAACATGTGGGTTTGGGAAATCCCTTCACCTATGTCGAGATATATCCACTTTAGGCGGCACTGACTGGCCTGCACGGGTTCAATCACATCCACATTAATGCATCTCGATTAAGGGTCAGGGTTTTCCCTTTCCCACACATCCAGACATATTACACATTACCAGGGAACAAAGAAACAAAAGGTCTCACAACTGACAAGCCAAGCATTCTATATAACAAGGGTACAGAGTACAACATCAACACAAAGCTCAGAAGAACAAGGGAAAAACACAAGTCAAAACAACTCGGGGTACTGAGCGTGCATCTGGGTCTCCCACTCCCAAGTTCTATCCTCGAGGCCGCCATGCCTCCACAACACATGAACCAAGGGAATGGTTCGTCCACAGAGCACCTTCTCTTTATGATCCTTGATTTTGACTGGACGTTCCTCGAAGGTCACATTGTCTCCCATATCCAACTCTCCCCAGTCGATAACATGAGAGTCATCGTGTAAGTACCGGCGAAGCTGGGAGACGTGGAAGACGTCATGGACTTTCTCTATCTCAGGTGGCAGGGCCAGCTGATATTCCACCTCTCCGACTCACCTCAGCACCTCAAAAGGTCTGATTAACCTAGGTGAGAGCTTGCTCCCCTTCCCAATCCTCCGCTTCCCTCGTCGAGGGGAAACCATCAAGAACACATGGTCTCCCACCTCGAACTCCAAGGGCCTCCTCTGATGATCAGCATAAGACTTCTGTCGGTCATGAGCTGCCTTCATCCTCTCACATACAAGGTGGACATTCTCCGTGGTGCTCTGCACTACCTCTGGCCCAAGAGCACCTGTCTCACCAACCTCTGCCTAGCAAATGGGTGAACAACATGTCCTTCCATACAAAGCCTCAAATGGTTCCATTCCAATAGTAGAGTGGAAGCTGTTGTTGTAGGAAAACTAAAATAAAGGCAAGTGACGTACCAATGTTCCTCTGAAATCCCGAACGAATGCTCGTAGCATGTCCTCTAACGTCTGGATAGTCCACTCTATTTGCCCGTCGGACTGGGGGTGGAAAGAAGTGCTAAGGCATTTCTGGGTGCCAAAAGAATGATGTAAACCCCTCTAGACTCATGAGGTAAACCGAGTATCTCGGTCTGAGACGATAGTCCTCAGAACTCCATGAAAACTCACCACCTCGTCTACGTACCTCTGAGCTAAGGTACTCACCGGGCCTGACTCCTTGATTTCTATGAAGTGAACTGATTGCGTCAAATTGTCCACCACTACCCAGATAGCCTCATAACCACCCTGAGCTCTGGGTAGTCCTGTGATGAAGTCCATTGTGATGTCATCCCACTTCCACTTGGGGACATCTAAATGATGCAACAAACCACTGGGAACACGGTGTTCAGCCTTCACTTGCTGACACACTAGGCACTTGGCCACAAACTCCGCCACTACCCGTTTCACCCCGGGCCACCAAAACTGATCTCTTAGGCCTCAATACATTTTCGAAAGTCTTGGATGTACCTCCAAGGCTGAGCTATGGAACTCACAGGGAACTCCCTCAAGCATCGCCTCTGGGACAAACAAACATCCATGGAAAGGCGTCCGATGTCGGCTGTCCTCTGACCATCCCTATGGAGCATTCCCCTGATCGACACGATATCGCATCACCTCTGTCTCAAATTCCCCCCACTGAGACTCTTCCACCGGCTGCAACAAGGAGGATTGCACCATCATATGGAAAAAACAGCCTCTAACAACTTCTTCCCTTGCATCTAAGTGCAGGGCAGCCAACTCTCCAATCACCATCCAAGCATCAGCGGATTCCCGAACCACTTCTTTATATGACTTCTTTCTCAGGGCATCAGCCACAACGTTTCCCTTACCTTTAGTGTAAGAGATCTAGAAGCCATAGTCTTGGAGAAACTCGACCCATCTCCGCTACCGTAAGTTTAGGTCACACTGAGAGAAGATATAACGCAGGCTCTTGGGATCTGAGAAGACCACAAAGAGCTCCCCAAAGAGGTAATGTCGCCACAACTTCAATGCGAACACTACTGGTGCAAGATCTATGTCATGGGTGGCATAGTTACGCTTGTGAGGGCATAACTTCCTTGACCCATAAAAAATCACTCCCTTATTATGCATCTGCACGCACCCCAGACCAAGGCCAGAAGCATCACAAAACACCTCATACAACAACTCTTCCTATGGAAACCTAAGTATGGGAGTGCTGACCAACTTCTCCTTCAGGTAGTCAAAAGATTTCTGGCACTGCTCGCTCCACAGGAAGACATGGTTCTTCCTCGTCAAAGCTGTCAAAGGAGCAGAAACTCGAGAGAAGTCCGAAACCAACCTCCGATTGTAACCTGCTAACCCCAGGAAACTACAAACTTCTGCCACGCTCTTGAGTGCTGCCCCAGAATCAACTACCTCCACCTTTGACGGGTCCACTGACACTCTATGCTGAGACACCACGTGCCCATTGAAGTGTACTTCTTGTGTCAAGAACATACACTTCGACAATTTCTCGTAAAGCTGGTGGTGTCGAAGGACTTCCAAGACTTCCCTGAGATGCTCAATGTGCTCCTCCTCTAATCTTGAGTAGATCAGGATGTCGTCGATAAATACAAAGTCAAACCGGTCCAGAAACTCTTGGAAGACAATGTTCATAAGTCCCATGAACACAACTGGTGCATTCGTAACTCCAAACGGAATCACTACAAACTCAAAGTGCCCATACCTGCACCTGAAATCCATCTTCGATATGTCACTGTCCTTCACCCTTAGATGATGATATCCTGATCGTATATCAATCTTAGAAAACCAACCTACTCTCCTCAGCTGGTCGAAGATATCATCTATCCTTGGAAGGGGGTAACAGTTCTTGGTTGTTACCTGGTTCAGCCTTCGGTAGTCTATGCATAGCCTGAGACCACCATCTGCCTTCATCATGAACAAAACTGGAGCACCCCATGGCGACACGATGGGTCGAACAAAACCCTTTTCCATCATATCATCAATCTGAATCCGCAACTCCCGTAACACCGAAGGTGCCATCCGATAAGGGGCCATCGAAATCGGACGGGCACCAGGTTGTAAGTCTATCCCAAACTCAACGTCACGTCGGGGGGGGGGGGGGGGGTAGAATCACAATCTCCTCAGGAAAAACGTTGAGGAACTCCCCAAAAACCTCTGGGACATCCATCATCTCTGTATCAGCTGGAACCACTGATAACCCTCCTAACAAGGAAAAGAGAGTCTCCACACGCCGGCTTCCCGCATGATAGCTCCTATCACCAACAAAAGATATGTGTTTCCCATCCACGTCATAGAACATGACTCTTCTCCGGAAGCAGTCGATAACGACACTAATAGAAAACAACCATTCAATTCCTAGGATGAAATCGTATGGCTGCATTTGTAACAGAAGAAGGTCTCCACTAGATCGATGTGGTCCCAACATCAGCCTACATCCCGGAAAAACACAAGATACGCTGGTCTGGCCTCCAACTGGTGTACTCAGTACCAGTGGTACGGAAAGTATCTCTACGTCTAGTCCCAATTCATGGGCTAGACTAGGTGCAACAAAATAGTGAGAGGATCCCGAATCGAACAAAGCAGAAAAAAGAGTGCTGAACAGAAAAATCGTACCTCGCACCACCTCTAGTCCTGCTGGAGCTTCCAACTCTGCAGCGTGCAACTGTCCACACCCATCTCCTCTGCCTCTCTGATGTTGTCCACTTCCTCGACCACGCCCTGGTCGAGGTCCCTGAGGAACACCCTGAGGTCGGCCTCCTCCTGAAAAGTCTGCCCTCGGAGGAGCATGGTCCTGCTGCTGTTGGAAGGGCCTCACCGACAACTCGTGCTGCTGAGGTGGGCGCTGAACCTTACCACCTCCACCGTACTGAGCTCGGGTCGAGCACCGACTATGAACGTGCCCGAAACCTCCACAAGAAAAACACCTCGGTCCTAGGCTCGTGGAAAAGGGACGAGGACCTGATGATCTGAACTGGAACTACTGGGGCCTGCTCCCCACTGGCTTGAACCTGGAAGGTCCTGTTGCAGGAGACCTGCTGCTGACTGCCTTCCCCTTCGACGAACCTGGCTAGAACACCTCACGCGGTGAAACTACCAGCTAGTGCATCCTCTCTACGACCTCGGCCTTCTTCTGCACCGCCAAGTACGTCAGAAGGGTGAAGGGGGTGACATCATACTGGAGTGAAGGACAAAGCGCCTCCTCCAAATGTCTCGCCCGAGACTCCTCATCCGGAAAGAGATCTGGAGAAAAGCACAAGATATCCTTGAACTTGATCCCCAGCTCTCGTACCAACATACTCCCATGCTGAAGGGAGAGTAACTCTTTCCGCTTCTCCGCCTTGATCATGGATGAAAGTAATTCCTCTCGAAATTCCTTCTCAAAGTCAGCCCACAAAATCTCTGACTCTATCCTCTCTCCGAGGTAGAGCATCCACCACTATCGTGCCGCACCTCTCAGCTGACTGACTGCTAGGGGAACCCAGTACTCCCTCGGAGCACGGATCAAGGTAAAAGCAATCCCTATCTTCTCAATCCACCCCTCTGTCTCCGTATCTGAAGTACTACCCTCGTACTTCATGAGGGTCTGCCGTTGGAAGGAATGGAGAGTCTTCTTCCACTGGTTATCTTCCTCCTCTCAGTCAATCCTCAACTGATCGACCGCCTGGATCTGCTAGGCCTCGGTCGTCTGAGCCACCCGGGGACGACATCCAGGTGCCAAAGCTGTACGGTAAACAAGGATCGCCTAATCCCAAGTAGTAAAGAAATTCTCAAGGTTTTAATTATGATTTTATTTTAATTTCTTTCCCAGAACACCCAAATCAAGAAAAACACAATCATGATGATGCATGTACCTTCCCTAGGGTCTCTACCCTGCAATCAATGTTGTCTCACTTGGTCGTTCGGTAGGCTCAGAGTCCTCACATCGGATCACAGGGGGTCCTAAAATCCCGTGTCCTAGCCGGTCTTCCCTAGCCTATGTCACGCACCAAGTTTAACTAACACTGTTGCCCTACCATCCCAAGCATTCCTCACTGTGCCTAACTTCAGACTCCATCCTATCTCTCAACCATCAGCTCTGATACCATTCTGTCCTGACCCCCTCCCACCAAAGATGCCCCTCATGAGCTGGAAATGGTGAAAGGGAGATAATGACCCCCGAGTCCCGCCTCCAGTAGGCCCCGGGTTGGTGACTAGCACCAAGGGTATGAGTTTTCACAAATATGGGAGGAATTACCCTATTTATTAATTAGAATCGGGAAATAGGATGAGTAAACCACCAAAAAGGAAAAGATAAAGTGTATAGAAATAAACCCAAACCAAGCCCACATGCATGTTTAAACAATTTTATAACAAGGTAGAAGTACAAGAAAGCTCAAAAGTACAATACCAAAAGAAAACAGAAGAACAAAAACTGCAACAACTCCAACTGCCTGACTAGTAGGGTCCCACACGGCCCTGGTAGTCCTCCTGGAAACTTGAAAGTAAACGTAGGGTGAGCATACGAGTATACTCAGTAGGGAAACCTAATGCTCTCGTGCACAATTGGGGAGACATCCTAATGTCCCAGAAGAAACCTACCAAGGAAGTCTATCCACCCAGCCTCACCAGCCAAATTCACGAAAACAAAATCACAACAGGAAGTAGTAGTATAAGAACAAGAGTATTGGGTACCCCGCACCATTTCGAATAGTTAGCTGAACGTCCTGACGCTGTCACACTCTCCCCGCCCACACACACCTGGGCCTCACAACCACGTTTCCCGCCCGCACACACCTAGGCCTCAAAACCACGTATCCCACCCGCACACACCTGGGCCTCACCACCACGTATCTCGCCCGCACACACCTGGACATCACAACCACACATCCCCGCCCGAAGACACCTGGGCCTCATCCCAATGATTCCTGGGTACAGTAATAGTAATAGAACTCTCGCCTGAAGACACCTGGGCCTGAAATCGAAACCTACCTGAAGAGTCTTAGGTGTAAGGTCACCTCAAGCCATGATAGCCTATAAGTCTTCCCGAAGAGTCTTGGGCCTATCCACCCCAATCGAAACCTACCCAAAGTGTCTTGGGTGTAAGGTCTCCTCAAGGCATCACAACCTAGGGGAGAAAGAGCAGGAAAGAGCTAGTAACTATGGGAAAACACCCTCTCCCCTGAAATGGGAGTGTTCGGCACTATGTGCTCAACATGGGTGCGGTGTGATAAAACACAAAAGATACAGATATATATATATATATATATATATATAGCAACCACTCAGCCCAACCTACGGCTTCTAAAAAGGGAAACTGAGCACGTGCCTCGATACTACTACCACGAAGCACGCATACAACAAACAACCCCAACCCATTTTGGTTTTTCACATCTCAACAGAATTTATCTTATTTAGTCCCTTGACTACTGGGCAGCTATTCACAACCAACCACAACAAATCGTTCGTAAGCATATCCCTGCCATCCACAAAGAAAGTTATAAAAAAACACAACAACACAGTAAGTCCCTTCTTATTAACCAAACAACCCATTGATTATTATTTTCATTTCATTACCATGCCCCACCATTCATTGACTCTTCCAATTTAATTAAACACAACCCATAGTCCGTTCACATTTAAACCCATCCCTGCAGCCCCACTGCCAACCACCATAACCACACCACACATCATTATCCATTTAATACCATTTATTGCATCCCCGTTGCCCATCACCATCACTACATTCACACCAACCCACAACCAAGTCAACCGCATCCCTGCTGCTCACCCGATCCACAACAACCCACAAAACACCCCCAATACAAAGCCACATAACCAAGACAACAACCATATGTTCATTATTCCATTTTGTTTAACCGAGGTGATCACACAAGGGTTCCAGATTTCCATTTAATCAGCCAAATTTACGTGATTATCCAATTTCCACATTCAACAAAGTTCCACTCACAAAAACGGTCTAGAAATATAGGGAAACATTTAATTGCGCAAGAAAAGTCCCCCAACGACTGTGATTTTCAATAGGCATAATCCTATTCATTTCACAACATAATATCACAAGATATAAAAGGTAAAGTAACAGCAAAAAAACATCCCCTCCCCCTTTCTTATATCAGTTATTATATTTATTTAATGGTTCAAACATTTCTCATGAAAACAAAAGGATACCCACCCCGCATGATGCACAAATTAGAGAGACGAAGGTAAAATCCCTACCTCAACAGTTTCTAGGTCGCAACGCTCCTCCAGATGAACTTTAGAAGACGTTTGTCTATGTCCTGAAAAAACATACTTAGGTGGAAAGGAAGATCTGAAGGAAAGACAACAGATCCAAGCTCATAAGTTTCGTCTCATCGTTATGATCACGTGGACACTGACGAATCGTAAATCGGAGCTTGGACAAAAAAGTTATGGAATAAAGAGCCTTCGAGTCTCTTGAGAGAGCTTTGCTCAGAGGAGAGGGGAGGAGAGGTGTGAGTTGAAAGGAGGAGTGGACACCTCCTTTTATAGGCATGAAACAAAAAAGTACACGGCGTGTACTTATGGTACACAACGTGTACTTGGCCGTTTTCACATGGTCTCCATGCGGCCTCCAACGCGGATCTGTGGCTGTTGAATGGTCAACACACGGTTTGAAGGTAACGCATACGCGGGGAAGGACTACACGGCGTATAGATTGGACACACATCATGTACTCATTTATTTCACACGGTAAGGACACCGCCTTCTCATGGCACATGGCTAAGGACTGGTCATCATACGGTAACGCGTACGTGTGGAAGGACTACATGGCATGTACTACTTGACACACGACGTGAACCCATTTTCTCCACACGGCAAGGGCACGACCAGCAACACGGCGTATACCCGGGAAGGGTGTACACATCGTGTACTCAAACTACACGTCGTGTAGTTTCGTAATTCTGGAATGTGTGGAAAAAGTACATTTTACCCTCCAAAACACTTCTTGACCTTCTTTATGACAAATGAATGGGCCGGAGAGGTCCGGAACATTACACACACATATCAAGAATCATATTCGGTGGCAGATGGAATTCCAAATAAAGGTTTTGGTGGTAGTGATTTTCTTTGGTACGATCATCTCCGTAGTGATTTTTTAACTCTCCTTATGAGATATTGTTATAAGACTACTATTTTATATTTCTGTAATTTTTTTGTTTTTGTTTAATAAAGGAGACTTTCTTTTCTGGGGAAATTCTTATCCCTTTTAGAAAAACACAAAAATACATTCATTTCAATGATGCTAATTGTATAGATAGTTCTTTGGCATTAGTGTTAACCTTTTAATTATATAATTTAATTTGATAATTTGTGTGTTCCCCATTGATATGAAATTGAATTCCATACATATTTATGCCTCAATTAGCTTAATTTTCAAATATAAAACATAATACCCTTTCATTTAAACATTATAATAAGTGTTTTCCCATGTTCTTAATGTGAATAATGTTGAACATTATTTCCTATATGGTCATTACAACAATAACCTTCATAAAATTCCATTTTCCTTGTATATTAAAAATTTGGAAACTAATCTATTTTTATGTTTTTAATCATATATCATGATAAATGACTATGTACACAAACCAACTCATCTTCTCAATCAAATTTATTTTATATTATCATGTGTACATTTATTTCACTACACATTGAATTCACAGTTAATATGAATCATTTTTGTTCTATCCATTTTATAAAACCAAAAAAACACAGTGTTGGTAAATATAATCCTAGTGATAGATCATTAAAAATAATTACAAAGTTTTCTATATGATTAAAAACATCATCTCAATCATTTAACTATTATTTATAAAATATGTTTTTAGGACAATCATATTTTCAAATCAACCATAATAGTTCATGAAAAAATTTGAATTATCCCTAAAATTTGCACCTAGATTATGATACCAGGAATGTGGAAAGGTAACACTAACCAAGATACATAGTTATGGTCAAGATACAATCAGCCAAAAAATTATATTATTACCCCAAAATTCATATGTGAATAAACTACTTCCATATTTACTATGTAGACATGGATATTTTTATAGTAAAACCATGTAGTCGATACATTACGAAAACATTAGGATGTTATCATATACAAATGTATATTCACATGGTATTCAATAATTTTCCACAATAATAATCATAAAATATTTCATGAACCCTAACTTTATACACACTATAGTGACCTATACATTTAATAAAAATATTATATTTTATTAGATTAATATTTAATACATAACATTATTATCCTTACAAAAAAATAAATGTTCAGTGTATTTTGAATCTAAATACATAATACTCATATTTCATGAAACATATTTTAGGTTTCCCACACCTAAATATTCTTAGGAATACCATACAATATTTTTTTATGAAATTAGGGATGGAATACATTGTAAAGGATGATTAATGATTTTCAATATCTGTAAAAATTGGAAATATCAATAAATTGTCATACATAAGAATTATATAATATTAATTTTAATAGATCATGATTATAAAATACAATGTTAATTCACAATATAGAGAGTATTCATAAGAATAATGAATCATCAATAATAAGTTTTGAGCTATGAGAGCATAACATAGACATTTAAATGTTCAAAAGGAATATGATTATAAAAGCGTGCACATATATACATACAAATAAGTTCATTTATAATGTTAAATAAATTAAACTAGATTATCTAATAAATTTTCGAACATGAATCTTGCTCCTCACAAAACCAAAGAGACAAGACAACATGGTCAATTCATACTCTTATAGACATGAAAAATAGTTAAACAAAAAATATTGTTAACATGAAATAAAATTCATATATAATATATTTATCACATGAGTTATCTTGGTTTTAAAAATTCATTGTATTGATTTGATGGATTAAAATAGATTTATATAATAATATTAAATTAAATATAATTATTTATAACAGTATAGAAAAATATAATATTTAATAATGGGTATTTTTATATAAATAGGTAATTAATGTAACATTTCATTAATAACATTTGTTTGGTCTTTTTAGTATTTAATGTGAGAAAAATAAAAGGAAAACCTAAATTATATTGAAATAAATATGGGTTTATAATTTCAAATTTTTTTATTATATTTGTTTATTAAAATTTATGTATGTGTAAATTTATACATGAACAACGACGATTAAAATGAGACTGAATCATAAATCACTTTAAACTATTGTAACATTCAAATAAAATCCCCATGATAGTGAAAACCGTATATGGGCATATATATCCCCATAATTTCAGGATATGATTTAAAAAACACACAATTAAGTAGTATTTAACCAATATAATATAAAATATATGTTAATATGGTATGTGTCTCAGAAAAGTAAAATATATGAAAAATCCAATTACATGACTTTCAATTGATTCAAAAGTTATATAACCTCAGGTAAAATAAATATTCAATTATTATAATAAAGGAAATATTCATTTACATAGTTATAATATTTTATACAAAACACTTATAATATTTTAACACCCATTTATTAACAATTCCATAATAATTTCCTCATTTTCCAGTGTTAACAGTTTGGTTTTTCAATGGAGATTAAGTGTCACAGTTACAATTATTTGAATTTAAAAATAGTTAAATAATCACCATAATATTAAGAATAATATAAATAACATATAAATTTTTATGTAAATTCTTACAGTCATTAATTTAATGTAGAGATAGTAAAATTATTTACACCATTCATGGTGTTAGTGGACCATACAAACACATGCATATTATCTTCAGTTCTCGGCAGATGGAATGAATAAAAAGTAAATAATGATTTCAAATTATTTAATGATTATTATAAATTATATATTTGTTAAATATATACTTATAACCATCTATGTAATGTTTAAATTAAATATGAATGACATTGATTCATGGAGGTGGTCCACACATACAGATGAGCAACATTGTTGTTTTCAAACAGATTTGAACAAGTTGGAAAATGGTTGTTATATAATTATAATAAAAATTTAAAATATTTAATATAATGGATGAATTATATTACAAATTATTCCATATATATATATCATAGTAATAATAAGAAGAAAATTTAAAAAAATCTGTTTATGGTTATACCTCTTTGTTGAATACTCGTCTTTGGATTACACATTATTCCTTGAAAGGATGGAATACTAGAAATAACAAAAACTACAGAATGCGGTGAATTGAAATGTTGAATTTTTATTTTATTTATTGTCTAGGAAATAAAATTCAAAGGGTGTTTTTAAGAGGGTATAATAACCAACCATTAATTAGTAGGTCAAGTGAAACTCTTTGAATTATAAAATTATTATATTAATTAAAAGTATTTTTTTAATAATGTTACTCTCAATTGATATACATAGAATATATATTGATAATAATATCAAATACTATCATAAAAAAATATTTAAAAAATTATAGATCATTTTTAACCCTTATCTATTTTTTAATCCGTCTATTAATACTTTTTGACAATTATTATAAAATCAACGATTTTGACTTGTTATCGGTAATGAATGAAACCATAATAGTATAAAATAGAATACATAGAACATGGGTGGTATTTTCAACCATAAACAATGAGTATGGTTGAATATTAGACATTTATGAATTTTAAATCATTTAATTAAATGTTGTCTTTTTTATAATATTATTAATGTCATTTTTTCAATATAATTTGAAATTTTTAAACAACATGATAGTTATGAAATTGAATATAATTTTTTTTTCAAATTCCTACCTTGTTATATTTTTACAAAAACTAAATGTAAACAATCATTAATAAAAAATTTATTACATTTAATACTTTCAGAATCCTTTATTTTATTTATCTATTAATTGAATAAATAATTTGTTATTATTTAATAAGAATTTAAGGTTATAATTCAATCTCTATAAATTATAAATAAACAACCATGATAAATAAAAAACTATATATCAATTAAAATTAATAAACTAATCTTATCCTATTTTTTCCCTTCTGTAAAAAATTTAGAGATATTAAATCCATGAATGTGAAATTTTTTAACTTATTCAATCCATAAAAAAATATAAATGGAATAATCGAAGACCAATGGCACCAAGTCACCCCAAACTCTAACATAATATGTTAAAGTTAAAAAATAAAACAACCAATCATATTTATACATTTTTTGGAAGCATTTTTAGTCTTACTATTTTGTTAGACTAAATGAAAATCATTTTAACATTAAATATTATTATTAATTTTTTTACATGGATATAGAAATTATATAAACAAAAAATAAGGTACATATAAGAATAATTTATAAATATAATTCTAAAACTTTTATACATTTTTTCGTATTTCATTTCAATTGGTTTAATAAAATAATATTTATATTATAATGACAAAATGCATGAATTTTTAATAGGAAAACACACAATTTACGAGTAAATATAATTTCACATTTAAATAAAGAAGTAAATTTATATCAATTATTTCTTATGGTTTAAAAATACAAAAATGACTGTTTTAGATCATTTTATAAAGAAAAAGTCGAATTTAATCAACCAACCGTTTCTTTAATTGAAAAGAATAAAAATATATTTTAATTTGAATTAAATATAACTTAACTTTACAAAATGTCATTTATGGGTTTTTAAATTAAAAATATTTCATTAAATTGCATTATTTGACTACTTATAAATACATTGAGTTGAAAACCATTTAAAAACTAGTACAGAAGAAAAATTTTAAATTTATTTTAATGTTTGAACCCATATTTTTAATCATGTTTCTCCTATTTTACCGTGGTGGAACAAACAATATCATGATCACAATTTATAGTGTACAAAAAATTAAGATGAAACTGTCAAAATATATTTTTAAAAATAATTCAAAAAATATATTTTTTTATAAAATTCAATTCACATTATTTGTAGAGGATAATTAAAAATTTAATCCTCCAAAAGTAATGAAAATGTGTTTTCTAGAAAATATTTCATATTATTTTTACATTTTTTTACACAAAAAGAAATCATAAAATTGATTCAAATTATACTAATTGTATTATACAATATATTAAGTAACAATCTTTTTCTTATATTTATTTTATAGTAATATATAGCTTTGTAAAATCTGGGAATGAAAATTCATTTTTTTAGTAATAATGACATTTTTACTATTCAACAAAAAATAAATCAATTTAAGAAATTATAAAAAATTCACAGTCAGATATTTGAAAATTTTAGATTTATAAATTTAATTTCCTTGGTAAAATAAATTTTTTAAATATGTAAAAAAAGTTTATTATTTTTAAAAAAAATTAATTAATACCGACATGTAGGAAAAATCTATTTGTAATTCATATAATGACTTTTATAAAATATTATTTCCTGATGTAATGAATTTATACTATAATTTTATAAAATATTGTTATTCTTATTCATACCACAAATTTTGGTATGTAAGTAATAAAATCTATATTTAAATAATAATATTTATAATTTTTTATATTGTTTAATTTAATCTTGATGATCTACGTAATAAAAGAACTGAATAAAAATAAATTTATTTAAATGAAAAATAAAATAAATCATAGGACGTAACATTGTATGTCTAAATCACGACACCGTAATTTTAATATATTACACCTTATGTTTAACATTTTTTATCCATGGTCATAATCTATTCACATCCTTCATAATGGATTGTAACGAATATATGAATTAACATAATAAAATCCCCCAATAATTTCAAACCATATGCACTATAAGGGAAAAATCACCATGAACTAGAAACGCTCATCCACTAATACATGAACGACTTTTTTTAGGGTAATTAACATTAGATTAATCTGGGCTAAACCATATCTACTTGCAATATCTAGATAGATATATACTTTTAGAAAAGACATGTATTATATACCTTATCACAAAATTTGGATGTTATCCTATACCATGATTTACGCCATGTTTTTTCATCATTGATCACAAATCCAAATATCCAATAATTATCATAACCCTACTCTAATACCAACTATAGAAAATAATAATTTTCATACAATGATATTTATTCATAATATATAAATATTCAATAAACAATATTGTGAAATACACAAGAGATTTTATGATTTAGTGTCTTTAGATACTACAAACATAGTATTATTATTCTAAGAAATATCTTTAACATATACCTAAATTATCCTCCCACACATTACTATACATAGAAATTGACTACATAAAACCATTATTAATTTCTCTTGAAATGAACAAAATATATGGTATGCTTGGATGTGCAAAACGGTAATCATGGGGGATATCAATGATCACATAAGAATTACAATATCATGTGTGTATTAGAACACTGTAAAAATGTAAAAAAATCCCAATATAAAATCTATCATTATATTGCATCATGGAACTAATATAGGTTATTTATAACAAAATAATCATAATGTAATCAGCAAGAATGATACATGAGAGAATAAAATTGTAACAATAAATAGATGTGTGCCATATACATAACCATATATATTCATTTTCTTAGTCAAAATCAATTTAATGACTATCATTTTGAATTTGTTAACACCTAGTTTCATTACATGCATATTCATTGTTTAATCACAAATCTATCATATTAGACTGAGTTCATTATTTTATGGGGTTCAGTACAAAGTTATTTCATTATTATCTTATAACATATACATTATTAATCAATTAATTGTAGGGATATATAATTTAGGATCCACCTATAAAATAATCAAAATCCATTAATATGTATTCAAAAATAACATAAAACACTCAAAATATATATGATATACCATTAAAAATAAATTATTTTCTTATACATTTCTAAAATACATCACAACATAACCCTATAAAATAAATGGATTTCATAATTATCTCATCAACATACACATAGACCATCTAGATTTTAACATCCAAGAACCGGATACCACCCAACGGTTCCCCAATCTCAGTTGGCCACATAACATTGTACACATATCCTCAATCACCAGAGGATACCTACTAGTAGTTAGGGAATAGGTGAGTCAGGTGGGAGACAATGTGTTCATGCCTAGAGTATCACAGTGGAAGCCAACAATACAAAAATAACGAAAGAGAAATTAGAAGCAGTCAACTAAAAGTAAAACAATATATGAATACAAATCAAAACACAAAAGTGCCTCATATGCAAAGAAATTTAGAGGTAACAAGTATCTAGAATGTAGCTGGAAAAGTACCTCGTGGTACAATAATGTACAAGTATACCAAGAATAGAAAAACACCAAAATGTGTTTGTAAAATCGCATGACATAGGTTGATCATATGATCCCCTAAAAAAATTCCACCATCAACAACATGTACCAGGTCTCTTTCCCCAATCATTAACTACAACCATATAATCTGTTTGGGTCCCTAAGGTTACCCAAATATGGTGTGAGATGAACAATATAGTAGGCAACGCCCGTGTCTATATAGTTCTAACAGAAATATACTATGTGAAGTAAGTGTAAAGATAACTATAATGTTTGTTTATAGGCCCATTCCATAAGTCTAATGTAATAATTAATAATAACAAACTACTCTGGGATACCAAAAAAATAGTCATCTCTAAACAAGGAAGCTATAATAAATTTTAAGCTAGTCACACCCCCACATTGTACAGCCATTTGTATCATTTAACATATAGTCATACTATATAATGTAGTAAACAGTACCATGACCACACAATATAAGGTTGCGTATCACAAACCCCTAACCACACCATATGATGAATTGTTGACCACACCATCAAGACCTAGGGTGTCATGTACGAGTGAATCTATGCAATTAATCTACAACATTTAGGGATGGATCCTAGGAACTCCTCCAAGATATCCACATAATTTCCCATGGTCATCCTAGTGGATTATTAGTCTAGGGACTAGATGAGGCCCACTGAGAATGTCAATGGAATGTCCTATACGAGCTCATGCAAGCTGGATCCATGTTTTACCAAGGCCTCAGGTATCTCACAGAATCAAGACCCAAAGATCAATGTCAACCAAAGGCATCCATTACTACTCTCTAGGACCATAGACTTAATTCCATGTAATCTATCACAACATTCATTCAAAAAAATTAAATTTAAACAATTCATTATATGTTAGATAAGGGTGCAACAATATGTTCTTTATGTAATAAGAACTAAAATAATTAAATCATATTATATATGGCTAAATTGGTAAATAAAATAATAGCAGATAACATATAAAATTTGGATGTACCATAAATAAATAACAATTGAATACATTAAAATAAGTATTCATGTATTAATTTTATCAAAATTATTTGAATGAGATCATAGAAATTATTTCTCAACATAAAAAAATAAATCAAAATATTTCATATTGAAGTTGTTTTCTTCAACACCTTGGTTCTAATCTAAACCCCTCTTGATAACCATCATAATGGAAACATAAAATGGTGTTTGGAAATTAATATCAAACAATAAAGATCCAATTTTAGGGGAATTGCATAATTTCAATTAATAATAATGATAATTCTCTATAAGATTCTCCCCCATTGATAACTCCCCCCGAAGAGGATGTTTATACTCATCACCATAGATGATTCTAATCTTGACTAGTATCTAATAGAGATAGATATAAATTAATATATAAACTAAAATTTGATATTAAATTATATATATATTACCCTTCATTCATGATTCACTATTAAATCTGTTTCCCATGATGAATAAACAACACAATATATGAATAATTTGGGGTTCTTTAACTCTGTTGTTGTAGCCGCATGGTTGACACATATATTAAAATCCAACTAGGTTGTCTTACAAGGATTAACATCCTTGATAACTAATAATTATTTTAAACCTTTTAACACTAAATAACTTTTTAATTTATTGGATGAATGATTGGGTTATTATTTTCATCATTCATCATCGTTGGATTAACTATCATCAATTGAAAAACTAGGGAACATTCCATTAAATCAACCTTTTTTATCATTTTATCCTTGGCGTATTATTTTTCCTATATGATTATACAATAGTTTTTCACTAGTATATGATTCCCGGTGTCTATAGAATCCATCTTTGATGATATTTTTTTGTTACCTGAAGTCAAATTTTCATCTTAACTAGTTATCATTTCTCTAGGAAAGACAATCATACAAATGATTACCATGTGTAAATAATTATTTCACCATCCACATGAAAAATATTAATAATTTTCTTTTTTATTCATTTGAAACATATCATTACATTCATATTCGTTATTTATAATCTTATTCTTTGAAAAATTCTTTTTTTTATTTCAATAATAGCATCTTAATTTTCTTTATTCCAACTTTCTTTCATTTAAAAATATTTCCATGGACATATTTTAATGGTATAATATGTATCGTCTCATTCAAAAAAATAATCATCCACATTTATCCGACAATACATCCTTCATCATTTCATTTTGGGTATACTGTGTTGACATCCATCATAACGAATATCCTTCACATAGAAAAATAATCCATTTTATAATAATTCTTGACCTTTTATTGTGGCCTCTACATCATATAAGTATAAGAGTTGTGTTGTTATGATATATACCAACAGACATCATAGAAATGTATATACATATTAATTTGAATTCAAATCCATCAAATATGATCCTTAGGGATATATTTCTTATATTATATGATAAAAATTAGTGAAACATGATTATTTGGAATTTCATCTTGATGCAAACATTGATCAAGAATTTAACACAATAAACTCATATTCATGTTAGTTAATTATTAAATGTTCATGTTTCAAATCCTTTAGTTGAACCATGAGTGTCCAAAAACATGAACCATTTTTTAAACATCGAGTTTTTCAATAATTACCTTTGAGTAAATTTGTGATTTTTAATATATAATGATAAACAATATGGCTTGATTTGGGGAAATGATTTTGATAAAAATTTATATATTAAAACATCATCAAGAGGTTGATTTATTTTAACATTGAAGTATCCATATTTTTTTACTTTTTTATTTAAAATATATATATCCATTAAAAATATATTTATCAAAATAGATGTATCATAACAGTGGGTTACCTTTTTCATTGTACATAAGGTGAATTATTATATAATGGACCCGAACCCCAATTACCCAGAAATTTGTGTCTTTATTCAATAAATACTCTATTAAAACTTGTTTAAATCGACATTAATTCATATTTAATATTTTGAAGATCCATCTTGACTTATTTCATGTTTTTTCAATTTTACATCCCACAGTAGACAATTTGAATTGAAAAGTTTCTTATCATATTTAATTGATTTCACGCTTCCATAAAATTTTCCATTAATCAATTGAATCATATCATCATGTTTTTTATTTTTGTCTTATAAATAAATATCAATCTCAATACTCAACATTCCATTATCTTCCAAATGTACATTTATTACATTCATTGATACTATGGGAAATTCCACAAATTTCCGGATTACTTCATTGATAACAATCATAAATATCCCTTCATCGTAAATAAATAATTGCTATTACTCATTAGATATAGAAATCATTTCACTAAAAAAATGGAAATTTCATTCCTTATCATTCAATTTACTTTGGATGATTTTGTAACTTGTTACACTATTTTCCATTGTTTATTTCATAACATCATATTATCTCTACAAAAATAATTTTTATTCATTTATCCCATGGATGTAATTAAATATATATGTGGAAACGTAGGGATTTATTTTCTTCAAATAGTTTATGTTTCTAAAATATCAATAATCGTGTGATTTTATGAAATAAATTTCTTTATAACTTGTTTGAGTTTCACTATAGGCGTAATAATGTACAAAGCTATCAATACACATACCACTCTAAATACATATTAATGGTGATTTTTAGCAATCATATTTGATATTTTTTATATTTGGAATATTTATTATTCTTCATTATCAGATTCTATGTAGACACATAAAAATATATTTCAATGGGGATAGAATTTGATATTTACTTTTCAGGCACATCCATTTCAAATCTATACTTAATGAGAACATGAAAAAAAATACTAGGTAAGAATTTGTAAATATATTTACGGGAAAACATTTTATATTAATTATTATGATATATAAATATTTATATTCATTCATTGGGTATCATATATTCTCTATAAATGTATTGTCCAAAATGACTAGTGCGGTCATGACAGATGGGTTAGTGAATCAGTTTTTTTCATATTTTTACTAAACTATTAATATTCATTTAACCCTTCAAACCCCTTTAGATATGGAATATATAATTTTTTATGAAAATATTTTTCAATATCATTTAACTATTCATAAACATATATGATATTAAAAACTACAAAAATGTGTAGTAATGTTATTTACAATGTTTGGAATATTAATATAATAAAAATCCATATTCTTCTATGTATGATCCATTCATAGATTATCTAAAAATTATATATATAAATACAAGTGGTGTTAAACTAGGGATAATACAAAAACTAATTAACAACATTTTAAATAGGTTTTGGTTTACCGTATGACATATGTAAACAAATTTTGTATCCCACAAATCCTCTTAAATATTGGATCCCACCAATTATTCATCATGGACATACATTATAATTTTGTTTGTAGATCAATATATTTTTTTATGAATCCCTGTATATCAGAATTATGATAGAAAAAATCAATCAAAAATTTTATTTGGATGAATATATATCATTCTGAACCACACATGAGATTTACCCAATGTTTCTCTTTATAGAAATCTTTGTACTGTAAAATGAAATTGCTCAAAACAATCAGATCTTCTATAATGAATACCTCCTCTAAAGGATTATGTAGAAATTTATGAATGAATAAAACAGTTCTCTAATATTTTATTAAATAATAAAACATTTAAACTGAGGTCTTTTATTCCTCACAACATTTTGATCCTCATAGGTGTAAAGACTATATTTTTTCCATTAAATTTTTTTAATTATATTGAATTATTACGAGTCAAAAAAATTAAAGGACTGTGATTCCAAGGCCTGATGTTCCCAGAATGAATTTATGAACTTTTTTTCGGTTACATTCAGTAATCACTAGTGTGAAATTTTTTAACTTTTGAACCGGTACTCGGAATTTAAATTTGAGGACACCGTTGAACTCAATGCGCCGATATTTGCTTAAGGAGACTTTCACCTCACCTGCAGTAGGTCGAGGGTGGAAATTAGATTTCGTACATTATGTAGGAGGAAATAAAATAAACGTTCGTTATTTTATTTTTGAAATTGAAACCTATCATTTTGAATTTATTGGTGGGGACCACCTAAGCTTGAAACCTCCTATTTTAATTTAGTGGTGGGGACCACCCGACCCTTGAACATGCTATTATATGTGAGTTAATACTTGGAATATCCCCAATTAAATTTTCCAAAATTAACTGGATTAATAAACAAAACTAATTAAATTGTAACCTCACCACTTTCGGGAAAAAAGGATTGGAAGAAGAGGAGAGTCTTAGAGAGAGATTTTAGTGGATCATCATCAAACAAATAACTTCCCAAGATCAAGAATGAGGACGATGCACAAGCTCGGATTGAAAGCATGGTGCGGGAACAATGAACGCCGATGTCACCATCATCATGTCCTTCACCCGTACATCATCAATAAACTTCAGGGTAGGGGTGTTACTTTGAAGTATAATTAAATCTATTTTTTAATTAATCATACACTTGATTTACAACGACGATGGCCAAAACAACATGTCCATTGTACTGAACTTATACCATGACCCTTTTATTTCATTCCATGTGTGCTCTTCATGTGTTATTCGACGACAAATAATTAATGAAGTAGGAAAAGAATGTTTTGTTGAGAGAGACGTATGTATGCATAGCCCTCAACCCAAGGGTCACGAATATGCGATCGTCATATTTTCTGATCATAAAACAAAGTTGTGTTGTAAAGTGAAATATAAGGGCGGCCATCACACCATCTATCCACATGAAGGTTGGTAAGCATGCATATGCACCTCCAGATGAGTAGGAGACTGTGGCCCATCAGCCGCAGCGGAGCAGGACTGCGGCCAGCGCATATGACGACTGTTTGGCAGAGCGGCAATGCATGTTTGCGCTGCCGGTGGAGCATGAGATCGCAACCACTTTGCCACGGCGGAGGCTAAAGGGTGGTCAACAACCATCTAGCCATGGAGGACAATACTACCATCACAGCCCAGGGAGGAGGGGACCATCTGGAGAATTGGCCGACCATGGCGCAACGAGAAGGAACTGCTCTGGCGGGTCCCGCTTCCAAAAACTGAACGGTCCTTTGGTCATTCGGGTGACCTGGGAGGCACCTCCCTCTTAGGAGTCAGCTAGGTTGGACCCTGCCAAGGTGTTCCAAATGATTGCGGGCCACACCACAGGCCACCACGGCAGGCCACACCATCGGGACGAACCGAGAGGGGCCACGCCGTGTGGGCCGTGCTGGGTTGTCCCCGACGCGTTCTGTGAAGGACCTCAGCTAAGTGGCCAGGCCCACCGTGACCTAGGCCTACCGGGCCATACCTGGTGTAATGCCCCGACCCCATAATACTAGATTCGATGCGTTGTTACATTTCATTGGAATGATAACAAAAGATCAAGTCTCGAATGACCGATCAGTTGACTAGCTTTGGAAGTACTAGATACATTCATAAGGTTTACATTACATTGTTAAATGTACAACAACAACAACATTGTTTCCATAGAAAACATTGAGATCCCATAGACTCTCCCTATAAATAAGTAATAATATACTTCTACGCATCTTGAGAAAAATAAAACATATAATGTGCAGAGATCATATGCTTAGTAAGGATAACAATATAGCCAAATCTTTCTTAAATAAGCATAAACATTTAAGGCAATGTATAAGTATAAAACAAATTCCTTTTAAACGTGAACTTCAGAATAATATGGAAAAGATAAAATAAAATAATTCCATTTAATTATTCCCCAGTATATTCTACTAGTCGAATAATCACATGAAATATCAATATTCACATTCATAATGACAGAATTCATAATTCCAGACATTCCCAACCACATAGTCAAGGCCTTGCGTGAAGACTACAAATAAGATTTTGTCAAAGCATTGTGCCAAGTCACAAGATTGTCTCATGAGACCTACTGATGTATCGAGGAGATATAGAGGTCTCCACCCTTCACTTACAAAGTCCAGTGCATTCCTCATATGAAAAGGTTTAAACATAACATAAACATTCATATTAAAACAAGCATAAAAATGTCAGTAGAATATCCATAAACTATGAATTGTGTAATAATAACACATCCATTGTCAAAAATATCACAAAAACCTTCAATACAATATGGAAGATTTGTATCATAATAAATCATCTTCTGACAAGTTTAAAATCTCTCAAATTATGTTGACAATGATGAAAATGATTTGTAAAACTCTTTGAGAGAAATATCCCTTTTTCATGAAAAAATTTAAAAGTCACACAATTTATAAAGGAATACATTTAAATACATTTTTGAATAAAATTTTCTCATACAACATTGTTTATTTTGAATGGAATTAACATTTTAAATGCATTCATCCCCATATAAATAAATCCTTAAAAACCTTTAAGAAAACAAGGCCATTAATAAGAATGATTTAGAAGACAAAATATTTAAAACATTTGAAATGATGTATTGGTAAAAACGTACCTTAAAAGAATCCCTTAGGAAAATATTTCATAAATCATGGAGTTTGATAAGATATATGTCCCAAAATATACTTACATAAAAACAACATCGGATAATAATGAGATTGTGAAATTAACCCTTACATTGCACATTCCTTTGGTAATGGGTATGTTTAACCTATTGTACAAAGATAATTGTATGTTATTAGATTATAAGAGAAAAATATTCATATTTATTATATCATACATGAATCATTTATGAATTTATATTTCCCATTGAATAAGGATTTTAATGTTAAATTAACATTTCTGGTAACAATCTCTTTCTTTATCATACATATTTTAACTTGTTATTCTTGATTGTATCATTTAGATAATGATTTAAATACATCAAGAATATACACCATGATTTATAAATAAAACATATTTATAATATAAATATTTATAATAGATAGATATATGAAATGGAAAACACTATTTATAGGGACAATAGGTCATACATACGCGTAAACGATGATTCTTTTTTCATATCGTATTGAACTAAAGTAAGTGAATAAGATATATGTAAGTAAATAAATATAAATATATATAAATATATATATATCTCTCTCCAGTGGAATTATTATTTCATATATTACATAATTATTTGGAATATATATTTTTATAATAGTCGATAAATGGTGAACTTGGAAGTGAATCTCATCGCGTCGTGGAGACGGTAATCTGTACGTACGCACAAGTGACAATATCATTTCATTAAAGGTGTGAAATTGGATGGTATTTTAATTTTACATAGAAATTAGAATATTATTTTTATTATTTATACAAATATTACTCATCATTATATCGATCTTAATTAGATAGTGTTGTATAACACATTACACCACGACGTGGAGATGTTATGTCGTGCGTACGCACACATGGTGACATTATCATTAATATGATGGAAAAAATAATGAATATAGTTGTTAAATAATTATAATAAAATCATTATATATATATATAACTTTAGATATTATTTTGGAATGGTAATAACAAAGAAATAATAAGTGGAAGAAGAAAAGAACTTGAAATAGGGTGGTGAAGTCATTACCTCTTCTTCGGGTAATTTCATTTGATTTGATGAAAAGGGATTTCTAGGTTAGATTTATGATCAATATAAGACCACTAGGATGAAGGGAGGATATTTGGGAGGATATTTGGTCAGGGGTTGTATGAGCCAAATGGATTTGGAGAAGTGAATTTGAGAGAAGGGGAAGTGCCCTTTTATAAGAGGGGTGGGGGTAATCTTAGGAAATAATAAAATATTATTTTATAATAAATTCATGTTCATTTTTAATAGCTATAAAATTTATATTTTAAATACTAATGTGGAGATGGGTCAAAACCACTCAACCAATATGTTTTAGAAAAGTTTGGGTCACTATATTAACTTTATCTTTCGTATTTAACTCATAGTTAAATACGTTGACATTCACCATGTCTCATTGTATTTCTATATTATATGGTTATTAAACATACTATAAAATTCAAAGAGAAAACGAAGTGGATAATTAATTACATATATAATATTATTTATTCCCTTTCTAAGAACCTTAAATTCTTACAAATGGCATACCAATTAATAATATAATATTTGTTTTAAAAACCATTTAATGTCAATTTTGACACTATTTGGTATTTCGTTTTTTCTAAATTCACAACAGAATTATTACATCGAAAAAAATTATATTAAAAACCTTAAAATGTCATATTAACCTATTAAATTTTTTAATTTATAAAAAGTGGCAAATTACATTCATTTGGATATTTATAATAGTAAATATTTTAATATTTCATTAATTAAGTAATTACTCCATCATCATTGTGTCATAAATAAATTAAATTATTTAATGTTTAAAAACTATAACTATAATACCATTATGTAGGAAATAATTTAAGATTTATAGTTAATATTTATAGTTGAATATATCTTATGTTTAACCCAATATAATAAATGGTTTAGTTATTAAAAATTGAATTTAACACTATTAACATTTCATTGAATTAAATAATAATAAATGTTCTAATCTAAACCAGGTGGACCTAAAATATCATATTTTATTACTAAGGTTGTTTTTGGTCGAATTACACTTACCCAATTGAATTAGTACATGTTTTATGGTAATAATAATATAAATTTTACCTTTAATTACCCAATTTACTTTTAACCGTTGTAAATATAAGTCAAAAGTTACTATTCACTGAAAATTATTTTCATCTCATTGTACAACATTTTACATACTGATATCAACCATGTCTCTCCGATTTTTGAAATTCAACTCACAAAAGTCATAAAATTATGTATTATGTAAATTTGCAAATGCTCTTTGAAAGTGGATAAAAGACGGAAAAAAGTTCAATAATGTTTTTATATTTCTAAATTTATTATAAACTAACTACAATGAATTACATTGAACATATATAGGTATTATGTATCTATTTTGACCTAATAAAATTTTATATCAAATAAATACTTATTTAAATAAAAAGTTGGGTTTAAAAAATAACTTAGTGTTTTTCCCTATTCACCAAAAAATTATTGTTTTCAGTAAAATACCAATATTTTACCCTAAGATAATTTTGATATTCTGAATTCAAAAATTAAGTATATTTTACAATATTCAAAACATATATGTTTTATTTTGTATTTTATAATTAATTCCTGTTTTCAAAACCAATTAGAGTGTTTTTATGAAATAATAACTAAAAAATATGGTTACTTATTTATGTTCAATTTCAAAGTGGAATTTCTTCCAATGAATAAAATTGGATTAAATGGTAAAAATATAATATATTTATACATCAAAACCATGAAAATCTATAGTTTAATACTAAAAATTATTTTGATTTAAAAAGTTGTTTTCAGTTATAATATAATATTTATCACTATTTACCCAAATATGAAAGTTAACTGAAAAACACCAAAAATTTATTGAAACTAAATTCTTATGTCTAGATTCTAAAGAAGAAGTTTATTTTGTCAAATTGAATATATAAAAGTTTCTAATGTTGTATTTAAAAGAGGTTCTCTATTAAAAGGAGGAAAATTTCATTTTTTTAAAAAAATACATTTCATTCATAAACAAAGGAATTTGTTTTTTCATTATGTATAAGAAACTAATAATATGGATTCTAAAAATATAAGGATTATATAATGTTCAAAATATAGTTAATAATATTCATATCCACTTTTGAACGGCTAGTTTGGTAAGTCATGGTGCGCTTGAACTCGATGTTGCGTGTAGTGCATGTTATTGAATTCATTTGAAGAAATAACTTACTATGAAATCATTGGGTGTTACATTATTCTATCCTTCAATAAATTTCTTCCTCGCAATTTGAAATTGTCCAGCAAAAATAAATGGTTGAAAATAGATAATTCCTTTGTGGGAAAACCCACATCTGAAATTGGGTTAATAAAATTTTTTCTTAATAAGAGGAAAAGGGGAATGAAAATATCACCATAAAATTATGTTCTTTATTAAGAGAACATTGATTAAAATTAGAGACACATAATTGGATGAAAAATGTAAATATTTATAAGGAGTGATGGAGGTCATCAGTCACAAATAGTTGTAAAATTGAGGGCCTTAAAGCCATCAATCTATAATGATTTAAAATATCCTTGTTTCAACAAAACATAAGGTATTAAGAGAAAAAAAATTAGTTTTGAGATCGGTTAGCTAATGTTTATGAATTAATCTCATCATAGAATAAGAGAAGAAGAAAATATATACTTGACATGTAGAGTTCCATCCTTTAACTAATTTCTACCAAAAACTCATCTTTCACTCTGAAAGATAATATAACATAAAAAATATTTTATTTATCCTATTTGTATAGGGTTTTAAAAAAATGAATTTATAATTCATCTACCAGACCATTAAATAAACTACATTATTCAATCTAGTACATCATGTGGGCCAGTGGTAGGTGATACACCCTTGTCTCCCTTCGGTAGTGGGTTCAAGTCTTGTGGCCTTGCCAGACGTGACGGGTTGCCACCCAAACTCAGGGTTGTCCATATTATGGCATCTCAAAAATAATCACAAACAAAACATATCCCAAATACTTCTGTCCAAACTCATAGTCCAAAATTTATATGAAAGGTAAACAAAATGTAGATCATTTTTCTATGTAACAACATGTGAACACCTTCATCTTGTGTTCTTTTAAAACACTACAACATACTGAATTACAATAAAACCTTATTGAATATAATCATTCTCCCTTATTCCTTATAGAATACTGGATACACTCTTTCTATCCAAAATATATTTTAAACACCCACAATGATGGAAAATAAAAATCATTATTCAGATTCAAGG
Organism: Viscum album; assembly: GCA_963277665.1. NCBI lineage: Eukaryota > Viridiplantae > Streptophyta > Magnoliopsida > Santalales > Viscaceae > Viscum > Viscum album. The sequence continues at coordinate 548,071,291 of OY728157.1, forward strand.
TATTAAAGAATATCCAATAGAATTTATCCAAATCAATCATGTATAATTAAAAAAACACTACCTTTGTATCAGAACCATATTATAGCTTGTCATTCTATCAACCATATATTTTCTAAAAATTTAACCAGCTATTGATTCACTTTTATTGGTTCCACACAACCTCATGGCCATAATGAAATTGTATTGTAGTACAATCCTTATAGACTCTATAATTATTATAACTTGTACATTATTAATAAAATAATGAAATGACACAATACTGTAATAACAAGGTAAGAAATCTATTCATTCCTCTTCATCTTCTGTAGTATCATAAATTTATTATTATCAAATATTAGTATTTGGGGTATACTCTGATCATTTGGAAATCGATTTGCGTAGTGTCCCAACTCCTTGAAGATAAAGCATTGTACATTTGAACCTTTTTTCTTACCCTTGAAATCACGTAATTGGTGTCCCTTTTCTCCACACTTATAACAAACTCTCATTCCCTTCAAGAATTTACCAAGGTGATTCTTTCCATAGTTATCACATATGGTAAAATCATTTGTTCCCTCTTCCATTTGTCCATATGTATATATTCCATCTGTTTCTTCTCTTGCTTCCCTTCAAAGCCATATGACTCATGGAATTCATTACAAATCATATTAACACATGAAACTATATCAGTATATGTTGAGAATACATTAGGGTCTATTTTCCTTTTAAATGTTAACATAAAACCCTAAATGATATGATCCTTTTTACTCTTTGGATCAAACGTATTGTTGAAGTTCACATTCATTTTAATGAGTGCCATTTATATACAATGGCCTACACCATGTCAGTTTATGAATTTCAATGGATAATTCCAAACTTGTAAAATACCAAATGTAAATTTAATAGTTTATGGATATAATCCATAATCATAAAAAAAAATTCTTTTAGAATGTTTATACTCATAAACCCTTCATAATGGTTTGTTAAGAAAATGAGAATTATACTATGCATATCCCCCGTGATTTTCATATCCAGTTGTGCAGTAAGACCCGCTGTCATCCACCAGTTCCCATTCGATTTTAGCTCAATGTGGTGTTTTCTAGTTATACCCCTAGGTACATCTATGCTAGAGCCGCCTCTACCTGCTCGTATCCATACAGAGATTTATTTCTTGGACAACACACAAAATCTCTACAACACCAAAATTCTTGGATGTGCTTCTATACTAATACTCAAAGTCTATATTAAGGCTATGTGCTCTTATCAGAGTTAACCTAAATCTAGATTCCAAGGATTGTACTAAAATTTCTCTAATACCAACTTTAATTCCCCAACCCAAGAAGCCAAGAGTCGTTACATTATTACGTATCACTAGCATGATCACAAATGAACAAGTCTCGAATGACCGATTGGTTTAGTAGCCTTGGAAGTACTAGATACATTCATAAAGATTACATTATGTCGTAAAATGGAAAACTACAACAACATTGTTTCCATAGACAACACTCAGATCCCGTAGACTATCCCTGCATTTTAGACATAATATACATCTTCTCAACATGGGAAAAATAAAACATAGAAATGGGTGAGCTCAGATGCTCAGTAAGGATAACGATATAGAGGAAACCTTCATACATAAACATAACCATTTAAGGCAATGTATTAGTCTAAAAAATCCATTTAAACTTGAACTTTTGCATAATTTTGAAAAGATAAAATTAAATAATTCCATTTTTTATTAACATGGATATTCTACTAGTCGAATAATTATATGAAATATCAATAGCCACTTACATAATGATGGAATGCATAATACCAGACATTAATAACCACGTTGTCAAGGTCTTGTGCCAAGACTACAAATAATATTTTGTCATGGCCATGTTCCAAGAAACTAGTTTGTCTCATGAGACGTACAGATGCATCAAGGAGCTATAGTGGGCTCCACCCATCACTTACAAAGTCCAATGCGTTCCTCATATGAAAAGGTTTAAACATAACATAATCATTCATATTAAAACTATCATATGAAATGTTAATACATTATCCCTAAACCATGAATGCTGTAGAAATAACACATCCACAGTCAAACATATCACAAAAAACTTCAATACAATATGGAAGATTTTTATCATAACAAATAAACTTCAAATAAGTTTAAAATCTATCAAAGGATATTGATATCGATGAAAATGATTTGTAAAACTCTTTGAGAGAAATATCCCTTTTCCAGAAAACATTTAAAAGTCACACAATTTAAAAAGAAATACATTTAAATACATTTTTTGAATCAAAGTGTTTCATACCACTTTTAATCTTATGAATAGGAATAACATTTTAAAAACATTCATGTCCATATAAATAAATCCTTAAAACCATTTTTAAAACATGGACATTAATGATAATGGTTTAGAATAATTAATTTTTAAAACATTTTAAATGATGTTTTTGTAATAAATTAACTTAAAATAATCCCTTCGAAAAATATTTCATGAAACATAGACATGGATAATAAATATTTCCCAGTAAATACTTACATAGAAACAACCTAATATAATAAAGAGATTGTGAAATTAACCCTTACCTTACACTTTCCATTGTTCGAGGGTATGGTTAACCATCTTTATAATGACCATTGTATGTTAATAGATTATAATAGAACCATATTAATATTTTATTATTTCATACATGATTCTTTTAAGACATTATACTACCCATTTAATAATGATTTCTATGTTAAATTAACATTTCAGTTAATAATCTCTTTCTTTATTGTACATATTTTAACTTGTTATTCTTGATCGTATCATTTAAATAATGATTTAAATACTTCCAGAATATAAAACATGATTTATAATTTATACATATTTAGAATATAAATATTTATAATAGATCTATATATATGAAATGTAAATCATCGTTTATGGAGATGGTATATCGTACGTACTCATAAATGTTGTTTCTATTTTCATAACGTATTGAACAAAAGTAAGTGAATAAGATATACGTAAATACATAAATACATATATATATATATATATATATATCTCAAGTATCATTATTATGACATATAATAAATAATTATTAGTAATATATATTTTTATAATCGTCGATTAATGGTGAACTTGGAAATTAATCTCATAGCGTCGTGGAGACGGTAATCTGTACGTACACACGAGCGACAATATCATTTCTTTAATACTGTGGAATTGGATTGTATATTAATATTAAATAGATATTATTATTTTATTTTCATTATTTAAATACATTTTAATCATCATTATATCTATCCAAATAAGATAGTGTTGAATAACCAGCTACACCACGGCGTGGAGACGGTAAGTTGTGCGTATGCACACATGGTGACATTATCATTCATAGGATGGATAAAATACATAATATGGTTGTGCCATATTTATAATAACATCATAGTTTATATAAGGTAATGGATTTATTATTTTGGTTTGGAAATAACAAAGAAAAAATAATTGGATGAAGAAAAGAACTTGAAAGAGGGTGGTGAAATCATTACCTCTTCTTTGGGTTCTTCCTTTTAATTTGATCAAAAGGGCTCCCTAGGTTGGATTTTCGATCAAAATAAGGCCTCTAGAATTAATTTAGGATAGTTTTGAGGTTATTTTGGCAGGGTTCTTCGGAGCCAAATGGATTTTGAGGTGTGAATTTGAGAGAAGGGGAAGTGCCCTTTTATTAAAGGGGTGATGGGAACATTAAGAAATCATAAAATATTATTTTATAATAAAATAATTTTCAGTTTCTAATGTCTCTAAAATGTATTATTTAAAGTCTATGGTGGGTATTGGTTTAAATCCACATAACCAATAGGTTTTAGACAGGTTTGGGACACTATATTATCCTTATCTTTTATATTCAACTGTTACTCAAATAGTTTGACATTTACCATGTCTCCTTGTATTTTTATATATATGGATAATAAACATACTATAATATTCCAAGAGAATCCCAAGTGGTTCCTTAATTAATTATATAATAGTATTTATTCCTTTTGTATGTTCCTTATATTTTTTTTAATAGAATACCAATTAATAATATAATAATTGCTTAAAAACTATTTAATGACAATTTTGACACTATTTGGTATTTTGTATTTGCTAAATTAATAACAACATTATTACTTCAAAAAAATTCATATATCCTACCCTAACAGGTCATAATAATCTATAAATATGTTTAATTCATGAAACGTCTGAAGATACATTTATTTGCATATTTATAATATCAAATATTTTAATATTTCATTAATTAGGTAATTACTGAGCCATCATTATGACCTAAATAAATTATATTATATAATGTCTAATATATATATATATATATTAATATATTGTAATAAATCGTTTTATATTTCTAATGAATATTTCTATATGAATTTATCTTATGTGTAATCCTATATTAATAATGGTTTAGTTATTAAACATTGAATTTAATACTTTTAAGTCTTCTTTGAATTAAATAATAATAAATGTCCTAATATAATCCATGTGGACCTAAGGGAACATATTTTATTCCTAAGGTAGTTTTTAGTCTAATTAAACTTATCCAATAGAATTATAACATGTTTTATGGTAACAATAATATCATTTTAACTTTAATTTCCCTATTTACTTTTAACTATGTTAAATAAAAGTCAAAAGTCACTATTCACCAAAAATTAATTTAATTGCATTGAAATAGATTTTACATATGTATATCCACCATGAATCTTAGATTTTTGAAATTCAACTCATATAAGCGGTAAAATTTTGTTTTATGTAAATTTGCAAATGCTTCTTGGAGGTGGGTAAATCATGGTAAAAAGTTCAATAAAATCTTTATATATCTAAAATTATTATAGACTGAATATAATAAATTACAATGATCTTATATATTTATCATGTATCTATTTTGACCTAAAATAAATTTAAATAAGATATATAATTATTTAAATAAAAATTCGGTTTTAAACAATAACTCAGTATTTTTTACTATTAATAAAAAATTGAACGTTTTCAGAAAAATACCAAAATTTCAGCCTAAGTTATTTTTGATATTCTTAATTCAAAAATTAAGTATACTTTAACAAATTCAAAACATATCAGTTTCATTAAAAAAATTTAAATTAATTCTTATTGTCAAAACCAAAAAAGAGTGTTTTTAAGAAATAATAACTAACAAAAGATTGATACTTGTTTATGTTCAATTTAAATGTGAAATGATTTCCAATGAATAACATTGGATTAAATGGTGAAAATATAAGATATTTATACACTATTATTTAATTCAGTCTACTATGTCAACATTTACAAACTTCCAATTTTTATTTTGTCAATAGTTATACACTATCATTCTATAACACAATGTGTTGTTGATAAATGTTTATTTCAATTGTGGAATTTCCATTTTTTTTGGATGTCATGTCTAATAAATAATACTTTCATTTTTAATACTTCATTGATTTATTATCTATATCACCAACATAGATGTTTTAAGAATAAATGCATACATTATATCCCACATAGTGTGTTGTATCTCACTAAAATGTATATGAATATATTCTTTTTTATGCCATTAATTTACCATTATTGTGTTTAATGAAATTTAATATTTTTTATTGTGGAACTATCAAAACTGAAATTTAATTTATAATTTCTATTAAGATTCTATATAGTCATGCTTTTTTGGATTCTTCCCATATATGTAAGGAGTCTATATTATAATGGTACAATATTTAGATAAATTTTCTAAGATAAATTCAATGGTTATTTAAAAATAATATCCTTTAATGGTTTAGATTCCCACTCAATAATCATAATTTCTTATTTAAGTTATTTTTATGTTGAGTAGACACATAAAAATATATTTCTCTACTGTTCTAATGAAAATTTTCTATTAAAATATTACATGTATATAAATTTAATGTTACCCCTAAATAACTAATTACTTAAACATTTGATACCACTTATACCTACCACATCGTTGATGGAAAATGTTCCATATTGGATTACTTTATCCATGGTGTATTCTTTTTCTAATTTTCATCAACCTTTCTCATGGATAGTATAACACGATGCATTAATTTTATTAATTTTTTTCCTTAAGAAGTATTTTGTGAGTTTATAGATCAAGGATCATAATGCACCGTTATATTATTTCTAATAATTTCCTCAAAAAGTTTCATCCTATTTTCAACTATAATAGTCCTTGTGTAAACTGTTTCATTCTGTTTCATAGGAATAAATGTTCTCCATGTGTCCTTATTAAATACATTTTAGCCATTGATTATTGGATATTTTCTGGGGTTAGAACATAATAATTATTTACCAATGTAATAATAGCTCATGCAGACTCTTTTTTATTTTGATATTCATATTTTAGTAATCATTCTTCTATAAAGTCCATGGGAACTTGGAAACACAATCATGGCAAGCCGAAACCTTCCAAAATAATATAATTTTATTTCAACTATATTCTTTCTATCCATATAAAATCACCTAAAATAATAAATTCATTTCCATATTTTATATTTTGTTTTTATTACATTTCTTGATTTTTTTTATCGTAGTTGGAATATTTATGTTTTGTTTCCCCATTAATTTGATGAGTTTAATTTCATGTTTCGTAATCTTCCATTGTTTCCTTAATATTTCTGAAGTCATTTCATTCATGAATAAGTTAACATCCACATATAATTTTCTCATTTCTTCTAGATGAGTCTTAAGTGGGAAATCACATTCCCTCTATATCCTCTATAGATAACTACATAATGTCTTCATGTGAGTGTTCTTCATGCATGACATATTTTAGCAACACTCATCCTACATTTTATCATCTATAAATCTTGTCCATCTATAAAATAGTTACCCCTTCCATTTAAAAAAAATCAAGAACTTTTATCTTTTCCATATCTCTCCTAAATGTTCTCCTCTACATCCTCCATTTGTAGTCTACTTCCAACATTACTAGTGAAACTCCATTTATCTTCCTTTTGATTTTATCACCCATTTTGAATGAAAAATGCTCATCGAAATTTTTTTATCTTTCATATCTGTTTATTATTATCAATATTCTCACTTAAATTATATTTTTTCAAGCCTCAACGAATCATGAAAGTAAACTACTAAATTATGTTAGGATATTAATTTTATTGAAGATTAAAAATATTTCTTCAATGTTATTCATGTTGTGATTTTATTGAAAATATTATATCTGAGTATATATAGGTTATGTGGCATGAACAGGAGATTTGTAGTGTATCCTCATCATCACCCCACATTGCACCATGATCTGAACAATATGACGTAGGGAAAGTCCTCATACAAAATGTGGTATGCTAGAAAATCTAGAACCTCTATCATTTTTCTTCTCTATTATCCACACTGCAACCTGGTCACCATATCTATATCACATAACTTCATAGGCCATTGAACCCTACCTATGGAATATAGAATCTATTCATAGAACCTATTTCAGCAAGCCCCTATTTCCTAAATCACGATGTTACATAATTGTTTTATGAAGTCCCTGAGCCCTCAATTAGGGATTCCCATACCCTACACTTCATTACGATAATACGTTCTCACATCACTATCTCCCTTTTCCTAATTGTGTGATTATTATTGGTCTATCTTAGGTTCTATGATTTATTCCTTAAAATAAAAACAATTACTTTTCCCTTAATAAAATAGTCATTAAAAATGAAAAATAACATTACATTTTTTATCAAATAAATTTGAAAATATTAGTTCCTAAATATGGTTTCTTATGAAGAAGATTATGTAGTTTATTTTTAGAATTTCATTGATCAAATATAATGTCTATCGTATTTTCCAATGAGAATGTACCCAAGTGGTAAAGGCTCCTTCTTGGCATCCAAATGACCCGGTCAAAACCGGACAGGGATGGATTTTCGGTACTGTAGCAGGGTACTGTAGCAGGGTACTAGAGCGTGTCACTGTAATAGACACTGTAGCAGTGACAAAACCGTAGCGGCGGCAACACTGTAGTAGTGGAGGAACTGTTGCAGGCTACTGTAGCGGCGGTGGGTACTGTAGATGCGAGGAGTACTGTAGCAGTACTATTCACAGAGGGTCATTTGGGCAAAAAATGGGCTTTCAAGCCTTGTATTCAGGCCACTTGTCCATGGGCCTTCGTGCTATGTATTGAGTCTCCCACTAACCTCTAAAGAGGTCATTGATTTAATAATAAATTGAGGCTTTGACCACAACCATAAAAAAAATTAATGTCTATCTTATTCTGACAATTGAGAGATGTTGTGTTGGAAATGCCATCCTAATTTGACCCATTATGAATTTAAACTCTTTTGATGGGAAATGATATGAATTATTCACATCACTTATGTCTAAGTGATGTTATTTATTTTTCATTTAATGTGATGTTATACAAATATTCATTTTTTTACCATTAGAGATGATACTTATTTTAATGGAACCTCTATGGCGTGTATGGTGCCAAAATTTTTATTATGAGGAGATTGATGATGATCAAAATAAAATTAGCAAGGATATTGTAATATATTATTCTAAAGATTAGTTTGTTTACAAATATAGTGCTAATTGTATTTTTTCATCATTTACATTTCAAAATATCAATAGGACTTTAAATCCATATGTATGTGGGGTGATTTATTTTTGGAAAATAGTGTTCTTAAAAATGGGCTTTTCGATTTTGGAGAATAACGATGAATGAACATTGAATATATTATACTATTGAAAGGAATAGTATTGTGAAATATTTTAAGTGAATATTTTGTGGAAATCATTTAAGTGATTATATCAATCATATTTTTACAAAACACGATTTAGAGGTAGGATTGTTGAGGTACTATGGTGATATCATAGAAATTACTATCAGGAATGAATCATTTCAAATTCTCCTTAAATAGTAATAATTATGGTCATCAAATAAATATTTATTTCTTATCGGTATATTCTTCTATGAATAAAGGTTTCTTCTCTTTATTAGGGAACAATCATGTTTTTCATGAAAATTTAACCATATAAAGAGTTTATAAAACATGTAAGTTGGAAATATTGATATATCAGCATTCATGTGACTTAGAGGCATGGGACGGTGTAATTTTTTTATTAAATTTCTGAATAAATATTTTTAGTTTTAATGATGGTATAAAAATAAATACACTATTTGGTATTTTTGGTGAACCTAGGAGTACAGTAAGAATGAAATAAGGTGGATGTCTTTGGCAGTTCACCATTTATGTGGTTTATATTCATGTTTGTTTATGTATATTGATAGAGACTTTTTTTTTAAAACCAGAAGTCCAGTGACCACCTATGGCGGTCGTTGATATGGTTTTTCTCAAGATGTATCAGTGACAGCATATGGAGGTCGCTATATTCTACACTAGTGACCGCTGTTGTGGCTGGATTGTGGACAACTATATAGATTGATTTGAGCGGGAGGTGAAGGTAAATTCTGTAGTAGTTACCTGGAATTGATCTAGAGAAATATGCATTCAGATTGAACCATTAGACTATATTGAGAATACTCCAAACTATATACTCGTAGTGAGCATGGGTATAAATGTTATCCCACCTGAACCTTATAATTTTTTAGTGAACCTTATTGGATTTTGTAAATCCGGATATTTCCATTTTATGCTTCTTAGTTGGTGCCCAGTGATGGTGAACAATATAAAAAGCTCATTGGAAAATGAATTATTTAATTTCTGATCATATATTCCTATTGGATAAAGAGAAAAAATGTTTATTTTTATAATGATGAAACAAGATGTGAAGGTGTTTGTATTAATATGTCATCCACTAATTTCCCCTTGTCGTTATTTAAACAAATTAGAATAATAATATATATTAGATAAAAAGAGAAATATTGGGGGTATGTGTCAGTAGAAGAAATGGTAGATTTCAATCATAATGTGATTCTTATATTTGACAGAAACAATTTTCAGAAATGGAATATTTGGATTATTTAGTACTTCATACCATTATAATGGATATCATTACATAAAATATGCATGAAATATTCGTATATATACCAAGTGGTGCTTTATCAGAAGCTGATATAAAAAAAATTAGTTGTTAAAGTTAAAGGCATTATTTCGTCATAGAATCCCTATCTCCAGAAACCAATATGAACGTGGGTTGTATAAAACAAATCTTTTTTATGTGGGATAATCTTTTGAAAATTTATGAGGGTAATTCAAAAGTCATAAAAAAAGTAGCACATTTTATGGACAAAATATGAGGACCACATATTTCACCTTAATGAGTCTATTGATACATCTGTTGATTGTGTTAATTTTGAAGTGGAAGACAATTTTATTCTTAGAGAAATTATTGAATATATAAATATTTTCCTACATATCCTGAGAAAACATCCACCTCATTTTAATCAGAATGATGATATGAAAGAGTTGAAATTGGACAACCATCATAATACTTTTATTTAATACGAAATGAGTACTAATGACAATGATGATGTAGAATGGGTGATGTCCTATGTAGTTTAATTCGAGGCCTTGAAGAATATATCTATTGATTATAGTTAGGAGGAAGACAATCTAGATGTTGTCATGTCATTTTACAATTTAAATCTGCAAAGTCGAAGATAAATGTTCAAATGTAAAATTATACATGAATTCTTCTGGTGTTGAATGATTGTTCATTTTTCCACATTGTGTCCCAAGAATATTGATGATTACATTGAAGACAATTATGAAATTCCCCAAATGAATTATTAATCCAATGTTCAATGTAAGAGAAGTTCATGAAAAATTTCAAACCAAAAGAAGAATCCTCTCTAAAAAGAAGATGAATGATGAGAGTAATTTTTGGGAGAATAATTAAAGGAATACATGAATCATATAGAGGTAGTTGTGGTGTATATTGGGGGAAATTTTAAAACAATGGAAGAAAGGGAATGAGATAAAAGAGAATTAGAAGGAAGATATGTCTTTCAGGCTGAATTAGAATCTTCTCTTGAATAAATTTATTATTGGGGATCCAAAACAATGAAATACAACAAATATTTTAATATCCAAAAACATAATATGTAGTAGCCCGAAGAAGAGAAGTCTGAGGTGAATGAAGAAATTGAAAAACTGACGACATCGTCACCAGAAATATCAAAAATTGAGATTGAGTAAAAACTCAAAATTTAAGAACCAAAAAGAGAGATATAATGTTTGAGTAAGAATAGAAAGTATAAGACCCTATGTATGGATGAAATTGAATAAGATGTTGTTAGTACGCCATGAAAAGTGTAAGATCAAGAGAAACTATTGATTTTAGTAAAAAATGACACATATGAATTATAAAAGAAAAATGTTGAGTTTAGAGTTCCATCGAATAGAAAAATGTGTGTTAGGAAAGTAAAATGATTGATTAGAATAATACAACTATTATGGGTTTAGATCAAAAAATGAAATCAATAAAGTTTGAAGTTTTAAGAGAATACCCCACCCTTAGAATAAATATTAGATTTGGAATGAATCAGAATCAAGAATATTCAAGGAACCCAAGGGATAACAAGTGGGGATGCATTTTCACATGAGAGTGAAAATCCGTAGGAGATGTTATAATTGTGGAATTATGGAAAAATACCAAAATGTATGTTCCTTACCCATTATATATATTGAAAAGAACTAACGAAGTCAGTCATACAAAGTATATTTTATTGTTCATCATTTGAGGGTCACTATTTTATGTGTGGAGGATTCAAGAACATGGAAATATATTACTCATTAATATTAAAGTGGAATGTTCCAAATAAGAATCAGGATTGATATATGAATATGAAAAATTTATTATAGAACAAGTTAGAAATGAAAAATCAAGTTGTAACTCTATAAGATGAATATGGTCAGTCATATTTTGAAGAAAGTCAAGAGTATCAATCCTTAATGAGTATGAAGTCCGAAAAATGGATAGAAAAGAAATGATCATAACATGGAGTGGTTAACAAAATTTCATTCAATGAATCATATTGTTATGGTATATAGATATTTTATAGTGGATACACCTCCCATATGATCGGGAAAATTGATCTGGTTACAAGAATCAAGAATGTTAAAAAAGTTATCATATTCTTTTGGTAAATATAAAGGGTTGAAAACTATTTGCTCTAGGAAATCAAAGTTTTTGGGGGAAAGAAATTTTAATTTCAAATTTCATGTTTCCTAATGATCTTAAATAATACATAATATGTTTTAGTCAGTTTTTTCACATAGTACATTTCGTAAAATTTTCAATGAAATTATGTTCCATCAACAAAAAATATGTTTATGTAGTATTTTATGGAAAGTGTACAAAAGGGAATCTATTAATTTTGTCTGGATAAGGGGATATGTGATTTATGTTCAAGGAATTTGTAAATATGTTACTACCTAAACATATTTTCCTTGTGAAAGATGTTTCCTTGGAAGATCTGGAGGAATGTGATACTGCTCAAGATCTCCCTAGATTATTTTGTGATCGTACATATAGATGCAATGCCTTCCAATAGTGGAACATCATTCAAAAGACATACAAGGAAAACAAGAAAATATAAATATGATTTCATGATTTGGTTCATATTGATGTGTTCATTGAAATTTCACCAAGGACAGTTGATGGGATGAGATATTATTGTCTCTTCATTGATGATTATTGTAGAATATAATGGGTATTAATCATTACCAATAAGTGGGATGTGTTAAATTAAGTTACAGGATATCAATGGTTTGTTGAAAAGAGTATAGGTTAAGAAATCCCGATGATTCGAACAGATAATATAATAGTTTTAAAAAAAAATCAAGTGGGGTATTATATCTACAATCATGTGATAAATAATCATGTTTTGGTGGTGATAACTCAATATATGTGTGGAGTAGTTTGCAAAAGAAATATTTTTGTCAACAACATTTCCATAATAATTTTAATTGGAAAATACAATCGAATTTTTTTAGGAAATAAGTGGTGATGAAAGTATTTAAAACATTAAATAGAGAATTTCTATGTACAATATAAAATAATATTCTTTATGAGATTTGGTATGGAAAGAATCCATCATTGATGTATTTTAGACTCATTAGAATAAGTGTTTCATAATCATTAATGGGAGACATATGATTAGAGAATCTAGTTGAGATGAAGAAATATTTCTAGTCTATTCGAAGTAAAGAAAGCATATAAATTCTTCAATAAATGGATACTAAAGGAAGTGGAAAATATTCATATAACTCCAGTGGATAATGAGTAGAAAATTTCGAAAAATACCTGATCAATCGCCATAGGATAGTGATGGTGAGATAAGAAGATAATGGGATGGTCTATTACTGATTCAGAAGAATATTCAGCTGATGCAAAGGATGATAACCATTCATTATCTACACAAAGGCAGAATAGATGAGTAAAAAATTTATAGAAAAAACATAATTGGTGATAATACAGCTCTAGTGCAGACATGGAGGATTAACACACTATAAAAAGAACCATACTCATCATAGGTAAATCTTAAATTCATTAATGGAGAAGTTAGAGATAATAATTGGTTCAAGCTACGAATGAAGAACATGGAAAAATTTAAAATAATCATACATGTGACATTGTTTTGAGGAAAATAGATCTGATTGTCATAAGGATGAAATGGGTCTATCAAAATAATATTAATAAACAATTAGAAGGGACTAGAAACAAATAATTATTTGTGTGTAATGTGTAATCACAGATAGAGGTCATTGATGTTGATGAGAAATTTTCCCCAATTGTAATCCTGGTGATAATCATATTATTCATAACAATATAAGATCAATGAATGTTCAATGTTCTATAGATTGAAATAACGGAATAATTTTGAATGGGGTTTTACAAGAAGAAATTTAAATTGGGAGGCTAGATGGTTTTCTCATTCCATACAATGAGAATAGAGTTTTTTTACTGAAGATCTCTGTATATAGTTTGAATAATGAACCAAGAGCATGATATTAAAGTATAGATTAGTTTATTAATAAAGATAGTTTATGGTTTGGGGGAGTAGATTACAAACTATAGGACAACAATGAAAGTGATCAATGGATGATGGTGTTGGTATATGATGATGAAAAAACATTCAATGGAGTAGATGAAGCAAAAGGCATAAAATTATAAAAACTTTGGAAAGGTGAGTACGAAAGGCCAATGATTGGTGAAATGAATAATTTTTTTGGTTTATAGGGGACACAAAGAAATAAAGGATATTTCAATTCACAATAAAAATATGAAATGAAAGTTCTGAAAATGTTAGGAATGGATAATTCCATGTAGATGAAAACTATGGTGGAAACCCAGTTGAAACATTAATGGGATGATAAAGTCAATGAAGTTAATATCACATAATACAATAAAATCTTTGGATATCTATTTTGAATGACAAAAACATGAGGACATATTGTTTTTTCCAAATTCCAAGAAACATGATATCAATGAAATCCCACGGAAACCCAATTCCATTCAGTGAAAATAATACTTCAGGATATCATGGGAAAAATGTATTTCGGTTTGACATGTAATGAAAAATATCATCATAAGTTACTGGGATTTAAAATTGCTGATTTTCCTGGTTCAATATATGATACAAAATTTGTATTTGGTGGTGAATTATATCATGGATTATTGTGTACTTTTTTGTTAATAAATAAGAATGATTTAATTTCATTGTGAACAGAAGATGTTTAATATATTTATGCGATACAAAAATGCTACCAATTATTGTGGATGAAGCAATATCATGTGGATATTGGAATTGAAGTGATGTCTCAGAATAGTATCCTTTGAAATAATACAATTTTAATTAATCTTATAAAACATCTACCCCATCACTCATGGACAATGAACATTGAAATAAAGTATCAGTTCATCAAGGAGAAGGTAGAGTAAGGGATTTTGAAGTTTTATTATATGCCTACAGACCTACATGTTGTAGAAATTATGTTCAATGCTTTTTCAAAAGAATAATTTGGAAGGAATCTACTTGATATTGGAGTCAATCACCTCCCCGCTCATGAAATATGTGGGTTTAGGACCCCCTCTCACATAGGTATGGTGTATTTTCCCCCTAATGTGATAATCTATGTTCATTACTATATTGTAAACCATGAAGGAATGGACTCCATGTTCATTGAAAAATGGGGAGAAATTTTTATATTAAAGGGGACAAAATTTCATAGTTAAGACATAGGGAGACATTTATAGGTTGATAAGTGAGATAGGTGGAGTCGGAGCTATTATGGGATGGAGTGACGTAGGGGGGGTAATAAATCTGATGATGGATGATGTGATCGATCAAATGATACATATCACAATAGCCGAGGTTTTTGATAAAATGAATTTATTCATTAATCAACACAAGATTATACTATTGGTTCACATTTCATAAATTTCACTAATGGGATTAGAGTGTGTGTTAAGTAAATCCTTGATCATTATCTTAATCATAATTAGTGATTGGTGGAAGATTTATGAATAATCATTAATGAGAGATTATATTATAAAAGTAATGTCATCAAACCAAAGGGGGAAGAATATTTTTTAAAAATTCCTCAAGGTTTCCTTTTAGTATGTTTTGGGTGTGATTTTGTTTCTTGAAAAAGAAAAATGATCGAAAAAGTATATGTTTGGTGTTTTTTGATGTTGGTGTTTATAGTGGCACATTTTTCTGGTGTATATCAATTATCAAGCCCCAAAATAGGGAAATTTTTTCAATGGCATGTTTTTTGAATATGGGTTCACAACTTTTAGATCACAAAGGATATTTCAGGCAATTGCGAAGTAATTAAGCAAGGGATGATATCCTCAAAGCAGTACAATTCCGACCACGAAGCGTGGTATGTGGATGGAGAATGGAATTTTTTTTCTATATATGAATATTTTTCATTGTAGGAAAATTGTATGGTTAAGGCATGGGGCAAACAAGAAGTATTCCATTGAAAGAAATAATTATTTGGGCAGTTTTGCATGGATTAATGTAGTATGTGGACCACGTGTCGAAATGGTTCACTGATGAAGTGGTACACTGTGATGATTTTTGTAAATCATAGATAATCAGATTTTGTGGATAAATTTTCAAATATAATGATCACTAATTAATTCATTATCTAATGTGATTTTCATAAGAAAACATTTCTGGTCTAGGAATTTGGTGAAGTCTAAATGTGGGTTGTGATGTAGAAGTCAGTGAAGGGTGAAGTAGTTCGTGAGATTGATTCCACGAATGGTGATGAAGAGGTCTTATAAAGGTAATTTTTGTGGAATATATAATAATTTATAATCGAAAGTGGTAAGAGGAAGAAGTATGTCGAAGTGTTAAATAGAGGTAGTACATTTTGGTGGTATACGATGGTGGTAGTTGAGATAGTTCCCCTGAGAGGTAGTCAGCAAAGCATATGCACAAAACAATTTTTTTGAAAAAGATTTTATTCCATGAAGGATCTTAAATACTTACAGATTGTAATTTATGTATACTAATAGTATTTGGATAAGTGGACTTTATATACATGTGAAAAAATAATTAAATAGTGTTTCTGCCTATAGTTTAGAATGAGTTATTTCATGAATTTGAGGGGACGTGCATGTCTATTAACTATGATTTGATCCCTTCAAATATTAGTTAGTTAAATAAGAAGAAGATTGTAAAACCTTTAAATAGTTTTGAGCTAGATAACTCTACAAAGTGAGTTTCCCTTGATAATTCATTGACTATATTCTAAATCATGTAATATAGGTGATCCTAGGCATAAAATTGATCTAGTACGAACATTTTAATTTGATAGTGAGCCGTAGTGAATTTGGTACATTGGAATAACGGCGTTGCATGATATTTGTACATAGGCTAGTGAGGGATTACCAAATAAAAATAACTACATCAAATTGATGAATTCATTTCTATTCATATTTTGATATGGAATGAAGAGATATGTGAGTATCGTTTAATGACGAAACAATATCTGAAGGGACTGTTATTTTAATTTTTCATACCCCGATTCACCCTAAAATCATGGTATTGAACCTGATTGGGATAATAGTAACAATATCATATAGTCATAGTACATGATTTACAGAAGGTATACATTCTTGGAATTTAGACTATATGCTTGATTTATTTTAAGTATTTCAATAATGATAACTTATGTTATATGGTGAAATGATGTTTTTGTAGGGTACTTACCAATGTATGGTTCTTACATCATGACATTATTTAATATATTTTATTGAATGTTTAAAATGTTAAAAATGAAGAAATGTTATTTAATTGATCCTACATATTTTATATTTATTTATTTTGGAGTCCATAATATTTTATAATTTATAGTTATAATATTAGGTTTATGTCCTCTTCGGTATTATTCCAATGATAATGAATATGATGTGTCAAATGATCATACCATAGATAAATTAGGAAAAGATGAAACATATAATAAAATTAGATTGTATGTTTTATAATCATGAAAAATATATGTGTGATGATAATATCATAAAATAAGATAACTGGCCATTGATGGAAGATGTATATATTCATTTTTTTCGATATATTATTGAAGGGAGCATTAAATTCCATTAGATACCAATATATTTGATGGATCTCATCAACAATTGTTATTTTGTTCTTTGGGGATTTGATGGACTCTATATTTTAATAGATGATGTGATTCGGACGTCATCATTCTTATATTATAAAATTAGGAATTTTCAAGACTCTATAGACGATTGAACTGTGATATATTTAAAAACGTTTCAAGTATTTTTAGGTTTTACACCCACCTAACTTATATAAGGAACCTAAAAATCCTCTATTATCCATACCACATTAACAGTTTAGAAATTCCAAGAACTATCTAAATACACTACCAACTTACATAGAAAATATGTTTCTTTTTTGGACTTCCAAAAGTACAAATTCAAGATTCCTAAAGGTGATTTTCATTGAGGATAATTGAATAATTTGTATATGTTAATATCAATCATCATCATGTTTAATTATTCATAAATTCCAAAAAATTATCTATAAACATATTATCATGATGTAATAATGATAATTACTAAAAAATGATTTTATAGGATAATGATGTATCCATTTTCTATCTATTTTTCAGCCAATGTAAGATGACAAACTTCCTTATGTATTTTTGTGCACTACGACCTCTGCATAAAAATTTTATTCGTTATTCATTTCACCATTAATCTAATTATAATTAGGATATATTGAATGAATAAATATGATATTTATGATATAATTACGATATATATTTCATTCTTTCCATCCATAATAAATTTAAAATAGCTTAAGTTCTTACGTACTAACAACTATCACCGCAGGGTGATCTAATACATTTCTATCACATATTTATATGATATTTTATAAAAGTTTATATAAATAATAAATATGATACTTTTGAAACTATTTGGGAAATGGATTTGGTGAAACTAAAATCAATTTGAATTGAATGAAATTGTTGAACCAAAATGTTCACGGAAATAGACATATTTTAACAAGATTTATCATTTTAAAGAATTATTTTTTATAAAAGAGTAACTCAAAATAAAAAATAACAATGTATAATATGGTTTAAATGAATATAGAAAGGAAACAGATTAACAGTAAATCAATATTTATTACACAGTAGGTTAGAACATGTATGAAGTTAGACGAGACTTGAGGTGTAGGTTTATAACCTCATGTAAATTTTTGTAATACACATGTTATATTCACCTCATGATATCGTTTTGGAATGTATATACTACATGTGAATGTATATTATTATTAATTTAATGTACATTATGGAGATTTTAAAATCCATATATGATTATCTATTTATAATTGTTTTCTTTAGAGACTACTAATACCATAATGGCTTATATTACAATCACCATTCTTTCTAGGATATCTTATTTTAAATTAAAATTCAAGGAAATTATAATTTGATTATCCTTTAATGTCCACAAATTTTAATTCCATGTATGTCAACAATAAAATTATATTTTAAAATAAATATGTTCCTCTATTTGGTTTTTAAAAATTTCAACAAAAGTTCTCTAAGATAAACCATCATTATTTCCTCTTTAGTTGATGTACTTTTCTTTCCAGGTCCATGTTCATTAAAATATTTTCATGAATATTATTTTTTTATGATCCAAATATTGTATAATTTCATTTTGAAATAATTTTAAATTTATTTATTTTGTTTCAAAAAGATACTTTTATAGTGATTATTGAATTGAGAATTTATGACGATTTACAAAAACTGAGAAATGAATTGGTGTTTTAACATTTACCTCACTAATGGATTTTCCATCCACACACACTATTATTTACATTGTAACTAACATTATAGTCAGCGATGCCTATTTTTAAAGTAATTTGTTTTCCCTATATTCGTTGAATTTTGTTTAAGGATAATGAAATAAGTGGGAATTTACCCAATTAGCAATGAATTGTACAAATACAATTAGAATTGTATTTTTCATCTAGGTCAACATCATTTGAATATTGTTTTTCATTCCATAATATATAAACTAATTCTATCATCTGCATTCCTTCTCCCAATCGATTATCATAATGATTATATAAGGATGATTCAATTAAACCATTTCTATCACATATGTTCATTAAGATATGATTACATATTTATAAAAACCATTTATTTTCCCTAGAAAATGATTTGATGAAATTATGAAATAAAAATCCAATATCTATTCTTTAGGTTATTTAATAAGGAAATGATCAATTTTTTTATTATATTATATCACACACACATACATATATTTATTGTTTTCAGTCTGTGATCAATGGGTGTAGAATTTATACCCCTATAATGAATTAGTAAATGATTAATATATCTAGAGAAAATATAGACTAAAGTTGGGAGTGAACCATGTTCAGTAGGGTAATCTATCTACTATGAAATTCCTAGGAGTTAACCTAGGAATGAAATGATGGAATGGGGAGTGAACCTAATCTACAATTTTATACCCTTGGAAGTAATCCTTAACAAAAATCTATGATATTATATACTTATGATTATTCTAAACACTTATATCTTATCAAATGATAAGTTTTCATAGTTTTTAATTGATTATTGATGAAATTAAAATCTTATCAATTGAATATTTTGTTATGAAAAATTCTTAAGTCTTGATTCATGATTATAGATACTTGAATGGAGCGATATGGCATCCATAATTTATGATCATGTTATCATACCCTAGTTCTTCTCTAATGGTAACATGTTGGAATTAAGAAGTATCTCATATGATTCTCCATGTTGATAATCTAATATGAATCATTTTTATGTCTCCATTGATGATGTTTAGAATTATGGTTTTATGTTGTGTATTCCTATGAAGTGTACTATTTGAGAAAAAATATGAAAAATTTGTTGAATATTTAATATAAAAAAGAAGATTATGTATTTATTATCCAATTGTACTGAACACAAATGGTTTTAGGGAATGTATTGATATGATATATATTCAATATTTTAAATATCATATCATTAATATAGGCTATATTGTCTTGTTATAATGTAATATTTTACAATTTTTTGGATAATTAATTGGATTAGCCTTTCTTTATTGTAGTTTTGAGTGAATTTGGGGAATATTGGAAGGACATGGGGATGTTCTATAAAAGGAAACACCCCACAGTTATCCCTAGGAAACCATGAGTCCCATTTTGAGCCACAAGAAGGGGGTCCATTGTGGGGCCAAACACTATAGCCCCCCCCCCCCTCAAAACATTTCTCATGAGGACAATGTTTGTTTCCATAAATGGCTCATAGTTCATGAAACTATGAAATCAAATTGAAGTCATCACTATTACAAAAATTTAGGGGTGTGTGGTTAGGGGACACATTTTTTTGAACCATGTATCCAACCATGGAAAGAATTCATTTGGTCTTTTTAAACATAGACCATTTTATTAATATTTCCCAAGAACCATGTTTATAACTTTATACCCAACAATTATGCCTTTTATTTTCACTTAGAGGATCCTGAGGGGATCAATAGGAAATAATAACAATTTTCGTTTTTGAATTGAATTTGTGGTGGAATAATTTGTACTCACTACTATTTTGATCCTAGATATTTCCCACTATTGTGATTTAGATCATTCTATATCAAATTAAGGGATATGGTTTGTGGTTAATTCATCAAAAGTATTATGGTATGAGCTCCAATTTATAATTAATACAGTGTTTATCATGATGTTATTTTTAGTTGTGTTCAATTCTACATTATTCAATTATATTAAGATTAATATGTTCAATTTATTTCAATGATTTTAGGAGAACCTTAACAGAACACATTGGACACATTGATTTTTATGATACCCACCTTTATGGAAGCCCAAGGGTTGTTCTAATTACCATGAAATATTGATAATTAAAATGTATGATGGGAAATTTCGGGTTAATTTAATTGATTTAAAAAATACTTAATTATTTATAATGGGATTTAAATGTTTGAATGGTCTTGAAATTAATGGTTAGTGATTTATGTTATAATTGATGATGAATATATTAGTAGTAAAATTTCCATTATTTTCCTTGTGAATAATGTAATGATCCATCAGTTTTATTGATTAAATAAATGGTGATCCGTTATCTAAATGATCGATAATGAGGTTAAGGATATTTAACATTAATATATATGTATATATATATATTTTTGATATATATGAAGAATTAATAAATTATTTTGGGGTCTGAGAATAATTCTACCAATAACAATGGGGTTCCATACTTCATCTCTAGGAACATGGTTGATGAATTCGAATAAGTTTAGTTTGTATGGGATATATAATCCAAATAACCTTAGGGTGCTAGACTAATGATCTCAGCCCATAAGATATTTTCATTGGACTTATGTTTTTAGTGACAATGTAAATGGTACCTAGAAAGAAGATCAAGTGTTCTGAAATAATTTAAATTAAATTGAATAAAAAAATACAACGAAAGGTGTAAAATGTAAAATCATTGGGGTTGATGGTTCATACTCAAGTATTGACCAAAAAATGTACGGTGAGGTTTGATAATAAATTGTAAATGTGAAACCTATTAACATTTTCATTTTATTTTTATTCTTTATACAAATACATACACAATTATTGAATAGATATTTCATCATTCATCATTGCTTGTGTCATATTGAGTCATACTCAAACCCTACTCAGATCTCCAGATGGGTACCTGAATTGACATGATATTTGTATGAAAATATAACTGAAAAATAAATTTGTTAGATGATTGATTTGGGAATCTAGAAACCTCGTGAATGGGGGAACCATACATGACGTTACTGACTACATGGGTTGTTCATTATTTCTTTACATTTTGTATTTCTTTTAACACATTCCATTTATATAGAATGTGATATTTATTATTTTATTTTGTGGTCATTTTTATCTATTTTTGATTTATGAGTTTGTTGATAGTTTGAATGTTATGAGGTTTATATTTCACCTTGATCTCTATTGATCAGACACTTTTATTAATATGGTATAGTTTCTCCACATTTCATATTATCACCTCGCTACTATTCAAGATCACCTGTTATATGAGGAAGCTTGTATGAGATCATACGATGCATCAGCTCGGGGAACCAGTATGTGGCACCCAGGTTAGGGTGTTAAAATGTGATATCAATTGGTGTTTTATTTTATTTTTATATTCCTTCAAATTTTTCAATGCTATAAATGATACAAGGTTTTGTCAGGACTTGTTAATGAGCTCGTTCATGGGTGTAACTAACCCATTTGTAGGGGAAAACCCATTTTTCAAGGGTTTTATTTTTGTTCTGGATGTTTTTTGTTACAGTTGCATGTTATTTAACCATGGGTGAGGCACTTATTGTGTGATGTAATTATTTTTCAAAACTTTTCCTCCAACAATAGTATTTCATAGGAGATGGGAGTATATTCAGCATTCTAGGCACTTGAGAATTTCTACAGAATTCATCATTTAAGGCATGCAAGGTAATGAAAGTTATGGGTTAGTTGTTGATAAGAAAATACATTTAATTTTTTGGGTAATTTAAATGAAATTAATACTAATGGTGTATTAACATTTTAAATTATACAAAATGTTGTAATTGAAAATGATTATGAAATGGGTGTCTAATTAAACAATTATAAAATGAAGTATGTTTAGCCTTTTTTATCCATGGCCTAGTTTTGGGAAGGTTAAGTGTAGTGAATGTGTCATGACATTGACCATAGGATTACATATACAAAATATATTATTTTACAATTATTTGAATCCTTATTGTAAAAATTTATTAATTATGTTTTCTGTGTCCTATGATGTTTGGAACTATATACACATGAATCCATGATGACGTTATTGAAAGGATGATTGGAGGACATGGACGGAAATATTCCACTAGTAGTAAGACAATAAGCCACAATAGTTTTGGGTAAAGGGGAGGAGTTTAAATTCATCAAATGATTTATCTCTTTATTTAGTTAATGAAAATTGACACACTGAGGTCTATGTGGAATATTTTGAATCTAAACCATTCGTTCATGTTTGATCACATATCAATATTCACAAGGGAGGGGGAAATGTGGCTGTTGAGTTATGGATTATGTATATCATTATCATATTTGATAATTTAGAAAACCCTATAATGAAAAGATTCAAATTTTTATCATATATGTTCTTATGATCCTTTATGTGTTTGTGATATATTCTACCTTTGGATGAGCAGTTAGAGGGTGTGGTATAAAAATAATTCCTATAGGGTTTCCTAGAACCTATTTACCAGTAGACACTAATATAGGATAGTGTGGTACTGTTATTGAGGATTACATCAGGAACAATGTAAGTGATGGAAAATGATGGTAACTTCACTAAAATGGACCACATTATCCCGGAACTAGAAGGGGATACAGGATCCCTAATGAAATATTTTCATGACATACAAATATTTGATATTAATTATTCGTTTAATGTCATCTTAAAAATGTTTTTTTAGGTTCTGAATTGGGTTTCAATATCTGAGGGGAACATGAATGGGGATTCTACTGTTGGATAGGTGGATCAACTAGATGATCAAATATTCTCCATTTTGAGGGTAGAATAATTCTATATGATGACCACAACCTGAATAGTTGATGGAAAGTTATCCATGGATATAGAATAGTTTTTCATGGAAATACATGAGATCCTTTCAATAAGTATGGTAGTTAGATTCGTATTCAAACTAGTGTTCCAAAATTCTATTATATTCTTTTCCTATGAAAATACATGTCTTCTATAAAGTTTATACATGAATAAATGATATATGATTATTGATAAATTATATTAATAGAACTATAGAATGAGAAGAGAGGCTTCCCCACAGTACCGATCTAGAAATTTGAGTACTTTCGGTTGTGATGGTTCAGGTATAGAACATGGTAGTTAAGAGAAATAACAATGGTATCCATAGAGATGTGTATCATAGTCATCTCATACAATATAACAAGCTAGAAGGAAATTTTAGTTATATGATGGTTATCGTGAAATTATTGATAGTGAGGATATACCGTAAATAGGTAGTGTTAATTTTCGTGTTCCTTTGATGATTACTAGGTCTTTATTTGATTAATGGACCCAAAATTATTTAATATCTTCCAATGTTTGAATAGTTTGAGTCTAATAGTGGAATTTTAAGTGGGGTTATGATAATTTAAACCTCGGTAGGTTTAATGTCGATGAAAATATTTATATTCAAGGGGTGTTCCCATGATATTAGTGATAATAATTTCATTTAATATCTTTAAATACATTACATATAAATATTTATATTTATATTGAGAATGTATTGGTTGTTAGTATATTTACTGAAAATTTATTCTAAATGTAGAAGAGTAAGCTTTCTGTCTAATGAGGTGTGTAGTTAAGTTCATCATGGATAAAGAGATAACCACGAAGGCCCCAAATGTCCAATTCATTAGAAACTCAGGGAACTCACCACCCAAGATAGAATTATTATTGTAGATTACAATGGTTATAGAGATAGGATCATTCCACTCATAGTGGAATAGTTTTAGGATGTGTTTCCTAAGTAGTTTTGGTATTTTTACCTGAGAGATAGGTTGAGTTCACAATTGAGGTAATTCTTGGAGAATATCTAGTTTCCATTTCACCATACCAAATAGAACCAATATAGATTAATGTTATTATGTCTTAGGTAAATGAAATTATGTATAAGATAGTTGACTATCCATGTTAGTCACCTTGGGTTTCTGTTGTTTTTTATAAGAAGGATGATGAGATGTTGTGCATATGTGATGATTACCAGAAGTATAACTAAATGGTTGTTTATCATATGAATCATCTTCCATGTATTAATGATATATTTTCATACTAGATGTTTTTTTTGTCATCTCTATTACCTATTTGTTGTTGTGGTATCATCTCTGGGAAATATCCCAATGGATATATCAAAATATTCTCTTACAAGATAGAGGGGCATATATGATTTCATCGTGATGTTGTTCATGTTGATGATTTCCGAATATTTTTGATGGACTTGGAGAACTGAACTATCACACATAGATTTAGCAGTTTATAGTTTATTAATTAAATATTTTTGAGCTATAATAATATTATAAACAATTCCACACATCATTGAAATATAATCTGTCCCCAGAGAGTTATTATGTTATACACTAACCCTTCAAAGTATCAATTATGCAATGACCAGGTACATTTCATGGGTCAAAAAACCTCTAATGATGATTTTTTACTATAACCATATAAATATCTTGTAATTTGTTGATTGGAACATCAAATTAAATTTTTTATATTTGAAGGTCTTTGGGATTAGAGGTATTTTATAGGAGATTCATTAAACAATTTTATTACATGGTAGAGACTCTTTCAGGTTTTGATAAGAAGGGTATCAAGATTTAATGGTCTGTATCATTTTTTAAGGCCATCCAAAAGTTTGGAAAACTTTTTACTACTCCATTAATTTTTATTAAAGCCATGGTAGGTGAATATTATTTAATGTTTAATTATTCATATGGGATCTTTCATGGAGCATTATTTATTCAGGGAGATCGATTTGTGGTAAATGGGTTCGAAAAGTGAGGGATACATGAACATAATTACACAAAATATGATCTCAAGTTAGCCACAATAGTTTTTTCCTTAATATGTTTGCATTATTATTTATTGGTAGAATGAATTATTTTGTCTACTAACTAGAAGAGTTTAAAGTACATATTTTCACATTGAGATTGGAATATCTTCTTTAGGGGGGGTTGAGTTTATGTAGTCTTTTGATATGGATTAGCTTTTAATCCTAGGAAAGGATACAGTGTTACTATTGGTTAGAGACAGAAGACACATACTACGAAAATCCAATAGTCTAGAAATGAGTGGAATATGATGACATCCCTGGATGAAAACACAATGATGTTCTAGAGAAATATGAGATGATGAGTCTTGTTCAATTATCGACTGAGTCCCGACATCCATTATAGATCAATGAGGGGTTGTAGGAATATTCCATGGGTTTAGACTAAATGGAAATTTGAAATGTTTGGGAGTTACATTACAATAGGACTATTTATAAGGATGATATCATATGTGTTTGGAGCCATGATATTGTCAATATGTGTATTAGATAAGATTTTATGGATTATTTTTATTAATAAAAATGGATAGTACAATATGGTTTGACATAAATGTATTGTGACCATCTGATGAAATATTGGTTGTCAATAATGAAACTGTATATTTCTAGTTTTTTAATACAATTATTCACCTGTTAGTAGGTGATGGATGAGCATTAGTGATTTTGTAGTTTGTTATTGAAGTGCCCGGATCAGTGTGAATCACTGAGAGGGGGAGGGGGTGAATCTTTGATCCCTTAAAACTTTTTACTATTTTATTATTTATCAATTAAACCTCTATGGCTAGTTAAAGCCTTGATCCACTCTTCTTGTATCTCTCACCTTTCCACGAATGATGCAGTAAATGTAAAGGCACGGGACACAAGGATTTACAAGGTTCGGCACCAAAGGCCTATGTCCTTTCCATGTTGGTTATACACCCCAACATGGTTTCTTCCATTATAATATGTTAGTATTACAATGATCGATACAGAGTCCCATTGTATCTCTCCTGAGTCCAACATGAGGGTCTTTATACTGCGTTCCACAGTGTTACCAGAGTCCCACTGGCCTGCTCCAGAATCCCACTGAAGACTTCTTCCACCCTGAGTCTCACATGGGGCTTCTCCTGGCTCCTCGAGTCACACGAGTAGCTCTTCTTCTCTTTAGCTTCTTCAAGTGTCTTCAGCAGTCTGGGATAAAGACTGCTAGCCTTGCTCTGTACCTATGATCACTTGAGTTGATCAGGTCTACTCGTCTTGCTCAGGCTTTATCTCCTTCTTCTAAGGATGACCTGGCCTTTCTCTCTTCAAGAAACTTCAACAATCTCTGAAAAGGTCTATTGGTCTTGCTCAGCAACTTCTTATCACTTCTGTTGATCAGGCTCTTCTCAATTACTGAAAACTCAGACAACTGATATCTCTAACTTCAGTCTGGCTTCAGTCTGACTTCACATCAACTTCATGCACTGAGTGCATGGTATCTCTGCTTCCTCATGCATTGACTGCATGGACTCTTAATTCTCTTAAAGAACTCTTGGTCTTGGACAACTCAGATGCACACAACCAGATTTGGCTTTGTTCACGTGTGCACGTGCATGCATGTAAGCATGCACTCTCCTTCTTCTTCTCGGTGCAACAAACCCACAAAGGGTATAGTCTCTTTAAGAACACACATTCTTTGAACATCACACAATTAATTCAATTTTCTTACACACATAAATGTGTGTTCTTCTTTGTGTGGATGTCTTCTTCTTCTTCTAAGTGTTTACACTGTTAGTGCACACACTAGGTTCGGCCTTCATGTCTCATTGCACACACTTGTTTCACTTTTGCACACACATGAGTTGGCCTCCTCCTCTTCATGTTGCACACACACACTTTAGTGTTCTTTTAGTTTGTTCTTCAATGTGTGCACACACAAGGGCTACGACCTCCTCTTGTTCACTTTGAATACAAGGTTGTGGCCTTCTCCAATTCTTAAACACACACAATGTGTAGTCTTGGCCTCCACTTACACACACCCGAACACCAACCAACTGAAGGCATGCAAGGTGTGACCTCTTCTCCTCTTCTTCAAAGCGCGCAAGGTACACTTGGGTGCACACACATCACCCTTAGGTTCTTCTTCTTTCACTTGGCACACAATCACAAGTGTCTCGACCTTGGGTTCTTCCTACATTGAACCCAATGCCCGTAGGGCGTTCTTGCCTTGGCACATAAACCACCCGAACCCTTACTGCCTTCAAAGGAGGTGCGCAAGGGGTGCGGCCCTGTTCTTCTCTTCACAGCCACGCAAGTGCCACTGGCCATGGGTCGCGCAAGCCACAAGGTACAAGCCACGCAAGTGCACAAGGATTCAGCCGTGGGCGCGCATGTGCAAAGCACAAGGGCCGCGCAAGCCACTGGTGCAAAGCACCACGGGCGCACAAGTGCAAACCGCGCAGGGGGAAGCGGTGCACAGAGGCGGCGCGCAAGTTCGCGCAGCCGAACCCTCTCTTCTTGTCGCGCAAAGAGGATGCGCGCAAGGAACATCAGCCGCACAAGATACTTTCTCAGGGAATCAATCCTTCGCGAGGCAGAGAGATGCGCTCACGGGACAACAGATTTTCAACAATGTTTCAGCAAGATTTTTGAGAGCCTCGACCTCTCTTTATATAGGTTGAGAGATGCCTTTGTCATCCGTGGAGATATAACTCAAATTCACGAGATTTTTGGATCTATAAAAATCTTTCCAAATCTTGATTTTTATCCTCTGTTTCACCGCGGGTTTCCTTTTCTTTGCCTTCTACACGTTTATGCGTTTTTGAACGCGTGCATGCCTCTGTTTAGGCTCATGCATGCAAAGCATTCTCTCCAGGTGGCCTCGGCATTATATTTTGCCTCGGATGAATCTGGAAATCTCCCATACATCGTGTGCATGCATAGTTTATTGCATTAATGGGTTCCTCATGGACAGACCAGCACAATGGAACCTTCAGCTCCTTCAAAGGTGGCCGAGTGCTCGAATTTTGTCATCGGGAGGCCTCTGGTTCGAATGGAGGCTGCGGGTGGCATTCGGGCGAGCTCAAGGTTGAAGAAGGTCGGGGAGCCGTCGGATCAGGCGATCAAATAACCTCGGACGGCCTGGATCAGATCGCGAATGGCGCGATTAGATGAGCGGCTCGGATCGCACGCGCGATCAATCATGCGGCTGGGATTCACTCCGCGGAAAAATTCCGCATCCCACATCGAATCCGCGGCTGGTTTTTCTGCAGTTTATCAAACTCGCGCTACCCGAAGCTCATAAATTGAACTTCCAACCCTCTCGGTTCCGCCCCACACCGAGTTCTTCTTGCAGGCGCGCTCTTGCGCCCAACCCTGCCACTCGGGCGCGCCACTGGCGTCCACCATGCTTCATTCGGGCGCGCTCATGCACCCACGCTACGCAGGGCTTGACACTGCCCTGCGTGGCCCGGGGCTTACTTATACACGGCCCCGACCTCCTCTTGGGCTGGCCCCATGGGATCCCCCTTGGGCTTGGCAACCTCGAGTCCTACACGTTTTTTGGGGTTGAACCCTTAAGGCTGGCCCTTGGTGCCTTATTTTTGCCTGAGTATAGAACAAGTCCTTTGTTTTAAAAACAAAGTGTCCAAGCTCAAATGCCAATTGCCACATCACCATTCATCTTCTCCCAACCCATTTTTCCTTCTTCATTTCTTCTCTTCTCTTCTTCTTACGAATTCTTCCATTCCTCTTAAACATTTATTCATTAATTAGGAATGGAATTCACGAAGGGTCTTCATCTTCAACCGAGCTCCTTAATCACATAATTTCTTCCATGTACTTCTTTGATCTAATCAGAGATCAAATTGGATCATCTTAAATGCATCATGCACTAAGAGATAGTGCATGGTCTTCATTAAACCACTCCATCCACTTAGGAGGTGTGGATGGATCATCTTCATCTCCTAATGCATTATCTTAACAATGCATGGTATTCTAATAATGTGGTGACATTTTATCTAGTTGATAAAAGTTCTTGGAACTTAAAGATCAGCTCATCAATCGTCTGATGTAATGATGATGCTCCATCATCATCCATTCTTCAAGTGCTGTAACTTAGTATCATCTTGATACAAGTATTGAAACATTATGATCAGTTCTACAATCGTCTGATATTTGAGAGAATGTTTCAAACCATCATCTCGTATGCCACTTAGTGAATATCCTATGTGACTTGAATCTTAGTACCATGGCCATTCTCCATTCATCACAAACACCATCACATCCTTTGTCATTCACATATTGAAACTCCTTGACATCCATCCATTCCTTGACAACAACATACCTCATTGACAACAAATGCAACATAGTACACTTCAATCTCCCCCTTTGTATTTGTTGTTAATACATTTCTTCAGCACATATGAATGGGTCAATATGTGTGCCAATATTTTCTCCCCCTTATTGGAAATCAAATTCAAAGGTGTGGTGTGGTTCGCTTTCAAAAATCTCTTCCTCCCTTTGAAAAGTATTTTCTTGAAAAACACTGAGAGAGGGATGATGTCACAAGTTCTCTTTAGCAAAGAACCTTTAGTAGATCAACTCTAAGTCTACGTGGGCTAACCCGCTGTAGAAAACAAGAGTGATGTAACCAAGGAACTCAATGCTGTCCAAAATTTCACTATACATGTGAGATCATGCTTCAAGGGGTTTGAAATTTTTCAGAGATATCAATGAATTGCTAAATCCTGCACATACTCCACAAAACTCATTAGAATGTTCAATGCAAAGGTAAAGCTCCCCCTTTCAACCATTTGAATTCAATAAATACTCCCCCTTAATTTTCATGATGAATACAATTAAGAAATATGAGATGAAGGTATGATTGGAATACCTTCAATTTTCTCAAGATGATATTAAATCCCAAAATATCATCTTCTCCAGATTGGGTCCCCCTCAAGGGGTGCACTCCATTCTTTCCAAAACACTCTCCAGATGAGAATGATCATCATCTTCAATTCCCTGCAATGTTAGCACATGTAAATACAAGAAGTATAAGGGAATTAGATGGAACCTCCTTTGTTCATCAATGTGAACAACAAGGTTGAGAAGATTCTCTCAACCGAGATGTCACATTCTCACCATTCTTCACACTTGCACATTTGATCTTCAATGATGTTTGTGCTGGTGTGGATCTCAACACCTCTTCAACTTCTTTGTGTGTGACTCCTCTATTTCTCGGTGCCTTCTGAGCACTAGAGTCTCCTGGTGCAATCTTCATTCTTTTAAAGAATCCCTTCTGAGCTGGAATGAATATCATGCATTTATCACTAGTATGTCCAGCTTGATTTCACCTCACACACAGAACCTGATATTCATGTGAAATCATCTTCTTCCCTTTTGCCTTAGGAATTGCTAGAACATTATCTTCAGCTCTTTGTAGTTCTCTGGCAAGTTGCAACTGATTTGGCCATATGACAAGTATGTCACTTGGAAGTGTGGCCTCAGGTCTGGAAGTTCCACATGGTTCTTTTGATGCTGTTAAGCTACCTTTCTTAGGCAACTTATTTTCAATCAATCCCTTCTGCTTCTTCTGGATTGATTGTCTTTTTGAGTCCAGTATGTTTCTATTCAGTTCCATGGCTTGTTCACAAAGATCCATGGTGTGTCCTTTCTTTCCACAGTAGAATCATGTTTTCTTGGTGGTCCTTCTGGATGCATCACACTTCTTGGATTTAGACTCCAAGGACTTCTTTTCCTTTTTCAAGACCTTCTTGGGAGCATCTTCAACTTTCTTCTTGCTTCCCAAGGATTCTTTCTGAGCCAGGTTCTGTGATCTTTTCTTCTTTTGAGCTCTAGATACAGTTGGAGATTTAAATGTATCTTTTTGATCACTTTTGCAAAAATCCCAGATGTTATCAATCAATCCAAATCTATTTGTAGTAAACATATGTCTCTGGACCTGTGGATGTTTCTTCCTTCCTTATGGCTTGCTCCCCCTTGGCATGGGCTTCCTTTTTGATTTTACATTCAGTGGATTGAACCAACAATCTTTTTCACAGTGCCCATACTTATTACAACACCAACACTGACCCGCAAATCTTGACCTCTTGAGTCCTTCTTGCTGTTGGGAATTTCGCTTGAATTGTTGTGTTGTTTCAGGAGAGCTCTCTTTCATCATCTTCTTCATCCATACTTGATCAGTGTTATTCATACATCATGCACTTTTTGTGGAAACACATTTAGAAACATGAGTACAAGATGGTATGGATGGTACCTTCTTTTTAGAAGATGTTTCCCTTTCATTAGAGGATGTCTTTCTTTTAGAATAATCCTTCTCAAAGCACACTTTTGTAGCAACATTTCTACTTTCAGCTGACTGGGAGGATTATGCTTTGGGTGATTGCAGATTTTTCAATATCACCTCTAGTTCTAAGCATTTCATGTTAAGGGAGTTCTTATCATCCTCAACAGTTCTTAGACTTCCTTCCCAAGTTTCTTTCAGCTGTTCTAACTGGTCTTCATGCACCTTCTTCATTTCTATCAATGAATTGTCCAGCTCCTTCACCCTGTTTACTTTGCCTTCAAGTTGATCGTCTCTGACATTCATTGAAACTTTGTGCCTCTTTTCCAGTGCATGGAAAACATCTTTGACCACAGTCTTAAAGAATTCTTTCTCAGAAAGGCTTCTTTGCAATTCTTCAGTAGTGTATTCATATCTTTCATTGCAAAGCGATACTGTTTCATCTTTAGCCTTCACCAGCTTTATGAGAGTGTTGGTTATGCCAACCCTTTTTGCCAATTGATCTTCCATTGCATTGGCTTCTTCTTCTAACTGTGATTTTTCTTCTTGAAGATCAAGGATGCCTATAGCTATACACATTGCCACTTCCTTGGGGACTGTCTTCTGAAGATATTCGATTGCACTTTGAAGATCTTTCATTTTTCCAACTTCATCACAACTAGGACATGCTTTCTTTATCATCTTGGCATGTTTCTTCTTTCTATTTCTCTGAGTCTTGGCAGATATCTCCATTTGAGGCTGGTCGCTCATTTCCTCAAATCTTCACTTCATAAAGACTGCCTTGGATCTTTTAGAGGTAACCCCCCTCTGATACCAATTGAAGTGCCCGGATCAGTGTGAATCACTGAGAGGGGAAGGGGGTGGATCAGTGATCCCTTAAAACTTTTTACTAATTGATTCTTTATCAATTAAACCTCTATGGCTGGTTAAAGCCTCGATCCACTCTTCTTGTATATCTTACCTTTCCACGAATGATGCAGTAAATGTAAAGGCACTGGACACAAGGATTTACATGGTTCAACACCAAAGGAATACGTCCTTGCCATGTTGGTTATACACCCCAACATGGTTTCATCCATTATAATCTGTTAGTATTACAATGATCGATACAGAGTCCCATTGTATCTCTCCTGAGTCCCACAGGAGGGTCTTTATACTGCGTCCCACAGTGTTACCAGAGTCCCACTAGCCTGCTCTAGAATCCCACTGAAGACTTCTTCCACCCTGAGTCTCACAGGGGGCTTCTCCTGGTTCCTCGAGTCACACGAGTAACTCTTCTTCTCTTTAGCATCTTCAAGTGTCTTCAGCAGTCTGGGATAAAGACTGCTGGCCTTGCTCTGTACCTCTGATCACTTGAGTTTATCAGGTCTTCTCGTCTTGATTAGGCTTTATCTCTTTCTTCTAAGGATTACCTGGCCTTTCTCTCTTCAAGGAACTTCAACAACCTCTGAAAAGGTCTGTTGGTATTGCTCAACAACTTATGATCACTTCTGTTTATCATGCTCTTCTCAATTACTGAAAACTCAGACAACTGATATCTCTAACTTCAGTCTGGCTTCAGTCTGACTTCACATAAACTTCATGCATTGAGTGCATGGTATCTCTGCCTCCTCATGCATTGACTGTATGGCCCCTTAATTCTCTTCAAGAACTCTTGGTCTTGGACAACTCAGATGCACACAACCAGATTTGGCTTTGTTCACGTGTGCACGTGCATGCATGTAAGCATGCACTCCCCTTCTTCTTCTCGGTGCAATAAGCCCACAAAGGGTATAGTCTCTTTAAGCACACACCTTATTTGAACTTCACACAATTAATTCAATTTTCTTACACACATAAATGTGTGTTCTTATTTGTGTGGATGTCTTCTTCTTATTCTAAGTGTTTACACTTTTAGTGCACACACTAGGTTCGGCCTTCGTGTCTCTTTGCACACACTTGTTTCACTTTTGCACACACATGAGTTGGCCACCTCCTCTTCTTGTTGCACACACACACTTTAGTGTTCTTTTAGTTTGTTCGTCAAAGTGTGCACACACAAGGGCTACGACCTCCTCTTGTTCACTTTGCACACAAGGTTGTGCACTTCTCCAATTCTTAAACACACACAATGTGTAGTCTCGGCCTCCACTTGTACACACACGAATACCATCCAACTGAAGGCATGCAAGGTGCGGCCTCTTCTCAACTTCTTCAAAGCGCGCAAGGTACACTTGGGTGCACACACAGCACCCGTAGGTTCTTCTTCTTTCACATGGCACACAAGGACAAGTGTCTCGGCCTTGGGTTCTTCCTACTTTGCACCCAATGCCCGTAGGGCCTTCTTTCCTTGGAACATAAACCACCCAAACCCTTACTGCCTTCAAAGGAGGTGCGCAAGGGGTGCGGCCCTCTTCTTCTCTTTACAGCCGCGCAAGTGCCACTGGTCGTGGGTCGCGCAAGACACAAGGGAAAACGCGTGCAAGTGCACAAGGCTTCAGTCGTGGGCGCACAAGTGCAAAGCACAAGGGCCGCACAAGCCACGGGTGCAAATCACCGCGGGCGTGAAAGTGCAAACCGCGCAGGGGGCAGCGGTGCATAGAGGCGGCGCGCAAGTTCGCGCTGCCCAACCCTCTCTTCTTGTCGCGCAAAGAGGTTGCGCGTAAGGAACTTCAGCCGCACAAGATACGTTCTCGGGGCTTCAAACCTTCGCGAGGCAGAGAGATGCGCTCACAGGATAGCAGATTTTCAACAATGTTTCAGCAAGCTTTTTGAGAGCCTCGGCCTCTCTTTATATAGGATGAGAGATGCCTTTGTCATCCGTGGAGATATAACTCAAATTCCCGAGATTTTTGGATCTATAAAAATCTTTCCAAATATTGATTTTTATCCTCTGTTTCACCGCGGGTTTCCTTTTCTTTTCCTTCTACACGTTTATGCATTTTTGAATGCGTGCATGCCGCTGTTTAGGCTCATGCATGCAAAGCATGCTCTCCACGTGGCCTCGACATTATATTTTTTCTCGGCCGAATCTCGAAATCTCCCATCCATCGTGTGCATGCATAGTTTATTGCATTAATGGGTTCTTCATGGATAGACGAGCACAATGGAACCTTCAGCTCCTTCAAAGGTGGCCGGGAGTTCGAATTTTGTCATCGGGAGGCCTCTGGTTCGAACGGAGGCTGCGGGTGGCATTCGGGTGAGCTCAAGGTTGAAGACGGACGGGGAGCCGTCGGATCAGGCGATCAAATAACCGTGGATGACCTGGATCAGATCGCGAATGGCGCGATTAGATGAGCGGCTCGGATCGCACGCGCGATCAATCATGCGGCTGGGATTCGCTCCGCAGAAAAATTCCGCATCCCACATCGAAGTCGCGGCCGGTTTTTCCGCGGTTTATCAAACTCGCGCTGCCCGCATCTCATAAATTGAACTTCCAACCCTCTCGATGCCGCCCCGCACCGAGTTCTTCTTACGGGCGCGCTCTTGCGCCCACCCCTGCCACTCAGGCGCGCCACTGGCATCCACCATGCTTCATTCGGGCGCGCTCCTTCGCCCACGCTACGCAGGGCTTGACACTGCCCTGCATGGCCCGGGGCTTACTTATACACGGCCCCGGCCTCCTCTTGGCCTGGCCCCATGGGATCCCCCTTGGGCTTGGCGACCTCGAGTCCTACATGTGCCTTGGGGTTGAACCCTTATGGTTGGCCCTTGGTGCCTTATTTTTTCCTGAGTATAGAACAAGTCCTTTGTTTTAAAAACAAAGTGTCCAAGTTCAAATGCCAAATGCCACATCACCATTCATATTCTCCCAACCCATTCTTCCTTCTTCATTTCTTCTCTTCTCTTCTACTTATGAATTCTTCCATTCCTCTTAAACATTTATTCATTAATTAGGAATGGAATTCATGAAGGGTATTCATCTTCAACCGAGATCCTTAATCACATTATTTTATCCATGTGCTTCATTGATCTAATCAGAGATCAAATTGGTTCATCTTCAATGCATCATGCACTAAGAGATAGTTCATGGTATTCATTAAACCTCTTCATCCACTTAGGAGGTGTGGATGGATCATATTCATCTCCTTATGCATTATCTTAAAAATGCATGGTCTTCTAATAATGTAGTGACATTGTATCCAGTTGATACAAGTTCTTGGAACTTAAAGATCATCTCATCAATCGTCTGATGTAATGATGATGCTCCATCATCATCCATTCTTCAAGTGTTGCAACTTAGTATCATCTTGATACAAGTATTGAAACATTAATATCAGTTCTACAATCGTCTGATATTTGAGAGAATGTTTCAAACCATCATCTCCTATGCCACTTAGTGAATCTCCTAAGTGACATGCATCTTAGTACCATGGCCATTCTCCATTCATAACCAACACCATCACATCCTTTGTCATTCACATATTAAAACTCCTTGACATCCATCCATTCCTTGACAACAACATACCTCATTGACAACAAATGCAACATAGTGCACTTCAGTTATATCATTTTCTCATTCCAAATTGTATGTGGAATAATGTTACCATGGAAATCACAGTGTGTCATATAAGAACAAGTTGTATGAATGATGTGATATGGGTGATTGTGGAATAATTGATGACTGTATACCATTTTATAACAGTTTAGGAGGAGTTTATGGCTGACCGGTTGAGTGAAATTTAGGTTTCAGAGATATGCCCTTTTCATGGGATTCCATGATGTATTATTTCATATAATGTTTTTTGTTTTTAAACATGCTTTTAGAAATTATTTTCATAAGGAATTTTGTAATTTGGTGCGTAGAAGTGTAGCTTTTCATCCATAGAAATAAGTGAAATCAGATCATAATATTCTGGTGCTAGAGAATATTTTGAGATCCTGTATCCTAGAATTTGGGGGATCTACAGATAAGAACATATCATTGGTTGAGTTTTCAAATAAAAATATTTTTTTGTCCCTATTAAGATGAAACCATATAATGAAAGTTATGGTTGGGAATGTAAATCACCACATTTTCTGATTGAGGTGGAAATGTGAATGTTTTTGAGAGTTGGTCAAATATATGTGATGATAGAACGTGTTTAGTTGACTGTGAAATGCATACCCATAGTGTATAGTAGGTAAAAGTATTATGAAGATATTAAATTTCAACCTCTTATGTTAATAGTGTGTGAAAATGTATTTCTTCTATTCTCTCATAGATTTGCTGACCATAGGATTTAAATGTATAAATTGTTCATTCCATGATTTTTCAATCAATTTGAGGTTGTGTATAGTATTGGACAGTTGGTGAATTGATTGTCTCTTCCAATGTGGTATTGTATGATGTGTGGTGTTTTTCATGTTTCACATCATCAGCAGTATCACCTCAACCGTTTTCATGTGATCTATGTTGATGATGTTGTGATTTTGTTTGATCTGTCTTATGAGAAGAATCAGATTAACATTGTAGATAGCGGTGAGAATGATTTTTGGGGAAGAATTGTTCCATTTTTCTGAGTGTTTTGGAAGTATAGACTTGTATTTGAATAAATATTAAAGAGGGAAAAAATATGTTATCCCAATGTCAAAGCCATGTTACCTCATAGACATAGTGATTCACGATAGTAAGACTCGAGGATAAGCTATTATAAGATCGGGATATTGTAATATCCCAACCATACTGGTGGGGTATTATTATTATTTTCATGTAATATATTACACTTATTTTGATCAAATGTTTATTCAGCCAATCTTTTGGGTCATTTAGATTGAATTTGGCGATTTATGGAAGTCCACGTGGTTGTGCACTATTGGCACAGAGTTTGGGGAAATCATAAATTTTTCTATAGGAAACTATGTTCCCCTTTTTGAGAAATTGTTATAGGGAACATGGTTTGAAAAAACCAAGCAACCAACCCCTAAAAATTACACATCCTTGAAATGATGAGGTTTCCACATTTGGTGAAATTTTTTATAAACAATACACTATCTTACGAATAATGGTTCAACCTAGAAATTAGGGGAAAATTGTTTTTGGGAATGGTTTGTCAAACCATGTGGCCCTTCTATAAAACCATGAATGCAAGTTTTTTTACTATTGTTAATTTTATTAAAATATCCGTAGCCCATTTTTGATAACAAAGAATAGCCCTATTCAATAAAACATGAATTAAATTTCTCATGGAGGATCCCTAGAATATTTCAATGGTCCTCGATCCTAATATGGGTTGAATATAAGATCTAGTGGAAGATATCGAACCCTATATGGTTTTTTTTCATCAATCTTCTTTGCAATTGCTATTTTGGTCATTCTATATCAAATTAAGTTATTGGTTTCTAAAGTGTATTTAATAAGATATTTAGGTTGGTGGTTTTGTTTTAAATTCCTATTTTTTTGATCATGATATCATATTTGTTGATTTTCAATTATGTTTTGATGTTGTGAAATTTCATTTAATTTATAAAGGCTAAAAAAATTTCATGAAATTGTGAGAACCTTCATAGATCCCAATAGGACGTTGAAGATTATGAGAATTGGATTGATGGAAACAAATGATGTTTTCCAATTACCATGATAAGATAAAACGTGAGATGTATAAGTGTAAACTGTGGATTTGTTGAATTGAAATAAATCGTTGATTCCTTTATCAAAATGGGATTTAAATGGTTGAACGTAATAACCATGAATGATTTATTTGTTTTCATTAATTTAAGATGAATGTAATAATGGGAAAATGATCATGTAATCCCTTGTTATGAACATAACTACCAATGGTTGTGATTGATAATTGAATGGTTACTATATGATTTCAATGATTAATAAGATAGTTAATGATATTGAATGTATATTGAATGTATATATATTTACGAGTTTGTGTTTGTGTGTGTTTGTGATATATGTGAATGATTGATCAATGAATTTTGGTTAAGGGATTGATTATAAAAATACACATTGGATAGACATAATGCTATTATTTCCCCTCAATACATGCACGTGAAAAACTAGTTGTGGTGTAGGGATTAGTGATTTTAAGGATAATGTGGTGTAGTATTAATGATCTGGTCACATAAGATATTAGTATTGGACTACTTCTCGAAGAGACCAGGAGAAATATGGATTGGATAATTCTTTAGATTACTAAATGAAATTCGATATAAATTTAATAATAAATTTCATGAAAAGGGTCAAAATATAAAATCCAAATATTGCATGGTGTAGACTCTATCATGAGATGAATTAGGATTGATGTTGTTGGCTATGGAAAATGAAATGTGAAATGTGAAACATGTTACATTTTTCATTTTTACTTTATTTTTTATTCAAATTAATAAAATGTTATAGTCTATATATTTCATTAGAAATCATTATTGGGGGCTTACTGAGTAACATTCACACACTAATCAGGTCTATAGATTGTTACCTGAATAATCTTCATGTTTGTAGGACGCGAATTTCTGAATAGCATAATGACAGATGACTGAGTTGGTATTCAGGGTGGAGAATTGTTGAGGCAACAAAATATGATACTTAAATCATTATGGATGACGTCAATGTGCCTTTATTTTGATATTTCTTTTAAAAAATGTCACATTTTTGGAATTCCACATTTACTACTTTAGTTTATAGTCAATTTTCGATGTTTTTTATTTATTCATGTCTTCCATGTTTAATAATTTACAACTATATTATTATTTTCATATTAAATATAAATATATGATGTTGGGACTCTTTGATAATGAGTATATTACCAACCCTTAGTACATATAAGACCCTCAATACTTTTATGAATCCATAGGAATAATTGAAGGCCCACTAATATTCATGTGGAGAACTAGTTTTGGGAACAAGTATGGGGCCCCCAGGTCATGATAAATATTTTTAATATTTATGTTTGAAATAAACATTTTTCCTAAAATAATTATATGTGATGGGTTTTGTTAATTTTATTTTCTTTAATTTGATAACCCCGTGAAACCAAGTTGATAACTCTATGTATTTGGACACATCATAATGTTTTTACAAAGTAGGAATTTTGTGGTTTTGTAGAAATGAAATCTATATCTAGATACTTGAATTTTGATGTAGTTGTTGAATAGATTATCCACTCTATAAAGACACAGAAATATACACATTGAGTTTAATCACTTACATAGCTCATTTCTTGATGAATGGACCTATGACTACTAAATATTCTAGACTGTCCATGGGGATATATTTTTTTTAATTCATATTATCATTAAAAACAATTATGAAAAACTATATGATATAATATGTGATAAATTAAAATATACCGTGGTAATATTAGATGAATGTATTGTATCATGGTTTGAAATAACGTTTCACAATATATGACCTCGTAATTTTTAATTTCCTACAATAATTTTCTTCTTATACTATGTATTGTAGTTCAGTACTCACCCTAATCCTTTTTTAGTAAATGGTTAGAACCAGGAGGATTTTGGTGAACATTTAATGTGACGATATATTATATGTATAACCTTATGAGTGTCTGATTGAAATCATATTTTGATTATAAATCCTTCCGATCATTCCAAATTAGCTATCATGTTTTATAATTAACAATTTGAAGATAGATGAATATCTACATTCTTAAAGGAAGTGAAATTTTCAGTTTTAAAAACTTTTAGGGTATGAAAACTATGGGGAAAATTAAATTGAATTTATATCATATCATTATTTTGTGAAGGAGAAAATATATAAATGTATACATAGAAAAGGAAAATTTCTTATTGGTGAAAAATAATGACATAATGAAATTAATTTTTGAGGAATAATGAAGAGATTAATTGAATGAAATTAAAACCATAATAAATTACCAAAAATAGTTCACTATTTTATGTGTGAGTAATGTGGAAATTATTCAATATATTTCCATTATATAATTTCTAAAAACTATAGAAAAGAAGGGCATATTCTATTTCCATCACTAAAGTGGATCAAGTGGGTTAATGACAGTTATCCTGAAATAATAATATTGGGATATCATGATTATATTTATATGAATTTATTCTTTGAATGCCATATTCATCTATATTAAATAGAATTTGATATGATTTGTTGCATTAATATGATCTCTTTAAATATAAACTATTTAATTTCAAATAATAAATAAACCACATTTGAAATTTCAAATCAAACTATGATATATTTCGATGCATGTATGAATATAATAATCTAATGGAAAATAAATCATTTCTATGGGTCATAATATTAATTCAAGATAGTATTGATCTAAAATGGATTTGGAGAAGATCAATATTACATCACATATTATATAATGGAAAAAAAGAAAATGTGTACTCAAATTCATTCTCAGTCTTCCATTAAATCATGATTTTTCAATTTAAAATGAACTCATGGCTCATGTAACACCTATTTCAATGACTTTACATAAAATAGTCCAATTTAATTTTAGTAAATAAATATGTAAATTCTTGGGAATAAAAAATGACGATCTATATTTGCTGTTTAATCACCACTTGTTATATATATATTCTTTTTTTAATGAATTGTGATGCAATAAATTAATGAATTTATTAATGAAGATATTATATGATCACTATTTAGAACATGTATCATCAACCCCATATCAAGGATTTTTTAGTCAATTATGATGAGTTGAGTTTTTTAGACATTGGCCTTAGTTTTTTACATTATCTACTGATGGAAATAAAAGAGGATTAAACAACTTAAACCTTCTAAATGAAATTTGGTCATTATTAATTTATTCTAAATGAATTTTTAATTACCCATCCACCCATTATCATCAAGGATAAAAAGAATAAATATATTATTAATTTCTATAGTCATTTCATGGTACTTAATATAATTATTATTCAAATATTATATATGAGAAATAATATCATAAAAATCATTTGAATATTTTGTTTAGGACTTTTGTGAATGAGTAGTTGAATAATAAATATTAAATTTGTTAAATATGGATATTGGAAGCATCATTATTTGGTCATTAAATAATAAAAGGCCTTATATCTTTAGATTAACAATCAATTTGTTATCCAATTGATGAACTTATCCATCTTGACCTAAATCAATATTATTTTTGATTTTTATTAATATCACTGATGCATCATGAAATAATTCCAATTGGTATAAAATCCAATAACCGAGTTTAATCAAAATGGATTTATGTTCTTAAGGAATTATGATTGTGAAGAAAATTTCAAGGTACTTAACGGATGACTGGTCAATGAAAAGTTTCCCGAACTACAAAAAAAATATAGATGGGTTTATGATCTTTTGTAATTCATCAAATAATTTATTGGGATGAATCCTTATACAAACTGATAACAGTATAGCTTATGTCATATGGAAATGGAAAAATCATTTGAAATATTAACCGATTCATGATTTGGATTTGTAGTGGTGGTTTTTGCATTAAAAAATGGGGGTATTAGATTTATAGTGAATGATGTGATATATATACTTATCATTTAGTTATTATGTATATATTCTCATATAAATAGGATAAAATGAAAAAAATGAGTTTGTTGAAGTTGATTATAGAATGTGACATCCTCAATAAATTACTACCATATGATGGAAAAT
Source organism: Viscum album (assembly GCA_963277665.1). NCBI lineage: Eukaryota > Viridiplantae > Streptophyta > Magnoliopsida > Santalales > Viscaceae > Viscum > Viscum album. Next base: position 548,114,246 of record OY728157.1, read on the forward strand.
ATGGTTGTAGATGATTTATATGGGAAGAAAATTGATAATTGTTTTATTTTAAGGATTGAGACAAATAATATACATATAGATAAATATAATGGGAATAAATGGTCTCATTCATTTTAAAATGGTCAAAATTATATCAATTAGATGATTAACGACGTAAAAAATGAAGATGCTGAATTATAATATATGATGAGAAATTTCCCAGATTTAAACCATGGTTTTAATGGAATTGAAGGTATTGGGAAAAATTTATGTGTCCAGTAAATAATAGATTTGAAGGAGTATTTGTGTGATGTTCATAGTTTATACTTCTCTATTAAACCTAAAATCATAAAGATGTACATAAATATGAAAAATTATTTATGTCAAGACAACATTGAAATGGATAAATTTATATTATGTATCTGGATTCCTAGTATGTTAGTTTGTTAATTATGATAGATAGAAATTTATGTAGAAGTTACATCCCCAACCTATAACTGAATATAAATGTTATGACATTATCCATGGATTTATTATTTTATTCCAAAAAACATCAATGGTCCATATTTATATTTGGATTATAGATGATTTCTTATGAATTAAGAATATTTTATTATAACTTAGGGTGACATATCTCATGATTAAAAAGAAATTATTTATATTAAATTAATTTTAGGTTTTCATGGAGTTACGTTAATTTTTATTTATTTGGATATAAGGTTTACAATAATGTTCTGGATAATTCACCAAAAATATTTGAATATGGAGTTGAAATTTATTAATGTTTACCATCCTCTCAAAGTTGTACTATATTAGTGGAACATTTATACCCTAGATTATATGTTAAAATATTTTCTATTATAACCCATCTGTTTTTGGGATAAAACATTTCACTGTTCGAGTGTTTACAATAAAATGCTTAACAATCGACTATTAGGATTGATTCTTACAAATCCGCCTATGCAAGGAAATTCTATAAAATATTATTATTATAGGATTTTGTATAAGAAAGATATTGGGAGTTTTTATAGTTTATAAAATTTTTAATATGGTTAGATTAATTTAAATTCACAACAATATACCTCATATTCAACATAAAAGTTACTCTGACAATAGTCAATGAGATCTAGGGTTAAATGTTGGTGATAAGGTATTTTTATGACGATATCATTAGAATATGTTTTCAACATTTATAAATAAAGAAATCCAAATTCCTAGATATAACATCCCGATTTAATTTCATGATCATATCTGTATGGTTTCTTATCTCTTGGCATATCTATTGAATCATTATCATGTTCATGATATTTTCCCTTTATTATTCTTGAGGATGTACATATCTAATCCTTTACATATAATGAACATTGAGGTTGTACCATTACAGGATGATCAATCATATGATTAATAACTATGGGATATTCTATATCGAATAGGGAAAGTGATACATAACAAGACCACCCAATAATTAATTACATTGTGGTGAAACTATAAATATTAGGAAACTATATAGTAACCAGAGGATGTGTTAATGTATAATAATCCTAAATTTTTATATTGGAATGATTTAATTTCAAGGTATAATTTTTTATAAGGGGGAAAATGTAACAGCATGATATTTTATGATATATATATTTTTTGTTTACATAAGTGTTATTTCATTAATAGATTTCCTTACACTCAACAATATGTTTCAATGAACTGTAATATACTATTGAAATTTTATTTTAAAATGTGACTTTTATATCTAAGTTGTGTGATTAGTGGGAATGTATAAGACTATATAAATATATAAATTATTTAAAAAAATGATCAAAATTATTTCATCGGTTATCAAATGGATTGATATGAAATAAAAGTATCAGAATATAAAAAGATATATTTTAATGAAAAAAATATTTATACAGACAGAGTGTATTATCACAGAAAAATATCATCACTATTAAATATTTATTTTATTTAGATGTGTAGATAAATTATTCAAAACGATAATAATAAATGCTCATCTAATTGGTTTTACGAGGAAATAAACAAGAATAAATTCAGATTATTTCTTAAAATTCATTTTTTTAAAATGGTATTTATTTTATTTTACACACTTATATTAAAATTAATTTTTATGAATTACATAAATTTAATATTATAAAATGTATATTATGTTTTAAATCATTATTATTAATATAATTTTATATGACCATGTAAATTTTTTTACATAATGAATCATTACCAATGTAAAAATATCATAACCACGGTATGGGTTAAATGGTTTAAAAGAGTTTTTAACAAAATAAATAATTCTTAAAATTACACAAAACAAATTATTTTACTTAATTTGATAATTTTATTTTCACATTTTAATTCATATATTGTATTCATGGGAATTTTTTATCCACATTACATGGTTAATACATATTTTATTTATTAGATAATCATGTAATAAATAATTTATCATCCACCTCACATATAATAGGAATGCTCCTAACCTCTCTTATTATAACCACATGAAAAATTTATCCTGAAAAAATATCTACATACTCTCCCAAAATACTTATCCATGATTCTGAGGTTATATTATTTCGAAAATTCCCATCCATGAATCTATAAAATGTTCTTAGTGGAGGATACCCAAAGAATATGTATATCTTATTCCCTATTTTTTCATGTTACATAATACATTATCTTTATAGAAATTCATAATAACCATCTTGAAATTATGTAGTCCTTATATTTTCTATAATGGGATGTTTTTTTATTAAGGGTATAACCATTTTCATCTCCTTCCAACCAGTTGGAAATGGATAGCATCACCTGTGCATACTTGTGGACTATGACCACCTCCAAGTGACATGATTCATTTTTCTTTTACTCTTTCCATGGATGGTCAAGAGGATATATTTAATGAATATATATTATATTAATTATACAATTATTATTTTATAAGGGATAATTATTATTTTCCTTTGCTCATTCCATCAATCGAAACATGAAACCATCACCCATGCATACATACAAACTACAGTCTCTATAATGTGTCACAATTCATCATAAATGATGATTGAAAAGAATTGTAATATAATTGTCTATATATAATAAATATGGTAATTTTGAAATGATAATGATTATTGATATGATGAAACCATGTCCCATGTGTAATGACCAGTCAGTTTTTTTCACCTGAATTTTTATTTTAATGATAAATTTTTAAAATTGGAAAATTAGAATTTATAAAGGAATGATACACAATATGTTATGTATAAATAAGATTTTATAATATATTTATAACTAATTTATATTTAATATATAGTTATATTTAAAGTGAACTATGTATGATGATATTGTAGGTTAGGGTTTCCCTTCTCTCTTTTATATTCTTGAGACATGTTCTATATTTCCCACTTAATTTTGTTCATGGAAAATATAATACCTATAAATGTTTCCAAAGTTTAGATTGATTAAATATATGGGAAATTAAAAATTCATAAATGGATATCTATTTTAGGTGTATTAGTTTTTAATATTAATAAATCCTTATGGGTTTATGTAACAATCTCATTTATTTTCAATATTTATTACATTAAATTTCCATTGGAGGAAATTATATAATCCTTATCATTTAAACCCCATATATTGTATTATTATCTAGTTACTCCTAGAATTTAATTAATAGACAATAATTTATCTCAATGGTAGTTACAATTATCAAGAATGTATTTTTATGAATAACAGGTATTATTTTTTTTATTTTTGATCATGTTTTTCTTCCCCATAAATATACTAATTTTTTTTTCAGGAATTCTATTAACTTTTACCAATGGATTTTATAAATTCCTATTCAAATATAACTGAATTTGTTATAAATGGTTATCTTTTTACAATTACTTATAAACTTTTTATTTATATATTTTTAGAAAATGTTGGAAGGGAATATTTATTATATCGTTTATCACACATATGGATTTTACCTCCATTAGGAACATTAATTATTTTGAATAACAGTTTCTATGATTCATTGGTTATTTTAAATGATTTTTATCAAAATTTTATATGTTTCTATTTTATAAATTTCAGAAAAATGAATAAATTTCATTTTTTAATTTAGATGTTAAAAATATCTTCTAATCTTTTATTATCCATGATAAAAATTATTTGTGCATTACTATGCTTAAGTATGGATATGATATTTTAATTCCATACAATTTATTTCTTTCGATGCCTTATAAATAGAATGATTTATATATTATTCTATGAGACCAATTACATACACACATGCTAATTAAATCACAATAAAATCATTATGGAACTAATTTATTTTTTATGGGATATGATATGATAAAATGATTTAATTTTTATAGAACTCTTTTTTATGAGTTATTTATAAATACCTTATTAATTTTTTATGATATTATAGAACCCATATAAATATTTTTCATTATATGATCTCTGGGACAAAAATTATATTCCCCTCTAATGTATTGGAAAAATAAGGATATCTCGTGAGATAATATGAACATCAACAGGTAGTGATATTCGATTAATATGTTTTTATGCCAATTATGATATGATTTAGATTTATCCTTAATAATTAAAATTATATAATGGGGGTGAACCTAATCCAATATGAAATTTCTATGTAGTAATCTTGGACTAATGAAATGATTTTCTCTACATATATGTATTCCATAAACAAAGATAATGTTATTTTTTTATTTTCATATGATTAATGAACGATTATTAATGATTCAACACAATTATTAATTAGGTATTTTCATACGATAATGGATTATATCATCTTCTATGATTATATATGTTTGACTTATTGGGTTTTAATTTTAAAATTTATGGACATTTTTTCATATCCGTATTCTCATCATTAGTTAACCAATAGTCATGGAATGATATCTTTTATGTTTACACATACTCCCCTTTTAAGATCTCCATTTATTATGATACCATTCCACATGTGATGGAGAACATTTTTATGTATGGTATGTATATAAAGGGTGATTTATGAGAGTAACTATGTCATAGTTGTTGAATATAATTCATTGAACTAGTTTATTATGTATTTAGTTCCCAAATTCACTAACATTTTATGGTTAATCATTATTTATAGTTTATATTTTTTTGAACATTTATCTAAAATGATTTACCATTTATAAAAAAATCATGTGTCTTCTTCTGGACTAATCAGAAAATATTTTTGTCATCATGTGGGTAAAAAATTATTTTTTTTGATGTTTAATAAATTAAATATATAATTTTTTGAAGAAAAAATTATATATTTTAATAATATGATGAATATATATATATCGATATTAAATATACTATAATATTTATAATTCCCCTAATAATTAAAATTTTTTAATGTTGATTATTTTTTTTCTTAAATAAATATTTCTCATCATGATTAGACATGATGGTTGTTCTTTGCTCTATCAATGATCAGATTACTCTATTGAGAAGGGGGGATGAATAAGTAGAGACTAGTTCTTTAAAAAAACTTTTTAAAATCAAAACATGTAATCTGTTGATATTTTATTCAATCAAGTAGTGAGTTTTAACTTCACTCTTATATATATAAAATAATGATACAATGAAAATTATGATTTTTTACATGGTCTAGAACCATTCCAGGTAACCTACTGATTGTATTGTCCTGTTTTTCATATAAACAAACACTCCGAAATATATTAACTATTTATTAGAAGAAAATAATGATTGTATAGAGTCTCACTATACATGTTCATAGATGAATAGGATGATACAACATCACACCACATTCATATAGAATATGTGACCAAAATTAGATATATATTCCTAAAATAATTTATTCTTCAGTAACAATATAAATTTGTATCCCATATTTATCAATTAGAAGTATTCATTCACATCATCTCACTTTAGGATGTTATCATATATATTTACTTAGTCACCTTAATGTATAATAAATTAACCCTATTTAGTTAGTAAAAACATGATATTCATACGAATGCTTCCATATTTCAAGGTACACCAACAATATTTAGTTTATCCTCATTACTCACAGTCTATTTCTATATTAGTAATCATAACTATATTTTTTTTCCAATCATAAATATTTGAAAATCAATGTTTTAAAAAATAAATTCATTTATGATCATTTCAATTTTCTAATGATAATTAGTTCTCTAAAATTAAAAATGATGAGTCCAACATTTCCTACCACCTTCAAGGGTTATTATAAAAAAAATTATTTTAGACCATTCATTTATGCATTATACATTAAGAAAAAGCACAATAATGAAAACAATATTAAGGATGATTTACAAAAATTATGTCCTTAATGATATTTACTAAATCTATTGGAATCAATAAATATCCAAAATAATTAAAAGTATTATATTTAACAATTTTCCATAATACCCATCATCTCTCTCTCATTCTACGAATTCTCAAGTAAACTAAATTTCTCATTTCACATAATATATTAGTTTTTATAAAAAATTAGATACTTAAATATTAAATAGTTATAAAACATGTTATAATAAATACATTATCATATTCATGTTATTTTTTGATATCTAAATATAAATATACTGATCATAATTTAGTTACAGGTTTTATATGTAGATCATCTTAATTAAAAACATCATCTTCAATCTAAAAAAATGTTATAATAAAATATCTTATGAAATAAATAATATATGAATATTGGTCATCAGTTTTTCAAATATCAAATGAAACAAATTGAATCCCATTTTAAATGTTTCTTTTTTTAACATTGATGATCATCTCTTGCATCATCTGGGTTTATTCATTAAATAAAACAAATTATAGAAAACATGGTTTTTTTGTTGCCAAAAGTTTCATATGTGTTTCATCGAAACAAAATCCTCATTATAAATTTGGATATGTGATAAAACAAGATACATTTTCTATAAATGGGTACATGTAGAAAAAATCATATGTGAATATGCATAGGTTTTATAAATTTCAGTATGTACGATAATTAATTTTGTGAAATCAGCCTATGTGATAATATTATTACATAGAATATCATATATGTGGAATAATCCATATGGATTGGATATTCTCTTATATAGAATATATAATATCAGTTGGAAATCATTTTTGAAACTCTTGATGTAGATTTATATTTTCCTATATGGAATTAATATATTCATGATATATAAAAATTGAAATCCTAACTCTAATATCTTTATCACATCTCTATTAATAACTCAAAAAACTAAAACCATCAATAAACACCTATAATAATAATTTATAAGTTTACAAACATTTGAAAAATCATTAAAAAATATTACATCAACTAAAAAAATGTTCCCCCAAAATTACTGATATTGTTTAGAAAAAAATTAACTCTCTGGTAATTTATATATCCACAAGGTTCTTCAATATCCCACTTTGCATTTTTTCACAACCATACATTTAAATTCATCAGAAAATTTCATAGAATCATTATTTCACAAATTATGAAACCATAAATGATAATTTATTTTTTTCATGAAAAAATAGAATAAAAATAATATTTTTTTGATAACAATGTTATCCCTCAAAATATACAATGCTTTCACAAGGTGATGTAAATGAAATAACCCTTAATTAGAGTCTTAATGAATAAAGGTAAAACCTATCCAATTAATATTATCCAAAACATCAGGATTCAAGTTAGTCATAATTATTTTTATTATTATTATCTCTCATTACCCTTTAATATAATGATTAAAAACTATTTATCCAACCTTTAAAACACATTCCAAATCCCTTGTTCTGGGGTATCCCTATAAATATTCATGTATGGGGTGAAGGATTGACATGAAGTTTAATCATTATTTCAAAAATAATTCCCCAAGAACAACATTAGTAATAATATCAGCAAGATACATTTTGTGATAAAATATGCATGTGTGATATCTAATGTAACAACATTTTATGTTTTAAACTTATATTGAGTTTCAATGATTCTATATAACAAATTTTGTAACATATTTTTAGAAATGTCAATGAATCTGTGATTATCATAGGGAACTATTAATGTGTTACCAATATTAACTATAAAAATGGTTATCTATATAAACATATATAAAGAATATATAGCAACATGTTTCAGGGAAATATATTCATATTCTCTTATTCTTGGTTTCACAATGCTTTATTCCTTAATGTACAGGCTCAAATAACCATATCTAGGAAACCTATTTTTAAAAAATTCATAAAATGGATTCTTGAGACTAGAATTCATTTTATTCAATTCCATGATATCATTTATGATTAGAGTTTAATATAATTCAGAAATCGCCCTTAAGAATAAATATTTCAACAACAAAATGAAAAATTCACTTGTTATCAATTGTTTCTATAATAGATAACATTTCATGTTTAAAAAACTTATCATTTATTGAAATATTTTATTATTTATTACCTTCACCTCATTTTGTTCCCTACTCATCCTTAAAAACCCATGGAGAACATTTTAAAACATGGTACAACAAAAAAAAATAAAGGATAGATAAAATAAAAGAAGGAGATAAATTTTTCTATGAATTAACCTAAAAAATATCCTATTTCAAATTATACATTGATATAATAATAAATATATTATTACCTAAGAAATAATCTTCATGGATTAATAAATATAAGAAAAATTTTCATAATAAATTTTAACTTCCAAATAATACTCATAAATTATCATTTTGTGAATGAAAAAATTAAGAAATATTTTTAAAAAATTTATATGTTTCACCCTTAAGAAGTATCAAAATATTTATCATAGTACTTAAGCTCATTATCATTCCATTTGAAATCCAAATACATATATAAAACCCCATATAATGCATAGATAAGTCATGAAGGTAACATGGGAAATAATTTTTTTATAAATCTTATAATCACTCATACATATGTAAAAACATTTCTATAAAATTCAAATAAACTATTAAAGAACCTACCATATTAAATAAATTTATTTATCCAATGCATTGGGGAGAGATGTTAGGATCACCCATAATCATGAGCTATACATGTCTTTCTAATCATAACGAGCTATATCATTCTCCCTCCTTATTATAAAAATTTCACATGAACCATAAAATAATATTAATGGGTGAAATATTTCATTTTGATGAACATAGTCATAAAACTATTTATTCGCATATAAGATAAAATTTCAATGTAATGAAATATTCATTCAATTTATGATTATGTTCAATAAACCCAAAAAAGGGGTGTAAGGTTCTTATTTGAATATAATATGAATGAGAAAAAAGGTATAAAGATATCAATGAAAAGTTACATCATTGGGAAAAACAATTGATCATTTATATGTTAAAATATTAAATTCCATTTTAATTTTTCATAAATGATTTGAAGAAAATATTTAAAAATATTTTCCTTGAAAATAATTGAGTATATGATAATGGGGAAATATGATTTCATTAAAAATTAATTTATAACTATATAAATAAAATCATTAAATTTCATTACAAATATAAAAATTGAAGAAAATTGTTTAGAAAATATCTTTTTCAAAGATTTGAAATGTGTTTTTTATGTAAAATGGTCCTTATTATAGTATAAAAAGCCACACAATAATGTTATATAACCTTATTTGGAAAAAACATTAGGATTACATTTACAAAATTCCTTTGATAGTTTCTAATCAAACAAATAAAGATAGGATATATGTCGATATATAAAGAAGGTATTTAAAATGGTCTTTCTTGAACTAAAAGGATCTTGAATTTTGGATATGGGTGGAGAGGGTTTTTTCGTTTAATATTGGTGGAGCACTTGGAATTTATTAAAATATTTAAATATATTAATGTCTTGCTAAGGAAAAATTAATCCAAATTGAAATATTTATGAATATTAAATTATATAGGATCTAAATATTTATAGATAATAGAGATTAGATACATTTTTATTTCATTTTAACCCTTATCTCTTTGGTTTATCACCAACTAAAATTTTCATCCTTATCTATGGTATATGATTACTTCAATTTTTACTATTCATTTTTTCCATCAAATAAGTTTAGGATATTTTCTCATATAAATAATTATTATTTAAAATATTTAATTCATTTTATAAAATTAAACTAATATATGTGGAATAATTTAATTTAAAAATAAACCCAAAAAACATGATAAAAATATATTTTTAGAAAAAAAATCCATACTTATGTATAAAAATTTTTTCACCCCAAATTCATGTATAATATTGATATCGAAAAATGTTTTAGGGAATATTCATACTATAAATGAACTAAAAATGTTTGTAAACTTATCCATAATATAATAAATAATTTTAAATTCCTGAAAAGAAAAGATATCATTTAATAATTATTATTCTTTTTTCATTATTCATTGAAAAATAATCCATGATGATAATTTTTAAAAAATCCACATTATATAATTTTTACATGATAAATTGAAAAATATTGTTCATATTTTAAATTTAAAATTCATTAATTTGTAGGTCAATATTTTAAATAATATCATATAATGTAAAAAACACCAATTTTTATAAAAATATTATTATTTTTCATTTGACTAATTAATTACAAAATATTATTATAGTGAATGTAACACAATAAAATCTAAATAAAGAATATTAATAAGGCATAAAATCTATTTATCTAAATATTTCATATTTGTTTATATTCATTATAGTTTTTTAAGTTTCATCCTTCCAATTTTATTCATTACTATAATGAGTTGAAATATTTTTCGTCCATTTCATTTTTTGATTAACCTATTACTTCTTCAACAATGTTTTTATCATAAACATTTAACATCAAAAGTCACATTATTTACCACAATTTCACTATATAGTGGTGAATCAATATTTATTTTTTATTACATATTTTTTTAATTCAACAGAACTACATTACGGATCACAAAAATACAGTCATCGACACATATTTGTACAACAATGAACAAAGAAATACTTCATGCACATAAGATAAATATAGAGGAAAGGATACTCATTATGAAAACAACCAAATTTTTTTCAGAATTTTAAATTTTCCAACTGACCATGGATTTAACTATACCTTTTTACAAAATATTCATAACACTTTTCCATGGATAAATTTTATAGGAAAATTTACCTCTTACCATAAATGAAAGATCCATCCTCTGATTATTTGCCTAACATTTCCTCATGATATGAGATTTCCTCATTTAATATTGAATCATTCTTACTATAATAATACATCTCATACAAATTCATGTCCCAAATAATTCTTTTCATTTAATTAATCCCAATAAGATTGAGTTTTACATTGGTTTTCAAATGATTCTCCAAAATGGATCATTTGTATGTTGGAATGAATTTATTTTATTATAATATAACTAATCCAAAGTCATATGTCAACTATAGTGTCCTTGATAATCCAATTAACAACATGAATTATTTATTCCAAAATTCTTACTAATTGTTTTATTATATATCATATTAATGATGAAAATATCGATTGTAATGTAATTTTGAAAATAATAACAAAAGAATCCATTTCCTAAAATTTGAGGGGATTATGCTATCATGAATAGAACCAAAGGAAATAATGATTACATGGATTTTTATTACATATTTAGAAATGTTTTTTAGAAATTTGATCCAAATAAATAGTAACTAGAAATGGAAGAAATTTTTTTGATTTAGTTAAATGATCAACATTTACCCAAAACATATTTTCACATTATGATGTATTTGGAAATTCCATCATAAAATCCCTTGATATACTCCAAATTTCTATTATGGAAGACGAGAACTCTAAATCTACCCTTTGGTAATTTTTATTCAACTTTTGTTGACAAATCAAACATTTTATGGTAAAAGAAGCAATTTATTTCTTCATTAATTCTCAGTATAAATGATTTCAAATATCCCTATTGACTTTTTTTCTATTATGATTAATTAGAAATGGATATATATAAAACTAAAATAGTAATTATGTCTTCAACTAGGGGTATTAAGAAATACATAAAAAATTGAAACTAAAAATACATCCTTTTAAGAATTAAAATTACGACACTTCCCTTCCTTGAACAATTCTATATTTTCATATTGATCATCGTATTCCATCTATAAATTATTAATTATCTCTAAAATAGATAATTTAATTGAAACCCGTAAACAAATAGAGCATGTTTCTTACCAAATTTCTAATCCATATTCATCAAATCAAGAATCCAATGATCATGTTGAATTTGTATCAATGTTATTGATAAATTTTTGTTATGACAAAAAGCATTATCCACTCTATTTTTCTATTCATATATAGAAAATAGTGTTTTCATAATAATCTTTTACCAATTACATAGATTTCCTCTATCTACTGATCAAATTTTTATGAGTGAATATATATATATATATATAATTATTTCATGATTAGTATATATATATATAGTTATATATGACTTTATACTCAATATAAAATATGAATGAAATATTTTAAATAAAACCCTTTAGATACCAGTTCAAGGACCTGTGTATGTTAATTTTTCTTAGTAGGTATTAATTATTGTGAATCATATGTTATTACTAAATCATATTACATTAAAACACTACATATTCATTTTAATATATCATCATTGTCAATAAAAAATTTATCATTTTATAATAGATATTCCAAAACTGCAACATTCAATAATGTTCTTTTCAATTACTTAAAACATTCATCACATTCATTTATTATGATGATCAAAGATGCATTTTTCATAAAAAAATTATTGGTCCATATATCAATAAAACATTTCAAAAACCCATCTATAATAGCCTCGAAAACCAAAAATCGTACAAATAGTTGTAACATTTGAATGTTTTAACCATTATCCACACCCTTATTTCAATAATATTATTGTTCCCCATCATCTGTGATCTTATTTAGACAATCATATATATATAAATCCTTATCATTTTATTGAAAACAACGTACTGTCTTGCCATTAAAATTGGGCTTACCACTTTTAATATCGTTTTACTTGTAACCACTAGCCATGTACCCATACAAAACATATCAGGAGTACTTAAAATATTTTATAATTAATTTTTATATTGATTTCTCCAAAATATACACCAAACTGAATACATTATTTCAATAAAATCAAATTTAAATTACTGATTCTACCCATTTTAATACGACCATGATATTTTTTTCTTACTTTTAAATGTCACATTATCAAAGGAAAACACAATTTACACCATCATAGCATAGAGAACATGCTTTTCATAACACGTAAAATCATGGGAGGTTAAAGATCTTATATATAATATATTTAATTACAATTAATACTAAATATAATTCTATAAATATACATGATATAATTCAGTACATAACCTTCTAATATGGTGAATTTTTCTCTATACATAGTCACTGGATATTCCTCATTATATTATAATTCTACAAACTGTTTTCATCCATTGTAGACCAACCTCATAAATAATTTACTCAATAAAATGAATCAAAATAATATTATATTCCATAGTTCATTTTTCTCCTCATTCTAAACTATTCTATAACAATTACAACCATTGATAATCCTGAAAATGAAAATACAATATACAAAGAGTTTCCAATTGATTCACTTAACAACCCCTGAGTTTAAATATCTTTTCGAAATATTTTATCCATCCCTTAAATAAAAATATGTTGGAAGACACACTAAATGTTGGTCATTAATGTGTCATAAAATGATGTATTATCGAAAACAACAATGTAGTATATCTTGTGGCTCTCTAGAAAGGATTACACCCCAATTTTTTGTGTGTGTCAATTGAACCATCATAGAAAAATCCTACCCATTTCCAAATATTACCCATTTAGGTTACTAATATTATTGAAAATGTTTCTCTAGGTTTCATACAAAATTATATTCCCTATTTTATCTATGGATTACAATCATGAATAGATTTAATGTAGATGCTGCACAATAATAACATTCAAATTATATATTAGTGTAATAATAAATTGTAATATCTTATTGTAATTTACTTATATTATCCTAACCTCTAAAAATTTTCGAACCATTATTATGATACTAACTACAAGGACCTGATAGTATTCATTGACAATGATTCATTTTATTTATTTCCAATGGATCTTTTTAATATTTTTTATATAATTACGTCCTCACATATATAAAAATTATTATCGCTTAAAAAATTGGATTCCATTACTCAAAATCCATTTTTCAAAAAATTAACAAATTATTAAGAAATATTATTTTTTCTTTTCATCTCTATCTTCACAATTATCATCGGGATCTCATTTATTTTCCCAAAATATACAAAAACACATGCGGAAAACATTAAATTACATGGTTTGAGAACAAAAATATCTTTATCTATAAAAATAATATTGAAAACCATTATTTAAGAAATTAACATAAAGATTTCACATTATTAAAATAAAATTTATCTAATTAAAATTATTATAGTACACCAGAAATCATCTATTATGTCCAATGTTTATTATGAAATCATTCTTAATAAATATAAATTAAAAAAAACTAAATGGTCTCTTTTTAATCCTGAAAAACACATCAAAAAATTTCCAAAATGTTATAAATATCACCAATATAAATTATAATAATATTTCTCTTAAAACATATGCTCAAAATCATACCTTGTGAATTCATAATATTTCAATAAAAACTGGTCGAAAGAATAGATATATCTGGTTGATAACATGGGAACATGTTTTTTATAACTCTTAAAGTAAATATTAAAAATCAAATAACCTATCATTTAATTTAAAAACTCTCTCAATAGAATCAAATAACATAACATCATCCCATTACGTAATGCATTATAGAGCTATATCAGGCTCAATACCATCATGTGTTATATCAATAATACCACTCACGGTGAGTTATATTTTTCTCAAATATCATTATTATATATTTCCAATGACAATAAAATAATTATTATATATAAAAATCCAGTTATTTAATTATCAAACACATAAAAATAATCATTTCAACCTTAATAAATCACTCAGGGATTCGAAATATCCATTCCATTTATTAACGGTTTTGAAAATACACAGAAAAAATGGAATAAGGGATTTTCATTGAAGTGAACATGAATGGTTATAATGGAATTCAACTATCAAATAACAATTTTGGACGCATGAAAAAAATTAATTATGTATATATTTAAAAACAATTATTATTTATTTTTTTCAATACATTTACAGAAAAATATTTCAAAATATTACTTTTTAGAACCCTTCATAGAACATTATATAAAAAATAAAATGTCATATATATATATAATTAAATACCATATAAATACATTCATATGAAATTATGAATATTAACATAGAATAATATTATTTATAATGTAAAAATTTAATCATTTTAATGTAGTTATTTTAATGTAATATTTTCCATATATATTGAATGAATTGTTATATAGGTATTGATTTTATAAAAATTAACAAACAAAATATTAATGGTAATCTGGAATATGGTGTTATTTCTATTTTCATTAAAAGAAAATATTGAATTTAACAAAAACTAGTACGTTTCAGTGATATTTGAAAAATACATATTTTAATTAAATACTCAAAAATTAATCGTAAACTAATTTTTTGATTAGATTGATAATTAATATAGTTCATTTATTAGAATTAATATTCAGTAATTTGTAAATATATCATTTAAATATAACTATATTATAAAAACTCTCAATTTTGATAGAAATAACACATTTCATTCAGACGAAAAAATTAATTAAAATTATTATAATGAATATATATTTATAAAATATTATAATAATATATCAATAATATGTGGAAATTATTTATCATAACATTTCATGGGTTAGTATAATCTATACAAATGAAAATGGCACATGAAGTCAATTTCCATTTTGTACAGTCGCCAGTGTAGTCTATATTAGCGTAATTAAGAAAATATAGATTATTACTACATTGAAAAATAATACCATATCACGTATAATTTTAACATACATCATGATTTTAATTAACTAACGAAAGTTTCATTTCCTTGGGATACATTTACATCAGTCTAACATGTTCAAAACATTTGAAATCTATGGTACAAAGGCTATGAAATACAACAAGTTACGGATTTGTCCTTTCAATTTCTATTGACCAATCTCATTTCCTTTTTAGTCTTTTCAATATTTTTTACCAACTAAAATTTATGTTGAATACACCCTACTCTCATTCAATCGAATATTCTACAATTCACTCCTAGTATAATTTTATGTGGACAGAATGATATAGTCATAATAATTCTTAATCTATAATCGAAGAAAATAATGTCGTTGTCCCAAAAAGGAAATCTCAAACGAATCATGAATCATTTTTGATAATTTCATATATATACATTTGGTGTCAAAAAAATTATTTCATACAAATACACAATTACTATAAATATACATATTCAATTGTTTATTAATTGAAATTCTGGTGAATAATGCCTTTAGAAAATCCCATTACTCTAAATAAATTGTTATATTTTGAGTAAAAAACCTCAAAGAATATTTTAGGACATAAAATTTCTTATGGATTCTATATTATGTACTCTTACCATGATCAATAATGATGTAATTGGGATTCAAAATAAATAAAACATTCTTATTCTCACAAATAAAAAATATCGAATACAAATCCATCTGATAAAATTTTCAATTTTAATGTTAAGTCACAAACATTAATTTAGTTTCAAGAATAGTAATTTAATAATATTATTATTCATAAAAAATTACATCTATAATTGAATAGACATTTCATTCTAAACAGGATATATTCTTTGTTAGTTCACTAATAAATAAAAATTTATTTCAAACCCCCATTTTGTACCCATTAAATATTTATCTTTTGGTAAAGGCACATGATCCCTTGTGGAAATATTATCAATAAAAGTTAATATGTAATTTTATTAATAAACATAGTAATCATGTATAAATGACTTAACTACAGTTCAAGGTTAAAAATATGATAAAATATATTCTTGATTCTCATCTCGTAGCCTTCTTCTTTTCCAAACCAGTGCATTATAAATTTGAATTATATTTTTATTTTATACAAGATTTTCAGTCTCTAAACTAAAATTTTCTTCACCCTATTAACATATGAATCCTTTAATCTATTTTATGACTCAGTATATGGCGTTTCAATTGTGACAGTAAGCAATTTCTCTACATCAATCATTAAAATATATTTATTTTCTTTTATAAAAAATTGATTCCTAATTTTATAAAATATCTATTTTTACCATATCATTAGAAATTTTAACCATATAAATATCAAAAATTTATTGGATAATTTCTTTTCGAAATATATATTAATTTACACATGATTGTTATGATATAAAAACAACATCATCTTTTTATTCAAAATTTTACAGCTTGTGTTTTTAGTTTTTGTATAACATGGCTTTAATTTTATTATGTATATCACTAAACGCATCTAATGGTATCTCATTTTATATAGTGTATCATGTATCTCCTATTTCAAATGTCATATATTATGAATTTTTATATCAATACTCATAGATTCTCCCTTGATATAATTGTATATTTTATTTTCCTCAAGTATACTTCTCCAACTTACATCATTGATTCTATTTTTTATTTCGAAAACAAATTTCTTTAGGTGTATATGGGATTCAATATTTATTATTGAATATATTTTTAATATGGTTCTCATAAAATACAACACATGTGTATTCCAATATGTTAATTCATAAAAAATCAATGATATAGAACTCTATTTACATTTTACCCTATATTCATAAATATTGAACATCATAATTAACATAGAAATGTAGTCGATCAAAATAGTATGTTTCCTCAATGTGGAATAATTTATTAATGTTATAATTTACAGATAACCCCGGTTAGAATGTTTTCTCATTTTAATACAAATATCAATAAGAATTAAATCCTATGTTCTTGTATATGTAATCACAAATTTCTTGTGGGATTTATATGATAAATATCCTTTTGGAATGATCCATAATCACATTCAAAACATAATTTTATCGTTTTAAGATATCTCAAAACCATATTCTTTATAAAATTTAACAAATATAATTTTATAGGTTGACCAGGCCTATAGTATCATATAATTTTCCCATCCCTTGTTCACATGTAACAAGAATTTTTAGGATGGAAACATTAAAAAAATTTACACCTATTTTATTTCCTTGGGTGAATATGCTCTCATCTGTTGATATCCTAATATGATATAATAATTTCATGAAAATAAAATAATAAATATAATCATAAATATCTTTTAAACTAAAAAATGATTCATTTATCCGATCCATATAAATAACATATATTAATATTTTGATGTTTTATTAACAATTTAGGGAGATCCATTAACTTTGATTTTATGGGAACAATTATTTCCCAATGCTATAACATATCCTTCTTGTTTCTCGGTTTTTTTAATATTATTGTATCACCATTCATGTTGTATGAACCTCCACATTAATGTATCCATGATTATTTATTCCAATTTTATTTAAGGGCTACGTTTTTAGGGATGTATTATCATCAATATGAAAATATATACTCATCCCTTATTCAACAAGAGGGTGATAGAATAATAAAAATCATTAATTTTGACATCTAGGTTCTTTTAGTCACATTAGTTATATAATTATGAAAATCATTTAAATCTGTTCTATGATACAATATTTGGAATATTATTCATCTCCATGGGATATATTATTTTCTATACATTATTCAAATCAGGTGTTATTGGATTAGAATTTTATCACATATTGGGGAATGAAATGTCACATCATCTTGTGTATCATTTATTCCAAAAAATAACAAAATAGTATATGTACCATTATAACATAATACTCATTGGGTTTTTAAAATTATTCTTATATCTTAGTCCAAATTTTCATTTTATTGTCTCTTCTTGATTCTGAAATTTCTATTGTTGAGAGAATAATATCTTAATGATTTTTGAAATTATATAACTCTAGTGGGAGACTAATTATCCTAATTTTTATTACTCTATTATTGACCTCTTTTTGAGTCATAACCTACCATGTTAATGCTAATAAGATTGTAGATAGATTAATAATGTGTATATAAATGTTTATTTTTTTTGTGAATGGTCTCTCATATAATTTAGAGGAGTTAGCCATGGATTAATAAATGTTTTTTATGGTATAAATTAACATATATAGATAATCCATAGAATCAATAAAATACAATGATGTCTTTTATAATTCTTAATATTCGATGATCATTTTTCTTCATGATCCTCCATCATGTTCTCATGTTTATCATTATTCAACGTATTTTTTAATTTAATTAATGAGGGTAATTTCATTTTTTAAACATATTTTTTTATTAATCAAATAATTGTTTCCATTTCATGTATTTTTCTTTTATTTCTTGATCTTTTTGTTCTGATCAATACATTCTTAAAGCTCATCCATCAAAATATTTTCAAAATCTTCATGATCTGAATCATCAATATCATTAATTAATGATTAAAACATCTTCTAACATGAACCATAATGATAATGAATTTCTCCATAGAAATAATTCCATGTTCACTCTGTGATCTACGGAAAACTTCTTTATCTATTTCCATATGGTTTGTTATCAAACCTCTAGAAAATATTTTAATGATTTTTTCATGATTATATTTCTTCTGGGAATTTTTATTTCAAATAATTTTGAATGGTTTATCATCATAATAAGATTAAAAATATGGTTCCTTCTATTTAAAGAATTAAATTTAAAATTTAAAAATTACATTACATTTATAAAATTAATGATTATAATTTTCTTTCTCGTAATTGAATCAATTTGTGATAAGATAAATAATTCATTGAATGTATCTATCGTCTTCATCATTTTCATAATACCATGAATTAGTGTAGTCAGTATTTTCATTAATTTTAATCATCTCACGGCCTATAATATCAGTTCATATTTTACATTTTCCATGATGGCAATAATATTTATCATCTCATAATTTGATGAAATGTTATGATAATAATGAATGTAATGATGTTATATCTATTAAATAGTTACTATCATTATATTAAACATGGAAGGAAATTTCTCCAAAAGCATCTTAATAATTATTGAATGTTCAAATTGTTCATTAAATAATCATATATTACTAATAACCTCACTCCACCAAGTGATATAATCATCAATGTTTACGTACTAAATAATTTCAACGTAACTAATCATTCTCAAGAAGATATTTATTTTTATATTGTTTGATATTCACATATCATTAATATATTCTTCCAATTTTATCCCATATATCATTAACTGTTAGTGTCCAATATATTTTTATGTGTAACTATTCAAACAAGGATATAATAATTTTTTTTGTTCTTCTATTTTTTAAATTTAACATTTACCAACATAGGTCGTTGTGAAATTTCCTTCAATTGGTAGATGACTAATTATATTATCCTTCCTAACTTATAATATAAGATATATAGTATATGTAAACCTTATATTTTTATTTCTATGAATATTTTCCAAAATAAGTTTGTAATCAACTTATAGTTATAGAATTAATATTAACAATTTTAATAATTACATTGAATCAAACAGAGAGATGTGGATTGAATTCATGTTAAAGTTAATATGATCAAATTAATCCAATGATAATGAAGATGCATGAGTGGTGAGTATTTTTTAGAATTTTATCGTCTTAATATCAACCCTAAAAATATATTTAGATTTGTGTATCTCATATAGAGTATATCAACCTCATTTATTTATAAATAAAACAATGTTACAATGAACATGATATTTTTTTACATGGATGTATTCCTTCTATTTTAACCAAATCCTTTTCATGTTTGGTATCTCCGAAAACCACATATTTTTTACTATTATCAAAATTGATTATAAGTTTTTAATGATGAAACATATTCTATGTGTGTCCAGAGTGAATCCGCATTATGAAATATCATAAATCATTCATATATAACATGTTACAATGTTTATATTGTTATTATTAAAATATATCATTGTTAAGAAAAAATTTAAACTGATATCCCTTGATGAGACTTTAAAATTATTAAGGAATAATTCTCAGATTATGATGATATAGTCTACAACTCTATCTTCTTCTACATAAAACTAATCAAAAAAATGTGTTATAAAAAATTAGAACTATGGTTTATTATTTTCATAGTTCTAGATAATAACCGATTATTCAGTTTCTTAATATTACTCTCACTATACCTGTGTGAAAATATTGAAATCCTTATTTAATTATTTCACACACAAAACTAGAAAACAATATTTATTCTAAAAGAACTTCAATTACAAGAATTATATTATTTATAATCAAAATGTATTTCATCAATTGAAAAAATCAATTAGTACTACATTTTTTCCACCACAATGGATTATTGTAAAACAATCTTATAGGGACATTACTTTTTTGTAGCCCTCATTTTAAAAATATCAAAATCCTGAAATGTGTATTTAGGATTATTTGTATAAATTCCCTTTTTAGTATATAATATAAAATTAGTATATAAAATTAATATCATTAATATTTCATAAATATTTAATTAGTGAATTTATAATAGAACCCAACATCTCTTCCAATTAAATCATTATTGAATTCATGATATTCCACCTTATCACTCAAAACATCATCTTATAAAAATAAAGATTCAGCACTACTATTCAACATTTTTAATGAAAATAATAGTGGTTTCATAATTATATTCATATAATTGTTTGAAATAAAAATTGTTACAAATTCATGAAAACTGATTTCCGTATTTAATATTTAGATCATTATTATTGGCATCTTCAACGTCGAGAAAAAAAATATATTTTCATATAATATAAATAATAACAAAAAAAATTTAACAATCCCATTATTTTTATAATATCACATAAATCACATTGAATCAAAATTTACAATAGTTGTATTATGTAATGAATATCTATTATTTCAGTATTGAATTTTAATCCATCATAAATCACAAATTTTGTGAAACTCAATATATACATAGTAAAATATTTTTGTAATTATTATCTTAAAATTTTTTTAAAATCTTCCACTAAAAAAAGATAATATTCATTTAAAGAAATGAATTTTCATGTTCTAATTGATTCATAAACACCGTTTGTTGTGAAATTTTCAATTTAGTCATTATTAATTATTATTATTGCAATTCTTTTTTAATGGGATATATTTTTTGGTATGTCTCCAAAGACCTTATAAAAAACTAAATGTTATTGAAATTAGTCTCAAAATTCTTTTTCAGTTATACCATTCAATTGGGGAGAATTCATCCATTTGTAAAAATTATATATTCACATTTGAAGACTACTATTTTGGTCATTAAATAAATTAAATTACAAGAAAAATGAACTCGAAAGTATCCCAATAATAGCATTTTATAGACCATGATGAAATCTCAATGAAGTTATTTTTTTTAAAATTGACGAGATCTTGTGAAAATTATCATTAATTCTTACTCATAGAAAATTTTGAGGTTCTAATGGACTTCCTAGAGGAATAATTTGTTGATGAAATTTTGGTCTAGAAATTATGGCGAAGCATTACATCCCGCCAAATTGACCATACCTACAAAATAAAAAAATAAAATGGAATGATAATTTATATTAATCTTGTGTATATATATATCCTTAATTAATTACATTATATCCCATTCAAATTCAGACATCTGGATTCTCATTTAGACACATCTTTTTGAGCATGCAAGTTGGATCCAAATTCTATATTATGGAAAATAAGTCCTCATTCCACAAATGATACAACACACTAGGCCTAACCTAATACAGAGAGAAGAAATATTATATTCTAGGTTGGAGCCAAGGATTTTGAAATTCATATTTATTGTAGTGGTTTTGGTGGATTTGGTAAATTGATCAGTTTTTTGGATTATAATGGTATGATTCCCTTTTGAATACACATAATTCATTCATATGTATGTTTTTAGAATCACCAATTATTATTAATAAAAGTTCTTCATATTCAATTATTGTCTTCCTTTTAATATCACTTTGATACTTTTACCCATGGATTAATTTTATTCATATAATATTTTGAGAAACTATTAACACAATGGTGGAGTGATCAGTTTTCTTATTGTTTTAACTTCTTCAATTTCAATTTAATGTATCCAATATTTAATTACTTTGATATAATTTCATTAATGGATGGATAAAACAGTTATGGGTTGATCAAAGGGAGTTTATTGGGGCTGTATTGGATGTTATCTATTGATAAATTATGTTTCACTAATTTATTTTATTTGATATTTTCTTGAGATGATATTCATTCTTCTTATTTATTATTAAAATTGATCACTACACTTTTAATGAATTAATATGATCCATAAAATTAGACTTCTTATAAAAATTATATGCCAAAGGAATATGTGGTTATTATATATTTTTAATGATGTTAATGTTTTATGTTATGATGGATGTTTCATTTTATTGAATGAATTACTCTAAGGTTAATAAATCAAAATAATCTAATATTTAATTATTCAAATCCACCATTTCTAATTAGTTTCGGTCAATCCATTATCTTCAAATAAATTCCTATTGGGATATTACTTTTAATATTAGTCAAATAAATACAAAAAAAAAACTATTTCATAAAAATAAAATAAAATGAATGTCTTTTGGTTCTTATTATACATTGAAGGATTCAAAAAACGAAGTTACACTATAAGAGACTAATTCAACCATAAAAACATTTTTAACAATGGGAATATAAAAATTATATAACCATTATTAGGGACATAGGTTTTTCAATTTAGATACTCATTCTTTTCTCCTCCATTTCTCCACTCTAACCTCATTGATATTATCTTTTACCCACTATTATTTTCATTTTTTCATGGATCATGACTGTCTATCTCCATGACCAATCAAATAATCCAGATAGGATGCATATTCATGGGGTTGTGAAATAAATCACAATAAGTGTTCTCTTCCAATTTGGTCTTAATATTTATAATAATCCAATTTTGTATGTTGAAACCATTGCAAATAGGGGTCTTTAGATTACCCAAAATATAACCCTGGGAAGGTACAAAATTGAAATCAAAATGGGGAAGTAGAAAAATTTGGAATATTCTCAGTAAAACCATGAAGGATGCCCTCACACATACCAAGAGTAATAAAATCTCTTATATTCGACATAATTTTATAGGATAATTCCAATATGTCTTCAAACCAAAAAATCAATCTTCTATTGTGTGGAGTAATAAATGGAATATTTTCATGTCAATGAGTTTAACTAAATTATTAGATCTATATTCCCACAACATTAAACACATTCTACTAAAACATGACTAATAATTTATCCATGATGGATCAAACACAGAATTGGAGAAACAATCATAAAAAACCTCAATCCTTTCATGGTTCAAATTAAATATATAATTACATAAAAATACTTCTCCACCCAAAAATAATTACAAATAAATGTGTTTCTAAAATGGTCATGAAAAATAAGGTGATTCAATATATAAATCATTGGAATGGATCTAATTCACACTCAACATTATAATATAACTTGTATTTTAAATCAAATAACTTCTTAAAATATTTTATGATGGATTTAGTTTGTGAAAAAAAACTATATATTTAACTGATGGGTAATTAATCCTTAATAAATCCTCAAATGATGAATACAACTATCCAGATGGTTTGGGTGAACAAAACTAATCATTGAGTAACATCGACATACTAATAGAAACAACCAATATCTACTGGGATTGAAAATATCATTGATGAAAAAATCCCAAAGGGTAAATATTTTTTACACACTAGTAAGGCTGAGAAGATCAATTGTGTGATTATCCAAGAAATACCAAAAATTGATTCTATTATCACTATTTCACAAAAATTTAAAACAATACGAAAGACATCACCACATCCCTTTTCAACATAGAATATATTTTTGGAAGACCACTTGTAGGGTTAAATTAATTCATCATTTAAAATCCAATGTTCTAAAAAATTTAAATAAATTATATAATGAACATACATGATTCTTTTAGAATGATAACCAACAACCCATCAGCCACGGGGACCAAACCCATACACTCCACAAAAATTTTTAATAGATAATAAGATTCAATTACTAATGTTCCAATACCAAAGTTATCAAATCCAATACCAACAATTTGTAGAGGATCCTCTTCAATATCCATTCCATCAAACAATGTATCCCTTGGGGATTTTCAAACTAGTATAAGATCATTCTTAACATGTCCCTATATGAATCCTCGAAAAAATTTACATACCGAAGGTAAGAATAAATTTTACAATATAATCACGTTATAAAGAATAAAAAATCATCCAAATATTTTAGGAACCAATTCCTAATAATTATTTCACATCCATATATACAATGATAGAATCAACCTGAATACACTAGTCACATGAAAAAACAAAAGAAGTGAATGAATTAGGAAGTGAAAAATCAATTGAAACCCATATAAACAATTCATGAACCATTGAAAGAACAAACAACACACATAAATTTTACAAAACCATCATATGAATCATAAAATCCAAATTAGAATGTGGTTTAATGATGACCATATAAAACTATTAAACAACCTTCTCCATTTCTTCAACATGTTAGTAGAAAGTCTAAACTAGAACAAAATGATATATTTAAGGAAATTACATATAAATATTAGCTAAACATACCATTTTTAGATGCAATAGAAAACATAACTATATACACCAATTACATGAATCACTTGTTTGTCTTCAAAATAACAGTCTCAAACAAAAAACATGTCTTTTTGAATATTAATGTTAGTAAAACCATCCATGGAACAATTCATCCATGATTGAAATACCATGATTTTCCATACAATATTGATGAACTTATAGAAAATATAATTTAAAATATATTCATTATCGTGGTGCTACTGTTAACCTCATTCAATATATTGTTTATTGCCAATCATGGCTTGAATTTCTCTAACTATGTTTTTTTCAGACTCCATCATACCAATCGTAGTGTTAGGGTTGCTAATGGGATATTAAATGATGTTCGTTTTAATGTTTAAAATATCATTTAACATTATAATTTCATTATCTATGATAAAAATCCAAGAATTAATTCTAGTGAGGAATCCCCCATCATCATTGATCATCCATTCCTAGAGAAAATGAACTCATTCATGCATGTTTAGAATGGGAAAATTATAGTAACTATCAGAAAAATGAGGATAAATATGAACATATATAATGAATAATATCGAATAGGGGATTATGAATAGATCTATGTGGATAATTGGATAGGTATAATCAATAGTAAAGGAGACCGACATCATGGATTTTTGAAATATTATTAAATTAAGATGATATTGATTTAATTTGTTCGCATGATGAAACTATTTCTCTTTAGATTTATTATCTTTTAGATATATATATTTTTATGATTTACATGAATAAATAATAACTGAAACCATTTGGGAAATAAAAAACTTATCTCATACAAATTTTATACACATATCTAGAAAATGTGGTGGTGAAAACATCTATTCAAAGTGAACTAATTATGTCAATAAAATGGAAAAGGAAATGGAGTTTGATGAAATGTCTCAAACATCTAATGAATGTGTTAAACAATATGATCTCTAATGTACTACCATAAATTCATATCTCATGTATTCATTAATTGTTTTAATAGAAGATTACATATTTTTATTTTATATTATATTGGATGAAATTAGTATATAATACTTATTCATGTTCTGGGAATGAATTAGAATGAAATAGAATGGACCTTGTCTAATATTCCTAGAATTATCACACTCATTTGAACACATAATATTATTATTTAATCTAAAAAAAATCATACCATCAAACTCAATGGAAACTCAATACAATTATTATGGATGTGGCATAGATTAATATCTAATGTTGTTGAAAGAATGTATCATCGTACAAATTAATAAGAGTCAGTGGGTAAAACTAATTCAATTTGATACAAATAATGATAGAATCATTATGATAACCAATGATAGTGGAAATATTCTCACTATAATGGTAGGTAGTGTATGGAGAGTGTCTATTGACTATAGAAAGATAAACTCATTTTCAATAAAAAAAATCCTTCAAACAATAATTGTTCATGTCCTTGAGAGAGTGACATGTAATCAGTTCCTCTAGTACTCATATGGATTATTAGGGCCTAATGTAATTGGGTTCTCTTTAAATTATCATGGAAGAACAACTTCCACCTATCCATTTGACACATTGGCCTTAAAAAACATGCCCTATGTAATATCAAATACCTCAGGTACCTTCCAGTATAGCAATATTGGTGCCTTGACTAACATCATGGGGGATTATACTATAGACTTTATGGATGAATTATCTATATTTAATTATATAGTTTTAGGATTACTAATAGTTTTGGAATGTTTTTTCTAGATGTGATGATAATAATGTCGAGATAAAATTGGAAAAAATGACATTTCCGGGTAAAGAACGGACCAGTTCTATAATATCAAGTCTCTGATGGAGGTATTGATGTTCATAATGATAAGGGGGATATCATAAGTCACATTACCTCCCAAAAAATATTCTCGAATGTGAGTTCCTTCATATGAAATTATTATTTCAAAAGTGGCTTCATTGGGAGTTTTAGTTCAATTTCCCGATAATGTTGTTCTATGTAGTTCACTAAGGATCTCTTTTTATGGACATTGAGCTTTGAGGAATAATTATCGCCACACAAATCATAAATTTTCTCCCAACCTATCATTAAATCTCTCAGTTAGAAGATTCCATTAAAATTTATGTATTATGTGAGTGACATCGATGTATGATATTTCTTAATAGAAAATATTAATAAAACCCAATATTTTATTCTTTATAAAATAAAATCAATGAACAATTTTCAAATAAACTATACCAAAACCAATAAAGTGTTTCATTAAATTTTCATTTACATAGAAAAATTTGGTTTTTGTTCTCTTATGATATCATATCATTGTCTTCCTAAATAATTTGGCTCTAAAATAACAATTACAGTAACAGTACACTATGACTAGATAAATTAGGTGCCCATTATTTTTCATCAGTTTCGTATAACCATTAATGATAAAAACACAATTTAAAATTTTATAGTTGATCACCTCTCTAAGATTGAAGTAAATTTAAATTCTCATCACTTTTACCTATTATATACACTTCATGAAGAAAACCTCTATTCTATGAGATATTTCCTATGGTATTCTAACATAGAAAACCAATTACATATTGGTGTCATTTCAATATTTTCTATGATCAAATCAAATGTGAAATTAATTTATAAAGACAAAAACAATGTGTTTGATTATCAATAACTCTATGTTAATTATAATTTAGTCTATTAAGAGATGTGTTATAGTGTCAGATAATGATTCAATTCATAAATTCATTCATTGAAAGCCCTCTCGAGGCTACGTTTCCAAAAAAATACTTCTATAAAATTCGTCTGATGTGGATTCTACTAGACTTCCTTTACTAAATATTCTTTCACATTCAATGATTATTTTATTTGTTATCAAAAATTTAAAGACCCGGAAATTTCAAGGAAATTTTTTTCTTAATTTTCTTTGGAATTTTACAAGAATGCAGTTTCTGACGGCGCCTGATTCCGAGGCCAGGAGTGCCCGGAATCAATTTCTGAAGTTTGGCTCGGGTACGTTCAGTGAACGAACGAGCGAGTTTTCCTATCTTTTGAACCGGTGCTCGGAATTGGAATATGATGGCACCGATGAACTCGCAACGCCAGTAATCGCTTAAGGGAACCTTTACCGTAGTTGCGTATGTGCGGGAGAAGAAGTTAATTTTTGGGGTTTAATTAAAAAAAGTAAATAAAATTGTTGAATCAATTTTATTTCATGTTGTGTGGTTAACTTCTCCCATGGGAAGTTGGTGGTGGGCCCACATCCATCCAACTTCCCATGTGTGGATATTTGAAAGGTTGGGGCCCACACGAACCCCCCACCTTTTCAAATTCCTTAAACTCACTAACCCTCTTAACCCCTCACTTTCCTAACCCCTCACAACTCCCACTTTAATGTTGATAACTTAAGTTTACTTAACAGATGAATTTAATATGTTGAGTTACATGTATGTTTTTGAAATTCAAACTATTGAATTAAAAAAGCTTTGTTGTGTTAATAAAATAAGTATAGATCATATTTTATTAGGGGTTGGTGTAGTGTTGATTGAGATCTTTTTGGAGAAAAAGATAAGGAACATCTTCTTCCTCGACGAAGAATGCGATGAACACCGTTCTTCAACGAAGAACTTCTCCGCCGAAGAACACGATTCTTCCGCGATGCCGTATCCGCGACACGCCATTCTTCTTCCGTGTCATCTCTTTCCGCTACAGTTATACCACGACGTTTTCTCTTCGACGAACCTACGATCAAGCTCCGCTCTTGAAACCAAGGTTGGGAATTTAATTTGTGATTGTTGGTGAACCCTCTTTTACTCCCTTCTAAAATTTAAGAACGCAGATCAACTAAATATTATGTTGATCCGCGAAGATATTTTCTTTGCGGGTTGGGATTATTGTTATGATTCTTATATTTAAGAGGTTGTAAGGGAATTTTAGTAGTTTCCTATTAACCTTGAGAAAAGAACAACAAGCGCGGATCAACCATTACCCGGTTGATCCGCGGACCGTTCATCCATGTGGGGTTACTTTTATTGGGTGTCGTCTAATTTCATGGTTAATTTATGCTCAATAATTTTTTGGGAACAAACGTTTGATTTGGAAAATGATATCACTAAACGCGGAGGGCGCGGGCCGAACGAACACGGCCTGACAACCCTCCGCAGTTTGTTTTTGACATGCGGATTGACAGGCGACGACGAAGCAGGCCTTTTTGGCGTTTGAATCCCTTCGTAGTGAAGGTGGAGTGCTGGGGGGACCATAGGCGAAGACGGCAGGAGGAACGGACTACCGGAGCACGTCCGGTGGTCCGCGGAAGGCGGCGGCGGTTGCCGTCGGCGTCAACCATCGGCGAGGGGGGGGGGGGCACCCCCCGCCGCTCCGCGGCGGCCGCCTGGCCGCGGCCGGCCGGCCGGTCAGGCCAGACCGGACCGAGCCGGGTCACTTTCGGTCAAATGCCCGTAACATGAGCTACGTGACTCCAAACGACTCGCCGTCAGTGGAAAAACGATCCTCGGATCGAGACGGTCGTTTCAGTATACCACACTCAATGTTTCGGATTACTTTGTGTTCAGCCGGGTTGGTTCGGATACGAAACCAACCGGGCCCTCGGAGCGGAAACGCTTATATCTTGAGTTCGGGACGTCCAATTGACGTGCTGTTGACATTGATGGAATCCTCTAAGTGAGACGAATCTTTTGGCTTACTCTGCTCGAGTTTTAAATGCTGAAGAAGTGCGGTCGGGTTGGTTAGCTCACGAAACCAACGAGGCCCCTGGAACGAAAAAGCCAATAACTCACACACCGGGCATCCGATTGACGCGCCGTCTGTCTTGTTGAATTCCTCGTGATGAGACAGAACTTTTGGCATACATCTCCCGAGTTTTGGTTACATTTGGATAGTGGTCGGGTCGGATTGAACCAGAAATCCACCCGGGCCCCTGGAACGGAGAAGCTGATATCATTAAGACCAGACGTCCGTTTGATGAACCGTCAGCGGCGTTGGTGATCACGTTGTGAAACGGTCCCTATGAGTATACCCTACGAGTGTTCGGGGTACAATTGAGATACGGCTGGGATTGGTTCGCTCACGAAACCAACCGGGCCCCTGGGATGAAAAGGCTAGTAACTCACAGACCGGGCGTCCGATTGACGCGCCGTCTGTTGCGTTGAGACCCCTATGATGAGGCGGTCCTTTGAGATAATTCTTCATGGGACTTTGATATACTTGAAGTATCGACCTGTAGCTCGTGGAGCAGACCCTCCCAGAGACGAGCGTGCGGAGTACGGAGACCATGTAGCCGACTGAGACCTGACAACTTCTTGACCGACTCGACTTGGAGTGAGTCGACTAGCCCAGGGGACGGAGCACTACATTCTGAGGTGCAGACCCATGGCAGAAGGAGCACTACCTGTGTAACAGTGCAGACCTGCGGTACTCATCCGGAGAGTACCTCAGCAGGCTACTAGGGGGTGTGCACTACTGTGTTTGGGTGACATACCTCGGCGGGAAGCACTACTGTGTTTGGGTGGCTGACCCGCGATACTCGACAGGAGGAGTACCTCAGCAGTCTTAGGTTAGTGAGAAGTACCTCAGAGTCATGATAGGACCACTGTACACTCTAGAGACGGAGCTCTTCAGCAGTTACGGTTTCGATAATGAAAATCCTGGTTTGAGCTGAGACTTTTGAACTTTGTGTTTACTGCATGATTGAGATGGGTCATTTGATAAGTTAGGTATATGTATGGGCTGATTCCTGGGTAGTGGTTATCCGTTTATTTCATGATCCTTGTGTTTCCTCATAATTGAGATTGGTTACTTGATAACTTAGGTATATGTATGGGCATATACCTAAGTAGAGGTTATCTGTTGAGATCATCATTGTGGTTATCCTTGTTAGCTTTAGTGAGACCGTGAGGGTCCTGGGGTGCCTATTGAGTATCGTTATACTCACCCCTACACGGGCTATGCCCGAACCTCATTGTGTTGGTTGCAGACGACGGACAGTGCTGACGGAGGCCGAGTGTTCGAGGACTGGTCGGTACCTGGAGGTGGACTACACAACGAGACGACACACAGAGGAGGTTAATGGATGAGAGCGTGGAGGAGGCTATCTGTACCTACCTTTCAGGTAGGATCCGTGGTGGACGACCAAGAGCTGCGCTATCTGTACCTACCCTTCAGGTAGGATCCGAGGAGGACGACCCAGGAGCTGCTTCCTTCTTCCACCTATTTGTCTTTTTGCTGTTGTACCTTGTTCAGTTGTAGATGTACTTTCATTTTGGGATTGTATTCTGGCCCATTTACTTTTCATCATTTCTTTTGTACTTAGTGTTTTGCTTCTGCTTGTACTCTGTGGTTCTTGTTTTATTTTATAATGGCAATGTCTTCCCAGTTATCGGGATTTTCGCCTTTGGTGCTAGTCGCCAGCACCTGCCCTATGGAAGGCGGGCTTGGGGTAGTCACGGCAGGGGCCCCGAGGACGGGTCGTGACAAATTGGTATCAGAGGAGTTGGTTATACTGCAGAACTTATAACTCTGATATTTTCTTTCTGTGATGAAATAGTGTTAATAGTACCGAGTGTGGTTTTCTATTCAGGGAGTCCCGTGTTGGTGCGGGCGGCCGAAGTATCCATACACCAGGACCCTGACAACTGATTTCCGACTTTGTGCACGAAAACACTAATTGTATGTGTGTTTTCAAAGGTTATCCCTTAAAATATCTCTAACCAGGTCAGCTCACCAGGTATAATCGTTCGATCGTGTTATGTTGTTTCTTTCAGGATGGATTTTCTCGGACGACCAGCTAGAGCCCCGAGAGTGGTTTGTACTGACAGCCCGCCGACCAACATGGCCTCAGTACAAGGCCCTTTTTCAGTTGAGGCACCAGCGGAGGCACCTGCGGTACTACTACATGTTGGGTCACCGATGCCACCAGCCCCAACATCAGAGGGTGCACGTTGCTTGAGCGCACTGCACGAGTTCCAGCGCCAGAGGCCACCCAGGTTCCAGGGAGGGACGGGCCCGCAGGAGGCTGAGGATTGGCTGGAGGCTGTGGTGAGAGTCTTCAGGCTAGTTGGAACGCTGGCAGACTTCATGGTGATCTTTGCTGCCAGCCTCATTCAGGCAGCAACAGGCAGGTGGTGGAGCCACTTGTTTCAGTTTTGCGGGGTGATGACCTTCGCATGGGAAGACTTCGAGACCTTCTTCAGGATGGAGTTTGTGCCAGTAGCACTACACCCCGAGCGTGTACAGGAGCTTCTTCCTTTTCCGCGTGTTTTTCGATCAGTAGCCGAGTCATCTGTGGGTAGTAGATAGATGATGCAGAGGTCCAGGAGGACCAGACTCGCAGTTGGACGATCTCGGGTTTTAGGACCGGTGGTGCAGGGCACCCGAGGTGGGGTCAGAGCCAGGCGTTCCAGAAACAGGCTCTATTACTCCTGCGGCGGAAATGGTCACCTGGCACATGACTATCCGACTCCTCGTACAGTTGATCTTCATGCATTGGAGGAGCCACCGAGTTAGAAACAACGGTGAGTGCTTGAGCAACAGCCGAGCAGTGGACAAGGCAGTAGAGCTCCGGGAGCATGTGGACATGAGAGGAACTAGTGGATACGTCCTTTGTACTTCTATTTCAATGTTGATGTTGTATTTGTGTCTTTGTATTATGAGCTGCAATAATAAAAAGACACTTATCTTTGTTCTCTTTCCTGTCCTTTTGTTGGGTTGATACTGAGTGGTCCCAGTTAAAACTATTGACTTGACCCTCACTTTTGATATTTCTACTGGAGGAGACCCAGTGACCTCACACTGATGCCGATAGTGTGACTCAACCCTTGGAGGCGAGAGTGACAGTTGGATCTCTTAGTAATTATGTCGAAGCCTTACGACTTCATCCATGGCATGAATGCATCATTCATGTTGGGATTTACTGTATTAGGTAACGAATGTGGTTCATACAGGGGATGAGACCAGATTTCTCTTATCGGAAAAGAAGAAATCATAGCAGCTCTTGTGAGACTGAAGAAGGTCCAGGTCATCCAAGAGCGGATGCAGACTGCACAGTGCAGTAAGAAAAAGGAAACTGGTGCCAGTCTTAGAGACTCGGGCATGTTAAATGTTTCAAGAAGAGGAAGCTTAAACGAGAGATTATTCTACGAAGCAGCAGACGTGGAGGCAGAGCTAGGAGAGCAGCATGAGGTGGTATACATCTTAGTATGGTACGACCACTGGCCTTAGTTATTCCCTCCAGGCTCAGGTAGCTGTAGGGAGGACGAATAGTGCGGCTGCATGCGGTCAAGGAGTGTGACCCAATGGCTCTAGAAATGATTCAAGGTACAGTCTGTGTCCACTACTAGATACTGTAGTAACAGACGTCGATATGAATCATTCCTTGCTTTCACAAATCTTGTTCCAGACCTATAGTTTCTGGTAAGCTGTGGACTTGACCCTCACGTCTGGAGATACCTTGGGAGGAGACTCGATAATCACACTTACGCCGACGGTGTGGTCAGACCCTCGAGGCGAGTGTTCCGGTTGTAAATCACTTGGTGGCAGTGTCGAGTCCTTACAACTTTAGTTTGAGTATGGAATGGGCAATAACTGTTCATAATCAAATTGATGGTTTTAGGAAAACGTCGGGATGGGTTTTCCTTTGTCGGCGAAAAGTAAACCCTGGGCAGCACAAGTTTAACTCATGCACGGGAGGGTGCGACCGATCACTCTTGAGTCGGCCAACCTTACCCTTGTGGAGGCAGCCGTTTCGAGTTCCAGTTATAACAGGAATTGGAGACCTGTAATGTTCGAGGATGATGATCACGTCCTTATACGGGTATCACCTTGACGAAGTTTACAGAGTTGTGGCCAAGGCGGCAAGTAAACTCTGAGGTTCAATGGACTTTTCTATGTCCACAGCTGGGTAGGCGAGGTGGTTTACAGCTTGACCCATCCACCTCAGTCGCACCAGGTGCACGAAGACTTCTACGTTTCTCAACTGAGGAGATACGTGCTCGACCCTTCACATATCATCGACCATGAGGAGATTGACAATGGCAATGATGTGTTTTTCACGGAGGTTCCAGTAGGGATCGAGGATCGACATGAATGGATCCTACGAGGACGATCGATTCCTCGGGTGAGCATTCTTTTGTAGTACGGAACCTCCAGGTAAGCACATGGGTGCGGAAAGCTCAGATGCATGCTTTGTACTGCTTTTGTGATGCTAGTTTGTGTTGAAGCTTTACGGGGACGTAAAGCCCTGAGGTGGGACTAATGTAAAGACCAGGAATTTTCAAGGAAATTTTTTTCTTAATTGTATTTCGAATTTTACAAGAACGCAGTTTCTGACGGCGCCTGATTCCGAGGCCAAGAGTGCCCGAAATCAATTTCTGAAGTTTGGCTCGGGTATGTTCAGTGAAGGAACGAGCGGGTTTTCCTATCTTTTGAACCGTTGCTCGGAATTGGAATCTGATGGCACCGATGAACTCGTAACACCGGTAATCGTTGAAGGGAACCTTTACCGTAGTTGCGTTTGTGCGGGAGAAGAAGTTAATTTTTGGGGTTTAATTAAAAAAAGTAAATAAAATTGTTGAATCGATTTTATTTCATGTTGTGTGGTTATCTTCTCCCATGGGAAGTTGGTGGTGGGCCCACATCCATCCAACTTCCCATGTGTGGATATATGAAAGGGTGGGCCCCACACAAACCACCCACCTTTTCAAATTCCTTAAACTCCCTAACCCTCTTAACCCCTCACTTTCATAACCCCTCACAACTCCCACATTAATGTTGATAACTTAAGTTTACTTAAATTATGAATTTAATATGGTGAGTTACATGTAAGTTTTTGAAATTCAAAAAATTGAATTTCAAAAACATTTTTGTGTTAATAAAATAAGTTTAGAACTTATTTTATTAGGGGTTGGTGTAGGGTTGTTTGAGAGATTTTTGGATAAAAAGCTAAGGAACATCTTCTTCCTCGACGAAGAACGTGAAGAACACCGTTCTTCAACAAAGAAATTCTCCGACGAAGAACATGATTCTTCCACGGTGACGTATCTGCGATGCGACATTCTTCTTCTGCGTCGTCTCTTTCTGCGACTGTTATACTGTGACCTTTTCTCTTCGACGAACCTACGATGAAGCTCCGCTCTTGAAACCAAGGTAGGGAATTTAATTTGTGATTGTTGGTGAACCCTCTTTTACTCCCTTCTAAAATTTAAGAACGCAGATCAACTAAATATTATGTTGATCTGCAAAGATTTTTTTTTGCGGGTTGGGATTATTGTTATGATTCTTTTATTAAAGAGGTTGTAAGGGAATTTTATTAGTTTCCTCTTAATCTTGAGAAAAGAACAACGAGTGCGGATCAACCATTACTCGGTTGATCCGCGTACCTTTCATCCATATGGGGTTACTTTTGTTGTGTGTTGTCTAATTTCATGGTTAATTTGTGCTCAATAATTTGTTGGGAACAAACGTTTGATTTTCCAAATGATATCACTTAACGCAGAGGGCGCGGGCCGAACGAACACGGCCCGACAACCCTCCGCAGTTTGTTTTTGACATGCGGATTGACGGGCGATGACGAAGCAGGCCGTTTTGGCATTTGAATCCCTTCGCATTGAAGGTGGGATCCCGGGGGGACCATAGGCAAAGGAGGAAGGGGGAACAGACCACCGAAGCGCGTCCGGTGGTCCGCGGAAGGCGGCGGTGGTGGCGGTTGCCACCGACGTCAATCAGCGATGAAGGGGGGCGGCCGCGCGCACCCCCCACCGCTCCGGGGTGACCGCCTGGCCGTGGCTGGCCGGCCGGTCGGTCCGGA
Organism: Viscum album; assembly: GCA_963277665.1. NCBI lineage: Eukaryota > Viridiplantae > Streptophyta > Magnoliopsida > Santalales > Viscaceae > Viscum > Viscum album. The sequence continues at coordinate 548,150,731 of OY728157.1, forward strand.
CCGGACCGAGCCGGGTAGGGCCGGGCCCAGCCAAGTCAGACCCGGGTCGGGTCGACCCGGTTCGGGCCGACGTAGGGGGGGTCGGGCCGAGTCGGCCCGAGCCCAGACCCCCCGTCTTCGGGCCACTTTCGGTCAAATGCCCGTAACTTGAGCTGCAGGCCTCCAAACGACTCGACGTCAGCAGAAACACGATCCTTGGATCGAGATGGTCGTTTCGGTATATCGCACTCAAGGTTTCGGATTACTTTGGGTTCGTCCGGGTTGGTTCGGATAAGAAACCAACAGGGCCCTCAGAGTGGAAACGTTTATATCTTTAGCTCCGAACGTCCGATTGACGTTCCGTCGACTATGATGGAATCCTCTATATGAGACGGATCTTTTGGCTTACTCCGCTTGAGGTTCGGATGCTGACAGAGTGCGGTCGGGGTGGTTCGCTCATGAAACCAACCGGGCCCCTGGAACGAAAAAGCCAATAACTCACAGATCGGGCGTCCGATTGACTCGCCGTCTATCTCGTTTAATTCTTCTTGATGAGACGGAACTGTTGGCACACTTCGCCCGAGTTTTGGTTACAGTTGGATAGTGGCCGGGTTGGATTGAACCTGAAATCCAACCGGGCCCATGGAACGGAAAAGCTGATATCATTCAGACCGGACGTCAGTTTGACGAACCGTCATTGGCGTTGGTGATCACGTTGAGAAATGGTCCCTATGAGCATGCCCTATGAATATTCGAGGTACATTTGAGATATGGACGGGATTGGTTTGGTCACGAAACCAACCGGGCCCGTGGGATGAAAAAGCTAGTAACTCACAGACCGGGGGTCCGATTGACGCGATGTCTATTGTGTTGAGACCCCTATGACGAGGCGGTCCTTTGAGATACTTATTAGTTGGACATTGAGATACATGGAGTATCAACCTGTAGCTCATGCAGCGGACCCTCCCAGAGACCAGCGTGCGGAGTATGGAGACCGTGTAGCCGACTGAGACCTGACGACTGCTTGACCGACTCGACTTGGAGTGAGTCAACGAGCCCACTGGAAGGAGCACTACTTTCTGAGGTGCAGACACATGGAGGACAGAGCACTACCTGTGTGACAGTGTAGACCCGTAGTACTCGTCCGGAGAGTACCTCAGCAGGCTACTAGGGGGTGTGCACTACTGAGTTTGGGTGACATACCTCGGCGGGAAGCACTACTATGTTTGGGTGGCTGACCCACGGTACTCGACAGGAGGAGTACCTCAGCAGTCTTAGGTTAGTGAGCAGTACCTCAGAGTCGTGACAGGACCACTGTACACTCTAGAGACGGAGCTCTTCAGCATTTAGGGTTTCGATAATGAAAATCCTGGTTTAAGCTGAGACTGTTGACCATTGTGTTTACTGCATGATTGAGATTGGTCACTTGATAACTTAGGTATATGTATGGGAATATACCTGGGTAGTGGTTATCCGTTGATTTCATGATCCTTGTGTTTCCTCATGATTGAGATGGGTTACATGATAACATAGGTATATGTACGGGAATATACCTAAGTAGAGGTTATCTGTTGAGATCTTCCTTGTGGTTATCCTTGTTGGTTTTAGTGAGACCGTGAGGGTCTCGGGGTCCCTACTGAGTATCGTTATACTCACCCCAGCACGGGCTATGCCCGCACCTCATTGTGTTGGTTGCAGACGATGGGCAGTGCTGACGGAGGCCGAGTGTTTGAGGACTGGTCGGTACCCGGAGGTGGACTACACGACGAGTCAGTACCCGGAGGTGGACTACACGACGAGTCAGTACCCGGAGGTGGACTACACGACGAGACGACACATAGAGGAGGTTGACAGACGAGAGCGTGGAGGAGGCTATCTATACCTACCCATCAGGTAGGATCTGTGGTGGACGACCAGGAGCTGCGCTATATGTACCTACCCATCAGGTAGGATCCGAGGAGGACGACCCAGGAGCTACTTCCTTCGTCCAGCTGTTTGTCTTTTTGTTGTTGTACCTTGTTCAGTTGTAGTTGTACTTTCTTTTGGGTTTGTATTCTGGCCCATTTACTTTTCAGCATTTCTTTTGTACTTAGTGTTTTGCTTCCGCTTGTACTCTGTGGTGCTTGTTTTCTTTTATAAAGGCAATGCCTTCTCAGTTATCGGGATTTTCTCCTTTGGTGCTAGTCGCCAGCCCCTGGCCTATAGAAGGCGGGCTTGGGGTAGTCAGGCACGGGCCCCGAGGACGGGTCGTGACAAAAAATTATAATCTATAAATAATGGGAATCAAATTTTCTTTACTCCCATTATTGTTGACAAAATATTTTATTATTGGAGAATTAATTTCATGGGACCCTTTCCAAACACTTGGGATATATTCACATCATTGTAGATTTTGATTATGTCTAAAAATTGGTAGAGGTCATTCCCAACCAGTCCAATTATCATAAAGTTTTTATCATATTCAAGAAGGTACACATCTTATATATATTTTTAATTCATAGTTCTATTTCACATATCGTGGATACCATTTGTACAATTATTCCTTATCAACGCTAATTTTTTTGTGTTTGATTTATCACTATATTTCCACTACCTACCAACCAATAAAAAAATGTGTTTTTGAGTTACAAAATAGAATATTTTGAAGATTAATGGATAATCCATTGATCCCCTAGGAAATAATAGTTTGAGAGACTCTTTTACAATCATTGGAAATATAAAACTACATTCAATACCATATCATTTATGGAACTATATATGATCGATTATAGAAAATCTTTCCATCTACTAATTCAAATAGAACATAAGGCCTTTTAGAAAATCATTAAAATGAACTTTGAAATTTCATAGAATGAAAAAAATAGAAATATAGAGATTAATGTACCTCAAAACATTGGATGGGGTCTTATGAAAATTCAAGGATCAACAATGCATGAGTTCAAGACAACCAATATGGAAATCATAATGTCAAATAGTATGAACTAGAAAATTATTCTCTCCATTTTCAGTCCAAAAACCACATACATTTGAGAATGTTAATTCCCATATGGTCAAGGAGTTATAAAGGGGATCATTTATTCCCTCATTGGGTAGTAGATATTTAACAACCCCTATGTGATTATTTATTCAATGTTAATTTTCATAGGTTCAAATAATTCATTGAATCATTCTATAAACAGGAAATAGAGAATGATTCAATTGATCAAAACTATATTCCCACGAAGGATGATAAATTTAGGGTCCATGTTGACATAAAATAATTAAAAAAATAACCTTCTAAGAGGATATAATTATATTACCTGTATAATGAGTCAGAGTTCAGAGTTTCATATTAAACATGTATGTTGTTTTTTTACATTACTTTTTTTATTTTATTTTTCTAGATAATGTAAACTCGGTATGATTATATTTTTTTCAAATTTAATTATGGTTTATGATTTAGGGGTGGATGGTATTAACATTTTATTAGGAACAAAACAGTTCTTCCTAATGTACAAACACAAACAATCATCATGAATGAGCCTTCTACGGTTAACATTCATATTAATGGATTAAATATGATCAAGAAAAAATTAATCCTTAATAACTTTTTGAGATAATTATGTGATTCTAAATTTCAAATATTATTTGATAACACCCCTCTTCTACCTATACCCCTACAAAATTTTCATATATTTTATCATTAGAGATATTGTTATTCTATGTTGGTGGGGAAATTAAAAATTTATTTATACCTTTATGAAAACAATTAAATTAAAAAATGTTAATAAAAAATCCCCAAAAATGGAAGAAAAATTATTTTTAATCATGAACATGAAAATATAAATTACATACATTAAAACTGAATTTAACATAATTCTTCATTCCTTGATTCTGATTTTAATCTATGTTTATCTTCATGAGGATATATTTTCAAATTTTCTGTTATCTAATGAAATTTTTCACTATTTACATTTTCATACAGTTTATATGAAATTTTATAGGGCATGTTCATTTGATTATGGGGTATTATTTTGTTTTATTTGGTTGAAATAATAAATAGAATTGTAATGTTATAATCTTTTTAACATAGATATTGAATAAAAACTAATACGAAACAATAATAACAATGATAATAATAATACAATTTTGTATAGTCAAATGGATTGACCAAATGCATGGATTTAGGAAGATAGGTATTTTTAATCCATAATTGTATGAACTATGGTTGTGTATTTTATCTATATATGGTTTAACATGATTTTTTTTATTATGATATCTCTATATGATACCAATTTATGTGAGAATAAATTGGATTCTTAAGGTATTTCAGAATGGGAATCATTAGAATATACTTACTATAGGGCTTTACATGAAAAAGTTAAATTTAATTTACCATATAGTTATTGAAAAAAAACAAAAAAAATACTAAAAATGAGAACAATACTAATCATGGGGTAAAAATTTAATAATATATTGTGATTTCTTATTTTAACATTTAATAAAAAAACAACCCCATGTCTATTGTGATTCAGAATACATCATTATGGACAATTGAAATTGGATGATATGTTGCGATGAATTTGAAAAAAGGAATGAACTTCACATTGGTTTATCCTCATGAACCATTCATTTTTATATGATTTTTAAGGGTTCAGATTTTTTTTGACTTATTTTAATGAAAATTGAATAATAATTTTTTTCGAAATATGAAATCAATTTCATAATTTTTAGATACATTTTCCTCATTTTGATAATAACACTATATGTGGATTTGATTATCCACTGGAAATGATAAATTATTTTGATAATAAATAAGTTTAATGCCAGCCATTACTCATACAGTACATGATTAGTTTATTTTAGAAATTCAAAATTACTTCAGATTATGCTGGTTATTATTTCATTAGTTCATATAAACATGGTACAACATTAAACACTTACTCAAACACCCTATGGTATTTATTTTATTTTTCATAAATAATTTTTGGTTTTTCTATTAAATTAGGAATAATTAATATTTTTATAGAACATGCAGATTCAAATTGACAATCCACCACTGTTTACATTCAATACATTTAATGTGGGTCAATGTGAACTCAATTTTAGTATAATAATATCATTCTAGGGGACTTGATTAAAGGAAAATGAAGAGAAATTTATAACTAAATATATATTAAAACTTAAGGAACAATTAACTCAATTGTTTCTAAATATGATTTATGTATTTTTTGAAGTTCCAATTGGAAAAAGTTGGATTTGAGATTTTGGGAATGATTTAGTGGTCATGAATTATAGCCCTACATTAATATCAATATTCCAAACCAAAACTACTACTTGCCTGAAATATTATAGGCTACTATGGGATTCTATATGATTAAATTTATTATTCTACAGACCACTCAAATTCATGAATCTAGATGCACCATTAGACACATATGAAACATGCATCCAGAATAAATCCCATTTTAGGTTGGGGGTGTCAAATTCCACATTCCACAAACATTTTCCAACCCTTGGTTTACCAAAATAATTTGGGACGACAATTAATATTTGTGGATCAACCCATGAATTCCAAAATTCTTTTTTAAGTATGTGGTTATAGGGTTGGAAGAAGGTGGGATTTATATCAATTGTAATTTAATTCATTTGGTTTGTTTTCACGCATTTGTTTTTCATGTGTTAGTATTTCAAATAACAATTGTTTCTTAATATGTTTTCTATGTATTACCTAATTATATACTTATTTATATAACATTTATTCTGTTTCCTCATGAAGTGAAACTATTAACATCATCATTTTTTGAAATTATTCACCCAATGGAAAATTTATAGTTATTTCATAGTTTTCAGTTCTCAATTTCCACTTCACCGAGTCAACGTAAGTCATCCTTTGAATGCACTGCGTCAATAAAGGATAATCATATTAATTTTTGACCTAATTGTGTTAAATGAGGATATATTTGATGTAATTTATTTACCTATAATGGTTTCATAATTTCTATTATTATTTATTTTGAGGATCTAGTTTTCATTATTCATTTTCTTTATTGAATTTTATTTCATCACATTTAATGTGTTAATAAAATACTTTACCTTGGAGTGCTCCGGAAAATAATACACTTATTATTTATGTGATTATGATTTGGATGTGTGGTATTTAAATATTATGTGATAAAGGTAGATTGTTTTGTTCCATGTGTCATCTATGGTTAATGAAATAAAAATAGTAATAAATTAAATTCTCCAAATCTAGCCATATAAATAATTAATGATCAACCCAATTTCATAAAATGGATTAAATTTGGTCTCTCATAGTTGATTTTATCAATTTAAAATCAATCCAATGATTTCAACATCCTATAAAAACAATTTTTGTATTATGTTTCATTAGGTTCTTTTGAGAATATGACAATCCACATCATACTTAGAGCAACCAATTCGTCCCTAAATTCATGGGTTAATTTAGGAGAGAACAGTACCGTTTGTATACTTAAATTCTTGAGAAAATTGGATTGTTTGGAAAGAAATGAGTATGTATAGAAAACATATTGTGTATAATTTTATATGTGGAATAGATATACATTCATAGAGAGAATTGGGTATAGGAATATGTATTCATGGGAAACTATCGGACACAGAATATTTGTTACTTGGATTCATTCCTTTAAATGGGATCATTTCTTATGCAGATTATAATATACAAGGATATTAAGTTATATATGTGATTCCTCACAAATCCAAATATTATCATATTTAGAGAAAAAAATATGTGGGTATGGGAAGTTTTAAACCTCACTCAAACTACATTATTTCCTCTTAATACTTCACAAAAACACTTCAATCCATAGAAATACTCCTACATTAATATTTATGAGTGATAAAAAATTCTCAATCCTCTTAAGAAAATATTTAAAAATTACAAAATAATATCAAAAACAAATCAAGGGTATGGATGAAATTAAATAAATCTCTCTATCACATTAATAATCCATAGGATTCTTCTATCTATATAATTTTCCTATTAATTATATGATTTTACCTGGATAAAAAATATGGATAACATTTTTCAAATAGTTCATGTGACCATATCACACATTAGAGCCTTATAGTTAATTGAATGAAAATTTCCTTCCCTTATCGTTCTCTTGGATTCAAAACACCCGTATTATCCTTAATATACACCATTGTAGACCTAATGTAATAAACTATCCCAACCATCCAAACCATTGAACTATTTACTTGATTGTCAAAGAGATCATAGCATGAAACTCTCATCCTTAAAAGTTTATGATATTTAGTTGTTCTAAAATGGACTAATGTGGGGTATTCATTGCATATTGCATCAATCATGTATAATATGTTTCCCTTATTTGAGATTGTGCCACTATTTTTCAGGAATGAATGTTTGTTTTGTGATTCATCACTACTATAAATAGAAAAATTAACCATTATACATATGGATTTCATTTGATTGGATCTCAGTTACAGATGGGTCAAACCCTCCATGTTTAATCCCTCTACCACAACCCAATATACTATTTTAAGAACACTATCCATTCATGGGGTAAATATTTTAAAGAATATATAAATCAACTTCATGGTTTCATTTCACTCTTCTACACCCAAATATTTTAATAGAATAATAGTTTAGTTTTATTCAATAATGAAAACATAAATTTTATTAAATACAAAATTATTCAATTACAAATTTATATTCCATAATTATTTTCATTATCGAAGAAAACCCACCTTATTTTCATTACATGATTTATCCAGGGGCGACTATTGTTGAATATTTTCCATAATGGGGATTAATTCCACCATTTCACCCTATATATTTCTCCAAAATATATATTTTCAATTTATAGATATATGATGTTTTATATCATAATATCTCTTGAATGGTTATAATTAAATTTTAAATAATCTCCTCTTTAATTTGATTATATAAAGGGATAAAAATAAATCATAAATATAATTCCACATGTTTGTGCACAAAATATATAATGTGTTCTATAATTTTTCCCCATTACAAAATATTCTCATGTATTTCCAATATTTTGGTTGGTCAATAATTTCAATCATTTGGAATCATATAGCAGTTGAATTGATCCACAATTCTGTAGATAGATACCTCATCATCCTGACTCTACTAGACATGGTCGTCACATCCCAAATCCCTTGATGATAGAAATATCGGACCTCTTGTGGTATATCGTGTAGTTAAAGATGTTGGGGTATCATAGAAATATACGATCCTCATGATTATGAACAACATCAACTATTCATTCAAGATGATCTTTATGATCCAAGCATGAAGGCTCTAGGATGTTTTCAAGGAAGATAATATTGGATTACAGGATGATCAGATGGTGCTTGAGGCCATCCATTATGTTGTCATGCCAAATATGATAGCCATTCTCACTGTCAAGGAATGTGCAATTTAATATTGGACACCATCAAGACCATTCTATCTTCATTTATATAATATTAAATTCCAATGTTCAAAATGTCAACAATGAGTACAATGGAAATTATATTTACTATTGTGAATTAGTGGATGAATTCATAATGAAGCTTATTGAGTTGGTCAACAAACTCACAATCCTCTATGATCCTGATACTCAAGAAAATTTCATTGAGAGGTACCTGTGTGTTTCCCTATCTAGGTTCACCAAATTTATATTTCAATTGATACACTTCTTGTTATATTGAAGCTCTATTTGGATGAGATAATAGGGAGTATATAAGTTTTGTAGGAATGTTTTTAGATAAAAATAACTTCCAAAAATGGATTGAAACTTAATATCTTCAATTAGTAGTTTGTTGGATTGATGAAGGGGTTCCAGAATATTGATGGACCCGTCAACAAACTCATGTCCTACAACCGGTTTCTCGGAAAAACATGCTGAAAGGATGACAAAAAATGGTACAATTGTAATGTGTTACTTGGGATCTAGTTACACCAACGATATCTCAAGACATTAATTTCCCTATTGGTCAACAAGGTCAATGGAACAATGATTTATATTGAAAGAGGATACTAGCTATGTCCAATCTAATATAGATTGATGATAATGAACCCTCACTCCAGATGAATTTGGTGTGAATCATGGTTCAACCTCACCAATTCCATGATCTACAGCTCCCAATTCACTACCATCATAATGTATTCCACCATGGCTAGTCGAGGTGATTTTCATTGCAAAATACGGTCACAATGAGGTTCTTGAAGATGTATTATGGTACATCGACCCCAGTTCCACAAACCACATGTACTGCTCTTGGGGTGTCTTTTTCGAGGATGAATAAGGGTTCCCTAACATCAACATGTTTGGTCAATGATCTGTGGTGAATAAATAGGGGTGAAGGATGATCTGATATTCCTACATGGCCGGTAAGCACCATGTGGCCACAATAGTATACTTCATCCTAAGGACCACCACCTAAACCATCATAATGAATCATATTCACTAAAATGGGTTTCAAATACTAATTAATATATTTTTAAGATGAATCATGAATTGATATAGCACATATTGTACTAGTCAAAATATTTCCACGATTAGTGGAATAATATATGAGTCGACAACGTAAAACCTACATGATTATTTGAGAGGTTTTCAAGTGTGGAATGGATCTTTTATATGGGTTATGAGCACCTGAATTTCAAGGCTATGTAAAAGATCTCTCAACATGATATGGTGCATGGAACTCTGTGGATTTATTATGTGAATTAAGTCTATGATAGCATCCCCCCTAGGATTTTTTACCATAGATATTCAAGATTCACACAATGTAATTCTTCATACATTTCCAAAGTGTCCCCAACCGGATGATCACACGTACAACACCATTTATGATATTCTACATTATACTGATAATGAATGAAATGATCTTCTACATGTTTCTCAATATACATGTCATAGAATTATAATTTCTCAGGGTAGGAAGACTCATTCTGGACATTATGGTGATATAAATAGTGCGCAAACAGAAGTTTATCTATACAGGTCATAGTGATGAGTTTACATTAGTACAATTTTGTTTTTACAAATTCATGAGTTGAATAAAATAGAAACACACAACACCATATTCACAACAGGAAAATGAGGTTTTCAAACAATGGAACCACAAATTGTTGTCAAAGGATCTATGATTTTTTAAGGAAAATGGCCTTATTTGGATGTTGTAGGGTAAGGCCATCCCCACTTCCATATTAATACCCAATATAGAGATTACAAGAAGACATGATCAGATGATGTTGTATGAAAACTGAAATAGAAGAAGGCCAATGTTTCTGTTTATCTACACCATTGGTTTCATTTCACATGTCACGATCCCAAAAGATCACCTGTATAAGTTGAATGAAGGTTATAAACTAATTAAATTCCCCTGGTATAACTTGGGGTTATATAATATGACATGTTCGACCCTATCAGCAGAAACATTCATGTAACACACAATGTACTCTTTTACAAGGCCGGTCAGTGGGATTGGATTTCTCATGATGAACACGGTGTGATGAGTAGTTAGGATTCATTAACAATCGAAAACAAAATGACACATATAACATGTATATCGACATTGAAAACATTATCATGTTGAAAGCACCAACTATATATTCATTCTATGATATCTTCTCTGGTGAGTTACACTTCACAATAACAGACTAGGAAAAGTCATTTGTAGAAGAAAAAGAACATTTGTAATTTAAAAATTCAATCTACCCGGGGTAGCTGAAGAAATATATAACTAATGAAGCACGGGAGAATGATATGATTTCATTTTGTAAAGGGTTTTACATGAATATCCCATGAAAATCTCCATTAATGAGAGGGAAAACGAATTCCATTAGAGGAACAACAATATGTTATCATCTTCTATGGCCAATACTACCGACGCCCTATCTTCCATTAATACACGCCTTCATTCTACATTCATTATAGAGAATTTTAGGGCATGTGATGAGAGGGACTTGAGGGATGAATAGTTTTTACTCATTATAATTATGTAAATTTAGTGTTCTATGTCATCATATTTGTGAAAAAATATACTCATCATTGAATCTTGGGGTACATTACAAAACATTATGGGGTGATTGTTGAAAAATTCAATAATAGGAATTAATTCCACTATTATTTTTTCACCTTATAATTATTTAATCCAAATATAAGTATTCAATTTAGGTATCAATGCAGTTTTAACTCATAAGGATTTTTCTATAATTTTAATTATATTTTAAATACAACATGACTTTCTGTGTGTTTATAATGCAATTAAAACCATTCCAGAAAGTGTCTCACTTAGTGGTTCACAAATAATATATTATGTTTTGTCATAATCAATCCTCCTTCCTCGAAATTCCATTATATTTCATGGGTGTTGATTGTTTTTAATTTCAATACATTTTCACATCTCACACTTAATTATATTGAAGCACATTCATTTTTTAAGAAAACGGTCACACTGCACATGAAATATTCAATGACACCTAATCTAAGCCCCTTATGCCAGTATAATTCCTCCCAGTCACATCCCTGAAGAACGTATACACACTAAATATTATAAAAATGTGATATAAAATGCAATACCTACATTTATGCTACATGGAAACACACATGTTGTGGTCCCCATCATTAGTTCTTCTTCTGGTATATGCTCAACTCTAGGACTCGATGATAAAAATAAAAATGTTTCTATTAGGATTTCACCTATTAATACAATTAAATAAATTTCTAAACCACTGATGTTTTACATTTTGTTGTCCAATTAAATTATACATTTCAATGACATCATTTCATCCTTGAATCAATTACTTTGAAGTATCAAATACAATTAAAATCCCTCATCACATGATAACTAATCCATGACATAAAGGATAGTTGATCATTCATTGTGGGATAACATTAAAAGGCCAACCATTACACTTAGGCCCATTATAAAATATTTTATTTTTCATCTTATCACTTTATTTATTTTCATTACGGTTATTACCATATCAAACAATTTTTATCATATCTTATCACTTTCCACCATCATAGAAAGCCATTGAAGAAAAAAGGAAATAGAGGAGACGTCGACATCCTTCGAATAATCCACTCTAAGACACTAATATATTGTCTAGGATTATTATTAAGTAACCATATGGGTATAACTCAACTAAAAAAACCTATATGTGTAGACACAAGGAGGATTTGGACAATTTTAAACTTGTAGGTTTTTAATTTTCATATTTTCATATTGTTAATGTTTATTTTGAAGAGGATACCTAGGGAAATAAATGGGGGAGTCATATATTTTCGTTCGGTTTTATTCCCATTAAACTATTTATCTAGTTTTTTTAGGCTACACAGAGGTTTTTTTAGATTTTTTTTAGAGTGGGTTACATTGATTTAATTGTGTATTTTTAAAATATTTTGTGGCTAACTATATTGTACAAACATGAAAAGAAATGTAATTTATAATTTTATATTTATTTTATCTAACTTCTAAACCCTTATAATTTTTTTTTTCAATTTTAAGTTTTTCAACGACACTTGGTCTTAACATACTCATACAAGGGGACTTCAAATCTATTTGGTGGGTTTTATTTATAAATTCCTTGCATTATAAACTTATTGTAAAATAAATTCAAATCAAATTGGTATATTTATATCCTTTTAAAATGTACAATTCATTTTTAAGATGATTATTTATATTTAATTAAAAAATAAAATAATATATTGTTCTTAAGAAACCCGGATATTTTTCCGCCACTCTGATCATATTCCAAAATGAATTGATACTAGAATTTTCAAATATCATCCATTTTCATTACATGTAGGTATTTCATATTAAAACAAATTTTTTTTCTAGATATATATTTTATTCATACCCAAAATAGTGAGCTATAGAACCTTGGTTGAACACCAGATATTACACTAAATAAAGATTCAGGGAAATGAAATTGTTTAAAAAACATAATTCTATTGAGTCCTCCATAGCACATTATCATATTATAAGATTCAATTTGTTAAAATATCAACCTCATGGAAACTATTTTTTCTATTTCAACCACTATTATAATCAATCATTAACATTATACTCCTACTATCAAACACACAATTTATATTATTTTCCATTACTTATGTTTTCCTCATTTTTTTCATCCATTTTATTCATTCACTAATTTAGTATACACATTCATCTACCATTGCATAGAAATATTTCTTATTTCAACAGTAACTATAGGTTCATCATGTTTCTTAAACCTTTTCAATCATAAAACCCCCACACCCGAATATCCGTCAGTGATAATAATTATAAAAATAAATAAAAATATTCATAATTTCCATTATTTGTGGAAAAATCGTTTCTCACCACTACAGTTGTTTTTAAAAAATTATTAATAAGTGTTTCATAAACATTATATTTTTCTAGAAAATTTGAGGTGGTAAATTTTTTTAAATATCTTTAGGTGAGGTTATGAGAATATTTTAATGTATTATTGTATTTTTAAAAAACACATAACAATTTATTTCAAAAACAATAAATATACCATAAAAGATATAAAATGGATTCAAATATTTTTTATCTTTTAAAATACATGAAAACGTTTTCATTATTATTTAGACGATTTAAATAATTTTTTTCAAAAAATTAAAATCGCTACTATTGGAATGTGTTTCTAAATAGTTATGATACCAATTTCTTCATCTTTGTATACCCCTATAGAATCATGAGAATATTCCATCATACACAATAATCTAAAATAGAGTCTATACATAAAAATATATAATCCTATATATAATCTATATACTGAGAATATTCTCAATCTATATAGATATATGATGACCGCATGTGTTTCTTTATTTGAAATTTTTACTACACAACTCCCAAAATAAAAAGGATAAAGAAATCATGTGTATGAAACCCAAATTAATTTCAATAACATAATGATACTCTAGTTAACAACTATATCAAATTAATCAATGAAAAATATATGATTTTATATCAATTAGGAGTAGAATAAAATAATTGTTCATTCTCTATGGATCTTATTATAATGTTTCTGTGAATTTTTACTACTTGTTCCGAGGGAAATAAATAAACAACAATTTTCAAACACCATTTCATTATTCACATTAAGAACATAGATCGGTCTATTGAATGTGGATATAGATGACATACATTGTATTTAATGACTATAATGAGAAGTTAAATTTTATTTTCAAGAAATCTGATAGGATTTGGAACATAAAAACTAGAAAATACTATGAAACATAAGTATTTATGCATCATTGGATTCTATAACCCTATATATTGATAAATTTTTATAGTTTGAAAGAATCATTATTCTGTATTACAATATTTACAAAGCACAATAAATAGGGAAAGTCCTATATATCATCAAATTCATGCTTCTCCTTTTCCTTCACATATTAAAAGTCATATTTCTTCAATAATACAAAAAATATTTCGACCTTTAGTCTTACTACAACCTCATAGGCCAATAAATATCCAAATATATTCACTAAAAATCTAATATACATCGATAATATAATAGTTTGTATTCAACTAGTTAGTATCCTATTTTGATCGATCAAAATAGGATATCATTAACAACTAGGAAAAAAACAACTCACCCATAGTGAATATGAGCATCAGTATTAGCTTACTCAACTTAAATAATATTTACACATCTAGTATTTTATATATATTCTTGGATAAAGCGTTCATGTTGAATCGATTAATTATTTTGATATAATTTCAACATTAATATAAATTAAAATAAAAAATTACACTCTTACCAAATTAAATAACAAATTATATACAGTTTGATTTCCTTTTTTTGGTGTGTATGTTGTTCAAATACCAATTTCAACAAATGCAAAAAATATACATTTAAATATGTAAAAAATCATGTAATAATCCCCCTAAAATATAACTATAATTTACATAATCATGCTTGTATAAAAATTTAATCAAATTTTTTGATTAGTAAATTCATATTTTAATCTACTAATACTGGCTACTCTTCCTCTAAATTAATAATGTGTATAATATTTATATATTTCCAATAAAATTGATTTTAATCTTATGTATTCTCCATTATATTTCAAAAATGAGACATGTTATCTAATGACTGTTATATATAGTCATTATTCATATTAATGCAACTAACTCATGGGAAAAGAATCACTTAAGTATCCCCAACATTTTACATTTTCTTTTACTTGATCCCCATTAGTCTTATGTAAAAATATTGTTTATCTATATTTATTTGAGGATATAAAAATTATTTTAAGAGTTTTTCCTTATTAAACATAGGTATTAGTAAAGGAGACCATTATCTAGAACATTGAGGCCCCTATAGGAATTTTCCAATTATCTGTGATTACAACATCGGTACCCTTACATATACTGGGTGAATCAGTGAAAAAACAAAAATTTTATACCCATCATTTCTATTTTACGATTACATGTCTTCCTAAAAAGATAACATATTTGTAAATTTTCACCCACCAGTATAATGAATTTAGCATGTTTCAACTATGGACTAGTAATAAAGTCCAAAACATATAATTTTACTTTCTTTTCTTTTTTTTAGTGATCTTTTCCTTGAAATTTTTATTTTTTGATATTGGAATTTCAGTTTAAATATTTAAGATATTTTTTCTACTCTAATTTAGTAGATTTTTCTAGTAGTTCATCCATTTAAAAAATCGTACTTTGTTTAGGGATAATTTTAAGAGGGTTTGACTCCAATTATTTTGGTTATTAAGCCAATATGTCTCAATCCCTCTTGTAAAGAATATTTTATAAAAACTGTAAGTGGAAATTATACCAAACAACCCAAAAAATAATGATTTATATCCCACATATATTAAATTTCAAAAATGAAATTAGTAGGAGGGGGAAATTTTTTGAAATGAAACATCAGCTAATCAATATCATGAAACCATATTTAAATTGGAAGAAATTAAAAAAAATTCAAAAAATTATATCTCATAAATCTAATCAACATGTGAGTCATGATTATTGTTAAAACAATGTATAAATACTTAGGGTAAAATAATTATTATGTGGGATGTATGGGGACATTGATTTTATCATTTAAAACAATTAAATCAATGAAAAAACATATTAAAATGCTACATTCTCATATTTAGTGTGTATACAATAAAAAATTATTTGCAATTTTTAAAATCAAAACACCCAAATATATTAACAATTGATAATGTGTTGATATGTATACTACGAAAATTTCTTCCATAAATATAAGTGGACATCAATATCTCTATCAAAACAAAATAGTACCATCTATTTTTCAAAGAACATGAAAATTGATGATGCAAAATATTTCAAACAAAATATATCAAAAAACAGATTAAATAGAATCAAAAAATGTTGAGGTTGATTGATAAATTGAAAAAAATGATGCTATGATACTAAATTTAGTGTTCAAAATTGGTCAGTGTGCTAGAAACGTAACTTCTGTGGACAAAGAGAATTTAAATAGAACCTATGAAATCAACCATTTGAAGAATGTGTTGGTTATAAACTATAAAATATGCATTAAAACTCACGAAAACATTAAGGAAAACCTCAGGATAAAAATACAGTTATAAAATGGATAATTGTGTAAATAATTGATGTCTAATATGGACAACATGATTAATGGTGACAAGAAATCAATTTACTTTCATAAAAAATAAAATGAACATCACATGGAATGGAAATTCAAATAAGATTATAATAAATGAGTATGATTGTGAGGGAACACCAATTGTTTGAAAACCCCTTCCCCACCCATCCAATTCAATGAAATAATAAAAAAAATATCTGTGAACCTAAACATCATAATTTTACATGGTTTTGTTGAAATGGTTAATGTGAACATTAGATTCATAGAAACATTGGATCGAACTTAATCAATCAAAAAATAATGATAAATATTATTTAGAATAATATTGATTTGGAGGAATTTTCAGAATTAAATTAATAGGAATTTTTTATGTTATTATAATATATAATCTCTAATATACATTATGATCAGGGAAGTTTTAATCAAAACAAGGGAATTATGAAATAATTTTATACTTGTTTTATATATAATAGTGGTGGGAAAATAAATATCATTCAATTATCATTATTACCAAAATTGATATTTTTGATCATTCTAACCAATAATTTGTTCACATAAACATTCTTATAGGAATATTTATCAACCCATTAGGAGATATGATGATCTCTTTGATGGAGTAGGATTGTTTTTTCCTCCATTATATTTCCGAATCCTTGATTTGTAGTTTGATAATTATGTGGATATCAATCATGATGTGCTTTTCATAGATACATGGGAGGTTGTGATAAATGAATATCAATGAATATTACTCATTAGTTTTAGTGACAAAAATATATAGATTAATGATTTAAAAAAGTATTGAGAACTAACACATGATGAAAAATAATAAATTATATATTTTTTAGTTATACAGGTACACTGATGATTTTCATTGTGTATTTTATGAGATCATTGAGTAATTTACATGTGAACACATCATTAAGACAGATATGGGAGAGGATATTCATTCAAATCCCAATTAGTATATCATTGTTGAATATGCGTTTTCTAGAATACATTTACACCACATGCCACACATTTCCAATCATGGTCTTCCTAAGAGTAGAGTTATTATATAATAACAATGATCATTGTTTGTGGAGCATAATGCTTTCGTAACATACTTAAATTTTTTTTTCGGGGACACACATCTAGTCATAATGTATTAAATGTTAGAAAAGCTTCATGATGAGTTTATTATTTTGGTTTTTAGTGCGTATTGAACTCCAATATCTTCCTACCTAGATGATACCTACATAATTATTCCATATTATTACATGAATCACATTCCCATAGATTATGTACATAATCCCATAGTGTAGAGTCAAGGGAGACTCAACCCCAACAAAAAATAGGTAATAAAAGAGGAGGTAATAAATATATTTGACACTATAATAATATAGTAGATATTTTTTATCATATTGTTTTTTTGGTCTGATTATTAACAATAGGAAAGGTTTTATGGTGTTTGCTAATTAAAATATTGAGTTGTTCCCCACTACAAAAGGGACACAATTTAGTTATTATTATGTTTATATAACGTTAGTCCACACATCATGAAACACCATTTCTTATGATATTTTTAGATCAAATTTATTAGAGAGGGTTGCATGATATTATTTTTAAAACTTCATTATTTAGTCTTGTGGTTACAACCATATCCTAAAAATGATTGAGGACCAAGATAAGATCACTTTTAAAAGCCGACTTGGTATATTTTGTTATATATAGTTTCACTTTGGATTTTGTGGATTACCAAAAACCTTATTAAATTGTATAATTGATCTTTTATTGATATGACTGCTAGAATATAAGACATATTCATAGAGAATATTTTAATTATATGAGACGCTTTGGGGTATTTCTTTGAGAATTTCAGTCATGCTTTGTTAAAGATATAAGAATTAATCCCTGTACCTAATTATGAAAAATCCCGAATTATTTTCAATAAGGGCATTTATCTTGATCAAAAAACCTCTAAAATTTGGATTTAAATAAAATAAATATCCTAGGTTTCATCTAAAAATTACCTCTACCATATTCTATTGAATTGATTACAAATTTACTTGGACATTCCAAATTCATTTGGATGCTGATATAAATCCCGATAATCATCAGATAGTTGTGTTCTTTGATTATGAAAGATGAAAATTCAATTTTAGAAAACAAATTCTATAATACATTAATATATTTTAAGCTGTTATAAAGACCCCAAATTGGTTTTTCCATTTCTGAGATAATGTGTAGTGCTAGTGAGATTGTGGTTGGGTTTGTGCTTAGGTAAAATAATGAGTTAAATAATTATATTTTGAACTATTATATGTGGTTTTTCAATTAGTATCAATGAAAAAACTAAAAAATAACTCTTATTATGATTTTTTCCATCAAAAATTTCTGATTGTACATTGTTTGATCTTAGTCCATTTTTTCCATTAAATATACTACATTGATGATAATATTAGAAAAAATATTGGCTATGAAAATGGTAACTAGTTGAATCGTTTTTCAATAAGTGTTTTAAATTGAAATATTGGATTAAAAAGTTTTCAAAATTAGCTTTTCATACACTTTTTTGGAGTTCCATCCTTAATAATACTTACCTGAGAGAGATAAATTATTCATTTATATATTAAAATATCCTCATGATCACATCAAAATAGAACATTAAATTGATAATTTTTTTTAGTTATTCATATTATATAGTAATACCTTTTGGTTTCAATCTTAACTAGAAGAAGAATTTTTTTTCATAGGATAAACATATATTATTGGGTGTCCCTATTATTTTGAAATATTTTTGTGGCATGGTGAGTTGGACTACAATTGGTGTACTGATAATACCCATTCACAAGAGTTGTCAATTCGCACCATGGGGAAGACACAATTACTATGAGTAGACCTAAAAAATGGTTATTTTATTTATTATATACATCCTCTCTTTGTTTTAATATTATATGTTATTTTTTAGATTTAATAATTTAAAATGATTTTCATCATATGGATGATGATTGAGATTCCATAGCAGTTCATGCTAAATGGTAGTATTTTTAATGTTTTTGGTCTATATTTCATGGGAACATTCCATCCCACATATGTAAATGATTATACCATAAAGATGGTGGTTTATTTATTAGTTTTTAGGAGGTGTTTAACAATCTAAAAATCAAGAATTTATTCGTAAAATTGATCATGTTTAATATTTATTCATGGTTGGATGTGAAAAAGTATTTTATCGATGAGAGTAGTTTCCAATTCCATCATTTATAATTCAAAACCATAATAGGTAAATATTATATTTACTATTATGATCTATATGTGATGGAGGAAAAAATGACAAGCCACTTTTTTAACAACTTCATGGTGAACTTGTATCAATCATTCTAAAAAAACTTTTCTCACTTCCATATTAGTTGGGTTATAGGGTCCAATAATCATGGAAAATTTCACACAAATAAATGATATTACCAAGATTATCCAATGAATCTATGTATTTGGTTCATTGAGGTTGTCATCAACCATCCATCAATTACTTTTTTATTTTATGGTTCTATAGATATCCCATTTCTTGATATAATATTTCCCAAGAATGAGAATTCCTTCAACTAGAACTTTTATTTTCATATCATTTAATATAGATACTTCTTTTGTAATGCCTTTATAAAATTTCATATATTTTCCTTACAATCCTACATACATTCAGAGTATATTAAATTATCTTCTATAAAGAATGACATAAATTTTATTGAGGTAGTCTCAAAAGACACTATTCGTCATGTCCATGAATATTTCATGAGAAATGGTGAGTCTTGATGACATTAGAATGATGTCATAGTGTCTTAAATTAAATAGAAAGAAGGAATGAGGTTATCCTCCATCACCCTTATTTGATAATACCAGGGACGAAAATCCACCATGGATATGTATTATGTTTCATATAGATGATAAAACAAATTAACCCACAACAGATCGGAAATTTTTTTTATTCGGGATATTTTTTGATAACATGATAGTTAATTAAAATTCACATTGACCCCTCCTACTTCTTAATAAAGAGGACTGGTATAAACCATTGTTAAGCACATGGTTATATAAACCCTTTATATAGATTTTATTGATGTTATTTCTTCATCTCCTCGAGTTCCACAATAACTATTCTATATATAAAATTCTGTAATTGTAATACACATGGTATTAGCTAGACTGAAAACTCAACATCTCATATATTTGGAAGACTAAAATATAATTCCAGGAACACATCAGTATATTCCCTCAAAATGGGAATGATGTAAATGATTATATTTTCATTATACTAAATAATTTGATCAAGATATGATTTATCATTAAGAAATAAAATACATGATAGAATTGTTAGTGCCAAAAAAATATTCATCATCCTTATTTAACTTGTAGTGAATCTATAGATGACTCACAAAATGAATATTGATTTTTATTTCGTGGAAACTTATGTTAAATTTATATAAAGAAATCCAATACATGACAATACTTTTCTAAAAATATATTAAAGGGAGTATTAGAATGTTCTATTCGATTTTCAGAAAAAAATGGTTATGGATATGTTATATACATTGGATGAAATAATTTACTCATTCTCCATTTTTCACCATGATTTCTACTTCCCTTAAAATTATGTTATTTGAATAGGTGTACAAATTATTCCTAATATAAATTGTTGTGAATAACTAGAATTAAAATTTATGATCTCAATTGAATAGTGAACAACTTGTATACATATCTCTACTTAATTTTTTGTATCCTCCATAGAAGTTGTGAAGGAATAAGATCCCATTTTATTCCATGGACATTTTTGATATTGATTTTATGTGACAACCCTTTTTATAGCATTGTATTTTTTTGAAGTCTCCAAGATTCTCTCTATTGAAACATTTGATCATAAGATTATGTTAGGCTATATCACTCCCTTATTCAATTCCATTGATGTTTTTCTCTTATCGGTAATCTATTTCTAAGTGCCCCTCCTTTCACCACCAAAATCATTTCCTCATCTACCCATAATAAATTTATTGGGTTCTTATTTCAAAACTTTTTACATGGGGGATATTGAAAATTCAAAAAATAATTACATTTTCTAATACAACCACAATAATGATTCTCTAGATCAAGATTATATTCCTTATTATTAAATTAACATTTTCAAATATCAATTTTTATTACATGGGAACACTGTAAAATTTACCCAAATCTATAAAATTCTCAAGTCAAAATGTGTTTTTATAGGCTCTGTTTTATCTCACCAATAAAGTGGCCAAAATTGAATTTGGTGGTAAATAAAAATATAGAAACTATTTAGAAATTCTTCTGAAATTTTCCTCAAACACCATGATGGATTCATCATTTATTTTATTAAAGTAATGGAAATCCATTTTCAAATAATATCAGATATTTTTAGGAAGGTATTTTTCCAAAAAAAATCTAGAATTCCTCCTTCCCATCACTTCAATATAAGTATCCTGATTTATATTCTTGATCAATTTCCACAACATATTTTAATCTACCTACATATTAAAAACAACTGTTAAAACCATCACATTCTGTAAACATAGAAGGATGTATAATACATTCTCAATGGAGTATATCCATTGTGCTGTGATTATGATTTTAGATGAACCATTCAAATACGATGTCATTTGACACATAAAGGACTCAGTTTTATATTGATGTCTTAAAGTGGGACTTCAGTGTTTATCTTGACTCAATTATCAATTCAAAACATGATTCGTCTTAGAAATGATCATCACAAAACCCGTGATTCCAACTCCCATCATTTTTGGCACCTTGGTACGGAAGTCACCAAATATAATGTCACATTGGTGGGAAACTTGGTTCTTTATATTTATATAAATTGTATAGAATGATAGAAAATTAGTTTTGATTATTTTTATACTACTAAAAAAATTAATTAAAATCCAATTAAATTAAATTTATATCATAAAAATGATAATTATTCGTTAACTTTTTAATTTATATTTGTCAATCTGTGTAATAAATAATATATTTCTAACATAATATTTGATGAGAATTTTTATTCCTATATTAATGGTTAGTTTGTAGATCATGAATTTAATAAATAATATCCCTCTAGAGTGTCATTAATCGTGTGAAACAACTTCACTTGACATGCATCTGTTCCTGACTAGGACTATATTAGTGAGGTATTTATATTTTTTATCCCTTGGTACATCTATTCGAGATCAAAATCGACTGGTAGTATCTATTCATTGATGTATGTTCCAGGAAAAAAATAATCTATAATTTGCAAAAATATAGGGTAGTTATCATATGTTCAGTATTATCACAATGTATTTCCATAGAGTTTTCAAATCCTAATCCAAAATAATATCACAATTTCGATTCATACCAACTATGACCACCCTTATCATTATAACTCATTAATTAATTAATTATTACATAAATGTAAAAAAAATTAAAACCTGGAGGAATTATAAGTATATTTTCTATTTTTAATTAGGTACATTTTTAAAAAAAATAAATTTGGGGGTAAATCATTATTGTTAGAATGACCATTAATAGTTTTGTAATATTTGATCATTCTTAAAACATCATTTCCTAACATTAGAAGATACAGATAAAAATGGCGAGTTATAAAGGCATGTAAGGGAGAACGAAAAGCATAACATCAATATGTTATTCGATGTATAAAAATTGGTATATCGCTGGGACCTAGAATGGGTGGGAATCATAATATTGAACAACATGTAATTGTATACCATGATAACATAGCGACAACATGGAAATGTGGTAACAAAATTACACATGGCCTCATAAGAACAAACAAAGGCTGGCCCAAAATATTACAAAACATAATATTTATATGATAACCCCCTCATTCCAAATAATTCAAATTCATTGGAATTCTATCTGGGATCAACCCTCGTATATTCTATAGCTATCTCTCCTAAAACAATATTGGAACCCAAATCATAATTATATCCTGCACATTCATAAGCATGGAACATATATCTAATGAAAAAAACATATTTTTTCACATTTAATACAACAATTAAGGATTGTGGGTTACATAAATGGAATTACCCAATATAATAATTATTGGTATTTAAAGATGAATACCATTAGTAAAAAAGAGTAATGGTATTCATAACAAATAGGTTTGGAATTGAAAAATAGCACTGAAAATATATCATCATAATGACACTACACAAAGGTTCATAAAATGATTTATGGAGTTAAAAAGTTGTCATTCATCATTTTTAAATTAAATGGGAGTAATATGTATGTAGAGAATCCAATTCAATCATTATTAATTTAATATAAAATGAAAAAAAGCATTATTATTTTTGAATAACGAGTATAATGAGAGGATTTCGTATTCTAACGACTTAGGTAAACAATGTAATGAGAGAATATAAATCACCAATTATTAATAAGAAATAAAATAGAGGGTACATGGTTATTTTTAAGGTCAGTAAAACATAACCAAATTAGATTAAAAAGGAAAAATATAATGAATGTTCATGAATTGAAAAGATGAGTGGGAGGACCCTCACTTTTGGTTTGGAAAATCATAGAATAATTTTTAGAGTATAATGGGTGTACAATAAGGTTCATGGGATGGATCAATTAGAGGTAATTGGGTAAATTAAAACACGGAGAAAAAAAAGTACTGTGGATGTAGAATAAAATACCCAAATAAGGAAAAAATGGATATTTAGAGGCACCCCACAAATGATTATCTTCAATAAAAAGAAGAGTGAGAGATATAATACCTTGAGTGTGTGATTATAAAATACTGTGAGTATATTATTTAGATATTTGGGAACCATTGGAAGACTCTATAGTAGGTATCTATGATTAAGAACGTGATTTATGGTTTTTTAGAGATGTGTAATGAGATATTTGGTTGGTTTATATAGAAAAAGAGAGGAGAGTTATTTATTATTTTTAAATCATTGATTTTGGGATCTATATAATATGTAGTCAATAAGAGAAATACCAAAATGATTTATTCCCATGGATTATAAAATTCATTTTTGGTTTTCAAATTTTATTAGTTCCAAGGACCAAAATATTAAATTATTACACTTGGTGATGTTTTACTGATCCATGTTCTAAAATAAATAATTTTAAAACCTTATCAGTTATAATAATTTTTTGAGGATTCATAAAGGATTTATAAAATAAATCAACTATCCTAAAAAACATTCTAATTATAAAGATAATGTTTATATTATCCAGATATGTTTCTTAATAGGTGAATTTAATATTCCCCATTAAGATTTTTCATTTATCGAAATATGTTTTGTTTTTTACAATAACTATTTTTAAACCCTTAAAAATTATTTTTGCCTCTACAAAATTATATTATAATATATACATAGTTAATATTATTTAATAATAATATTTATTATAATTAATTTTATTTCAAAATTTTATTAATTTATATAATGTAATGCCTTGATTAATATTTAATATTAACGGAATATTTAATTTTAGTTCAATAGAATCAAAATAAAAATTAGTTATAAAATAAAAAAACACAAATAAAATATAACCACTATATTATAGTAATTAAAATATAAATATTCATATTATTTTCTTCTTGACAATTATATTTTTATTAAACCATAAAATGGATTGAGTGTATGGTGCGTTATGGTAAGAATTTTATGGGATGGTTTGGTGTACATAGTTTGGGATGTGATCTCAATGAGCTTGAACTTTTCCCATAAATGTATTTAATAGTGATATAGTTGTTGAATATCTCATTGGTATTGGTTTCAATAAATTCACAGTGATGTTATCTACCTTGGATGCTCAGATAAATGGGTACCATATTGTATAATCCTACTAGTTGGGGCTATCACATATTTTGTATGTGTCAATTAGATTGGTCAAAACACTTTATTTATTCTAATAATATCATCACTATTCAATGTCTATATTGTAAATGGTAATATTTCTTATTAGTTATCAAAATCGGAATGGTTATAGTAAATTCATGGAATTTAATGTTCTTTCTATAACCATAATACACAATAACACATTTATATTATTCCCGAAGGGAATTTTATTAATAAAGTATTGGGTCATTACAATATTCCATCCTCTAGATCTTTTTTTATAAAATTTATATTTCACAAACTAAAAGAGAGGAGGGTAAAATTGATTCATCTAGTGATCTAGTTCCCACATTGCTTCATTAGACTTTTGGTTTATCTTTATCTCATTGACCATGTTAATTTTTTTTGTTATATCAGTGTTTGTAGGATATATGACTTTAATATTCTTATCCTCATATAAAAGATAATTATATAAAGTTAAAACATATATATTTAGTACATATAAAGGTCAAGGAAAAATCGTCCTCAAGAGAGATACATGGAACTCATGTTTTTCAAGAGATAGTTTATCTAGGAGTGCTATTTTATATTCCACCACTACGATGAGATCATGGATATCAAAATGACTGATGTATCATAGACTATGATTTACCTTCTTCCCAAATTTCAATACATTCTTCCATAGATATATGTAGTGGAATAAATTTCCTACAATATCAAAAACCATGTATCATTGATTATTATCATCATAGATCTTCATTTTACTTTGAGTACCCCTAACATGTTACCGAATGATGTTTTCCTTTTGAACCATTTCCTCATCCATTTCAGGACTTAGTAGTTGGTGTTCCCCAACATCATCCAAAAATATATGTGTTAAGAATCACTTTATATAAGGTCCCTCATATGGGGCTATTTGGATTCTTGAGTGTATTATTTTTTTATAATAACATGACGAGATGAATATGTTAATCCCATAAATCATTTTGTGCATGCTCTCAATATATCCTCAAGGGCCAGAATATTATTTCTAGATTTTCTATTAATTTAATGGTCATATGTTGTGATGATTATAAGCTTAGTATTTAGATATTGTTTGAGACTATTCTAGAACATGGAGGTAAATATTCTATCTCAATCAGATTCAATCAGTAGTGGTTCTCCATGTAACATCACTACATATCTAATTTATATCCTTTCATGTTGATCTTGGGAGAAGTCCTCTGAAATTTAAATAATGTGAGAATTCTTTGTATGAAGATCCACTAAAGTTATATATAATAAATTTATCTAGAGGTATCTATATATCTAGTGTAAATTTGATGGTTCTATTCTACCATTTCCATGATGGTATGTGTAATGTTTTCAACAACCCTTTGGATTTTTTCTTATCCAAATACATTTTACAGAATAAAATGCAACATGATTTATATTTCTCGATATTCTTCATTGAATTTATGCATCAAAAGTTCTCTCATACATCATGATACATATTTATTCTCCCTAAACTGATTGATAAGTCTATCTTTTTAAATAATCCTTCATTTAATCCATTAACATAGATTATATGGTACACATATTATTGTTCTGAATACAACAACTAATTCATCATTACTTTTGAACTATGAGGATTTACATTTTCTTATAGATTCCACCTTCTTCCAAATTACCATATAATATATTTTACCATGGTCTATTATCACATTATGTGACCGATGATCAATAAATATTGAAATGATTAATTTTTTTCCATCCATTATAATTTCCATTACATAACATTTCTAGTCTAGGATGATCATATTCTTCTGAATTGTAATCAATGATTAAATATTTTAATCCTATTTACTTAGAGAATCTACCAAATTATTTTCATTCATAGGTTGGTCGTGGATTTAGAAGTCATAATCCATAACTTTATCTTAGTAAATTATGTAGGGAATATTAAGTTCATTCATTGTAAATGTATTCTTTATGATATTATAATACGTATATACTTCAAACATCACTAAAAAAATAATTCACCAATATTTACTACTATAAGATCACTAAAGCTTATTCAAGATATTGATTTGGTATTTTTTTGTCCTGAACAGTCTACTTCCATGAGTCATAAGAAATCAAATTATCATTTTATGTCAACACACATCCCATTACATTCATCAAAGAAACGTTGTATAACATGAAATGTTCCCCGCCTATGGGTAGACACTGTATAGGTGTTGTGACAAGCATCTTATTCAACTAACTCAATCATTAATCATAAAAATAATTCAAAAAATATTAAATAACTTCAATGATATATTTTATAGAGCGTTTCATAATAATGTTAACTTTCTCAAATGTCAACTATAGTATCAATATTATCGAACTAAACATCAAATTTTTGTTACAAAATTTTTCATCAATCATATTTTAATTGATTCGTACTAGTAAGGGTCAAGCTATATCCAATTAATTGTGATAATATTCACTAATAATAGTACTTCTTCAATCAAAACCCACACCTTTTATTAATTTCATAAATAATATTATTCTATAAGGACTTTAGCCAAGTGTTCAAATGCTCCGTATTATCCTCCATGATTTGGTAGTATGTTATAATATTTTCCATAAAGTAAACTAAGAATTTTATAGGGTAATATACAATGATATTGTGGATAAATTCCATTCGTATTTATAGAAAATTATTGAGTCGAAATGACATTACTATGAAATCATAGTTCCCTTAGATTGTATTGAAAGGAGATTTGAGGATATCCTCCTCATGCACTATTACATGATAAGACCATGACCAAATATCAATTGTTTAGATGTATTGGGATCCGTGTACTTATCAATGAAGTCATAAATCTATGGAATGAGATATTGGTTCTTTATTTAGATCATTTTGATCTCACAATAATCAATGAAAAAGTGGATTGACCCATTATTCATCATGATTATGTGGACTTGTGCAACCCTTGGTGAATCACTTGGGTGTATAATGCCTTTAAATAGATTCACCCATTATTGTTTCTTCTTCTACTTGTGATTCAAAATATCCATTATATTTGAAGAATTTAATAATAATAACACCATAGTAATAAAGATGATTGATAATTAATCTTCTTGAATAGGTGTAAGGGAAGATATTTCTTCATCATACACATTATTGAGTTACCTCACTACGGTAATGTATTAAAGGATGATCATTTCCTTATTCCTAATTTTTTGATAATGATATACTTTCTTATATGGAAATAATATTCATTCTTGTGATTTTAGTACTAGAGAAGAACCATTCTCCTTTATGCACTTATTGATAATCGGAGGATGATTCATAACACGAGGAGTCATTTACATCACATGGAAATGGATATTGTATCTACATATAGAAATAAAATGTAAAAATAGAATTCCATAAAATTAAACTAAATAGAGAATCATAATAATCACTATGATGTTCAACACACAGAATTTTTTAGGGGATGTGTTATATACTTGGTATGTAAAAATTTTCGTATTTAGAATTCTCACTAACATAACTACATACAAGAACTATTGTGGTTTCTGAATAGTTTACCCAAAATTTAGTGATATTAAGAAATGTGTTTAATGGGAATAAAAAAGTACAATCATTATTCTTGAATGAATAATTAGGGTATGATAAACTACTTGTTTATTTGGATCCACATTAGTTTTTCTGATGAAATAGTCTCATCCTTAAATTCATTGAAGAGTCTCATCCATATTTTCATTAAGTTTTTTGGTAGGGTTTTCATCTAATAAACCCTTTCTTAGTGAAGTATATCACATAGTATCCTTTTTCTGTGTAGTTTAACAATTGGAAAATGCTTTGAGTGTAGGTTGGATCGTGTATTTCTTTCATTACATAGGTGTTTTTCTCCCTTCATTATTCTCTATCTATGTACCCTTCAATTCCACCCCTAAAAAATTTCCTCACTCACATAGAAAATTTAATGGTACCTTATTTCCGCACATA
The DNA here is from genome assembly GCA_963277665.1 of Viscum album. Classification (NCBI taxonomy): domain Eukaryota; kingdom Viridiplantae; phylum Streptophyta; class Magnoliopsida; order Santalales; family Viscaceae; genus Viscum; species Viscum album. Next base: position 548,180,141 of record OY728157.1, read on the forward strand.
TGATATGTTAGATATTGAAATATCCTACATCGATTATACTTTTTCATCACACAACCCTAATTAAACATCACTTTTTGATTCTTGTCCATGTGATTCCCAAAAAATTTTTCAATATCTATTTTTGGATTTGTGGGCCAATTCGATGATTTCCACTTAGATATAAAAGTATATAGTCACGAGGGATTTTCATATACATGGTTTTATCCCAAAAAATAAGTGGTCATGTTTTATTTCGAGGATAACACCAATGTAAAAGGAATATCATCAATTTCTTTTAATCATTTAGTCATATACCCAAGGAGATTCATTATCTTTTTTTAGGAGTGGAAGGAAATCCCAATTCATTTTATGTTTGAGAGTGTTAGAAAAATCATTTCTGAAAATCATTTTCCCCATTTCCATCCACCCCATCATTTTAGTATTTTCCTTGGGATTCATATTCCTGATCAATGTCCATAACTAACTAGCTTATCCAAACAAAAGATATGAATCTCATATAAAATTATATTTCATGGAACATTAAAAGACGTAGATTATCATCTTAATGATGTTGATCCATTATTCAACGATTAAGGAATTAGTATATCCATTGAATGTTGAAGGCCTTTTTTCATAAAGGAATCAATTGAAAATTGTTTTCCAGTAGTGATTTTAGGTAGTTACTGTTTATCCATGTAACTATTTAGAAATTTAGTAAACTATGATTTTACCATCACTAAATTTAATATTCACACTCCCATCGGTTTGGTCCACTCAATGGGGCCGTCAACAAATTTTCATTCACATTTTTTGTTTATTCATATCCTCAAATTTCGGGTTGTTTTCTAAATAATAGGGAAAATAAGGTTTTTTTTTGAAATATTGAAAAAATGGGAATACAATGTCATTATAGGGATAACATATAATTGTAATTTATTACTTCCCCATTGAATTTATTAGCTTCTTAGTATGTTATCCATAATTTATTTCCTAAAGTAACATATTATAGGAATTTATGTTCCCATAATAATGGTACATAATTTGATTTTGAATTTACCCAATTATACTCCCAGGAGTTTCAGTCCCATGTGTGCATAATTTTCTATTATGAAGCATCATTTCCTGATCTACTCTATATCAATGTAGTGATTTCATATTTTTAAATAAGATACATCCGTTCCAGAGCCACATCCACTTGTAGAATATAGATATGGATTAATTATCTTTGAAACCACTTAATCTGTACATTACAAAAATTTAGGGATTTCTTAATATGTTTACTATTATCCATAATTCAGGCACGAGAGATTTCGAATCCTAATTCCAAAATTACTAAACATTTATTTGATACCGATTATGATAACACATATATTTATTACACATTAATTCACTATTTATTAAAAAAATGTACACATAATCCAATAGAGATGATTGATAAATATTGTGCCTTGGGTTAATATGGTTCAATACATAAGGATATTAAAATGGTTTACATCACCATAATTGAAAACCTTCCTAACAAGCTCAAAATATTCCATCGAACATAATATATGAAATGATAATTGGGGGTCATAGATAAGAAAAGTATGATTTATCATTAATTATTGGGAATAACCAATGAACAATATGAAGATGGTGTTACGTGTTAGACAATAGTCATATCAAAGGGACATAAAAGGTGTTGGAATAGTAATCATGAACATTCAGTCAGGATAGAACATGATAACTTGTTGAAAACATTGTAATGTTGAGACAACATTATACGAAACATAAAAAGAATAAAGATGTGTCAACATATAATACTATATAACCATGTGTTCTTAGTACTATCTCCAAATAACTATACATGCAATCATATAAGACTAAAACATTACCCAGTGCAATGGAGTTCTATATGGGTACACCCATTGTATAAGATATAATGAGCCATCCCGATGTTATATGGGTCCACCCATCATAATCATATCATGTACATGCATAACTGTGTCAAATATACCATACAACATAAAAAAAATTCATCACATTTCATCCTAGATTTATCGATTTCTGGTGACACACATTGAATTCTACATTCAAAAAATTATATTTGTTTCTATGTAAACACCTTTGATTTCAAATAGTGATGTTATTAAAAAAAATGATATTTCATGGAAAATCTCAATGTAATTTTGGATTCATAATGACATTATGTAAAGGTTTGTAAAATTGTATAATAGTAGAGAAATGGTTCTATAATCTTTAAAAATATTAATAGGAAGTAATATGGAGGTGGAGAAATGTTTTCCATCTTTTTAAAAAGGAAATAAAATTCATAAAATGATGGAGATGTTTGAATAAAGAGGACAATGAGTGTATTTTATCATATTAATAGCTTATGTAAACATTATAATGAGATGTGATAAATGTTATTTCCATAATAGGAAATTAATTGTATATTAGAGTAATCACTATAATTTCATATACACATAACTTATTTATATTCTATAGAAAAAAAATCGATGGTTATTACATTTAACTGAAGCGGGAGAGTTCCCTCATGATTGGTTTGTAAAACCACATGAAAATTTCATTAGAATAATGGTTTATATGAATGTTAGTTAGAGGGATTAATCTGGGTTAATGGTGCCTCTCGTACAATAGAAATAAAAATATATGGGGGATATAAAAACAATCCAAAAAAAATGAAAATTATGTTTCATGACAAAAAATTGGATTCTTGAATAAAAACAAGAGAGGGATTTCCCCGACCTAGAGTGGGTGATTATAAAATACTTGGAGATCCTTCTTGGGAGATTTGGGGTTCATTTTGGGACTCTATAAAATATTAGATAGAGTAAAAACAAGATATATTATTTTATATTAAATATTAATGGGATATTTTATGGTTTTATATAGTAAATTTAAGGGGAGTTTTTTTATTATTTCTCAAAAATTGGTTTTGGACTCTATAAAATAGACTAATCAGAAACAAGATCCTCACGAGGGTTTTATTAGATTTTTTCTACCAAAGAGGAGTGGAGACCATTTCTTATATTTCTAAGGGTAAATATTTTGAAAATATTACCATTTGTAATGTGGAAGGAGGCCATGATCTTATAAAATGATTTTAAAACAATAAAATATATTATAGGTTTTTGAGAATTTATAATGGATTTATTAAAATTTTAAAATATATAAAATAACACATTAATTTAATGAATATAATAGATCTGTTGGTGGGAGACAGAAATGAATAATTAACACTACTATGTGGTTATCATGATGTCAAAATACAAACAATATATTTATACCATATTTAATATGTATCCATAAATTTGACAATCTCAGATAAAAATGAAAATTTATCTATTGTATAATTTTGGAATTTAAATTCAAATAATAATATATATTTTTTCCAATAATATTTTGAAAAAAGATTGATTATTTACATTTATCATAGGAATTAACATTTATTTGAAAATGAAGGTTTTTTTGACGATAATAGTTTTTGAACCATTATAAAATTATGTTTGGAATTTATCAAATTATATTGTTATATATACTAAGTATATATTAATTAATAATTTTTTTTATTAAAATATCATTTATTTATAGAAATTATTAATTTATCCAAAGAATTGTCTTAATTAAAATTACATATTACTCAAAAAGTGTTTATGTTTTATCGAATCGAAATCAATATCATAAATAAATTAACATTAAAAGGAATTGTATTCAGACAAAATTATTTTAAAAAAATAAATATTCATATTGTTATATTATTGATTAATAGAATTGTATAATCCCCAAAAAAATCTTTGAGGGTAGGATGTGTGGTGGTGATACATTCATGGGTTTATTCGAACAACCTGGTTTGGGCTGTGATCTGCATGATTTTGAACTTCTTACATAAATGGTTTTACACATGATTTATTTGTCTGATTATTACATGGTATTGGTTAAGTCAAAATAAAAATAATGTTTTATACATTTTTATCTCGGATAAATGGGCTTCATATGGTTTGATTATACAATATATGGGAATCACTACCTCTTGTTCTGTGAAGTAGATTTTGGGAAACCCAATATTTATTCTAATCATAAAATAATTGATCAAGGACTAGATTATGAATTATTATGATTCATAATGATATTTTAAGTCTAATAGTATATAATAATACTAAGGATGTCAATTTTTTAATCTATATAAATAATATCTAATAATGAATTTAATTAAAAAATAAAAAAAAATTATAATTATAATATTTCTATTCATTACAGATATGGCTAACCATTTTCTTTATTCTAATTCTCAATAACTTCATCATGGAGAAATTAAATATAATTCCTTATCACCAAAATATAATTATATATTTATTAGAATTTTTTTAGCTTTACTTTTCTATCAACTCTGAGTTTCCATAACGTGCTACTGAATGGATATTAATTACCCATCCATTTCCTTTGTTATATTTGTCCAAAAAGATTTTTTTCTCAATCATTATCCCAACATATTGTCTGTCAACTATTCATTACATATAGGTATTCTAGAGGATCCATCTGAATTAATCTTTTAATGATAGTGTAATAAAATTATTTGAAAAGTTGAAAGTATTAATACTAAAAACCTATGAAATACAGAGAATATGATTTCAAAATATCCTCTAGGGTTTCAATTGTCCACTAAGGCAAGGATAGTTTTTGAGTAATAAATTTTTTATAAAAAAAAATCTAAATCAAGATATTACTAAATTATAATATTTCATTTTGAGTTGAACCTTATAAACCAATCAGAAACAATAGAATTTTGTACATCAGACAATCTTAACACGTCCATAAATTATTTATTTTCATGATCGTAAATAGAAAAATATTAATTAAAAACAATGAATTGTGAAAACATCTTAATGTGATCCACTAAAACCCAGATATAAGTGTGTCCATTAGTATTTTTGGGAATATAAACTTTGAATTTTATCTCATAGAGATAACTTGATAAAATACTTAACAATAATATAAAAACTCTACCATATTTCTCTTCATGTTTTCCAATATAAAATAATTATTCAGGTCCATATACATCTTAATAACTTCATTATGAATTTATATAAATGAACGATGGGCTTAATTTAACATATCTAGAAGATATATACTTTATGGGACACATACACTGTTTATATAAATTTTCATTCAATCTCAATAATTGTAAAAATCCTAGACATTTCATACCTTCATTTCAAAACTATACATCTTCCTTTTATGCCTCTATAAAATTCACGTGGTCAGATTGTTTCTAACTAATTTTAGATAGAAAATATTTATCACGTTCCATCATAATATAAATAAATATCACATTCTAATCCATAAATATTTTATATTTTTGATCCTCGTCATATATAATCTACCCCAATCCTTTAAATTAAAAAATTCATCTACATTGTTCTATTTCTAATGGAGGTATTGTGTTAAGAAGTCATAATACTCATCAAACTCGATAAAAATTATCTAGTGCATATTAAATAATTTCAAGGTGAATATATAATATAAAATTTATAATTGTTCAACATTTCACTGATTTCACCATAATGATAATTTCTATGTGTATTTAATGAGAAAATAGTCACAACTAACTCTAACTCCTGAGTTTGGTAATTTTTATCATTAACATTCATTTATCATGTGAAAAAATATATCCCATTTTCATTCATCATGTGGATAAATCACTACTGATAAAAAACCATCTTCCACTATAGGGTAGAGTAAGAAATGGTGCACTAAAGAAACATCACTTCAGTTCATCGATTTTTTTTCATGTTCATCTATACAAAAAAATTCTTAATAGTTAACTAGTTGGGTGGATTAGATAGTTGTGATAACTTCTCCATAATGTGTTGATAATATTTACCCAAATAAAAATTACTATGGATCTCAGACACATTGGTATGTATGTCCCATCGTTCAATAACATATGTCTTTAATGGACCCACCAATATATAATCAATTGTGACTAAGTATCCAAAAATGAATCTTCCTGTATCAAAAATTAAATCTTGGTCAATTTAATATACAAATTTTCCATTCATGAGGTCATTTGTACAATCCTAATGTGATATTAAACCCATTTTTATATATTTAAATAAATAATACTATTATTTATAATGAAAACCTTTATCTGATAAAGCTCATATCTACAGACTGTATTAATTAAATCCATGATGATAGTAGGAGTATTAATAACACTAAATTACCTTAAAATAAATTTATAGTGTATATACCATGAACAAATGGAATTCTTATATATGTACTATGTTTTTACACTAAATTGATAATATCAAAATCTATGCTCAATCATTGAAAAATATTTATATCATTGTAGTTTATTAAAAAATCATTATTAAATGGTAGGACTTACTTAATATTTATTGTGATTTTGTTCTATTATTGATAATAAATATAGAGTCCCATTGATCCATCATTTGATTTGACAAATTCAATAGATGGAACACATGTTGAAACACATATCTAAATGAATACTTTATCAAGTCTCCCATAGAGTTTCCCATTTAATTCATGATTCATAATATGGAAAAATCTATATAGATTCCTTTAAAGGTGTATATAACGAGATATGAAATATATTGAAATGTCAACATCCCGATTTTTTTGAATAATATGATATTATTTTTGAAATACATCAAAAAACAGTAATACAATACACATAACTTCAATTTTGAGTTTCTCCCCATCTATCAATGAAGTACAACAGTTGGGAATATGAATCAATTCCCCTATAAATTATTACATTTAATTGTATTTTCATATTTATTATTATATATATAGATGATCATAGGATGGTTCAAAATATAAAATGATACTTATTTTAAATGTAATTGATATAATATTTATTTAAAGGAAATAATTCGATTACCAAAATATAATTTCATTCAACTAGAAGAGATTATCAAGATTTAATGAAATTATAATCCCAAAATCATTAATATGAGAAGAATTATAGACCTTATATGTGATCATGGTACTATTTGAAGTTTCCACTTCTAATTCAACATCTAATCATGTTGTGGGGTATTTTGATACCTTTATAAAATTATTTAGATATAAAATATTATGTTGTTCGATAATCAAATAATACATTAGCAGTTATAGAGAGGATAGAAAATATAACATTCATCATGTAATTAATGTTACAACATTAGTAACAATTATCAAATGAGATTTCCCTTTTATATAATCATAATAAGTTCATGAAATTTTTCATTATTATTATCATTAATAACTCTTCAATGGTAATCATGATGTCCTTAAACTGTGAATTTGAAGCACCATACTATTTGTTATTCCATTTTTGGTTCTTTGTATCCATCATTATGTAACATCTTATTTCTATATCTATTTATTATTTCCTAATGAACAACTTATACACAGATAAATCATATACCTTTCCACAAAAAAATTTCTCTATGATTCCTTCCACAGTTTAACGACGTAGAAATGAACATCTTCTTCTATCCCATGTTTTTATTATTGTAATTTTCTTTTATTTCATTGTTTTTATTCACATAAAAAATTATGTATTTATGGGTATATAAAATCTATATTTTAACTGTGATAGTACATTCTATTGTATAGTAATAACTAAAAAAAATTTATCATGGATAACACCCTTTAGAGAGTTTTTTTAATATTCTAATGAATATATCAACATTTCATTCTGGTTGGATGATAATATGATAAGTTTACCTCACATTTCTTGTAAAATTTATTTACTTTTATTAATAGAATAATCAAAATTATTCTTAGGAATATGAAATTAATTATTTATTTTATTAAAAAGAAAACAAGGGAACAACACAATAAATATTACACTCATAAAACCATTCCACATAATGGATTTAATGTCATCAAGTTTTTAATGAGATTTAAACATTGATCTTATTCACCATACAAAAGATAAAAAAAGATAACATTTTCATGTTCTAAATACAAGGTAATAGAAAATATATTATTAGTGGTTTTAATATAATAATCATCAAAATTTGGATCATTATAATCACTAAAAGAATGTGTGAATTTCCACAAGATTGACTCTAAAAAATGTTGTTCCCCCCACTTCTCATTTGGAAGTTTTTGATGATTACATTAATGAGAATGATATATAGGTATAGAAGCATGATTTTGAAATATATATCCCATAACATTTGGTTTCATTAGAGAACCATCATTATATTTAATTTCACATTTAGCATTAATAATGTTTTTTATTTTCTATTCATTTATAAAACCAAGTAAGCATATTTTTAAAATCATTAATCCTCATAAAAACCCATTTATTCGTGAATATTCAAATTTTAGATGACTAAATTGGGATACAATATTTTTTTTAACCAATTTCATTCTTGATTAACATATATTCAAATCCCTTATAATGGTTTATAAATAAAATTTTATTTTACCCATTCATATCTTAAGGGTGGGTCATATTATATTCAAAGATAAGACACACTCACCGTGAACCAAAATGATGGTCTTGATATAAACAAATAACTCTTTTCAAGGTTATTACACTAACATGAATCTATAAAAGAATCGAGTCTAGATGTAATATCTCATCATGTATGTATTGATAGAAAACCAACATAATCTATTTCAAACCTAAAGATTATGATTTTATCATACACATGGAAATATAACAAGGGATTTCAACAATGTTATTTTATTTTATTCTCTAATGATTTATAATCTGCATTTTAGATAAAAAATATAGAGACCCAACCATTTCTTATAATGATATTACATTTAAATATATCAACATTAACTATAAAAATTATAAATCATTCCAAACAAAAAAAGTTTATTATAATTGGATAATGGAAACAAAATCATCTTATCTCATGAAGGATCATAAATATTTTCCTCAAACATCTTATCATTTTTTACTATTCATAGATATACCCTACTTAAAACCATTTTCCATAACATATATAAATGAATCAAATGAAAGTGTAACAGCAGATGCCCTGTTAGGGTAAGAAATGGGAGATATCTACCACTGGAACATTACATGGACCCAAGGTATTAAGAACAAGATATTATTAATTGGAAACCAAGCCTAGTGTATCAATGATCTCAACCATTAATCATGAAATAATTCGTGGGAGTTCATAAGACATGAACAATTAGGGAATTAAAAGACATGTAATATGAGAGGATTATGTATACATAAAACAGAAGTCTTTGAAATACATAGAAGAATAAAATAACATTTCATTTGACAATATCATTTTAAATACTACCATAATGTGCTGGATTCACACAAAAATCTATCGTATCCTTACTCAATGGTCCCCATCGAGACTTCTATATATTATAATGTCCTTTCTTGAATAGGGTTCACTACCCATTCATTTCATTATTATCATATGAGATATTATTCATTACTAAATAGATTATATATAAATATAATTATATTCCCTTCGATAAAATAATCATAATACATTCATATGTGTTCCAAAGTTTCATAAACCACACTTCATATTTCCAAACTTGTTGAATAGAAATGAATTTCCTAAACATTTAAAGAATTTATCATTACATAACTCATGGAAGATAATCCGGTTATATAAACATAAAAACATCATAATCATAGACCATACATAGAAATAATAAAGATCAATTTGAGGTATCATATCCCCAGAAAATTGTAACTAAACTCAATGTATGTTTTCATAAATAAAAATTCACCAAAAAAATTATCTGCAATATTTGTTGAAGAAAATACAATTTTTATTTTAGATAAACTTATTTAAAAAATTTTAACCAAATAAATATTATTGAAAATATTTTATTTGAAATTAAATAGCGAAACATTTATTGTGTGATTAAATTCATTTAATGGCCTTGAACGTGGGAAATTTTTATCTTGTTGTTTATGATAAAACATAAATTCCTATAGTATTTTCGATATAACCTCTAAAGTACATTGTTAGGACAATTAAATAAGGTTTCCATTTTTTTTTAAAATCATTTAATGATAAAAAAAAATTTTATAAATGATATTAGAGTAATTAAAAATTCTTCAAAACATTTTAACTATATCATGAATTTTGAAGAAAAAATAATTTTCATCGAAGAGAGATATAATGTAAGATTACATTACAAAATTTAGTTTCATTTCCTATGTTATAAATGATTGAAAATGAAAGTAAATATTATAGTATATAGTAAAATATAGAGTAAATAATATATGGGGTTCATGGGGAGATAGGTCAAAAGATTTTATAATCATAATCAAAATCATAAAAAATCCTAGAAAATAATAAGATTATAACACAAATCCCTTTTCTAAAATTATATTTGATTTGAATGTGATCCAAATAATTGTATGATACAGATGAATTTATTATAAATTTATAAAAGAATCATATGAAATATTATAATATCATATATGATCCACTTATAAAATTTCAATACACATTTATTAGTATTTCCTTATTAAAATTGTTGTTTAGTGGTGTTAATAGATTTTTTTATAATGAGAGGTTAATTATCCAAGGTTTGACATGTGATTATTAATTATGTTTCCCATAAAAAAATAATTTATATAAATCTAAAAATATTATATATATTCATTATGTATATTTACACTCATCTATAAATAACAATGATAGAAAAATTATTTACATTGTTTATAGAGATAATAAGTCGTATGTAGGCATGTACATTGTTTTCATTTTCAATCAAAAATAATGGACACTTTTATAATAGTATTTTATCATTATTGACCTATAATAATATGAAAAATTAAATACAAACATTAAATATATTTTATTACCATCCAACATAGAAATATAGAAAAAAAATCCAATCACGTCATATAGGCGGTAGTCCACATGCACGAATGAGAAACATTATGATTTTACAATATATTTGAATGTAATATGTTATAATTGGTATTATAAGTTCAAAATTTTAATAATTTAAAATATTTAATAAATGAAATATAAAAAAATATTAATAACAGTCCATCAATATTGGTGATGTAAAATGAAATTTATAGCTATATGGAGGCTATTCTCCCGACATACCCACGATCTTTACATTAAATGTTATTTTGATGGAAAAAAGGGTGAATAATTATGGTTCCATAATAATAATAAAATATCAATATATTTGGAATACTGAATTTCTTATATTATTATAAATAACATAGACTTATATTTTGAATATGTATATATAATTTGAAATACGTCATGTAGGATGACTACTTATCCTTCGGTTGGCCTCCTTTAGATCCTTTCTTAAGGACACATAGAATTCTATTTTAAGAATTAAATTTAATATAAATATTTTATGTGTATTTTTATAAGTTATCTTTCTATAATTTTATCATGAAATATAACTCAAAGTGTTTTAATGAAGAGATATGATGAATGACCTCTTATATGTATGGGAGAGGACATGCTTGGAATTTCTAAAAATATTAAAATATAATAAATTCATACTAAAGTAAAATATATCAAAATAGATAAATAATTTATCTTAAGATATGATGTGGTCATAATATGGCCATTATATACGATTTAGACTTGTTTAATTCGATCACATACTCTTATGGCATGTTTAAACACCCTTAGTAATCTTATTTTAACCACAATGGCTATAAAGAAGTTTTTTCAATTTTCTAATATCTATGACCAAATATTATGTTTACCATATTATATAATATTTTTTATTATGGTTCTATATATTAAATAGATTTTATCTAATTTAATTCAATTAATTAGTATATTTTAATTAAAAAATAAACCCCCAGAAAGAGATGAATAATATTTTTATAGAAAAAATATTTTCTGAAGTATAATTTTTTTATCATAATAAATCATAAATTGATAAAATTTAAATAAATATGATTATTAATAATATAAATAGAATAATAATACTCTAAAACATTTGAAAACTGAAACCTTTCAAATGGTTGAAATATAATGATTGTTTAAAAAAATATTATTCTTCAATATTCAATGAAAACTATATATTTTCATAAAATTAAAAAAATTTAAATCGAAGATAATTTTATAATTATAAATTTATAAATAATATAATTTTTTAGATAAATTTTATAAACTTTAAAAAAAAATTATTTTAATTTATCGCATAATTAATAAAAACAATTTTTTTGGGAATTCCACATTTGAAGCATATAAGGAATACTAAAAATTGGGTACTTCTTTATCAATATATTTTATTTTTATAAAAAATATAAATATAATTTGAAAACTATAGGTGTTCTTATTAACTCATCCAATTAAATGGATAGGTTATAATAATATACTATATTACAGTTCATTTAAACATCGGGTTTAATGTATCATAAGCTATCGAAAAAACTAAATTTATTTGAGGGGAAATATATCATAATATCGTAGAGTTCTACAATATAAATTCATTAAAACTTCATATAGGTTTATTATAAATATTAAAAACATCATTATTCATATCCATTTCTTTAAATCCATTCATTTATAATTAAATTTTTTCTACAGATTAATTTATTATTGTGAGAATTATTATTCAGATGTAAAATATTCTGTTTTCCACACATTCCACAATTTAGTAGTTCAGGTCATTACTTCTTGGCCATGTGATCATCATATAAATATTTTTTATGAATATATATTATATTTTATTTAATAGAACCATATACATTTCAAGGATCTTTTGAAAACAGTTTACATGGAATTCCTAGAAATATCTTTTGTTGTAGTTTTTTTTTATTTATGAATGAATTGAAATAATTTATCGTTACACATTGGTAAAAATAATAATAAAAATTTATAAAAACATAGTAACTAATTGTTATAACAATAGAAAATCAAAAAAATCATCTTTCCCAATCATGATTTTAAAGATATAACATTGTTCATGATGGTGGTAAAACTGAATAAAACACGATCATGTAATAACAAATGGATATGTAAAAAAATAATATTGTATAGTAATAATATATTTTTTAGATTAATAATTCATTAAAAAATATGTTATTAATTTTATAATTAATATTTAATAATTTATTTATGAATATTTTTAATAATAATTATTAAGGATGTGATAATTCTTATTTTGATGCCATGAATATCCTCATAGAGAGCCTCATGGATTTCAAATATTTGAGACTTTTTCTTGTAACTATCGGTTATAAAATGGTAGATATTTTTTTTGTATTTCATTTTACAAAAGATAAATTATAAAGGTAACATAATATAATGTATTTAGTAGAGTATAGGAGGGTTTCTTTAGGGATGAGAATGAGTTATTATTTTATAAATATTCATTCCATATTATAAATAAATGTCATTTTCAAGGGAAGTTAATTAATGGTGAATAATTAATGGATATTGAAAAATTTGATGTCATATACCCTCCTCCACTAATTGAAATATAATATTTTATTATATTTTAGGTCATTACCCCTTAATTAATAAAATTTATGTTATTTTTGTCACTACACTTACGAATATTAAATTAGTACCTAATTTTTGTATGTAAATAAAATTTTCAATCTATATAGTTTATAAGAAATGATTGAAAATTTGGAATCCATTTAATATAATTCAAATTTTAAATATGATTTCATATACTTTTATATTTAAAATTTTTTTATATAGAAAAAAAACAAATTTGTAGTAAAATGACTATTTGAGAATTAATTATTCGTAATTTTATATTATATCAATTAATACATAATTTAATTGATATATTATAAATTGATACAAAACATTTTTCTAATTACATTCTATAGAAATGATAAATTTAATTTATAAAAAAATTATTTATTTAAATAAACCATTGAAATATATACCTTTTTAGAATTTAATGAATATAATCACATTCTATTAGAATTAGTTTTTCACTTATATCAACTAAACTATATTAATACTTTTTTATTATAATCATAAAAAAATTTATATTAAAAATGCCATATTTGATCCCAAAAAATATGAACCAACATTGTCAAAATAGAACAAGTACCAATATATGGTTATTATCTTTCATGTAAAAGAAAATTAAGAAGAGTGTGACCAGGAAATGATGATTCCATGACCCTCTAAGTGATTTTCAATATTGTACCCATCGAGAGGTCACACAATGGAACCATAAGCAGAAAATTGCGTGCAAACAGTCTCGTGAAGTTCCTTTGATGAATTCCTTATACTGTAGTGAACGTTCCCTTTCTAATCAGTGACTGTGTAGCAGTTTTTAGAAAAATATCACTAAAGTATTTTTAATTTTCATTTTTTTTGGACATATGAGAAACCATCCATAACTACTTTGAAAATAGAATGATTGTATCCATAAGGTGGGTGACTCATGAGATCTTGAAATTCACATGAGACATCATAGATGGGGGTTATTATTTTCATCAACAAAATACAATGGATCATGAAAAAACCATAACCATATAATAATAAAACAATGGAAATAAATAAGGGTGAGGTCGGAACATCTTTTGGTCCTCAATGTTAGGCGATGCACAACTGGAAGCCCACATGACACTTTGAACCCTTGTGACATGTCCACATAATATTTTGAAAGAACACTTTATTGTTATACTCATTACATGAAGGGTCCCATGTATGTCCAATAGACGTCACTCAGCCCCTTTTAGATCCTTAATTAAATTAATATTAAATTGTCTACGAAATGATCACATATCTGCATAGTTCATTTTTTGGTTACACGATAGATCCACAATAGATAAGGTGATTTTCATAGACAACACCAATGAATCCTCATGATCTCCATAAGGATTGTAAAATAAACAAATGTAATGCAATGGCGGAAGTGGAAGAATCTTACATCGTTGATAATAATTCCATGTCATGACGAAGATATTCAAGGAATAGTCATGCAAAATCCCATGACAAGAAGAAACAAATCCTATTAAGGCCCGTTAGAATTTCATAATTGTCTTATGAAAAGTCCTATAAATGTCACATGAGATCACACAGTGGCCTTCTAGAGATAACCTGACTATGCATAATTGATTAGAAATGTCAACCATACAACATGGGAGTCCCTTTACATGTCCACATGATTCAAACAGATCCTTGTTATTATAAATAATCTAATAATGAAGGCGATGATGGGATGATCTCACCACTTCTAAAAAATATTTCAATCCCTCTTAGAAATCAATGGAAGAGAATCACAAGGGAGACTGATGATGAAGCCCTTCGTTGACTCCAAACTAGATTCATGTTATATGTTATGTGAAAAGTGGTGAAAAAATTATGTGGGTGGCCAATAAATCCACCCCTACAGTATTAAAATTTTACCATCACACTATGGGTGAATTTATTTCCTTATCACATCCATATTCTATTTTTCTAGAGAGGATTTCTCCAAGAAGATGAGCATGTGACCAGAATAGATTTCCATTTGGTAATTTCCCTAGAATGACTAGAGCTTTGATGATCCGTGAATATGAATATCACATCATCACCAATAGATGCAATGAAGGGGTTATTAAATGGAATTCTTGAATCATACATCACATATGTAAGCTCATGTTATACATATATAAAATAACACCAAAAAATGTATGGAGTTAGAAAAAATAATGTCTAGAATGAAGACTAATGGTGGGATACATACGTGAAGGACATACATGTTAACCCTCATGTGCTTCACATAAACCAACCAGTAAATGTGATTATTCAATGAAATATCTCCCATATATGATGATGCTCTTTCTCTATACTATTTGGGTCATGTGATGTCCTCCAAACATGTCAAACCAAGTCATATGGTGCCCCTCAAGCATACTATACAAATATCACTAATCCCTATAGAGTCTCCATTCATGTCTCATGTTTTCCTTCAGATGTGTATTTTAACTCAAATAATGATTTTATGAAATGTTAGTTGAGTCCCTTGGTTTCCCTCGGTCGTGTTAAATGTTTCTAATGATTTCCTTTGGGCACACATTATAGGTCTTGTGATGGCCTTCGGGCATGTCATACATGACATGCGATGCCCTCCACGACATATCACATCATCATTCATTGTGCCATTTAATCCTATCAAAAAAATACCATGTTGAAAATAGGTTATGTATACTATATCATGCGACAACATATAGATAATCTAGCATTGCTCTTTCAAGGGTTTCTAGAGTCGATATGACAGGTATTGCGATGTCCTCTAGAAAATGGATCCTTGATTAGGTGTCATCCCTCAAACATGCTTACAAAGATATTTTCAATCCACTGGACATGTTTGATGGATAATACAATTTTCATATAGAATAATAGGCGTGAATCCTCTAAAATGTCTAAAATACAATCATGTCTTGTCAAGTGGATAATTAACACATGCCTGGTGACAATCAGGACATGACATAAGGGCATCCCAGGGTAGGTAACATTTTCCACCATCAACATGTAATCCCCAACCAAAAGAAAACATCATTATGAAAGACCATATCAAGGGAACTATGAGGAATCAGATTTTTACCATGACCATGAAACGTAAGACACCTCTCTGAGGCCCAGGATCCATATTAACCATCAAAAGAGATTTATCAATATATATGTCCTACAGCCATAAGCATCGAGGATAATCATTTGACATCAATTAATCATCATGTGAAAATATATCATGTTGATTTTATTACCAATTGGCATTACCATATTTTACATTTGGAATAAATATAATTTTATTGATATCATACAATGCACGGAACAACACGTTTAAAAAAAGCTATTTACTCTGGTTTCTTGTAATCAATTAATTTTGTAAAAAAATTAGAGACATTATATATGAAATATAAATGACATATATCCAATAAAATATTTTCACATTCATCAAATATCTTTTATAAAAATAAAATTAGAACAAACCCAATATAGACAAAAAACATATATTTTGATAAAATTAGATTTACCGCATTTTAATGGAGAACATATTTTAAATAAAAATTTGACACATTTATATTTTATAAATGGAAAACTAAAATTTAAATTTTAAATTGGAATAAAAAAAATCTCTGGATGAATTTTGTTTTTCTAAAAAAATTCATGTCTTGAAAAGTACTCATAAAATGTATCATTTTAATTGAATACAACATCTTCATATAAATAATTTATAGTGTAACAATGTATTTTCAGTTTGTTTTAATGTAAAATT
The DNA here is from genome assembly GCA_963277665.1 of Viscum album. Classification (NCBI taxonomy): domain Eukaryota; kingdom Viridiplantae; phylum Streptophyta; class Magnoliopsida; order Santalales; family Viscaceae; genus Viscum; species Viscum album. Next base: position 548,197,304 of record OY728157.1, read on the forward strand.
AGACTAATTTTATATTCTTAGATACAATTTATGTCATTGGAATCTATTTTAAATAATTATGGAAAATATAACATTACAATCATTTCAACATTTCCACTTTAGATGCTTATTATCTAATTTTTTAAAAAGGATTAATTTTAAAGTAATTACAACAAATTTTATATTTTGAATTAGGAAAATTGGAATAAATATTTTTTATTAGTGGGACCAAATTATGTATATCTATTTGTTTTATTTTTTGGGAATATGAATAGTAATTGGACTAAGATTTTACTTACAATGTTTAAGGGTAAATAAGGTAATTAAGGGTAAAACAAATATTATAAATATTATAAAATTTCTCTCACAAAAACACTAATTTTATTGGATCATTATATTCATGAAAATAAATTAATATATCCCTTATGAGACCCCTTGTGGAATTTTGGAATATAATATAGCCATATTAATTTTATATTCAATGAAAACTTAATTTTTTATACATATATTTTTAATTGGATAAATATTTTTAATATGGGTAATATAATTGATATTTCTAAAAAATATATATTATTTAAAAATAGGGTTATAAAAATATTGTAAATTTGTTGATACATTTATTGATAAAATATATATACCAAATGGTTATAAAATAAATGTGAAATTACTGTAAAATTTATGGAAGAATCATATAAAAATTTAAAAATATGAGAAAAAATTTTATTTGAAATAATTAATATCATACTAAAATATTTTTAAATATTTTTAAATATTAGTGATAATTTAAAATATTTGTTTCAAATACATCATGTGGTTATTATATTTTAAAAATATAATTAATGAATAGTGTCAAAATTATCAGTAACGATATTAAAAAAAATTATTTTATTAAATGATATAAAATTCATAAATATAAAATATCTACCAAAATTATTGGGATGAAGTAAAATATGTCATTAATGAATAATTTATAGTGTGTTTATAATTTTATGGTAATTATATTAACGGTAAAATTGTAACATACATGGTATCACATTTATAATTAAATAGTTTAAACAAGTATTAAAATAAATATATAAGGTTTTTAAAAATGATAAATATGTATAATATTCATTGGTAGAATGGATTTAGACCCATAATTATTCTATATATGAAATAATTTATTACATATCCATTTTATACTGAAAATTATTTATATAAATTTATTATTTTGAGTGTTTTAGGTTGTTTCCCTCACCATAAATTCAGAAGTCACCTTCTCCATCACAATTTCTCATAACATTAATCCTTATAGATCTATTATGTACTTAACATTCCTCCTGCCAACATAATTATACTTTATTTATTTGTTATGTTCCACCAAAGAGACCAATCCTAGAACACTTAATAAGAGATCTAAAGTATGTTATACAAAGAAGATGTCATTTTTCTACTAACTCATCTATGATCATTTCATCTTATACTTCAACTTTATAATTATTTACATTATAAACTCATAACATCAGTATAATATATATGTTGATATATTTTTATTTTTATGGAAGAACCATATTCCTTTATTAATTATTCCTATGGAAATCAAAATCCCTCTCCATGTGTACGTATGTCTTACAGTCTCCACACTATGGTATAATTTTTTTCCATCACCACATTATTTGGGTAGGTTTAATGATGGAAATAATGGAAATAAAAAATAAATATTACATGATATTGATTCTTCATATTTAACGAACCGTCCAATTCCATACCCTTTAACCATTAAAGGGGTGATATCATCGCTTGTGCGTACATATTACCTACCATCTCCACAATGTGATACGTTTTGTTTTTCATGAAGAACCATTTAATAAGAATTAAAAAAAATAATTTTATTATAAAATATAATATCTAAGAAAATAATATCATTCTATATATTTATGATATAAATCCTATAAATAAGAAACAAGACTTACAGAACAAAACATGCATAAGAAAAAGAAGCAGTTGACACCCGAATCAATGGGAATAGAGGAATATTATTAATAAAATGACATAAGAAAATCATATATGATATCATTAAATCATAAATTCAAATATTATAAATTAATAAAATGTTATAATCCATTATAAATGAGGAAAAAAATTTATTCTAATGAAATAATAAGGTAAGGGTTGATGTCACAATCTCATTATAATCGGGGATTGTTTATACATAACTATCTCTTATGGAATATTTGTCATTAATGACCATGATTCTAAAAAATGTTTTCAAAAATATTTTTACTATTATCTAAAAATTTATTAATTTATTTTTAGACATGTATTAATATTTATGAAAATATTTTATCTCAATATTTTGGACAATTCATAAACGACGTACATTATGACATTTTAGACAAAACTAAATAATTAGTATTTTTTTAACATCTATTGCAAGAGGGTATTTTTCTACCATAATGAAACTGTAATATCTTAAACCTCAATTTTCATGTTTACATGATTATTATCATTGAAATTTTTTTATTTACAATTGTGTGTACTTTGAAATAAATTATTTCAAAATAAAAAAGCGGTATTTATTTCATGAAATTTTTAATGATTTTGTTAGAGTATTTTCATTTACATCAACATAATTTTTTTGATCTTATATTTTATTAATGTTGATCTCTTATGATACCATGAAAATTATTTTATTGATGTTTTATGATTTTTTACTATGGATGTGATATTTTGATACTATTCATGTTTTATGGTAATGTATTCACATTTCATAAGCTTGTTCTTTTATAAAAAATTCTTATGTTGTATATATTTTTAAATGACGAATGTATTGGACATATAAAGTGGTGGGTGGGGTACAGTATAGCCCAATAATGAATCATTAGGTCTCAATTGAGAATCTAGTTTGGGTATTGGCTGATGTCTTACAAATTTATGTATTCTTTATTAGTCAATTCTTTGAAAAAAAATTTATAGTGTCCCAAATTATTCATTCCCTCATTATGAAAATAGTTTTTTGATATTCCATGTGATTATTCGATTAGTATAATAAAAATTTTATTGGTTATATGAAATTATATAATATTCATTTATTCATTACATAATATACTAATGACTATGTATATATTGATTGTGTTTTAGATATACATATTTTCTAAACGTTTATAATTTTTATTTTTATTTTCATCCATTGTAAGCGTACTATAACTGAGAATCATAGCTCAGCCCTTGGTGTGGATTAATTTTTCTTAGGAATAAAATATTATTATTATGATTGTTATATATGAATAATCAATGTCAACATTGAATCTACCAATTTATTGACTATTTGTTACATTATAGTTTTTGTTGATATTTGTGTCTCAGGAATAATATCTGGCTTCCAAAATATCTGAATCAATTAGTCCTTGGGGATTAGATTCTATTGTTAGTGACAATGTAATAAAAAATTTCACTAGTCTCGGGCTACAGGGATCAGGGTCATTATAGTTGTTATCAAATAAATTGTACAAACAAACTAATAATATATATTTCAAAATTAGAGATTAGGTAATATAAAATATGTTATATTATTCGGATATGTATAGAATATAATCATATAGAAACCATAGTTCTGATTATGTGACTGGATAGAAATTCATATTTCAATTTATGTTATTTTTCAAATGGGTTATGGATTATAAATTACTATAATATCTATCCTAGTGTATGTATTCATTTAGGAATGGAGAATGGTAGAAGAAATGTGAATGTCACTGATTCATGTGATCGAAAAAAGTAATAAGGGCCATATCTTCCATGGTCACAAGTTAATATTTCATTGTTAAATAGTATCCCCATCATTCTCATCATATGAGGGAATCAAATCATTTGGCTACAGTATTTGATATGAGTACACTAAAAAATATGGATTTGGAGGGAAGCAGGAGAATAAGAGGAGAGCTAGGAATATATGGAAATAGGGAAAAATGATAGAATTATATTCCCACATGTAATAATTGTAAATGATAAGCTCGATACATACAAAAAAAGAGTAGTAATTTTTTACCAGTGTAGAGTAAAATGAAACCATGCATGTGATTTCAAGGGTAGGAAAGAAGACTGAAATTTTAAATGTATTAACTATATGGAAATGACAAACTATCAAAATTATTATCCTGTGAATCGAGGAAACATGCCCCAGAAAGGGATAACTGAGAATGGCCAAGCATACATGATCACAAATGTTGAGGTTAATGTTCGTAGTGTTGTGTAAATAGTTACATTAATTGTCCTATCCAATATAGAATAAGATTTATTTGATTCTGTATAATTATATTTTTTAATGATACCCATTTTATCAAAAAAAATTATACATTTAATTTTTGATTTAATAAAAGAGATTTCTAAAAAAAATTCTATGGGAAGTTTCATCAAACAAAGATGTGTCGGGATGCCCTCTTTATGATAGAAAAACATGATTTATGTATAGAGCATATCATCATAACTATGGTTGATATTGAGAGAATCCTTTTTATGGAATCGAATTCAAAATATGATTCAAATTTTTATTAAAATAATGTCTAAATTATGATTTTTGAGAAAGAAAATGAATCCCTTATATTTAAAGTAGAAAATTCATCACATAATTCTTTCCTAGATCCTCCTACAATGGCTATATTAAATGAAATTCAAGTGGAGGAATATAAAATATCATATATGGATGGATAAGGAAATATTTAAATTTAATATTTACCTATTTTTTCCAAATACATTGATGCATTTATAGATGAATTATCTAGAAAATCCATTGATCATGATGTTTATTTTTCCATTGATTTAATAAAATAATTATGGACAATATGAGAGAATAATAATAGAATATCTACTATGTAATTTAAGCAGTAGAAAAAAATAATAGTGGATTTGAGTGAAAATGGATTAATTTTACCTAGTGTTTCACCAAGGGGTGAAAAAATTCTCTTTGTTAATAAGAATTATTGGTCAGTGATTTTATTCATTGATTATTGGGAAATTAATTAAATTATAATAAATAATATGTATCCTTTACCACACATCGATGAATTTTTGGGAGAAAATTACAGAGCCCAATATTTTTCATGGATTGATATTTGTTCTTGCTATCAACAAATCCAAGTAAAGAACAATAGAATTTTGATGAAAACGTTTCGTGTAATGTATATGCATTGAACGTTTATAGTTATTCCATTTGGAATGACTAATTCAACCTCTATTTTTATAGACCAAATGAACAGAGTATTCATACAATATCTTGATTTCTTTTGATTTTCATTTATGATATATGATTAATTATAACTTATGGGAGGGTCATTAGATTTACCTGGATATAATTATTAAGAAATTTTAAAGGGACTAGTTATATGGTAATTTTAGTAAGTGTGATTTTATTCTACAACAAGTACTTTTTTCTGGATATATTGTCTCTATGGATGGAATATCAGTTCACCCTTCAAGGAAAAATGAAATTACAGAAATTACTACACCAACACTCATAATTGAGGTACACTGTATTATTGGTTTTGAAAGTTATTATCAGTTGATCATTCAAAATTTTTACCGATTGACTATCCCATTAACAACGAATACACATAAAGGGTATAATATTTTTTGGAAAATGGAATGTGGGGAATGTTTTTATTAACAAATGGGAGGATTTTTAAATGAGTGGATTTTGATTAAACCACGTGAATGTGATGGGTTTTTCATATATTATGATTCATCAAAGAAGTGACATGGTTTTTTCCTTATGAAAAATGATAGTCTTATCTCATATCCATCATGACATATTACCTAGTAACAGTACTATCCAACCAATTATATTGATTTAGAAGGTGTAATCTTCACTTTGAAAATATGAATATGTTATCTATGTGGTGAATGATGTGACTTATACATGGATTATAAAAATATAAAATACAATTTCACATAGAAGTAGGTCATACTAAGACAAATATGATGGCTTAAGAAATAAATGTATTATGATATCTTAATACACTACAACCTAGTGCAAAAAAAATAATGTTTAAAATGAATTGATTTACAAGGTTCATGGAGTTTTAACCCAATTAATGATTTAGAATGATAATATGATCATGTATCTAGTAAATATGGATATGGTACTTTATAAGGATGGAGATACATAACTAATTTATCAACATATTGCAAAACCATCTTTATTTGAGAAAATAATGAATTCTCAATCTAATAATGGGAGCATTCAAGTGAAAAGTTATGGTTTTAATAACGGAGTGTTAGTACACATTGTGAATATAGTATTTAAAAGTTATGAAATATAATTTTTTCTATATATACCTAATATAATGTGGTAATTTTTCGACGATTCCCATAGATTAAATTTCTCTAAAAACTTTGGTGGCACAATGTTGTATAGGGGAATGAAGGAAATTTTTTTGGAGGAGAAAATGAAGTGGGAAATTATACATTATGTGTCCACATGATTCATTTTTTGAGATTTTAATGTTTTCACACAACATCATAATGTATCCCAACAGTCTCTTACTATTTCTATGTGGAAATGGGGTGAAAATATTATGGTCATTGTCCTAGAACTACCAATGCATCCTCAAAAAAATAATGTGATCTGGGTTATTATTGAACATGTTACAAAATAAAAGCATTTTCAATCTATAATAAAATATTTTACTTATACATTCCTATAAATAATATATATTAATATTATTTTAAGGCTTAATATAGAATCTCTATATTTTTTTATGATTGAGATCCTCGTTTTACAACAAAATTATAGAAGTGTCTTTATAGGGCTCTAAATAATGAGAATCATTTGAGCACTATCTATCATCATGAAACTGATGGACAGTACAAATAACAATTAAATAAATGGAATACATTTTGAAATTGTGTTCAATCTATTTTCATGGTCTGTTGGATTATTACATTATATTAGAATACTTTTACATAAATAATGTTTTACATTCATGTATTCAAATGGTATCATATGAAGCATTGTATAGAAAGATATGGTTTAATACAACATGATGGGATGAAGATAGTGATTTGAAACATTTATCATCCAAACTATTTTAGAGGTTATGAAAAAAGAAGTGAATATTGACACACATATTAATTAATCTCAATGTATAAAAAGAATTTTGCTGATAATTGGGGGAAATATAAATAGTTCTATGTGGGAGACCATGATTTCATCAAAGTATATCCATGGAAGAGGGTAATATGATTCTCTGGGAAAGGTAACTGAGTCTTACATACTTTAGACCCACTGAAATAAAGTAAAAATTTTTAGGGGTTTCTTACCATTTAAGAATACCCCCAAATGTATCAATAGTACACTATGTGTTTCAACTATATATCCTAAGGATGTACAATCCTGACCTAATGTATGTTATCACCCCAAATGAAATTTTCATTCCATTTGAACATTCTTAATATGAATAACCAATAAATGTTCTTTATAATATAGTAAAATAGTTGACGAATCAAATTACTCCACTGGTAATGGTAAAAATGAGAAATAAAAAAAATAGAATATGCAACATGGGAACAAGAGGATTATATGAAGGGGAACTACCAACATATTTTTTAGATAGAAAGAAAGCTAAAATTTATAGAATGAAATGTTTGACATACGGATGAATTTACCACCCCATTTTTTTACCATATTGTTCTTTTTGAATAATTTTAACTTGGCCAATATCTTATAATTTATTTGATAACTGGTTTGAACAAAACATTGTTCAGCACATTTTTCATGAAAATTAAATAATAAATATTTTAGTGAAATTTAAATAAAAAATATATGTGTTATATATATCCAATAAATTATGTTTTCATTCATCTAATATATTTTATTGACCTATGATACAAACTCAAAAAATATTATACATTAAAACACATATTTTTATCAAATCATTTTTAACAACATTCAATTGAGAACATAATTTTATGAAATTTTTTAAATATTATATATATTATATTAAAAAATTACCTTCTTATTTTAAATTGTAATCTAAAAATTTTCTTTTGTTGAATTTTTGGAATTTCTCTGATAATTTTTATTTTTTGATGAATATTTAAAAAATATTGCATTTTAATTTCAAAACAAATTTTTTATAAAAATAATTTATATTGAAATGTAATCTTATTATTTGGTTTTAAAATATAAGAAGAATTATATTATATATTATAATACAATTTAGTTTATTGGAATCATTTTTAAATGAATATGAATAAAGAAACATTATATTTTTTTGAATGGTTTTAAATTAGAAACACATTTTCTCATTTTTTAAATAGTATTAGTTTTAAATAAATTACCTAATATTTTGTGTTATGAGTTTTTAAATAATGATTCCATGGTTATAATAAGTGGGTCCAAACTATATAAATAGGTTTATTTTTATTTTCCGTGCATATGAATTGAAACTTATATAATATATTAATTTCTATGGTTTAGGAAAAATCATGAAAACAATGGTAAAAATAATTTTATAAATATTATAAAATATCAATAAATCATTTCCTTATTTTTTATAGTTATCTTTAATAATTATGAATTAAATTAAAGTTTATGTGTCAATTTATGGCATTTTGGGTGAGAATATAACCTTCTTAATATTATATTCAAAATAAATTCAATTTTTTTATATTTCTGTTTTTAACCAGAGAAATACTATTAATATTGGATCTTAAAAGAGATTAAAACAGACACGGTATGGTATATGTATTATTTTTAAATCCAAAACAATTATTTAAATAATGGTAATTTATTTTTAATTTTTAGTAAAAAAATAATAACTCTAAATGGTCGTAGAACGATCCTTTATAAATTGTAAAATTAATAGAACAATCAAGTAAAATAAAATAAAAATTTGAAATTAATTAAAAATGGATATAATTATTTTCATAAAATCACTTTTTAAGTTAATTTCATATATTATTGATGATTTAAAAAAGATTTTTCTTAAAAATCTAATTTTTAAGATATTTTTAAAAAGAAATGTAATGAATAGTTTCAAAAGCAAGAATACTAATATTTATAAATAAATAATATTTTTTTATATGATAAAATTTTTTTGAGAATCTAAATATTGGACAAATTATTGGGATGTAGTTTAGTATTCCATAAATTAATCATTTATCTTTATTTTGGGCTTTTATAATAATTATATTACCCTTAATGTGTAACTTACATTATATTAGGGATATAGTTAAAAGGGATACTAATGGGTAAAAATACTATTGGGTTTTAAAAAAAATAATATCATCTATAATTTTCATTGGATGAATTTATATCTACCCCTAATTATTATATAATTTAAATAATTAACTTTTTATGCATATGGAATTGAGAACTAATTTATTTAAATTTATTATTTTCATGGTTTAAAAAGGTTCCCCTCTCATCAATTTAAAAAGGGCACTTCCCCCAATTCCATTTCACACCACAATGATCCTTATAGATAAAATAATTCGAGAAAATATTTCTATCAATAAATTCATATCCTTGTTATAGAGGTTCTAGTCTCCAAGAAAGGATAGCCCTTGGTTCTTAAAGAAGATATGTAAATATCTTTCGCCAAAGAAGTGGAAAGAGTTTCTAGTAACACATCCATGTTCATATCCACTTTTAATTCAAAATTAATTTGTTCTCTCACTAAAAAATTAAAAAATAATGTCTCATATATATATTTATATATTTTTAGGAATATGGTACAACCATATTATATGATTAATCCTTCCAATTATTAAAATAAATTACAGAACATGTGTATATACAACATATCATCTCCGCGCTATGGTGTAATTTCATATCATCATCACATTATTTAGAAGAGTATAATGATGAAAATAATGGATAAAAGTAATAAATATGAAATCTAAAATATTTTTTATATTTAATGTACCAAAAAATTTCTTATCCATTCACTATTAAGTGGATTATATTGTCGCTCGTACGTATATACGACCTACCATCTACACAACGTGATGCGATTCCTTTTCCATGATTAACCACTTAATAATTACTATAAAAAATGTTTATAATGTGTTTATATATTATCTATGAAAGTAGTATCATTTTTAATAGAAATATATATCCTATGCATATGAAACATGATTTCACACAAACATATATATAGGAAAATAAAGTTGTTAACACATGAAACAAAGATAAAAAAATAATTTTATTAACAAAACGTTTTTAGAGGATCATGTATTATATCATAAACATACACATGGTTCTAGAATATATTAATTTCATTTTAAAACCATTATACAAGAGGATAAATAGAATTCTGTTATGGTAAAGTACATAGTATGGTTTAATTTCACAATCTCAATATTATCTAGGATTGTTTTTGTCTATGTATCTGATGGTGAATATTTAGAATCCATTTCCATGATTCATATATAAAATTAAACTTATTATTATTATCATTAAAATTATTACATAATTTTTAATGATGTTGGAATTTTTGAAAAATTTTATGAAAGGAATATTTTTTATATTTTCCAAACATGCTACATTTATTAGTTTTCTTAAAATATATGTATTGAATGTTTTTAAATCATATATGGTATGAGTGGATTATTACTCCATAGTGATACCATATCAACGTGAAAATACATTTAATTCATTAAAATATTCTTTTCAATAATTTTTTTTCTCATTTTAAATCATGTTCCCTTAAGTGGATTATATTTTATTTATACACTGCACCTTAATGATAATTCTTAGAATTGATAATATTTTCGGATTTACACTTATCCTAACTATACATCTAAGATCAAAAATTTTTTATTCTTTATTTTCCTCAGGATTCAAATATGGATATAATAATTGAATATCAGGTTTAATCTAGGAGAATATTTTCAATATCAAAGGATTTATTCTATTTATTTTTTTAGTATCAATTGAAATTTATATTTCACATATACAATTAGGTTTCCAAAATGGCTATATTGATCTGACCATTGGGATTCAAGTCATTTATCTATGGAAGTTTAATAATATAAGGCACCCTCTCTAGGCTACTGGGATTGTGGTTGCTAAATGGGCTTAAGGTGCTCCAATGATCTTATCATTTACATCACAATCCTCAAAAATGGAATAAGAAACATCAATGTGTAATCCCCAATTAATGTTACTATGGAAATATGATTCCGGAAATGTCAATGATAGATAGGGTAACATCCTATGTCCCATGATCAAAAAAAAATTTATTTAATCACTATGTGATTGATATTTCAACCACCTAGACTCAATCATTATCATTGGTTGATCAATATACATCATCCATCAGTGAACTAAAAAATAAATTGTACTATAATAACTCTGATTACGTCAATAGTCATTATTTGAAGGAGTCATATCAATGGCTAGATCACTATATTGTTTTCTAAGGGCTATAATAGTATACAATTCAGGCATCAACATTCAATGAAGGTAATCACATGTTACAACTTGTTTCTCTTGTATTTTATAGCTCATGATGGCATAAGGATCTGAAATGAACACATCACATACATTATAAATATCCAAAACCCATGGAAATACCAGCATGTAATCCCCAATATCTAGAATCACATAAATACTGATACATATAGGGGCATCTTCCTTGGGGATCGTCCTAAGTGTGTGATCAACCTACAACAAGTCTAATTCCTACTATATTAAGGATATATAGGATTACTTCCTAATCTTCCCCCTCAACCATAAATTTGTTCATTAATGGAAAATATTTCCTCTTCACACGACGTTAAACTACATGAGTTTAATGGTGAACCTGGATTTTGATTCCTATAACAACCATGATATGTTGGAATCCTCGATATTGTACAAACATCTCCAATGAAACGTTTTCTCATCCCTATGTTGAACAAAATCGTGATGTACATTGTTATATGGTATAAACAGATCAGAAGTTACCCATTACCCATTAATATATGAAGAACCTAAAATATAATTAGATGGATTTACTAATTCCATCCCCTTTACCTTATTAATTAATAATATCCCATTTCATTTGTATAAAAATAGGATGGACCTATAATTATTTTTTAGGGTAACCAGTAATGTATCAAGATTATGAAGATATTATTGAACATATAATAAATCTATAATAGAGTCTCGATGTAGGAAAAATCCCCCCCCCCAAGAGTTTGATGAGACTGACCTCCCATACTATTAACCAATGTGTATTACCAATTAATGAAGGGTATAAAACCCCACATAAAATCCTTTCATTGGAATGTAGGTCTCTACCCAATTATAGAGGAGTGAACCGTTGGTATATTCAATTGTGAATGGAAATGGTGACCAAATGTGGATGATTTAATTGGAAATCCCCCCCCACCTCAAATCAACGTTCTAGATAGACTAAATCTCCTTCCACGTGGATTCCCCAGTCATCACTATACTACTGAAAAAGGAAATGGATAACATGACAAAAATTACTCAAATAAAAAAATTAACTCATTATCCGTTAGGCCAATAGTTTTTCACAATGTCTTCAAACAGAAATGGTGATATCAGTGTTCATCTCTCAAACAACAAAATGATTTTGTTATTGTTCATTCATCAATTTTTGGTAGAGTATTGGAAAATAGAAAAGGTGAAACAAATATTAATATATCCTATAAAAAATGACTATCTAATTATCCATTGTGTTTTTTGTGTACACTACAAGAAAACGATAATGTTGAACCCGACATGAACCACTCAAAAGACATAAATATCAGTTATTCAAGTGTTAGGAAACAATGTTTTTCATATCATACATAATAAAAGGTAGAAAGAATGACTTGATCTCATAGCTTATACGATTTATCCAGGGTTCTCATGAATTATGTACATCATAGTTTTGAGGTGTCCAAATGAGAGGAATGGCCGGTTTGGGAATAAAAGCATAAAAGTGTTAACCATTCTTATCTGAATGAGTAATCATCATTCCAATGATATTTAACTAATATTTAATCAAATACCATGTTGTATTAATGACTATAGATACCACTCACATAAATATAATCTTGATCCATGACAATTTTCTTCATCTAGGATGTGATATAGTAAATCGCATGTAGTTATCACCCTGGTGGGTCGCAAAACCTTATCACCTTCTTGGAAGCTCTAGTACTAGGTGGTAAACACAATGGCCATAGAGTTACACTAACATCGTATAGTCCTGTCATTTGAAGCTTCCTATAAGGATCTCCACGCCCAAAAACCAGTGAGTCCACATCTCATAGGGAATAATACAGCTAAGAATGTATCACTCATCTCCACAAGAAAATGCATGAGGAAAAAATACCTGGTGCAAGAAAACTACCATATTCATTCTATGATTAATGTGAACCCGGGAGTCAAATACAAATCCCTTCCAATTTAATGTCCACCTAAGAGGGATTTTGGTAACCAATATCACCATCATGATCCCACTAGTACCAAAAAGTTGGATACTGGTAGTACCACCCAATGAACTACAACATGTAACCCCCATGCATGGGAAACAATAAAGGAATACTGGGTGAGGAAGTCACATGATATCTAAGAGATGGATCATATCCTCACTAAATCTAAAGAGGTCGGACATCATATTCTGGAGGTGACGAGTAATCAGGCACATATCCCATCTCACTCAAAACAAGTATGTATGCATATTATCACAAAACTAATGAGGGAGGTGAATATTACCCACATTAGGAATTATGCAAATTAGCATATTGTGGTGAAAAAACGAGGAAATATTTGGAACTAAACCCATATTCAATTGAATACATATTACAATAAATATTGGTGTCTAAAAATGTGCTATCTTATATACTGGTTGATAATTTTCTAAAATTCCAATATATTTTTTAAATTATTGAAAAATTGCATTGTAATTTTTAGAAACTAGTAATGATATAGGGACATATTAATATTTATATCCCTATATCCATGTAATATCAACACAATGATCATCATGAACATGTGGTTCTGTAGGTGGATTCTCACAATCATGCTTCTATCCATGAGTATTATCAAAATATTCTGATAAAGGGAATGGTATTAGACCATGCTCAAACTATTATTACAATGATGTCTCACCCGGTGTGAGTGATACATTCAATGGGACAAGGGCACATGTCCGTTAAAAAATATTGTTGTCTTTTACAAAATTCCCATTATTGGGATCATATCCCCATTCTAACAATGACTCACAATGTGGTAGGGGAACATGCCATTGTACAAGATCATATTCTGGTCGAATAAGTCCATCCAATACTTCAATGGACTTGTATTAGGCATATATTCACAAGTTGTTCAGGGATAACAAAGTGAGAATAGAACAAGACTTGATACATGCTCATATTAAAATTATTGAATTTCTTGGGAATATCTTAGTAGACCCAAAATGATGAGAACATATTTTTAATTCCCACAAAAAATGACTATCCTCGCACCATTCTGATGAAACACATAAGGTGGATTATATCCCTTCTCTCATTTCGGAGGTATATTCACAAATTCTAACATGGAAGGAATATTTGAACCAAGATAATATTCATTCACAAACTAGGGTTCTTCATGTGAGAGTGTTACATGCCACGTGGATGGCATATATCACTTATATTAAAGATAATAAACATATTCCAATGGCTCATGAACAGTATCATACTACTATTCTCAATGGGGTTCACAATGTGAGAATTAAATATGCCTCGCAACATGCCCATATTCTATTAAATAATGTGTCATATAATCATAATATTCTAATATATTATCAGTGAAAGGGTGTTAGTATCATATATATTTATGGTTATAAGAACATTATGGAAACCATTATAGAGTTGGCTCTTATCTCTGCACAATTCTAATAGGCAAGTCGGCATATTCTTACCACAATACCGGATGTGATCCAAATTCTTAATATACATAATGCCAACTACATTGATTTCATTAGTGACCCATTATATACACCACATGAGTGAATCAACTCTTCAAATAAATAAGAAGATGATCATTACCTCCATATTCCTCCTTAAGGTTGTGTCAATATGAATTACATGGACTATACTATTGACATTCACCATAGTTAAACACAACACAAAAATATCTCACACATAATATAAAATCCTCCACCATCACCAAAACCATCCGAATGGGAGGTGTTAAAAGCATGATAATATTAATATAGAGGTGTTTTAATATTATGATGTTTTTGTATATAGTGTTTCTTGAAACATCTTTGCCAACCTCAAATAGTTAACCATCAGATCCCATCAAGTCTCAACTCCAGTCAGCAGGTGACCCTCAAAATAATCTTTTATGGTTAGACTATATTGATCCATGTATTTATTATTATGATGAGGAAAAATTAAACATATAGATAGAGTTATATAGAAATAACCTCTCCATGATTTTACGTCCCCTCGGTACGTCTAACTATAAGATTCGAGATGAACTGGAAAGGTATTGAATGTCTTATCGATGCCAAAATATGTGGGCTACTCATCCATGACTAAAGGCGAGAGTCCTACGTTATATTGGATATGAGGGCCAAATCATTGACATCGTGATACTATAATTCTATCTAGATCAGGAAACATTATCCATATCTCCTGATGAAAATTTAGCAAATAACATCACATATCTACAACACACATTCTGAAATTTCATCATGAAACAACTTTATATAATATTTGAAGCCATTTAATGAATATATATTAGATTATTGGGAGACTATGGGGCCTTACACTTATCCACATCCCATGAAAAGTAAATCCCCGATGATTTGGCATCATATAATGTAATAACATATTTAAAAATCAGTGAGCTAGGTAATTCTTGGGCATGGTGGTCACTACAACAAAATGAGCCGATTTTGATGGTGAATAGACAAAAAGAATAGAGGGATATTATATCCCAATGGAATTTAATCTAGGATCAACAAATCAATGGGAATTCATTTTAGACTAGGTTAGCAATTTTGAGATCACTCGAAAAATTTCTCATAATTAAAGGATCTGACAATGGATTTTAATATGATCCAGATCATAGAAGTAAATATATGTGAGGAATAAAATGGTCTGCAGTTTTCTATTCCATTCCATAAATATAAATGAAGACCCATCTCTCTGGTTTTAGGGAATTTCTATCATAGCCTCCACCACTCAGATCATCAATTCCTGAGAGGATTCAGGGCCTACTAGTGGTAGCTAAAATTAACAACGATACACTATGATGGTGGAATGTATATCTCCATCACCATGTCTTTGTTCTTTACACCCAAAGAGAGGACTTGGGACATCAAAAATATATCTATATCAACCACACCCCACTAGTCTGGGGTAATTTACAAATTTATGTCCATAAAATTATTCCTTCAATCCCTAAATGAAAATATAGGATACCCAACCTTCAGAAAAATGAAATTCCTACTAAGACCCGAAACAATCCACACCCCATGGGACTAGGATAATTTTCATCACCACCCTACCCATACATTGAATCATTATTCTATAGGTTTTGTGGGTAAAATCCATTTTTGGATTCTAACATGTACCACCCACCATTTGAAAAACAACTACTATTCTGGGCCAATTCAGAAATTCCTACCAAAAACTCCCTCAATGTAAATTCTCAAAGACAAAGAGATGAGGAATATAAAATAATGGAACTTAGACCCTTTTGGAACCACAATAAAAAATGTCCAATATGGCCATGTTAATCAATTATGAACCTAATGAAGGTAGTAAGGAATCTTCATATTGCATCAAAAGTAATGGTATAACAATCATTTCCTGACTCTCCTATAAAGATGTAATCACTATCAATGTGATAGAAATTGTGTATGAAGGCAGAAACGTTGAGGGCCAAACGATGGAAAATTTTCTCTTAGTGTAGGGTGATTTCTAGGCCCCAAATGAGTCTGCGTGCACGTAGAACCAATGGAGGATCCAAAATCTAACTCCTCAGAATAAAGAGCATCCACTTCTACAAAAAATAGAAATGAAAAATACAAAGGTATAGCTACATATAAATCACCACCTAGAAAAATTGATGTTTATTCCCTAGAGAAGTAATTTTTAGAATATGAGAGTCAAACACAAAAAATCAGATGGCTCAACATTGATATACATAGAAGAAATATTCATACTAAATATTGTCCTCTGCAAGGGATAAATATTCTGGCTACCATTTATAATCAATTTCTAAGAGAGGTATTTGAGGATCAGACTGGATTTATATCAAGGCATCCAATATACATAATTGAGAAAGTTAAAAAAGTTAGTCACAAAACTATATTGAAGAAGTATCCTCTCCCACTCCATGGAACTCTATCTACATTTAGAAAATCATGAATTATTTTGAGATTATTTTATGTAAATCTCATGGAATCATTATTTCCCACTATTTAATTGATGAACCTCAAACCCTAGTGACCCCCGAGCTTAATAATTTATTCTATTAATTAAGAACTTTACTGGAAT
This sequence comes from Viscum album, assembly GCA_963277665.1. Lineage (NCBI taxonomy): Eukaryota > Viridiplantae > Streptophyta > Magnoliopsida > Santalales > Viscaceae > Viscum > Viscum album. The sequence continues at coordinate 548,214,758 of OY728157.1, forward strand.
CAATTAATGTGTGGTGTGCACCTATGCATCCCTAGAGGAATATATATTTTGAATGGGTGGAAGAAAATATTCATCCACCCAATTTTTGAAATCCTACCTTCCCCTCTTTTGATGGTATAGTAGACAATAAACAACATTTCACACACTTCTTATCCTGATATGGGATGATGATGGGACCCCAAGGTCAGTGGGTGTAATAAATGATGGTGATTTGTACAGACTCTGGCATTACTGACATTTCATTGATACAATATCCTTCTAGTAGGATCAATTAGAGGGTGGGATGATATTTTTAATCATTTCCATTAAACATTTATATATACACTAATGTAAATTATCATCATTGGGCTAAAAAACAAAAAAACGTCATAATGAGAGGGTATCAGACTTCACAGCCAGATTGAATGGTATCACATATTCAATCATCACACCTCTGTCACCAGAAAACTATTGGAACATTGGGATTTAAATATCTATGGAGTGTTTAAAATGACTTGGATCCCAGTCTAATGTCCTAGTAGGTTTAGTGATTTCATATAACTTCCACGATGCCATGAGAAATCAAATTCAGTTAACCAAATACAAAACTAAGCTCCTGGGTACGACATATTAGAAATTACTATAAAATTAATAATCCATATATAACTCTATTAATAATGTTTTATTTCCCATCCAAGAACCTAGGAAGGTCCCAAACTTCCCAACACATCCTATTAACCACAATCATCCTCAAAGTTAACGTAATATGAAGGAATAGAGGAATATGGGTCCCCTAGTATTTGGGGAATGAATGAATAAGGAAATTTTTTTATGAAATAAATAATTCCCTAGATAATTCATGAAATTAGTGAATAGAATCGTTCTCATGCTACCAAATCCTAGAAATCCCGACGAGGTCAACCTCCCTGACCATCCTAATTAGATTCCTCTAAACAAAATGTTTGGGATATAATATACATGATTAATTCATCTACATATATATTCTTCTATGTAGGATCAACTCTTGTATCGTCTTGTCAGATAACTCCTTAGAGTATGTGGACATCATTAACGATTCCCTATAATAAGAGGATGGTGGTTGGCGTTGATATTTTTTAAGGCATGTGCAAAATCTTGGATACTTCATGTCTAGAATACCAGTTAACTGAGCACAGGCCTCCGTGAGAGCACAGGTGTGTAGAGATGAAATAGATCCACCACAAATGGAGGAAGCATCATATATGAATCCGAAAAGTGAATGTTACCACTAGATAAAGGAATAAATAGAACTAGAGGAGTCATATCCTTTTATAATGCATGATCATACTTTTATAGATTCCTTCCATACCACAAAAAATTATATTTCTTTCCCAACCATATGGAATCCACATGGGATGAATATATAAAATATTTTTATTTCATCATGATACACATGGTAGACCCATTTTTAGATAATTAATATTCCTTAGGATATGATTCCCCATGCCTAAACATAGAACAAGTGGTCAGATGTTCTATAAATTATGATACATGGGACATTTTGGTCGTCGTCGGTTCGAATATTTTTTGGAATTTCTCCCATAGAGAATATTCATATTTCTAAGGCTCATGGGAGACTGGTCCGGTAGATTCAAAATATACATAGAGGTGTCCCATAACCCTTTAGTGGTCATCCAAAACTAGTTGACTGGCTTGATCGCCTTTCAGGGGTTTGATTATCTGATCATCCTGGTAAATGAGGAATGTTGGAATAACATGAACCACTAACAAAATATGATCCCCCAAGATCGACACATTCATCAGGCCCATCGACCGTAAATTACACATATCTTCAGCCACATATCAAAGAGAATCCCCACATCGGTAAGCGTCGAACTATGTGAAAAATGAAATATGTATAACAAATAGTTGTATTACCCATGAGAATACCTATGTTATCAATGCACTCCATCAATCAAATGAACTTAAGGAGGAACATATTTAATCCCTTAAGAGACCAAACGAATTTCATATAAAATAGGTTGCATCATATCTTTACTGATGTGATACTATGTCAAAATAATTCAATGTTACCATCTCATTCACTGGATAGGATCCCGAATATTCCCTTCAAGGAAGCATTAGATGTAACACCCCAAGATTTCATATTATGTTATATCATTAAATTAATCCAATAGCTTGTGATACACGCAACACTGAGTTCGAGTGCACCACAACTTAGTAAAATAGCCATTCAAAAAAAGCGGTTCTAATTAGTATTAACTGAAATTTTAATATTATATATTCTAAATAATTTTAACATCTATATTATGTGTTTTTAGACATAATATAAAAAAAATTCATTTTTCGGATAAAAGAAGTATTTTTAAAAAATGAAATTTTACCGCCTTTTAATGGAGAACACTTTTTACAAACAATATCTGACACTTTTTTATATACAATTTAATGAAAATAAATTCTTCTTTAAATTCAGGATATAAATATATAGTCTGGATAAATTTTCGGTACTTTTCTGATAACATTTTTATTTTGATGAATAGTTAAAAATACTCTTTTTTAATTCAAAACAACTTTTTCAATCCAAAAATTGTATAGTGTTAAATTATGCATTTTAATGGGTTTTAAGTATAATTAGAATATATTTTTATAATTTAATATAATGTAAGTCATTATATGTAATTTCACATTTAAATTTCACATAAACACATGTCAATCTTTAGATAGTTTTTACTTGTGAAAAACCCGCTTTTTGGTTTTGACAACAGAAATGAATTTTATATCTGTATTTGAAACTTCTATGTTCTTAATTTGGTAAAATAGAATTCATTTTGGAAGTTAGAATATCAAAAATATGTTAGGGTGAATTTTTGGTATTTTTAGGAAAAAATGAAATTTTCGATTAATAGTGATAAACAATACATTATTATTTAAAATCGAATTTTTATTAAAATATTTAATTATTCTATTTAATATTATTTTATGTCAAAATAGATATATAATAACTATATATGTTAAATGTAATTATTTGGAGTAATTTTATAATAAAATGAGAAGAATAAAATATTATTGAACTTTCTAACCTCTTTTACCATCCTTCTAAGAATGTTAGATAATTTGCATAAACCAGAATTTTACCACTTCTAGGAGTTGAATTTCAAAAATCCGTGAGACATGATTGACATCAGTAAGTAATATGTGATTTAGTAAGATGAAAATAATTTTAGTGAATAGTAACATTTGACATTTATTTACCATAATTAAAATTAAATTGGGTAATTAAAGATAAAAATGATATCATAATTACCCAAACACATATCCTAATTCTATTGGATAAGTATAATTCTTCCAAAAAAACTATAGAAATAAAATATGATCCTCTTTGGTCCACTTTTATTAGATTAGTACATTTATTATTAATTTTTTTAAAGAAGAGTTAAAAGAGTTAAATTCACATTTTAATAACAAAACCATTTTTAATATATGGATACACACAATATAAATTCGATTATAAATATTCATTAAATATTTTAAGGGATTTTCTACATTGTTTTATTTTATATATAATTTTTAGACATTAAATAATTTAATTTATTTATGACACAAGAATGATGTTGTACTTACCTCATTAATGAAATATTAGAATAATTGATATTATAAATATCCAAATTAATGTATGTTCAGACTTATGATAAATTCCACTAATGTTTTAGGTAAATATGACATGTTAGGGTTTGTAAAATAATTATTATTGGAAGTTATAACGTTTTTATGGATTTTAAAAAAATCAAATTCTAAATATTGTAAAAATTGACATAATTTAGTTTCTAAAACAAATATTATATTATTAATTGATATAATATTCCTAAAAAATATAAGTATAGGCCAATGGACAAAGATAAGGTTATATATATTAATATTGAAGCAAATGGTGTTTATTTGGATTTTTATAGTATATTTATTAACCATATAATAAAAAAATACAAAGAGACACGGTAAATGTCAATCTTTTTATCTAAGAGAAAAATCTAAAATAAAAGTTTAATATGATGTCGAAAACCTATCTAAAACCTATTTGTTGAGAGGGATTAGACCCATCCCAACCTTAGAATCAATATTATTTATTTTGGAGACATTATAAACTGATTATGATTTTATTATAAAATAATATTTCATGCTTTTCCTAATGTGACTATCACCCCTCTTATAAAAAGGAACTTCCCCTTCTCTTAATTTCACTCCCCCAAAGCAATTTTTCTCAGCCAACTCAGGCAGAAAAAATCATCCCAACTTCGCTCACATCAATCTGGAGTCCTTACATAGATCAAAAATCAAACTTAAGGATTACTAAGATCAAATCAAAAGAAAGAACCTGAAGACGCGGTCAATATTTCATAACCACTATCAAGTTATTTTCTTCTTCTTCTTCCTCTCTCTTTTTGTTTCCATTATAAAATAATATGTCTAGTATCATTTATATAATCTGATGTTATTATAAAAATGGTACTATAATAACCCTGCTTTTTATTACACACTTAAACCTGATTTATTACATAAAATAATCACTTGATACAATCTAGAAGATCAAGAGTTATGGAGTCATTGAGGCTTAGGAACATTACATAACATCTTAGATCATAAAACACACAATGTATTTATTGAAAACATCATTTACATTACCACTACATTCCCTCGTACTTAGGATTTCTTGGGACAACCTGAGGACAATCATAAGAAAAGGGTGAGCTATAAATCCTAGTAAGGGAATAAACAAGGAATAACATGAGGAATAAAATAAATGTTATACAATTGGCATATCAATGGATAACATTAGAAACATGAACATAAAGTCATGATAAAGCGTGATAATCATAACATGGAAATGGGGAAAAAACACTTAACATTGAATTCGCATGAGCCCATGCTCATTACACATGGAGCATGAGTAAAACCTCATTGCACATGAAGAATGAGTAAAACATCATTCTCCATGAATTAGAACGATTCAACACACATTGCAGATGACTTATCGTGATACTATACTTTACCCAATGGATTGAAGTGCTACATGGGTGCACCCTTCTTAAACATTTCATTTCATACATAAGTGGGTCACATGGATCATATATAATAGAATCAATCATGATCATAAGTTATTCCATGATTATGTAGTGTGAAATAAATACATGAAAGTATCATTAAAAAGGTATATGTTCATAATGTAGAATACCTTTGATATAGACATGGGTATGGTATTCATTACAAACTGATCTTGGCTTGGAAAAACGAGGTTCAATATCGGTAGCATAACAACGTGACATAAGTATTCCTGAAAATTATTGAAGATAAAAAAGGGTGTCTCATCATATGTACATTAAATGGATGGTATGGGGGTCAAATGGATATATATCGCATCAAACCTAATGGAATTTAGATTCATAATAAAAAAGAATTACATGGATGTAAAAGAGAAGATAGAAATCCCTCACGAAATTTATGCATGGTAACAGGTGTACATGGGAGGATTTAATGAGAGAGAAATGGGTCTCCCATCATCCAAACATAAAGAGGATAGTATGGGGGAGGTGCGAAATCACACCCCAACATTTTCAAAAGAAAAAAAAGGTGTTACAACTTAAAGAAAATTAGGCAAAAATGACAGAGGAAGAAATCCCTTACATGGATGTGTGATCCCAAAGGATTGGGAGTGGCTTGAGAGAAGTCTCTTGGAAGATTGGGGAAACATAGGAGGATTATATAGAGAGCGTGGAAGGTGTTGGTAGAACTCCAAAGGCTTTGAGTGAAAATGATGTGGGAGCTTTGGTGGGTTTATATAGGAAAGAAGAGGGTATTCTTTATTATTTAGGTTTGGGACACCTCACATTAAACAAATCAATACCACAAACCATACCATGGTTTTTTCCCATGCTTTTAGCCAAAGAGAAGTGTAAAACCACATTTTATAAGGCCAAGGGCCGACCGTTTTAAAATAGTAGGCTTTCTTATGTGGAGGTGAGTCACACTCTCAAGGAAAACAATTTAAAAAGGGAGAGTGATTTATAAGTCTTGGAGGGTCCACAAAATCATTGTAAGAAACATGAAACAATTCTTAAATCAAATTTTTTTAATGATAAAAAATATATTTTCCGAACATATTATTTATATTATTTTATTTCCACACTATTGGGTCATTATGATGTCATAAAACACATTATATATTTAAACGGTATTTAATTTTTACCCAAAAATTCAATTATCTCAGAAAATTATGAAAAATCCACCATTGGATAAATTCTATGTCCTGATTCCAAAAATAATATTAATTTTATATAAATAATTTTATAAATATATTAATTTTTACTTGTAAAATAAAAACCGATATTTACCAAAAATTCATGGGTTTTCTTAAAAAAAGTTTTCTAAACATCATAAAAATTACAATTTCATTCAAAAAATTATATCATAATATATATTTCATAAAAAATATTTTAATAATAATACTTTATTAAAATATTATTTAATTAAAATATCCATTAATTCATCAGAATAGATTTCATAGTTGAATATTAACTAAAAATACTATTTGTGCTTTAAAAAGTATTTACAAAGTAACAATAATAAAATGAATGAACATTATTTATTAAAAAATAATGTAAATTTTCATAGTGTTAGGATCTTTTTACCTAAACCCGTATAACACCTGCATAATACTATAGGGTAAGGTGTGCGATAGTGACAGACTACTAGGGTGGCTTAGATAACATCGCTTAGGTGGTAATCTCTATTAAATTCCACTTCACCTGTAGTCGGTTCTGCTCAAGCTTTACATGTTCAATCTCGGCATAGGCTTGGTCATGAGAGAAACCAAATGATTCCACCTCCTTTCCGAGCTTCGAAAAAATGGGATTTATACGTGGAAAGTCTATTGGATGAGGTCACCACTTCCTTTGTCTGAGTAAATTGGATTTGGTAAAGCCCTATATTTATACTAATCATGTGATAACTGTTCAATTGCTATATTAACAACAGTAAAAATTCATAACGGTTTATTAAAAACAAAAAACAAAAAACCAATTATATTCAAATTTTATATAACCATAATTATAAATTTATATAAATCAAGTGGAATTTTCATTAATGAATGTTTGGGTCGTTACAATCTTCCCCCATAAGAAATATCACCCTGGAAATTTTCTTTTCCCACACTAAAACTGATGTGGGTAACTTTTCTTCATCGCTTCCTTCAATTCCTATGTCGCTTCTTCAAACATTCTGTTTCACCACAACACCTTTATGAGGGGAATTTTTTTATTTCGTAGAACATTATCTCTACGATCTATGATTTTCACTGGTTTCTCCTCGTAAATAATTTAATCCTCTAACTATACTACCAATGAAGAGAGTACATGTGAAGGGTTTGGTATGTACATCATTAAGAGGGATACAACAAAGACATCATGTTCTTTGGACATTGTAGGTGGAAGTGCTAGTTGATAGGCCATAGCCCCAACACGATCAAAATCTTGAAGGTCCCAATGTACCTAGTACTTAACATCCCTTTCTTTCCAATCCTCGTTAACTTCTTCCACGGAGATATGCGTAGAAATACTATGTCTCCAACATCAAACTCAATGTCTCATCGACGGTTGTTTGTATAACTATTCTGTTGACTCAGGGCGGCCTTGATATGTTGTTGAATGGTATTTACCTTCCCCACTATTTCTTCGACCATTTCAGATCCTAGAAGATTACGCCCACTGACATCATCCCAACATGTCAGTGTAATTCACATCTTCCCATACAGGGCTTCATAAGGTTCCATTGGGATGCTCGAGTGGAAACTATTATTTTAGGATAATTCAACCATTGGAAGATGTTGGTCCCACCCTCCTTTGAAGTCCGTAGAACATGCTCTCAACATGTCCTAAAGTGTTTGGTTAGTCCGCAATGATTGGCCATCCGTTTGAGGATGATAATCATTACTAATGTTCAAATCAGTATCTAGACCATGTTGAAGAATAATCCAAAACATAGAGGTGAATTTTTTATCTTGATCAGATACAATAGATAGTGGTATTCTATGCAGCCTTACCACTTCTCTGATATATATCTGTGCCAACTGATCCAATGAGAAATCATCTCAAATTGCAATGATTTGTGATGACTTAGTAAGATTATCCACAAAAACCCAGATTTCATTGTTTCCTTTGGATTATTTTGGAAGTCCAGTGACAAATTCCATGGTGATATTCTCCCATTTCCATGTTGCTATAGGCAATGGTTGCATCATCAAATTAGGCTTCTGCCTCTCTGCCTTCACATTCTGACACACCAGGAACATTTATGCATACACATAAATCTCATTTTTCATATTATCTCATCAATAATGATCTCAAATATCTCGATACATCATTAGGTTTCTTGGGTTAATAGAGAAATATGATCTTTTTTGCATCATCCAAAAGTTCATTTTTCAGCTCCGGACATGATGGAACACATAGTCTATTCAAAAATCTAACAATTCCTTATTCATTAACATTGAACTCTGAGGATTTCCCTTTTCTGATAGCTTCCACAATCTTATGAATTCCCACATCATCTTTTGAGAAACCATTATACTTTTCAAAAGAGATTGTTGAGAAATCATTTGTGAAAGGATTGATGATGTTCCCTTATTTGTGATAGCCTTGTACATCTTCATCAAAGCCTATAAGATTGGGTCGTTCTCAGTTACCATCCATCATAGAATTGCTGGTTCATTTCTACATAGGGAATCTTCCACCTTGTTCACATTCCTAGGATGGTAATGGATTGTGCAGTCATAGTTTTTGATCAGCACTAACCATCTTTGTTGGCACATGTTCAACTCATTCGGTGTGAATACATAATTGATGCTTTTGTGGTCCTTATATATTTCACACTTCTCCCCAATGAGATAATGATGCCAAGTTTATAATGAGAATATCACCACAACAAATTACAAATCATGTGTTCGATAAATCTTCTCAAGAACTTTCAATTTCCATGAAGCTTAGCAATGACATGGTCATTTTGAATTAACACACAGCCTAGGCCCTTCTTCGAAGCATCACTAAATACCACAAAAAAAATCTCCACTTTTCGGTAAAGTGATCACCGACTCAATTATAAGACTTTTATAACATTTTGAAGCACTATTCGCATTAACCACTCCAAACAAACATTACTCCCTTCCGAGTTAGCTTGGTAAGAGGATTGGAAAATCGTGGAAATTTTATAAAAATCATCTATAATATCTAGCTAACCCCAAGAAGCTACGAATATCTATTACCAATGACGGCCTCAACCATCCCTCAGTAGCATTTGTTTTGGAGGGACATATAGATTTCCCATTGATTGTGATGATATGGTCCAAGAATGAGACCTCCTTCAAACAAAACTCATACTTATTGAACATTGTGTAGAGATTATCCTTCCACAAGGTCTCTAGAATAGTTCGTTTATGCACCTCATGATCCTCCTTGGTTTTTTAGTATATCAGAATAGCTTCTATGAATACTAAAAAAAATATTTCGAGTAAATGACTAAAAACTCTACTCATCATGTCCATGAATATTCCTAGAGAATTATTTGGTCTAAAAAGCATTACTTGGAATTCATAGTGCACGTATCTTGTACGAAAAGCAGTCTAGGGGATATCTTCCCTCTTCACCCTTACATGATTATATCTGGACCAAAAATACACCTTGGAGAAGTATTGTGCTCCATGTAACTGATCAAACAAGTCCTCAATTCGTGGGAGAGGATACTTGTTCTTTATCATGTTTTTGTTAGACACTCTATAATCAATGCAAAGGAAGAATGTCCCAGAGGAAGACTAGGCAATTCCCCATGTATAGAGTCTTGTATTTTGGCAATTCCCCAGGTATATGTTCAATTGATAATTCTACATCCCTTCCCAGAGGAAGACTAGGCAATTCCTCGAGAAATACTTCAAAAAATTCCCTCACAACAGGGATGTATTCAAGGATACTTTCCTCCTTATACTCAGTCATCCATTCTATATATAAATGATCATAGGGCAGTAATATCCACGATTTAGTTGATTGAGCTAAAAAAGATTCAACTTCCTCCTGGCACTTGTATAGAATCAGGGGTCAATTCTCCCCATGGAGAGTGATTTCTCTCTAACATAAATTTAGGTCGGCTATGTATAAGAAAATCCAATACATGCCAAGAATTTCATCAAATTCCACCAGAGTGAGTATGACAAGGTTTTCAGGGAAATTTAATCCCCACAATATGAGAGGGGAGGAGTTATATTCATGGAATGCATTGATTTCCCCATTTTCTATACTCACCAACATATTTATTTCCATGATTTGTGGTGGTGCAGGGATAGTTCTACAAAACTTTTGGGATAAAAAAGAATGCATAGAAAATGAATCAAAAATTACATTCCCTATTCTTGAATGAATATCTAGAATACCTATCACCACTTCATTTTCAGGGTTCACTTCGGTAGTAGTGATCAAAAAATTTCTACCTTTGTGCCTTGGAGGTTGTTTGTTTTCTCCAAAAGTCCTTGGCTTTAGAAACTAATTTTCTAGATGCCCTAGTTCTTTGCAGTTGTTGCAATGAACAACGCATTGTGGTTCAAATGGATCATTCTTCTCCTCTGTTGCAGTCGTGGGGTTTTCTTGTCGGCAATTAAAAGCTAGGTTCCCTTCTCTTCCACACCTAAAGCATTTCCTCATCGCTTCAGGCAATTTCCGGGTGATTATTTCTGCACCTTTGGGAAGTGGGGTGATGGATCTTCTTAGATCCATTGTATTTATCTATCAAAACCACCAGTATTTAACTCTACCATACTATTCTTATCACCATGATACCTCTGAGATCCTCTGATCTCCATTTTGACCTAGAGGGAACATCGAACAATTTCCTTTTAGATGTTGATGTCACGGATTGCAAGCGCATTCTATAGGCTAGGTATCATCCCACCAAAGAAGCTGTCAACCTGGAATTCGAGGGTAATGACAAAGTCAAAGGATTATCATTCAAGCCTTGTGATGTTTTCCTCGTACGCTCTAACAGGTTCATCGTCTTTCATCATGAGGGAAAAGAAGTCCCTATCCATCTTATGCCAGATGTTGTGTGGAATATATTTATTGGAGAACATATTCCAGAAATCATTCCATTCCAACACCTCGATCTCTTCCTCATGCTTCATATTTTTTTATCAATGTCCACCATTGATCGGATTCACCTTATATATCATAAGAATCAATTATTACATTCTCTTGTTTAGAAAATTTAATGATGGATAAGATATTTTCAATGGAGTTGATCCATTTTTCAACGAATGAGGGATCATACGATCCATTAAAAGTAGGAGGCCTTGGTCTCAGGAAACTCTCGATAGCGACTTGTTCAATATTAGATTGGTTGAACATTCCTCTTAACCCATGTTTCTATTCAAATATTGAGTAAATTCATATATAATCATGAGAAAGTTCATGATTCTCAATCCCATCGGATTGGGCATCTCATTTTCATGGTCTTCACTTAGATCTTCACCTCAGTTGTTAGCCCGAGTCCTCATATTACCGGACATTGGTTAGAATAAAAATAATGTTAGGGGTAACACAAAGAGGGTAATCCAAGGACAAAACTGATGACTTATAAATAACTTTTATTCCCTTATCATATGAATCCTTATGATTCAATCTATGCTATCCATGGTCTACTTTCCTCAAAATATTCTTAGCGGAATTATATTTTAATTCATTTAATAAGGGTTAATACTAAACATGTGAATTTACCAAAACATATCCACCAAGAGTGTCGTAACCAAGAGTGCAGCAAGGTCCATTTTCATACACCAGTTCCTATTCAAGACTAGCTTAATTCAATGTTTTCAGGTTTTACCCCTAGGATACATCTATGCCAGAGCCATCTCTACCATCTCGTATCCAGACCGGGATGTATTTTCATGATAAACCTCATTATCAATACTCACGAATACATATGGATGTTTTTATTATACTTATTCTAGTCTATAATTCTTCCCTAGTTATTTATAGTCTTAATCCCAAAAATAACTAAGCCTATCCTCTGATACCAACTATAACAACCCTTCTTTTTATTAAACACTTAAACCTGATTTATTACATAAAATATTCACATGATACAACATAAAAGATCGATATTTATAATGTCTTTTGGGATTATGAACATTACATAACATATTAGAACATAAAACACAAAACATCGTTATTGAAAACGTCCTTTACTTGACCACTACTTTCCCTTATACTTAGAATTGCATGGGATAACCTGAGGACTTTCATAAGAAAATGGTGATCTATAAAGCCCAGTAAGGGAATACACATGGAATAACATGAGTAGTACAATAAATGATATAAAATTTTAAATAAAAATGAGGCATAGGAGAAACATGAACAAAATGGAATGATAAAGTATGATTATCATTACATAGAAATGTGGCAACAACACTTAACATGGAATTTGCAAGACCTAAGGCTCATTACACAGAGAGCATGAGTAAACCCTCATTCCACATGAAGCATGGGTAAAACCTCATTTCACATGAATTATAATTAGTCAACACCCATTTCACATGACATGTGATGATACAATACATTACCCAATTCATTGGAGAGCTATCAGTGCACACCATTCTTAAACACATCATTTCATTAGTAAGTGTTCCACATGGATCATATAACATGGAATCAATCAACATCATAATTTATTCCACAATTAAGTAATTTGGAATAAATTGATGAAAGTAACATTCAATATGTATATATTCATAATGTTTATTACCCTTGATTGATACATGGGTATGGTCTTCACTACACACTGATCTTGGCTTGGAAAAACACGTTGCAATTTCGGCAGCATAACAGTGTGACATAAGGATTCATGAAAATAGTTGATGAGATAGAAATGGGTGTCTCATCATATGAACATGAAATTGATAGTAAGGGGGTCATATGTATATATTCCACATCAATGTTAATGTAATTTAGATGCATGATACAAAAGAATTAATTGGATGTAATATGTGAGAGAGAAATCCATCACGGAATTTTGGCACGGTAACATGTGTACATGAGAGTATATAATGAGAGATCAAGGAATCTCACATAATCTAAAATAAAGAGGAAAGTATGGTTTAGGTTCGAAATAATACCCCAATATTTGTAATTTAAATCAAAAGGAAATAACAACTTAAAGAAAATTACGAAAAAATGAGAAAGGAAGAAATCCATTACATGGTATTTTGATCCCAATGGATTGGGAGAGGCTTTGGAAAGGCTTATTGGGAGCATGAGGCACCATTAGAGGATTATAGAGATAGGATTTTAGGTTTTTTTCACACTCAAAAGCCATTGAGTGAAGAGGAAGTGGGAGCTTGTGTGTGATTATATAAGAAAGGTGAGGGAATTCGTTATTATTTAGGTTTGGGACACCTCAAATTAAACAAATAAATATCACAAACCAACCCATGGTATTTTCTCATGGTTTTTGACAAAGGGGAGTGGAAACTAATATTTTATAAGTCCTAGGTGAGAACTTATTAAAATAATAGGGTTTCTTATTAAGAGGTGAGTCACACTCTTATGGAAAACAATTTAAAAAGGAAAAATATTTTATATGTTTTGGAGGTTCCACAAAAGCTCTGTAAAATAAATCAATCAAATATAAAATCACTATATTTTAATTCTAAAACATATATTTTTCGAATATAATGTTTATAGTAATTTATTACCATAATATTGAGTCATTATGATGTCATAAAACAAATTATATATTTAAACACAATTTAATTTTTACCCAAAAATTCGACTGTCTCAAAAAATTATGAAAAAGTCACCATTGGATAACTTCGAGGACCTGATTCTGAAAATAATATTAATTTTATATAAAAAATTTTATAAATTTGATATTTTTTTCTTTAAATATAAAAACCTATATATACCGAAAATTCATGAGTTTAGACAAAAATAGTATTCAAACCTTAATAAAAATTACAAATGCATTCATAAAAATATGTGATAAATTATATTTAATAAAAAGTAAAATAATAATAATATTCTATTAGAATATTATTTAATTCAAAAATCCATTAATTCATTAGAAATTATTTCTTAGTTTAATATTAACTAAATATACTAGTTATTCTTTAAAAACTATTTACAAAGTAACAGTAATAAAATGAAAGAACATTATTTATACAAAAATAATGTACATTGTCATAGGGATAAGGTCTTGTATCAAAACCCCTTATAATACCTACATATGACTGAATGGTAATGTCTGTGTTGGTGACTGACTCTCAGGGTGGTTCTGATAACATCATTCGGGTGGTAATCTCTATTAACATCCACTTCTAACATAGTCAGTTCTGCACAAGCATAACCTATTCAAGCTTGGCTTGAGCTTGGTCAAGAGCGAATCCCAATGACGCCAACTCCTTTCCAAGCTCTGACAAATGGGATTCATACAGGGAAAGTATACTGGATGAGTCCATTGCTTCCTTTTTTGAGTAAATAATTTTTTTAAAGACCAATATTTATACAAAACATGTGATCACTATTTAGTGGCTATATTAGCAACGTTCACAATTTAAAACGGTATTTTAAAATCCAGAAAACTAAAACCAATGAAGATCACATTTTATATAACCATAATAAGAAATTTAATTAGATCGATAGAAATTTTCATTAATGAAGGTTTTTTTCATTACAGGTACAACCACATCTAGTATTCTATCCATCCAAAGAATGACAATGTCACCATACGTGCGTACTTATGGTTTACCATCTCCACATCTGGGTGTAGTTTCTAATTCAAACAATTAATTTTGTAGATGGGTGTGATAATAGGTATAACTAACATAAATAATAAATAAAACATGTTAATGATTATTTATATATGATATTCCATCACATTATAAATGATTTCACCATCAATATAATGATGTTGTCCCTCGTACGTACGTACGGATTACCATCTCCACAATGTGATGAGATTCATCCCCTTGTTCTCCATTCAATGATGATTATAAAAAGATATATTATTAATAAGTATGTGATATATGAAATAATAATGCTATTATATATATATTTACTTAAATATACCTTATTCACTTACTTTCGTTCAATACGAAATGAAAATAGAATCAACGTTTTTGAGTACGTTTGGCCTACCATTTTGATAAACGGTGGCTTCCATTTCATATATATTTATATTATAAATATTTATATTCAGATTATATATGATAGATTAATCAATTTTTATATTCCGAAAGGATTTATATCATGATCTAAATGATATGACAAAGAATAAAAAGTTAAAACATGTACTGTAAAGAAAGCGATTATTACCCAAAATATTAATTTAACATAAAAATAATTATTAAATGGATAGTATAAAGTCATTAATGAATCATGTATGGTTTAATATATATGAATATGGTTCTGTTGTAATTTAATAACATACTATGGTCATTGTACAGGTGGGTAAATGTACCCTCGACCAATTAAAAGTGCATTGTAAGGGCCAATTTCACAATCTCATTATAATCGGAGGTTGTTTCTATGTATGTATAAAATGGGAAATATTTATTATCCATCTACATGTTCCATAAAATAGTTATCAAATGGATTTTTATGGTAAACATTTAATAGAACATAATTTTAAATGTTTTATAGATTTATTATTCTAAACCTTTATCATGAATGTCCATGTTTTTAAAATGGTTTTATGGATTTATTTATATGGAGATGAATGTTTTAAATTTTTAATTCCATTCAACTGTTTTGAAGAGTTATGTGACAATTTGATTCAAAACTATCTTTTAAACTAATTCTTTTATAAATTACATGACTTTTAAATGATTTCATGAAAAGGAGATATTTCTTTAAATGATTTTTACTGATCATTTTCAATAATGTCAACATCCGTTACGAGATATTATTCTTGATCAAGGTTGATTTATTATAAAATTATTCCATATTGTATTGATGGTTTCATGATATGTTTGACTATGTACATGTTATTTTTATACCATTCATTGTTTATGGATAAATTATTCACATTTCGTATGCTATTTTTAATATGAATTTTTATGTTATGTTTAATCCTTTCCATATAAGGAATGCATTAGACATAGTAAGTGATGGGTGGATCCCGCTATAGCTCCATGATGCATCAGTAGGTATCATGAGACAAACTAGTGTCTTGGCATAAGGCCTTGACAAAATCTTATTTGTAGTCTTGGCACAAAGCCTTGACTATGTGGTTATCAAGTCTGAAATTATGCATTCCATCATTATGAAAGTGACTATTGATATTTAATGTGATTATTCGACTAGTAGAATATCCATGTGAGTAAGTAAATAAAATTATTTGATCTTATCTTTTCTATATTATGATGATGTTTATGTTTAAAATGATTTTGTTTTAGTCTTATACAGTTCCTTAAATGTTTATTCTTATTTATAAAAGTTTCTGCTATATTTTTATCCTTACTAAGCGTCTAAGCTCAACCTTTTATTATGTTTTATTTTCCCAAGATTCCATGAAGTGTATTATGATTGATATGAAGGGTTATGTGAAGGGATTAATGAAATTCTCAAAGGATCATTTATTTTTTGTTTTATTTTCTAATGTGTAATGTAACATTCATATATTTAATCAATATTCCAAGACTGATAAACTAATCAGTCTTTCGGGACATGATTCCTTATAATCATGCCAATGTTATATAATAAATCACCAACTCTGGGTAACTGGGTTCAGGGAGTTATAATATGTATCCGAGAAATTTTAGCAACAACCATGGATATAGATTTAGATAATCTATGATTATGGAATGACACCCAACGATATACTTTGATGATTAGTATAGATTAACTTCCTAGAATTTATGTAATGTAGTGGTTTTTCTATTTTTCAAGAAATAAACCCATGTCTGGATATGAGTGGGTAGGGAAGCACAATTACATATCTACCTAAGAGTGAAAACTCCTACATGAAATTTCAGGCTTGAATCGGGGTTTCCCGGTACGTGACAAAGGGCATTGTTGCACTCATGGTTTTGAAACTCCCAGGGGATATGCTTAGGATAATTAAAATTTTCATTTCATGCAATTGTAAAGGATTTAGGAGTAAATACCTCCTCAAAGAAAACATTTTACGATTATAGATTATATGCATAATATTTTTAATTTACCTTAGGTATTTTACAAGTTTGGAATTATGCATTTTGATTCATAAACTATGCAAGTGTATGCCATTTTTTAGAAATGGTTCCTAGTAAAAGAAATGAGAATTCCAAAAATACGCATGATCGAAACATTATGAAGGATCATATATTTCACGGTATTAATCCAACATTTAAAAGGGAATTAGTCTCCCAAATATTATCATCATATGAAGAAACATTATCATGTGTTAATAAGATATGTAAATAATTCTCTGAGTCCTATTGCATTGAATGGAATCAAGAGATGAAAAGTATGGAAGATAGAAATATTGATAAAGGGAAGATGGGAAAGAATTATATTCCAATATTTTATAACTGATGAAATAATTTCCTTGGTAAATGCTTGAAGGGAATGTGAGTTTGTTATAAGTGGGGAGAAAAGGGACACCATGTATGTTATGTCAAGGGTACAAAAAATGTTTTAAATGTACAATGCTTCAGCTATAAAAATATGGGAAACTACGCGAAGCAATGTACCCATCATCAGAGTATACACCAAATGCTTATATTGGATAACACACAAGTTATTATTATAATGAAGAGGAAGAGGAATAACTAGATTTCTTATGTTGTTATTAAAGTATTGTGTCATTTGAGTATTGTATTAATGATGTACATTTTATATGAATTGTAGAGTATAAAAAGATTATACTACAGTATTATTACATTAAGGACATGAGATTGTGTGAATCCAAGACATTAAGTCAACAACAGGTTAATTTTTTAAAAAATATATTGTTGAGAGAATGATAAACCATAATATGGTTTGAATTTTGTGGTAGTGATTTTGGAATTATATATGACTAGTTTGGATAAAATATATTAGATATTCTTGACAACCTTGAAACTGATAAATGATTTGTATATTACCTCATTGTTGGAGTTTACAACATATTTGGATAGATGGAGTATATCCAATATTCTATAAGGAATAAGGGAGCAGGAATGTAATCAATAAGATTTTATGGTAATTCAGGTTGTTACATTGTTTTATAAGAATACATTAGGAATGTATTCATGTGTTATTATGTAGAAAAAAGGATCTTCAATGTGTTTACCTTCTTTATAAATTTTGAACAGTGATTTTGGAAAAATGTAATTTGGATAAGACTAATAGTTGGAATAAATTATGTTTGACATTGGATACTATTGTTAAGGTTAAATCATTTCATGCGATTTTTTTGGATTGTTATAAACAGGACAACCCAGAGGTCCAGCGAGACCCGTCGCGTCTGGCAAGGCTGTGAGACTTGAACCCGCAACTGAAGGGTGACAAGGGTGGATCACCTTCCACTAGAATATGTGATGTCCCAGTTTGTAGAATGTTGTTTTTTAATAGTCTGACAAATGAATTATAAATTCGTTATTTTTGGAACCCTATATGATTAGGATAAATAAAATATTTCTGAATTCTATTATATATTTTAGTGAAAGATGATTTTGTGGTAGGATTTATTGAAGGATGGAACTCTACTTGTCAGGTATATTTTTTTCTCTTATTTTATAAATGAATTAATTCTTAAACATTAGGGAAGGGATCTTAACACCAAAAATGTGTTATCCCAACACCTTATGTTTTGATGAGCCAACGATATTTTAAATCAACATTGATTGATGGCATTTAGGCCCTTAATTTTAAACTTTTTTATGATGGATGACCTCAAACAATCCCAATAAATATTTACTTTTTTTCAAAAATTGTGTGTCTATAATTTCCAAAAATGTTCTCCTAATTGAGATCAAAATTTGGTGGTGAATTTTTCATTCTCTTCCCCTCTAATTACGACTAAATTTTAATAACCCTACTTCGGATGTCGGTTTTCCACAATGGTATTTTTCTATTATTAACCTTTTATTTTCAAAATACAATTTCAAATTTTGTGGACGTAATTTATTGAATGAGGGGATAAGGTAACACCCATGATTTCATAGTACATTATCTCATTAAAGTAATTCAATATCTTGTGCTACACGCAACATTGAGTTCGAGCACACCGCAACTTTCCAAATTAGACGTTCAAAAAGCAGTTATGAATAGTATTTATTTCATTCTGAATCTTATATACTCTATATAATTTTTACATCAATATAATGTGTTTCTTAGACATAATATAAGAACAAATTAATTTTTTTTCATATAAAAGAATTATTTTTCAAAAAAATCTATTTTATAACTGTTAAATGGAGAACACTTTTTAAAACAAATATTTGTCCCATTTATATATTCAATTTAATGAAATAAAATTCTTCTTTAGTAGAGGGACATAAAAATTTAGCTTGGATTAATTTTTGGCACATTTCTAATAACCTTCATATTTTGATGAATAGTAAAAAATAATATGTTTTAATTGTAAACAACTTTTTTAATCGAATTAATTAATAGTGTAAAAATATGCATTTGTAAAGACTCGTAATTTACATGTAATATGTTTTTGAAAAATATGTGAATTTTACGTGTCTGCAAAAATTGACGGCACATGATCCCGAAGCCCTGTGTGCCCTGAATGAATTTCTAAATTTTTGTTTCAGGTTCGTTAAGTAATGGTGGGAGCGTTATTTTTTATCTTTTGAACCAGAGCTCAGAATTGAAATATGAGGGAACCGTTGAACTCGAATCACTAGTATTCTCTTAAGGAGACCTTCACCTCGATAGTAGTAGGTCGAGTGTGGAAGTTAGTTTTTCACTTATTCATGAAATAATAAAATAAAATAAAATGGGTTAACATTTTATCATTATTTTCTTTTGAAACTATCATATGGATGTTTCACGGGTGGAGACCACTGAACTGAAACATCACATGAGAGGTTATGGTGGTTGGGACCACTGAGCCTAAACCTCCCATTAGAGGATATGGTGGTGGGGACCACCTGAGGCTATACCCCCATTAACTCCCTCTTATGTTTGGGGATGCCTTTAAAAATCCCCCCACTTTAATGGTGCCGCTGCATTTAATGAATTTTGTGCCAAACTCAGAAATTAATTAAGTGGAGACAACATAAATTAATTCAAAAATTAAATTGAAGAAACATATCAGATGTTGGCTACATTTAATTTTGGTGGAATTGGGAGAGGTGAAATATTGGGAGGATTACACTTCACCAACTAATAACGTTCCTCCAATGAAGAACGCTGATGCACGATAAGGAATTCTTACATGAAAAATGTTACGCTAATGAAGAACAACGATGCACGATTTTGACTTCTTCCTCGGGAAATCCTCCAACATGGGGCGTCTTCAATTGACGGCCGTTATTTCTACCTCGTCGACAACAGCAAACGAATGTGGTAGGGGTTTAAATTTAGTATGATTATATTTCCTTGTT
The DNA here is from genome assembly GCA_963277665.1 of Viscum album. Taxonomy (NCBI): domain Eukaryota; kingdom Viridiplantae; phylum Streptophyta; class Magnoliopsida; order Santalales; family Viscaceae; genus Viscum; species Viscum album. The sequence continues at coordinate 548,235,339 of OY728157.1, forward strand.
CTTCCCCTCTAAAACAATGAACGTAGATCAACTCACAATCATGTTCATCAGCAGATGTTTTATTTTTCGGGTTGGGAATAATTATTGCGGAAGGCTGTTGGGTGGTTGTTTGAAATTATTCCCTTTTTTGTTCTTGACGACTCTTCATTTTTCAATGATTGTTTTTAGCCGCTTGCTACCTCTCTAATGCGGAGAGTGGGTGGGACAAACAAACCTGGATCATCCTATCCGCATTTCATGTGATGATTTGTGGTGTTCTAAAGATGTAGGAGAATAGCGACCAACCATGGTGGGGCACAAGAATGGCGACTAACACCATCATCAGCCGTGACGCATGCAACGATGCCGCCCACATGGCCTCTACCACCCATAGCCGCCGCAACCCAATTACCACTACCGTCTGCGGCCTCCGCTGCCCCGCGGCCTCCGAGCTCCTCGGCCTTTGCCACCCCACGACCTTTCTGCTCTGCGACTGAGCCGCCCTGCAGCCTTCGGGCCCACGGAAAAACTACCGCACGACCTTACACTGCCAGCACAAAGCCACCCCACGACCACTCCATTATGCGGCCTCTGTGGCCTGCAAGTTCCCCTCGCGACTCTCAGAGCCAGTCGGACTGCACTATGGGCCAGACTATACCTTGCGAGCCGGGTTGCCTAAGGGGCTGGGATGGACCCAGCGAGTCGGGCTGGGTTGGTCAGACCGGGTCGGACCAGAACCGGGCCAATTTCGACCCTATAGGTACATTTGGCCATAAATATTGCACCAATAGTCTGATTGACGAACCTCTAGTGGCGTTGGTATCCTTGGGTGGGACAATTTCTTTTGGATTCCTTTTCATGGTAAATCGTGGTAGTTGGAGTATCAACCAGTGGTTTGTGGAGAAGACCCTCCCGGAGACAAGAAAGCATAGTGCGGGAACCCTGTAGCTAGCTGTAACGTGAGGAATGAAGACTGATCCTATGTGGGTCAGAACCTAAGGATCCTATGTAGGTCAGCACCTAGCGATCTTGTGTGGGTCAGCACTGAGGGATCCTGTGTGGGTCATCATCGAGTGATCATCTGTGGGTCAACACCCAGCGATCTTGTATGGGTCATCACTAAGCAATCCTATTTGGGTCTGTCTCTTAATAGAGTAAGATGATTCAGTAGTTATATCTAATCATATCTACTATTGTACATAAGTTATACCTCGTGTGAGCTGAGTAAGTTCCTTCCTGGTACTTTTCCATCATGGTATTACCATTGTGGTATTCTTTTATGGGGTGTACCAATGTGGTACTTCCTTTGTGTTATTCCGTCCGTTTTGGAATAGTTCAGCTTTGGGTTTTTGAGTTGGACTCTGGGTTTCCTCATGATTGAGATGGGTATACAAGATAACATAGATATATGTATGGGAATATACCTAAGTATGGTTGGCAGTTTTTTACATGTTGTGTGGTTTATCCATGGTGGATTTTGTGAGAACATGAGGTTCTTAGGGTCCATAAAGAGTATCATTATACTCACCACTGCATGGGCTATGCCAGCACCTCATTGTGTTTGGTGCAGAAGAAAGACTACAACAATTGAGGGCGATAGTACCAGAACTTTAGGTGGCTCTTAGGTGGATGTTAGATGAGGCGAACATCAGAGACAACTATTCATGCGCTATACCAACCCATCAGGTAAGATTCGTGATGGACAATCCTGGATCTTCTTTTCACCTATCAGTTTACTTGTACTTTAATTTTCTTTTACTTTTTAGTTGGGCTTGTATTATGGACCCTTTTATTTACCATAATCACCTTATTTAATATACTACTTTCTTGAGTTTGTATCATTTTGTGTTCTTGGTTGCGTGTGCATACAGGTTATAAAGTTAATTACTTCCTAGTTTTAGAGGAAACGCCTTTGGTTCTAGTCGCCAGGCCCTAGCCTATGGAAGGCGGGCTTGGGGTAGTCACGACATGGGCCTCGGGGAATAGTCGTGACAAATTGGTATCAATGGTGTTAGTTCATCCATTGAACATAAGAGACTTATCTTTTATATCTGGAAAAATAGTGTTATGTGTAGTTAATGTGGTTTTCAGTTCTGGGGGTCCAGTGTTGGTGCAGCGGCCGATGCATCCATACACCAGGACACTGACTTCTGATTTCTAACTCATTGCCTGAAAACAATGATTGTGTATATTTTTTGAAGAGTTTTCTTTGTGATCTCTTTGATTTTGATCACAATGTATAATTTATTGACCGTGGTTCACCTATTTATTTTTAGAATGCCTCCACGAAGACAGCTTGCTAGGGTTCCGATAGTAGTACGCATTGATAGCCCATCGAGCGACAAGGCCTCGATGTAGGGCCCTCTTCCAGTAGAGGCACCATTGGAGGAAAAAACAATACCATTACCTATTGGGACACTGATATCACCCTCCCCTGTAGTAGAGGCTACATGCCTTTTCAGTGCGTTGCATGAGTTTCAGCACCTGAGCCCACCAAGGTTCAGGGGAGTGACAGACCAACAGGAGGCTGAGTATTGGATGAAGGCTGTGATGATAGTATTTGGACTGGTAGGGACACACGCCTATCTCATGGTGATCCTATCTACCAGTTTTCAACATGTAGAATCAGGCATATGTTGGAGATTGATGCTCTAGGTTCATGATGAAGGGACACTTTTATGGAAAGACCCTAAGAGCCTGTTTCAGGAAGAGTTTGTTCTAATGACTCTTCGCGCAGTGCGCATACATGAGCTTCTTCATCTACAGTAGGGTAGCATGACAATGGCTCAGCACTCAATGAGGTTCACTGACCTCTCACATTAATCCAATGATATGGTGTGGGACACATTCTTCAGGGCCCGAACCATCGAGCAGGGGCTCAAGAGAGATATTAGGGCTTCAATGATTTCACTCATCATCCCAATGTAAGAGGGGGTTTTAGAGTGAGCCCTCTTAGTGGAGAGTTTCCTTGATGAGCAGTCACCCGCAGCGACACCCAACACTAGCTGTCATGTAGCTGAGTCTTCTGCAGCTAGCAATAGATAGATTCCATAGAGGTCTAATAGTACTAGAGCTATGGGTGGAAGACTGCAGGATTCAGAGTCAGTTGTGCAGGGAATCCAAGGAAGAGCAATTCATGCCAGGAGCAGGCAGTGCTACGCATGTGGTGGGCATGGTCACATGGCTACGGACTATCTGACCAGTTGTATGGATGATCAGCTGGTAGTCGAGGGATAGCCCAGGCAGCGACAGAGATTCGATCGAGGTTGTCTACAGGGAGCAGGAAAACGTGGCAGATGAGCTGGCCGTGCATATGAAGGTGGGCAATGAGTCGGTATGATATCACCACCACCACTAAGTATTCCAACCCGACCATAGGTAGTAACTTGAAAGGGGATATCCTAGCTCTAGGCAGCTAAGGCCTACACTCATGGTGCTCCATAGATTATACAAGGTATGATTTCTGTCTATTATTCCATAGCTGCAGTACGTATATACATAGGTTCCGGTCATTATTTTATTTCAAATACCCTTGTATGGAACTCAGAGATTCTAATGGAGCTATAAGATCAATCCATACTGCTAGAGACTCTTACGGGAATGGATTCGATGATTATGCATTGTGGCCAACAATGTGATCTTACTATAGGAGGCGAGATCTTTGGCTGGGATCTCCTAGTAGTAGAGTTGAGGCCTTACGATATCATCTTAGGTATGGACTGATTATCTATAGTCCATGCTCAGATTTACTATATTAGGCACAATGTGTGGTGTGTCTGCATGGATGTGACCAGGTCTACCATCACCAATGGGAAGGGAGACTTTGCAGCACTGGATGGACTTATCCAGAGTAGAGTACAGCTGATCACTAATCAGTTGGCTAGCCGTATCCTGAGAGCGGTTGATGTGGGGATTCCGAGTTATCCTATAGTTGTGGGCCAGTATGTGGAGGTCTTCCCTGATGATGTTTCGGGTCAACCAATTCACATATAGGTGGAATTTTCATTGATTTGTACCCCGGGACAACACCAATATATACACCAGCATATCAGATCGATCCTATAGATCATTGTGATATGAGGGTATGACTAGAGGAATTTCAGGGGAAGTGGTTCATACGGCCCATTGTACTCCCTGGTAATCCCTGATTTTATTCCCTGTGAAGGTAGATGAGATCTTTACACTTTGTGATGACTATCGGCACCTGAAACAGGTGACCTTGAAGAACAAGTACCCAATTCCTAGGATTGACGTCCTCTTTGAAAAGCTGAAGGGAGCATGGTGGTTCTCGAAGATAGACCATAGATCAGGCTATCACCAGCTCAGAGTACGAGATGAGGATGTGTGTAAGAAAAAAACCAGATGTGGGTACGACCATTACGGGTTCTAGGTTATGTGATTCTGTGTAACTAACACTCTAGTGGTGTTTATGGGACTCATGAACATGATCTTTCAGCCGTACCATGATCACTTTGTAGTATTATTCATCGACGACGTTCTGAACTACTCATCTATTGATAAGGATCATACCTATCATTTGCAGGTAGTATTGGACACACTCCAAGTGCACCATATTTATGCTAATCTCTCGAAGTGACAGTTCTGGACTAAGAGGTTCACTTTCTAGGACATGTCATATCAGAGGCTGGAGTTGCATTGGATCCTATGATGATTGAGGTATTACAAGATTGGGAGCCACCCAAGAGTGTGTAAGAGAAAAGGAGTTTCCTGGGTTTGGCTAGATAATACAATAGATTTGTGTCAGATTTCTCCATAGATGAAACACCACTATCAACATTAACGAAGAAGGGGAAACCCTTCCTATGGTCGGGGAGATACCATCAGAGTTTCCAGAAGTTCCGGCAGAGGCTGACTAGTGCCCCCATCTTGAGGCTTCTAGTGGATATCATAGGGTACGTATTCTTCTGCGAGACATCAGAGACTGGGCTCAGATATGTCCTGATACAGGAGCGATCAGTGATCACATATGGTTCTCGATTGTTGAGAGATCATGAGCAGAACTACTCTACCCATGAACTAGAGTTAGCAACAGTTGTCAATGCCTAGAAGATGTGGTGACATTATCTGATGGGAGAACTCTTTACAGTGTACTTTAATCACAATAGTATTAGGTATATTTTCTCTAGAAAAGACATGAACCTGATACAGCGACGTTAGTATGAGTTCCTCTAGGAATACGACTTTGAGATAGTCTATACTCCAGAGTAGGGGAACATTTTAAAAGATGCACTCACCAGGAGATCTGGTATACAATTGCTTGGTTACATGATGGAGTAGATGACCGACTTGTATATATCCTTTTTGGATCCGGATGGAGCAGTTTTTCTAGAGCCACTTACAGTCACTCCCCCACTTCATCAGTGATTCGGTGAGGTGCAGTGTGGGGACACTGATAGTGAGGCATCATATGCTCAGATATCTACAAGACATGCATTTGATGGATTTTCTCAATGTGGGGAGCATGTCAATTTTTTAGAGGACGTACCATGGTACTGATGTCACTTTAGGAGGAAGTGTTGAGGGAGTTCCACATTTCCCCTCTGGCGGTATATCATAGAGTGGAGAAGATGTACTCAGATCTCCGATGACAGCACTGGTGTCCGGAAATCAAGAAAGCAGGTGATGATTTTGTCTCTCGGTGCCTCACTTGTCAGCAAGTGAAGGTGGAGCATCATATACCAGCAAAGTTGGTTCAACCTTTAGAGGACCCAGAGTGGAAGTTGGATGGGATATCCATAGACTTTGTGATAGTACTTCCATTTACATCTATGTGGAATGACTCTATTTGGGTGATCGTCGACCGAATCACCATGTTGTCACACCTCATACCTATCAGAGAGTAGGGTTTGGAAGAGATCATGGGATTCCTAAATGTGTAAGAGATTGTGCAGTTACATGGAGTACCCTTGATAATTGTCTCCAATTGCGATGCATGTTTTACTTCCAAGCTATGGAAGGGGTTGTAGGAGGCTTTTGGGATGCATCTTTGTTTGAGCATCACTTTCCATCTTCAGATAGATGGCCAGATTGAGAATACCATTCAGACCCTTGAGGAAATGCTAAGTAAATTCGTCCTCGACATCGGTTGTAGTTGGTAGTTTCACATTCCAATTATAGAGTTTTCATAAATAAAAATCTATCACTCCGCCATTGGGATGGTACCATTTGAGGCGTTGTATGGGAGACCTTGTAGATCACCTTTGTGTTGGACTGACCCAAGGGAGTTAACAGTCGTGGGACCAGAGATGGTATGGTCTACCATATATATGGTTCAGATCATCTAGGAGTGGATGAAGACTATATTGAGCAAGCATAAGTCATATGTCGACAGGAGATGGAGACCTCAGGTGTTCGAGTATTTTGACTACATCTTTCTACGGGTCTCACATCGACAAGGTTTGCAGAGATTTGGCCAATGTGGAAAGTTATCTCCGAGGTTAATCGGACCCTTCCATGTCCTCTGTAGAGTAGGTGACATGGATTACCTCTTAGATCATCCACCCCAGTTTCACCGGGTGTGTGACGTCTTCCGCATATCCCACCATAGGAGATACATACATGAACCTTCCAATGTCATCGACCACAGAGAGCAAGGTATTGACGATGAGGTGACTTTTATGGAGGTTTCAGTAAGGATTGAGGATCGATAAGAGAAAGTCCTTCATGGGTGGTAGATAACTCTTATGCGTGTTCATTGGCAGCCCAAGAACCTCCAGGAGAGCACATGGGACTGGAATGCTCAGATCTGTTCTCAGTACCACCATGTGTTTCCTTTGATTGACTTGTGGCTTACGGGGAAGCAAAGCACTGTGTTGGAGAAAATGTAATGACCCAGAATATACATGTAATTTTTTTTAAATATACGAGAATTTTACAAGTCCATGAAAATTGATGGTGCATGATTTCGAGGGCTGGTGTACTCGGAATGAATTTCTGAACATTTTTGGGTACATTTAGTAAACGTGATAGTGGGTTTTTCTAAATATTGAACCGGTGCTCGAAATTGAAATCAGAGGGCACCATTAAACTCACAACTCCAAAATTCTTGTAAGGAGACCTTCACCTCGACCACAGTAGGTCGAGGGTGGAAGTATGTTTTTCAAATATTTGTTAAATAATAAAATAAAATAAATTAGTGTAACAATTTATTTTTATTTTATTTTGAAACTCCCATGTAGATGTTTCAGAGGTGGGGAACAGTTAACTAAAACATCCCATGATAGGTTATAGAGTTGGGGACCAGCAATCCTAAACCTCCCATGAGAGGTTATGCTTGAGGGGACCACCCAAGACTAAACCCCCTTGAACTCCCTCTTAAGAGTGGCGAAGCCTTTGAATCTTCCCCCACATTAATGGTGCCACCTTCCACGACCCCCTCCCAACAAAGTGTACCCCTCCTGGGCCGGAAATGTGAGAATGGAGATAATGACCCCCCGAGTCCCAACTCCAATAGGCCCTGGTTTGGAAACATGAACCAAGGGTATAGTATTTGTCACGACCCATCCTCGGGACCCGTGGCATGACTAACCCAAGCCCACCTTCCATAGGCCAGGGGATGGCGACTAGCACCAAAGGCGTATAACCCGACAAAAAGGGAAGGCATTGCCTTTATAAAGTAAACGAACATCACAGAGTACGAAAGATGAGTAAACACTAAGTAATATGAGTACAAAAGTAAGTGCTGGAAGGTAAATGGGATAGAATACAAGTCCAACTGAAAGTAAATTACAATTGAAAAGAGAGTACAGCGGCAGAAAACTAAAGTAGCAACACCAAGTCGTCCTCTAGAAATCCCACCTGAATGGGGGGTACAAATGGTCTCCTCTTCTCCTCGGCACCAGTTGTCCGCTCCGTGTACGTCCCATCCAGTGATCCACCTCCAGGTACCGTCCATCTCCATGAGATCCTACCTCGGTCAGCGTTGTCTGTCGTCTGCATCCAACACAATGTAGTGTGGGAATAGCCCATGAAGGGGTGAGTATACGCTACTCAGTAGGGACCCCGAGACCCCTGAAGGTCTCTCAGATTCCACGACAGATAACCCACCAAGGAAAGATATGATCACGAAGTATCAACCAACCCTACTTAGGTATATGACCATACATATACCTAAGTCATCAATTCCATTTTGGATCCATCATTCGATCCCATGTTTGATATAGTCCAAACAAGACAGCACAATTAAATTCACACGGGATAACACAATCCAATCCACACAGGAATGGAAGTCAATCATATCATAGATATTGATTTAAATTCAAGACTCATCTCACACAGGAATACTTCTTCGTAAAATGATAGATATTATCAAATTTATTCATTGATTCGTCTAAGAAGTCATACCCAAGTAGTATACAAGACCAGCTAAGGTGCCAGACCCACAAAGGATACAAGACCAGCTACTCTGTCGGACCCACGTAGGGTACAAGTACAGAGTCCAATACTGTCAGATGCACGTAGGATACAAGAACAGTAGTCATGTACTGCCGGACCCACATAGGATACAAGAACAGTAGTCATCGCTGTCGAACCCACAGAGGATTTTTGTATGATCATCGTCGCTGTCGAATCCACGGAGGATCCCAGTAAAGTCATCATCGGCATCGTAGTCGCAGCCAGCTCTAGGGTTCCTGCACACAGCATGATCAATTCTGGGAGGGTCCGATCCACGAGCCAAGGGGGGTTGATACATCAACTGACAAGTAGTCTAGAGATTATGTATCCCAAAGTTCCGTCTCAACAAAAGGAACACAACGTGATAGACGTCGCGTCAATCAGACGTCCAGTCTGAGAGTTATTGGGTTTTTCGTCCCAGGGGCCTGGTTGGGTTTTTAGTCAAAACCAACCTAACCATACTCCAAATACGACCAAACCACGAGTGGAGTAATCCAAAAAGACCTTCTCAATATGAGGAATCCAACAAAGTTAATGGCACGTCATTCGGACGTCTAGAGCTCAAGTTATAAGCGTTTTAGGGGGTTTTGGGCCCGGACAGACCCAGCCCACGACCCCCCGGGTCTCCCTGAACGGGGACGACCCTACCCGGTTTGGTGCAAGCGACCCGGGCTGGCATGGGCGGTCCGGCCCGGTGCGGTCAGCCCAGCCCGGTGCGGATGCGGCCCGCGTGGCCAGTGGCTCTTCCGCTCGGCCGAGCGGAAAGCGGGGGGGAGGGGATGCCCCCCCCCCCCTTGATTGAAGAAACTGCCCCCACATGGGAGCCCGAATTTTTTCCAGTTCGGGGTTACGACCCCCGGTTCTTCCGAAAACGGCCAGCTGAATTGGCCGGCCGGTGTGCCACCGCGAGACCCCAGCGGGTCCCGCCTTCCATGCGCAGACGGCCGGCGGTTCCAGCCTCCCCTCCTTGCACCGCCGCAGCCTTAGGCTGCGGGCTTGTCCGACCGGCGTGGCGTGACGGCGCTGCTCCCCTCCGCCGCCGCCCGCCCCGGCCGCGGCACTCCGTGGTTCTCCGACACGGCGGGACGGCGCCGCGCTCCTCCGCCGCATCCCGTCCTTGGTCGTAGCTTCCTAAGACTTCACCAGCGCGACGCAACAGCGCCGCACACTTTTGTCGTGCTTTTCCTTGTTTCAGCGTGGTGCCGTTGCACCTCGCCGCCTCACATTCAAACCATGTCGATGATAAACAACAAAGGGGAGGAGGATCGGTCATGGTTGTGCGGTCCGACCTCCTCCCGTTAAATTGATAACAGGCGGCTAAAATAACATAAAACAACATTGACAAAGAAAAGAACAAATTTAATCCATTAAACTTGAACGTAAAACCACTACCTCAAAGAAGTCGTCGAACAAGGATCGTCGCGGAAAAATTTCGTCGCGGGGGGTGATTTTGATGATGAAGTTGGCGAGCGTTGAAGAAGAGGATGATGTCTCACACTAGCTGCAGATGAAGGAAGGATCGGCACATCGTCTCTCTTTGGTGCTCCGATGTACTTCACGTTCTTCAACGTTGAAGAGGATGTTCTTCAAGACTAGAGCCCTCCTCACCAAAAATCTCCACACAACTATACAACCATAATAAAATAAGGCTTTGTCTTATTTTATTACTCGAGCCAACCTTTTTCAAAATTCAAATTGAATTCACCCAATTAATTAACTTGTGTTGTCAAATTAATTGGGCATTTAATTGGCATGCAATTAATGTGGAAGAGTGGATGAGTTACAAAATTAATTTCAAGAGGGAGGTTTAATGGAATTGAAGGGGTGGGTCTCGTGTGGGTCCCACATCACTAATAGCCTACCAAGTGGAGATATGATGTAGTGGGTCCCACTCCAACATCCTTGCATTGGTTATAACTACTTAGAATAGAAATAAAATTATAGCACGGATTTTTATTTCACTATTCGGTTAACCCATTTATTTAACAACATCACAGGAGAAAATGCAACTCCAAAAAAGGTCTTCCCGTGAAATTACCGGCGCTACGTTTTCATTGGTGTCCTCGGATTTTGATTCTGAGATCCGATTCAAAAGTTTGAAAAACCTGCTCGTTCGTTCACTGAACATACCTGAGGTAATCTTCGGAAAATGATTCTGGGAACACCGGGCCTCGGAATCAGGAGCAATCAGAAACTGCGTACTTGTCAAATCCCAAAGAAATTACGAATAAAATTTCCTTGAAATTTACGGGTCTTTACATTACTCCCACCTCAGGGCTTTATGTAACCGTAAAAAAACATCACAAACTAGGGAACAAATGAGGGAACTGAGCACGCATCGGAGTCGTTCGATCTCAAGTCCTCTCTTGGAGGTTCCTGTGCTACCACATGATGTGCACTATAGGAATCAACCTCCCATGAAGGACCCACTCCTGTCGATCCTCGATCTCCAATGGAACATCTGCAAAAGTATCCCCATCATCAATGTCTAGCTCAACATGGTCGATGATAAGCGTTGGGTCATGCACGTATCTCCTCAGCTGAGATACATGGAAGAAGTCGTGCACCTGGTGCAACTAAGGTGGTAGAGCCAGGCGATAAGCCACCTCGCCTATGCTGATGAGAAGCTGGAATGGTCCGATGAAGCGCATAGATAACTTGCCGCCCCGGCCAAATCTCCATAATCCACATCGAGGTGAGACCCACAAGAAAACGTAGTGTCCATCCTCGAACTCAAGTCGTCTCCGTCACCTATCAGCATAAGACTTCTGTTGGCTCTAAGTTGTCCTCATCCACTCCTGGATGACCTGGACCTTCTCTGTCGTGGCCTGAACCATCTCTGGTCCCACAAGTGAGACTCCCCACGGTCTGTCCAGCACATAGGTGACCTGCAAGGCCAGTCGTACAATGCCTCGTATGGTTCCATCCTGATGGTGGAGTGGTAGCTGTTGTTTTACGCAAACTCCACCACGGGTATTTGATCCTCTCAACTGTGACCAAAGTCGAGGAAACATGCACGAAGCATGTCCTCGTGAGTATAAATAGTCCTCTCTATCTGACCATCTGTCTGAGGGTGAAAGTCGTTGCCCAGACGTAGCTGCATCCCAAATTCCTCCTGCAACCCCTTCCAAAGATGGGAAGTAAAGTGAGAATCTCGATCAGATATGATAGATGATATCACACCATGAAGTCATATGATCTCCTGAACGTAGAGGCGTCCCAATCTCTCTAATGAGCCCTGCTATCTGATGGGTAAGAAGTGGGCCGACTTGGTAAGTCGGTAATCAATCACCCAAATGAAGTCATGACCTCTGGATGTACGTGGAAGTACAGACACAAAATCCATAGATATCTCATCCCACTACTACTTTGGAACCTCCCAGAGCTATACAAAGCCTACTGGTACCTGGTTCTCCACCTTCATCTGCTGGCAGGTGAGGCATCGAGAAACGAACTCTGCTATAGCCTTCTTTATAACCATCCACTAGGGTTGTCCTCTGAGATCCTGGTACATCATCGCCACTCCAAGATGTACCGCTAAAGGGGAAGTGTGGAACTCTCTCAGCACCTCCTATTGTAAAGAAACTGGTACCATGGTACTTCCTATGAAAAATACATCGTTCTCTCCTCCCATAGAGAATCCATCAGGTGCCTTTCCAGAGGATATATGTGCACGCTGCGTCTCATAGTTAATGTCCCCACGATGTACCTCTCTGACCCGGTGCAATAGAGGAGGTGTGACTATGAGTGGCTGTAGAATGGGTGCTCCATCTCTATCCATGAACGATATCTACAAAGTGGTTAACTGCTCTTTCACCTCCCCATGTAGTTGAATGCCCGTCCTCCTGCTAAGTGTATCAGCTACTATGTTTCCCTTTACAGTAGTATAGACTATCTCAAAGTCATAGTCTTGGAGGAACGCGAGCCATCACCACTATCTCAGGTTCAGGTCCTTCTGCAAGAAGATAAACCTTAGACAATGGTGGTCAGAATAAATTGTATAATGATTGACCATCAGATAGTGTCACCACATAATCAGAGAGAAGAACACTACTCAGAACTCCAGGTCATGGTTAGCATATTTCTGCTCATACTGCCTCAACTATCGTGATCCATAGGCGATCACTGCCAACTCCTGCATCAGTACACACATGAGTCTAGTCCACGAAGCACAGAAGTAGAATATGTACCCTACTCCCTCCTTCGGTATCCTCAAGATAGGTGCGCTGGTAAATCCCTTTCTCCTCTCCTGGAAGCTCTGTTGATATCTATCAAAACACACCAAGGGTTTCACATTCTTCGTCAAAGCTAAAAGAGGTGCCAAAACTCTGGAGAAGTTTGGAACAAATCTCCGGTAGTACCCAGCTAGACCCAAGAAACTTCGCACCTCCATCATGCTCCTGGGTGGCTCCAAAGCTAATAATTCCTTGATCTTCGCAGGATCCACTGCAACTCCAGCCTCTGAGATGACGTGCCCCATGATGTGGACCTCACTCATCCAAAACTGACACTTCGAGAGCTTACTATAAAGCTGGTGCTCTCGGAGTGTATCCAGCACAACCCGCAAGTGGTGGGCATGCTCCTCCTCAATAGTCGAATAAATCAATATGTCGTCAATGAAGAACACAAAAAATCGATCGAGGTAAGGCTGGAAGATCCTATTCGCGAGACTCATGAACACTAATGGAGCATTGGTTATGCCGAAAGGAATAACCAAGAACTCATAGTGTCCATACCGACATCTGAGAGCCGTCTTCTGCACATCCTCATCCCGAAATTTGAGCTGATGATAGCTTGACCTGTGGTCTAACTTCGAGAACCACCATGCTCCGTTGAGTTGATCGAAGAGGTATAAAATCCTCGGTAGCAGATACTTGTTCCTCACGGTCACCATGTTTAGGCGACGATAGTCGACACACAGTCGCAAGCTTCTGTCCGCCTTCATGACGAAAAAATTGTGGAATCCCAGGGTGAAACACTAGGTCGGATGAATCCCTTGCCTTACAAGTCCTTCAGCTATACCCGTAGCTCTTGAAGCTCAGCGGGAGTCATCCGATATATTGGAGTGGATATCAGGGTTTTCCCAGGGTACAGGTAAATATAAAAGTCTACTTCTCTGGGAGGAGGTTGTCTTGGAACGTCGTTAGGAAAAATCGTCCGCATACTGATCCACCACTACAGGAAAACTCAGACTCCGCACGTACACTACTCCTAGGATGAGGCTAGCCAAATGATTAGTGTTCGTCTATCCTCTCCTCTATGTGAGTCCATCCTACACTGCAAAGGCTCCCTTCTCACCAGTGAAGGTTAACTTGCTCCCATCGGTGTGAACACACCACACCTTGCGCCTAGTACAGTTGATCTGAGCATTAACTCTAGATAACCAATCCATGCCCAAGATGACGTCGTAAGGCCTTGACGCTGCTACAAGGAGATCTCGTCGGAAGATCTCACCTCCTAGAGTAAGCTCACACTACCGGCACCGGTGCGTTAACATCGAGTATGCTCCCGTAAGAGTCTCTAGATGTAAGGATCGAGCCAACAGCTCCGTCCGAATCTACAAGCTCCAATCAAGGGAAGCGGAAATGAAAGAATGACTCGCTCCTGTGTCTATAAGAACTGCAGCAATGGTGGAGTAGACATAGATAGTTCCTCAAATCATCTCTGGTGTACCGTGGTCGTAGGCCTCCGATGCCTGAAGCTGAGCCTGCCTTTGCCTGCCAGCTCCATGTGGTCGGGTTGGACCTCCTGGTGGTGGTGGTAGTAAAACCTCGATGCATCTCCCACCACCTTCTACTTGGCCATCTCTTTTGCCTTGTCTGTTTGCTCCCTTTGGACCACCACAGTCAACCCTCTGCCTCTTCCTAGGTGGTCCCTCAACCGTATGCTGCTTATCTGCGTGGTGGTTCTGGCAGTCACGAGCCATGTGGCCCTGCCCGTCGCATGCGTAACACTGTCTGCTCCTCGTATGACTGGCTATGCGCCGCGTACCCCACACCCCTGAGCCAGTGTCCTGGGGTCGTCTGCCTGATGGTCCGGTCTGCCTGGACCCCTCTAACATTCTTCGACTATCAACTGTAGAAGACTGTACTACGTGCCACCCTGCAGTAGTTCTCGCTGCTGGTGTTGGCTCAGAAAGAAAGCTCTCTACGAGAAGGGATCTCTCTAGTACTCCTACCTATGTCAAAATGCTAAGGGGTATCATCGAAGCCCTGATCTCATGCCTCAGTCCCTGCTCGAAGGTCCGGGCCCAGAATAATGGTTCTTGTACCATGTCCGTGGAATAACGTGAGAGATTGGAAAATCTCGCCAAGTACTGGGCTACCGTCATGCTGCCCTACCGCAACTATAGTATCTCTTGAATGCACACCGCACGGAAGGTAGCTAAGAAGAACTCTGAGCAGTAGAAGCTCTCAACGTCCATCTAAAGGAGAGATGCCTCGTCAAGAACCTGGAGAATCAGGCTCCACCATCTGTCTGGTCCCGCGTGCAGGAGACTCACTGCAAGGATCACCATGAGGTCATCTAGTGTCCCCACTAACCTGAAAACTCGTACAACAACCTCCAGCCAATCCTCGGCTTCCGGAGGGTCCGTCTGCACACGAAAACTGGGCAGTCTCTGACGCTGAAACATGTGCAGTGCACTAAGGCTATGTGCACTCTCAACGGATGTGGCTGGTGGCATCAGTGGCTCGGTGGGTAGAGGTACCACTGGTGCCTCCACTCTAATGGGGCCCTGCACCGAGGCCTCGTCGCTCGGTGTGCTGTCGTCTGGAACAAAACTCTAAACCCTAGCTGGCTGCCGTCTTGGGGCCATTCTGAAAAGAAATAGGTGCGTTGTGGTCAATACAGTATACCTATTGAGCTGACACAAATTAATCACAATGAAATAATTTGAAACACACATGAAATCATGGTTTTCGTGCACTGAGTCGGAAAATCAGAAGTCAGGGTCGTGGTTTATGGATACGTTGGCCATCACACTAACATTGGACTCCCTGAACTGATAACCACACTCATATACCCTTAACACTATTGCTTCACATAGATAAAGATCATATTCCTGAGTTCTGCGGTAGAACTTAACTCCTCTAATACCAATTTGTCACGACCCATCCTCGGGACCTGTGCCGTGACTACCCCATGCCCGCCTTCCATAGGCCAGGGGCTGGCGACTAGAACCAAAAGAATAAAACCCGACAAAAAGGGAAGGCATTGCTTTTATAATGGAAACAAACCCCATAGAGTATGCAAGCTGCGTAAACACTAAGTAAACTGAGTAAAAAAGTATGTGCTGGAAGGTAAATGGGCCAGAATACAAACACAACTGAAAGTAAAGTACAACTAAAAATAGAGTACAATGGCAAAAAAGTAAAGAAGCAACACCATGTCGTCCTCTGGAAGTCCCACCTGAAGGGTGGGTACACATGGTCTCCTATGCTCCTCAGCTACAACCATCTGCTCTGTGTATGTCCCGTCCAGTGATCCACCTCCAGTTACTGTCCATCTCTACGAGCTCCTACCTCGGTCAGCGCTGCCCTTCGTCTACAACCAACACAACGTAGTGTGGAAATAGCCCGTGTAGGGGTGAGTATACGCTGCTTAGTAGGGACCTAGAGACCCCTGAAGGTCTCCCAGAATCCACGAAAATATTAAATAATGGAACGATACAATCACGAAGTAACAACCGACCCTACTTAGGTATATGCCCATACATATACCTAAGTCATCAATTCCAGTTCGACTCCACCATCCGATCCCGAGTTCGATCTAGTCCACATAGGATAGCACATTCCAATCCACAAAGGATAACACAATCCAATCCACATAAGAAAGAAAGTTAGTAATATCGTAGATATTGATTGAAAGTCAAGACTCAGATCACACAGGTATACTTCTTCGTAAAATGATAGAGATGATCAGATATAGACACTGATTAATCTAAGATGTTGGAACCACATAGGATATAATACCAGCTAAGCTGTTGGACCCACAAAGGAAACAAGACCAGCTACTCTGACGGGCCCACATAGGATATAAGTACAGAGTCAAATACTACCGGACCCACATAGGATACAAGAACAGCAGTCATGTACTACCGGACCCACATAGTATACAAGAACAGTAGACATTGTCGTCGAACCCATAGAGGATTTCAGTGTGGTCGTCATCGCTGCCAAACCCATGGAGGATCCCAGTATAGTCGTCATCGTCGTCGCAGTCACAACCAGCTCTAGTGTTCACGCACATTGCATGCTCGATTCTAGGAGGGTCCGCGCCATGAGCCCAGGGGGTATGATACATCAATTGACATGTAGTTTGGAGTTGATGTATCCCAAAGCTCTGTCTCGAAAAAAGGAACTCAACGAGATAGATGGCGCATCAATCGGATGCCCGGTCTGAGAGTTATTGAATTTTTCGTCCCAGGGGCCCGATTGGTTTTTTAGTCAAAACTAACCTGACCATACTCCAACTGAATAAAAACATAGAGAATAGTAAGCCAAAAAGACTTTCTCACTAAGAGTAATCCAACAAAGTCGATGTCATTTCATTCGGATGTCCGGAGCTCAAGTTATAAGCCTTTCCGCTCTGAGGGCCCGGTTGGTTTCGTGTTCCAACCAACCCGGCTATACCCAAAGTTCTCTAAAACATTTACTATAATATACCTAAATGACCTTCTCCATTGAAGTATCACATCGTAATAGATGGTGCGTCAATCAGATGTCTGTAGCCCATGTTATGGGCCTTTGAACGAAGCTGTCCAATTTGGGGGGTTTTGGGCCCGGACCGACCTGGCCCACGACCACATTGGTTGGCCCAAACCGGGTCGACCTAACCTGGTTCCGAGTCCGGTCCGGTTGGGTGCCGCCTGGCCCGGCTGGCACGCCCCGTCCTGGCCCGGCGCGAGCGGTCCGTCTTGGCCCAGCGCGGGCGGCCCGGCCCATTGCAGGTGGTTTGGCCAGGCCCGAACCTTCACAGGCGGTCCGTCCCAGCCCGGCGCGGACGCGTCCCGCGTGGCCACCGGCTCAGCCACGTCAGTCAAGAGGAAAGTGGGGGGGGGGGGGGGTGTTTCCCCCCCCTTGATTTAAGAAACGACCCCCGCATGGGGGGCCCGCCTTTTTTCCAGCCATGGGTTACGACCCCCAGATTTTCTGAAAACGGCCGGCTGAATTGGCTAGACGGTGTGCCGCCGCAGGACCCCTGTGGGTCCCGCCTTCCACGCGCCTGTGGCCGGCGGTTCTGGCCACCCCTCCCTTGAACTCCCTCTTAAGTGTGGGTATGCCTTTTAAAATTCCCCAACGTTAATGGTTCCACGAACTTTTATTCATTTTGTGTCAAACTCATCAATTAATTAAGTGGCGCCAGCTTAAATTCTGTCAAAAATTAAATTGGGGGAACATATCAGAAGTTTGCTACATTTCATTTTGGTGGAATTGGTAGAGGAGAAATATTGGGAGGATTACACTTCTCCAATGAAGAACATTCCTCCAACGAAAAACACTGATGCACGACTTCAACTTCTTCCATGTAGAACGTCCCTCCAACAAATAACGCCGACACACAACTTCAACTTCTTTCTCAGGACATCCTCCAATATGGGGAATCTCCACTCTATAACTGTTCTTTCCACCTCAATGACAACAAAAAATGAATGAGGTAGGGGTTTAAATTGAGTATGATTATATTCCTATGTTCTTCCATTCTAAATCAATGAACGCTGATCAACTCACTATAAAGATGATCTGTGGTTGTTTTCTTATGCAGGTTGGGAATAAATATTGTAGATGGATGTAGGGTGGTTGTTTGAATTCTTCCATATTCTGTTCTTGATGTCTCTTGGTAATTTAAAGAGTACTTTATTCCGCTTGCTACCGCTCTAGCATAGAGAGAGTGTGTTCCAAACAAACATGGCCCGTCCTCTCCGTATTTCATGTGATGATTTGTGGTGTTCTTCATGATGGAGGTGGATTTAAACAAACCATGGTGGGTCACAAGAATAGAGGATGGCACTGCTGCTTGTCGCAAAGAAGGTGACTGCGCCACCCCGTGGCTATACCTTCCCACGGCCTCTGCCACCCCGTGGCCTCTAGGATCTACGGCCGAGCCACCCCACAGCAGGGCCGCCCCACGGCTGAGCTGCCCGGAGGATGCGCCGCCCCCACAGCCTCATTGATCTCCAGTAGAGATGACCCATGACCTCACGCCATCCGTAGTAGATCTGCCCCGCGACCTCGACATTCTGCGGCCCCTCGTGGCACTCACGGCCTGCCGGACCGCCAAGCGTGTTGGGCCGAACCCCGCAGGTCAGGCTGACCCATGCATGGTCAGGCCGGGTTGGTCTGACCAGGTCAGACGAGACCCGGGAAAATTTCGACACTATACACTCAGTTGGCCCTATCTTTAGCATCAGTTTTTCGATTGAAAAACCTCCAGTGGAGATGGAATCCTTGGAGTGAGACTATTCCTTTTGGATAATTCTTCATTGGAATTTTTGGTAATTGGAGTATCGACCAGTGGGTTGTGGAGCGGACCCTCTCGGAGACAAGAAGCATTGTCAGGGAACCCTATAGCAGGCAGTGACGAGAAGAATGAAGAGATATCCTATGTGGGTCAGTACCTAGAGATCCTGTGTGGGTATTCACCTAGCTATCTTGTGTGGTTCAGCACCGAGCATTCTTTTGTGGGTCATCACTGAGCGATCAATTGTGGGTTAGCACTAAGCGATGCTTTGTGGGTTAGCACCCAACGATCTTGTGGGGGTTAGCACTGAGATATCCTATATGGGTCACCAAATAGTGATCTTGTGTGGGAGAGAACCTAGCAATCCTGTGTGGGTATACCTTGTTATACAGTAAGATGATTTAGTAGTTTGATCTAATCATCTCTACTAATGTACGTAAGATATACCGAATGTGAGCTGAGTCATTACATGTGTGGTAATTTTCCTTCATGGTAAAAACATGGTGGTATTCTTTTGTGTGGTGTACCTGTGTGGTACTTTCCTTTGTTGTATTCCTTCCTTTGTGGAATAATTGATCTTTGGGATTTTTAGTTGGACTCCAGGTTCCTCATGATTGAGATGGGTATACATGACAAGTAAGGTATATCTACAGGAATATACATAAGTAGGGTTGACAGTTGGTTACATGTTGTGTGGTTTCTGTTTTGTGGATTTTTTGAGACCTTGAGGGTGTTGGGGTCCCTACTGAGTATCGTTATACTCACCCCTATACGGGCTATGCCCCAACATCATTTTGTTTGGTGCAGACGACGGGCATCGCTACCTGAGGATAAGATTACCAGGACTGGAGGTGGCTCGGAGGTGGATGTTAAACGAGGCGAACCACAAAAATGGTCATTCGTGAGTTGTACCTACCATTCAGGTATGATTATTGGTAGACGATCCAGGAGCAATGTTGCACCTATCAGTTTACATGTACATTCAGTTTCATGTACATTTCAGTTGGGCTTGTATTCAGGCCCCTTTTACTTAATGTACTCATATTTTTACAATACAGTTTTCTTGATTTTGTATCTTATTGTGTTCTTGGTTGGATGTTCTTATAGGTTATAAAGGCAATGCCTTCCCATTTTTATGAGAAACGCCTTCGGTGCTAGTCGCTAGCCCCTAGTTTATGGCAGGTTGGTTTGTGGTAGTCACAGTACAAGCCTCGGGGGATAGTTTGTGGCAACATTTTAATGGTTTTGAAGTATAATTAGATTATATTTTTACCATTTAATACAATTTAGGTCATTATAATTAATTTCACATATAAATTTGACATAATCACAAGTCAATATTTTGATAGTTTTTAGTTTTTAAAAACCTGATTTTTGGTATTGACAATAGGAATTAATTTTCAATTAATACATGAAACTTCTATGTTGTGAATTTGGTAAAATATACTTTATTTTTTAATTCATAATATCAAAAGTTTCTTGTTGTGAAATTTTGGTATTTTTCTAAAAACATTCAATTGTTGATGAATAGTTAAAAACACTACGTTATTATTTAAAACCGACATTCTATTTAAATAATTATGTATTTTATTTAAATTTATTTTAAGTCAAAATATAAATATAATACCTCTATAAAATCAATTTAATCAATAGGATTCATTTTATAATTAAAATAGATGTATAAAATTATATTGAAATTTTTATCCTCTTTTACCTATCTTCTTACCACGTTTTCAAATTTGAGTAAATCATAATTTTACTATTTATGTGAGTTGAATTTCAAAAATACAAGATCCATTATTGAAATCAATAAGTAAAATGTGATTCAATAAGATGAAAATAATTTTTGGTGAATATTAACTTTTCACTTTTATTTACCACGGTTAAAAGTAAATAGGGTAATTAAAGGTAGAAATGATATCATAATTACCTTAAAAGATGTCCTAATTCTGTTGAATAAGTATAAGTTGACCAAAAATATCCATCAGAATAAAATATGATCCTCTTTGTTCCACTTGGATTATATTAGGGCATTTGTTATTATTTTTCTTAAAGAAGATCAAAAATAGTTGAATTCAATTTTTTGAAACTAAACAATTTTTAATATAGGGTTACACAAAAAATAAACTAAACTATAAATATTAATTATAATGTTAAAAATATTTCCAATATAACTGTATTTTATTTATATTTTTTATACATTATATAATTTAATTTATTTATGACACAATCGTGATGTAGTAATTACGTTATTAGTGAAATATTAGAATAATTGATTTTAATAATATCCAAATAAATGTAAACTGAGACTTATAATAAATTAAACTAATTTTCAAGGTTAATATGACATGTTATTATTGGTTAAAAAACTTTTCTTTTATGTTATAATGATTTAATGGCTTTCAAAAAAATCAAATACAAAATAGTGTCAAAAATGACATAATTCAGTTTTTTAAACCAAAAATCTATTATTAATTGATAATATATTCCTAAAAATAAATGGTTCATCCAAAGAACTTATATAAGGCTATATATTATAATAATGAACCACATGGGGTTTTTTTCTTCTTATAGTATGTTTATAAATCATAAATATTATAATACAAAGAGACATGGTAAATGTCAAACTATTTAACTAAGAGTTAAATCTAAAAGATAAGGTTAATATGATGACATAAATCTAACTAAAACCTATTGGTTGATATTTTTTCGTCCCATAACCACTTTATCTTCGAAATAAATCATTTTTGATCCATTATAAACTGAACATGATTTAATTATAAAATAATATTTCAAGCTTTTCCTAAAGTGACTCTCACCTCTCTTATAAAAGGAAACTTTCCCTTCTCTTAATTTCAATCCGCCAAAGCCATTTGGATCATAGAACCCCATCCCAAATATCCTCCCAACATCACTAAAATCATCCTAGAGTCCTCAATTTGTTCATAAATCCAACTATGGATCCCTTTGATCAAACCAAAAGGAAGAACCCGAAGAAGAGGAGAATATTTCATCACATCTTTCAAGTTCCTTTATTCCTTCACTTCTTCATTAATTTATGTTTCAATTCTAAAATAATAACTTCAATATATTATATATACGATGATGTTATTATAAAAATTGTAGAACAAAATTCCTTATTTTATCCATCCTATAAATGACAAAGTCACCATACGTGTGTGCGTACGACTTTACACCTCCATGTTGTGATGTAGTTTGTTATTCAAACACTTAATTATTTATATTAGTAAAATAATGAGTATAAAGGATGTAAATAATAAATATAACATGTTAATTATGGTTTATATATGATATACCATCCAATAACTTATGATTTCACCATCAATATAATGATATTTGTTTCATTCGTACGTACAGATTACCATCTCCCCGACATGATTAGATTGATTCCCACATTCACCATTCAATGATAATTATAAAAATATATATTTTTAATAACAATGTAATATATGACATAATAATTCTACTTGAGATATATATTTGTGTGTGTGTGTGTATGTACTAACATATATCTTACTCACTTACTTACGTTCAATAAGATATGTAAACTGAAGCAGCATTTATGCGGACATACGGCATGTCGTCTCTATAAATGGTGCCTTCCATTTCATATATCTATCTATTATAAATTTTTATATTCATAAGATATCTGATATATAAATCTAGGTTTATATTCCTTAAGTATTTAAATCATGATCTAAATGATACGATCAAGAATAACAAGTAAAAACATGTATTATAAAGAAAGATATTATTACTGAAAATGTTTTTATAACATGGAAATCATTATTAAATGTATAGTATAAAGACATAAATGACTCATGTCTGATATAATAAATATTAATATGGTTCTGGTATAATTTAATAACATACTATGGTCATTATATTGGAGGCTAAATGTACCCTCGACAAAAGTAAAGTGCAAGGTTAGGGTTAATTTCACAATATCATTTTTATCTGAGGTTCTTTTTACGTTGGTGTCTACTGGGAAATATTTATTATCCATTTACAAGTTTCATAAAAGTGTTTCCAATGGGTATTGTAAGAGACACTTTTAATAAAACAACATTTTAAATTTTTTAATGATTTATTCCTCTAAACCGTTCTCATTAATGTCTATGTTTTTAAAAATGTTTTATGGAATTATTTATATGGACATGAATGTATTAAAATGTTAATTCCATTCAAATGTATCAAAGTGCTATGATACACTTTGATTCAAAACTAACTTTTAAATTACTTCCTTTGTAAATTATATGACATTTAAATGATTTCAAGAAGAGGGGATATTTCTTTCAATTATTTTTTCTGATCATTTTCAACTATGTAAACATACTTTACAGGTTATTATTCTGGATAAAGGATGATTTATTATACAAATATTCAATATTGTATTGAAGGTTTTGTGAAATTTGTGACTTTGGATGTGTTATTTTTATACAATTCATGTTTTATTGATATATTATTGACATTTTGTATGATAGTTTTAATACGAATGTTTATGTTATGTTTCATCCTTTTTATATGAGGAATGAATTGGACTTATAAAGTGATGTGTGGAGCCCTCTATATCTCCACGATGCATCTGTAGGTCCCGTAAGACAAACTAGTGGTTAGAAACAATGCCTTGACAAAATCATATTTGTAGTCTTGGAACAAGGCGTTGAAAATGTGGTTATGAGGTATGGCATTAGGCATTCCATCATTATGAAAGTTACTATTGATATTTTATATTATTACTCGACTCATATACAATTATTTTGAATAAGTAAATAGAATTATTTGATCTTATTATTTCTATATTATGATGATGTTTATGTTTAAAAGGCTTGTGTTTTATTCTTTTACATTTCCTTAAATGTTTATGCTTATTTGTGAATGTTTCCTCTATATTTTTATCCATACTAAGAATCTGAGCTCAACCATTTCTTATGTTTTATTTTGCCTAGTTTCCAAGAATTGTATTCTTATTGATAAACAGGGTTAAGCTACGGGATTAATGGAATTCTCAAAAGATCATATATATTGTGTTTTATTTTCTAATGTTTAATGCAACTATAATATATTTAATATATTTTCTAATACTGCTAAATTGATTGGTCATTAGGGGCTTGATTCCTTGTAATCATGCTAATGATTTGTGATACTGCACTGAATTTTGGTAACTGGGGTCGGGTCGTTACATCATACCCTTTATTATTTTGAGCATAATCATTAATTTCAAATCCCAAGGGTGTCCAATTGATAATGGTTATGTGATCAACCTTATTCAGATTCAAACCCATCAAGGATTGGGAAATAGTTAATGGGATTTATATCCCAAAAACATGATCACCAAATGGTATGATAAGAGTGATGAAAGACCTATTTGGATGATCTTGATTGATTATCAATTTTGAGATCTCACATCAAATGATCTGTTTATGTTTATCAAGAAAGACATTTCATACAATGTTTTATTGAGATTTCCTTTTATCCACAAACAATTTGCGGTACCTTCAACATTCAAATAGTGCCTAAAATACCACTTTAAAATAAAGGTCAACATAATATATTTTTATTGAAATCCATTTAGGTCATTAAGAGAAACATAAGAAGAAAACTATTTTTTCTATGAGATTGTAACAAAATCGATAGTTGATAATGATTCGTTGGTTTCCACCACCAATAGCATGTGGAACACCAATTCAAATGCATATAATTTTCTCGATAGAGACTATATGATCCCAATAAATATTGTGAATGCCAAAAACCTAGTTATAAAAATACAACCTCCTCATATCCTTAGTGATACTGTAAAAAAATTATTTTTGGTATCTCTCTATAGTAAATCTTGCTGGAGGGGACGATAATGTCAATATTTAACCAAAATATCACATTTCCTTGAAAACATTTAAAAGTATAACTATTTATCAAGAAGCTATTAAAATTTTATTTTTGAATCCATGTGTCCCATAAAAAATTGAGACATTTGAAAGGAATTTTAATTTTAAATCATTCAAGTCTGTATTATTAAATACATAAAACCATTTTTAAAACATGGACCTTATTTAGAATGATTTTAGAAGAATAAATCATTAAAACATTTAAAATGGTAATTTAGTTAGAGTTCCTAACCAAATGAGAGATTGTTTAGAAAAAATAATTGATGTAATAAAAAAATTATAATATCATGAGAATATATGGATTCATGAAATACTATGTCAAAATACAATATATACACCATATAAAATAGAATTGGTGCATAATAACAAAAAAGTCTCAATGGAAGATAAATTTAGATGATATCCATTATAAAGACCTTATCCTTAGTTAAAGTATAAATAAATGAAATAATTATATGTGAGAAATATAAATTCACTCAATATTATTGGATATTCATTTTAAATCAAACAGATGACATGTAAAAATATTCTTGTAAAAAACACCAATAACTTGGATATTTTACTATATGAATGAAAATTGAGTTAAGATTACTGTTATCAAGTTCATATCGATGGCTTCAGAATTTATCAATGGAGTGATTATGTGTATCAAATGTACATTCACATGAATGGGACTGTAAATTACAACATAAACAAATATATAGTGATTTGACACATAAATATGGATTGAAATAATCAATGACGATTTCATAAATCCCAATGAGTGTAAATCGAAATTAGAAATTCCCTTACTGATTTGGTAAATTACAAAACATACCCCACAAGAAATAAGGATCATAAAATGAATAATTAAATACCCTTAAAATAAATTATATTACTCCAAGAATGCAATCATGGAAAATATATACACCACAAAATAAGAAAAAAATGGCCATATAGTAAGAATCTCATGAGAATAAGAAGTGAGATGAAAACCCCATAACTTATACATTCATAAAGTCAATGGTATGTTTAACCACCCATATAATGGGTAAATAATTTTTACTAAATTATACAAGAACCAAATATATAATTAAGATATCATACCTGATATTCTAATATTACATTGTAAATTATATTTCAGTAGTATAATTCTTTCGGGTGTTAACTGGTTTGTTTTCCATTATATGTTTAGTTACGTAAGTAATGTTTGTTATGTATAGTAAGTATTTGACTCATATATAGAATTATATATGCTATTAAACATTATTTTAAATCATAAAATGTGAATTATTCTTGAATGGCTATGATAGAAAATAAATCTTATCACATTCATGGAGACGGTAATTTATACGTACGCATGAGCAACAATATAATTCTATTGATAGTAAAATCATATGTAATTGGATGGTGTATCATATATACAGAATCATTAACATGTAATTTTTATTATTTATATCAATTTTAACCATTATTATACTATTCCAAATAATTAAGTGTTGAATAACAAACTACGCCATGATGTGGAGACGATAATCCGTATGTATCCACATAGGGTGACTTTATAAATCATAGGATGGATATAATATTTAATATTTTGTACCATATTTATAATAATATAACAGTATGTAGAAGGTACTGGAGTTATTATTTTGGTATGAAACAAAAATGAGAGAGGAAGTGAAAGAAGAAAAGAACTTTGAAAGAGGTGGGGAAATTATTATCTCTTATTCGTGTGCTTCATTTTGATTTGATTAAAAGTGCTCCATAGGTTGGAATTATTGTCAATTTAAGGCCTCTATGATGAATTGAGGTTAGTATGGAGGATATTTGAGTAGGTTTTGGTTAATCAAAATGTCTTTGGAGGTGTTAATTTTAGTGAGAGGAAAGTACCCCTTTATAAGAGAGGTGAGGATCACTTTTGGAAAAGCATAAAATATTATATTATTATAAAATAATTTCCGTTTTTTAATAGATAAAAATGGATTCACTTCTATGATAAGGAGGTTTCGAGTCAAAATATTCTCATAAAATAGGTTTTATACAAGTTTATATGATCATAATAACCATATCTTTTAGATTTAATTCCTAGTTAAATAGTTTAACTTTTACAATGCCTTCTTGTATTATTATATTTCGTGGTTACTAAACATACTAAACAATTACAAGAAAACATCGAGTGGTTAATTAATGAAATATATATCTCTATATATGTTCTTTTTCTAATCCTTATATTTTTAAGACTATTATATAATTTAATAAATTATTATTTGTCTTATAAAATTATTTATGTCAATTTTGACAATATTTAGTACTAGTTTTTTTATGTTATAAAAATATTATTTCATCAAAAATAAATATATTTAATCAACCATAAAATGTCATATTAACAAATAAAATAAATTTAATGAATAAAAATATTTTTTTAAAATTTATTATAATATTTATGACATCAATTATTTTAGTCTTTTATTAATCATGTAATTAATGTGTCATCATTGTGTCATAAATAAATTTAATCATATAATGTCAAAAAATAATAAATAAAATACCATTATGTGTTAAATATTTTTATCTTTATAATGAATATTTACAGTTGATTTTATCTTATGTTTAACCCAATATTATTAATGTTTTATTTATAAAAAATTGATTTTCACACTATTAAATCTTCTTTAAATATAATATAATAAAAGACCTAATCTAATTCATGTGGATCAAAAAGGATCATAATTTTTCCTAAGGTTTATTCTGTTCTAAATATGCTTATCCAATAGAATTATCACATCTGTTAGGTTAATTATAATATCATTTTACCTTTAATTAAACTATTTATTTTAAATAGTGGTAAATAAAAATCAAAAGTTACGATTGACAAAAAAATATTTTCTCCTAATTGAACCAAATTTAACCTAATGATGTCAACTGTGTCTCTAGGAATTTATAAATTCAATTTAGAGAAGCACTAAAATTATGTTTTATGCAAATTTGCAAATGTTCCTTGAAGGTGGGTAAAAGACAGTAAAAAGATCAGTAAAATTATATATATATAATCTTACTATAAAATGACATCAATGAATAACATTGTAAAAATATAGGTATAATTTATCTATTTTAAATTTAAGATAAATTTATATTAAAAATTACTATTTAAATAAAAAGACATCTTTATACAATAACACAGTGTTTTTTCACTATTCATCAATAATTGAATGTTTTTTGAAAAATGCCAGAAAAATTACCCCAAAGATAATTTAGATATTCCAAATTCCAAAATTATGTTTATATTACCAAATTCAAAATATATAATTTTGATTAATTAATTTAAAAATAATTCTTGTAATCAAAACCAAAAAGAAGGATTTTGAGAAGTAAAAATTTTCAAAATATTTATATTTTTTAATGTCCAATTTCAATGTAAAATTACTTCCATTGACCAAAATTATATTTAATGATATAATTATAATATTATTATACTTCATAAAAAAATAAATTGTATAATTTAAAACTATAAATTATTTTTATTAAACAATTAGTTTTCAATTAAAATTTTGTATTTTGAATTATTCATCAAAATATCATGTAAATGATGTTAGTCTATAAATGAACAAATTATTAACATCATAAACAAAAGAGAATATGAGTTCCACTAGTAGAAAATGTTTAATATGTCCACATTCATAATTTTGTATGTGGGTAAACAATTTTTATCAAACACGCTTGGTCCAATACTAGTCATTTAATCACTGATAATGTGAAAATGCATGTACCATAAGTGGCAAGGGATAAAATTAATCAATAAAATACATAACACAAACCATGGATCCAGATTCATTATATTCACATACCATACATTATTTAAGGGCATAAGTCCCTAATCTGACTCCCTAAAACATGAATTGTATGGGTGGGGGTTAAATCCTCAGTCTAAATCGACTATTTTGAATAGAGTATCATTCCTAAAAACCCACATACCACCAAGCCATGTGAACATAATTTTTTAGTCTCTTTATCAATTATAACATTAAAAACAATTACTCATTTAACACATATGCCATTTTGACGGATTAAACCAATTACATGTTTGTAGTTTAAATGCCTTAGCACATTAACACATTCAAAAGTTACATTCCTTTAAAAAATGGAATAATTACCAATTAAATTACATATTTCATTAAAAAATTTATGATTTACATAAAAAAAAACTCATTTTACCTCAAAAACCATAAATCATTTTGAAAATAAAAATTATACCAAATGCTCCATTTTTACATGTTCTTAAATAAAAACAATTATCGTCAATTTTAGTTCACAACCCAAGTTAACAAACAAGAAACCTTAACATTGGTTTCCTTTTTAGTAAACCATGTTTACATGTTAAACATAACAATCATATGTTCAATATTATATAAAGATTAATTTCATATTTAAAAACCATATCCCGAGTACATGGATGTGGAATACCCTTAGAGTATCAATATTATAGGTCCAAACAACCACAGTCTACCAAGAATAGATCACGAGGGGTTTATTTCATAATTAAACCAACCAATTTATGTATTATTACAATGGGTATTAAATTCACATCCTGAATGTACTATATGAAAACCACATACACATAAACCACACATCAATACTATGGGATACAACAATCATACCCCAAACCACAATTATGAAGATGAATGGTCACTTAAACCGGGCCTTTTATCTGAACATAAACATCCTTTAAATCACATAACAAGAAACCACAGTAAATAGATGATTTTAGAGCTTCAGAATAATAAGAATAGATACAAAAGACTAATCAAGAAAAAATAATGAATATTAATGGTGTACTCAACCAGATCATTGGTCGACATACAACGAAACTTAGAATTGCATAGAAATTAGGAATATTGTTCAATGGGAGGATTGAGAAAAATGGTTAATCACTGGTTGAAACTGTATGATGATAACAGTAATAATCATGTATATGATCATGATGCTTGAGGGGGGAAATGGAAAATTACCTATTTTTAATGATGCACATGGTTTTGTGGCACAGGTCACCAAAGTATGTGCTGATCTTGGGCAATGATCTATCTAAGTGGGGGAAGGTCACCCTGTCACATGGGGATCCTGCATGGTTTCAAAACCCTTGAGGAAACCTTATGAAAACAATATTTTCAATCCAGAATAGTTTCACTTCCCCCTTTCATTGATTCACCAATAGTACTCCCATCCTCTAGGAAATCACTATCAGGGTGCACCATTACTACTAACTATGATCAATCCATGAATCATCCACTATACAGAAACATCTCCATTCATTCACATCACGAACCCTAGAGACACCTTATATCATCTTCATAAACTCATGAATATTTTCATTAAAAAATATATATGATTCAAATGAATATTTACACTAGAAGGAACCTCATTAAAAGTACGTGGTCTTACAAACTCTCCAATATATAATAGGTCTTCCTCTAGCAGAACTCCCAATGATGACTTAGACTCTAAGGTAAAAATATTGAGACACTAGGCATGTAAATCCTCATTCAATTCCTAGTATTACTCCTTAAATATTATGATGTTTCCATTACACTCGAATTAATGGAATATACCTTCAACAAAAGTCTTTATCAATGTGATCCAAAAATACTAATTGAATTATACTAAAATTATTCACGAGACTCATGCTTGAAGTTATCAAAATCCATCACATTTGAATGATTTAGGTGATAAAGTTGGACTAATGATGCATGTAATATAGTGTTTATAACATTATAACTCTATGGATGATGGAATGAATAGGCCACTGGTCTGATACTCTCTAAAATATAAAAAGGCCCCATGAACCTGGTGCCAACATACATGTTTCTGAATCCAATGGTGACCAATCCATGAATTCAACCAAATGATATCATGGTCTCCATTAAAAAAATATAGTGGTATATGAATCGATATGGGTATTTTTTATTCCTACTATAATCTATTGCAATGTGTTTCTGAAATTAATGAACCTATTATAGAGACTCGTGCATGAGACTACATGCCAACAACTATAATTCCCCATCCATCATCCAAACTAGTAGAGGTATAAACGACCAATCATAAAGAAACATATATAATGATTCAACTGAATAGTACTTGGTTATTTTTTGTTATATACAAACTCAACAAGTTGATATTTCTTCTACAAATAACAATCAATGTCTAGGAAACATACCCTCAACATATCCTAGAGCACTTCAGTTGTATGCTCTGACTTCTAGTATATCAATTGGGGAACCATCATAATATAAAACACCTGATTAAGAAGAACCTTATATAACCCCAGTAAAATGAAAAGTATATGACGTAGTTCAAAATCTAAAACTATAGTCTGTGGAACCCAATGAAACTACACTATATCTAGAATGTATTGACCAACTAGATGGTCCATGATAATTTTATATCTAATCGGTATGAAATGTTTCACCTTGGTCATCCAATCCATGAAATCCCATATCAAATCATCCTTCCAATGTTACATTATGCGGTAAATAAAAAAATCCATCATGAAATCATCCCATTTATTGGAATGGGAACCAGATATAAAAAACCATCCATTCATTAATTCTCAACCTTCACCTACAGAAAGGTGTAGAATTTTATCATGAAACCTACTATCTATTAATTTATCCGAGTAAACCAATACAATATAAGATGATATGGATACATTTTTGTAAATCTAGTTTGAACATACAAATTTCAGGCATGAAACTCATGCCTAAAATACTCTAACATGCATATAATCATGATAAAATGGAGAAAAACATAAATGATGTCATAATAAATAACAATATAATCAAATGGTGAATCCACACCTCCAAGAAAATCCTTTATGATTATAAACATTAGATCCACAATCTTTCTCAACATTATTTTTTTATTAATTTATAACTCATCTACCAATGATACAAGGTTCATCTACCATTTTCAATATGAAACATTTAGATGTATATCGATAAACTATTACATCATCCTAAAATCAGATCTAGATTCCTTAACACCATGAGATTGTGTCTTCTGACTCAATGGATGAATAATACTGTTTGATGAATCTACGATATTCTGATACTATTTAATTTCATTATCATCCCATTTCTAGTGTGTATACCATCACAAAATCAGTGGAATACATGTACTCAACCCATATTTTCTACTAAATATTTATAGAAAATTGGGAGAATATGTAGTGAAGTCTTTTATGATTGGTATACATTGTAAACCTTCATGAAAACATGTAATAACACCAACACTGACTGAAATTCCATTTTTTTATATTTTCAAATACACTTTTTTGGAGAAAGCGAGAAACCCCAATATCATCTAGCAAAATCAGTAATGTAATAAACATAGGTGTTAAAATAAAGCTTGAGCCTATTAGAATTATTATCCATAAAAAGATTCCAGGAAAGGGAAGTTATCTTGTGTTTCTGGAGCATTATTTTGGAGGTCTTCAAAGTGGGATTCCATCATGTCCCACAATTTCATGTACTCCTTCTATGTGATATTATCTTCATTAAATCATCTAATCAAAATCAGGTTCTTCTTATCTATCTGCTCACTCTTTCCACTTTTAGTATGCCCCAAAATAGGCCTTCCCATCATCTTATCAGCATCCTATATAGAGTTACTAATCACGAGGTATTAATCTTCCATAACTTCATAAGAATTACGGAGAAACGCTAGAGGAATAACCTCTAGCATGTCACCCTAAGGAAATCCCCATCCTCCAAACAAATAAAAATTCCAGTAGGATTGGTAGAACTTCCCTTACCCTTGAATTTTTTTAATAGATAGAGTATCCATAGGTAAAGGATAATATGAGTTGTCCTTTCGGCCTTTCTGGCTGCCTTACCGCCCCTTCAACCTCCTTTGACCACATGATACTTTATCTTAGAATCTTGGATCACTCGCTTCAGTAAACAGACCAGATGACTCACCATCAAGTTCCTCTATAGGAATATTCGCATCCTGATCAGGACCTTCAATATCCAATACCCCAAAGTGGTTACCCTACATAGTGGTTGGTGATCTTCTCCTCAGAAAAGATCTAATCAAAGCCTTAGTCTCATGAGGACAGACATTCCAATATGATTCTAGACCAGTAAGAACAGTGTCGGCATACGAAGAAACCTTTGTGACCTTAGTATTTCCCTCCTCCACCGTTCTTGCATCCTTTTCCAGGATGAGACCTCTATCATTCGCACTAATTAAAGACTCTATAAGTAAAGGATCCAGAACACAGGCATTAGTTGTGCAATCCTTTACACCTGGATGAGGATCCTCCAGGTCCTTCCTAAGCCATCTAAAAATGTCATTAACTAAATGGTTTTCATCCCGACCATGCTTTTGAGCTTCCCCAACCACCTTCTCCGCCCCAACATGCACTTGGAAAATGGTTCCTCCACTAGACGTCAGAGCCATGCCACCACCTGTAACATCCATATGACCCAACATCTCCAACTATCTAGAACCTCACCTGCAATCATTCGACGAGTGGCCCATTCTTATATAAACTGAGTAGAAATCCACCCAATATTCAAAATACCACTGACACATTAAAGAATAAATCACCAGTGTAAACACATGATCTTGAGCAGTGTAATATCATTCCTGAATCCACAACTACCATGAACCATTTTTTCCAGCATGATTATCATGCATTAACACTAGCCCTATCCCTACAATAGATCCATCAAAAAACATGGTATACCCTTTACCAAACATGGTTAGGACCAAAATTTATATAGAAGTCAACAACATCATTAACACTGAAAAGGGTCCTCACATCCACCATAGCATTCAATAATAACACCCTTCTTCATTATTCCAAAATGATGTGCTTCCAAAATAGAAAATTCTTTAATTAACCAACCAATCCCAAAAATAATTGCATATCAAAAAACATATTGGGATGTTTCTGATATAAAATTTTTTGTGCATTATATGGGTCCACTCACCTCCCTTTCTTCGAGTTTATGTAACCAATGAAATATATCCCATCGATCTTGAAATGATACATATATTGACTTGCATATAGAATATTCTCTCTCAGTGTATTCAAAATTATTTCATGAAGATTCTAGGGATTTTCATGAGTCTTTGAGTTCAATAATATGTTTTCCTCAATGACTAGAATGTAATGATCTATATATGGGTTAATGATTTATTTTATTGGACCCATAAAAACCAATGACATTTTGGTAAAACTGAATAACTTTGAAAAAAACTCATAAAAATCATACCTAATTTTCAATGTAGTCCATAGTATATCAAAAGGAGTCTCTATCAACTGATGATACCATGACCAAAAACCAATTTCAGAGAATATGGAAGCACCAATTAGTTGGTAAAAAAGATCATTGATTCACACAAGAGGATATAAATTCCAAACCGTTAAATAATTCAAATTTTAATAATAATCATATAACCAAAACATCTCATCAATCGTTATAGAAAACAGAATTGTAGATCCCCAAGGTGACATAATATGATGAATACACCCCATATTCTTCAATTCATCTAACTATGTTTTATGTTTTGTAATTTTTTCAGTGCCATTACTGATAGACTAATAGAAATTGGCTCTACTTATATATTTATGTTAATCAAGAAGTCAACCACCCTTATTAAAGGAAATCTCTAGAATTCCTCAAGATGTAAATTCAAACAATGATCCACTAAAGGAGGAAAGGCCTTTTTCTCTACTCATCCACCATCATTTAAGTGACATTTCACTTGGGATATATGATCACCCATCTACTAGCACATTATACTTGACAGTCCATCATGGATATACCATTCCCCATGGTGAGCATAAGTATTCCCATCAATGGATGTGAATGTTACCCTTGGTTAGAATCATTAAACATGGGCGTGCCACATCACTTGCCAATCCATCCCCAAATTCATTTTCAAACCTAAAATATTGAGTTAAAACAAGTCAAAAAGGAAATAGTATGCTCAAAAATCAAATGAACACTCCATAAATTACAAAATATAGTTTTCTGAAATCCTTAATGGTGTGGATTCCCCATAACTGCAGACATACATTCCACCACAAAACCAAAAAAATCACAAACTGAAATTATATAAAATAATGTTAGTTAGATATATAAATTAATGATCTAGAAATAATAGATTTTAAAATAATCATAAATATAAATATTTATGGCCTTAATGTGCCACCAATAGCTGCATGATGAACTGCATGATGTTTTCATTCTCATTGACAATGTGCTCTAGTCTTAGTTCACGGTACATCACTACAATGTTGATAAGGAAAATCTCGTCCTAGGGTACCACATCATCTATCCTAACTGATACGAGTGGTATAGATACAATATCCTACATGGTATGGGGAATCTGATCCCCTTACAACACTCTTCATCAACAATTATCCACCATCCCCACCCATCTGATGAGTGTTCCTACCTAACATCTATAGATTACCCATCCTTATAAAAACATGAAACTCAACATATTGATGTTTCTACTAGCCACACACGTTTCTTGGCATTCCAAAACTGATAGAAGAAAACTCAGTCACTACCATAAGAGGATATTCCTATTGTCTGACTAATCTTCGCACCCCCATCCATCTGAAAATTATCCTAACCAATAGCCATACCATTGAATGTCTCTCTAATAAATCACCAAAATTTAACCACATGCCCAACACTAGATACCTCATTCAGGCTACCATATTAAATTAGGGACAAATCCACCATTTTATTAAACCTCTTAAAATTGAAGATATTCATCTTTTGTTTGATATCATTACTAAGTCAATCCTAAGACCATCTCTTTGTAGCACCCTCATCCCTTTGAAATTCACAAACAATGTTTCTAAAGTCGGTGATGTGGCCAGAGAAATCAGTCATTAAAATATTCCCTCTAATCAACCTCATTATAATTGTATACTTCTCTTTCCTTAGGGACTATGAATAGAGGTATTCTATAATCATTTCCATAAAATATTTCATCAACATGACTTATCCCCGCTCAGTTTGATCCAATGTATCCCATTATCTATTTTGTAATCATCAAAAACAATAATATTCCAACATGAATCTATTCATAAGAGGATTATCCAAGTTATCCTGAATCATC
The DNA here is from genome assembly GCA_963277665.1 of Viscum album. Taxonomy (NCBI): domain Eukaryota; kingdom Viridiplantae; phylum Streptophyta; class Magnoliopsida; order Santalales; family Viscaceae; genus Viscum; species Viscum album. The sequence goes on from OY728157.1 coordinate 548,271,224, forward strand.
GAGAAGGAATATAACATAAGTAGACTACATCTAATCCACCATATAAAACAAACATCAGATGGTGATTCAACTTAAACTCTCTTATTAGGTCACAAATACTTACCACAACTCTCACCTTGTCATGATCCATTATTTTCATAAAACAAGAAATGTTCTAAAGGAATTTCAACTACTCTTTGTTACACTAGATCAATGAGGTTTACAACTATGCTATTGAAAGATAATTTTTGGTGATATCCTCATGTTTCTCGATCAGCAATATTCATCACTGTGAAATCTCCATCTACAATTCCCAACACACATGTCAAAAAAGTAACACCGGTTTTTAATAATTTATACCAAATTATGATATATAAAAGACAAAAATAGGCCATTTATCATTAAATATCCCAATGTATGTAGTCACATCTCAACCACAAACCAAATTAATTATTATCATAGTCCACATTCATCACAAAGAAAACCAAAAAACAAGGTCACTTGTCTTTCATTTGAACCCCCATTAAACAATTTAACATTCAAAACACATTTATTTCAAAAATAGAAACCATTCTATCTTTACAAGTCATAATAACTAACTTTTATCAAATTTATTAATTTTCCTTTTCCATTATTAATTTTCAATTTTTTTAATTACCTGTTTCATTATATTAATTATACAACATTTATTTGAAATTTCAGGGATAATGAAATGTTTTTTCCTCGACATCGCACATCGAATTCCCATGCATTCATACCATTCCTCTTGTATCATTTAAACCTTGGTTGTTAAAATTAATCATGAATAAACACCCTCATACCATTTCAGATATGAGATAATCATCCTAAAATAGTCACATCACACAATAATTACATGAACAAATGTGATATATTATCACAAGTAACAACAATAATCAAGGAAAAGTACCCCACCCCCGCACATGGTCCAACCACTCCCATTCAGAAGACCATTTCCAAGGCCCGAAACATCCTAGTCTCCCATCATCCATTCCCATATAGTAATAAAGAAGAAAGAAAAACCACTCCAATTCCACTTTGTATGTTCCCCAACATGGGTTCCACTATATCTAGTTCCACAAGCCTGATAACCACATAACTTTATGCATGCCTTCCTATACACTAGTGGATGCAGACTGGAAGACAGGGTATATGTAATATGTGGGGAGACTATAACAACATTATCATATTATTCCTTAATAGATAAAAATGAAAAATAATGGAACCATTATGACTAATAACCATCCATCATCGATCTATTTTCCAAAACTATATATCAGCTCACAGTGCCATTGTAAATATTCTATGACATGTAATATAGTTTTATGTGTTTGATTTTTTTTTAATAAAATCAAACTAATGAATCACCTAAATCGATCCCATCACCATTTATAATTACCTTCTCCTAGAACATCTTGATCCCAAGTGAATTATCAATCATAGGCCATGTTACAATGACTTGAGCTAAAACAAATATGTTTTCTAGGGAACCCAATGTTGGTATGAGTAGGGTGTGAGACCGAAATAATATTCAGCCAAAAATGGTTCCTAAAAACATCCTATAATTGTAGATAGTATTTTTGTGTCAACATTACTAAATGTTAAACAGAAGATAAATCGATTAACATTCGTTAACAATGATTTATTTATCCACATTCAATTTTTCTTCTATGGGTAAACATTCATTATTAAATAGAAATTAGGAAATTTTGATAATAAAAAATACAGATAAGGGGAAAAATCATGTTCCCTACATCCCTAGCTAAAACATTACCGAAAACAAAAATTATCACAAACCATGGAACATCGTTAAAGGTATTCACAACGATTGCATTCATTATGGTAATATATTCTCATTCGAACTCAAAAACAATGGAATTATAGTGTTTATTCAAATATCCTCAGTCTAGCCTGACCCATCGTCATAGAGCCCCATGCCCCAGAAACCATATAAACACTAATCGATGTTCACATTATTTGTTAATACATTAATCAATATAACCATTTAAAAACAAGAATAATTGAACATGAATATTTTGTTTTATTACTTAAACCATTATCCAACATACATTTTAAATTCATCATATAATTGGAATATTTACCAATTTCATGCCGTAACATGTTGAAACATTTACCACTTAGATGCTTTAAAACATTAACACATTTACCATTTACATGCCTTAACCCATTTACCCATTTTCCATATACAAATTATAACTCCTTTAGCATATTCCAATTGTACTGAACAATCCCTTATGACATGTCCTCATGTGAATACAATCAACATAAATTTCATTTCAAATTCCATGTTAACAAATTAAAAACAATAATCATTTGTTCCCTTTCAATGACTCATCTAAACATTCAAATCATATTTATCATATGTTATATCTAAAATACTGTTAAATTACATATTTAATAACCCAATACCATGTTCATGAAAGTGACACACCCAATGTGTAGCATCATACCATATTGAGATGACCTCAATGCATCAGATGGGGATCATGGGGGGTTCAATTCATTAGTTAACAAAAAAATTAAACATTTCTAATAGAAAACATAAAATGTACAACAATAAGGTATAATATCACAAAAACATAGACATAATACACACATCAAGACTATGTAATACATCTTACAGACCACCTTCATTAATTATAAACACAAATACTCACCTAACCATTGAAATTGATTCAATCATAAATACTATTAAAATTCACAACCAAGAAACTACTGAAAAAATAATGTTTTAGAGAATCAGAAGAAGAAAAAAAAAATACATAATTAAAAAACGGAAGGATGATGGGTTTTAGAATCACCCATAGCATCAATCCACAACAAATACCACTCCAAATGAAATTAAAATTTTGGGGATCAATCTTTCGGAATTTTCGAATGATGTCTTCATCACATGGGGATTTTGTACGATGATAAGTTAAGAAAACTGGGTAATACAACATAAATATTGATGTTGGGGAGTGGTAATTTCACCAGTTTTAGTGAGGAACAATATTTAGTTTCCTAGATGGCCAAAAAATGTTCCACAATCTATCCCGAAAGGGACTATGTGAAATGCTCTCCTATGGATGACACTCAATTTTAGAAATAGTTCAGTAACCATCCAGAGCATCTCTATTTAAGATTATATGTTATCCCTTACCCCTTTTATGTTTTCACCAACCGTGCACCCTTCCCCTAATCATAAATTGTTAGGGTGAATGGCTACTACAAACCATTAACCATCAATACGAAATGAATTGAATGGCCCTGTTTTCCCTAATATCTTATAGTGTAAGATTGATACATTCCAAGGCTTCCTTATATTCTTAGGATATGTTTCATTAACTAATATAAAATGACAGAAAAATTGGACACGAATGTAACTAATTATAATTTTGGGATCTTAGCAAAACAATCATTAAAAAATAATTTTTATAATGTTAAAAACAATTTTGATAACATTTTTAGAACATATAGATTTTGATGAAAAATGATTTCTTGTAGAAGCGATAAATAATGTCGAATTTTATTTAAAACCTATTTCATTTATTTTACATACCCAAGAGTGCATAAAATTCTAATATCACAAAAAATAATAATGAATTACTAAAGGATAATAAAATAGATTGTGTTTTAGATATAAATCGCACATAATTCTACGAATGGATACTTAAACATTTACATTCATAAATAACAATAAAATTATGTTATAAACCCTAACCACATTGGATAAAATTGAAATATAATACCCATGAATGAAATAAAGTGAAATAATACATAGTTTTCATTGATGATTAATTAACTAGTTAAATAAAAAACAATGGGGTAGTATATACACCAATAAATAAAATATATGATGAATATGGAATATTTCCAATGGATGTAAAAAGTTAGTTGACAAAATGTAACCTCAGGTGTGATTTCATACTTATGTTTCTGATAATATTTTTTTTAATAAATATACATTTATTAGAAATATATTAAATGAATATAATAAAATAATTAACACCAAATGTGATTTATTTATTTTATTTTGTGACATATTTGTTAACAATTATTTGTTTTTTATGGTGATAAGTTTTTTCATTTAGATTTTGGTTTAATATTTTAGGTTCATTAACATCGACCATGGTTAGATGACCTCCAGAATTTTAAACAGTGATATATATATTTATATATATATATCATATATATTAATTATATATCTATTTATAGTAAACTTCCATTGTTAAATACGGAATATGAATTAATATTTTTATAAAGATGGCATGTCATACATATCCATGAATGATATTTCCATTTTTCTGATATATAGACAAAAGGAATATAAATATAAATCCATCTTAAAAAAATAATTATCATTCTATATATATCTTTTATTATAATATAATCCATAATTATTATTATCCATGTAAAAATAAAATGAATAAAAATTCACATTCTTATGTGTAGGTGAAAATCTATAATTAAGGATGAGAGACACTATTGTTTGATAATGTTTTAGAAGGTAAGAAGTAATATATGATATTATATGTACATAAATATGGATGGATCTGAAATATCACATACATTAATAAAAATTATCCTAACAACTTATTACGTAAATCCTATGGAAAAACGAATAGCATCACTCCATGATGATATAGTTCACCAATCACATGATAATCATTACCATATCACCCAAAGAAATGGAATCTAAGATGGTATTATTGATTAAAATGATATACTTATCTCTATTCCATTAATTTTGGTTCGTAAGACAAAAACACATTCTTATTTACCCGATTTGTATATTATTTATATCCATAAATTAATTTTAGTATTTATTTCTAAATGATATACTTTTTCCAAACATAGATTTTTAAGAATGTATTCATGAATATAAACTATATTTTTAATTATTAGTATCATAATTATTATAGGAATGATAAACATTTTATTCCCCATTATAAGATCCAATGAAATAATATATATATTGTCTTTATTACTAAAATGTCTATATAATAACACTGATATTCGAATATATAAAAATGGACTTCACACTCATAAAACTATCATAATTATATTAGTAAGGACGTATATCAGATTGACCATGTTTAAAATATAAATATGAAAAACAAATTTCCGTCATAGTGGAACATATTCTACATAGTGATGGGGTAAAAAAAATATGATCTCATGGATTCTATTATGCCCAAACGATTTGAGATCTCATATGTAAGTTGTCTAAGAAATTATGTAAAATATAGAGAAAATGTAAATGTTAGGAGAAAATATGACTGTTGGGATAATCACCTATAAATACCTAGTAATATGATGTGTATGAAGCATATATATAGAAATATGATCAATTTCATTTGTGAGAGATATCTAATGACACATTGGGTGTCCTATATTTTCAAAACATTTTGTAATTGTTTTTAGAATTATTTATTTTTAAGGGAACCTTGTATGTTTCTTATATTAAGAATTATCTCATGTTTAAACCACGCATCCGTTCAAGGATAACGATCAAGTAGTTGTGGGGATAGAAAGACAAAAAAATCCAATATTCTGATCAAGGGAATGTGGGAATAGAATGACAAGGACCATCCATCATACCTAGGGCTATTGATGATAGGAAGACCAAACAAAGTCGATCGTCATATAGAGGGATTTCATTGTAAAGGAAATACATACATGTTTATATGTATAAAAAGGGGATACCTTTATCCAAGGATTTTGGCTGACATAATCATAATGTTAAATGTTTGGAATTATTTTAAATACCAATAAGCCCTTATTATATTTTTTATTTGTAATTACTTTCTTATTACATGTCTTCTATTCATAAATACTATTTTTTAATTGTTTTATCATACCATTTCCTTATACAAGAATCAATAATCTAATAATCAAATATTCTGGGAATCCATTATGTTTAATTTATTATAATTTAATGTTATATTATTATGATTCTTTTTCATTGATATATAAAAATAAAAAATGATTATAATACAATGGAAATTAGACTAAGGGACATGTCAGGTTATGATATTTTTAGTTAAGTGGATTGTGGATTGGTTTAGTTTAAAAACATTTAAAAAAAATTCAAAGATAATTACCCCCACCACTCTTGTAATAGATCCATTAATAACATATTATTTTTATCAAAATGTCTATATATCTAGTATAGATATCTAATAATTGGTATTCATGTTGGTTTACACTACTCATATTCTTTCTCAGATTTTGATTCACTATAATTTCATGTCTTTTATGATTCATTGTAATCATTTTTTCTAAAAAACATTAATACAATAACATGTTAGGTGAAATTAAATAATATCATTTTTAATGTAAGGTTTTAATGTCGGATATATAGAAAATCTCAACCTAAATAGACAAAATATTTTTTGTGGAACTAAATATGAATATTAGAGTGATAGAAGGAAGCCTTTAATTATTAATAAATAAGATGATAACATTATGATAGTCATTAGAGATTATAAAATTCATGTTAATGGTGATACCACCTTGAAAATTCATGAAAAATAAGATTAACAGTTGAATTGAAATATAAGGAACATGTTCTTATGTTCTATTACCAGAAACATAAATAGTCAATTATCATCATGTGAAGCAGATAGATATTATTGTATGATGATATAGGTTATAAATTTTAGTACATCTAAAGATGTTGAGGTTAATATATCTATTCTAAAAGCCGGTTATCATGTTTTTTATTTATTTCATGGGAAATCTATTTCTATGATACATGAAATATTTACAACTATCATAAATAGTCTATAATATATTGGGAAAAATTATTATTTGATGACATTAGTTTATAAAAATCATTGATATCATGCCAAAAAAATCACAATAAAAAATGGTATCTATAGATGAAACAAGACCACAATTAATCATATTGCAATGTTTACTTAGTGTTATAGTAGAGAAACAATATATGTACATAAACTGAAAAAATAATAACGGTGGAGTTTGTTCGCTATAAATAAATTACCCACTAATGACCATACCACTGAAAAAGTGGTTAGACCATAATAGTTCAAGTTTGTTTTTATAAAATATAAATCTAGTTCTTCTAATAATTCTAATAATCAATTTGATAATGTATTCCGAAGGATGAACAAGGTGTTTGGTGAGAATTATTTTCTTTACTAATATGAAAATTCTAAATATGGTAGGAATAATAATAAGAATGGGGTTAATTGGTATGAGTTGTAGAAATATAGGAATATCATACTAGATTGTATCGTGCTAAAATGAATTGATTTGAAAAATAATAATTTGGAATTGAATTCAAATAGATTTTATAAATATAGTAGAATGAGTTTTGTCTAGGATAATGATTCATTTAGTGTAATTGGAGGATATTCATAATATGGTTTTTTTAAAATAAATTTATTAAACAATAGATCATAAGGATTCATAGTAAAATTCATAATGAAAATATTTTTTTAATGGATAAGGTATACACTATTGAGAACATTGAAAATATTTCCCTTAGTGATAATTAACCTGAAGAAATGGATTCAATATCCTATATGTATGAATAATCCGTAGAATAATAAAATATTTTTATTCATATGATGAGGTCTTTCATTTCATATAGTCATTTGAAAATTAATGTTTAAATATTTGTCAAAAAAATGTAAAGGAACAATCATGGATAAATGTTTTTAAAAAATATATATAAGATATCTCAAAATATCATAGTAATTATAATTTTGAAAATTAACTATTTCTAAATATTTATAAATTGTTTTCATTTGAAATCATATTTTTCAAATAAATTTTGATAAATTCAATTCCAAAATAACTACTATGGAGGATTTGAAATTAGTTGTAAACCAAAAGTTTGTTTTTTTAACAAACTTTTTTCTAAAATTACTAATGGTTCCGAATACAATGATGAAACAGATAAATGAAATATATCTCATGGAAAAAATTCTATAATGAGATAAACTAATAAAAATTATTTTTTAGTAATAATTCCATTACCCCTGAAAATATAACATTTTTTACTAAGTGTCAATGTGGAGGTTATTGGAAAAATAAATTTTCATTAAATAATATAAAATCATTAGGTTATCAAAAAACATATATTTTTCAATAAACATGTGTCTTTATAATATTTTTCCCTATAAATACCTTACTTATAAATTTTTGGGCTGTCAATGTCAAAAAGATTGTTTTTAGGGAATGAATGGAAAGAAAACATGTTACATTGATAATTATTTTTCTAGGAATATGACTAGTTTGAAATAATTATTTTAAAATACTATTGATATGAAAGGAGGATATGTTACCTTTAAATATAATCCTCAATGAGAGATTATCATTATAGGTAATAATGTCCTTATTGTTAAAGCATTAAATTCAAATATTATGTTTGTCAATGGTTTTAAAATGTAGCGTATAAGAATAATCAAATTATTTGATGAATGTTACTTTGTAAATTATAGAAATTTTAAATGTGTTGTTAAAAATTTCAAGGGTGAATATATTATTCGTTCCAATCAGCCGGATAATTTTTATACTCTGAACATAGAATACGATAGGATCCATGACATACATTGTATTAGTTCAATGGAAGAGAAATCCTGCTTATGGCATAGATGGTCAGAAAACTATAACCTCATGAACGCATGAATGATGACTAAGAAAATAATTTTTAATGATATATTAGAAAATAGCTTTGATTCTCCAAATGTATTTGATCTTCTTCAATACGGTAAGAAACATTATTCTATTTTTAAATTGATTATTTAAGTCTATAATATAGATTCCTTAAAATTAGTGCACATGGATCTATTTGGTCTTACTAAAACAAGGAAAATTTTGGGAAAATAAATTATATATGTCATTGCTGAAGATTACACATGATATACATGGGTTTATTTTCTCAAAATGAATTATTAATCTTTTTTTCTAGATCAAAAAATTTATTGATAAAAATTAAAATAAGGAATTACATCCCGTGATAACTATTCAATGTTATCATGGTGGAAAATTTGTAAATTTTGTTTTTGGAATAATTTGGTACTAAGCATTGTATATAACATAAATTTTAATCTCTAGAATCCCTAAACAGTTTTGTTGAAAGAAGGAATCATATTCTTCAAGAAATAACAATAACAATGTTTATTGAATAATCAATTTCTAAACATATTTTTGGATGAAGTTATTTTTACCAACTACTATACTAGAAATTGGGTTTTAATTCAAAATTTTATAAATAAATATTATTGTGAGTTTTTTATTTTTATAAATAATAATTATTACTTAATATTTTCTGAATTGATAGTATTAATATTGAATAGAAAATGTAACCTACATATATTTTGACCCAAATCCGCGAAGGAGTATTTTTAGGTTATTCTACTACTTCAATGTATTATAGTGTTTTTAATAAAAATTATTTCACTCAAGAATTGTTATTATATTTTATTTATGAGGAAACCAATTCATTTTTTTTCACAAAACCCCAACATATATCATCTTCATTTGTTATTCCAAAAACTAATTTATTACCGTTGTAAGAAAAATAATCTTATATATAATTTAATGATGAAATTGTTTCTAAATAATTTAATTATAAATATTTTTTTTCATACATTGATTAAAAAAGTTTTAATAACCCATGAAGTCAATTGTTAATTAAGAATCACCATAGTTATACTACCATTGGTGATGTTCATCAAATAGTTAGGACTAGAAGTGACTTATAAAATGAAATAGAACAAATAGATTTCCTTTCAAAATTGGGACCAAAGAGTCATGATAATTATTTAATTTATAATTATTGGATTTGTAACACCCCAATCTTCCATGGTATGCTTCTCTTGGAATAATACAGTAGCGTGTGTTGTATGCAACTTCTAGTTCTAACACACACCACAACCAATCAAACTAGTCGTTATGAATAGTAATACCCACTTTTTGAAATTTTAATAATTTTATCATTCAAAATAAACATCAATTTTGGATTCGGAATATCAAAATTATCTTAGGGTGAAATTTTGGTACTTTTCGGATAACTTTTATATTTTGATGAATAGTGAAAATTACTAAATTTTAATAAAAAAAAATATTTTAATCTAAATAAATAATAGTGTTAAATTATGAATCTGAGTGGTATTAAAGTATATTTAGAATATATTTTTACCATATAATAAAATGTTGGTAATTGGACATAATTTCACATTTAAACCGACATAAACAAGTGTCAATCTTTTGATAGTTATTATTTCTTAAAAACACTTTTTTTTACAACGAAAATTAATTTTAAATTAATTTTTTCCACTTCTGTGTTTTGAATTTGGAAAAATGGATAGCATATTTGGAATCATTATTTCCAATTTGTGTAAATAGGTAAATATTATTTTTAGACATTTTGAATAATTACTTCGGTAAACATTTTAATTACCATGGTTAAAGGGTAAATCCGTTAAATAAGTGTAAAAAATAATATTATAATAATATTAATTTACCCTAAAATGAGTACTAACCCAATTTGTTGATACATGTCAGACCATGGTCATCTGTGGGTAAATTTGGGGACCCCATGAAGCCACTTCTAGGTGATAAGGACACTTTATATTAATTATGTTAAAGTAAATACAAAAATGGAATAAGCATATATCTTTTTGCAAAACAATTTTTATATAGGGTTATATATGTTATATTTTAAACTATAAATATTTATTAGAAAGATAAAAAGTTTTCCCACATAATTTTATTTTATTTATAATATTATTACATTGAATAATTAAATTTATTAATGACAAGATATTGATGAAGTATTATACATATTAATGAAAGAATCAAACAATTAGTATTATAAATGTTAAAATAAATATAGTTTGACAGTTTTGATGAAATCCACTAATTTTATTGATTAAAATGACATGTAATTATTGTTTAAATGAATTTTTTTAGAATTAATAAAGTTCTTAAGACTTTAACAAACATAAATTATTAAATATTTCCAAAATTGAAATAAATGAGTTTGTAAAACAAATATTATATTATTAATTTATATTAAATTCATAAACATCTTTTGTTCGGCCAAAGGACTTATATCATGGTAGTTGTATCATTAATGGACCACTTTGGGATCTCTTGGATGTATATATTAAGGATATTAGCTATATAACATAAAAATACAAAGTGACATGGGAATGTCAAACTAATTAACTAAGAGTTAAAACTAAAAGATAAGGTTACTATTGTGACCCAAACCTATCTAAAATCTTTTGGATAAAAGGATTTAGACCCATCCCAACCTTAAACATTATATAATTCACTTTTTATCCTTTATATAACGAATATAAATTTATTATAAAATAATATTTCTTGTTTTTCCAAGGTGTCTCTCACCCCTCTTATAAAAGGGAACTCCCCTTCTCTCAAATTCATACCCTCAAAGCCTTTTGAATCGGCCATCCCCTACCCAAATATTCTATAAACGTCCTTAAATTAGACATAGAGGCCTTATTTTGATCAGAAATCTAATATAAGGAGCCCTTTTGATCAAATCACAACGAAGAACCCGAAAAAGAGATAATGTTTTCACCACCCTCTGTCAAGTTCCGTTCTTCTTCAAGTTATTCTTTAATTGTTATTTCCATTCTAAAACAATAACTCCAGTATCTCCTATATATTGTGATGTTATTATAAATATGGTACAATCATATTCAGTATTCTATCCATCCTTTGAATGACACGTCACCATACGTGCGTACGTACGGCTTACCGTCTCCACATCGTGGTGTAATTGTTATTCAAAACTTTAGTATTCTGATGGTTATGATAATGATGTGTAATTAATTTAAATAATAAATATATTCTGATAATGATTCTGTATATATGATATACCATCCAATTATATATTATTTTAATATCATAAAAATGTTATTGTCGCTCATGCGTACGTACGGACTACTGTCTCCATGAACGCGATGAGATTCATTCCTCATCGTATCCATTCAACACTAAATCTCATTTTATGATTAAAAGTAATGTTTAAGGACATTATATCATTATGGATATCAATAATATACAACCTATCTATAAAAAACACATCTTATGTAACAAATCATATAAAGGAAAACGAATCTGTTAACACCTGAAAGAACGATAATAATAAAATAATATTAACAAAGAAATATTAAAAGATCATATATGATATCATATTTATGTATATGATTATTGTATAATTTAAAAAAAAATTATTTAACTATTATAAAGTTGGTTAACCTCCCCTGGACCATGTAAAAGTATAAGGTAAGGGTTTATTTCAGAATCTCTTCATTATCCGAGGTTGGTTATACGTAATTATCTATTGGAACCGCCTTATCATCCACATCCATGTTTTGTAAAAATGTATTTGGAATAATTCCTAATATTTTATAGAATATGGGTTAAAGATATTTATACCCTTGTTTGACTTTTTATAAGGGAATCTTTCCGCCATTTTCCAAACAAGGCCCTTTTTATCCTTTTCGACAAAATTAATGTAAGAATGTCTTTTTTTAACTTATACGGCATGTTCGGCTATTTTCCGCCCTTATAAAATCATCAAAGCTTACCTTACAAGCTTATAAGAATATATTTAAAGTAAATTTTTTATTTTATAATTATGCGACTTTTAAATTTTTTAAAAATGAATATTTTAAAAATTTGTGAAAGGTACTCTTTATCAAGATCAGAAATTTAATTGTTTTAATGATTTATCTTTCGAAATCTTTTTAATTAATGTCCCTGTTTTCAAAATGATTTTATGGATTTATTTATATGGACATGAATGTTTTGAAATGATATTTTTTTCAAAAGTTTCATAGTGGTATGGGAAACATTGATTCAAAAATCTCATTTAAATTACTTCTTTTATAAATGTGTGATTTTAAATGATTTCAAAAAAAGAGGCATTTCACTAAAATAGATTTGATTTCATCTATATCAACATCCTTTAATAGATTTAAAGCTTATTTTATGATGAATTATTATGATACCAAAAGTCCATATTGTATTGATCATTTTATGATATTTTTGACTACGAATGTGTTAATTTTATAACATTCATGGTTTATTGATAAAATATTGACATTTCATATGATAGTTTTAATATGAATGTTTATGCTATGTTTAAACTTGTTCATATGAAGAATGCATTGGACTTAGTAAGTGATGGGTGGAGCCCGCTATAGATTCTCGATGCATCGGTAGGTATCATGAGAAAAAATACTGTCTTGGCACAAGGTCTTGACAAAATCTTATTTGTAGTCTTGGCACAAAGCCTTGAATATGTGGTTATGATAGTCTAGAATTATGCAATCCATCATTATGAAAGTGTTTATTGATATTGCATGTGATTATTACACAGGTAGGACATCCATGTGAATAGGTAAATGTCATTATTTCATTTTATCTTTTCCATATAATTCTGAAGTTCAAATTTAAAGGGATTTTTTTTTAGTTATATATTGCCTTAAATGTTTGTGTTTATTTATGATTGTTTCTGCTATATTGTTGTCCTTACAGGGCATCTGATCTCACCACTTTCAAATTTTTAATTATTCCCAGGATGTGAAGAATTATTTTTGAATGACCTACAGGGAATTTATGAGGGGATATGAAGACAAGATGTGTGGTAGTTTTTTACTCTTTATGATGTAATGTAAGACTAATGAATATATTTACTATTTCACAGGCTACTAAACTAATAAGTCTTTTGAGACATGATATTTTGTGATCCTGCCAATGTTATGTAATAATGCACTGACTCTGGGTATCTGGGGTCGTGACATTACAGTTTGTATCATAGGAAGTTTAGTACAAACCTTGGAAGCTATATTTAGATAAACTCTGATTTGAGCACATTAACCTAAGATAGACTCTAAGGATTAGTATAGAAGAACTTTCTAGAATTTTGGTATTGTAGTTATTTTTTGAGTTTTCCTAGCAATACATCAATGTCTGGATACGAGCAGGAAGAGGTGGCTCTGGCACAGATGTACCTAGTGGTAAAACCTAAAAACACCTCTTTGAGCTATACTCGAACTGGAACTGGTGCACGAAAACGGTCTTTGCTACACTCTTGGTTACGACACTCCCGAGGGATATGCTTAGGATAATTCCGATTTTATTTATAACCCATTATGAAGGGTTTATGAGTATATACTTCTTCAAAGAAAACATTTTTTATGATTATGAAAACTATTCAATTTATGTTAGGTATTTTACAAGTTTTTAATTTTTCATTTCTATTCATAAACTTCCCTAGTGTATGCCATTGTATTGAAATGGCACCCAGTAGAAGGAATGCGAACTCCCTCAATACATATTATCGAAAGAGTAAGAAGGATAATAACTTCCACAGTATTATGACAACATTTATAAGGGAAATAGTCTTTCATGTCTTCTCAATATATGAATAAATAGTATCATGTGTTAATAAGATAATTAAAGAATTCGCTGAGTCCTGTGGATTTGAAGGTAAGCAAGAGATAAAAAGGATAGAAGAGAGAAAGATGGATAAAGGGAAGAGGGAAAAGAATAATTTTCCTATATGTGATAACTGTGGGAAGAAACACCCTGGAACTTGCCTGAAGAGAAAGAGAGTTTGTTATAAGTTTGGAGAAAAAGGACACCATGTACGTGACTGTAAGGGTAAGAAAAATGTTTCAAATGTACAATGCTTCATCTGTAATGAGTTGGGACACTCTGCGAACCAATGTCCAATTCATCAGAGTATTCACCACATGATTTTATTGGATAATAATCAAGCTATGATACTTCCTCATATGAAGAAGAATGTCTAGTGTTCTTATGTTGTTATTATAGGATTATTTTAATTGAGTTTTGTGTCAATAATATACATGTTATATGAATTATGGAGATAAATAAGGATTGTAATGAAGTAATATTTTATCGAGGAATTGAGATTATATGGTTCCAAGAAAATTGACTTAATAGTGAGCTACAATTTTGGTAAAATAGATGGTTAAAGGAAAGGATATCCTTAATATGGTCCTGATAATGATGTAGTGATTTTGGAATAAGATATGATTGATTTGAATAAATTATATTGGTTATTCTGGACTACCTTGAAACTAATTAATGATTTTTCATCATTGGGGTTTACAAAATTTTGGAATATAAGGAGTATATCCAGTATTCTATAAAGATTAAGGGATCATTAATGTAATCAATAAGGTTTCATGGTAATTCAGGATGATACCATGTTTTAAAATAATACATGATGAAGGTGTTCGCATGTTATTACATGGAAAAAAAGGATCTTCATTATGTTTAAAATCCGTATAAATTTTGGATTGTGAGTTTGGATAGTAGTATTTTGGATATATTTAATGGTTGGAATGGATTAAGTTTGAATGGTTATTTTTTTATTTTTATTAAAGGACAACACACAGACCGTGTGACAACCCGTCGCGTCGGACAAAGTAGTGGGAATCGAACCCACAATCCTAAGTGCGATTGGGATTTATTGCATACCATTAGACTACATGAAGTTCCTGGATAGTAAAATGTAGTTCCATTTTTAATGGTTCTGATATGTGAATTATAAATTCATTATATTTGGAACCCAATACGATTTGGATAAATAGAGTATTTTTTGCGTTGTGTTATGTTTTGGAGTGAAATATGAGTCTATGGTAGAAACTTATTAATGGATAAAACTCTAATTATAAGGTAATTATATCTCCTTATGATATTATCCAATCTCATAAATAGAATCCTCAACATTAAGAAATGGAACATAGAACAAAAACATTGTCTTAGATGGTACCTTAGATCCTAAAAAATTTATGGATTTGTGATTGTTGTCCTTTTCATAGACATGTTATCTACAACTCTCTATAATATATTGATGGATATATTTCTCTTAAATATCCATTTTTTCTTACATGGAACCCTAGTATGTGTTATTTTCGCTGACCTTCATATTTACCACTATTTATTTTAAATAGATGCCCCATTAATCCATTTTTTCGATGTGGGATTTCAACTAAGATATTTTGAAATATCAACCCCAAGTTTCAAATACCGAGAATAAATTTTGATGATGAAATTTATTGAAGGAGGGTATAATTTAACACCCCAAGATTCCATGGTATACTTATCTTGGAATAATACAGTAGCGTGTGTTATATGCAACTTTGAGTTCTAACACAAACCACAACCAATCAAACTAGTCTTTATTAATAGTAATACTCTCTTATTGAAATTTTATAAATTTTATCTTTTAAAATGGACTTAATTTTTGGATTCGGAATATCGAAATTATCATACGGTGAAATTTTCGTACTTTTCGGATAACTTTTAAATTTTTGATGAATAGTGAAAATTACTAAATTTTAACTGTAAACAACTTTTTTAATCGAAAAAATTAATAATGATAAATTATGAATTTGAGTGGTTTTAATGTATATTAAGAAAATATTTTTACCATTTAATACAATGTTGTTCATTGGACATAATTTCACATTTAAACCGGAAATAAACAAGTGCCAATCTTTTGATAGTTATTATTTCTTAAAAACATGATTTTTGTTCTGACAGCGGGAATTAATTTTAAATTAATTTCTGCCACTTCTGTGTTTTGAATATGGAAAAATGTATTCAATATTTGGAATCAGGGTTTCCAAATTCTGAAAATAGGTAACTCTTATTTTAAGACATTTGGAATAATTACTTCGGTAAATATTTTATTGACCATGGTTAAATGGTAAATCTGGTAAATAAGGGTAAAAAAATAATATAATATTAATATTAATTTAGCCTAAAACATGTCCTAACCCTACTGGTTGATACATGTACGACCATGGTCATCTTTGGGTCGATTTTTGGACCACATTGAGCTACATGTAGGGGATAAGGACACTTTATATTAATTAAGTTAATGTAAATACAAAAATGACATAAGCATATATTTTTTAGAAAAACAATTTTTACAAAGGGTTATATATTTTATATTTTCGACTATAAATATTCATTTGAAATCTAAAAATATTTCTGCATAATTTTATTTTATTTATAATTTTTAGACATCGATTAATTAAATCTATTTATGACACAATAACGATGCAGTATTTTCCATATTAATGAATGAGTCAAATAATTAGTATTAGAAATGTTAAAATAAATATAATATAAATGTTTTGATGCCATACAAGAATTTTATTGGTTAATATGAAATGATATGATTGTATAAATTAATTTTTTTTTTTCAATTAATAAATTTATTAAGACTTTAAAAAAGAAATCAATTATTAAATATTCTCAAAATTGACAAAAATGAGTTTTGAAAACAAATATTATATTATTAATTGATATTATATTCATAAAAATATAAGGATCAGCCAGTTGACTTATATCATTATTGGTGTATCATTAATAGACTACATTGGGGTCTCTTGGATGTATATAGTATGTTTATTAACTATATAATATAAAAATACAATTTGACATGGTAAATTCCAAACTAATTAAATAAGAGTTAAAAATAAAAGATAAGGTTAATATAGTGACCCAAACCAGACTAAAATCTATTGGTTGAAAGGATTTAGACCCATCCCCACCATAACCTTTAAATAATCTACTTTTGAGCCATTATAAACTGAATATAACTTTATTATAAAATAATATTTCTAGCTTTTCCTAAGGTGCCCCTCAACCCTCTTATAAAATGAATCTCTCCTAGATTGATACCCTAAAAGCCTTTTGGTTCGGCCAAAACCTACCCAAATATTCTCTAATCTTACCTCAATTAGACCTGGAGGCCTTATATCGATCATAAATCCAATCTATGGAGGCCTTTATATCAAATCAAAAGGATGAACCCGAAAAAGAGGTAATGTTTTCACCACCCTTTTTGAAGTTTCATACTTCTTCAACTCCTTCTATAATTGTTATTTCCATTCTAAAATAATAAATCCAATATCTTATATAAACATTGATGTTATTATAAATATGGTACAACCATATTCAGTATTCTATCTATCATTTGAATGACAGGTCATCATACGTGTGTACGTACGGCTTACCGTCTCCACGTCGTGGTGTAATTGTTATTAAAAACATTTGTATTTGGATGGGTATGAAAATGATGTGTAATTGATGTATAAAAAAAATATAACATGATAATGATTCTTTATATATGATATATCATCCAATTATATATTATTTTAATATCAAAAGATTGATATTGTCACTTGTGCGTACGTACGGACTACCGTCTCCACAAACGCGATGAGATTCATTCCCCATCGTATCCATTCAAGACTAATTATCTTTTGATGATTAATAGTAATGTTTAAGTAAATTATAAAATTTTGGATATGAATATTATGCAACTTATCCTTACTAAACAAAGCTTATGTAACAAAGCATTGTAAGGAAAACGAATCAGTTAACACTCGAAACGACGATAACACAAAAATAAAATTAACAAAGAAATATTAAATGATCATATATGATATCATATTTATGTATATGATTATTTTCTAATTTAATAAAAATGATTTAACTATTATACAAGAGGTTAACCTTCCCTCGCCCAAGGAAAAGTACAAGGTAATGGTTTATTTCACAATCTCTTCATTATCCGAGGTTGTTTATACATAATTATCTATGAGGACCTCTTTATCATCCACATAAATGTTTCATAAAAATGTATTTGAAATCATTCTTACTATTTTATAGAATATGTGTTAATGTAATTTATACCCTTATTTTACTTTTAATAATGGAATATTTCTGTCATATCCCAAACAAGGTACTCTTTAACCTTTTCGACAAAATTAAGGCAACAAAGTCTTTTTTTAACTTATAGGGAGGGTTCAACTATTTTCCACCCTGATAAAATCATCAAAGCATCCCTTACAAGCTTATAAAATTTTTTTGATAGTAAATGTTTTATTTTATAATTATGTGACTTTTAAATTATTTCAAAATGAATATTTTAAGAATTTGTGAAAGGTACTCTTTACCAAGATCATTATTTTAATTGTTTTAAAGATTTATCATTCTAAATATGTTTAATTAATTTCCATGTTTTCAAAATGACATTAATTATTTATTGATATGGACATGAATTTTTTGAAATGATATTTCTTTTTAAAAGTTTCAATGTGTTATGGGAATCATTGATTCAAAAATCTTGTTCAAATTACTCCCCCCATAAATGTTTGACTTTTTAATGATTTCAAAAAAAGAGATATTTCTCTCAAATTGTTTTCATTTAAACTATGTCAACATCCTTTATTATATTTTAAGCTTATTGGAAGATGATTTATTATGATGCAAAATGTCCATATTGTATTGATGGTTTTGTGATATGTTTGACTATGGATGTGTTAATTTTATACCATTCATGGTTTATGGAGAAAATATTGACATTTCGTATGCTAGTTTTAATACGAATGTTTATGTTATGTTTAAACATGTTCATATGAGTAATGAATTTGACTTAGTAAGTGACGGGTAGAGCCTGCTATATCTCCTCGATGCATCGGTGGGTCTAATGAGACAAACTAGTGTCTTGGCACAAGGCCTTCACATAATATTATTTACAGTCTTGGCACAAGGCCTTGACTATGTGGTTATGATAGTCTGGAATTATGCATTACATCATTATGAAAGTGGTTATTTATATTTATTATTAATATTTGACTAGTAGAATATCCATTTTAATAAGTAAATGGAATTATTTCATTTTATTTTTCCATATAATACTGACGTTGAAATTTAAAAGGCTTTAGTTTTAGTTATACATGTCCTTAAATGTTTATGTTAATTTATGAATGTTTTTTCTATATTGTTATCCTTACAGGGAATCTAACCTCACCCCTTTCAATGTTTTAATTTTTCCCAGGATATGAACAAGGATTTTATGAACGACCTGCAGGGAATGCATGAGGGGATATAAACACAAGAGGTGTTATAGTTTTTTTCACATTATGATGTAATGTAAGACATCTGAATATATCATGTGTTTCCATGTATAATAAACTAATTGTTCTTTCGAGACTTGATCTTTTGTGATCATACCAATGTTATGTAATAATTCACTGACTTTGGGTATGTAGGGTCTGTGCATTACATGGCTAATTTTGTCCAAGATGAACATAATTAATTTTAGAGGAAAAATTTATGTACCTTAGTTGAAAGACCTAAAGTGGTATCTATAATTGGATTAAAATTTGTTTTTTTAAATTTGGATTAAGAGGAATTATTATTAAAAATAATGATAGGATTTTTTCTTGTGGTTATAAACAAATATTAAGTATAGAAAATTAATAAACCCATGGTATATTAGATATATTAGAATATATTCATATTCTAAAATATTTGGAAACAATCATTAATTTAAAAAAATAAAATGGATGTAATGTGTGCTTTGAAATATCAAATATTTTATGAAGAATGATTATGACAGAAAACCGCATGGTTTTGAAAATAAAAAACATCCTGAAAATGTTTACAACCACGCAAAATGTTTATATAGAATTTAATAAGCCCCTAGAACTTGGTGTGATAGATATACATGATTTTTGTTATAATAAAAATTTTCTATTGGATATGTGGATCCAACCCTTTTTGTAAAAGATGCTAAGAAAATTTTTATGTTTTTAAAAATATATCTTAATGAAATTATAATCAGATATAATAAAAAATAAATGACAAATTATTTTTAAAATCATCCGAAATGTCATCTTGAGATGATTATGATTGGTGAGTTAAAAATATCCATCAATTTTGAAATACATCAAAAACTATAAATAACATATATATATATATATAATAAGTATATAAATGATATTAAAGAAGTGTGGATATTATAATAAAAATGTCATACTACTCCCATCGTCACCTCAAACACTGATTATCGTGATAAATTTGAGCAACCAGTTAATCATTATATTTCTTAAGGTTTGATAGAAATACTACATTACTTATGTTATATTAATCCTTAAATAAAGAATTATGTATTATTATTTGAGTTATATGAAGCTAATACAAATAAATACCATATATAATCTATAAAAGAAAATAATTTTTTACTGAAAAATATGTATTTATGAATTTTATCTATTTTTCTAAAACTATTTATGAATTAAAATGTTTTAATTATGAAAATTTTGGATGTTATTGAATAGATAGGGAAATCAAATCTGCAATTTCTTCATTTTTTATAGACTCATTAGTTTCTTGCTCTGGTACGAAACAACACTCAGTTATAAAATTTAGTGTTAAATCAAAATTTGTGGCATTTGGATGTTGTTTTTCTCAAGTTTCATTGATGAAACAGACTCTCAACAACTATGTCATGAGTTTTACAAGAACTAAAATACTCTATGGTAATTATATTTACATTTATATAAGTAATTACCCAACATGTCACTCCCAAAAAAAAATATATATTAGGATCCACTTTCGTAATGATCACACACATAAACGATAAATAGTTTTACAATTTATTGGAATGCAAGATCAATATGATGATACTTTAACAAAATTATTACATTCATATAGATTTGATTACATTAAATATTATCTATGAATGATTAATGTAAATTGTCCTATAATATATTCATACTTTTTATCATAATCTTTATATTAAGATACTCATTTTTATAGGGTACGTACAAATACATGTTATTTTATCATTTTTTTAAACTAAATCCATAAAAACATTATGATAATGGAATTTATAAAAATCATAATTTCTTAATAAATTTCCTGATCCTGAATGGTATTCCTCTTATTCAATAAAATATTATGAAGAATTCATTATAAAATTATATCTTTTTTGTTTTTTTAATTTTTATAATAATTTTCTTAGGATAGAAATTTTAGTAAAAAAATCGTTATTGACTCTAAATATGATAATTCTATAAAATTATCAGAGATCATAAATCCATAAATAACTATCCAGAAAATTCTCGCTAATATGATCCAAATGAGTTAAATATTTTATGTTATATTTGATTTGGAATTTTAATAATTTATTTATATATCTATATAAATGGGACCCCCATTCCACACATCGGAAATCATAGATTTTTTCCCGAATGTGATACGGCGATCAAAATTATGTAGTCTGAAAATTATCATTATATAAAAATATATAGTTTCATCTCTAAATATGATGATTTCAGATTCAGAATTAAGAAATGTGTTTGTTTTTAATAAGGTTAGTAAAATTATATTTTTAAAATAATTATGGATCTTCATTGAGAAATATTATAGAATTCTATAGACATGAGTCAATATGTGTAGGACATCATGATGAGAATTCAGATCTTATTTATCATGATTGTGTTCTAAATTTCTATACTAATTATATTTTTCCATATAATCTGAAAAAATAGTTCCATTCATGATATATTAAACATAATACACGATTTTATATAAGAATGTAGTGAGTTTGATTAAAATCCTTTCATATGGAGAATCCTTTTTTCCATTCACACAGGGTTTTCAATAACCTTGTTTCTTCTCATAATAAGAATGTATATGATTCATTAATTTATCACAATAAATTGTTTTTAAGGTGAGTACACTCACAATGAATAATCGTGTAGTTTCACATTACATGAAAATATTCCCCATTTAGAAGAATGGGGATCGTGATATTTTAAATGCATCTGATAATATTTTCATAGATATTTCATTGAAATTAGGAAAACTAGATCTCAAAGGATTAAATTTTCCTACCATCAACAACATAAAGACCATATATATTTAGGCACAAATAATCATGTTTCTTGATTTTGTAATAAAGTTAATTATGTAATGTGTAAAATTTTTCCACATTGCAAAAAATTCAAATACAAGTATATTAAATATATTATTCATTAGTGTTGATACTATAGATAGAGTGAAATAATGATTTATGAATAATTGAATTTTTTTCTTGAATTTTTTTCTCTACTACTCCAAAATAAGATCCCTATATGAAATTCAAGTCTTTTGTTCAATAGAAGAATATGAAAGATGAACGGGGTGATCATGTTATGAAAAGAAAATTCGAAACATTCCCCACAATGAATGTACAGAAACAAAAGGTAGTGCATCATAAAATAATAGGTGAATGTGTAGTAAAGATGGTTGAATGGATGTAAGTGACAATGATATTGTGATTCACCCAAAAGAATATATTATAATTAATATTTATTCCCCTGATACTCTTGAAGTGTAATGAATGAAAAATAATAAGTAAAATTAGACTAAAGAATCTATTCTATATTAAAGAATAATGAAATGAGGGTAAGTTGATTTATGAAATGTTTCTCTGATTGTACCTCCATATCAATCCAATCAAATCAATCAAGATGATTGGATAGTTTATCCTGAAACCATAATTGTTAATGGATATGTTTCCTTTGTTGCAAAAAATGAATGGATAAAATATTTTTTGATGAATCAACACTATTGAATGAAATAAAATCATAGCTGAATATAGTTGGTAAATAATATTTAAGAACAGAAGGAATGCTCCATGGGATGTTTATATAATATATTATGTATAAATATGATGGAATTTTTATGTTAGAGAAATTATCATAATGTTTTGAAGAATATGTTCCTAATGATGAAGATGAAGAATAATAAAATTATAAAGAAGATAAATAAGGTAAAAACGATGAATATGATAATAATTCATTTATATCAAGAGAGTATTCATCATTGGATATTCTTTTTATGAATGGTAATAATGGTGAACATCAATATTCCAAGAATGAAAAATTGGCTTCAAAGGATAAATCCAAATCATTATATGAGAGTGTCCAGAGTAATCAAAACTCTAATCTGAAAGGTAATTGAGATTATAATTACAATGAAGAAATCAAGAATGTTTCTGATGGAAACAATTATGGATATAGAGTTTCAAAATACATATCCATGAAATATGATAAAGGTAAGGATCATCTAGTCTAAATTGGAACCATTCTTCCTGAAGACTAGAAATTGACATATCAGATTCAAGTATATGATTATAGTGAAAGGAGTTGATTATATTATTACATATTTAAATAGACATGATGAATTAATTCCTTGATTTCCCAGAAAAGATTCAATATTCAAATTGATTCATTAAAATCATATTCTAAAAGATTAATCAATAAATGTTAATACGGATAAACTGATTCAAAATAAGGATTATCATAAAGAACATCAAAAAAATTCTCAATCTCAATATAATTCATGCTATAATGTTTTCAAATAGCCTCAAATTATTTATTATGATGTTGCGTAACATGTAGATACTATTTAATATATAAAAAATATTTATAATTAATCATTTGAAGCAATCAACCAGATAAATAATTTTTTAATATATAAAATGAAAATTTTGTAACAATTCATAGATTCAACTATTAACCTGATCAAAGAGGTGAAACATTTAACGGGAATATAAAATATATATAGTCGGAGATATTATAACTCAAATATTGCAATATTGAATCCATCAATTTGATGAATTAAAATAAAGTATTGGAATATAATATTTAAATTTATGATGTGAAAAATTATTCTCAATATGTAATAATTACGAATCATGAAGATGAATGAAAATATTTTATGAAGATGAAGTCTATTGTGAAATACTTGATTATGAAAGATTAATTTTTTTTTATTTTATCTCTTTGTTGTGATTATATTTTGAGATATTCAAAAAAATGATTTACTTTTTCATCCAATTATGATTTTATTGAATGTCTTCCAATTATGAATGATTTTATTTTATTTCATTTGTTTATGAATATGGAGTTTGTTAAATTGTTTCATATTATATTCCTTATAACCCTTTTGAATAATCTCATGTCTATAACCTTTCTTTTTTTAAATCACACAGATGGAGAAATAATTCAAATTGGATGAAATATTTTCATATGGATTTTTTATATAAAATGGGTGAGAATGTATTTCATAATGAGAATAGACTTTTATTAATAGTTAAATATGATCCTTAGTAGGATCTTTTAGACAATGGGATAGTTATTCATATTCATCATCATATTCAGATGGGTTATAAACCCTGGAGGAGTTAAGGATTAATGTTTAATTTTATATATGAAAAACTTTAACATAAATTGACTGTTTTTATTGTTTTTTTTAATTTACGATATGGGTTTCTGGGTTCAATAAAGTGGTATATTGTTGATTCAAAGGTTATACTTATGAATTTTTTATCCATTTTTTTTGAAATAACAAACACTTTCTTATATAGATTATTAATAACATTTTATATGAAATAATTTTTTCAGAATCGCTTTGTAAAAACATGAAAATTTACCAAAATAATAATTTTTATTATTTTATTCATGAAAATATAATAACATTCGTCAATACAATTATTATAACCAGCACAAATCTGAAAAACATCTGATTTATCCATATCATATCAAATGAAATATATTCTCTCATATCCTTAAAATAGAGAAAGTCTTCATAGTTATATTATTATAAAAACAAGTAGACATTTAATTCATAGTCATAAATATTATAGAAACTATATTCATATATATGACTATAATATTATTTAATAATAAATTCGTAATGAGGAAAACTAATATTGAACTTTATTGAACAACTTTTACAGTATAATGGATTGCATCCAATAAGATGTCAGATGTTCTGTTATTCTAGAAATTTATGAGGTTCTAAATGGAAGGTGTCCATGTATTTATGATGAAACATGGAGAATACATGACCATTGGGAGAAAATATGCCTGTTGGGAAGCATACCTATAAATAAATAGTCATTCGAAGAGACTGAAACAAGTTGTTATAATGTTGATCGATTTCATTTATCCAAGATATAATAATATTGAAATACATGAATAGATTTTTCATAGTATAATGGTTTTTTTACATTCTCAAGGAGTTATTTTCTAGTAGTCCCCTTAATAATTATTTCATTTTGAAATCATGAATCTGATCTAAGATTACTATAGAGGGCTTGTAGGGATAGCAAGATCAAGAATCCAATCTTCTGATTGGGGGATTGGTAGGATTGAATTAGAGAGATGATCCATACTATTGAGGGATGTTAAGGATAATCATACATAACTAATCCAATCATCATATCATTGTCTTTCCATGCCAAGAAATGATATAC
Organism: Viscum album; assembly: GCA_963277665.1. Taxonomy (NCBI): domain Eukaryota; kingdom Viridiplantae; phylum Streptophyta; class Magnoliopsida; order Santalales; family Viscaceae; genus Viscum; species Viscum album. Next base: position 548,297,385 of record OY728157.1, read on the forward strand.
TTTATTGTATGTATAAAAACATATACAATTAGCCAGGGATTATAGCTACCTGACTCTTAAGGTTAATGGATATCAATTTTTTTATATAGCTCTATTTCATTCTAAAATTGTTTCAATTTTAATAATTTATTCATACATGCCTTTTTCCACTTTTCTTTATGAAATTATTTTATTATACCATATTTCAATACAAAAAACATTAAACAAATAATCAAATCTCTTATGAATATGATTTATTTTATTTATTATAATTAAAATTTAAATGATTCCAATTATTTAACTTAGATATATCGAAATAATTATTGATTACGATGCCTAGGTAATCGAAGTATGGGTTGAGTACAAATTTGATATTTTTACATGAGATGGATTATGAATGGGTCTAGTTTAAACCATTTTAAACTATCATTTTTTGAGATTCAATTTACTCCCATATTGTAATAGATTCATCATGAATATATTCTTTCAATCCTAATATATATATATATATTATATTTATATCTAATAGTTTAATGTTATATAATAGTTCCTGATGTATAATAATTTCATAAATATTATATAAACATGTTAAATTTTTATTTATATCATGCCCTGAAAAGTGATGTCTAAAAAAGAATTACATCGATTTGAAAAGCAATAGTCCATCATCCACATAGTCAGCTATTTATTTTCTATTTCGTTGATGTTGATATGGATATGTCCTTTAGAATTACCATAATTACATATACTAAATTAGATATACTATTTTTATTATTTTATCAATGTTGTATAGTATTTTAAAGAGTATCATGAAGAAGTAAAAAATATATACACAATTAATATTATGACATATTAATCAAAGATCCACTTTAGATTTATACCTAAAGACTTTATAGAAGGGTTTACTAATCAAAACATGGTTCCAATGATCTGTGGATGGACTGAATAATGATATTTAATTTTTGTATTAAACAATCCAATCGGATTTATAAATTGAGTGGCTATCCTTTTATTAGTGTGGGAGAGGACACAAATTAAAATTTTGAAAATAATTAAGTTTACAAATTTATTAACATTATAAAAGGGTGAAATGGGATATTATTCAAAATTAAAGGATACATGGTTGAAATATTTCAATAGGATGAGTATATAAAAACTTAAGGTTATTTTTACCCAGTTTTGACTTTGTTTAGACCACCTTTAAACCAATTTTAACCTTTACTGTAGTAATCTGGTTTCATAGTTTTCATAGTCAATTATTGTAAAAAATGAAGTTGAAAATATTAGATACTATAAATAATTATGATTCAAAATATGAAATCTATTTTGGAAAATTCAATTCATTGAACTTTATAATTTCAATTTAAAATTAATCTTTTAGACATGTCAAAAAATGGTAATTTAAAGTAAAAATATTGACAACATTAAATTGATTTTATTTAATAATTTAAAATAAAATTGATTTTAGTTGCATAATTTAGTTAAATTTTAATATAATTTAACTAAATATAATTTAAAACCAAATTAAAATAAAACTTAAATATTTAAATAATTTAAACAAAATATACGTTTTCAATAAAAAACATATTTTTTCACCCCATCAAAATTATTTAATCTTTTCAGAATATTTGGAAATAATCTGCGTAAGAAAATTTTTACCTATATATTTATTAAATGAAGATAAATATTTCAAATAAATTTGTAAAATTTTAAAAAAAAATTTAAATTAGTTATGAAATTTTCCCTTAAATCCTAATTTAAAAAATATATTTTCTAGAAAAAATTTATTTTTCATTTAACTTATTATTATATTATATATAATAAATATATAACCATTTAATTTATTTTATAAAATTTTATAAAAAATAAATATTATAATTATTTATCCATATTCATACACACCAACTTAACTACTGTGATATAATGGTTTTGATAAAAAAATATTTTAATAGAGTACCACATTTTGTTTAAATGTTTTGATTCACGCATCATAATCTATTTACGATATTGATTTTATTGAAAATGAAATATATGTTATGTTCTATATGTGATAATTTCTCTCATATTCTTGGTTTTGTGTTTCATATACACTATCAAACATTAATTTTCCATTTTAAAATATCCTGTTGTTACAGGTAGTCTCCCATTACGTCGAAACTATTAGAATCCTTCTAATGATATCCCTTGTATATTGTACCAATGTAGTAATGTAAAAAATTTCTTTGGGTTGTTATAGTTATGTTTGTTATATTTTATATCAAAACCTGTTTAGTATGAACATTATGAAATTGATATTTGATAGACATAACTAAAATGTGTGTTGTGATAAACGACTAGAAGGATCAATATATATGTTTGGATATTTGTGTTATTGATTTATATTTAAAAATGGTTTGGATAATTTAAATAAACTATTATATATTGGTTTATCTTAGTGGTTTGAATGGAAGCAGATTGATACACATAATCAATGTAAGGATTTGAATCTGGTTCTTATCAACATGCCTGGTGTGGGAGATTATTAGATTATTACTATATTTTTTAGTTGTCTTGTGTTAGGACCATTAACCAATATTGTGAGAAATATAATATTTTGTTTGAGTATGATACAATTATTTTGGACCACCTTATGTGTTATAATATTCCATCCCCTATTTTATCTGAAAATCCATTAATTGTTGGAAAATGAATCAAGTCCCTTGAAAATATATTTATGTATTTAAAATTTAATGAATGAGAGAAGTTTATTATCCCAATGTATTGTTTAAAGGGATACATTTATCATTGGTATTAATTACTAAAAAACAATAAGCGATTAGAAGGAATATAGAGTATAATATAATACATTTAATGGGATATTAATTGAAAAATACTTTCCGTTGAATCAATAGGATAATATAAAAATTAAAATCCTTCAAAAAAATAGAAGGAAGATGAAATTGTTGCTAAGTATGAATAAAATATATGAAATTATAATAGAATTTAAAAAAAATTGAGAATGTATGACTGACTATTTATTTTTTGTGCTTATTAAAATCCTTTAATGGGAACTTTTCTGTCGAAAATTCACATCATATTATGATAATATATCATGTTTCATTAATACAAAGTGGGAATTATCCATGACTTATATTTTCCATGAAAATTAAATGATGACGAAGATATTTGAAAACAAATGAAAAATAAATGGGTTAATTGAGATGAATGTATGAAGGAACACAAATCATGGTTTAATTTTGGAATGAAACACCATTTTAAAAGCTTAAAAGGAAGAAAAATTTATTACATGTCCTTAGATTATAGTCATTATGATCTTGAATGATTGGGATATAACGAATCCACTCATATCTAGTATTTTTACTATAAGGATATGAGCCCCAATTCAGTCCAATCCACCATTCATCAAGGGAATTTACCTCCAATGACTCTAAATGTGAAAATCCTACGTTATAAAATTTTTCCAGTTGTTGTTTATGTACCTTAAATTTATATAAAATTAATTTTGATTGTAAATTCATGATTTATTTGATTTATGATCTACATAATATTTTATATATTTTATTGAAATTGAATCATCCCATAACACATTGAGGAAGTTTTTTCATTTAAGGAACATTATTAAGGTCTTGTTACAATTATAATATATCATGCGGTCTATGATAGAATGAAAATAGTTGAAAATAAACTTTGTATAAATATGAATATCTATTAAATAATTATAATTTATGGTGTTTAATGTATCTTTTTGACTCATGAATAAATTGATAAACAATAAAATAATTTACATTGAATTAGAGTCATGGTCTAAAATAATGAAAATTTTAATTAAAATTTATATAAAAGTTGTTTTACTAACACCCACCATATTTATTTTGTTCTTTGGATAATGACTAGTGAAATGATTATTAATTTTTATATATATTTTATGATCATTTTAAATTTTATTTTACTTTGTTAGAAATGAAAAAAACACCATGATTATTGGTAATTTATAATAAAAGATAAATATAATATGGTAAAATTATTGAAACAAACTCAAAATATGAAATTAAACTAATAGAATTGAATGAAATCATTTATTTTTATTTTCTAATAATAAAAAAATCGATCACTAATAGTTCATTAAATAAATTAATGTGGGAGATAATTTATAATTCCTTGTATTGTAAATATCTATCGTCAATGAATGTTAGGATTTTCAAACTCATTCTAGATTACGAGATATATAATGAAAAACATATGTTTTAAGACATATTTTTTATATGTTTCATTTATTAACAAAGATAGTGAGTTTGATATCTTATTATGAAATATAATTTGAATCATTTCAGTATTATGGATAAAATAACCTTGTTTCATTTATAGGTAACTATTGAAATCCTGAAGACCTAATTTATATAAGGGGGTATATTATAACATCCTAATATTTTCGTACATATATTTATTTATATAAATAATATATTTAATATCATCTATCATATGTAACACCAAACTAAAATGATCCATGAAATTGAATAATTACTATATAAAGAATAATTTTTTTAACTATGTTGTTTACATTATAATGTTATGATATTATGTGGTTAAAATAAATCATTGTTAAAAATGTTGAATTTTTAAATATATTTTAAAATAAAGTGTCATGTATTTGAACAAAAAAAATTCAATGTTAAAATATTTTATCATATAATATTTCAATGTATTAACTGATATATTAAAAATCAAATTGATATGAGATAAGATTTATAACACATTGTGTTTTAATGTGTCATTTTTATATAGATCATTTTTTCAATATATTTTGAATTTTAACATTATTGATAAATTTGGTAATTTTATAAATTTAATAAATTAAAAAGATATTTTTTTTAATTCATTATTTAAGAATTATGTTGGGATGTATTTTTTGGATTTTTACTAAAAATATTTAGTTTTTGGTGTATTGTAACAAATAGTAATTTAAATTTTATTGTCACTTTTATGACATAATTATGATATAAATATTATATACAATTTTATGAAATTATTTTATAGGAAAAATATATATTTTAGACGGATAAAAATTCATTTATATGTATCATTTTGAATTTTTAATTTTTTTTGACATTTTAAATACTAAGGGAAGTTATCATGTAATATTATTTTGAAACTGTAAATCCCAAGTGAAGTTGTCACAATGATCTGAAAATATTTGTTTTTTATTTAAATAACTTTTTATAACCATCCGTTATATTTTATGATGTAACGTTTCGGTATTAATTTTCACTATTTGGTAATCTATTCCATCAAAATAGTGATAATTTTTTTTACCATTTTTCTATTTTTAGTAAAAATATTTATCTTCCTCATATATATGATTTATTTTAAATAATGAAATAATTTTTTGAAATTATAAGGATAAGAAATTTTTAATTTATATATAAGATGATTTTATTTTTAAATTTTTAAAAAGAATATTCATAATATTTTCCCCATTATTAGTTTTTTAAATTTCATTACAAAATTTAAAATGAATATTTTAAACATATTCAATATGAAAATATTTTCAACCATACAAAATAGTTATCATAATTTAGATTTTCTTCCATGTTATTATTAAGAATATAAATAAATCTATTCCCATTATTCTTGTAATTTTTTTATATTAAATTAAAATGATTATATATTATTAAGTGTTTTTAAAGGGATTTCATTTAAAATATATGTATTTTTATATTCTTATTCAAATTTTCCTATATAATCACCATTTATTTTAATAATCCATTTTTTATATTTGAAAAAAAAATTTAAACACACATTTAAATATTATGAAATTATTTATGGATGTTATTATTAACACCCTATTTATTGTAATGTTAAAATATTTCTAAAAATGTCATTTTCAATGTTTCACTTTAATTTTACTCACAATTTTTTCTTACATAAAGGTCAATAATATATGTTATTATTTGACTAATTTATGGTATCCTTTCAACACTTACTGATTTATTTCATACAACTCATTGTCTAAACAATAATGTATTCTCATATGATTCATTACCTTGGGGTCACATTCTGTAATTATCTCAGATATCTGTTTACATTATTTATTTCCTTCCAGACTATTTTTTTAAATTGAGATTTTTATAATCATTTAAAATATATCTAAACCATAGAACCATTATTTTATATGACATTAGTTGATTTAATCTTTCAATGAATATTATTACATTGACTATGGAAATATTGGTATTTCATTTACATGATCATGTACGCTTAATTATTGATTCTTAATGCAAAATGATAATGAATTGAATTGTAATTAAAATATTATAGGAATTAATTTAACTTGTTTAAGTTATGGATGAGGTCCCATATAACCATTTTATGATAAAATAGTTTTAAAGAGAAAAATAATAATTTATATCTCTTGGTGTATCAGGACTCTATATTTATGAATTATTTACTAAGAGTCCTTGAAGTCATGTAAGATAAATTGGATGGGACTCCATGAATATAGGTATGACGTATCACATGAGAGGCCTCAAATGTAAGATAGAGATGTATGAAATTATATATTACATAATTATGGAATCATTTATTGTTCTCCCATTTATCATTAACATATAAATACTAGATACATTACGTTATTTTTTGTTTTACTATATAAGATATTTATTAATTATTTCCCCTTCCACATTGTTGTAAATGATATATCCATGGTTGAATCTAATATATGATTTATCATTCTAGGCAACATAACTAAAACTTCAATAGGTATTCCTTTCCAAATAGATTCTTGATGGGTTATTTGAATTATTAAAATTATATACTAAAAGAAATATGAATTTTTTTATTAATTTTACAATCAATGATATATGGTTCCAATATATTATGAGAACCATTTATTCATTTAGTCTACCAAGACTACTAAATGATTTGATCCATTATGATAAAATACCTTATATAGTGGAGATATTTAATAATATAAACATTTAATATTGGTTATTGAGTTGGTTTTGTTATAGTAGATATAAAATATACATCTGTCGGATCCTTGGGAAGTATATTTTATAAGAACATATGGGATGCTCGAGATCAAATCTCACATATATGGTTCCATAAAATCATAATTTACATAAATTCATAGACAATAACATTTTAATAATCTATATAGACAAGAATAATTATTAAAACAAACAAATCTTTTTTCTATCTCTTGCGTCCAAATTTCCATTTAAGGTTTACATCATTACAGCAGAATAACATAATAAATTCCAATTTTTTTTTCAAGTGACAAATTTTCCATTATATATAAAAATAAAAAATCATAATAATTAATATAAGTCCCACAAAAAATAATTTTTATTATCCTTGTAAACATTTAATGTTCACTACATTAATCCATATCATGGGGAAATAACTATGTATGAATGGTAATCTCAGATGATTAGAAATGGAAACATATAACCAAAACAATATCTGAATAAATATGAAATATATATCATGAATGGAATAGTCAAATATAATGAATCAATACTCAAATAAATGGTGTGATTATTCTATATCTATAAAATATAACGAAAACATGGTTATTAATAATATTGATCTCAAAGAGATATAATTCATAATGTCGTACATACAAAACAAACAGTCAAAGACCTAGGCCATGGAAATTTACATGTCCTAATGACCATATTAAAGACATCATAATGTCAATCTCATGTTATATGAAACTATCATATTATTTGAATAGGTATATATAAATAACCGACCTATTTTTCCCTATGAAAAATGTCGATGAATCAAGGAGATATATAATTTCTACCCCCACCCCTGAATTCTTTATTTCCAATTAAATATTCATAAAATAAAATTAATAATAAATACATTACAATAATTAAAAATATTCATTAATAATTAATTAAAAAAATATAAAATGTCAATAATTTTTCCCATTTTAATAAAAGGGATAACCTAATCATAACCCTTCCAATGGTTGTTATTGTATGGTTTAATAATTAATTCACAAAATGAAAATAATTGTCTATATTGGGATAACAACATAAATAATTCGAATAATTTTCTAAACTTCTACATGATATCATAATTTTATGGTGGAAATCATGCAATCTGAGTTAATATAAAATGAGATGTTCACACCATATAGAAAAATGATTATATGAATAATTATTACTAGAATAACATATTCATGATCCTTCTAGATAAATAAAGGGTATTGTTTATAAAGAACATATGCCATGAAGTGAGAAATATTTTTTAACGGGTTTATTTGGTGAAAATGTATATCTTTAGGCAAAAAAACATTAAATGTATATTTATAAACAATTTAATAAAATATATTCATGATATAATATCTTCATGTGGTAGTATAAAATCCTTAAATTGAAAGTAGTTTTATTAATACAATACTTGTTTCAATGAAGATAAATTGAGATGGAAAAAAGTGCATGTCCTGATCTGTTCTACAGTTTAACCACATTCCATATATTATTAAATTTAAATAATTAAAGTAATACCAAATAAGAATAATAATCAAATCAATAAAAAAATATACATCCTATATTAGATCATAATATATATAAATATTATTTATTCAATACCTTTTTTCAATATTGATTATATGTAATAATTATCTATATAAACATTATTTATATAAGATATTTTTATACCTAATATTTCAAATTCAATTATTTGTAGAAAATTTAAGATAAAATATAATAATTCTATAATTTCATTTTCTAACTCTTTTGGCTAAGAACTAGGAAGATGGAATCTTTGATTGAGCATGATTTGGTGACTATTTACATAAAAATGGTGTTTTAGTAATTACTTATATATATTGATATAACATTAAATGAACCAAAAAATATAATTTTTGTATTTATATTATATTACACCCATAAATAAGTTCTCATTGTTATTCATGTCATAAATATATTTTTTTCACATAGGTTGTTAAATTAGACCACACATAAACCTACAATTATTAGTGGAGGATAATGAGATAGTTTAGATATAATATCATTGTCACGAACCAACCCGGGTCGACCCTGAACCGGTCACCCGAGCCGGTCCGCGGCAAGTCCCGAGGGGCGTTCCCGATCCCCCCGGGATGGCAACAAGTGTCGGGCATCAAAATTAAGCAGGTGGGAACGATTTGAGCCCAAACAAAAGTAAATAGAACAGAACAAATAAACACTAACAACGGAAAAGAAATAAAAGCCACACGACCACGTACCTCCATGTGACCTCTCAGGTCACCGCCCAACTAGAGAGCAACCTCGCTCCAACACTGAGCGACCCAAAACAGAAAACTTGAGCAAGGGAAGTCCTGGAACTAAAATGATAATATAGGCGTGAGCATTAAAAATGCCCAGTAGGTAAGCCAAAGTAAACCACTGAATCCAAATGTTTCCTTTCCCAAGCAATCTGTTGACACAGGTTTGAAAAAATACAAGTATAAAAATAGATTTTTCACATTTGAAAACAACCAACATGTTTTACCCCGTTTGGAAATACAACACACACTATAAATCAATTTCAAAACCATTTCCTGTTTTTATAAACAAAACCAAATACAGATAATACTACGACTGTGCTAAAAAGGAACAGGTAAACAGTACAGGCTGAAAGCAAACCAGTGAAACAGAAAGTAACCAAGTAATGCAAGATGTTAGTGGTGCAAAAGGACACAAGTAACACTATAAGTTGTAAAGAATGACTGAAAGTAAACAATCAAGGTGAACATGTAACCATGGGTGATCCTAAACATCCCTAGAAAACCCCTGGATGTACTCGGGTTCAGACTACCTACCGGCATGGTACTCTATAGTCAATAACCAACTGGCCGCCCTAATAGCCAACCAGTGGCACATCCCACCTGGCCTGTCCACAACTCCAGAGGGTACCAACCCGTCTAATCAGGGTTAGCAAGCAACCGTCACTCGATAATCTACAAGACGCCCAGGAACCCATGGTGGTTTTTGTAACACTGTGTAAGTGGGAGGCCCACGCACGCGTGACTCATCTCACCGCACTTGCCAACCCCTTACACGGACATCTCTACTCGACAACCCTCGAAGGGAAGTCCCCCTGTAGAGATTCCCTCACAAGTACGTATATGTATATATCCATATGTATAATCACTTCACATTCAATAAAGTGCCAACCGGGCCTTCACGTCATTTGATTATCAAAACAACTTTATAAAAATACCTGGAGTTGTCAAGCGAGCACTTGGTTTTTCAAAAACAAACGGTTTTACACGAATATTTCACCGTGCCATTTTAAATAACTCAAAACACTGTTTTTGTATTAAGGGCCAAACGAGCATATCTTCGTATATTTCTTTTAAAACAAGTTCGATGTGTCTCAAAAAGAGGCGAAAACATTTTGTAACCAAGAACCATTTAGAAAAGTCAAGATCTCGAGAAAATAAAAATAAATGGACATAATTGGTAACAATTTCAAACACCATCTTCATTTGAGGGCACATCCAGGTGTGCACCTGGTGCACCCATGGATGTGTCAACATCCAATGGTGCGTCAAACCTGCAAAGGGGGACGACAACACTTCCAATTGATACTAAATTTCATAAAACCAACCAGAACAGGATAATAAGATCCAAGAGTGATTTTTACAAAAAGAACACCACTTAAAACAACCATTGATCACATTAGAAAATATAGGCATTTAGTTCCAACCAAGCTGGCAAAGCATAAACAGGTGCACAAACAGAGGAGCATCCTAAAGTTTATTTTTTTAATCAAATCTTTCAGCACGAAAACACTACCGCAGGTCACTATATAAACAATAAAATGTGTGAAACAACATCTAGTGTACGACTACATAGGCGTAAAATATAATTGCTTCAAAACATAGTTTCGAACAAAAACTACCAATTCTAAAACACCAAAATAAGTCACGCAAGGATATAATAAACATGCGAATCAAGGAATAAAATTAATTTAAAATAATTCAAGTACCAGCAGAGTGCTTTGAAAAGGAAACAGGTGAATTCGCCTACCTCAAACACGGAGCGGACGCGACGGAACCCCAACGGAAAGTCGGACAATCCTTCGCGGACAAACTGCGTACACTGAACAATGAAAAGTACACGTCACTCAACCCGCGACAGAAAAAGGATTAATATAAATTAAATAAAAACACCAAGATGCCACGAAGGGAAAATAATTAATTAAATAAATGAATAAATTAATTAATCAGTTAATTAATAAACAAATAAGCAATTAAACAAATATATATAGATAAATAACACATACAAAAATAACCAAGAGAATAAATAAATAACAATAATAATTCAGCACAATAATAATATAATAGTAATAACAATATTAATATAATATAATAATAATAATAATAATAATAATAATAATAATATTAATATGATAATAATTATAATAACAATAGTAACAATAATAATATAATAATATTTATAATAATATTTATAATAAGATAACATTAATTATAATGATGACATAATAAAATAATATTAATAATATGCTAATAATAATAATAATAATAACAACAATAACAATTTAACATATTTATAATATAATAATAATAATAATATAAAATAATATTAACATTATAATATTAATAATAATATAATAACAATAGCGTAATAATAATAATAAAATAATAATAATAATAAGAATAATATAATAATAATCATAATAATGTAGTAACAATAATACAACCACACAATATTAATAATAATAATAATATTGATGATATATTATTAATATTAATAATAATAATATAATAACATAATATAATACTAATAATAAGAATAACATGGTATAATAATAATAATAATAAAAGTATTAATCTTATAACATTATTAATAATAATATTAAAAGAACAAAACGTAATAAAATAAAATAAAAAAAAAGAAGAGAGAAAACCATACTTACGGGGAAAGAGAGCGCGCAGCAGGGGGAAAACACCGGACGACAGCGGCTGCGGCGGCGAAGGGAGGAGTCGCGCGGAACGGACGCTGGACGCAGCGAAGGAAGAGGCCAAGGCGGGATGCGGGCGCGGCAGCAGCGCGGAGGTCGGGAGCTGGCCGGTGCAGGGAAGAACAGGGAGGGTGGCGCGGGGTCGGCGCCAGGCGGAGGAGCAGGGGAGAAGCGGGGCGGTGTGGCCGGTTGGACGGGGAGGCCGGGACGCCGGGAGAGAGAGGGCTGGGAGGCTTGAGTCGCGCTGAAAAAAAAACGCTGGTGCGATGAGGGGAGGAGGCGGATGGTCGGGAGAGGGGGCCGGACGAAGCGTCGGCGGAGGAGGTGGCCGGACGGGGCGCCGGCGAAGGAGGCGGCCGGACGGGGCGCCGGCGGAGGAGACGGTCGGACGGGACTCACCAGAGGATGAGCAGGAGGCGGGAGCTGGGTGCAGGAGTCGCGGAAGGGGGGGTGCGAAGCTGGCACTGGCAAGGGGGAGAGGCGGTGGTCGAGCGGCTGGGTAAGGTGCACTACACACAGGCGGGGAAGAGGGGATCCGAGCGGGGCTAGTGCGCAACGTGCATGTGGGGAAGAGGGGGGACAAGGGCCGCACGCCGGCGGGAGGAGGCGCTGGAAAGGTCGGCGGGGTGGCTGGGCGGCTACAGGAGGGGCGAATGCGGTGGTGAAGGGAAAACGGGACGAGAGCGGTAGAGACGACGGAGGTCGGGTTTAGCGGGGTGCGGGATAGAGAGCGGCAGAGGGTCGGGGAAACTGGAAGGCCGCGGGCACCGTGGGAGGAGAGGAGCGGGGGAGTCGCGTGGGGGAGAAAGATAGGAGGGAGAGGGAGAGGGTGGCGGCGGAAAGGGGTCTAGGGTTAGGGGTCGTTTTAGGTTTATATATATATATATATATATATATATATTAAAAATAATAATATTAATAATTATAATAAAACATTATAATAACAAAAATAAAAAGTATGATTATAACCAAACCATTTAATAATAATAAAATTTATCATAATAATAATAATAGAACTTATATTAATAATAATAATAAAACTTTATAAAAATAATAATAACTATAAAATTTACAATATTAATAATAATGACAAACTTAATAAATAAAATAATAATGATAATAAAATAATTTAACAATACTAATTATATTAACTATGAACATAAAGTAGAAGTTAAAATTTAACCGCCGAGCGAACATGTGGTCACCCGGGCCGAACGCACGATCACCGCTAGCGATGCGATGACCGCGCTCCGGTGCGAAACCATCAATCACAATTAATCGTTAAAAATTCAGTCTGAGACCAAGAAAAGAGTAAGATAAAGATATCTGCGGTCGGGGTGTGACAATTCTCCCCACCACAGACACTTTCTTCCCCCAGAAAGTCACCATGCCAAAAGTCGATCAAGATTTGAGTCCCTGCCCCAACAGAACTAAAGAAACCAGAGAGAACTGAGAATCTCGGGGATGACATTACTCAGCACAGGTCACACCCGACCAATTCAAGAGAAAGCTGGGGTCCGAGATTGAGGGGAGAACACGAAGGGGTTCTCCCCACCACAAGAACTTAACTAGTGCAGAAAGGTTGACCATCTAAAAGGAAGACCCTAGAAAAGGGGGTCGACGCGGGAACTCCCAACCGGTTTAAACCAACTCTCATAGCACGAGTGAAAAACAACACCTTCGTCGAAACCTTGAACCCTCGACGAGAGTCAACATCTTCAACACCAGGGAAAACCCATAGAAAAACATTTAACCATTATCATATTGGAGACATGATCCACCGAAGTCCACAAAGCATATCCACATCGACAACATAACTAAAACGAGGTCAACCCACATGAGAGTCAAACACACTTATAAGAAGGACACACAATTTAGAATATTACATTCACACGAAAAGTCCCCATAGATTTATCATAGAACAAGTCCATCATCACTTTATAGAAAAACAACACATTTACCACGCTGTTGAAACTTTAATAGCAGGAAAACAGACATGAAAAGGTTTTTAATTGCTCCACCGTCATCACAGAAGACAGAACATGGACCAAGGCCTCACACCCCTGGGGACTCCTGACTGTGCGCGAGCTTCACCCCGAGACTTGTGGCTGGGGCTCTGATGGCTGAAGCATCTTCTGCCTCACAGTCAGATACTGACATTTTCCCATCACAGCGTCCTCTTCAAGAGACGCTTCTTGCAAAACTTCTTCAGATGGCCCAGACAACCACATCGACGACACGTCTTCGGAGGGTTGCGACAAGATGGTTTTAAATGCCCGAAACGACCACACTGATAGCACACCATCGAACGATCTGATGAACTAGAAGCTAGGACCAAAGGGGATAACTCATTAGGAACAGGCATCTCTGGCGCCTTTTCCTCACCAGAGGGGGAACTCTTACGAACAACAACAGGGGACGCTGTAGTAGTAGCCACCCGCACACCAGAAACCAACTCAGCCAAGAATGCTTCCTCCACCAGCTTCTCGAAACAAAGGTCTTTATAAGGGAGGACTCGCTCCTTGATCTCTGGACGAAGACCCCCAGTGAAGAGAGAGGCCTTCATGAGCTCATGTGACGCTACATATGGAGAAAAGGGAATTAGTTCCTTGAAATGGTCAACATATGCCTTCATCGTCCATTGGACTTGTTGAATATGCGCAAGCTCTCTCTTTTTCTTCAGCTTCACTTCCTCAGGTACAAACCATTGGATGAAAACGATTCTGAAGACATCCCACGTCATTTCACCTCGCATTGATGATGGGGTAACCCTCTTCCATTGGTCCAGAGCTGGACCCTCAAACAACTCCATAATTGCACGAACCTTAACATTATCGGGAGTTCCCAATATTCTAAAGACACGTTCCACTTCCTCGAGCCATTCCACTGCCTCTAACGGACCCTGATCACCATGGAGAATAGGCAAAGTCTGAGGAGGACCAAAAACTGGGCATGACCTATCAGAATCCTTAGGGACCTTTCTGGGCGGCATTTCCTGAGCAACATACAAAACACAAAGCCAAGACCAACATCAAATCGAAGCAACATCAATAAAAGCGCCTTCATCAAAACAGCCAGCACAAGGACCAAACAAATACAACACAACCCAAAACAAAATCTCCTCTTTAAAATTCCCTTTTCATTTTTGATTTCAAAACCACCCTTTCTCAAGATTACTTTCCAAAAACCAATCCACTTTCAAACCAAAAACTTTCCAAAACCATTTTCCCTTTAAAACCAGTTTAGAAAACAAATTCAAGCGTTAAATTTCAAACACACCCAGGTAATCTCATTAATCGTTGCACATGTCTTTATCCACATTCCATTCATACGTGCATCAACACACACTTTCCATGCATTCTCACACATGTGCAAACGTTCATAAAGAGGACCTGTGATTTCACCCCAAACCATTCTGAACCAACTCCAAGCAAACAACAGATTTTTCAAATCAAGAGATTTCAGTTTTAAAACCCATTTTATACATTTAAAGTCCTTTAAAAGAAATCAGTCCAATTTTCAAAAACCCTTTTTCATTTCCAACAACGCACCCACACAAACCAAAACGAAAGCAGCAGCCAAAATTGCATCAATCACTGAAATGAGGGACTAGTAGTCACGCTCAACCTGGCGACATGGTAGTGGGCCATGTCCCAAGTCAGCGTCGACCACTAGGAGGAATTCAAACCACGTACTCGGACTCCACATGGGTCACTACTCCATGTGAAATCGCGATGTAACGTCGGCTTGCCTCCATTATCATCTCTAAATCCATGACAAACCAGAAAAGACAAGGACACAATTCCCGAACTACCCCTGGTAACTCGAAGATCAGTGCGAGCAAGAGTTCGCGACGCTCTTCCCGTACTTACCCCTCGAGTTCCGACAGTCCTAATCTCCTTCTACCGAACAACCCAAATAACAAGAACCTCCCTCTGATACCATTTTGTCACGAACCAACCCGGGTCGACCCTGAACCGGTCACCCGAGCCGGTCCGCGGCAAGTCCCGAGGGGCGTTCCCGATCCCCCCGGGATGGAAACAAGTGCCGGGCATCAAAATTAAGCAGGTGGGAACGATTTGAGCCCAAACAAAAGTAAATAGAACAGAACAAATAAACACTAACAACGGAAAAGAAATAAAAGCCACACGACCACGTACCTCCATGTGACCTCTCAGGTCACCGCCCAACTAGAGAGCAACCTCGCTCCAACACTGAGCGACCCAAAACAGAAAACTTGAGCAAGGGAAGTCCTGCAACTGAAATGATAATATAGGCGTGAGCATTAAAAATACCCAGTAGGTAAGCCAAAGTAAACCACTGAATCCAAATGTTTCCTTTCCCAAGCTATCCGTTGACACAAGTTTGAAAAAATACAAGTATAAAAATAGATTTTTCACATTTGAAAACAACCAACATGTTTTCCCCCGTTTGGAAATCCAACGCACACTATAAATCAATTTCAAAACCATTTCCTGTTTTTATAAACAAAACCAAATACAGATAATACTACGACTGTGCTAAAAAGGAACAGGTAAACAGTACAGGCTGAAAGCAAACCAGTGAAACAGAAAGTAACCAAGTAATGCAATATGTTAGTGGTGCAAAAGGACACAAGTAACACTATAAGTTGTAAAGAATGACTGAAAGTAAACAATCAAGGTGAACAAGTAACCATGGGTGATCCTAAACATCCCTAGAAAACCCCTGGACGTACTCGGGTTCAGACTACCTGCCGGCATGGTACTCTACAGTCAATAACCAACTGGCCGCCCTAATAGCCAACCAGTGGCACATCCCACCTGGCCTGTCCACAACTCCAGAGGGTACCAACCCGTCTAATCAGGGTTAGTAAGCAACCGTCACTCGATAATCTACAAGACGCCCAGGAACCCATGGTGGTTTTTGTAACACTGTGTAAGTGGGAGGCCCACGCACGCGTGACTCATCTCACCGCACTTGCCAACCCCTTACACGGACATCGCTACACGACAACCCTCGAAGGGAAGTCCCCCTGTAGAGATGCCCTCACAAGTACGTATATGTATATATCCATATGTATAATCACTTCACATTCAATAAAGTGCCAACCGGGCCTTCACGTCATTTGATTATCAAAACAACGTTATAAAAATACCTGGAGTTGTCAAGCGAGCACTTGGTTTTTCAAAAACAAACGGTTTTACACGAATATTTCACCGTGCCATTTTAAATAACTCAAAACACTGTTTTTGTATTAAGGGCCAAACGGGCATATCTTCGTATATTTCTTTTAAAACAAGTTCGATGTGTCTCAAAAAGAGGCGAAAACATTTTGTAACCAAGAACCATTTAGAAAAGTCAAGATCTCGAGAAAATAAAAATAAATGGACATAAATGGTAACAATTTCAAACACCATCTTCATTTGAGGGCACATCCATGTGTGCACCTGGTGCACCCATGGATGTGTCAACATCCAATGGTGCGTCAAACCTGCAAAGGGGCACGACAACACTTCCAATTGATACTAAATTTCATAAAACCAACCAGCACAGGATAATAAGATCCAAGAGTGATTTTTACAAAAAGAACACCACTTAAAACAACCAATGATCGCATTAGAAAATATAGGCATTTAGTTCCAACCAAGCTGGCAAAGCATAAACAGGTGCACAAACAGAGGAGCATCCTAAAGTTTATTTTTTTAATCAAATCTTTCAGCACGAAAACACTACCGCAGGTCACTATATAAACAATAAAATGTGCGAAACAACATCTAGTGTACGACTACATAGGCGTAAAATATAATTGCTTCAAAACATAGTTTCGAACAAAAACTACCAATTCTAAAACACCAAAATAAGTCACGCAAGGATATAATAAACATGTGAATCAAGGAATAAAATCAATTTAAAATAATTCAAGTACCAGCAGAGTGCTTTGAAAAGGAAACAGCTGAATTCGACTACCTCAAACACAGAGCGGACGCGACGGAACCCCAACGGAAAGTCGGACAATCCTTCGCGGACAAACTGCGTACACTGAACAATGAAAAGTACACGTCACTCAACCCGCGACAGAAAAAGGATTAATATAAATTAAATATAAACATCATGATGCCACGAAGGGAAAATAATTAATTAAATAAATGAATAAATTAATTAATCAGTTAATTAATAAACAAATAAGCAATTAAACAAATATATATAGATAAATAACACATACAAAAATAACCAAGAGAATAAATAAATAACAATAATAATCCAGCACAATAATAATATAATAGTAATAACAATATTAATATAATATAATAATAATAATAATAATAATAATAATAATATTAATATGATAATAATTATAATAACAATAGTAACAATAATAATATAATAATAATTATAATAATATTTATAATAAGATAACATTAATTATAATGATGACATAATAAAATAATATTAATAATATGCTAATAATAATAATAATAATAATAACAACAATAACAATTTAACATATTTATAATATAATAATAATAATAATATAAAATAATATTAACATTATAATATTAATAATAATATAATAACAATAGCGTAATAATAATAATAAAATAATAATAATAATAAGAATAATATAATAATAATCATAATAATGTAGTAACAATAATACAACCTCACAATATTAATAATAATAATATTAATGATATATTATTAATATTAATAATAATAATATAATAACAAAATATAATACTAATAATAAGAATAACATGGTATAATAATAATAATAATAAAAGTATTAATCTTATAACATTATTAATAATAATATTAAAAGAACAAAATGTAATAAAATAAAATAAAATAAAAGAAGAGAGAAAACCATACTTACGGGGAAAGAGAGCGCACAGCAGGGGGAAAACACCGGACGGCAGCGGCTGCGGCGGCGAAGGGAGGAGTCGCGCGAAACGGACGCTGGACGCAGCGAAGGCAGAGGCCGAGGCGGGATGCGGGCGCGGCAGCAGCGCGGAGGTCGGGAGCTGGCCGGTGCAGGGAAGAACAGGGAGGGTGGCGCGGGGTCGGCGCCAGGCAGAGGAGCAGGGGAGAAGCGGGGCGGTGTGGCCGGTTGGACGGGGAGGCCGGGACGCCGGGAGAGAGAGGGCTGGGAGGCTTGGGTCGCGCTGAAAAAAAAAACGCCGGTGCGATGAGGGGAGGAGGCGGATGGTCGGGAGAGGGGGCCGGACGAAGCGTCGGCGGAGGAGGCCGATGGTCGGGAGAGGGGGTCGGACGAAGCGTCGGCAGAGGAGGTGGCCGGACGGGGCGCCGGCGAAGGAGGCGGCCGGACGGGGCGCCGGCGGAGGAGACGGTCGGACGGGACTCACCAGAGGATGAGCAGGAGGCGGGAGCCGGGTGCAGGAGTCGCGGAAGGGGGGGTGCGAAGCTGGCACCTGCAAGGGGGAAGGCGGTGGTCGAGCGGCTGGGTAAGGTGCACTACACACAGGCGGGGAAGAGGGGATCCGAGCGGGGCTGGTGCGCAACGTGCATGTGGGGAAGAGGGGGGACAAGGGCCGCACGCCGGCGAGAGGAGGCGCTGGAAAGGTCGGCGGGGTGGCTGGGCGGCTACAGGAGGGGCGAACGCGGTGGTGAAGGGAAAACGGGACGGGAGCGGTAGAGACGACGGAGGCCGGGTTTAGCGGGGTGCGGGACAGGGAGCGGCAGAGGGTCGGGGAAACCGGAAGGCCGCGGGCACCGTGGGAGGAGAGGAGCGGGGGAGTCGCGTGGGGGAGAAAGAGAGGAGGGAGAGGGAGAGGGTGGCGGTGGAAAGGGGTCTAGGGTTAGGGGTCGTTTTAGGTTTATATATATATATATGATAAAAATAATAATATTAATAATTATAATAAAACATTATAATAACAAAAATAAAAAGTATGATTATAACCAAACCATTTAATAATAATAAAATTTATCATAATAATAATAATAGAACTTATATTTATAATAATAATAAAACTTTATAAAAATAATAATAACTATAAAATTTACAATATTAATAATAATGACAAACTTAATAAATAAAATAATAATGATAATAAAATAATTTAACAATACTAATTATATTAACTATGAACATAAAGTAGAAGTTAAAATTTAACCGCCGGGCGAACATGTGGTCACCCGGGCCGAACGCACGATCACCGCTAGCGATGCGATGACCGCGCTCCGGTGCGAAACCATCAATCACAATTAATCGTTAAAAATTCAGTCCGAGACCAAGAAAAGAGTAAGATAAAGATATCTGCGGTCGGGGTGTGACAATCATTATACAAGAGGTATAATGATCTTGTTTAATTTTTATTAGTGTGATATATTTGAATGGAAATGATGTAATAAAGTGAATGTAATTATGATTTGTTTTTGATCATATAATTTATTTTTTATTCATTTTTTACAAAAAAAATTATTATTTATGTCATAATAATAATATTTATCTTTTATAACAATTCCTATATACATCATTTAAAGGTGGTGATTGAAAAAATAATTATCTTACAATATAGAGGTGGTAGTTCGAAAAATAGAAGAACATTGGTTTAGGTTTTCTTAATGGATGAGGTATATGAATAAGTAATGATAATAACTAAAAAATGGTAGCATTATAGTATATAAATGGTAACTATATCATTTTATTTATAAAGATAGAATTAATATTATAGAACATAATTAATAATAAAATTTAGTAGTTGATAATAGTTGTGTCAGTGACATGGATTTCCCTTGAAATTATCTTTCAATTTGAAGAGATTATTCTAAATATTTGTGACTTTGGGATCATGTATATGGTTTAGTATTATAGGGAGAGTAAAATTTTATATTTTTTTTAGTATTGATTTGATGTTAAGTTGTGAATTGTTGTAGTAATTATGTAACCTTTTTATACCCGAATGGAAGGGTATTTTTGGAGTAACCAATATATTTTCAACATTAAAATGAAAATATTCATGGTTGAGTGGCTCAAAATTGACAAAATTTTTGTGTTAAATATATTTGTTTAGTAAAGGTTAAGCCATTCATTTTTTGGAATGTTATCTAAATGTTAATATACTCTGCATAGGGTTTAATTCAAGTTACCAGTTTTACTTTTGTTAGTAATTAATTTATATGTATTGTAATTATATTTAATAGAAAATATTTAGTTTGAAATAAATTTATAATTTAATATATCTAATTATAAATATTAAATTTATTTATAAAATATAAGTTATGATGTTATGAAATGTTACTTCAAAAATAAATACACGTAATCACATATAAGTATATGTCTCCCAATGTAAGGGTTTTAATATTGAAATTTATATATGTGATAAAACTATAATCGATATTGATTTAAATGAAGTATATTGATTTATAATAATAATAATAAAGGATTCTATGAGTAATGTAAAATACAATACATAATATGCCTTTAAATTTATTGATTCAATAAAAATTTGAGAAAATAATTATTTTAATGATACATTTTAATTAGTTATATAATTTACATCCATAGGATTTAAAATTTAATGTAATATTCTATGATTCATAATTTTATTAATAAAATTCATATTTAATTACTAATGAGGTTTATTAAATTTTAGGGCCATTCTAATATTATGATAATTCCATACAAAATACAACTATTTCCAAAGATGATTTTTTCAACTAGAAAACTATATTTTTTAGAAATATTTTTAAAATTCAAAGTAGTAAATTTTTTTATAACGTAATAAAGACGATGTTCAATTTTCATATATAAATTTTCCAAATATATATAATTAGTGTATGGGTGAAATCATAAATTATATTTAAAACATATTTTAATTTGAAAATGACACTGTAAAATATTAACGATTAATATTATTTCATATCATTTACCAAATAAATTATTTTTAAAAAATTACTAATATATGACTTATTTTATCACAAATAATTTTAATATTTGAAAATAAATCGGTATCTCATAAAAGAAAAAATAAAAGAAAAATATCAAAATCAATAATTAGATTTATAAGTAAATTGATGTAAACTAAATGAATTTCTTTGATATTAAAAATATCAATTAATTTCTATCTATAAATAAAATAATAAAAGAAGATAGTATTATTTATTTATAATAATTGAGTGACAATTATTTTAGTGTTTATACATATATTTATTTATTTTATCTAAATATATCATTTCTTCGTTTATGTTCAACATTCCATAGAGATAAATAAATAATTTTTTTAAATATTTAAGTATAATATTATATTATAATATCAAGGTGTTATTTATTCCCATATAATTAAGGGTTATCCTTGAACATTTTATTACAATATAATTATTGTTACAAATGGATAGTCATTATTCACCATGCACTTTAATATTCTCATGATTCATTTAGGATATGGAATATTATTTATCTATATGAAAAGTTATTATAGGAACATTATGAAGGGATCTATAGAATTTTAAATTTCTTGGAGAATTTTACTAAAGGATGTTGATCTAGACCCATATATATTAAATTCTTACAATCCTTGAATATGATTTATATAATATTATCACTAGTGGAAGTTTTTATTTAGAACTCAATAACATTTAGATGATGAAAATATACAACACATTGTTCTTTAGAAAATTTATATTGAAAATTCAACATGTTATTCATTAGTCGTAGTTACATTTGGTTTTCCTTCTTCACAAGGTTTTTGGAAACTATCTTCCATTTTTTCATTGGATTTGGACATTTATTTGTATTGTACCAAAGAATATACAATGTGATGAAATCAATTATTATATATACTCTCTTTTCCTTACATTTTTTAGTTTTATAACATTAAAATCTTCACTAATAACAAATAATCACCCCTTTGAGGATATTTTTTCCATCTTTCTCCCAATATTTGTTAAATAAAGAAATTGAAAATTATTTTTCATTAAATATATAATAATTTGATCCTTTACGAGAATAACTCTATATCTTCATTTGAATGTATGGATCTTAAACTATGTTAAAATTGTTAATCCTAATTCTAGATATCCAGTCTTTCATCAATAAAATATTTACTACATTATAAGACTATCATATTACCATATAGTTTAAAAAATCAACATATTTGATGAACGGTTCAAGCTATAAAACTCTCAGTTTAACATATATCATCATTGGTCCAACCAATGTTACATTGTGTTCATTCCCTCCCATTTTATAAATTAATAGTCTGAATAATGATCTCATATTTACTTGATCATTATTCAAATATTATAAAAGAAATAATAATTGAAATATATGCTCTCAAAATCAGTCAGATCCTTCCTAAACAAATTATCCATTTTTACAATCATATTCAAAATTATACATGTATTTTGATCATAAAAAAACAATAACATAACATTCCCAAAACCCATATTATTATGTTTGAAATTAAACCATAATGAGATTATCTATTACTCTAAAAATGAAATATATCTTTGAACATAATATTTTATAAATCAGTAGTTCATAAGGTCACACAGTTGTCATTATATATCATAATAAAAAAATGAGATGAAATTCCAAAAAAAATTACTAAATCAATTATAAATTCATAGGTTACCATTTATAATAAAACATATATATTAATAATAAAACCAGAATTTTTTATCTAATTATCCAATTTATATTAAATTTGAAATTTATACGTAAATCAATTGTGTGTTCCTCAATAATTATACAACAAAAATATATCATTTTCACTAAATAATTTACCATGTTTATTAATAAAATTTAATATATATTTATGAACCATTAATTTAAAGCTACCAAATATAACCTTAGATGTTTCACATAATACAAAACAACATTAATAATATACAAAAAAGAAATAGATAAATATCACCCTAAAAAATTAAAATAGATAAGAGTATCACAAAAGAATTTTGACTATGATATGGTCCCTATTAATATATTAAATACTATGAAATTATCATTTTCCAATATATTTTTAAGTACTTGGATCTTCATCTTAGATGTGGATCTTTATTTCTAGTGTTTTTGGGAAAAGATGAGTTTCTTTAAATATAAGGAGTACTTGTCGTCTACTTAGATGTACACGCCGTGTACCCAGATGTTGTTTGTAGCTATGTACTGGCCATGTAATGACTGAGTACAAGGCCATGTGGGGTGACCTGGATGCCGTATAATGTGGGGCCCGGTAGTGGAAACTACATACCGTGTACATTTATAAGACACCTCATGTACTTCTCTTTTTATTTGTTATATCGGACTGGGGACTCGTCTCGTTCACAAAAAAAACTTCTTTTAACCTGTCTCGTCTATGAGCCACTGAAGCTAATGATTCTTCTCTGTGACCCTGAACCATCATTTTTTCTCGAAATCAATAGTCATCGATTGCATTGGAATCATCACGGTGTGTTATTCTATCTTCAAGAGCATCATTTCTTGATTTCTCTCTTATCTTGAGATATCATTGGTTGAACTTTTTATACATTTTTGTATATCTATGTCGTTCTTGGATGATTATCGAGCTGATGCCAGAGTATATCGATCATACAATGTTGAGGTAGGTGGTTTATTCCTTTCCATAGTTAGACTTTGAATAATATGGGCAAAATGTCCCCAATACCCTTGAATTGGGTATTACATGTGTAGGGATCTTATCCCTATTAATGCATGATATGCCTTGTGTTCCTATGTAGAAGATTCTTTATTGTGAATAGGTTTACTTTTATAATGATGGATGTGTTTCCCATGTTTGATTTGATATTGACCGTTTGGTCTAGCGTGGCCAGTTATGCTACTTTTTTTCATGCCTGGAGATGTTATGATGGAGGGATATTATCTGATGTTGTTACATGATTGTATTTGTTTATCTAGGTAGTTCTTGAAAGTTTTAAGACAATTAGTTCAGAAGGTTTATATTATCTTTTGAAAAACATTATGTATTATTTACTTACATATGGTTGTGGGAACCTCATGTAGTAGACCATAAGGGGAATGGATGCTGAGGGATTCTCCAGAGTGTCTATTTAATTTTATGTTGCAAGACCATAAGGGGAATGGTGTCTGGGATCCAATAGAGAGCCTTTAGTTCCACACTGTGAGACCACATGTTGAAGTGGATTTTGAGTGCTTCCAAAATGACTTTATAGTTATCAATACGAGACCACATGGGTAAGTGGTTGTGACTTCTTCCTCAGAGAGACTTCGATAAATATGAACTAGCGGGGTTAGACTATGAGTACTACCAAGAGGGATTATTGTGTTTGATTGGTTGAACTAGAGGGGTTTGACTATGAGTTATTCCAAGAGTGTTTCTTGTTTTTTATTAGCTTCATACTTTATATATGAAAATGAATTCAATTGAAACTGTAGGATTTTTTACATTTTGTACTTCTTTGTTTACTGCTTCATTTTTATTATTGCCTACAGTATATATTCACTGACATTTAGGAATAGATCATTGGGTTGACTCATACTATGATTCTTTTCACACACTCTTTTGGTCATGCTTTTAGGCCCAAATAGATTATATTTTTTCAGTTATTTATATGGGAAAGTGACCTATTGCGTTAGGTACTTGACTGCTTTGGAGCTATAGATCCTGGGACCAAGCTGTGGCATCTGATGCTATTGGAGTTTTTTACTTCCTTCTCATTTTTAATTTGGGTTTGTACTATATTGTAGCATTGTGAATTGTTTGGATACTTTCCTAGATATTGTGACTTGTATCATCATTTATATATATGTTGAAATTGTTTATTTACTATCTGTCTTCCGTTGTCCACTGTTTTCTGGTATTGAAAACATACACTACTGTTATTTGTTTATTTCCATTGTGATACTATACCAATGAGGTCATAGTTTCCCCAATATCATAATCAAGTCCCTTACTTTTAGTGAGCAGCCTCTGGTATTCAAGGAAATGAATTTGAGGCCATGTGACCAACCGAGAAGAAGGAACCTCTAGGAAGCACCTAGAATAAGTTGATTAAAAAGTGGAATTAGTGGAATTATTTTCTTCTTGACTTACTGTTTGAAGCCCATATTCAGGGATAGGATATAATAGGTTGTTGGTAATAAGCTATGACCTGGGTAGCTATCCCGTGTATAGGGAAAACCAATTTACCATGTATATTTCATTTTTTCTCTGGGGTTACAATTATTACAACTGATTTGATTTTAATTATTGGGTGATACAGAATTTTTTTGCTATTGACAATGCTAATATTGAGGTTATATTTCTATTTCAACCCAATGAAATGATTGTATTCCATCTCATGCATCATATAATCACTTGCTATATATCACATGTAACACATTCTTATCATTCTATTTAGGGTGAATTTCTGATTGTATGTTGTTGTGATACATTTTTTCTAGATATGTATGTTGTTGTGATATATGCCTTGATATAATAACTGCTATTTTAAAGGTTATAGGATTTTGTATGGTTACCATTGTATTAAGACCAAAATTTGGTTCTTTATGTGTTATGGGCCCTCCTGGATCATAATTTGGTGGATCATTGCATTATTCGGCCAGTAATTTATAAGATGCCAAACTATATTTCACCATGATTATGGGCCCCCATGGATCATAATTTTCACTTTAATGTGTGTTTCAGTGTTTATTGGGTCCCAGAGTAGTTTCTAAGGAATATTTCCAGAAAAACCTAGAATACACTGTGTGTATTGCTGAATGCATAGTATTTATCCTTCTATTCGAGAAAAATTGGTTTTCTTTATTAATGGTCGTGTGCTATATCTAGACATTGTGTACTATATCTACATGTCGTGTGGTATCTAACTATGTCACTTTCTATGTGGTCAGAGACACAAGGTTGTGAAATCCTTGTAGGAACACACCACGTATCAGATTTACACACCATGTCATAAAGACCATGTGTCCACCCATGTGACTAACGACACAGATAAATGAAACATAGGATATACATGCCATTTCAAGCTTGAACATGCCATGTAGTTTAACACATGTATCCGACCATGTGACTAACAACACAGGTTGGTGAAATCCTTCTAGTACATGAAGTGACTAGTACGAACTTGTTGTCTTGTCTTGTTCTAGGAGAACCATCTAGGTTAGTCATGTAGAAGAACTCAGTCATGGAAAAATCATTCTAGTACATGATGTGTCTGTGGAGACTACACTCTGTGTGTGGGGTATTACACGACAAGGGTTGGTAGGAGTACATGACCATGTAAATGCTTAAAGTATCACACTATGTAGGGGGGAATACAGATTGTGTATCAATGTTTGAAAAAACATGAATTTTTTCATTATATAGCTCTTTTATGGCACATCTATGTTTTAGTTCTTGATAATATTTAACTCAGGTGTGTGGTTGACCATGAAGATTCATTCCACCATTATGTCCTCCGATTGTACGCTAGATAGAGGGAAACGATTAGACACTAGACATGGCTCGTCAAGAACTACCAGCAGACCATCTGGTCATGTTTGTCTTAGTAGCTGCCCTCATTCAGAATTCATGTTCCTATGCACAGTTCTATGAAGGATTCATTAGGATTATAAATACCTTCCAAGAAGCACTGCATCCTATCACGTATATGGTATAGTTGACCGGTGTCATTCTGCTACAGCATCCTTGCACATTCTCAGGGGATGAGGCACCTCATGCATTAGTGTGGGGGTAAGAAGCCATGCTATCAATTTTGGAGCATCTGGAGATGCCTCCAGAGAGGAGGTTGAAGCTCAATACCTATATTATTCCAGATTCCCCCAAGAGATAGTGGGATGTGATCGTAGAGGCCAGATTCCAGCAGGTTATGGTGTTAGATGAGTTCCAGCATACCGTCTACAATTACATCTACCCAAAGATATTGAGATCCGATCGAGCCCAAGAGTTCATGAGTTTGAAGCATGGTACTCTCTCATTAATGGAGTATTCTTCTCACTTAATAAAGTTATAGTGCTATACACCCATCCAGGTGGTGATGAGTTATTACTAAAGAGAAATATTGATGATGCTCTCAGGCATGATATTAGATCTTAGGTGAGAAATATTAGGTTGACTTGAATCACCTCTACTGTTATCAAAGAGCTGATCAATGAGTTCAATCTAATGGATTATGGGGTTGTGTGCTAGGGAGGATCGACATCCAGAGTTGGTACCCCTTAGATTGACATTAGGAAGCATCACAAGGAGTCTACGCACAAAGATCCAATAAGGTGGGATACGTCCTCTGGTATTTAGGTGGTGTGCTACCGGTGCAAGAAGAGTGGGCATACGTGACCACATTTCCCGAGAGACCCATTGGACTGCCAATATTGTGCCATGATGGGCCATCTTTAGCAGTTCTGTCAGGTTCTCTCAATAGAAGCTTGTGATCGAGTTTCAATTTCGACTGATCGTACTGGAGTATAACCACCAGTCCCAAATCAGTTAGGGAACAAGTGTACATCCGGACGTTCAGGTCAAGTTGGATGTCCTGGCCGCTGTGGTCAGATGCATGGACTTCGATAGCCATAGGGTGGATCAACTCAGGGATCATAGTCTGCGTCGCATGGCCTCAGTACAGTCTATACTTTTGTTGTGGTTCAGACCAAGAATGAGAAGGATCAAGAACCCTCTACAAATTGAGATACAATCATAATTTTCTCAGTTTTAGCTTTTTCACTTTTCAGTATAGGGTATTCCCATAGTTTCATATTTATTGATGTTTTGGAGAACCTTGGACCCTGTATCGTTACTTATGCTGATGTATGGACTTTGGACACTCTGTTTTGGATATGAATGAAACGTTTACATTAGTGCAAGGACTTACCACTTCAGGTTGATGGGCATCACTTCTTATGGAAGCATTATCTCTTATATATTTCAATCTAGGATGTCATTCTTGGAATGGACTAGTTTATTCACTTCCAGGATGTTGTCTACTTCATTCACCATAGGGTGAGTTTCACATCCCTAGAGGGTTGTTTCTTCTTACATAAGGGAGAATGGGATGTCCAAGAAAGGAGAGCCGGAACCGAGAATCATGGGAGGGGAAGAATTACAGCTCGGATTTCTAGTCTGTATCTGGATGACCGGGGGAATTCACAGATGGAATTTATTTACTGGTGGATCATTTTAGTGACGTCTTTCCAGAGGACATTTTTGGTTTCCCTCCAGAGAGAGAGGTAAAATTATCCATTGATCTTGTTCCAGGAGAAGCACATGTGTTCATTCCTCCATATTAGATGGATACACCAGAGTCTCAAGAGTTCAAGAAGTAGTTAGAGGAGTTACATGAAAATGGATTTATCTCAAAATATACTTATCCTTGGGTTTCACCTATCCTGTTTGAAAAATAAGGCGAATGATACTCACATACTTTTTGTGTGGATTATTAGAAGCTGAAATAGTTAAAAATCAAGAACTGATATCCCTTGTCGAGGATTGGTGATCATTTTTATCAGCTGTGTGGACCCTAGGTATTCTCAAATATTGAATGGATATCCTGTTATCATCTGTTTCTGTAAAGACCATTATATACACCTCTTAGAGCCTTTTGAAGTAGGTATGGTCTATACATGTTTGTGGTTATGTCATTTGGTGTCCTGAACGTGCCTTCTGTTTTCATGGCATTGATGATCCGAGTGTTCCAACCATACATGAATTCTATCATGGTAGTCATCATGGATGATATCTTCGTGTAATCTCAAACTTGAAACAACTATGCCACACGCCTTGAGATAGGTTTGAGTAAACTGAGAGAGAATCAATTATATTATGCTATCAAAATTCCTCTTTTGGATGGACTAGATTCACTTAATGGGTCATGTTATCACAAAAAAAAGAGTATGTATAGACCCTGATAACGTGAGAGAAGAAGTTTCTGGGGATAATATGAAGACCATATTTAAGGTGCAATGTTTTCATGGGCTAGCTGGATGCTATAAACATTTCATATTGGTCTTTTCATGCTTATAAGTTCCACTTTCGGGCCTGACATAAAAGGGTGTGAAGTACATATGTTCAAATTCTTGTTAGTCAACCTTTCAGTTGCTTAAATTGTGGTTGACTTCATCGCTGATACTAGTACTTATAGAGCCGATCAAGATTTATAAATTTAGATGTGATGTAGGAGGTATCGTTCTTGGAGTAGTGTTTGTGTTAGGATAAGGAGTCATGGGGTACGGGTCTCGGTAGTTGAGGCCAGATGAGATGAATTACCAGATGCACGATCTACAGTTGCATGAACTTGTACATGCCATACATTTTTGGAGACATTATCTGTTGGGAGAGAATTTTGTGGTTTTCTCCGAATACAAAAATCTCATTTATATCTTCACTAAGCGTGATCAAAATATTAGACAGCGAAGGTGGGATGAGTACCTTCAGTCCATTGATATTGTGCTTGCCTACATGCCTGGGAAAGATAATGTAGTAGCTGATGCATTGAGTAGGAGGACTCAAATACTTGAAGTTTAGGAGGCCTACAATGAGTGGAAGCTTATGTCTATGTTCTATGAGAATCATTTTGTGGATCAGGTTAGAAGGTGGAAGACATTTATTTCTTCTATGGTTGTTACCTCTACCCTACTTGATCAAGTGTAAATGATGTTGCTATAAGATTCTGAAGGCCATGTTTAATGAGAGAGTGTGCCAGAAGAGGATCCTATTCATGGATGGACAATAGGAAAGAATGAGATCATGAATTTTCATGGGCACATATGGTTGTTAGTCGACATATGTGATAAGCTGATGTAGGACTTTCATTCCATAGTCTGGGAAGTTCATCCTAGTGTCACCATGATGTATCGATATCTACACCATCAGTACTGGTGGCCTAGTATGAAAAGATATGTTGTTGGTTCTGTTATGATATGTTCCACCTGTTAGCATGTGGAGGAAGATCATTAGTGACCAGTAGGGATTGAGATGCAATTACCCATTCTCAAGTGGATGTGGAATGATGTTGCGATGGGCTTCTTGACAGGTTTTACAAGGTCACCTCGAGGGAATGATGTAGTTTTGGTTTCCATTGAAAGAATCACAAAGGCTTCACACTTCTTATAGATCAAATAGACCTTTAATTTTTTTTTTCTAGGAAGGTTGTAAATTCTAGAGATTGTATGTTTACACGGAGTTTTACACTCCATTGTTTTAGACAGGGATGCTCGTTTAACTTCTCGGGTCTTGCAGGGACTACATAGGGCATTGTGTACAAAGGTACTCCTGAGTACAACTTACCATCCCCAGAAAGATGGGAAATATATTCATACAATACAGGTGATGGAGTACATGCTTCAATCATGTGTCCTATATTTTGGAGGTTCTTGGGAGAAACACAGAACTCTTGTGGTGTTTTTCGAAAATAATAGATTTCAAGAAACTATTCAGATGGAACATTAAGGGGCTTTTTATGCTAGAAAATGCTGATCACCCTTATGTTGTCTTAAGGTAGGATTGGTAGCAATGCTGGGACCTCATCTTGTATAGGAAATCATAAAGTAGATAATATAGATTTGGAATAGTATGCCTACTACACAATAACAACAGATGTCTTGTGATGTTAGAAGAAGATGAACAATGGAGTTCGCGATCGGAGACCATGTGTTTTTCTACGTTTCACTCCACGGTTGGGACAAATGAGGATTATAAGACAAGGAATGAATTCCCTAAGATATGTAGGAACAATTGTGGTTCTGGGGAGATTCAAGTCAGTTGACTATCAGTTACTGTTCCCTCAGAGGCACTGAGCTATGGATGATGTTTTCCACGTTACTTAACTATGGTGTTACATCCCAAACATGTCTCATATTTTTAAAATGGAGGTGGTTGAGATTGAGTTGGACGTATCATTATAGTATCATCCTATCTATTTTAACGATCACAGTGCAAAGGTTCTCGATGGTCGTTTTATTCCTCTAGTACGGGTTAAATGGTAGTACCAACGAGTATAGGATGAAACATGGAAGAGGGAGGTAGATTTATGATCGTACTGGCTATATTTTTTAGAGGATTGTTCTTCTATTCCACCATTCCAATGAAATTCGGGGATGAATTTTAGTATGGGGTAAAGTTTTTTAGAATCCGAATCATTCATCTTAGGTGTGGATCAGGATTTCTGGTGTTTATGAAAATGGAATTTATTTTGTAAATTTAAGGAGTACATATCGTTTGCTTAGAATTACACGGTGTGTACCCAATTGATGTGGGTAGCCTTGTACATGACATGTACAGGAAGAGTACATGGTCATGTGTGTTGACCTGGAGACCGCCAAAAGCAGGGCCCGATAAAGTCATATACCCTTTGTGTACATATAAATGACATGTCGTGTAATTTTCTTATTTCCTGTAATATCAGACCGGGGTCGCATCATGTTCACAAAAAAAACATCTTCTTAAGACAACTTGTCTAGGAGCGACCAACGCCGACTATTCTTCTCTAATCCCCCGAACTGCCATCTGGTCTCCAAATCAACCACCTTCGATTCTGTTGGAATCACTATAGTGAGTCCTTCCTTCTTCTAGAGCATCGTTCTCCAAATTTATATCCTTCGGTGACATATCCTTGGTTGAATGTTATAGACATTTCAGTAGGTCTATGTCATTATAATACGATTCGAGGCCCAACACCATAGTATATAGATTTTAAAACACCGAGGTTGGTGGTTTGTGCCTTTCTGTAGTAAGGATTTCAATATCTTGGGAAAAAGTGCCCAATACCCTAGAAGGGGGTAGTGCGTGTCTAAAAATTATAGCCCTATTAATGCCTGATATGACTTGTGTGACAGTGTATATTTTTTTTATTGTGAGTAGGTTTATTTTCCATGCTATGGATGTGTTTCCCATGTTTGTTTTGATATTGTCTGTTTGTTCTAGCTTTGCAGGTTAGGATGCTTGTTTCCCATGCCTAGTGTTGTATAGATGGAATGATATTATCTGATGATGTCATATGCTTGTAGCTGTTTATCTAGGTAGTTCATGAATGTTGTTATCCAAGTAGTTCTTAAGGTATACAATGTCTACTAATCATGATTGTGCACATTTTACTTACACAGGGTTGTACGATTCTACTGTAGTAGATCATAGGGGAAATAGTCACTAAGGTGTTCTCCAGAGTGTTTGTTTACTTTTACATTGTGATACCATAGGGGGGATGGAATTTGTGCCCCATCAAAGTTTCTATAGTTCCACATTGCGAGGCCACTGTGGGAATATGAAGTTGAATGCATTCTCATAGTGTATTTGGTTAACAATACAAGACCAAATGGGGAATTGATGGTGACTACTTCCTCGGAGAGTCTTTGCTAAATCTGAACATGAGGGGTTAGACTGTGATTACTTTCCAGAGGGTTACATGTGTTTGATTGGTAGCATCATAGGGGTTACACTATGAGTTCTACAAATAGAGTCACTTGTTTTTTATTAGATGCAAACATGATATATTAAAATGAATTCCATAGAAACTGTAGGATTGTTTACTTTTTAGTAATTGTTTTTTACAGCTTAATTTAGCTTATTGCCTACCAAATATTTTCAATGAAAGTTACGTGCAGATCATTGTGAGGTTGCCTACTGGGATTTGCCTCACACCTAGTTTGGGTATTTCTTTTAGACCAAAACAGATTATATTGCTAGAGATATAGAGAAAGGAAAGAATCCCTCAATGTCAGGTACTTGACTGTTGTGGATATACAGAGCATGGGACCAAGCTAAGGTTTATGATGTTGTTGGAGTAGTTTACGTGTTACTAATTTGTAGCTTGGGTTTTTACTATTTTAAAAAATTGTGACAGGTTTGGAATATTTCATTGCTATTGTAACATACATCATTATTTATATATATGCTGCAATTGTTTATTTACTATCAGTCTGCCCTTGTTCACGGTTGAATGCTAATTAATACTTCCATTACTATTATCTATTTATTTTATTGTGTTACTCTTCCTATGAGAGATTATATTCCCCACTGTCACACCCATGTCCCTTGCTAGTAGTTGGAAGCCTCTAAAATTTGGGGAAATGCAATTGAATCCTTGTGACAAACTGGTTATGGGGCACCTCATTATGGCACCCCGAACCAGGACGTTATAATATTATTCATGTAATATAATTCATAGTCGTTTATGAATCCATTCCTATTAGTTTATAAGGCATAGTTATTCTCGGAATATACTTTTCATATATTAATTTTTTTCATCATATTTCAAAAAAATACTAATTAAAAAATCAATATGATAATATATAAAAAACGAAACTCTCAAAATAATTATTCCTTCCGTTATGAAACCATTGTTTATGACATCTATTAATTTTATATTATCCCATTACTGTTTGTGTTCAATACTTTTTTATCAATCCAATTTTTTGTTAGGATATCTATTTAATTTAAATAAAACCATTAATAAATATTAATAAATTTTTGATTAAGAGTATATGAAAAACTAAAGAAGATCTATCAGTTCATTTAATCTACAATTGAATTTA
Organism: Viscum album; assembly: GCA_963277665.1. Taxonomy (NCBI): domain Eukaryota; kingdom Viridiplantae; phylum Streptophyta; class Magnoliopsida; order Santalales; family Viscaceae; genus Viscum; species Viscum album. The sequence goes on from OY728157.1 coordinate 548,331,793, forward strand.
TTCATCTTTTTCAAAATGTTGATGTAGACCATGTTAATTCCCAATGTTCCCTTTTCAAATTAATTTCTCATATGTACATTTGCACCAATGCCTATATCGCTATATAGTAAACAAAATGGATGTATTTTTATGGAATAACATATAAAAATGACATTACTAATACAACTTGATGGAATACTATACAATGAACTATTTATATAGGCTTCACTTATGACTGTTCATTGTAATCCGTAAATGAATTTAGTTTTATTTCCATAATATTATATAATATAATAATCCCAAAGTGTTATATATTATAACTAAACATACATATTATACCCTTAAATTACCCTCAACAGATTTCATTATATCCAAATTTTAAAAAAAAATCTTTTGATACCAACTATGATGCATAAGTCCCATGTTACAAGATACAATTCCATAAACACATTCTTTTCATACTTTCTTTGATACTAACTTTGAAATCATGAATATAACAATAATTAATTAAAAACTAAAATAAAAACAATTATCATTTTAAATATAAAGTATATTTCATTGTTTAGATCACTAGACAATCATAAAATGATAAATCACATATTTAATGCATCTAATTGACAATTATCCATTTATATATGAAACTACTTAACACATTACGATTTTTCAACATTTCCTTGAAATTATTTACCACTTGTTACCCTTCCGATAATTTGATAAAAACTATTTTTCACCATTTCATAGTGAAATAGAAACCTTACAACTAGAGAGATAATACACCGAGTAAGGGTAAAATATAACTAAAAAATAAAGAAATTTAAAAAAGACATAAATATAATTGAATTAACATGTTTAAAACATAAATCCATCATTATGTTAATAAATGGATAATTATATATCCTTGAAATTAATTGAAAACATGGATATCAAAAATATTTATATCATTGTGGATGGAATGAATAATTCAAGACATATAAAACATGTTCTGAATTCCTTTTGACAAGACACATTACATTTCTTCAATATTAGAGCCAACTCGTAATTATTTCAATCCCATAGTCCATGAAAGTATCCTATTATGGGATTATTCATAATCCAAAAACCAACATGTTTTGTTTCATGCGATCGTTTAATGCATCCAATGGCCACATGATTTCAGGCCCCACCCATCACTTGATTATTTTTAATTCATTTACAAAAATGATAAACGAATAAAAAACATTGTAAAAATTTTGATAAAAATTTCATATTGATATAACATCCCATGGAATGCCAAAATTTTTTTACCTTGTTAATAATATTGATAATATTATCATAGACCATGTAGAAGAAGATGTTGGATGGTTAAACAATATATAGAAATGTTGATAATAATAATCATTAATGGAATGATAAAAAATTAAATGCCAATACATTTCCCCATTTCAATATAATATAATAGCTTATAGGATATTATAATTAAATTTGATTTATATAAAATGAGATGTTCAAAACATATATAATAATGGGAACATAGATTATTCAATACCAAAATTACATGATCATGTTTCATCTAGAGAAATAATGTTGATTCTTTCAAATAAATATGTCCCCAGAAGTGAAAAATATTTGTCAAAGGGATTACATGGTAGGAATATATATCCATAGAAAGAAATAAAACCAACCAATAATCCCACATTAATAACCATTTCTCCTTGTTTCCATTAATATATTTTGAAACCCCAAAAATGTAATCTGAAAACCAACGGAATCCACTAATCTATTATTTTAATCAATTACTTTAATCCATTTTAACATATATCTATATTATGGGCATCCAAACCATATATCCAAGGGGAAAAATTCAAGAATAATGGAGCATCTAACAATGAATCTAACCAGAATTCAAAAAACCAAGCCCGACCATACCAAAAATGACATGAAAACATATTTCTATTCTCATGGGATCTAGAGAGTCAGTTCATTCCATGAATATATTTCATTCATAGGCGTTCTCAATTATTACACACGACCTGCCACTAGAGTGGTGCATCATTACAAAAAACACAAATACATTCCATTAGTCACATTAAAAACCATATTAAAAAAGACTTATATTTCCACAATACCTTTAACAAGGTAGATCCATTTCAAAAATCATTTTTGAAATATATTCTAAAAACATTAAATAACTTTGATCCATTTCATCAAGAACATGCTGTAAAAACTGTCCTCTTCCTTTTTCAAGAACACAATTTAAAAACTATATTTCCAAATTGTCCTTTAATATATAATAATACTCTGATTAACAATACCAATTTCCACTCATCATGAAAACCATTATCAAGATTACAAAATTATTGATGGAAATCACCCAAACAATAAAAAAAACCAAAACCTTTCACCACACATGGGTCTCACTCTTGAAAAAACCAAACAATTACACAGGCTAGTAATTTCACCCACTACTTTTAAATAATCCAATCATGATTTATATATATATATAAATCATTTTGAAATACCTTTCAATTAAACAATTTGTAATTCAAAAAATATTTTAAAATAAAAAATTTTTACCAACTAATACCACAAATAAATCCAATGGAAACAATATTTTTCAAATTATATATCAAGAACAACTCAGTAAAAATATGGAAACCCATTAACAAAAATGGATTGCCACTTTAATGGCCTCATTTAGGCTATATTCCCATGATTAAGTGGATTTAACAATGAAAACAAAAAAAATTTATCCTACATTATGATTTCATGAAACCCCATTTCAAAACCATGTCCCATTGAACAAATAAATCCACTAAGTTTCTCCAAATTAAATTCCCACAAAACTACAAGAGATCATTAAAAAATCCAAAATAGATTTAATATATATATCAATACTTTAAATTAAAAACGAACATAATGAAATATAAAATCAAGGAAATCATAAATCATAAAAATAGAATTGGAAACAACTAACTCATGTTGTGGAATCATGTTTCTTTATATGAAATCCATTTGAATGATACTTCTATTATAAGTCGCAACTCATAAATAGAACAACCACCCAAAAGTTTTCTCCAGTATAGACATGTAAATCATCTTTTTATGGGATCTAGGGATTGAGGAGAAAGGGAATATTTAGGAATACCAAAGGACCAAGATGAGGGATCACTAAAAATTCAATCAGGTTGAGGAATCGCTATAAAAAACCTTCAACATACACATAGAGGTTCTTTTGGGATGGAAGAACAAAATGTGTGTAATTTAGGTATGTGGATATCAAGTGGGGTGTCGAAAGGAAAAATCCATACCTAAGATGAATAAAACAAAAAATACCCCTTCTGGTGGTTTGAATTGTTTTCTCACATGGTTAAGCATGTTGTGATGAAAACATGAAAATCCGCATATTAAAAACATTCATGGGATGAACACTAAAGTTGTACACTTATGATAATCATGTTCCCTTACGTTGTGGCCCTGAAAAGTCCCCCCAAAAGTATCCTTTGAGACTTATATTAATTAATCTCAAGAGGATTGGCCACACAAAAAATTATCATCACATAGAAGTGAAACTAAGGGTGTAACAATCTAACCACCATTCCACTTTCTATCACTAAAATGACCCAATTTAAGGTAAAAGTAATGGAAACGTCTATCAAACACCTCTGGTAGTGTGAGGTGGGTTGAATGAAGAACCACTAGAAATATCCCTAGGATGAACCACCAATGAGTCAACATACAAATAAATCCAAACCACCAAATCAACTATTTTACAAATTGTATCCATGAAAAACATGTCAATATTTTCGAAAATAATATTCAAAAGGAAATAAAGACTAGGCTAGGGTTTCCCCACCTTTTAGAATTATCCTAAATGGTGAAAAAAAATAAGAAATCTTAAAAAGAATACTCCATGATGGAATATATATTGAAAAATCTCAAGGAACACATTGAAATGTGATTTCACTCCCTTAATGGAAAAACAACTCAAATGACACAAAAAGCACATGCTTGATCCATTGACTTGATTGTCACACAATTCTATAAGATCCATTCTCAATGAATCCAATATCTTGAGATAATATGGTCCCTTCACCTGAGTCACTATACACAAGGTGTATTGTAGGACCTCAAAATGGAACATCATCCCATGTTGAACCCTAAAAACCCAGAACAATCATATGATCAAAGATTCTAAGGTAAAATATTTCCAAATGAACCACATATCGACCCAAAATTCACATACAACCACTTATAAAACAATATGTCCATAAAATAAGCCTCAATAAAAATATTTAATTATCAAATTAATTCAACATCAAAATAAGGAATTCACATACCCACAAAACATGGAATTAATGTACCCTAAAAAAAGGAATCTGTGAAGCAAGAAGGTAATCATAGAGACCAAAATAATTATAGTTCAAAACACAGCCAATAATTTCATAAAACACTCTACAAGGTTAAAATTAATAATAAAATAGAAATAACTTCTCTAGGGCATAATTCCATTGGAAAAGAGGAACACATAATGGGTACAATTTCCAAGAAAAATATATAACTCAAATAGTTTATATTGGCCACAATCCATCATTTCCTAAAACCAAGTCAATGAGTACTAAGTTTCTTTTACAATAATAGTTGTGAAATATTTTTATAATGTTCAATTTAATGGTGAATTAAATTACCAACCACCCACTCAATTTTTTAATACTAGAAAGGATACAAATTTTATTTGATTGATGTCCACCTTCAAATGATCCTTTGAAAAACAAGATCGTCAAATCCATTTTCCAAAACATCATTCAAATGGGTTTTCATTAACTGAATGAAGAATAATTACATAACAAATACATTTTCACATAAAAATCATAAATGGGACTAAAACACCCCCAATGAAATTTCACAATAGATCTCAATTAGTATTTAATTTTTTATATATGTTTCAATCCTTTTGGAATAATTTTTTAAAAATTTCCAAATTACATGAGACCTTAAATCACCACATTGATTTTCCAAGAAAAACCATCGGATGTTGAAAAAACACGTTCAATTTCATTTCATTGCACAAATGTTGTCAAAACCCATATAAAATTAATGATCAAATTTTTATTCCAACATTTAAAACACAATATGTTGTTTCCAATATCACTTGAAATTCATAGTGAAAATCATCATTCAAAAAATAATCAAACTTAAAACATTTTAAATACCTTATATATCTGCCACAAAAGAGTTATAACATAATAATATTTCATTTAAAAACTAATAATACCTTATTGAATGATATCCAAAATAGATGAGTTTAAAGCCCAAGGATCAATAATGTAAAAAAGTGAAACCCTATGAATAATACACATTTGTATATAAATACTTCTCTATGAGAAAATAAGAAAAAATCACAAGTCATGATCCCAACATCCCATGATCTCCAACAATATAAGAATTCCCATATCCAAAGGAACCAAGAAAAACACCGTTTCCAAAAATATTTAGAGAGAAAAATTCGAACTAAATTTATAATATCATTCAAAAATATAATATTTTTCCACCACCCTTCTTAATACCTCAATCCATAACTAAGACCCAGAAGCTTTAAAATTAATTTAAATCTATATTCAACACTTTAAATCATCACTTAACATTTCATAAATAGTAAATATGACATTATTCTCTAAAAAAAGTTAAAAAAAGATCTTTTGAATAATAGGTCGAAATAAAATCAATTAAGAATCAATACATAAAAACATGTTGTTTTAAAATAAATACATTATTCACTAGATTTATTTTTAAATGAAACAGACATGGTTTTCAACCAACCAAAACATAGTTTTCTTGAATGAATAAACCATTCACCTTCAAAAAACAAATTCTCACTTTTCAAAACAATGTCAACTGGGAATTAAGACCAATAACACAAGAAAATATATAAAACCCAACCATATTCACAACACCACATTCAATAAAAAAATATATTAAAACAACCCATATGATACTACCCTAATGATATACCATAATGGAATGAATCCAATATGTAATTGAGGGGAAAACTGTAGATGGGAAACCATACTATGTATAGTTTTGAATAATAGGCTGGTAAGCCTTGTGAAAAATATGCATAATGAACTATCATGTTTAGTAGAACTATAATGTTTGGGAACAACAAGATTTACCAGACTATGGGTTGAAACTATGTGAAACTTGTCAATTCAACATTTCGACCTCTAAAACTCAAACAAGCATCTAAAATTACATTTATTCTCAATAGGGATAATTTAATCCTCCCAATATATCCAAAAAATCAATCAAAACATCCAAACCCAACCTCAACATCAAGACTCACTCATGAATCATTTATAGAAACTCAAGGTTCGATGTGATAAAGAGGATTCTAGGTCCCCACTCATGCACTCCACCCAAGAACCTATGACAATCTTGATATCTATTTTACATAGAGACACCCCATATATCAAATAGGTTTCTCAATAACCATGGCCTTCTCGTAAGAAACTTATAGATCTTGTATTATTGTGTAATGAACAATAATGGGGGTCAATCAATTAGATTCTCAAGACATCATGCCATATACCTGAGGAGCATCCTCAAGCCCTTCAGGTTATAGACTAGTGTTAAGGGTTATAGATATTACCATTAGGGATAGTTTATCCCATATAAAACATAATAAAATATAAAAATAAGTCATAATAGTAAAATGAAAAGATAAAATCAAAGATAAAAATCATATAAATAGAAAACCAACTGTGTCACAAAAATACAATGGATACTAAAATAATATAAAGAACGATGGTGCCGATATAATGATCAATCTACCTAGTTACAAAAAATTGTTGGCCTGATCAGTTACTTCATGTTCCTCTCCGATCACCACCATCACCCAAATAACAACACCTTTCCAAAGAATAATGAACCATATAGAACATGGAATTTATAACATAGGGGATACAACCAATGAGATGAATACTAAATATCGACCTACATGAGTATGTTTGGTCTGAGATGAAGCAAGTATGATAAAACTGTTAGTCTAATTCATTCTATTTAGTATACCCATGTTTTCTAGTTTTTTAAGAGAATTTAAAATATGTATTCATTTTCCTATGAATATATAATGAAAACCAATATTGAAAACACATTTCTAGAAAGCAAAAGAAATGAAAAATAATTTTTCATTCTATTTTTTAAAATAAACACCACCATAAAAATATGCTTTTATAAATACCATTCATAAAATTTTGGCAATTCCAATAAATCCATTTCCATGCAAAACAATGAATTTTCTATCAAACATTATGCTTTAGATATTAACCCATATCTTGTATATAAAGATTCAAAAGTATTCTAATATATTTCCTTTTTGAAAACCATCTAACCTTTTACTTTTATAACTGTACACACACACACCCAACTCATTGTAAAAATGTAAATAATGGTAGATAATCAAAAGAAACCAAATAGATAAATAGATGGAATTACTCTAGTAAAAAACAAGGGTAACCAATAAAAGGATATATATATAGTTAAACCCATCCATGTAAAAAATAATACTTAATGAAATAATTTTTCTGGTTATTCCCTTTTTAAAATAACGTACATTCAAATAATCATCCCACACATGGTCAAATATATATGAAAAGCATACCAACCAATAATCCCATTTTGGAAATTAATTATCCTTTTTTCTATTAATATATTTTACACACCCAGGAAATTTTTACCAAAAAACAAGGGAATTCATTATTTCATTATTTTTAATCCATGATAGAATATATCCTCAATTTTTTTACTCATACCACACATTAATTGGGTCTAAAGTATGAAATCAAAGATCATCTATCCATGAATCCAAATGGGATTTAGATTTCCATCCCCAAATATCAAAACCCTAATATGAATGGTCAATCAAATTCCCATTGGATTAAGTGTGTATGTTTATTCCACGAATAGATACACATTTTTGGAGTTCCAATGCCTCAGTCACGACCACCAAAAATAGTAGAGAATTAGTCCAATATCCCAAAAAATATCCATTACTTACATTAACATCCATATTCAAAACAACTTTCCATTTTCCAGAATACTGGAACCAAGTTTTAACCGTTTTTGAAATTATTTTTGAAATACATTCTAAACCATTAAATCCCCTCCATCCATTTCATATATAACATTAATTACAAACAAGACATATTATTTTTGAAGAACATGGTTTAACATGTAAATTTAAAAACAGTCCATTAATTCACATACACTAAATATATTGACTAGAACAATATTTATCTTCATTACAATAATTTAAATTATTTATTTAAATAATTTAATTTATTCTATCATTCAAAACATTAAAAATCAAAAACTATACTTTAGTCACACTCCTGAAAAACATAATCAACTCCCAAGCCCATTCATTTCATCCAACCTATTTTAAAGAATCCAATCTGTATTTTCACTTATATGAAATTCTTTCGGATGTCATATTTTTAATATAATTTGTAAATCAAATGAACATTAAAAACAAATCATGATTACCAACAACCAAAACAAATACTCCAATAGAAGCTCTATTTTTCACATTAAAATTCTAGTCTAGCATAATAAAAATAGGAAAACTGTTTAATCCAAAAGGAATCCCAGATTAAAAACCCTTTAATTATCCTAAATCTCTTAAAAATATAATTTCACAATGAAAACCACCAATATTATTTTATTAAATATGATGAATGAATAAAATAAAATTTTAAAAATTATGCTCCATTGCACAAATCAATCCAACAATTATTTCCAATGGATTTAAACTTCGATGCATGGATGAGTTTATAAAAATCCAATATATCTATCATATATAATTCAGTATTTTAAATTAGTAACGACACTAATTCATCAAAAAATCAAGGAACTCGACAAAAGGTCAATAATTTTTGTACACAAACATTAAGTCGTGGAATCATGACACCTTCAATTAATTCCACCAGAATGATACTCTTACTATTACACATAACCCGTAGAAATAAAACACACCAATTTCTCTCTACCCCTAGACATGTAAATCAGACAATCATGGACACTAGGGTTAGATGAAGAAAATAAAATGGAAAGAAATCAACGGATAATGAAATTTGATTCCTAACCATTCTATCTGGGAGAACATGAAACTCTTCTATGTCATCGTAAAGGGTAATTAGAGAGGGAAACCAACCATATAAGGATTCAATCTCAAAGGAAATAATGTGGGGTGTCCAAGGGAATAAGTCATACATAAAAATAATTTGATAAGACATAAATACCCCTCCTTTTGTGAGTTTTAAGATTAGATCAAAAGGATAAACATACCATTCGAAGAACATGTATATCCACACTATAAAGAGTTAGACGAGATGCACACATATGATCCAGATATAAAATAAAAATATTCTTTAGTCATATGACCTTGAAAATATACCCAATAATTTAACTTTTGATCTTAAAACAAATAAAAATCAAGGGTCTAATCCATATAAAAACACACATAAAAGTGAAACTATATGTGTCACATCATGAGAATAGAATTGTATCTTAGAATCTATGTGTGGGTGTGTATGTTATAGTGGAATATTTTGAATGATAATGAAAAATTTTGAGGCATAATTTAATATCATTTTTATTTTATTCCATGGAACTTCCATTGGTTTTTATATAAATTCTTTTAACAAAATTATTAAAAAAAAATTATAATTGTAATAATTGGTTCTTAACCATGTATGTTGAATTGGGATGTCTTTAGTGAAATACATCAATGTTTATATCAATCCCCTATTTATGAAATTTTTAGAGTATTATGATCTCATATACAAAGATACAGGTAATGGAAGTGAAACTAAATTTATATTGTTATTAATATCGATACTATGGGAATATTAGGAAGAATAAAATATTATATCTTAGTTAGATGTTTTTTAGAACATGTATCTTAAGGGTTATGACTCAAGTTTTCTGTCAGAATTGTCTTTGATATTACAATTTATATTATCACTCTAATATTATAGTAATTTTATTTATTTTTACTCTGGATACATTAAATATTTACTAAAACATTATATTATAGGATTACATGCTTATTTTTTAATTTTAAATGTCTATTTTACCTTTTAGGAAAAATAACCATCCAATAGTCTTTAAATCCCTTGCTAATAATTTCAATCATTTGGGAATGGCAAGGATGTCAAAAAAGAGCAGAAAACCTCCAATTGTTTTCAATCCAATTATGTGGGAAAATATTTTTTATTAATTATAAAGGATATGAGTCCTGACAATGGTGAATGAACAAGATCTATCGAATCTAATCATTCATGGAAAATACATCGTTTAATATTTAAATAATTAATTTTCACAAAAAAAAAAGAATAAACTAGTCAAAAAAATTAATGAATAAATTAAATAAAAATATACGTTTATAATTTTAATCAAATATATGTAAATAAAAACTATAAACATATTATATTTTGGGATGGAATTTCATTAACCAAATTAGAATATAAGGTAAGACTTTATGTATCAATCCCATTTTTAATATAGAATTTTTACGATAGAATCAACATTGGAAAATTTATATACCCTTTATATATATATAAATCATTTTATTTCATCACCGATGTATATTTTTGAGGTATTAAGTTATTCCTTTTATTTTCATCTATTTGGTAATCTAATCTACTGAAATATTTCCTATAAAAAATGAAGACCCTGTATGTCCACTTTTTTTGGGAATTTTTTCTTATATATCCATATTACTTATTTCACATATATAGTATTAATTTTTTTACCAAAATTATTTACCAAGGTAAATTTCTCTAAAATCACAAGTACTTTTGTAATTTTTATAATAAATCTTGATAATTTTTTCCAAATAACTCATTTAGAAATTTTTGTAATGAATCAATTTTTATTGTATTTTCATTGGGTATATTTTCCAAAAATCATAAAAATAACACATTATCTATATTCCTCTACATGTTTTTTTATTTTTCAATGTTGTTTTTATTCCATTTTTTCTAATGTTTAAATTTTTTACAAAAGAAGATATTATTCGCAGAATGGGTTTTTATATAGATTTTATTTCCCATACATATATTTTTATATTACACTCCAATTTTTTTCATTAGAATTATTTGTTTTTTATAATCATTTATAATATATTATTTTATAATTAATTTTAAAATTTCGTATGGAAACATTAAGAAATGAGTTAGGGATGTGATTTATAACATTGTATTGACAATTTTGTTAAATTTTTTTATAAATTTTTTCTACAACTTTTTATATCAATTTTTATCTATAATTTTTAAAAGGAAATTATATTTTATAAATATTAATTTTTAGATTATTTTGTGGCATCCATTCATCCATTACTGATTTTTTGTTCATTACCACATTTTTATGACAATAATATTTCCCCTTATAAGTCACATCATTGAACTGATTTTCTCTGTTACTCTTCAAAATTCATTGAAAATACTATTATCCTTCATGTTATTATTATTATATACCATGAATACATGAATTATTTCAATTTTGACTAAAATATATAACCATAATTATGGATGGTTTTATTTGAAGATAGATCATTTAAAATTGTATTCCACTAACATTAGAAAAAATGTTGTCTGGTATAGTCAATTAAGTGTATTTAATTATTTATTTATTGTTAAGGAAGATTTTTAATTAATTTTATTATAATTTAAATAATTTAATATGGGATACTTCATGTATATGTGATGGGTGATGCTTTTTTATATAGATTCTATGAGTCATTAATTCTTATAAGAAAAATAAAAAATGGGTTTTGATGGGTATATAAAAACATTTATATTTTTGATTTCATAGTTCAAAGACCATTCCTATATGTAATACTTATTGGTATAGAATACATAATAATATATAATATATATTGGTTGAGTGTCCTTGTTTTTATTATTTATATGTCAAAAATTATACATTCTATTATTAGGAAATGATTTATTTTTTCGATTTTATAAAATTCATTATTATCCATGTATATATTTCATGATAATAATGTTATTTATGTGGTAAATCTATTCATTATTCCGTAATACATATTCAATAGAATTATTTTTTCATGAGATATTACGTTGTAAAATTTCCCTTACTGAGCTTATGAGCTCACCCTTTATTATAAATTCCATTCTACTGGGTTCCATGAATGGATGTTTTTATAATGTCTCATATGCATTAAAGGAAATAATAATGTCTCTATAAAGTTCAAAATAATTTATTTATATTTTAAATATATTTTTTGAATCAATTATGTTTTTTATATATCAATACATATAAAATATTTGACCCTTAATGGTGAAATCTATTGTATATTGTACCAATGTAATTGTGAATTCACCGTCTCTAATTTACTAGAGTCTCTTTAGTTAGAATAATAGTAAAGGATTTGATAATATAATATCATGGATTTATAATAATAAAATTTTAATGATAATAATATTGTATTTTAGTCATGTTTAAGAGGTTTATAATGAGTTTTACAATTAAAATATGTGTTGACAAATTTTTCCACTATTGGGTATGCTTTTGTAGACTATGTATTACTGATTCATAGACTGGATTTCTCATTATAACAGAACAATAAAAAATTAGTGACCAGTCATCATAGAGGTATTTTTAACATATTTTTATTCAAACCACTATTCTATGTAAAGATGAATGATTTGGGGATATGTGTATTTATAAGTGATAGAGATCATTTTTATTAAGAAATAGTTTATTATTTTATTATTTTAGTTCAATACTATGAATAGTAATGAATCTTGTCACCAACATTTGTTTTTTATTATAAATTAATTATTGTTTTGATAGATATATTAAAACAATTATATACGGTAAATAATAAAAAAAATATTAGATTATAATTTAATGTAATCTAGGGTTTAAAATTTTAAATATAGATTTTAAATTTTTTATTTTTTTTATAAATTGATTTATATTAATCACTAAATCCATTTTCATATTTCAATTGTTTTGAAATTAATATGTCATTTGGAAATCATTACTAATTCAATAATTTTATGGTTTACATACAAATAATGTTTTACTATTCATTTGAAATCATTTTTCAAGAAAAATAGGAAAAAATATATCCTAATATAAATTTTATATGGTGCTTTAAAAAATTGAAATCCATTTTATGAAATTATTTTCATAATATTAGCAATTATTATATTCATATTTTTTTATTAATTAATGTTTTACAAAATTCAAAAAATTCTTAATTAAAAATTATCATGTATATGAATATAGAGTTATATAATTTGATAAATAATTTTATTTTATTATAATACTTATTTTTAACTATTGTATTTATTTTAAATAATTTTTACTAGATATTTTACCCTATTCCATGATAAATTACTATAAAAAATTGTTAGTACATCCTATAAATTTTTCTGATATTTACTATTCATCATTAACAGTTATTAATCTCATAGTTATATGTGCTTCATATTTAAAATAATGATTATATTTAAAAAATATATATTTATATTAATATTCTTTTTTGAGATGTGACAATTCTAAGAGGTTGGGACACATAAAAAATTAAAATTAATTTACTTTTATTTACATGTTTTTGTTATCACATTGTGAAAATTTCAATTCTATATTGTGTATTTATTAATTAAATGTAATGATCTATACTCAATAAATAAAAATATCATTTTTAATTCAGGGTTCATATGTTTTATTTTATATCTTCATATTAGATTTAATAAATTAATATACATATAATTAATTATCATATAAAAAAATTCAGAGTTGTTAATTCTTACAACGTTTATTAATTTCATTCTAAAAATATAAATTCATACTCTAAATAGAGAATAGATTATGATAATTATATTTCATTCCATACATATGATCCCATAATTCCTATCTAAACATTGGGTTACTCTAATGTATATAAGGTATGTCTGTTTTCATATTGTGTAGAAAATTATCACTATGAACCATATTTCATCCCAAGATACGCCTCTTCAGTGAAATAAATATCCAAATAAACCTCTTATGGCTTATATACATTTGATTCAAATATTAGAAAGTTCCTCAACACGTCTTGATCTTGAGATAGATTTAGTGATATGAAAGTGATATAATGTTTTTATGAATTCAAAAAGTGAAAAATGTGTTTGGGGAACAATTTTCCTCTATTATAAGCACTCGTAGACATCTCCCATGGATATATATTAAGGAAACAGTTTTCTCTAGCCATAATCTCAATGTATAATTATTTATTATCAATAGAATACTGTTATATTAACCATGATTATTTTATGAGTTTTTAGATTATTTGGATGTTCTTTTCCTTTCCCCATACTTTTTTTACTCCCAATATGTTACACTCTCAGATATAATCCTACAATTTTAGAGTTATACACATCTTCTCATAGAGGTTCTTATAAGAATTCATTTATCAATTTATGGGAATTTATTGTTATACCATAATTAAAATAGTTTATAACATCAATCCCAACAATTTATTATATTTATATATTAGGAATTGATAACTTATTTTAAATATTGAATGGTCAATTAAAATTTATAATCTCTTTGTGGGTGATATATCCTATTCGAGTTCAAAATTTTTATTTAGGGCATGTTGAATACTCCTGAACAACATTTAGGTGAACCTCTCATCTCAATCAAGTACAGTTGATGGTGTTGTTCCACGAATTATTACCAATTTTGTAATTTATATCCATTTACATTGATCAAGGGATAATTATTATAAAATATAATTTAATTAATCCATTATTATAAGAGTATTCACTAAAACATATATTGATTTTTCCATTTTAATGTCATCATAATATTCATGAAAAAAATTAATGGTGATTTTCTAAAACATCAATGTTTTTTGTTGTACAGGTTTCATAATCCGCATGAACACTTTCATTATTACATAAGATTTTATAATATCACAAATATAATATATTCAATATATCCCACTTTATATTTCCCACAAAATACTCTTTTTGACCTCTATATATATCATTGTTCTCCATGGGGGGATAGAGAATGTAAATACTGAGAATAATATAATATATCCTTCTATATATCAGGCTCATATAATACATAGAGTCAATTTTTTAATATCATTAAAATATATTTAAATGTATATTACTATAATAATGTTTACTTACTCATTTATTTCAAAATTTATTTATATCTCTACAACAACCCGTTATGACTCTTGTTTTGATCCTTTTAATTTCTAAGAATATTGATTCATTTTCAATTCAGAACATGGAAGAGGTAGAATGATATTTTTAAGTAATATCATATAAATTATATCTTCCATTAAATAACAGTAATTTTTTAAGAACCTAGATTCTTTTAAAAACACTAACCAATTTATTTGGATCATGTTATTCTTTTTTTTGGGAATATTTAATTTTTTAATATTATGATTATTGTAAATATCACTATTTCTCTATAGAAATAAATCGTCCAAATAAATACTTTAATGAATAATATAGCTATCCCCATATAATTTATTGATTAATTTTCCCATGTAACTTAACTATTAAAAAGAATATAATATTAAATAATAATTTATCATGATAACACAAAAAAATCAATTCTTATATGTAACGTTGTATAAAATCTATTTGTCATAATGAGAGGGTAGTGTGAGTAACGCTTTAGTGAATACACTCCTTTATAACTCCTTAAATCACTAATCACACATATCCATTTTGAATAATATTACTCCATTCTATGTTATATTTGATTTTGTGTGTGTCACCCCAAAAATTATACATATTTCTTTTTAAATAAGCATGATGAATTCAATATCTTTCCATAAAAGGAACCATGAGTCTACGTAAACAATGATATAGAAATCCCGCAGAACCTAGTTGTTAAATTAGATTGTATGAAGTTGTGATATTTTAATAAGGAATAAAATATTAATATTTTTAAAAAAAGAAAATTAATTTATTAATTAAGAATGTATAAACATTCAATTTTTTTAATATCATTTTATGGTTTGAAAATATGATTTCATGAAAAATATTTTTTATAAATTTTATGAACACCAACTTTTTAATTAGTTTCTATATTTTTTATTAATTTTATTATTGGTAAGTAATATCATTATTTAAATTAAAATTTCAATTTTATTTTATGGTGAATATTTAAAATTATACTAAAATAGTTTATTTTTCATTAAATAGTGAAAACATTTTGATTTTTGTAAATGGTATATGTACTATTCAAGTAACTATTCCATTATAATTTAAATTTTATCTTAACATTTCATATAATTATTTTTATTGAATATAATTTAATTATTTACATAATAATCATCATTATATAATAAATTTGAATAAGTAATTTTTGGGATTAATAATATATTTCCGTAAAAGTATTTGATGCATTAAATTTTATACTCTCTTAATAAATAAAATTATTAACTATAATTTCGTGTTATTAATGAAAATAATTTTATATATTTCCAATATTATATTTTAACAGTCACATTATGCTTTTAAAATCAATGTATAGGATGTAAATTATGTTTTCTGCCTATAAATACATCATTCTTAAATGGTGTTTCCTCGATGTATTAATGATTATAAAGAATTATAATATTATAGTTATTAAAATTTAATCATAAAAATGGTATTATATATTTATAGTCATAAAAATTAATATAATTTAATATTTTCAACTTAATATTTTTTACAGTTAATTGTAAAAATATTAAATTAATTATTCTTTAATTAATTTTAAAACGAGTTTATCAGGGGGTGAAACTATCATATAATGGTATAATTTCCACAAAAACCTCTAAAAGTTTAATTTTATGAATATATTTTAACCTTATAATATCATTTCTTCTTATTCTTATCCATATGTGAACACTCTTTCCTTAAGGAAACCTTATATCATTAATATATTATTATGAAGTTCTCTGTGTGTCCCACCCCACACTTATAATAGAGAGCCTCTTCTTATACCTTATTCATAAAAAATAATAATTATATATCTTCCATCAATAGGTATATTCCTTAATATAATGAATCCCTACTCACTAGATATTTTTATATTCTCTATAAGATAATTCTTTAAGTATTAATGCTAAATCTAATGGAGGTGTCTATGTGATATGGTATAAATCATAACTAGTAATATTCAATTTTATTACTTCATATACTTCCTCTAAACATATTTCAACAATTTAAAAAATAAAACCAAATTATCATTAATAAACATAATTCTTATTATGATGATGTAACAAAAAATTTCTGTTAATTTTCCTTCAAATTGGAGATGAAAGTATTAGTCATGTGTACTTACAGACAACCATCCCTACATTGTGATATGATTAGTCTTCTTCACCATATTACATAGATGTTAATTATATAATATATAGTTTATCTTTATTATAATAGTTCAATATATATTTATTATTCTTTAATTTTATTTCATTCGATCAATCAAAATGGAAACATTACTCCAACGTATCTAGGGACTAATGTTTATATATAGTAATGTAATTAAATTTTCATAAAAACATTATATGAAGAGTTATATATATATATATATATATTTAAATTAATATTTAATATTTATATATTGATTTTAATTATTTTAATTAGAAACCATTATATATGTGAAAAAATAATAATTTCTAACCTAAAACATAAATGAAAAAAGAATAATATAACACACAATATGATAATGATAATGAATTATTGTAAATGAAATAATGAGAAGATGATATGTGTAAAAATTTATTTTTATTAAATACATAATTATGGTATTTTATGGATTCAATGGTATTAAAATTATTTTACATGAGGTTATTTAGCATATAAATCAATACAATCTTGAGGTAAAGCGTTTTTCTTACAATATATTATTTTTAACTGGAATCATTATGAATAAATTTATGAGGATTAAATTATATGATCAATATTAACATAATATTATTTATTTTATTATCCATTATTTATTTATGGATATTATATTTTTATTAATAATTTATTCAAATTAATCACTCCAGAGTCCAAAATAATTATTAATAGAAATCATCTTTATTTTTTTCATCAGTTGGGAATCTTTTCTTCTATGTTAATACAGTTCTCAAAACAATTTCGAGAATATTTTAACTATAATATAAATATTATCTAACATCATATTTAGATATATGTTACCATCCTCAACAATGTTTTAATGGATTATTTTTATCATTTTAAAAACATGGTGCATTGAACTTTTTACCGAAAACGTAAAATTAATTTATATTCAAATATAATCCAAAAAATGAATTTTACGATCATAATAAATAATAAATTCATTTAATATTATATATTATGTTTCCTTGGTTGTATTTAAATAAAAGTTATTCATCATTATTTTATAAATGTTTATATTTTAAATTATATATGTTAAATCTAAAAGGGTATTTTCCTTAAAAATGTTCTACTGATTTTATAATGGTATATTCATATATTGTAAAATCATTTGATGTTTATTGGGATTTAAAAGGTATACGATCCATTATTACATTATTTATTAATTCCCTCAATTTATCATGAATATTATTAAAAAAATATTATAAAACTTTTATTCATTTCATTGGATACGATATGATGATATGATTAATATTTTCTAATCATGTATCAACCATATGTATATTTTTTATCTTGTGATGGGTGGGTTTAAAATTGTATAGCTCTAAAATTACATAGTTAAATAATCATCTCTCATGAGATAACATTGAATTTAGTGGGTAGTGTATTTATTTAAATACGATGTTGTTTTTAAATAGATAATATATGGAGTAGACATTGACAATGGAAATGTTGGAAAAATTATAAACCCAATACACAATGATAGTCATGGCATTGGGCATCGACCAAAGAATTTTTTATTCATTTAATTTTTTCAATAAAATATTCCATATTATAATTTTTTATTATATTGGATCAGGATTTTTCATTGGTTATTCCACAAAATAATGTATTATGTATTCTTTATACAAAACATTATGGAATGTATAATTATTAGTGATCATGGAATTTTTTGGGTTATTATTATTGGTCATGATCATGATATTATAAAAATATTATTATATATAATCAATCATATTTATTGATTGAAATATATTATTTTTTATCATACTGAGAATATAAACTGAAAATATTTACCTTTCCCATAACTAAGTAACGAATAAGGATTCTATGTCTGATATTTATTGAATGAGTTCGAATTGTAATTAATTTAATGTGAAATAGTACAGATTTTTGGTATAAAATATTTTTACAAATCCATTTTTAAAAAGATACTAAACGTTATGTTTACAGAAAGTATATTATTGATATGTAATTAATATTAATCTAATGAGATGTAGTATCCGTGTATGTAATTTATAGCTCCTGATAGTTGGGATCAGAGTATTGTTATGTTATTTTTGGAAACACAGATTAGAAAATTTTACTTAAATCAATAGGATTATCGAATGTATAGAAGAATATCCTATGTTATAATGAACAATGGATTTTGGTTTACCAAAGAGAATACATACATGTACAGATAAAAGATGTGGATGTGGTTTTGATAAAAAATCCTCTACAGGTATTAACCCTGAAGGGGGATATCAAGTATATGGTGTTATAAACGATTTAAATAGATAATAATTATGGATGAAATAAGCTAAACATAATGTTTCATCAATTGTAAATATAGTGTTAGTATTAGACATCATATAAATGAATTTCTACATTATATGATAAAACAATTTAATTAATGATGCATGATGATCATCGTAAATAGTTTTATTTTATATAAGGATTGAATATATAATTACAAGAAATGGTGTATAAAGGTATTAAAAATTATTGAATCACCCTATTTGATATTATAAATAAAAAATCTTTTATATCAAGAGAAGTCCCAATGAAAATTAATCCATATCCTCAATTATTAAATTCATAATTTTTAGTCAAAGATAATTACAGTATGATGATCATGTCCCAGGTCTAGGATGCATGTATTCATTTTGATTATGTGAATTTACTCCATTAAAATATTATTTTCCATCTTATTGTTGATTTTGATGTAATTTTTGGCATTTATTGGATTTATTGAAAAAAAAATCACATATCAATTTTTGAGAAAGGGACGTCTCATTTGATATTCCTTACCAAAATATGAATTTATTTTGGTGTGATGATAAGTATGAGTTTCCAATGTAATTTCAACTCATTATGTGGGACATGATTCAAATTCAAACTAGTTAGTTATCGTAGACGGTTGGGGAGAAAATCAATATAGATGTGATTCTAATTATAAAATATTTTTTTCTCTTTATTTTTGATGATTTTCTTAGTCGTATTTTGCTTCATGAATTTCATTTTATTAGTAATTCTCATTGTAATTTTACACATATTTCGATAATGATATATAGAATGGACCCAAATGAGTGGTAGAAGATAAAAAAGAAACTTTCTTTGAATTATGATAATTTATTGATTCATCCAATTGAATCACCATGGGCTCCACAAATTCTTCTTTTCAATAAAAAATATGGATCAATGTGATTCTACATTTAATATCAAAAATAATAATAAAATCATGATCAATAATAATTTCCCTCTTCCCTATAATGACGATTTGTTTGATCCGTTATGAAAAAGATCGTTATCATATCCATGATTGAAATTCAACATATATACTATACATTGAGATTCACAAGTGAATGCATTATAATGATTTCTTTTCATTCATAATATAGATATTATGAGTTTATAATAATTATATTTGGCCATATAGATTCACCCAGTATCATCATGGATTTATTGAATACATTTTTTAGAGATTGACATGAAAAATTTATGGAAGTTAATATATAATATATTCTTATATATTATATGAGTATGGAAGATGATGGAGAAAAATTGTGGATTGTAATAATGATTCTACCAAATTATTTTTTACAATGAATAATTCACCTTATTGGATATTAATCTATTAAATTGTATATTTTGGGTTATATAATATCATGTTAGAGTATATTAGTGGTACCATCAATGAAGATGTTATCATACATTGGACCACCCTAACCACAATGACTTTGATATAGTTATTTAAAGGAGTGGATGGATATTATTGTTATATTATGAATTATTTCATTCATCTTTGTGATCATTTCACATTTTTTTCATGGAAGGATGTTATGTGGAATTAGATAGATTAATGTGAACAAAATATAAAATAACAAAAGATAAGGTTGATCTTTTTTCATGTTCTTACATTACCCTAAAGTGAGGAGTTATTTATGATTTAAAGTGATGTATCAATG
Organism: Viscum album; assembly: GCA_963277665.1. NCBI lineage: Eukaryota > Viridiplantae > Streptophyta > Magnoliopsida > Santalales > Viscaceae > Viscum > Viscum album. Next base: position 548,353,133 of record OY728157.1, read on the forward strand.
AATTTATTTTGGCTTATTCCTAAAAATATTGATATAGTGATAATTTTTTCCTCACACCAATTTATGTTGCATGAGAAAATTACATGAATCGGGATTTGGAGTAAGTAGAGATAATATTATAACTAATGTAATATAAGAAATATAATTATTTTTAATTTTGTGAAATACATAATTATCAAATATGATTATGATTTCTATCAATCCAGAAATAGATTAATATGATCCTGAGAAGATGGTTTGAGTTTAGGAAATATTATAAACACTCAAAATATTTTAACAGTAGGAAATAGAACACGGTGGTTAATGGTTTGATTTGAAAAGATCATAATACTATATGTATTATGTTTATAAAAGAACATACAATACATATGAATTATGAAATCATTTTAAAATGTAATAATGAAGGAATGATAGAAATATTAAATTTCACAATTGAGTGTTGAACCATATATCCATGTAATGATTAAAGAGGGAATGGTAGAGTATTTTGGGTTAGAATTGATTAAGAGAAATTTTCCATAGTTGAGTATTTATTAAGATGGACTGATAATGTTCAAGAACCTACATTGTGTCCCATAAATACTAGTAATGAATAGTGTTATTGGGATATTCTCATAGATCATCATTTTCTTTTCAACCTGGAAGTGTTGTGATTTATATAAATATAAAAGAATTTTTTTGGTGGGGGGGATAACATGAAGAGATATATATCATAATAAGTATCATATATATTATTATGATAGATATTTAAGGATAATATATATATATATATATATCATTGTATGTGGAAACAACTACCCATATAAGAATAAAATTAAAATATTTATACACATATTAACTAGACTCCATGAAATGTCTAAATTCCATAATGTTATTTGGGGTTTATAATGGATCCTTATGAGGACATAAAAAATCATTTATATATGACATTCTTGATCACATTATCATTTTTCATGATATAAATTATGATATTGTTATTATTTTAAATCGTAACACATTAAATTTTATATAATTATGATTAAATGGTTACATTATGTGATTCAAATGTCTTAACAAATCTCAAGATATAGTGTTTTTTTGTAGTACATTGTATCATACTCAGATTTATTTTTGGACTATTAGAACCATAAAATCCTTATATTATATTTTGGGATTTTTAATATAGATTTCAATGGTAGTTAGAATCAAATTGTTCCTCTAGTAATGTTTTCTTATAATAATTTCACGATGTCAAGATTTGACATGGATACTTATAAGTCCCACTATAGAAAGAGATATAGGAATATGACATAGTAAGAAAATGTTATTGAAAAAACGTTTTTGGAATCTAACAATTCTATGTATTTCACAATGAAGGTCAAAATCATTAAATATGTCATTAAGGAATCTCATAAATGATATAATATTTATAATGAAAATCATGCGTTTTCCTGAATTCATTGTTCGTGGGATTGTTTACTTTCAAATTTCACAATTGATTAATGTTTTGTTATTAATAAATATGGAAAATATAATCCCAGGGTATTTTGGCCCCTTCATGATTCTTTATCGATTAGGGACATTAAATTATGATTTAATTCTTCCACCATACCTCAAACAATTTTACATTCTGTTCCTTGTATATCATTTGAGGAAGCATATATCATATTCATCACATGTACAATAGTTAGAGATCATACCACTGTATAATGATATTTACAATAATGATAATATAATATAAATCTTATATCAAAGAGATAAATATATATTAAATACTACTACTGACCTTGTTAATTATATAGGGAGGAATAAAGAATTTAATGAATTTACATGGGAGCTTGGATATGTGATAATGGAGAGATATCCTCATTTTTTATTTCAAAGTTAAAATTTTTTCTATGGGAAATTCATTTTAAAGTGGTACAATATAAATTCCCAAGAATATATATATATATATATATATATATCATTTTATATAAATCTAATCTATCTGAATTCGTTCATTAAATGAATCTTAGAGTCTAAATGAATCAATACACAATAATTTGTTACATCATATCAATTTAATTGGATTATATTAATTGTAAAAATAAAATTATGGGACAAAATATGAAAAATTGGTTTAAATATCCCAAATATTATAATTAAATATTAATGTTACAAAAAATTCAGTAATGTCATTTTATAAATTTAAAATATGTTTTCATGAAAAATGATTTTTATTATCTTTTGCATGAATGATAATTATAATGAATTTATTACATATTTATAAATATTATTTTAGGATTTCTATATCATTTTTAGAATAACCGTTTAAGTGCATTATTAAAAACTGCAAAAAATTATTTTTCTTGTAATATTGAATGAATACTGATTTTATATAAATTTTAATTTATATTCAATTTAATTTAAAATAACATCTAAAATTAATCATATAGTTAATTAAAAATCATTTAACCTTAATTAAAAACCTTAATTATATAAAAACATTATTATACAATATTTTGGTATAAGTTAATTTTGTTCCATAAAAACACATATCACATTATATTGTTTTTATGAATGTAATGTTTTTTTATCACAATAAATTAAATTAAAAATTATATATATATATATATATATCTTTAACTAAATTTATATATTATGTATTCAATCATATATTTTATCATTACTTTTATTGTTTTGATAATAAATGGAATGGAGGTATCTTTTATTTTATGAACAAAATTGTGTTTCTTAAAAATGGGAATTAAGAGAGGATTTTGCCCTTATGTAAAATTCATAACAGCCACATAATAAAATTTAATCTAATAAAATGGCTTAAATTTTAGGAAACATATTAATGAATGTTATTAATATGGTTAAAATATGTTTTGTTCAAAATGAATTGTAAAAATAATATTTTTTTCTACATTTATGTTTAAAACAACATTATTTGGGTTGTTAAATCAAAAGATATGGATAATATTACCAAAAACAAATTTTACTTCTTATATTATATTTATTTTCACATTATATTTTCATACCTTGGAATACTTTTCCATTTGGATCTAGCTTTCCTTGGAAATTACCATATATCATTTAAAGTATTCACAAACTTCCATGTGTGTCTCTCACCACAAATATGTTTGGTATCCTCTTCTCCCACAGTAGTGACCCTTAATGAGCCTCCAAGATAAGAATATAAAAACTCAAATTCCATTATATATTCATTCACAATAAACTAGAGATTATTTTCACCAAATATGTATAATACTTCAAGGCATAAATTGAAGGCCAAATGAGGTATCTCGATGAGTTGTTATAGGTCATAACCGAGCAATTTAAATTTTATTTCATCATATATTTCATATAAACTTGTTTTATATATAATATAATGATTAATATATTATAATAAATAAAAATATATTTCAATATGATGATTTCAAATACATTTAACACATATTCTCAATAAAATGGGACATGAATATATCACTCATCTATATATTTAGACTACATCCTCTTTATAGTGTCAAAAATCAATATCCATAACCATTTTTTATTTTTATTATATTAAATTTAATATTTCATATATATATATATATGATTATAATGATATTTAATTTTTATATAATGATTACTTATTATTTACCTTTCTATAATTCCGTCCATCAAAATATAAAAACATCACTCATGCATTTGAATATACTATCCTCAAAACATAGTGATGTAATTAACATTTCTAGAACACATTATATAAATTTTTATAAATACTAATATAATTAATCTATATTATATTTATAAAGAGATAACAATAATTTAGATGAATGATCATTGAGAATAGTGGAATTAACGAAACCGCTGAACAAATGCTTAAAAAAAAATTAGTTAATAACTAGATTGATAACGGAAATTAATGATAACTAAGGAAAAAGTGATAATATGTTATAAGTAATACATCTTTTATATTAAACAAATTCAGTTTATTATTTCATTGAATTACGGGAAATTAAAATTTATTATGTCGTTGGTTATATTATGTATTGACCACAATGTACTTGAAGATTTAGTTTTATGATATAATTTATTTTTTATGAGGATTTATTTTTCATAAATTTATGATGATTAAATTATATGATATTCTCTCAAAAATAATACTTCATTTCATATAAAATGGTTATTTATTTATATAAAATTATATCCCTTAAATTTATTCTCATCATGTACTCATGATACTATAATTTTTTTACATATAACCGACCATGTTTTTATTCAATAGAGAATCATATCTTATATGTCCATATGTTCAAAAAAAAATATTTCAATAATGTTCTTAGTATTATCCAATGATTATTTGATTTTATTTTTATGTATATTTTATTTTATTTATACATTATTAGATGGATTAAACTTATATTTTTTTAAAAGTTTTAATTTTGAGTTTTAGCTGTTGATGTCAAAGGATTTTCTGAATTGAAGTACCCACATGAAAAATATTATTTACTATAATGAATTATCTATTAATTAATGATTACTTATTATGTTTCCATGGTTATTTTAAATTGAAATGGTTCTATAATATTCGAAGAAATTCTATATTTTAAAAAATAATTTTCAAAATGTGAAGGATATTTCCCAAAAGAAATGTTCTAGTGATATTTTGAATATATTTTTATCTTTTAAAACACCCTTAAATAGTTATTATGAAATATCAGTGGTATGATTCAATGTTAAATTATTTATTTAGTCCATGTTGTTTAATGATTATGATGATAAATTTTTTTATGAAACTCATAACCTTTCCTCCTGATATGATATAATTATATTAGAAGATTTTTGATATTTTGAAACACTTATATATACGTATATTATTTCCAAAATGTGATATTTGGTCAAAAAAATTTATAGCTCTCAAATGGATTAGATAATGAAATATTTAAACTGAGGTAATAAGTAACACAATGGGGAGCGAGACCTTGTCAATAAGGTATATTGTCTAGTAATACATTATTTTGAGTGTCCCTTAAATTTGGAAATGTTGAAATATTTAGTAAAACTCATAAACTATGATAGTCTTAGCAGTGTTCTATGAAAAATGAAATTAAATTTTATGAAAATTTAAAATATAGAAATAAATTATTTATTATAATGTTATACTGTTCAATATAATGATTTTTTTCATTTTTTCCTTACACATGTGTCCTTTTTATTTATTTTTATGAATAAATACACTACATTTTAGGATTTAAAATCATTGACTTAAAAGGTTTGATTTTTAAAATTCATGATTATTTTATTATACCCTTATTACTCTCTTATTAAAAATCTTGATCACTGATTGATATGTGTAATTTTAATCATTAATGATAATAAAAGAAAACACTTTTATATGTATCCCTTCCATTGGAATGAATAAATATTTTCACAAATATATATATTAGAAGGGTGAAACTTGTGATGATGAATGTGGGAAATGATGTAGGTATATCTATACCAAATTTTTATTTATTCAATATTCAAATGAAACTAAAAATTACAATTTTGGAATTGGATATTATAATATTTAATAAATATTTTTCTAATGAAATGATGTATTTATGTATGTAATGTGCAAGATATTTTAGTTAATTTTACAATCATGATAGGTTTATAACAATATTTTGAGAGTTTTTTAATTAAATCATTAATTCTTTTAATGATTGTTTTAGATATTGTTATAGGAAATTTCTCAATATCAATATTATATGACGGGACTATAAGTATCACCATTCATTTAATAACATACGAAATAAATGATTGAATCTCCAATTAAAATAATAGTTACATTAAATTTTATAAAATACCACTCTTTTCAAAGTATTTAACACTGTATTGAAATTACTTACATGATCATTCATTATTTTGAACTATTTGAGAGTACCATCTTTAATGATCTCCCAAAAACATGTCGAAGTAGTTTTTGTAAACTATTTTCTTCTAGTACATGATTCTTACATGGGGAATATTGAGTCTGAATTTAATCAATGTGAACTCATATTGTCCATGATTGTTGAATGATGTAGTATATAGAATATATACCTTCAATTTACGTTAATGTTATCCCAATAGAAGATCCACAACGGATTAGAAATTATCCCCATATAGTTGATTGATGATTTAACTAATTTTTGGTACCCGATACGTGTTCATTATTGTGATCATTTCAATCTCATCATATTCAAGGCATAACTACAATTTAGTATCCTTATTCTGGAAAAACAGAACTAGGTCACCCCATGGTGAATCAAAAAGGCGTATAAAACCCTAGATTATTTTATTTGATAGTTCATTTATAAGATATGATTTTTTTGGTTGGGTACATTCTATATATAATTTTTAATTTGGGAATAACTATAATTATATATTCTAAATAGAACAAAATATTTTGATCAAGAGAGAGACCAAGAAACAAATCATGGAACATGTCAACATATTCCATAAAAATATAAATTTCATAATGGATTATCCATTACATGAGCTATTTGATATAAATATTCATTCTTATATTGATATATTATAAATTCCAAAAAAATTTGATTCATGATGATATTTTACATTATTATTAAACTTTTATAGAATCATATGATCATTGTACTATGTAGAAGATGATTTCCTCTTCTTGGTTTTTGATTATTTCTATATATATATATTTTCAATCCAGTCCATGTATGGAATCAAATTCATAAAAATGAAGAATAATTATTTTTCCTACAATATTATTTCTATTAATGTTTTTTATGAGTAATATACTTGGGATGAAATTATTTCACCACATGGTGTTTTCACTTATAAAGATACCTCCATGTTGTCTGAATGAGTTTAATTAAAAAAACCAACATTGAAAATATAAAATGGATTCAGTGAACTATAATTAAATATGAATTCATTATTAATGAATGAAATAAATGTATACCTTTTTCTATATCATTTTCATAGCTATAAAAAGTAATATTGTTTGAATAAAGTCAAAATTTCTACCTTGGAAATAAAAATTTATGTAATTGGATTTCTTTAATGGTAATTTGATTAGTTAATTATCCAACATAGTTTCTGTGTTAATTTTAGTCGAAACAAAATGTCGTTGATGGATTATTTATCTAATAATTCTTCTATTTTACAAAATTAATTTATTTTTTAAGTTAACTAAATATTCATTATCTTAATTCATATATTTTATATTCATTAAAAATATCCCCATTCCCTTATGTTTTTTCGTGATGTTCTCCTTCCGAGGCATTTAACCTGATCACATTTTAATATTCTACTCTATATGTGGAATATCAGTTACCCCACAGAATTAAATTCCATTCATCATTCCATATAGAAATCCATATGATACTATTGATATTAAAAAACCATTTAAACAATATGTAACAAGATAGAATTATATTATAGATATCAATGTGTGAAATTTCAAAATCATTATGAATATTAAGCATAAAAACACTAAATAAATTGAATAACTTAATTTTAAACTCAATGAATAAAAAAATTATACACATTCAATCATTGTGAAGATTTAATCATAAGAAATAAATGAATCATAAAATAACTGAATCGTCCTACAGAATCCCTTTCTAGTTTTAAATGATGATTTCAAGGGTAATATTTACTTAAAAATATTTCTCATGAATTATTCACATTCCATCGATTCTGTGTTTTCCATATAATTTACATTATTTATTTGTAGGATCCACTAATTATAATCCCCCTCTCTATGATATGTGACTAATATATCATTTTATTTATTTAATTAGTAGAGAATAATAAATACCCACTCAACTAACATAATTCATTAATTTATAATTTGGTGATCATATGAATCTCTATAAGAAGAAGGTATTCACATAAATAACTCAAAAAAAACTTTTCACTCATATGATAAGGATGTATATATTTGTAGTTAATTTTTTTATTCATATATTATGTTATTTGAGAAAGTACGTTTATCCTCTTGTGTGTTGTTCAATAATAAATAATTGGTGTTCAATTTTAATTTAATTTCAAGCATTCAATTTTTATTGATTATATGTATTATATTGAATAAATTTCTATATTTACAAAGAAATAAAAGATCTTATTAGATGCCTATTTAATATAAAAAATGATAAACTATATAAAATTCAACAAGAACATTGAAAATAAAAGAATATTTTCTTGAACAAATACTAATGATAATGTAAATGAAATATGAATATAATTTGTTGGTATTATAAAAACTAAAAGATGTCCTTATAAATATATATGTCAAAAAATGAACCCAACTAAAATTATAAAAATTATAATATATTATAATAAAAACATAACATAAATAATTTCATAGGAAACCAAACATTCTTTAAATAAGTATACTATTAAATAAATAAATTTAGTAAAAAATTAATTTAAATGTCTAAACCATATCCATGGTATAAATTACATTATTCATATAAAAATAAATTTTTTATTTTATAAAAAATATATGTTATGTCTTCTTATCCCTTCAATCCCTCAAATAAAACATATTAGTGGTATCTCAATTCCTCTTACTGAATATTCCTAGGATATTTCTTCCCAAATAACAAACCACAAATCTAGACGATATGAAAGTTATTTTATTCTTATTCATGGAATAAGTAGATTATAAGGTGAACTTTAAAAGAACAATTATAATTGATATAAAAGTATTCTTAAAAACTCAAATCATATAACTACGTTTATGAAAACAATAGGAAACACCATTGAATGTAATCTTAGAAACAAAATTCAATTATTCAAAATAACCATTAAATTTTGTAATGTTCAATCCTTTTCATAATGATGATCTAAAATGTCGTCTGATTTATATGTATTGTTTTAAAAATCTATAATGTTCATATTCTTCATTTCTAATATATAAATTTAATTTCCTGTGAATGAAAATTTATTATGAAAAAAAGAACTCAAAATGATGTTTCACCTATATATAGGTTTAGTTATTAACACTATAGTTCATTTAAATCGTTTTGACATAGTCCTGTAAAGATTTTTGGATAACTATATTTTAATTGTGGTTTTATATCTTTGGTATTTCTATTACTGTTAGTTAATTCTGCACAAACATCACTAACTAATCAAATAACTCAGGTTAGATAATTTTTTCTCAATTTGAATTTTTTATTTTCAAAATATTTATAGAATGAGAGTCATTAAAAATAAAATCTCACCCATTTTCGAATTCAGATGAAATAGAATAAGATATTAATGAAGAACATAAAAAATGGTATTCATCATTTAATAATTATAATTTTTAATTTCTTCCAACAACACTTGAATCTTATTCAAGTAAAATAATTAATTAAAATCTCACTCTTTAAGTAATATTCATTAGAAAATAACAAGATAAATTAAGAAGTTGATAAAATAATGTTTTCATAAATTTAAACCCCGTAGTTATTTTAAGAAAGATTAAATGATGAGAATTATCTTAAAAAATCTACTACAATTTATAAACTAAATTTTGTTTGAGAATTTAATGATCCCACTTTTTGGTTGTTTATGATGTTTTTGTATCTCTATAAAATCATGAAAAAACCACTAAGATAGGTTTATGTAATATTTCATTATAACATAATTTCTATTTTCACAATGAATAATTATTTGATAAAATATTTCTCATAATGGGTTTTCATGTTTAAAAACAATTTCTGCACAAATTTTGTGTTTTAATAATAAATACTTATATAATAGTTGAAATACATCAACATTATCAAACCACTAATAATGATTTTATAATACGAACATAAAAATTTAATTGGATAAATCTAGTAAATTTATTATATCTCTATAGGTAACATACATCATTACATATAGACTTTATGGAATCATAAGATAGAATATTTAAGAAATAATTCATTAGAAATTCATTTGTTAGTGAATGAAAAGTAATAACAAAAGGTGAATTGGTGGGAAGAATAGTTTATATTACTTGCTATATATATATGAATATATGATATCAATCGTCTATTAATTTCTGATGTATTATATATGTGTTCCTAAATGAGATTGATAGAACTAATTAAAAAAATAACTAGTAAATATTCATTTAAGAATTTAATTCAAAATATCATTAATCGGGGATTGGATATGATACCATTTTGTGAAATCATAATGAAACCCATTATAGAAATTAATTCAACCATAACATTAAAAATAATTTATCCACGAAATTTTTTCAACGTATCATTCATTTAAAATGAGTTAATGTTAATACTCTATGATTTTATATTCAATTTGATATAGGTTAACATTAACTTTTTCAGTACTTCAATATAATTTTTTAATCTAAAATAAATATTATTCCACAAGGATAAAAATTTAAGGTAATATAAACTTCATCTAAATCTAATTATAATGAAAAAATTGTAAACATGATAATGTTTTAAAATAGATAAAGTATTTTCCATATTAAATTGACCATTTTATAATGTTAGTTGATATATGAAACAATAAGAGCATTGAATATCTCTATATTTTTTCCATTCAAATTTTGATTTATTAAATGAAAATATATTAATAATGGGATTTTTTTGTGAAAATAATAGTGTGATAATTTATTTCAGCTAGGTTATATAATTATATCTCCATTTTCTGTGTGATCTCCAATAAATTGGTTACTTACATCCATGTAAAATTATCTTGAGTGATGTATTATGTTTATTAATAAATATATAATAATATTACATAATATATGATTGTAGATAAAGAAAATCTCAAACCAAAGTCCATGTGTGTGTGTTGGATCCATAACACATGTGAAACAAAACGTTATGCAGTTGTATATTCTCCGTCGGTAGTGGAAGGTGCAACATAATGTCAATATTACCAGTGCATTATACTAAAGATTATACTAACAAATAAAATGTTATGGATGTATATTTTCTATCTATCATACATCCTTCTATGATATAAATTGTGTTCCATTAGATAAATAGATCATTTCTAGAAGAAATAGATAATCAATGTTACCAAGATCACTTACGATTAATTAAAATTACTTTAAATTCAGTTAAATGTGATTCTATAATATTTTCATGAACTATCAAACAAATAAATAAACAAAACATAATTTTTGGTTTAGTATTTTAATAAAATATTAACATCTAATAAAAATTATACAATGTTTTGGATCAACTATTTTTACAATTTTTTTAATATTGATTTTATTAGTGGTTTCTAATAGTTTAAATATATTTTATGATTTTTTATAAAAATAATGATTTTTTAAATATTTTTTATTTTTATGGTTATATAAATTATTAGGTTTACATTATTTAGAATTCTGGAAATCACTTGAAAACAATATTTTCTCTTACCATCCTTATTTCATACTCATTTTTCATATGATAAAACAACATAAAATTGAATTTTTTTGTAGAGATAAAAAATATTCAATCAATAAACATTTGACCAATGATGATTTTTTAAACATTACATTATTGAAATATTTGATTCAAAAATTAATATATATATTATTTAAAATAAAATATATAGTAATTCAATCATACTAATCTCATTGATATTTTTTATAAGGTGATTTATTAATTTTAAATACTTTCTAAAGAAATTAAATAAAATTAAATCCTATAGGTTGTTCCAAGAAATCTCATATTAAGGAAATTCATCATAGAAGTAAAATAAAATATCTATTATATTTAATGTAAATATTTATAGTGACCCATGACTATTCAAAATATTATTACATGATTTTTGAGCATAAATACCCTTCAAGTATAGCTGTAATGATAATGAAGCCTACTTCGTTAAGACAACTAGGAACATATGGTATGAAATGTTAATTTAAAAATTGGTTATTTATTTTTATGTATTCCGTTGTGAAATCTTTTATCCATTGGGGATACAAAACTACATAGGATAAATAGGGGAATAAATAAACGAAATGAGTGTATTAGAAATCCTAGTATAATAATATTCTTGATAATGAAACATAGTGTGTCAGACAATTATATAACATTATATCTTAAAATACTATAAATGTGAGAAATCACATGAAATCTTGAGATAAAGATCATCTAATCAAAATATCATATTATACAAGGAAATTTGAAATCAATCAATAAACGTCGCAAAAAAATGAGTCAAAGCTAATTGCCTCAAGAATATCATTATCTAGAAAAAGTCTCATTACAGAATTGGTTTAAAACCTAATCCCATATATTTTTTCTCATGAGACTATAAAATTATCCAATGAATTAAATATCCATCTGGGAAACAAATTTCATATATTTTTCATGATTATTTTCTACATTAATGAAATCAATAATAATTCAAAACATCAGAATTACCCATTGAAAAATTGGTCCAATAGTATTTCCCAAAATAATTATCAAAATAAGTCTCACAATGTAGGATTTTTAGAAATGATCATATCTTATGTATTAACCCATAAATTGATAGTATAATAATAAATATGTATAATTGATAGTAAATTAAAAAAATAGAATAAATCCATAAAAAAAATATAGTTTCGCAATTGATGAAAATGTGTTAAAATACTATATAAAATACATCATTAGGAAAAAGTGCCCTTTTATTTTTAAAATAATTATTTCATGATATAAAAACTTCAAAAATATTATATGAAAATATTCCTTAAATATATCAATGGAAACATATAATTAAATATAAATAAATTTTAGTGGTCATGGTAGAAGGTAATTATATACATGTCGTATATGTTAAAAAAATTACATTCAAACATTTGTTAGAAGTATAAAAAGTCCCTAAATTAGAAAATTATTGGAATATTCCTTTAAAACCATTATAAAAAATAAATAGATAAGAAAAAATCCTTTAATAATTAAATATTTTAATTTTAAAAAATAATTTTGTATAAATTTTTTGAAATAATGAATATGGACCAAAAATATTTAAGACCAAAGAGGAAAATAATGTAAACTAATCCAAAAACAATTCTCAATAATATTATGTACCAATGATAGATAAAAAATAATTATTACATTATGAGTTCATTAATAAGAATAGTATAATAAAACAGAACACTTTTTTATTTTCCAATGAACAAATAATTTCATACAATGTTAATTCACGTCAAAATAATCCTAATTAAAATGAGATTGAATCATAATACTTTATTATTATGGTTTCTTTTGATTCAATATTCTCATGAATTAATTAAATTAATTCTAACATAATATATCAAGATATATTGATTATTTATAAATAATATGAAAATTGAGAGAATATACACAACAAAAATGAAATTATGTACTTTTAAGAACAAGATTCTTGAGGAATGAGGTTTTGTGATAAAACCATTACTTCGATCTTCTATCATCAAATCCATTCCTTTTAATCATAAATAAATAAATATTTATGTATTTAATTTAATAATAGAAATTTGGTGGTTTATTATTACTATTATTTTATTACTACCATGTCATGATCGTTTACATAACCAAATACTTTAACATAAATTTTTTTATAATAAACATATCCAATCTATAAAATAGCAATGGTATATTGTCTAGAGTCAAGGATATTATTATTTAATCATATATATATATATATATATGTTCATATTTAAATAATTAGTATATTTAAACATATATTATAATTTTTAATCCAACTATGAAATATTGTTATGAAAAATGAAATATATTAACTCCTTAAGATACTAGGTCGTATGTACTATAGATTAACGCTTCCATTTTTCAATAATCAGGATTGAATGATTTTATTACTTATTTTATATATGGAAAACTAAAAATTAAATCATAAATATTAATTTATTTCTTTAAATAACCAAAGACATACCATCCATGTGAAAGAGTATTAAAAAGAAATCTAATCGCTCTACTAGGTGGTAGTCCTCTTTATACACAAACAACATTATCATTTATTAAAAGGTTAGTAAGGTTATAATTAATATTATATATATTACAGAATTATTAATATTTAATGAATATTATATATCAAAAACCAAATAATCTATTTTACCTTCTATGGAAATCATTTGAGAAAATGAATCAGGTCTCTTTGCGAGGTGGCAGTCTGACGTACACAGAAGTGACATTGTCACATTCCCTATATAATAAAAACTATATAGATATGTTTTATATAACAATTTATGAAATATAATATTATTATAAATATAATTTATATAATTTATATACATCATTATATCAATCGTTCTGAAGTACTGATGGGAAAATAATTATGTCAGATCGTAAGGTATTGGTTCTTCATTCATAAAATAGAGTGTTTCATTTACCTTTCAAGAGAGGTTCAGATTGTTTCAAGGAATTAAAATATCAAAAAAACATATCCATGTTTGTATTAGAATTATTTATTCCTGTAATCATATTTTTATAATAGTTTATCCAAGTGTAAAAAGAATTAAAACAAATCACTAAGTTTATAATGATACCATTTATTCATAAAAATTCATTATACTAACACTAAAATTCTTACTATGATATGTTTTAGATCATAAAAATTGATGTATTACTTTTTGATTGAATTAAGGAAGTTATTTTGTATGTATTGACCTATTAATTGGATTTAGAAGTGTTTGAAGAGGTGGAGATGACTGGCCTTTTAAAAGTGGGGTATATGATAGAAAATTAAATTTTAAATATAATGGATTAAAATATAAGTTATCACATAAAAAATATGTCAATGTTTTAGGGTCTAAATGTGATAATAAAATTGAATTATTCATGTTTTGGGTTAATTTTAACCATTATAGTATTACATTAACTCCTTGGTTAACCTCTTATTAATATTAACAGTGATAATTAAAATCGATGGTTTTAATATTCATTTTGGTGTAAAAATATTTATATCATGTTAGATAATATAAATTTTATTTATTCCAAATTTTAATTCAATTTTCCCAATTCAATATATATAATTAGAATGATTTTACATAAAATTAAACCCCGAGACGTGTTTAAAAATTGGCTTTTTCTAGAAATGTATTTTACAAGAAAATGATGATCTTATAATTTCTATATGAAATTTGATAAAAATTAAAATAAATTAAAATAGTAATTAAATATATAATATAAAATTATTTAATTAATTCTTAATTAGCTGTTTTTTATTATTTAAATTGGAGATGCATATGAAATTTAAAATAGTTTCCTCAAAACCATTCTTATACCCTAAAATATAAACTTATATTAAAATCAAATATAACATTGATAAAATGTAATTAATTTGATAAAATCATTCTAAATAATAAGATTATATATTTAAATAATATTAAAATAATTATTGGTCCTCTATGATACATAATTGATGAAAATAATTGACATTTTTAGAAAAATATATATTTTCAGTATTTGGGAAAATATAAATATTTTTAAAAAATTAAAAAAAATATCCCTAAGATAAAATAGAGGTCTAGGATAAACTGACCTCTATATTATAGGTCCTACTTAATGTATAACCTCACCATCAGGATTACTCTATTTTCAAGAATCTATTTAGGGATATGTATTCTTGAAGATTTTTTTTCTTAAATGATGCTACTTTTCTCTTTGATAATTAATATTTGGTTTCTCAATCTTGCTTTCTTGAGGTGGGGTTGTTTCCCAGTTTGTGTGGACGGAGGGATTTTGGGTGGTTCTTTTCCTGCATTTTTCTATCCTGCTTCAGATGGGATTCAAAGAACGAGGCCACCACTATTTCGTCACACTTGGATTGGAATACTGAGAGTGTATGGCCTAGCCATTGGTTCTGTGACTGTGCATCCTCACACATGAATAGTTTTCAAGTTCTGATACTTGGTTGGGGCCTAATCATGATGTAGCTGCTGAGGCGAAGCAGGACATGGTTTGTTTGAGATCTTCTCTACTGTTACATTTGTTATTTTGATGGACTTAGGGGATCTCACATTTCCGTTTAAAGTTAAATGATAATAAAATTAAAAATAATTTTCAGCAGCAATAATGAAATATCATTATTAAATTTTAGGGCTTATTTCGTAAAATATTATAAATAAATTCATATTTATCATCAACTATATATATTTTTTCAAAATGTATAAAATAATGTTCATATAATCCAATTTAATGCAATGTTAATATTAGGCATGTTTATATAATAATATTTTTAAATTATAGGATTGGTAATTTAAAAACATTTTTGAGTGTAACACAAGATATAAATGAATGAAAATTTAGTTAGTGATTAATATGTTCTAAATTCGTTGGGTGTGAATTTTTTTTGATTTTAAATGGATTATGGGATTGAAATATATTTTATTCTATCTATTTGTGAAAAAAATTATTCCATAATATATTCCTTCTTGGTGACAATGACCATAAACAATAATCCTTTCATTATTAATAAATATAATTCCATAATCATTAAATTTGATTCTAAAACCCAATTTTAACCAAATTACCAATATACATGTATGACATACAACTAAAACCCAAACATGGTTATTCTCATATTTATTAATCTCTTCTTATAAATACCATAATCGATATTTATCACTAAATGCGTAATTTTTTGTTTTAGGTAGAAATATTTCTTGGAATTCATTATTGCAACGTATATTCCGATAGAAACATAGACTATTACAAATTTACTTATATTCCCAATAATATAATTTAATGGATGGTTCCTTACGATCATCTAATTCATGGGTAAATTTTTACGTTGTTCTATAAAAAAAATTATAATATTTGATGAAGTAATTTGCAAAAAATGAGAATCTAATGGTATAATAACAGGAAGGTCTACAATAGGAAGGTGAGTATCCACTTCTTATATTCTAATTACATAATTTTTTTAAAAAAATACATATTAACTATCAATAATATTGTGTCTTAAAGAATGAAAATAATAATATTAATAAAAATTTATATGAATAATTTCAATCTAAATATTATATCATGTTTTAATGAGTATATAATCTATAATAGTCAAGGAATAAACAATAAATGTTATTTATCCTAATTTTTATGAAAATTTATATGACTGATATTTATTATTCGGGATGAATATATCACACATAAAATATCTAATGTAATAATGTTTTGGAATTGTTCTTCATTAGACAAGATAAAGAGATTTATTAGGAAAATGTATAATTAATACTCAATTTATTGCATAACAATAAATACTAATATCCTTGGCCCAAAAATTTTATGAAACGTTATAATCACTATGAAAATATTGGGTAATTATTTAATTAATAAAGTTTTTATTTTATACTACATAATTTTGTTGTGGTGTTGTTATTGCATAAAAATAATAATAAATAAATTTTTTCTACAAAATGTTTCCCAATAAGAGATTACAAACACACCCCCATTATCACATTAGACTCTAATAAAAGATAGTTCATTATTAGTTTTAATAAAACAATTAAATAATGGATCTTCATATTTTCATGTGAGAAAATATATCCTAATAATTCTTCACAATCAACTAGAATGACATAAATAGTGAATTTTTTCAACATATCTCATTTCTATAGGACTATGTAAATTAATGTCCACTGACATTAATGATTTGTTATTTGTGGTTTCACTATTTGATTTAAAAATAGACTTATATTTCATAAAAAATATTAAGGATATCATAAAATGGTTTTGTTAATCATATGTTCCAGTATATCCATAAAATATCCCATAATATAAATTTTGGATAATGTATATTTTATAGAATTTCCTAACATACAATTTTATATACATTATTTTTCATTACATTCACATAAACATGGAAAATTATGATTAATTATTTCTTTTATATTGAACATATAAAAATTTTGATGACTATAAATAGAAACATTAATATTAACTTCTAAACATAGAAAAATGAATTTTCACTTATTAATTTAATATGATATCTATCATCACATAGTTGACAAATAAAAATTAGGCTGTTCTTATATAAAATCATTACAAAAACGGAAATTAATTTTTTTCCAGGAAGACAAACATTACTAATTCGGATGATTTTACATTATACATTATAACTAATTGTTAGTAGTCCTCTATGAAATTTATCTAAATAATAAAATATGTATTAGTCTAGAGAATTATATGGAGAATAAACATTATCCACCTACTATTTATTTCCTCTCAATGTACTCAAATTATTTCCCTAAAAAATAAAAAACATTTTTCTTAATACCAAAACATTTTTGGGACCAGTAACCAAAGAAAATAATAATTTTAGAACCCACATATTCTAATTTTGTTGGGTTTCACAATTTCTTGATCTTATGAGAAAATTAAAATGGTGAGGCTAAAAAGATTATCATTATTTAAAAAATAATACTTTCTATAGTGTCCTAATATTTTCCATATAGTACATAGATTATTAGTTTTAGTTACAAAATTTATTCGATTGAAAATTTTGTTTATCAAAAGTATGAAAAAAATAAATATTTGTTCTAGAGGATCAAATGGTTTTATATATTTAATCAAAATTTTATTTACCAACCATAATGTAATATTAATATTTCTTAAAAAATATATATGGTAGATTTATATTCAACTATGAAATCGTGATAAATTAATTTATTAACATCGGATTTTCATTAAACTAAATTATAATCAATATAATTAATAGAATATTTATATTTCAAATATAATTTAAATTAATGTTTTGACGTTTATGTATTTTAATTCGAAATTATTTTATATTTTTTAATATAATTTTCATCAAATGAAATCAAAGTTTCTATTCAATTTAATAGTTTCATTATTATTTAGAGATAAATACATATCACATCCATCTATAGAAGTTAATATATCTTCATCTTTTTATGAATATTCCCATTTATCATATTATATATTATATTTTACATCATTCAAATAATTTTAATAATCATCTATGGAATTTTAAGAGATTTTATAATGTAGATTTTAATTTTTCTAGACATTAAAACATTCCTTTTCCATGAATTTTTTTTTTCATTCCATGGAATATTTTAATATGGTAAAACTATTATCACACATCTTTTTTGACATTAATATGATGAAAATATCAGTAGTTGTGTCACCATCACCTGTAGAAATGGTTTATAAAAAATATAAGATGTCATTTCCATTCATTTTTGAATATCTTTTTGATTTCCTATCTTTATTATTCAATTTAGAAAAATTAAATCTAATACATCCTAACATTTTATATTATTATCAAATCGCATCCAATGTTTCCCTCATGTCATGTCTCTATTTACTACATTTTGTATTTTTATGATGTAAATTCATATTTTTGAAAAGATTTTTTATTTGTGTTGAATTTTAATAAGATTCATTAATAATGGAACTTGAGCTACTAAAATTATAATTATTAGATTTATTATTTTGTATATTAAATAAGGATGTGTTAATATGGGTTTTAAATGTAGAATAAATATTGGAACATTTTTTTGAAGTTATTTTTTTCCAATTCATGCATATCGAATTTTTATCATCTATTCTATTTATGATTTCATATAGAATTAATTTTACAATTAAAACTTCTAGAACTAAAATTTTAAAAAAAATTATATTATATTTGGTTCTCCTATTGAACTTCTAATAT
The DNA here is from genome assembly GCA_963277665.1 of Viscum album. Classification (NCBI taxonomy): domain Eukaryota; kingdom Viridiplantae; phylum Streptophyta; class Magnoliopsida; order Santalales; family Viscaceae; genus Viscum; species Viscum album. The sequence continues at coordinate 548,372,687 of OY728157.1, forward strand.
TGAGATATAATATTAATTATCCTCTTAAAGAATTCTTAATTTGATAATTCTCTCCCACCCATGTTTTTTATACTCTTTATAAGAGTAAGAATATGTTTGCTGATTTTTGGAAAATATTTATCAATGAATAAAATAAATGGGATGATAATGAGATCTAAATTTAACTATTTTTATTTCATAATAATAGGATCTTGAAAAATGAATAGTTCCATCCATTTCCAATTACATTTTCTATTCCACGTGATGATATCAGGATGTAGGTGTTCATGTCCATATATGAAAATAATCTATTTCAAACATATCGATTGATCTAACATTCCTGTTATTCATCATAAGATAAATAAATAGTAAATTTATATAGATCATTAAAAAATAACATTATCCTGATATGGTTATAAACTATAATATTAATTGTTTAAGACATCAAACAATGACTATATAAATCATGATTAACTATATAAAAATAGGTGTTCTTGTTGGATTAATAATCTCTATTTTACCAATCGTACTAATGCCAAAAAATATTAATTCTTCTAACAAAATAGTTAGTACGAGAAACTAAGTATAAAATATAATAAACTAATGAAAATTAATAAATAATATAAAAACATATTGCAACATACTTTATGACACGATATGATTCCAATTTTTGTGACAATATATGATGGCTAGAAAAATAATGGTAGCGTGGAATTAAATTTTAAATAAAATGTAAAATTATGATACTCCATATTTATTTATTTGAACATATATTAATGTTACAAGTCAAATAAAATATTAGATTAACACAATATATGAAGCATAATTATAAATTGAATCACCTACAGTAAGTGAAATTGAAAAACAAAAGTTAACTAATAAACTACGAAAGTGTTAACACATCTAAAATTTAAACTATCATTATTAAAATTAATAAAAAACAGTCCAAATTGTAATTTTAAAAACATAATACAATTAAAAATAAAACATGTATAAAATGGAATATTATATAAAATAATTGAGTATTTGGTATGTAAATAAATATTCAACAGAAATAAATATTATTAAATAAAAAATGATAAACAAATGTGTAATATAGATATGAATTAATGATAAATTATATCACTAAATATAATCCATTTATAATTTATCTAGATTTTTATACCAATCCAATTATCTATATTCATATCCTATGTACCCATTGACTAAAACTATTAGTATAATTTCATATCATCTAATTGTAATTTCTTGATCACTGTATTCCTAAATAATAAATCCTTGATATAGAAAATTGGAAATTCATAAGAATTATTATAGTCTGTATACCCTAATAATGAAATATAATTAAAATAATTATTATAATGTAAACAATAAGATATTTATAACAATACCCATAAGATGTTTCTCTTAATACATAAGTCATCAGAAATAAAAACTATTTCACTGATTGAATGTTCTCTCACCAATATGAAATTTTGAAGCATAAAACAGAATTGTAATGACAGAATAACTGATTCAAGTACATATTACAATCATATAATGCATCTGTTTTTATATCCATTGTTGTAAAAAATCAAATGGTATGATTATGAAAATATCATAGTTATTATTTATTAAACCTGTAATGGCTGCTACATTAAACAATGAACACTTCATGTTACATTAAGTATTGATGGGTTTAATAGAAACTACTATTGTTATTTTTAAATGTGTGGAATAAAGTATACAGTATATGATTTGATCACTGTATTTTATAATTGTTTTAGATATTAGGTAATTTTGTTATTATAAATTGATCTTGTAGAAATACTTCTAATTAAGAAAAAACTCATGTTACAACATTTTCATATAAAATATATTTATGATTTAAAAAATAAATAATGGATTTTCGTATAGTGAACTTGTCTTAACATACAAGGATAATAAGTATTTTTTTTAATATTAAGTACATTAAAAAAGTTCATACCCAATGACTATAATAGTATTGTGTCATTAGAAACACGGAAAAAAAATCTTCGAACCTAGTGAATGTTTTCCATCATCACAGTTAATGATATTACACATTATTACTACTACATAAAACCATTATTCATAAGTCACGAAATTTAAAATTCTAATAGGGGTGAGAATGGATTCTTAATAATGGAATAAGTGTTATATTTAAGCACAACCAATGCACGTGGGTATGAGTATATGTTCACAGCATTAGAATATCATACTATCTATATCATTGATCACAAACAAGAATCATCTAAAACTATTTCATACTCTATAAGTAATGAATCATAATGGAATCAAGGGAATATATATTCAGTATATAAGATAGAAATACGACATATAATGTATTACAGACAAATAATAATATAATTATTTTTATTGTATTCATGACATAATTACATTGTCCTATTATTGGAATGCGCTCACTCACCAAAGCATCGTTGTATTAATGGTTCACTCCCCTTACTATATTATTATTCATTGTTCACTACAGCTTCCATTGTAATAGAAAAGTAAATTACTAAACCATGTTCACAACCTATTCAATCCATGCATATCTAATTATATATAAATTTTTAGCGAATGTGATGGAGTGATATATAGGCCCCACCAATTTAATAATGAAATCATTCATGCATGTTCTATATGAAAATAAATATTTATATCGTAAACCATTAACATAAATGGGTATCATAAAAATGTTATCATATTATAACCATTGGAAAAGTTATTAGATTCACGAAACATTTCATCATTTCACACTCTATGTAATGAAGTGTGTTTCATAAGCCTAAAACAGATGAAAGATAAGTGGGTATCATAAAAATACATCTTGTGAAAGAGAAACATGTTTCATAAATATATAATCCATGATAGATAAAAGTATTTTTTAAATATCATCCCAGCAATATATAATCCATTCATAGAATTAAAATTAATGGAACCCTTGTATCATATATGTAATTATATGTGTTTTGAAACTGATGAAAATCGAATGGAATTTGAATTTTTATTTACTGGATGTGCCATTTTTAAAATTTAGCTTTAGAATAGAACAATGAGAGTTGTAACTCTTTGTAACTATCCTTTTTGGACTTGAGTGAAGACTTAAGAAGTTTATTGAGTGTCAAGAGGAATTTTGGGGAGGCCAAACTTGGAATATTTTATTTTTAATGGTTTTTCTTTGGGAACATGGTTTTTTTTAAATACTTACACCACCAGTAGGAAATTGTGTGGCCATTTGAAGGTGGAAAGGGTTTTCCCCATAGGTTAAGCATTGATTACCAAATTTCAAACAAAACCTAGACAATTAGTGGAAATTTTTTAGTACTATGACACTATTCACTGCATGGTTAGTGCATATATTCAAAACCATGTTCCTAGAATGTTCAGGTTACCCCAGGTGCCTAGTAGTGATTGCACAGTAGGTGTGCGATTTACCAAACTGTGCATCCCAAACCATGAAAAATGAATTTTATTAAAATATATATTAAATTAAATTAATATAATATAATACAAAATAAAACATAAAATCTACCCCTATCCTGACATATATCATTTGACTGTCCCCTCCCATGCGCTCTCCATGGACGTTGCAGACAAACCCCCCAATGGATCCTCCTAATTCATCACTCCATTCAAATGGCATAAGGTACATTTTGTAAATCATAAATGTACAACATTGTATTATATTATCCTCAATGTAGGGTTTTTTTGTTTCCCAATCACTCTATCTCATTCGACTAAACCAAGTGTTTCATTTCATCTAATTACTTATATTTTCCTCAAATGTTAGTCTGTGTAAGTCTCTATTGTGTATCCTTTGTCCTATTCCATCAACCGCATCTTAAGGAAAATTGGATTAGTTCTTTTTTCCCTCACCTCCAAGGAATTGGGGTATGGTTTTCCACTTTTCATTAATGTTTCTCAAATTAAAATTGTGGATTTTATTTCATATGAGTTATTGATACATTTCTTTAGTTCTTTTTTTCTCTGTTTTACATGATGATGACTTACACGCAGGTATAGGGGTACAATATATATATATATATATATATATATATTCCCTCTATCCTCCCCCTATCTAAAAAATCCCAAATGGAGAGGGTAATATGTTCAATTATTCTTTGGGTAATATATATATATATATATATATAAATTAATGTGTGTGTACGTGTATGGACAAGATTCAATTTTTTATCATTGATGTTGTCAACTTCCAATTTTTCTTCTTGGTCTACTTCATATTGTAGGGTCCCATTCCATTTCACCTTATATTTAATTAAAAATTATTTAATTTTCTTGAAAACCTCTAACTAATAATTATACATGTATGGTATTTTATCTAAAATGATTACCTTAGTTAAATTTGTTGCGATGTTTAATTGAAAAAATTATTTTTTTTATAAAGGATTTCATTATTTAATAGTAAAACCCCTAAAACAGAGGTGTTATTTCTTCAAGATAAATTTAAATGTTTAGAATTTTTTCCCTCTAGGCCTATTATTTTGGATTTTATTATTCTTGATTTTATATTTGAAATATGGCATGCTTTTTGTATGGCCACCATTGATATTCGTAATGGAGTTACACACCCTTGGAATGATTTTTTTAATCTAAAGCACACTTTTAGTATTTTTTACCTCATAAATTGTATGTATTTGTCTAAATTTTATAGGTAATTACCCATGTATGATATTTCCCTCTTGCCCATGGAATTCCTCCTATGTTCCTCATAGATTTGTTAAATGAAGTTACATTCTTAGTTGAATTTAATGGCATGTCTGAGTAAAATAGTTTATTAATAATGAATTAATTTCCATCTATTAAATGTTGAAAATCAAATGGATTCCTAGAAATGGAATTGAAAAAAGATAATTACATGGAGGAGAGGTCCTTTCTTGTTGTAATGAATTAAATGTGCCCAAACCTAGTTCATGTTTTAATTGAGATTTGTAATACATTTTTTCCTATGTATAAATATGAACATGCCAAATTATATGTAAATGAAATTGGATATTTGAGATGTGTGAGAGGTTAATGACTCATGAATTATATATTATAAATGATTATTCTATATAGTTATGTGGAGCCAATGTACAATGAGAGCCATTGGGAGGGAAGATTTTGTGTGCTTCCCAATTGTAGCCAGGGGATTAACCATGTGAACTTCCAATGTGATGGATTTCATTGGGTTACATCATGATCCTTCCTGTAGTTGGGACTAGGTCTTGACTATGAGATCTCCCCTGGTGACCAATGACTTTGGGTTACATCATGATAATTACAACATCTGGATCCAAGTGATCATTGGAGCCCATGGGAGGGGAGGTTATATAAGCATCCAACAAGGAAGATTGTGTGTGCTCTCCAATTGTAGCCCAGGGATTAAGTATGTGAGATACCCATGTGAAGGATGTCATTGGGTTACATCATGATCCTTTCAGTAGTTGGGCATATGGATTGACCATGAGATCTCCCATGGTGACTAATGAATTTGGGTTACATCTCGATAATTCCAGTATGTGGATCCAAGGGATCATGGGAGCCTATGAAAGGGGAGGTTATGTGATCATCCCACATGGAGTCAAGGGATAAATCTAGATAGCTCCAATTGTTATGGATATATGTGGATTATATCATGGTCTTCACAGTAGTTGGAGATAGAGTATTGAACTTAAGACCTACCCCAGTGATAGATAATAGTGCTTTATGTCTTGGTTTTTTCAGAACTAGTATCCCAATAGACAATGAGTGATATTATAGAAAGGTTGGGGGTATTACAATGAGATATTCCACCTGTTAAGTGGATGTATAATTGTTATGTAGTGTTTCATATCAATACACACACAAACACACCCACATATCTTTGTGTTTTTTTATGTACAACTATAATATATATATATATATAGTTACATGGTCAGACTATTATTCCGACTAAGAGATGAAGCAGGTATAGATTTTAGGTGTCCCATGGGAACATTGAACGGTGGTTTTTTTATTCAGTTCTATTTATTAATCTTATTTATCGGTACATTATTGACTTCATATTACACACCTATATTGGTCTAGACATTGTTGGTGTGATATTCTATAATTTATTTGTCCCAACCTACTCTGTCAACCATTTCACTTGGGTACCTAAAAAGATCATCTATTTGCAGGACCCTAGACCATTATTTTTAATGTGTTCTTGTAAATAGTATACATGATTAATGAACATAGATGGATAATAGAATTTTCTTGGAGATCTTCTTTTGTGTTTTTATTTAATTTTTATAGTTGATTTAGATTTTGATATTGATTGTAAATTATGCTATATGTTTATTATTTTAGTTCATGTATTATCATTATGAAATAAATACATGATTTTTATAAAACTATGAGGTCATCTTAAGTCCAGTCATTATAATATTTGTCCTCTTGTTCTCTGTATTATATAATTTACTTCTTCCAATACATTCTGTTATCATCAATTTCTTCTAATGGTACTATTATGCCACTCTAATATGAAGGTATTGCCTCCCCAAAATTACCTCTAGAGACCCTCACTGCTATTTGACACTGTTTGGTATGTGTAGAAACATTCATGAGGCCATGTAACCCTCCAGTTTTGCTACATTTATTCTTGGTAAGATGGGTTAGTATGTCATAATATGGTGTAATAAATAACATTTTCATTTATCTTACTATTTTGTACCGGCATACTAGAGACTAGGAATGTGTTAATTCATGGTAAATATATGTTAATATGACTAATCACCCCACGTATGGGAAATGACCAAGTGTCCAAGGATGGGACTATTGGTTATTTATTTTTAAATTATAGTAGATATGGTTTCACCATGAGTGAATGTTGTACCTTCCACTGCTAATGGTTTTATTGGAATTTATTAAATTTTATCATTAGCCTGGTGTTGCAAGGAGTATGAATTTCAAGCATCGTTATAGTAACATAACGATTAATGTGTCATGGATATTTTTTTTCATGATGTTGCATTAGTGGTTTTCCACCTGATATGATTTTATGCCTTGAGTAATATTCCATGATCATATTTTTACATATTTTGGAATTTTTTATCAATCCTATATTGAATAAATTCTTAGTTTTTTGGTCTTTTCATTTTATCTCATATATATTAAAATATGTGACTCTTCTTTTCCAACTTATATTCCATTAACATGTGTTATTTCATGCTCTTATGTCTAATCTTCCATGATTTTATGAATAATTCATATTCCTCTGTGTTAATTGCATGTTCTGACATGCCAGTTTTTTTAAATATATAATTGATTGCATTCCTTTATTTTTATTATATTTTTTATGCATGGGATGAATAAATATCTTTAATTAATGAATAGGATCAAATTTTCGATTATAAGGTGTGTTTTCACCTTACAAACTGGAAAGGGAAACCATTATATATAAACCACCTCGAGCAATATAGACATATATATTTTAGACATTTTGTTTAAATGTGAAGGTTGTAAATGTTATATTTCGTAAGGGGAATTTTATTCAATTAATTGTATCCAATTTTAAATGCATAAATTGTATGTTTGCTTCATGAATTGTGAAATGGAAAGGCATGATGTGTATTGAAATGGAGAAATATAAGAGTAGTTTAAATTTTAATTTTATGTGACTTGGACGAATTACTAAATGTGAAATTGGACCCAATTAGGTCAGTTGGGGATTGTATCCCATGAAACGAATCACTTGGTTGTTTGAAACATTTATAAATTAAAATTTCTATTGGGTTGTTCTTTGATGAGATCAGGTGGGATAAAACATTACCCTTATGGGTTTCCTTACCTATTAAAAATGAATATATTTCATAAATTTTCAAATAATTATTGGTTGTTAATAAATAATTAATGGTTTAAAAGGAATTATTATGAATGTATCTTATTTTTCACTTTGGGCCATTGGTTAAGAACAAGTACATATATTTGTTTTTGAAAAATAGTAAATATTGTTTTAATGAAATTTTTAAATGTTTGATGATAAAATATGAGTAAATGTAATGGTATGGGAAATGTTACACAAGGATGTGTTCTATGTTTAATCCCTCAGGTAAGGTTAGATTTAGATTATCCTTTATGCTTTCATGGAACAAAACTGTAGGTTTTCTCAGTAGACTTTCTATTTTTTTATTACTGATGTCTTGGTTATGTGATTTTAATCCTAGACACTTCTATTTGTATATCTTGGTGTTATAGTTGACACATTCTACATTTTAATAGCCTATCTTGTGGAAGTTATCACGCATAGTTATTAAATTCCATTGGAGAAACCAAGCATGTTTTCATTTATGGTGTCATTCAAAAGATTTTTTCAACATTAGGACACTATGTTTTTTTGTGAATTTCTTTTTTCGGATGTGTGGTCATGTTTATCATGGCATTTGATATGGTCTTGGGAATTGATTATTTAAACTTTTTAGTAGGATAGACCTACATCATGAATTTTAAACCACTTATAGGTCATGACATTCCTTCTCTATCTCTGTTTTGGATTACATGGTATGGCTTTGTTCTGGTGAATGGTTGTATGGGGCCATATGAATAGGAAAAAGAATCAAATCCACTATTTATTATTGTATTTGTTTTCATATACATGTATAGAGTCATAATCATTAAACAATCATACTCATCATTATAATTGCGATGAACTTTCTAAAGGCTTGGGGATTTTGACACATCGGTCAAGTTTGTTTCGGTCTCCATTTCCAATTAGATGATGTTGTGATAATGTCTTAGAGGATCATCACACATTACTTCAAGGTGATTTTGGGTTAGGTAACTCGTGGAAACTAGTTCATCACTTCTTTTGATGGCTACTATACTCCTAATTAAGGGAACATCATGACCATTCTAATTTAAAATGCCTTATGAAGTATAAAGATAAAATATCTATAGGACCATTTGTAAATGGATTATGTTGGAAAAATGAATTTGAGTCTTGAGATGTTTAAATTAGGTCAGTTCATTCTTGGTTGGACAATGTTTATGTGGTTAGATATATGAAACCTTTTATAAAATGGCTTTGATCTTCAATGAAAAACAATGGTTAAATATTGTGCGATCATGGAAATATATAGGAGGTAAAGTCTAGTGATCTATTTGAATTATAATTACTAATATTTTATATGTTTTATTGTTGAATATTTAAATTTTTAATTCTGAGACTAGTCACTAAGACAGTGTGCGCTTTTGAGGCCTAGTGTTAATGGAATAATTGTTTGATATATATTAAAAATTAAATATCACAGAGAATTAATTTTTGTCAAAAAGTGGAATAACTTATAAATGGGTGATATAATAGTAAATCCAACATAATCATTATGTTTGAAAGATCATATTTACCATAGGTGTGACCTATCATTGGTCATCATTGGTTATTTTTTGAATGTCATCACATGTATTTTAAATAAATAAAATAAAATTTCAGAAATATATCTTTTTTCATCAATGTGGCGACGTAGTGACACGTTTGTTTTTAAATAAACATTTTTTCAGATATTCAGGTTTAGTCTCATATCCATATAATTATCTAGATACACAGACAGGAAACATATGGAAAATCCCCTTTCGCATACGCCGATAAAACATCAAATCAATGATCGAACGATAATGAGCAATGTTGACCTCACCAATAGAAAAGATTTGATGACCAATCATTGTTAGCAAATGATCTCAATCCAATTAGGATGGGTTATTTCATTTCAAATTCATGTTAGTGATTCCTATGATGAACTCAAAATAACACATTAGACAAAAAATACCATTTTTATACAATATGATATTATTCTGTGGGTTTGATGGGTTGATCGTTATTAACAATATTGGTTTGATTCATTTATAATTCCTACGAGAATGTATCAAGGACAAAATGAAAAACGCATGAAGATTGTTCTTCTAGATTTTTCTTTGTGTATTTTTCTATAGATTTTCTAGCATTATTTATATGAGTTCTTTGCTCTTCACCTGCATTGGAGAATTGAATGTTACACAATTGATTATTGTTTAAATGACCTGAAACTGGAGTTCCATTATAATTATTACATGATGGAGGTGTGATGGTAATGATGACATGTGTATCGAAGAGATCTGAGAGAACCCTTTATTTAGGATAAAGGTGTCGGGATGGATGAAAACATATTTATACATAGATTGAATTCAAAAAAACCATTGATTGGGTGTTAAGGAGGTGAAAAGACCATGGATCTGGATTTTCAAGGGGAACTAACCACTAGAATGGGATCTGTAATATCTAATGATGTGAGAAGAGGATGAAGATGGGTTTTTGAAATAGCTGATACACACGACATGTAGTCCCAACAACACTGTGTGTCTTCATCATGGGGAGATTCACCATGTACATGGTAAATACACAGACATGAGATGGTGTACACATGGTGACTACAATGTGTGTACATTCCCACATGACAAGGGTTAATCTAGTTACATAGAATACCCCTAGTACTGGTACATGGGAAATGATAAATTGGTTGACAATGTGTACTAGCACGAGACGAGAGTACATAGGTGGACCATGGATTCAAGGACATGATATGTAACCCCATCTACATGTCATGTACCTCTCCTCTACATGACATGTTCTTAATACATGGGAGATTGTACATGCGTAGTACTCGGGGTCAAGGGATACTTTATGTAACCCTACTACACAAAGTGCACCTCTTCTTAGAGGGATTGATCCAATTATCCTCCATTTCATGGATGTGATTATATTATTTTTCCCCCTTATTTATTTCAAGGACAGTTGGAATAAATCATTTCATACTCATTGTTCTAGGATGCCTTCATCAGGACACATACATAGTGTTTTTGGAATCCCCTAAGAGGCCCGAAGATGGATCCTCTATTGATTCTTCACACCCAATGTGTAATTCGGGTTATCGATGTGACCATATCTATGTGGCCATTGATCCTATACATATATGGATAATCTTGAGTGAGTTATTGGTATCACCCCATGGCCCTGGCAATCTTCCTTATATGTGTATCACATTTCCAATTGGAGATATTAGTGTATCTCTCTCATGGAGAGACTTGATAAGCATTACCTCTCTTACAGACGTAATATGTTCTATCGAACATCGGATCATGTTCTCTCCAATGAATTATTTCTAGAATCTTTAATCTAGATACGTAGGGTTCGTATGCAGTCGTTGGGAATTTCCTCTAGATTTTATGTCTTTTATTGATTATATATGAATATTATTTTTAAATGTCTTATTGTCATATACATGTGTGAAGATGACTAATCAATCTTTTTTTGTATTTCATTTTGGTTTTGGGGTGTCCTACTGAGTATTCTTAATGTCACCCATGCATGGGTTTTCCCTATTGTGTCCATTATTATGAAAATGATCGAACATTTGATCGAGTCCTAGGGGGACCAGGAATAGACGGGGCTTTGTTAGACCAGACAGACCGAGGTGTGTTCATATTGGCTTTTGACCATTGTCCTAGTATTGGTACTTAGATGATGGACATGTGGTTATAGAATATTTGTGGATGTCCTATGTTTGGACATGTATGAATTTAATTTAATTCTTTTTGTACTCCATTTGTGGTATATAGTAGTATACATTCATTTTTTACATTTTGGTTTTTACATTTCAGTATTTTGTGGTCTTGGAGGTGTCTTTATGTGTATATGCACAGAGGAAATGTCTCCCATGTTAGTGATTTCCTTACTCGGCGCCAATCACCAGCCAATATACTATTGTAACTCGGCATGGGGAGTCACGCCATGCACCATGTTGGGATGTGATGGTGCAATGTGGTATCATAGGTGATAGTTCTAATTTAGGAACAAGAATCTGTGGGATTGGTTTGGGGAAAAATATTATTGTGTTTTGAGTTAAAGTTTCAAGATAGTGAATCCATTGTTTGTGTGGAAACCAATGTATCTATACACTATGAATCTGTTGACATTCTTTTCAAATTTTTTCATAAAATCAACAATTAAGGGTAAAATAATAGTACATGCATCATATAAGAATGTGTTTTGGTTTCCATATCCATATTGAGTCAGCTATCCCAATAACCACATGAACCTTGATATGTATACTTTTCATATATGAATCCTACAGGACACATTCCAAATATAATTAAAGAGCTCGATCATGAAGATGACCCACTCATTGACGAGACTTTGAGATAGGGACATGATCCCCATATGTTACCTCAAGGTGGTGCATCATCCAAACCACCACCTGTAGATTAGTACATTGTACTTGTAGTACCAGTGGATGAGGATCATATAATGACCGTGATTCACAAGTTTTAGTAATTGTTTCCCTTCATGTTCCGTAGAGTTACTAATTCATATGTGTATTAGGACTACCTTGTGGGAGTGACTCGAGCTTTCCATATAGTCAGGACACTAACAATTTTGATGGTGGTCCTCGCACATGCCTTCGACATGGCAGAACAAGACAATGTTGTAGTGTTGCTTTGCAGACTGATGATGAGGTGACCCTTTTTTGGACAGAGTATGAGAACCTATTAATATAATATTTAATACCTATTACCCTAATACATTTTTATATTCTAGAGCGTCTACCACTCTAGTTAGGTAAAGATAACTGTCTGATTATTCATTAAGTTTTACCAACCATTTAATGTACTCGGTGGATATGGTAAAAGATTGTTACATTAGGATTTAGACCTCAGAGAGAGGCATTTTTAGTGAATTCTGAGCCAATTTTGTCCCTCTGTGAATTAATATATATATTCATGTGCTTGAGTGGGATTTGATGGTTGAAATTTTCTTGGATATGATGATACAACTAGTGAATGACAGTAGTGGGAATGAAGGAGAATATGCCTCATCATTAGGGAGACTACATCACTTTGAGGTATATGTCTGTGAGAGGAATTTTAATAGGATGTAATAGGATAGAGGATCTATTGTTCAGGTCTCACATGGTGGGTCCAATCATCCAAGAGAGATGCAATGCTATTCATGTGATGGAAGCGGGCATATCCCTTAGATTTTCCAGCCTATTTATCTTTTGACATAGATACTATTGACGGACCACTGAGGTAGATACAATGGTAGAAGAATGAATATCCACTTGGCCACAGACATGGTTGGGGATCTGGGAGATCAGTAAGGGTGGTCAATGTTTTGACTTTCAACCACCACCAACCCTAAGTGGTCTACGCAAGGCTCATGGAGCTAGAGGATAGGGAAGGAGAAATACTCATGTGGTTGTGGCATATGACCTAAGGGCTCCATGAATTATTCGAGGTATGATTTGTGTCTTATCTATCATTGTAGTAATAATGATATTAATAGGTTCTATTCATTCCATTCATGCCACATATCATGTATGAGACCTAGTGATTCCATTTGAACTATTGAGTCGACAACTATGCTTTGAAAAAACTACTGAAGGAGAATCAGTGATCACACATCAGTACCAACAGTTTGACATGTCCTTTTGAGTTATGGGTTTATGTTGGAACCACTTGTTATTCGTGTTTATGCCTTACTACATTAGTCATTATATTAATTGGTTATCTATTGTCTATGTCCTGATTGATTGCTATAATAAATGGGTGTGGTGTGTCTGTAGTGATGGAATGTGGTTTATCTTTTTTGTTTACAATGAAACCCTGGTGGTATCGGATAGACTAATGCATTGGAGTGTTAATCCAATAACTCATAACTTTGCTAGCCTGACCCTCAGTATAGTATATATTCTAAGATTCCAGTTTCCTATAGTGGTGGAAGTGTGTGAGGACATCAATATTGAATATGTTTTACTATTATCTTGATGACAAGGTATAAAATTTTTCATTGGTCTACACCCCTAGATGGTATATATATCTCTACAATAATATTGGATGGAACCCTCACCAATTCACTAGCTAAGGGAGTAGTTGGAGGACATGTAGTTTAAATGATTCGTGAGACCCAGTGTTCTACCTAGGGAAGCACTAGTTTTATTTCCCAAAAAATAATATGGATGCATGAGGATATCTATGGAAAACTAGATCCTATAATATGTTATCAAGATAATGTATTATACACTACCTAGGATCGATTTCGTCTTTTATCTATTTAAAAGAACATGATGGTTCTCAAAGATTGAACTCTAGTCAGGATACCACCAGTTGTCAGTACGTGATGATGATATAATGATGATGAAATATAGACATTGTTTCATTAATTATAAGTTCTTAGTGATTCCCATTTGCATAAAGAACTCCCCAATAGTGTTCGTGAGACTAATGAACCTGATCATTCTGCCTTACTTAGACCAATTCATTGTGGTATTCATCGATGATATCCTTGTACTCTTAGAGTCTAAGAAAGATCATGCTAGATAGTTAAGGATGGTTTCAGAAATACTCTGAGAGAATGTGATTTATAGAAAACTCTGGAAGTTCTGTTTTTGGATTCATGTAGTTCACTTTTTGGGACATGTTTTCTCAGCGGATTGAGTTATAGTGTACCCAAACAATGTCGAGGCAGTGTTACCAGAGAATCAACCTAAGAAAGTGATGAATGTGTGAGTCATCCTCATGATACCAGGATATTATTAGATATTCATAGCTGATTTCTCTAGGATATCAGCACCTATTAATTTTTTGACTCAAATGGTTTATCCATTCCGGAAGAGAGAAAAGTTCCAAAAAAATTTCCAACAACATATGCATAGTTTGTTGAGCCCTCCAATCATGAGATTTTCAGAGGAGTGTGTAGAGTATGTAGAGTTATGTGATGCATAAGAAACCCTATTGGGTAGTGTCCTAATGTAAAGGTGAGTGGTGATAGCCTATGGTTCACGCAAGTTGAGACCACATGAGAACTACGTGACCAATGATCTTGAGTTTTTAGTAGTAGTCTTCAAGATAAATATGTACCGACAATACTTGATATGCGTGTGATAGAAAAAATATTTTAAATTATTTTATTCTTAATATCAATGTTTTAATTCAAAAAAATTGTTATTTCAAGCGAAATTCACAAATTATATAGATTTTGAAACAATTTAGCTTAATTACTATAATGGCTTATTTTGGATTTATACAGTTTTAATTTATTTTAGTGCTTCGTCCCTAAAATTTTATAAAGTAGTTGAAATTGATAAATTCTTATTTTCTATTTTTCTTGGTTAGATGAGAATAATTTTATACTTTTGGATGCAAATAACATTTCATCATTTGATGCTCCAATTCAGATCACAAGTCAGAACTCGAAAACTATGCACAGAACTGGAGAATGTAATTGGTAGTACCATATCTCAAAAATGACCAAACCAAATGATCTTATATTTTAAAGATATCAATAAGGCATTCAGAAAAAGAACCATTATCAATATGGACACCCCTAATCCTTTAATTATCATGACCATAAATGCGTTGGAACTAGGGGTATTGGAATATGAACAGTCGGAATGGGAGGATTAAATATCCTAAGTAATTTGACTATATCTCTATACCCATATGTCCAACGATGCTCAAAATTTGTGTGTCGATAGAGGATAGATATTTGAACAACATTCAAGAATACCTATATCTCAAATTCAGCCACTAAAGAGGGATACCATGTGAATACATTCAGTGGATAGATTTTGTAGCCAATTTTAATTCCCATTGCCTGTAAAAATTCACATCCCCTTCTTATCAAGGGATTGGAAAAATATTTTTCATTTTTTCTAGTTTTATATTTTCGTTTCTTCTATAGTTTATTTTAAAAGTTTAAATTTATATTAATCTTCTTCTTCATACCTCATTCTTCCATTTTTACTTGTATGTTTCTCTCTCACCAGATTCTCTTCTAACTCTATGAGAATGGGGAACTAACCTCAATGTTTGTTCAAGGTGGTGAATTTTGGTTGATTGAGTTTCATTTTGATTAAATATTAAATCTTCTAATTTAATTCTAAGAATTTAGGTGGAGGTTAAATTGATTATTGTTTGTGATTTCCCCATTTTCTTGAACACTGACTTCTTCTTATCATTCAACATTTATCATTCCTTTCACTATCTATGTCATGCATACGATGGAATTTTTCTAGGGTATCGATATTTGGGAAAGACATCACCTAGCCAGATTGAGGATGAGTATTTTCCTGCATGTATATATCTTGGTGTTGTGGTATTAACATTTCGAATGGGAGGGTGTAGTGTGATAGATCTTGATCACTACATTGAATTGATATTGAGAATATTTAAATAAACAATGATATCAACCATTATGACCCCCAAGAAAAAATCACTTCATTATTTTTTTAACATCATTTTGATCGCATAGAATATATATAAATATATATATATATTCATATTTTATTTAAATTTCTAACCCATCATTATATTATATATTACTTAGAATATAAATAATGACAATAGAATTTCGGTGTCGTGATAGTTGCATCCTTGTGGCCGACCCTGGGAGTTCACAATATTATATGCTTACATAAATAATATTTTAATAGAGGATCAGCTAGAAATTCCCTTGCATCAAATTTGTTCCATTACTAGAGAGGCTCAACACTTGCACAAATCGTTTTTCATAAAAAACAAAAAAAAAGATTAATTAATTTCAAAAAAACATCTCGGTTCATGATGTATTTTAATGGTGATTATTCTACCTAGACTATTGAATATTTTCTCCATGAACATATATAAGGCAAAAAAATCTAATGAGAAGTGATGAAATGGTAGAAGAATATATTCATGAACTGGTGCTGCAACCCGAACCTGAACCTCAACCAAAATGGGTGGTGGAAGAGATTTCACTGATCGTTTTTTATATTAAGGAACCCGAGGTAGGTGAGAAGTAACACCTAGAGGAGTTAATCAAATCCTATCATAATATACCATTTCGTGAGGACATCCTTGTTGTACACATTCCAAATTAAGCACTTATGGTAGATCAACAATTTTTTTATGTACAATGTAATCACTTTGTCGAAGATAACCAAAAACATGATATTCCAATCATGGATATTGAAAATTAAACACCTTTTGACCTCTCTCAAGATTAAGATGATGATGATGATGATGCAACAATAAGCTGGATTTTCCAATGGTCTTTCCTGGAGATATTAATTTCCAATCTGAAATACATGAATGGGATGAATTCTTTTTTGATTCATCATGTTTTAATCTTATTCCAGAAGAATAGTTTTCTGAATTCTCCTTACATTAACAATCAGATATAGAATGAATAGATAAGAACATGTATGATAGTAAATAGACAACACAATTGTTGGTGATCGAATTAGAAGAGCTGGAGAATCTTGGGGTGCGACTGCCTCCTCTTTGATAACTTTCGGACCATTTGGAGGATGACACCACAGATGTTCACAGGGAGCACCCCTATATTCTATTCCCTCACACTACTGAACTCAAATTCTATATTTGTTCATTATTAGGTGTTTTGAAAATTCATATATTTTTTGGTGTTATCCAATATAAGTGTTTACCCATTGACACATGAAAAAGTCACATGTGGTGGTTTATCTCAAAGAAACCACACCAACCTTTTGATTGGGAATAATTTGCTAAAATAGTCTGACTAGGGGCAGTAAAAACATATCATCCTCATGGGGGTAAAACTAAGAATTATCCTTTTTTATCACTTTTAGATTTCTTTTTATTTATTTTTCTTTTTTATATTAATTTCATTCTTGTATTATTAATGCGATAACTCATATGACCTTAACTCGAGGCTGCCACTGAAAAATAAAGTAGGTTGTGTCTTTCCTTTTCATTATTTTGATTACATCCAAATTTAAATTCAATGTGAAAATCAGTCATGATCTGATTTGAGCTAAAAAGAGGTTAGTAAATGGAATAGGTTTGGCTGAAGGATTCCAACTTATTTTTAGAAAATTTTTGAGTGCTCATATTTTATGTCGAATTTTTTGGGAAATTTTCTTGTTTTCCATTTTCATTTTTTGGAGTTTTTTTAAGAATCTTGAGCTGAATTGAATACCTTGAAAAATTAAAACCATCATTTAATTTTAGGAAAATTGATTGATTTTAATATTTTATGATTTTTTTGATTTCTGAATGTATATTTTTTCTTGATTTCTGATCATTTCATTTATTTAATTTTGGTTGATTGTGAAACTCATGTGCACTAGTGCTGTCTAACTTGAATATCATGCCCAAACAGAGAGGTATCTAAACCTATTTGACATCTTCATACATTACTATTTTTCCTGAAAGTTGTGAGAAATATTTCATTATCCCTGATTTTCTATATTTCACTTTTACAATAATGATAGTGTTTAAGAAGTGTGTCAAGTATGATTAAGGAATCACATTGAATTCCATTTTACATTAATCTCTTATTTTGGACTAATTGTTCCACTGTCCTTCATTAATCCCCATGTATCTAGGAAATACCTTGATAGGCAGCAACATTACATGCCATATGTCCATTTCCAACCTACTCTATATGTTAAATTCATGATTATTGTGTAACTCAAGTGTGGGTGAGGGAGTAGACTGGCTTTCTTTTGCATTCCTGAAGATTCAGTTTGTGCTGAATTAAAAGTGTTTCCATATTTATTGTAGTTTGGGTGGATGAAATTTCATGATGGAAAGATGTATGGGTGGAAAAAAATATCATTACAAATATGGGTTGGGAGTTCACCATTTTTTTAATTATCAAAATATGCCTCTCTTTTCCTCCAAAAAATGATTTTGTAGGGAAATCTATATTTGAATTCAAGATAAAACAATGCTGCAATTGGGGAAAAGATGAAAGAAAATCATTGATGCTGAAATAACAAGTGTGAACTTCCTAAAGTAAGATTTTTATGTGGTGACTCATTTTCGTGCTGATTGAGGAGCACACCACTTTTCAGAAAAATTGTTTTCATGCATTTACTTCACTTTATAGATTAACCCACATCATTCTATCTTAGATGTTTTTACATTTTAAACCAACAAACCGTAAGCCTCAGAAATACCCATGAAAGGAACTCATTATTGATGAATTTTTGACTTTATCTTGTGGAGTTACTTGGAGGATTGAAAACCTATGGAGATAAAACATGATCTTGGGAATAAGAATAACTCAACATTGAAATCCTTGTGTGAAGAGAGAAATATTTTTTTAGGGAGGTAGGTACGACATGCATGTGAGGATTAACATGATATTTAATATATTGTTATAATTTTTTATTAGTTATGAAATTTTTATCCATGTATGAGGCATGATATTTTTGTTGATATTATATTTGAATTGTGTTCTCTTTTATGGTTTCAGAAGTTTGTTTTTACCTTCGTTCAAGTTGATTACCCAAGAGTGAAATGTTTATGTGTGGGGAAATTGATCAGAAAAAATTTAAATTATTTTATTCATAATATAATTGTTTTAATCCCATAAATTTGTTATTTCAAGACAAATTTTTACATTTTATATTATTTGATGCATTTTTACATTAATTGCTGAAATGGCTTATTTGGGATTTAAACAGTTTTAATTTTTTTTTATTTTTACAGCCATAACGTTTTATAAACTAATCCAATTTGAAATATTTCTCACTTATCGGTTCATATATTCTAAAGTATTTACATGTTACTTATGGAACCAAATATTAGCCCATCTTTTGGAAGCACAAGTTTAGTTCACAAGTCAGACCACGAAAATTTTGCATAGCACTAGAGACTATTATTATTGGGCTCATATCTAATAAATAGATAAACCATATGAGATGATATATTATAGGGATTAAGAAGAAATCTACATATTAACCTTAATTAATATGTGCGTGCCTGATTATTTCAATCTCAAGGCCATAAATTAGTTGGAACGAGGTGTATTGGAATACAAACGGTCAGAATGGGAAGATTAAATATCCGAAGTAATTTTTCTATATCTCTCTACCCATGAGTTAAACAATGCTCATATTTTGTGGTTAGAAAGGGGAAAGATATTATAATAACATTTCAGAAGAATTATTCCCCATATTCATTAATTAAAGAGGGATACAATGGGAATTCATTTGGTGGATAGATTTTGGATCAAATTTTACATTCCCTTTACCAATAAAAATTTACATCATCTTCATTACAGGGGGTCGGAAAAATAAAGGATGTTTTTAGTAGGTTTATATTTTATTTTCTTCTGTATTGTATTTTTAATTTTTTTTTAATTTATATTAGTATACTTATTCATACCCTATTCTTCGATTTTTACTTTAATGTATTTCTCTAACCGTGTTTTATTCTAACACCATGAGAATAGGGATCTAACTTTGATGATTGGTCAAGGGGAAGAATGGTGGTTGATTGAGTTTCATTTTTCTTCAATTTTAAATGTATTTATTAAAGTAGGGTAATTATGGGGGTTGATAAATTGATTATGGTGTTTCATTACCCCATTTTCTCTATCACCGAGTTCATCTTCTCATTCAACATTTATCATTCCCTTCATTAACAAATTCATGCATACAATGGAGTATGGAATTGGTAGTGATGGTTGAAAAATTGTTCTCCTATAAGGCTTTAGGAAGAGTATTTCCATACATGCAGAGATCTTGGTTTTGGGTAAATAACATTTTTAATGGGAGGGTGTAGTGTGATATATCATGATCACTACATTGAATTTATATAGATAATATTTTAGTAAACAACGATTTTAACCATTATGATCCCCCAAGAAAAAAAAACCCTTCTTTCATTATTTTTATCATCATTTTGTTCACATTGCATATATATATTCATATTTTATGCATATTTGAAACACATCTTTATATTAAATATTACTTAGAAAATAAATAGTGATAATAGAATTTCTATGTTGTGAAAGTTTCCTCCTCGAGACCAACCCTATGATGAACTATATTACATGGTTAGGATAACAATATTTGGATCGGGGTTCTGTGAAAATTTCTCACACATCAAATTGGCACCATTCGCAGGGTGGCGCAATACCTTCACACAATGTTTTTCATAAAATAAAAACAAATCAAAAAAGAAATAAAAACTTCTTTGTTGATGATTTATTTTAATGGTGATTATTCTTGATGGACTAATGATTCTTTTCTTAATGAACATAAATAATACATACACAAACTAAATGTAAAAGATAAAAGGGTTTAATAATATATTTGTTCACTGGTGCAGCTACTGGAACCAGAACTTGAAACAAAATGTGTGGTGGAAGAGAATTCATAGATCATTTTATTTGTTAAAGAATATAATGCAGGAGATATAGTTCTACTAAAGGAGTTAATCATTTCCTTTGGTACTTAACCATTAATTGAGTAGGTCCCTGATATAGTCATTCCAACGGATGCACCTATGGGAGATAAAAATTTCTTTGAAGAACCCTGGAATCACTTTGTTGAAGATAAACTAAAACATTATATTCCCATCATTGATATTGAAAATAAACATCTTTTTTCCTCTCTCTCGCTTTGGATGATGATGATGAAGATGCACCCAATGAGATGGAGTTTCCAATGGTCCTTCCGGAATAGTTAAATTTCCAATTTTACATTCTTGAAAGGAATGATTTATTTATTGATCCATCATTTTTTAATATTATTCATGCAGAATTGTTTTCTGACTAATACTTTCCTAAAATTTCTGAGACTAGAGTTGTTTTTATTGAATTAGAAGAGTTAGACAATCATGTTGTGTGACTTCCTCCTCTATGATAGTTTTCATATCATTTAGAGGGCACCTCAGATGTTCATAGAGAGAACCTCTATATTTTTTTTCGTCCCACTCCGGAACTCAAATTATAAATTTATTATTTATTGGGTGTTGTGATCATTCTTATATTCCATGGGGTTCTCCAATATCAATGTTTAGTAATGGATAGTGTAAAATGTCACATGTGGTGGTTCATCTCGAAGAAACCACACCCCACTTCTGATTGGGGATAATCTGCTACAACTGCCCGACTAGGGGCAGTATAAACATAGCATCCACTTATGGGGTCAATCCTGTAACACCCCGGTTCTGGAAGCCAACTAGAGGTTCCCTGTACTTAGTTAGTAACATGGCCTCTAGCGCATTTCACGGAATTCCATAGGTATCCAACTTGCAGCAGGGGCCTTGGTTGTCATATTGTAGAAACAATGCCCTCATTGGAAGAGTAACACAAAAGAATAAATAAATATAAAAAACTGATGCAGGAATAATCCATACAAAAGATAACAGCATAAGACTGGAAAATAAAAAACTACAGAACACATATATATATGAATGAAGCATGATACATTTGTCTATGAATACACCCAAAAAATCATAGTGATGCAAAACAACAGTACTAAATCCAAGTACCGAAAAAAATAAATTTAAACAAATCCTCATAATCGAAATCCATATCTTGGTCTCATGATCTCCATCTCCACAGAAAATCAAATACCTAAAGTAGAAGGTCTCTTTCCTTTATCTATACTTGATGCAATATAATCCGTTTGGGACAAAAAAAACATGGCCCAGATGGGGTGTGAAACTAAATCCCAGAAGGCGACCACCATGAGATCTGTGCCTAACAGTAATTGAATATATGGAAGGAAGAAGGAAAATATATTCAGTAAACACAGAATTACCCACGGTAAACAATTCATAGTTTCGATGCATTATGTATCATATATCAAGAAACTTCTAAACAAAGTAGGTAATGAAAAACAGTTAACCCTCTACGAATTACTCGCAACCTATCCCCTATGGTCCTTCCTAGCAACACAAGTAACCCTTTCAGTAGTACACTCAGTCTATCCCCTCTGTTTCAGCTTCATTATTGACTCTTTGAGGAAGCAATCACCATCAATTCCTCCTATAGTCTTGTATCGGTAACTAAAGTTGCTCTGTGGAAGCACTCATCATATATTCCCCCTATGGACCGTGTCGAGGATCTACAGACACTCTGAGGAAGAACATATCTCTATTCTCCCTATGGTCTCTCATCGTAAGTGTAACAAACACTCTGGAGAATCCCATATGTCCATTCTCAATATGGTCTATACACCAGGTTCTCATGGCCCTGTGTATGTCAAGCAAGTATATCAACGAATATCTACCAAAGTAAATCTCAATAACTACTTGGCTAGCAGTCTACAACATAACAACATGTAATGATAGAAACACATCATCTTATTATACTATGCATGGAAGGTAAACAGCAGCCTAATAGGCAACCCAGAAACAACTATCAAAACAAGAAATCATGCATGGGAAAGAACATCCAAATCATAGAAATTAACCCTATTCACATCAGTTATCGTCAGATAAATCATACAAGCAATGAAGGGAAACAATAGTGCAAAAATGGTAAATGTAGAATACATCGTTCAATGTGTATTGGTGGTTTTTTCCCATATAACTCATAGTCATTAAATAAAAATGCCGAAACAACCTACCTTAGTGTTGGGAGATCACTATATATGAACCTCAAGCCTTGAATCTCCCAAGATCATGGAATATCTATAAAAACACCCAAAACGTCCAACAATGGATAACATGAGAATAAGTAGGAGTCATGAAACGATGCTCTATAATAATCAAGAGCATACCAAGGCAATTCCAATGAAAACAACTGAGTTCGATTAGTATAATGAATGCTCGATCTGGGGCTTGACGAAGATCTACACCGTACGGATGCTCTCGGTTGAGTTCGGCAGAGAAGAATACATTTCTATCGATTAGATGTGACCCCGGTCCATTAAATGAGAAAAATAAAATTCACGACAGGTATGTTGGATGTACAAGGTGTGTTCTTTCTGTATTCGTACTACACTTTAGGTGGCCTCCAAGTCACCCCCACAAGGCCTTTTCCATGGCTGCTACACGACCACCACACGACTACCTTTAGTAACCGAGTACATGGAGTGTATTAATAAAGTACACGGCAGGTACATCAAAAATTTCCTGAAATTCCCCAATTTCTTAAAAACAACCATAAGAAGGAAAACATGTCTGAAAATATGATTTGGGTTCTTAAAACCTTCCCCCCTTAAAAAAATTCATCAAAGAATTTCCCTAGCAAGGCCGCATAGAAGAAGAAACATTGAATTTCTCAGGCCATTGTACTTGTACATCGGCCTCCCTCTCCCAAGTATCGTCCTATACTCGCACATTCTACTATTATACCCATACAAGAGGAACATACCAACCCTGAAGAACCATCACAATTCAATCAATGATCCATATAGGATGATCCTTGAATAATGAATCCACTTCCTACTAAACCTCACTAGGTTGGAAAACAAGGGATGTGTTTGAGAAGTAATGACAAAGGTGAGAAACGTTGAAGAAATCGTTCATATCCTGGTATCTCTGAGGCAATTGCAACTAGTAGGAAACAATCCCAACTCTATCCAATACCTAAAACGGCCAGATGTACATCAGCAAAAGAATACCCTGTCACCAAATACTCTTGTGTCTGTACCTCAGTGTGGCACGCATGATAACCTTATCCCCGACCATGAACTCTAGATGTCATCTCTGGTTATCATCATAATACTTCTATTGAGTCTGTGTATTAGCCATCCACTTACGAATCAACCCTATCTACTCTGTGGTCTCCTGGACAAGAGGAGTTCCCAACATAGTTTCCTCTCCCACTTCCAGCCAACATAAGGGTGATCGGCATGTCCTACCATACAATGCCTCATAAGGTGACATATGAATAGTTTCTTGAAAACAATTGTCATATGAAAACTCCACATGAGGTCTCTGCTTCTCCCAAGAACTTCCAAAATATAGAATACATGCTCGAAGAATATCATCAAGCACCTATATCATTTGCTCGGACTAGCCATCTGTCTGGCGGTGGTAAGTTGTACTCAAATGTACATGTGTACCCAATGCCTTCTAAAGACCCTTCCAAACACGAGAAGTAAAACGTTAATCTCTATCTAAAACAATTGAGTGTGGAACTACATGTAAGTGCACAATCTTGCTGATGTACAACTGTCCTAGATCATCGACACTGAAGGTCTCCTTGATTGGTAAGAAGTGAGAAACCTTCGTGTGTCTATCAATGACAACCCGAATTGCATCATTCCTTCGAGGAAACCTCAGTAAACCTATCACGAAATCTTTCGTGATATCATTACAATTCCACTCAGGAATGGGTAACTGCTGTAAATTCCCTATTGGTCCTAGATGTTCCACCTTCACATGCTGATAGGTGGAACACCTCCTAATGTAACCAGCAACATCTCTCTTCTTGCCTTTCCACCAATACTAACAGTGTAGGTCACAATACATCTTGGTGACACTAGGATGAACTGCCCAAACTGAGGAATGAAAGTCCCACTTTAGCTCATCGCGTATGTCTATTGGCACCCATACAAGCCGCCAGAAACACAATATCTCATCCTCTCCTATGGTCCATCCAAGAATAGGGTATTCTCCTAACATGATCTCCTATATGACTAGGCCTTCTGAATCTAATAGATGTCTCATTCGCACTCAATCAAGAATGGTAGAGGTAATAGCTATAGAGGAAAGAAATGTATGCCCCTGTCTATAGTGCTCCTCCTATTTTAGCTCAAATTACAGAACCATAAGTGTAACGTCCTGGCCCTCCTCACCACCAAACTGGTGGCCGGACCAGTCGCCACATGGCCTCAAGCGTTTCTCCCCGTACGCCAGAGGCTGCCGACTAGCAGCGACGGTCTCAGGAGGTGATAATAAGGAGACTATACCCACATATCAGAGTTGACCAGTGGTATCTCAGAGTAAATAACATTCAATAGAGGAAGAAATAATAGATAAACACTGAATAACAGCAATGGAATACAAATGGTGATCATTTATATAAAATGTGGCCAAACCCAGTTGTCACAATACAGGGATGATGATAAAGACATGGAAGGCAGTAAACAATACAACATTCATTCAAAACAATACAATATAAATGAATAAAAGACAGAAAATCCCGACGAGAGATCTCTTGAAAATTATGAGCTCCCTCTTGGTCCTTTGCTCATATCACCAAGTACATGCAACACAGCAACCAACCAAGGTCCTCCAAACAAGAAAGGTCCAATCGGGTACACCAGTGAAATGGCAGCCCGAGTAGGGTGGGAGATATAAACCTCAGTAGGATGGCACCACCAGTGTCTAAGCCAAACCAGAAAGTGTATAAAAATTAAACAGTGATCAAGTGTAGCAGGATTCAATAAGTAGAAAAAAATAGAATAACAACACCCATCCAGGTTTCCCAATGAAACCTAACGGCTATACCATATTTGGCTCGCTGCCGGGATATCAGTCTGATCATGCCACTACAGTTACATATGTAAATATTTATAAAATATGGTTTGGGGTAAGCATGCCTCCCACCCATCAGCTGAAAGTAGCAGGCACGAGATATGAATGCCTCTCATCCCTATAGTTCAACTGGCTAGGGGTATGAATGCCTCCATTCCATCATTCGTTATTAGTGGGAATGAGGTAAGAGTGCCTCTCGTCCCTATCGGTCAACTGGAAAGTGGTATGAATGCCTCCATTCCATAAACGTATATAGAATAGCAGGCATGTGGTAAGAATTCTTCTCGTCCCTATAAGTCAACTGTCAAGGGGTATAAATGCCTCCCTTTCATACATGTATAGAGATCATATCTAGCGTGGGGTAGATAGGCCTCCCACCCATACTCAAGTAAGATGTCCTGGGGTATGCATGCCTCCCATCAATAACCGTTCAAAGTAGATGGAATGGGGTATGAATGCCTCCCATCCATAACCACACACATTCGTTATGAGTATTATATTAAAATTCATAATGTAGTACCTCTTATGCATTTCACACAGACATACCACATTGAAAAACACCCATAATCAACTATGGTACTCATTCACAATCATAACAATAAACACTAGGGTCATGCTCTAACCCTATCTAGTGTGATACTCAGTTAAACCATCATTCATACATATGAAACAACACATAAGGCATTGCCTCTTATGCGCTCCAACTAACCATATCAAATTCACAACCCAACCCATTAAACTATGTCATCTAGCACACTTCCCTATTCACGGTCATTTTATCCAATTTTCCTAAACATGGAAAATTGGGCAAGGGTACCCCATGATGGTCATCCCATCTAGTTGCCTAAACCTGACAGAACGATTAATAATGCAAGCATCATAGTCATTACACCTAGTTTCCATGACCCCATTTGATCCACTGTAATCAAATTCATTTAACCCCCTTATCTCAAGGTCAATTACAGTCTAAGGGTTCAAGTGCAAAATGAAGAGTTATGGCAACATAGAATTTTCCTACTTGGGAAAATTCAACAAAGATGAAAAAACTAGCCCAACATATCATCATGTAATTATCAAAAAGGCAAGGAAAAGAAGGAAATCATAAATTTCTACTTCATAATTTTTATATTGAAGACACCTCACCTATGATCGAGGGGTTTTATTATTAAATCGTTAGATTAGTTAGCAGGCAACCCTTTTTATCTTGTTCCTATAATTCACACGGTTTTCACAGAAGCAAATACTCAAGACTAACTTGCAGAATTAATGTACTAAGTCAGTGCATAAATTAACTCATTTAAACATCATTTTAAATAAAAAGGTAGGAGAGGGACCCTACCTGAAGGTGGATCCATCCATCCACTCTTGCTCTTGGTTCTTTCATACTAAAGCTGCCACCGCTTCCCCACAAGGCATATGTGATTTCACATACGTGTAAGGACACCTAGCCTCTATGAACATGCCACGCATAACCATGATCATGAACAATAGGATCCTTACACATATTCTTATACACATATAACTGTCTTCGGTCACCTGAACAGGCACTTTTTATATATGCAATGGGGACAACTAGCCCCGTACGTGTATATTCGCTAACATGGACGAATATATGCATACTGAGGGAACCCACATACATATAAATACGTACCTACGCCCATGCAGGCGAGTAGCCTAATCTACAGCAAAGAAAAACCAACCCAAAGCCGTAAACACACTAGGAAAAACACACTACAAACCTTAAAACAACTAAAGAAATTATTTTAGAGGTTGCGCAAACCTTAAATGGGTATAACCCTTACCTCAGAATCATCCCAGTGGACTAAAACTATCACAAACTGCCTCGCCTTCGGCGGCAGACATCATACGCACCCCCACGAGGTCCAGTGGAACCTTCCGCACAACCCTAGAACAAGAGGAACGAGAAAGAAACTGAAATCAAGAACCAATACCCAACCTAGGGTTCAGCCGAATTGGAATAGGGAAAAGGGAAGACAGAAAATCGGCCAAAAAAGATGAGGAGACTAGGGAGAAGACCTAAACGCTATGATTTGAAGGAGAAGCAAACAGAAACGGTGGAGGAAACGTCGGTCGAAGGGAGGATGAGGTGGGGGTCAAGCGCACAATAGGGAGAGCCCTCTTGGGCTGTTCATCAAGTGAGAGGGGAGAGGGTGAGGTGTGTTTAGTTAGGTTTTAATTTTAATTTTTTTTTTATTTAATTAAAACACTAAACACACCCGAAGGGCACGGTTTAACCCGCACGGTTTTCCGAACCGTGCGCAAACTGTGCGGGGTCGACTGCCTCCAAGACACCCGCTATATGGGCTAGGAACATAGTTTGGGAAACCGTGGGTAGCCCGTGCGCAATCCACTTCCCACCTGACATGGGCCACACGGCTTCGTCAGCCCGTACGCCAACTGTGCGCCCTCTACAGACCCTTAAAAACTGGGGTCTGACGCTTCCGAAACCCCTCAGTCCACCCGGGAAACATAATGGGCATTCTACCATGTCCAAAAACATTAAAAAAATGTTTCAAACCTTTGGAACCTCCTTCCAAATCCTGATTCTAAAAACAACTGGTGCAAACAATTGAAAAAGTTCAATTTCCCCCACTTTTTAACCTGGTTCAAAACGCGAGTCATCACAACCTTCCCACCTTCGAACATCTCGTCCCCGAGAAGCCATCGGGAACAAAACACTCCGCACTCGACCTACAAGGGTCGTGAAGCTCCATTGAACGATCGCGTTATGTTTCCAAACGTTCAACGCTCTATGATTATCCACAAAAGCACACAACACTTAGGTCATCAACACCCAAGTCAACGCTCAATTTCCCACCAAACCAACACGAAAAATATTACCTGAGCCCATTACACAAGAGTCATGATCACATCGTTGCCTCATTGAGAAACTATAAAAAGGTACTTCCCACCTTAGATTTTTCTCGTTAAACAGCCAAGAGTCAAACCACAGCTCCACCACCTTTTGACATGTCTTTCAAAATCACGCTTTAAGTGTTCCAACGACGCACCTATCGAGATTTCGAAACGATCAAACAGTCTATTTCCCCATCGACCACTAAACCCATGTCGAAAAGAGTCAAGCCACTCTGGATGACTATTCAAGAAGACACCCTACTTAGGTGGCCGATGCTTCACAAGCTGAACAACGATGCCTTCTCCCAAGCATCCTGCATTCACCACGAGAAAGTTCACTGAAAAGATAATACTAGACTCTTGGTGATGTCTCAAAGATCAAACCATGAATGAAACCATTCATCTCATGTGTAACACCGAAAGAGAACCACCCGAACAAGCCCAAAGGCTTTTAAGAATTAGCGCGGATAAGACCAACGCTCTCATAGTGCATCCAGGACAAAAGCAAGATAGGTGAAAAGATCATTGTGTAGCAGACTACTCTAAGAGGATTGAAATCAGATTCCAGTTATTTACACCTGAAAACTGGAAATGAGATCATTCGAACCACCCCTGGTCGACTATAAAGAAGAATCTCGGCTTCACCATCTGATGCATCAAGATTTCAACCGATCACAATGCCTCTTCCCACATGAGGCATTTTTCGACCAACCTTACCTCCAAAACCCAAAATCATTCATGAAAAGCCCGACCATTTTCCAAGATGTTACTTCTTGGTGTGTTCCTTCTACCTGGATGGACATTCTTTACTCAACTGCAATGACTCTTCCCACCTTAGAAGGGTCGGAGTCATTGAATGGAGAAAGACAAGCTGCTCATAAGCAGACTTGTTCATAATTATCTGGACGGATGTGTGTCGCTACTCGAAGCCATGATCACCACGTCAAATGTACAAGGAATCCAAAGCAACAAGACCGGCGTGTCAACCACCCGAGTCTTCTGAAAATCATCTCAAGCATTGGGAAAACGTGATTCTCAAATGCTCAGGTCACTCTAACATGGAGATGACTCGAGACCATATACAACAGCACAAGAGATACATCCAAACGTCATATTTCCCCATATGACCATTCGCTTGGACGATGACATGTCAAGTCATCCATTACTACCTAAAAATAAAGGGTAAAACGACCAAAAAGGTGACCGACCATGCCAGAGTCATGTCCAACCAATGGATACAGATCATTACCCAATGCTCAAACCCTTAACAAGATCAAAGTAATCATGACCACCCGTCCGAACGAGGGTGTCATTAGAACTGGAAGTCCTACACGGGAAAACGGTACTCAAATAGTACCAAACATCACAGAGTTCACCGAACAAGCCAATAATATAAGCTCTAAGGGCACTACGTACCACGGGCTAGCCCCTCACGAAAAACAAGCATCGACCCAAGCACTTAGTCACGCCCAAAAAAAGTCATCAGGCTTAAAGCCTAACATTTAACGTCATTTCTAAAAGTAAAATACCGTATGGAAAATGCAGAAGGATTCATTCCAAGGCACTCACAAGAAAGACTTATCCAACCCATACACTAAGTCTCAACAGAGGACACCACTATAGGTTCATTTTTCCAAGCCCTTTATATTTATTCACATTTATCATTTAATCAATTTAAAATATTAAATTCAACACATCAAGTACCCTTTTCCAAACACAAAATCACTAGGCACATGATCATTTTATCAAACATATCAAAGAATAATAGGATAGTTTCATCCAACATAAGTTTAACCACTAGGCGACCTACGAGGGTCCCAACAAGACAGAACATTTCACATAAAAAACAGGTCTTACACATATAAACATCACAAAAAGCATCCTGCCATTACATTCCTTATGGGTTGTAGTTTCCCAACCCATGAAGTTCCCATACACTACATGAATTAAAAATTGGCTCCCATTAAACAAAATATATCACATTTCAGAAATTAACATCCTCATATACAACGATCCAATCATAAGGGTGGACACCTACCAATATGTAATGCACCCATATACTTTATAATTTTGAATTTGGCTCCCTTTAATCAAAACCAAACTCATTTTAAAACTAAAACATTATCAGCCCTTTTTCGGAAATCTGATTACACAGGATACCCATTCCCAGCTATAAGGCGCCCACACACCTTACAACTAAAAATTGGCTCATGTCGTAACCGCAATCACTTAATTTGGTCAATGCAACCAATTCTATATTAAATGAACATAGAATTTTAACAAAAGAAGCAACACAAAAACATGTTGTATCATAGAAGCAAGGAATAAATATCACAACACCTATCACAACAACAGGCGTCAACTAATGCATCCTACATGGCATGGCATAATGGATGGTATGAAATTTCATACAAGGTTCCTATATGATGAATGTGATGGAATACCCTCATATCCTCGGGTTGCAATAGAAATAGAACCCAAAATGGAATCAACAGTATCAACAGAAAACATGTGCGTCACCCAATGGTGAAATCAAATAAACCGTAATAATCAAAATCATTAAAACAAAAATCACACTCGAGGAAATTTGGTTTTTCCCTATTCACGGGGTTGCAAGTCATGGATACAGTTCATTACCAAATTCCAATTCCTTCCTATTAATGTTTAATGTCGCCAAACAGTAAAACAAATCAGAATAGAAAACTCCTCTGTTACCATTTTGTAACATCCCGGACTGGCTCACCACCAAACCGGTGGCCGGACCAGTCGCCACATGGACTCAAGCACGTCTCCCTGTACGCCAAATGCTGCCGAATAGTAGCGAGGGTCTCGATATGTGATATTAAAGAGACTCTACCTTCTTATTAGAGTTGAGAAGCGGTATCTCGGAGTAAATAACATTCAATAGTTGATGCAGTAATAGATAAACACTGAACAAAAACAGCAGGAGACAAATTGTGATAATTTATATAAAATGTGGCCAAATCCAATTGTCACAATAGAGGGATGATGATACAAATATGTAAGGAAGTAAACAATACAACATGATTTTAATACAATACAAAAGAAATGATGAAAAGATAGAAAAGCCTGACAGGCGATCTCCAGAGCATTCTGAACTCCCGCTCAGTCCTTTGCTTCTATCCCCAGGTACAAGCAACATAGAAAACAACCCAGGTCTTGAAAAAAAGAATGGTCCTCTCGAGTACCCCTGTGCTATGGCGGCCCAAGTAGGGTGTGAGATATAAATCTTAGTAGGCCAGCAACACCGATTTATAACCCAAACCATACGGTGTTTAATAATTAAATAGCGAGAAAGTGTAGCATGATTCAAAAAGTAGAACAAAATAGAATAACAACACCTTTCCTGGTTTCCCAAGGAAACCTGATGGCTATACCGTCTTCAGCTCACTGTCGGGATATCAGTCTGATCATGCCACTACAGTTACATATGTTAATATTTATAAAAGATGGAGTGGGGTAAGCATGCCTCCCACCCATCAGTTGAAAGTAGCAGGCCTGAGGTATGAATGCCTCTCGTCCCTATAGGTCAACTGGAAAGGGGTATGAATGCCTCCCTGCCATCATTCATGATTAGTGGGCACGAGGTAAGAATTCCTATCGTCCATATCGGTCAACTGGCAAGGGGTATGAATGCCTTCCTTCAATAAACGTATAGATAATAGCGGGAATGAGGTAAGAATTCCTATCGTACCTATAAGTCAACTATAAAGGGGTATAAATTCCTCCCTTCCATACATGTATAGAGATCGCATATGGCATGGGGTAGACATTCCTCCATCCCATACTCATGTAAGCTGGCATGGGTTTGCATGCCTCCCATCCAAAACCGTTCAAAGTAGATGGTATGGGGTATGAATTCCTCCCATCCATAACCACACACATTTGTTATCAGAATTATATTACAATTCATAAGGTAGTGCCTCTTATGAATTTCACACAGACATCCCACATTCACAAACACCCATAATAAATTATGGTACTTATTCACAATCATAACAATAAACACTAGGGTCATGCTCTAACCCTCTCTTGTGTGCTAATCAGTTAAACCATAATTCATCCTTATCAAACAACACATAAATAATTACCTCTTATGCGCTCCAACTAACCATATCAAATTCAAAACACAACCCATTAAACTATTTCATTTAGCGTACTTCCCTATTCAAAGCCATTTAATCCAATTTTCCTAAACATGGAAAATTTGGCAAGGGTTCCCCATGAGGGTCATCCCATCTAGTTTCCTAAACCTGGAAGGACGATTAATAAATCAAGCATTATAGTCAGTAAACCTAGTTTTCATTATCTCATTTAATATATTATAATCAAATTCATTTAACCCCCTTATCTCAAGGGCAATTACAATCCAAGGGTTTAAGTGCAAAGTGAGGCGTTATGAAATCATAGCATTTTCCCATTTGGTAAAATTCATCAAAAAAGAAACAAGTAGCCAAGAATACCATTCAGTAATTATCACAAAGGCAAGGAAAATCAGGATAGAACAAATGTCTACATCCTACTTTTTATCTTGAAGACAACGCACCTTTGATCGAGGGGTTTTATTATTAAACGTTAGTTTAGTTAGCAGGAAACCGTTTTTATCTTGTTCCTGCAATTCACACGGTTTTAATAGAAGAATTTACTCAAGACTAACATGCAGAATTAATGTTCTAAAGTATTTCATAAATTAACTCATTTAAACTTCACATTAAATAAAAAGATAGGAGACGGACCCCTCTGGGTGGATTATCCGTCCACTCTGGCTATTGGCGCTTTCTAACTAAAGATGTCGCTGCTCCCCCACAAGGAATATGTGATCTCACATAAGTATAAGGACACTTATCCTCTATGCACATGCCCCGTATGAACATGAGCGTACACAATAGGATCCTTACACATATCCTTATACATATATACCTGTCTTCACTCACCTGCGCATGCACGTTTTATATATGCAATGGGGACAACTAGCCCCGTACATGTATATTCTCTACCATGGACGAATATACACATACCGGGGGAACCCACATACATATAAATACGTACCTATGCCCACGTATGTGGGCCACATAAGCTCTGGAAAAGAGAAACCAACCCGAAGACGCAAACACACTAGGCAAAACACACTACAAACCTTAATACAACTAAAGACATTAATTTAGAGGTTTCGAAAACCATAAACGGGTATAACCCTTACCTCGTAATCAATCTGGTGGGCTGAAACTATCGCAAACCGCCTCTCCTTCAGCGAAGTACATCATGCGTGCCCCCACAAGGTAATGGGGAACATTTCTCACAACCCTAGAACAAGAGGAATGAGAAAGAAACTGAATTCAAGAACCAATCCCCAACCTAGGGTTTGGCCGAACGGGATTAGGACAAAGGGAAGACTGAAAATCAGTCATAGAAGGAGAGGAGACTAGGGAGAATACCTTACTGCGATGATTTGAAGGAGAAGCGAATGGAAACAACGGAGGAAATGTCTGTCGAAGGGAGGTCGAGGTGGGGGTCGAGCGCGAGGCACTGAGAGCCGCCTTGGGCTGTTCGTTGAGTGAGAGGGGAGAGGGTGAGGTGTCTTAAGTTAATTATTAATTTTTTTTCTTTTTATTTTTAATTTAATTAAAATACCAAACACACCCGAAACACACGGTTTAACTGGCAAGGTTTACCAAACCGTGCGCAAACCGTGTGGGGTATCCTACCTCCAAGACACCCACTGAACAGGTTAGGCGCACGGTTTGGGAAACCGTGTGCAGCCCATGTGCAAGCCATTGTCCACCTGCCTTGGGCCGCATAGTTTTGCCCACATGGCTTGGTCATCCTGTGCCCCAACTATGCGCCCTCTGCAGCCCTTTAATGAACTAGGGTCCAGCACTTCCAAAACCCCTCCGGCCACCCGAGAATCTTAACTGGCATTCACCCATGTCCAAAAA
Source organism: Viscum album (assembly GCA_963277665.1). Lineage (NCBI taxonomy): Eukaryota > Viridiplantae > Streptophyta > Magnoliopsida > Santalales > Viscaceae > Viscum > Viscum album. Next base: position 548,407,744 of record OY728157.1, read on the forward strand.
CATTAAAATAAATGGTTCGAACCTTTAGAAACTCGTTTTGAAGCCCCATTCTAATAAAGACCGGTTCATTAATTGAAAATGTTCAATTTCCCCCACCAATTAACCCGGTTCAAAATGCGAGTCATTACAATAAGCCACCACTCACTACTAGCCTCCTGAACATTCTATATATGAGTCCTCTTTCTCAATGCATTATCCACTACGTTTCCATTCCCATACCTATAGGCAAGATCAAAGTCAAATAACTAAAGGTACTTAACTCACCTCTACTATCTCAAATTTAGATCACGCTGAGTGAAAATGTACATGAGACTCTTATGGTTGGTGAAAACCACAAAATTCTATCCTAGAAGATAATGTCTCCAATATCATAAGGCATGAAAAACTGCAGCTAACTCGAGATCTTGTGTCAGGTACGTTCACTCATGTGGTATCAAATGTTAAGGCTTGTACGCAAAAAATCCTTCTCCCTTCATAAGTACAAATCCTATCCTAATACCAGAAGCATCATAGTACATAGTATAGCTCTTTCCACTCTCTGGGAAGACAAGTATCGGTGCTGAAGTCAACTTCACTTTCAGCTCTTGAATGGCTGACTCACTAGAATCTGATTACAAGATCATTGCACCCATCTTAGACAGACCCATCAGTGGTACTGCTAAGTGTGAAAAGTCCTGAATGAAATGTATGTAGTATCCAGACAACCCTAGAAAACTATGCACCTATAGGACTTTATTCATCTTCTCCCATGAAACTATTGCACTCACTTTTTCTGGGTCTACTGAAACTCTTGTCTCTGAGTTAACATGGCGAAATAAGTGAATATGGTGCATCCAAAAGTGGCCTTTTGAGATATTAGCATATAACCGATGCTCTCTCTATTTACTCAAAATGATCTAAAGATGTGTTGAATGTTCATTTCTAGTGTTATAGTACACCAAGATATCGTTCACAAAAACCACCATGATGGAATCCAGTTATGGTAGTTTAATGTGAAACTGATGACAACCGGACCTTAAGTAAATCTTTGAAAACACCTGGGCTCCTCAAAGCTGATCAGAGAGATCATCAATCCTTTGAAAGGTTTATTGGTTCTTTACCATCAATATGATCCATAATAGATAGTCCACACAAAGTCAATGGGTACCCTCTGCCTTATATGCAAACAGGATAGGCGAACCCCACAGAGAAGTACTAGGTTGGATGAATCATGTTCACTGAAACTTGGACAAATGCCTCTTGATCTCATGTAACATAGAGGTAGAAATCTTATATGGAGTAATGGACACCGGTGCTGCCCTTGGAATAAGCTCAATAGAAAATTCTACCTCACATTCTTGAGGAAAACCTGAAAATTCCTCTAGAAAGACATCTCTAAAACAATCCACCACTAGAGGAAAGTTACTTAGTGAAGTACCCTGGTCATCCAGATATATACTAGAAATATGGTATTTAATTCTTCCTAAACCATGATGCTCGGATCCCGCTCTACTCACCTAGACATCCCACTCCCCCTTATGAAGAAAATATCAACCCTATGGTGACATGAAACTCACCATGCAGCGATAACATTCAATGACTACCTAGAAAAAAACTAGCTAGTCCATTCCAAGAATGAAATCATAGCCTATCATCTTTAGGACAGAGAGGTCCCATAAAAAGTGATACCCACCAACCTCTAGAGCGCACTCATTGGAATGATGTACACTCACCGTTCTAGTCCCCAACGGAGTGTCTAGTGTCAAGATAGTATCAGAAGAAAATATATATAGCCCAAGGCTCTCCACAACTGCAACAAGTATAAATCTATTGTAAGACACTATATTGAATAGAGAAAAAGCTAAAACTAAGGCAACTAAGATCGTACCTTGACATGTAGAGGGTCTGAGATCGTACTCCTCTTAGTTCAGCTCCAATGCAAAATTCTGACCTACACTACGGCCAAGTGACCGAACCTGGCCACCATGAGCTGATCCACCCTATTGTTGTTGAATATTGAGTGATTGGATACCATGTCCATGAACTCCACCTCAACCTGAATGGCTAGAAGAACTACAATTACCAGACTAGTTAGTAACCAGTGGTGCTTCTCCAGAATGAGGAGTCAAAAATGAAACCATGTCACTAGCTATTGGTGAGAAGATCTCATAGAAGTGATGAAGATGAACCATCTTTCCGCAAGATCGGAACTCCACTAGGTCTCTCGGGCAATGTGGCCTCATATTCCAGCTCTTCCCGCACTTGTAGCAGAAAACTTGGCTACAATAATAAGTGTATCACATCCTTGGATCACCAAGAAAATATGCCTTGTGGCACTTCCTGATGTCAATAGAAGGGATGCGAACTGTATATGTCGAGCTTCCCTGGCTGACAACTCCAGAATCTCTTAGATTGCACTTAATGATCAATGCATGTTTGATGATTGAATTGATTGAGGTAAACCAGATGATGTTCACTTGTGATCGGATGGTGTACCTCGGACCATTTTTATGCTTCCTTTCTTGGAATAAATGATCACCTCCTGAAATAGTCATGGAACACTAAAGCTCAGTAAAACGAGAGGAACACTCAATAACTGAAAGAGTACCATGCTCCCGACTCATAAACTCTCAGGCTCTATCGGCCCTCAAGGTATCTGGATAGATGTTTTCATAGAAGATATGCCAGAACACCTCCCATGTCATGAAATTTTGGCATCATGGTCTGTGAGATCACATCCCACCCCCTTTGGGTAGAATCTCGATGCATATATGTAGTGATCTTGACCCACCTCTCTGGAGTCATCCCCACATGCTCAGAGATCGTCAGCATGACTTCTAGTCATGACTCTTTATCATAATGTCCTCCATTCCCTGAGAAAGTCGTAGGATGCTCCTGTTGAATGAACTGCGTCTATTTTTCCATCGATGCGGAAGGAGGCGATGCTCCATGAAAGGTATTCATCCTCCTCCTAAATCCTTCCATGAACTATGCATCGGCACCTACATCCGGTATAATGGCTGGTGACAATACTATAACAATGGGAGGCTCTATAAGTAGTCCCTGATCAGCCATATCTGGTGTCTGATCACTACCATGCCACTGGCATACAACAAGAGGAAATCATAGTGGCATGCCTCTGTGAGGTCAAACACACACCATAGATCAAGATTATCAAGGACCAAAAACTGAAAATGTTAGAAGGGAACATGAGAAGGAATTAATTCAAATATTAAAAAACATGAATACACGGAGTGTATAACACCTACACGACATGTTCCCTTCAGCCATTCACAATGGCGTGTACTCCTACCAGAACAGGTCGTGTAACACCCCATACACACGACGTGTTCACCTAACACACAACATGTACTGGAATCCTATTCCTCATCCCGATTACTTCTACATGGCTAAGCCACACAGTTCTCCTAACAACGAGACTACATGGCGTTTCAGTGCCATACACGGAGTGTACTAGATGAACTTCACTGACCAATGTTGTTAGATACTCATCCAGTTACATGGCTCACACTACACGACATGATCCTGGTGGACACAGTGTGTATGAAATAAGATAACACTAACCTGTGTTGTTAGTTACACAGCTAGTCTGATGGTTCTATAACATGGCGTGTAAATCCGGTACACGACGTGTCCCACAAAAGATTCTAAACCACGTGCCCCTGGAAACACAGTCTCAGACACAGTTAGAGAGAAAATGGAATGTATATAGAGTACACAGTGTTTACTTAAGAAAAATGGTTCTTCCTGAACATAAGAACACAAGGCGTGTATGCAAAACTACATGGTGTGTATTCTATGTTTTTATGGATAGTAAGCCTTAGAAACTACTCCAAAACCTAGAAAAAAATGAAAAAGAACATTGAAAGTGCCAAATTCTGATCTGTGAGGGCCCATATTCCCTAAAAATCGACACATGACATCTTACACATGTCATAAACAAGAATAATAGATTAATGATACACCAAATTCTGACCCATGAGGGTCCATAATACCTCAAGAACCAATGTTTGGCGTCCATTCCATCAAAACCTTACACAATCCAGTACCCTATCATACATCAACATTTTTATCAAGGAAACTATATCAACAACATGAATCATTAGCACGACATCTACCACAACAACATGCAATTTCTAATGTACCTGATATGGCATGGCATGAATGCATGTAATGTGATTTCTAGAAAGTTCCTAAGTGATGCATGAGATGGAATACCCTCATCTCATTGGGTTTCAATAGAAATTGATCATCAATAATAGCACAATACGTGGGAGTCACCCAATGGTGAAAATCAAATCATCTGTAATAACAGCACAACTAGAAAAATTGCAATAGATGAGGTAGATTGGCTTTTTCATGTACACAAGCTAGCTAATCCAAGGAAAAACCTATTAACAAGTACCTATTTCTTACTATCCCAGTCTGTAGGCTCCAAACAATATGACAAGATAAAACCTTACTATGATACCACTTTGTAACATCCTGGTTATGAAATCCACCCAAAGTCGCCTCGTACTCGGTTGGTCACATGGCATCAAGAGCATTTCCCAGAATTCTAGATGCTGCCGACTAGTAGTGAGGGCTTTGGGTGGGAAAGTTGGGAAACAATACGCTCATTGATATAGAAACACAGCAGAATAAAGTAATCAAAAAAACCAATGAAGGAATAATCCATACAAAAGTAAATAGTAGAAGATTGAAAAATAACAAACTGGAGCGTACACATATATATGAATGATGCATGATACATATGTCTAGGAAAACAGCCAAACAGAACACAATGCTAGAATACAATAGTACATAGCCCAAGTATTAAAAAAATCAATGTAAACAACTCCTCAAAATTGCAAGCCATAGCTTGGTCCCATGTTCTCTATCTCCAGAACAAATCATGTACCTAATGTAGAAGGGCGCTTTCCCTTATTTATAAATGCATCAATATAATTTTTTTGGGCCCAAAAACATGGCCCAAATGGAATGTGTGACTAAATCCTAGTAGGCAACCACCACAAGATCTATTCCTAATAGTTAGTGAATATATGATAGACATCAATCAAATAAACGCAGTAATCGAGGACGTACCCAAGGTAAAATGTTCATAGTTTCAATGAATTTAATATCATATATCATGCAATAGCTAAATAAAGCAGGTAATCACAAATAGGTAATCCTCTGGGATATAATCACATCATATCCCCTCTAGTCCTACCTAGCTACAAAAAACAACCCTCTGGGAAGTACACTCTATCTAACCTATCTGGTTTATCTTAACCATAGAATCTTTAAGGGAGAACTCACCGTCAATTCCTCTTATAGTCTTATATCAGTAATTAAAGGCACTCTAGGGAAACACTCAAATTTTATTCCTCCAATGTCCCGCGTCGAGGATCTACAGACACTCTAATGAAGAATATAAGTCAATTCCACATATGGTCTCGCATTGTTAGTAAAATAGACACTTCAGAGAAGCCCTTATATCCATTCTCTCTATGGTCTATACACCAGGTTCTCTAGGCCATGTGTATGTCAAGGAAGTATAACAGTGCATATCAGACAAATTAAACCTCAAGAACTACATGGCTAGATCTCTACTTCATAACAGAATGTATGGATACAAACATATCATCCTACTATACTAGGCATGGATGGTTAACAACATCCTAACTGGCAACCTAGACCCAATGGTCAAAACAAGAAATCAAGCATGGGAAAGAACATCTAAAGCATAATAATTTACACTATTCATATGAGTTATCATTAACTCAAGCCTAAAAACATAGAATGCAAATAATAGGGCTAAAATGGAAAATGTGCAACACCCCGTTCATGGGTATTGGCATTTTTTCCACATATAACTGAAAGACATTCAACAGAAAGGCACAAACCACCTATCTTGGTGATGGTTGATTTCTATACATGAAACTCCAGCCTTGAATCACCCATGAACATGGTAGATCTACAAAAACTCCCAAAACAATTAACTGAGGATATCATGAGAAAGAGGAGGAATTATGAAAAAAAAATTATAGCATAAGGAAGAGCTTATCGCAATGATTCTAATGCAATCGACAGAGTTCGATTGGGAGAGCGGACACTCGATTGGGGGAGCAACAAAGATCTGTGTTGTACGGATGCTCTCGGTCGAGTTCGGTTGAGAAGAAGATTTTTTTCCATTAGAGGCCACCCAGTTCTATTTAATGAAATGAAGGAAAATACATGGCATGTACTTAGTAAGTACACGACATGTACATTCCATTTCTGTACTCCACTTTAGGTGGCTTCCAGGTCACCCCCACCTGGACATGTGCATGGACGCTACCCGAACAGCACATAGCTACCTATGGTAACTGAGTACACATCATGTACTCATAATGTACAGAGTGTGTACTTCATAAATTTACATAAATTCACCTTTTTCTAAAAAACAACCAGAAGAAGGAATACATATATTAAAAGAAGATATAGGTTCTTACAAAACCAGTTATTATCCCATTTCTATCCCTTTTATCATTCTTCTTATTTATTTATTATATGACTCTTCATTTCTTTTTGTAGTTTTAATGTGGTAGCAGCTTGGAGCTTGAATCAAGTGTGCCATTGAAAAATAAATCAGGTTCTGTCTTTTAATTTCATTATTTTATTTACTCCCCAATTTAAAATCGATGTGAAATTTATTCTTGGTATTATATGAGCTAAAAATAGAATGTAGCTGGAATAAATCTGCGCGGGGGGGGGGGGGGGGGGGGTATTTCGACTTGTTTTTAGGATTTTTGGGTTTCTTTTATTTTAGGATGTTTATTATGAATTTTTTTTGTTTTCCTTTTTCATTTATTGGTGTGTCTTTAGGAATCATGATCTAAATTTAATACCTTCTAAAATTCAAACCATGTTGGTATTTTTGGAAAAATTCACAATTTGAATGTTTTAAGATCTAAATGATATTTGAATGGATTTGGTTTCTTTATTTATGATCATTTTATTTTATGTTGTTTGGTTGATTAGGAAACTCATGTGCAGTAGTGTTGTCCAAATTGAAAATCCTGCCCAACCCGAGAGGTCTGTAAACCTATCTATCATCTTATTACATTTATATTTTTCTTAAGAGTCTTGATACAAGTTTCATGATGCATAATTTTCTATTTTTTTCTTTTCCATGGATTTTATAATTCATGTAATGTGTCAATTATTATTGAGGCATCACATAGAAAGCCTTTTTGCAATTAACTCTTATTTTGGCATACCTTTTCATCTGACCTTCTTTATGCCACTAGTATCCATGAAATACATAGTTAGGAATCCAAATTACAATCCCTTTACTCCGTTCCAAACTGATCTTGATGTAAACTGCATGATTGTTTTTGAACTCGAATGTGGGGGATGGGGAAGATAGAGGTTGTTTTTCTTTCCTGAAGGATCGGTTTCAGCTGAATTTAAAGTTTTAAAAAAATTATTGCTGCTTGGGTGGAAGAATTTTCATGATGGAAATAGTAATGGTTTGAAAACATATATCAGTACAAATATTGGATGGGTTTTCAACAATTTTTGAAGATCAAAATATGCCTCTCTTTTTTTACAAAACATGATTCTGATGTGAAATCCTGATCTGAATTGCAGCTGGAACTACGCTATAATTCGAGAAAAGAGGGAAGAAAATAATTTATTCTGAAAATACAATTGTGAACATCCCACTGTATGATTTTTTTTGAGGGGAATCATTCTTTAGCTGATTGTGGAGCACACCATTTTTTGAGCAAAACTATTTTCATTCATTTACTTCACTTTAGTTCTTAACCCTCCTCATTTTGTTTTGATGTTTTTACATTTTTAACTAGCCAACCCTCATCCTCAGAAAAACCCAGGAAAAATTACTAATAAATGATACAATTTTGACATTATGAAGAAGAAATACTAGGAGGATATCAAGCCAATGGATATCAACCATTTTCTTTCGAATGAGAAAAACTTCATATTGAAAATCTTTGAGTGAAGGGAGAAATATTTATTTTTGGAGGTAGGCATGACATGCATGTAAATATTAACATGATATTTAATGGATTATTATAATTTTTGATATGTTCTGTAATTATTATCCTTGTAGGAGAAAATATGTTTTCTTTGATATGATAATTGAGTTGTGTTGTCCTTTATAGCTTGAGAAGTTTGTTTGGACCATGGTATATGTTGATTGCCCATGAGTGAAATGTTTATGTATGGGGTAATTGATTGAACAATTATTTTAATTTTTTTTATTGTTAATTTCAATGTTTCAATACAAAAACATTGTTATTTCAAGTGAAATTGTCACATTTTATTGTTTTTGAATCATTTTTTAGCTTAATTCCTAAAAGGCCGTATTTTGGATTTAAATATTTTTAATTTATTTTAATGATTCAGGAAAAACGTTTTCTAAACAATTCCAAATTGAAAAATTATTCTTTTATTGATTCTTAGGTTCAATGTGATTCATTTTTTCTTGCTTGATTGGAAGCTCAATCCATCACTTGGAATCTCAAATTTAGCTCAGAATTAATGTCTCAAAAACTGTGCACAGAAGTGATTAAGGTTATTATTGGAACCATATCTCATAAATGGACTAACAAAATGAGATTATATTTTACCGAGATCAGGAAAAAATATGTACGAATATGTTTTATTAATATGGATGTGTCTGATGCTTTCATAATAAAGGCCACAAATGTGTTTGAAGAAGGTGTATTTTAATACAAACAGTGAGAATGGATAGATTAAATATCCGATGTAATTTGACTATATCTCTGCTCCCACAAGTCCAACAATGCTCATATTTTTTGGATCGACATATGAGTGATATTTGAACAACATTCAAGAAAAGAAAATTTCCCAAATTTCATAATTAAGGATGGATACTAGGTGAATAAATTTTGTGGACAGATTTTGGAGCCAATTTTTCATTCCCTCTTCTTATAGAAATTTAATTCCTCTTCATTTCATGGGGTTGGAAAAGTAGATTCCATTTGTTTTAGGATTATATTTTCATTGATTATGTACTATATTTTTTATTTTTTAATTTATATTATTATTTTTATTCATACCTCATTCATCCATTTTTATTTTTATGTGTTTCTCAGACTATATTCTCTTATAACTCCATGAGAATGTTTAACTAACCTCGATGATTGTTCGAGGGGGGGGATGGTGGTTTATAGAGTTTCATAGTGATTCAATATAAAATCTTTTTATATAATTCATGGAATTTTGGTGGTTGTTAAATTAATTATGGTGTGTCATTTCCCCATTTTCCATATCATCGAGATCTTCTTCTCATTCAACATTTATCATCACATTCACTGTCTAAGTCATGCATACGATGGTGTTTGGATTGGGTAGTGAAGGTCATAAAAAGTTCCTCATAGCCACCATTATGAAGAGTATTTCCCCACATTCATATATCTCAGGGTTGGGGTAATAAATTCCCATTGGGTGGGTGTAGTATGATAAATCATGATTACTACATTGAATTGATATTGAGAATATTTAAATAAACAATGATATCAACTTTTATGATCCCCAAAGAAAAAATAACTTCTTTATTTATTTTAACATCATTTCTTTTGAATTTCATATATATATATATTCATATTTTATGTGTTTATAAAACTCATCTTTATATTATATATTATATAGAAAAAAATTATGACAATATAATTTAGGTGTTGTGAATGTTTCCTCAGCGTGACGGACCTTGGGAATGAACTATATTGACTGATTTGGTAAATAATCATTTTAATGTGGATCTGTGAAAATTTCACACACATTAAATAGGCACTTTTTCTAGGGAGGTGCAACACATTCACACATAGTTTTTCATAAAAAAAAATTATACATTTCAAAAACTAAATAAAAATGTCTTTTTTGGGACGTATTTCATTGGTAATTATTCTGCATAGACTAAGGAATCTTAGATGAAATAACATTAAGAATACATTGATTAAATAATGAGAAAATATGAAAGGGTTGAATAATATATTCATTCACTGGTGTAGCAACCAGAACTAGAACCAAAACCATAACGTGTGGAGTAAGAGATTCCAACTATCATTTTTTGTTAAGGAACTTAAGGTAGGTGAGAATGAGCTACTAAAAGATTTAATCATATCCTATTAAACTCAACCATTGCTATAGGAATTCCATGATTTACACATTCCAACTGATGCACATATGGAAGATCAATAATTTTTTGAAGAACCCTGGAATCCATTTTTTGAAGATAACATAAAACGTTATATTCCCATCAGGGATATTTAAAAATCAACACCTTTTGACCTCTCTCTTGTATTGGATGATGGTGATGAACATGAACCAAATAATATAGAGATTCCAATGGTCCTTACTAAGGTGATGTATTTCCAATCTGACATACATGAATGTGGATATTTCTTTATAGATTCATCATGTTTTATTCTTATTCAAGCAGAATTGTTTTCTGAATTCTCCTTTAAATTTTTTTTGGATATAACATGAATGTAACAGTACATGGATGATACTAAAGAGACCACCCATGTTATGGTGATCGAAGTATTAGAGCTGTAGAATCATGTGGTGTGACTGCCTCCTCTAAGAAATGTTTTTTTATTTGGAGGAGGACACCATAGAAGTTCATAGGGAGCACTTCTATATTATATTCTCTCCTACTCCTGAACTCAAATTCTACATTTTTTTATTTATTGGGGGTTTTGAACATTATTATATTCTTTGGTGTTCTCCAATATCATTATTTACTCATGGAAATTGGAAAAGGGAAAATGTGGCAGTTCATCTCAATGAAACCACACCAACCTTTTGATTGGGGATAATCTGCTAAAATTGCCATCCTAGAGGAAGCAAAAACCCAGAATCTGCTTGGGCTCCAAACCAATCATTATCCATTTTCTATCCCTTTTCCCTTTATTTTTATTTATTTTTGGTATGTCTTTTAATTTCATTATTTTAGTTTTAATGTGGTAGAATATAGGAACGTAACTCAAGGCACCCACTGAAAAATAAATCTTGTTGAGTCTTTCGTTACATTTATTTTGTTTACTGACCAATTTAAAATTGATGTCAAAATATTTCATGATCTTATATGTGATAAATAGTGGTTAGTAAATGGAATAAGTGAGGGGGGGATTTAAAATTGTTTTTATGAATTTTGTGTGTTCTTTCATTTTAGGTTGTTTTTTTGAAATTATATCATTTTCTTTTTTAAATTTTTTGGTCTGTTTTTAGGATTCTTGTGTTGAAATGAATACATTAAAAATATCAAACCATCATTGTACATTGTGAACATTGATTGATTTTAATGTTTTAGTATTAACTGAATTTATGAATGGATTTTGTTTTTATTTTTTGATATTTTCATTTGATGATGTTTGGTTGATTGTGAAACTCATGTGCACTAGTGTTGTCCAAATTGAAAAACATGCCCAACCTGAAAGGTCACTAAACATATTTGACGTCTTCTTACATTCCTCTATTTCTCGAGTTTCAGGAGACATGTTTTGTGATCCATAATTTTCTATTTTTCTCTTTTTCAGAGATTTCATATTTAATGAAATGTGTCATTTATGATTGTGTCATCACTTTGAAATCCCTTTTCATTGAATTCTTATTTTGTCCGACCTTTTTATCTGACCTTCTTTAATCTCATAGTAGCGATTAAATTTATAGTTAGGCAGCCAAATTACAATCCATTTATCCCATTGAAACCTTCTCTAGGTGTTAAATGCATGATTATTGAAGAAATAAAGTGTGGGGGAGGGAGATGATGGGATTGTTTTGGATTTTCTGAAGAAAACTTTTGAGATGATTTAAAAGTGCTTCCATATATATTGCTGCATGGGAGGAAGAAATTTTATGATTGAAAGATGTATGCTTGGAAAATATCATTACAAATATGGGTTGGCTATTCATCAATTTTTGAAGATCAAAAGATGTCTCTCTTTTCCTCAAAATGTTGATTCTGAAGAGAAATAGAGACCCTAATTCAAGTTGAAACAATGTTGCAATTAGGGAAATGTGGAATGAAAATCAGTGATATTGAAATTACAAGTGTGAACTTCCCAAGGGAATCAGTGTTTGGAGGTGAATCATTTTCGAGCTGATTGAGGAGCACACCATTTTTGAGCAAAACTATTTTCATGTATTTACTTTACATTAGAGCATAACCCTCCTAATTCATTCTCAGATGTTTTTACATTTTAAACCTGCCATCCTTCAGTATTATAACAACACATGAAAAAGGCCTCATGATTGATATATTTTTACTTTATGAACGAAATATACTAGGAAGATAGTAAGCCGATGGGGATCACACATGTTCGTGGGAATGGGGAAAAACTCCACATTGAAAATCCTTGACTGAAGAGAGAAATCATTTCTCGAGGAGGCAAGTATGACATGCATGATAGGATTAATAGGATATTGAATGGATTATTATAATTTTTTAAGAGTTTTGAAATTTTTATCCTTGTAGGAGTCATGGTATTTTCACTGATATGATAATTGAATTTTTTTGTCACTTATAGTTAGAGAAGTTAGTTTTGACCTTGGTATAAGTTGATTTCTTCAGATTGCAATGTTTATGTGTAGGGGAATTGATATAACACATATATTCAATATTTTTATTCGTAATTTAAATTTTTTAATCACAAAAATGTGTTATTTCAAGAGAAATTGTCAAATTTTATTGTTTTTGAATCATTTTTTAGAAAACTTTTTAAACTAGTCTATTTTGGATTTAAACAGTTTTCATTTATATTAATTTTCCATCTGTAAAGTTTTCAAAAAATATCTTAATTAAAAAATTCTTCTTTTATAGGTTCCAATGATCAATAGGCTTTATTTTTTTCTTCTGAACCCAAAGCTCAATCCATCATTTGGAAGCTCAAATTCATCTCAAAAGCCATGCCTCAAAAATTGTGCATAAAACTGGAGATTGTTATTGTTGGTCCCATATCATAGAAATGACCAAACTAAATGATCAGATATTTTAGAGATATAAATAATTCATCCGTTGAAAGATCTTTTATTAATATAAATTTTCAGGTTCTTTCATTCTCATGGATACAAATGCATTGGAACTAGGTGTATTGGAATACAAACAGTCTGAATAGGAAGGTTACATATCCAATGTAATTTGACAATATCTCTCTACCCATGTCTCAAACGATTCACAAATATTGTGGGTCGACAAAAGAGAGATATTGGAAATAAATTAAAGAAGTATCTTTTCCAAAATTCGTTCATTAATGTGGGATACCAAGTGAATATTTTTGGTGGATAGATTTTGTAGACAATTTTTCATTCCCTTTTGCTTTAAAAATGCACTTCCTCTACCATTCAAGCGGTTGGAAAATAGGTTTCTATTCTGTGTTGGTTTTTATTTCCTTTTCATCTATAGTATATTTTTAATTTTTTAACTTATATTATTCTTCTTCCTCATAACTCATTATTCCATTTTTACTTCTCTGTGTTTCTCCCACCATATTCTCTTCTTACTCTATGAAAATGGTTAACTAACCACGATGATTGTTTGATTCAGAGAATGGTGGATGATTGAATTTCATTTTTCTTCAATTATAAATATATTTATGTAATTCAAATAATTTTTTTGGTTTTTAAATAGTTTATGGTGTGTGATTACCCCATTTTCTTTATCCCCAATTTCTTTATTTCATTCCACATTTCTCCTTCCCTTCACAATTTAAGTCATGCTTATGAAGGAGTATGGTTGGGATAGCGATGGTTAGAAAAGAGATATATAAGAAGAAATTAGTAAAAGTATTTCCCCATATGTAGAGATCTTGGTTTTGGGGTAATAACATTTCTAATGGGAGGGTGTAGTGAGACAGATATTGATCACTACACTGAATTGATATTAAGAATATTTTAATAAACAATGATATCAACCATTATGTTCCCCCAAGAAAAAATATATCCATTCATTATTTTTATCATCATTTTTTTCTAATTGAATGCATATATATATATTAATATTTTATGCATATTCCAAACTCATCTTTAAATTATATATTACATTGAAAATAAATAGTGACAATAAATTTAAGTGTTGTAACAGTTTCCTCCTCGATACTGACCCTAGTTGTGCACTATATTGCATGCTTAGGTATATAATATTTTTATCGGGGATTTGCAAAAAATTCCCACGCATAAAATTGGCATCATTGTTAGCGAGGCACAACACATGCACACATCATTTTTCATAAAAAAATAAAACACTATCAAAAATTTCAAAATATAAATATAAACTTATTTGTTCATGATATATTTCAATGGTGATTATTCTACATGTAATAATGAATATCATCTAAAAAAACATATAGAATACATAAAAACTAAAATGAAATTATGTAAGGGTTGAGGAATATATTAGTTCACTAGTGCAGCAACCAGAACCCAAACCTGAACCAAAACCTGTGTTGGAGGATATTTCACAGATCATTTTTTATTATTAGGAACCTGAGGTGGGCGAGAAAGAGCTATATAAGGAGTTAATAACTTCCTATCATACTCAACCATTACATGATGAGGTACCTGACGTACACATTCCAACTGATGACTTATGGAGATAAATGTTTTTTGGAAGAACCCTAGTATCACTTGGTTAAAGATAACGTAAAACATGATATTCCCATCACGGATATTGAAAAATCGACACCTTTTGTCCTCTCTCTTGCTTTGGATGATGGTGAAGAAGATGCACCAAATGAGATGGATTTTCCAATGGTCCCTCTTAAAGAAAACAATTTCTAATCTGACATACTTGAATGGTTTATTTCTTTATTGATTCATCACGTATCAATTTTATTCAAGTAGAATTGTTTTCTGACTTCTGCATTAAAAAAATTATGATATTACACAATTGGATAAGACCTTGGATGATACAAAAGAGTCCACCCAAGTGTTGGTGATCGATGTAGAAGAGTGGTTGAATCATGTGGTGCATATTCCTCCTCTACGACATCATTCATACTATTTGAGGGAGGACACCACAGAAGTTCATAAGGAGCACCCCTATATTATATTCCCTCTCACTCCTAAACTAAAATACTATATTTCTTATTTATTTGTGGTTGTGAACATTCTTATATTATTGGGGTTTTACAATAGTATTGTTTACTCATGGACACTATAAAAAGTCACATGTGATGGTTCATCTCAATGAAACCACACCCACCATCGGATTGAGGATAATCTCCTGCAACTTCCCAAATTGGGGCAGCAAAAACCTATCATCTTCTTGGGAATAAAACCATGAATTATCCATTTTATAGTGCTTTTATTATTTTATTTATTTATTTTTATTATGTATTTTCATTTCATTCTTGTAGTTTAAAAGTGGTAGCAGCTAGGAGCTTAACTCAAGGCTGCCACTGAAAAATAAATAAGGTTGTGTCTTTCCTTTTCTTTATATTGTTTTACTTCCCAATTTCAGTTTGATGTGGAAATAATTCATTATATGATTTGATCTAAATACATGTTAGTAAATGGAAAAATTGTGTAGGAGGTATTAAAACTTTTTTTAGGAATTTTTGTATGCTTTTATTTATTTAATTTTATATTTTATTTTTTCAATTTTTTGGTGTGTTATTAGGATTCTTGAGTTGAATTGAATACATTGAAAAATTCCAAAAATCGTTGTATTTTTGTCAAATTTTATTATTTTAATGTTTTAGGATTTAAATTATTTCTGAATGGATTTTGTTTCTTCATTTATTGTCTTCTGATTTGACTTTGTTTGTTTGATTGTAAAACTCATGTGCACTACTGCGGTCCAAATTGAAAATCATGCCCAACCCGAGAGGTATCTAAACTTATTTGGAATCTTCTAACATTTATAATTTTCATGTGAGTCTTGAGACTAGTTGTGTGATCCATTATTGTCTAGTTTCCACTTTTTTAAATCTGTTATAGTTCATGGAATATGTAATGTATTATTGAGGCATCACCTTGATATCCCTTTGGCATTGACCACATATTTTGGCCTACCGATTCATCTGGCCTTCCTTAAGACCCAATTAGTCATGAAATACCTTTTCAAGAAGTCACATTACAAGCCATTTATAACTTTCCAACATTATTTAAATGTGAGATTCATGATTATTGTTGAAATCAAGTGTGGTGGAGGGAGAATATGGGATTTATTTTGCTTTCCTGATGAATCAGTTTGAGTTGAATTAAAATTCATTCCATTTTTATTGCTCCATGAATGTAAGAAATTTTATGATGGATGGATTTATGGGTGGGCCAAAATATCATTAAACATATGGGTTGGGTTTTCACCAATTTTGGAAGATAATAAATTGCCTCTCTTTTCCTCCAAATCATGATTCTAATGAAAAATCCAAATCTAATTTCAAGATGAAATGAAGCTCAAATTGAGGAAAAGTGGGAATAAAATCATTGATAATGAAATTAAAAGTGTTAACTCCTAAAATTAAGAGGTTTTTTAGGTTAAAAATTTTATATCTGATTGTGGAGAACACCATTTTTGAAAAAAATAGTTTTCATTCATTTACTTCACTTAAGAGAAAAACCCACCTCATTACGTTTCAAATGTTTTTACATTTTAAGCCTACAAACCCTAAGCCTCATAAAAATACATGTAAAAGGCCTCTTGATTGATACATTTGTGACTTTATTAATTGAATATACTAGGATGATAGCAAGCCTATGGGGATCACAAATGTTATTGGGAAAGAGACAAACTCCACACTGAAAATCCTTGAGTGAAGGGAGAAATATTTTTCAAGGGAGGTAGGTACAACATGCATGTGGGGATAAAAATGATATTGAATGTATTATTATAATTTTTTATGACTTATTAAGTTTTTATCCATGTAGGATGTATGCTATTTTCTTTGATATGCTAATTGAGTTGTGTTGTCACTTATGGTTTGAGAAGTTTGTTTTGACCTTTGTACAAGTTGATTTACTAGGTTTGCAATGTTTAACTATGGGGAACTTATAGAACACATATGTTAAATTATTTTTTTCTTAGTATAAATGTTTTAATCTCAAAAATGTGTTATTTCAAGATAAATTGTGTCATATTAATGTTTTTGAATCATTTTTAATCATAATTGCTAAAATGGCTTATATTAGAGTTAAAATGTTTTAATTTTTTTTATGATTCGGCCATAAGGATTTGTACACTGATTAAAATTTCAAAATTCTTCTTTTATTTGTTATTATGTTCTATGGGTATCATTTGTTCCTTCTGTACCCAAATCACAATCCATATTTTGGAATCCGAAATTCTTCTCATAATTCAGGCCTTGAAAACTGTGCACAAGTCTGGAGAATGTTACTACTGTTCCCACATGTCCTAATTGTACTTAACAAATGAGAAGATATTTTACATTTATCAACAATAAATCTTGAGTAAGATCATTTATTAATATGGATGTGACTGAATCTTTCATTATCGTGGCCATAAATGCATTGGAACTAGGTGTATTGGAATACGAACTGTCAGAATTGGCAGATTGAATATCTGGTGTATTTTGACTATATCTCTCCACACACCTGTCCAACGATGCTCACATTTTGTGTCCCAAAATAGGATAGATATTCTAAAAACATTCAAGAAGTACCATTTCAAAAATTTATTCATTAAATATGGATACCATGGGAATACATTTAGTGGACATATTTTAGATAAATGTTTTTTTTGATTTTACCTATAAAAATGTACATGATAATCATTTCAAGGGGTTGGAAAATAAATTTCTATTTTGGGTAGGTTTATATATTATTTTCTTGTGTATTATATTTTTAATGTTTTAATTCATATTTTTCTCCTTCTACATACCTCGTTCTTCCATTTTTTTCTCTTATGTGTTCCTCCCACTATATTCTCTTCTAACTCCAA
This sequence comes from Viscum album, assembly GCA_963277665.1. Taxonomy (NCBI): domain Eukaryota; kingdom Viridiplantae; phylum Streptophyta; class Magnoliopsida; order Santalales; family Viscaceae; genus Viscum; species Viscum album. The sequence continues at coordinate 548,425,658 of OY728157.1, forward strand.
TAGAATGGGGAACTAACCTTGATGATTGTACAAGGGGGAGAATGGTGTTTGATTGAGTTTCATTGTTCTTAAAATCAAAATATATTTCTTTAATTCTGTAAATTTTTGGGGTGGTTAAATTAATTATTTTGTGCGATTGCCCCATTTTCTCTATCACTCATTTGTTCTTCACAATCAACATTTATCCATCCCTCAACTATCTCAGTCATTCATATGATGGATTATTACTTGGGTACCGATGGTCGGCAAAGATATATCCATGCCGGATTTAGGAAGATTATTTCCCCCCATGTGAAGATCTCGGTGTTGGTGAAATAACAATTTTAATGGGAGGGTGTAGTGTGATATATACTAATCACTACATTGAATTGATATTGAGAATATTTTAATAAATAATGATATCAACCAATATGATCCCTTTATAAAATTTATCTTCATTATTTTTTTAAACATATTTTTGTTCATATTGAATATATATATATATATATATTCATATTTTATTTATATTTCAAACTCGTCTTTATATTATATATTACATAGAAAATAAATAGTGACAATTTAATTTCATCGTTGTGAAAATTGCCTCCTCGAGAACATCCCTAGGAGTGCACTATATTGCATGATTAGGTAAACAATATTTTAATTGGGGATCTGCAAAAAATTCCCGAGCATTAAATTAGCATCGTTTCTGGGGATTCCCAACACTTCCACAAATAGTTTTTCATAAAACAAAATTCTCAAAAATTTCAGAAACTAAATAAAAAATTCTTTGTTCATTATGTATTTAAATGGTGATTATTCTGGATGGACTAATAAATATAAGACTCATGAACATAAATAAGACATAAATAAACTAGAGAGAATAGAAAAAAGGGTAGAATAATGTATTTGTTCCCTGGGGAATCAACTGGAAGTGAACCTAAAAAAATGTGTGGTTGAAGATATTTTACTGATAATTTATTATGTTAAGGAACTAGAGGCAGGAGAGTATGTACCACTAATGGAGTTAATAATATCCCTTCAACAAATTTTGACGTCTCTATTACATTGGATGATGATGAAGAATATTCACCAAATGAGATGGAGTTTCCAATGGTCTTTCCTGAAGAGATCGATTTCTAATCTCACGTACTTGAAAGGGAAGATTTCATTATAGATGTATCATGTTTTTATCTTATTCAAGCATAATTGTTTTTTGAATTCTCCTTTCCTAAATTTTTTGATATATAATGAATATAGAAGGCATTGGATTATACTATAGAGACCACTCTAGTGGTGGTGATCGAAGTAGACGAGCTGTAGAATTACGTGGTGTGACAGCCTCATCAAAGACTACTTTCAAAACATTTGGATGATGACACCACCAATGTTCACAATGAGCACCCATATATTATATTCCTTCCAAAATCAAAAATAAAATTCTATATTTATTCTTTTTTATGGGTGGTGAACATTTATATATTATTTTGGGTTCTCTAATATCAATATTTACTCTTGGACATTGGAAAAATTTACATGTGGTGGTTCATCTCAAACAAACCACACCCACCTTCGGATTGTGGATAATCGGATGTAACTTCCTTACTAGGGGCAGTAAAAACTAGAATTTTCGTATGGGTATAACTATGTCTTATCAATTTTCTATCCATTCTATATTTATTTTTATTTATTTTTCTTTTAACTTTTCATTTCATTCTTTCAGTTTTAAAGTGCATGCTGCTGGATGTTTAACTCAAGGCAGCCACTAAAAAATAAATTCAATATTGTTTTGTTTTTCTTTATTTTTTTTACTTCAAAAATTAAATTTGATGTGAAAATATTTCATGAACTTATTTGTGCTAAAAATAGGGTAGTAAATGTAATAAGTTATGGGGAGGGATTTCAACTTTTTTTTTGAATTTTGGGCGTGCTTTTCTATTATGCTATTTTTTTGAAATTTTCTTTTTTTCTCTTTTAATTTTTTGGGTTTGTTTTATCGATTCTCGAGATGAACTGAATACTTTGGAAAATTCAAACCATATTCTTATTTTTGTCATATTTCATGATATGAATGTTGTATGATTTAAATAATTGCTGACTGGATTGTGTTCCTTGATTTTTCATCATTTCATTTGCTGATTGTTGGTTGATTGTGATACCACTATTGGAAAATAGACCTATACCCATGGTTTTGCTAAAACCTATATGTATAAGGGTGACCAATACCCACAGTTTTGTAAAACCATTGTTATAGGTATTGTATACAGACCTATACCCATGGTTTCACCCAAAACCGTGGGTATATGTTTTTTATGACACATACCCACAGTTTTCTAAAACCGTGAGGAAATTGTAACATATACCCATGATTTTGGCCAAAATCGTGGGAATATTGGTTTTTATCTAGGCATGTACCCATGGTCTTGGAAAAACCGAGGGTATATGGTTTTTTAAGACCTATATCCACGGTTTCATATAACCATGGGAATAGCTTTTCCGTGCTATAGCGGAAAAAATCATCTGCGGTACACCAAAAACATTTTTTGGGAAAACCTATATCCATGTTTTTCCCTCCTATACCCATGGATTGAATTTATATATTAATGTAGATATAAATAATAAAATACCTAAGCTGTGTAGTTGGGTTGGTGAGTTTTTGTCTATAAAGGAGGTAGTTTCGGGATCGAATTGCATCGATCTTTATTTATGCTAATACAGTGATAATGAATAATATATTAAAATAATTAAAAATATATTTAATGTAAAGCATCATAGATGGGTTGGTTAGTCGCTTTTTATAACTACGGATAGATGTGGGTTCGAAACCCAATTTTATATTTTTTTCCTAATATAGATGAATATTAATATATTAATAAATATATAGGTGTATGTTAACTTAATTTCTGTAGCTAAAGTGGTGAATGGAATTGTGTAAAAAGTCCAATTCATGGGGGTTGTAGCATCAACGCCTCCATGCACTATATTTTTAATAAATATTTACACCCACAATTTTTAAATTGTGGGTAAAAGTATTTCACAGCATGGCATTGGGTATGCGGATTTGATATGGTTGAAAAAAAACAACACCCACAGTTTAGAAAACCGTGGGTTTAGGCTATGGACATATCATGACGCCTCAGTTTCCCATAGATCCCCAAATTATGGTTATAGGATATACCCCTAGTTTTGGGGGCTATAATCTTAGTTATGAACTCTGGGTATAGGTCATTTTTCCATTAGTGAACTCATGTGCACTAGTACTATCTGAAATAAAAATCATGCCCAACACGAGAGGTCACTAAAACTATTTTACATATTCTAACCTTTTTCATTTTATTAAGAGTCTTGAGACATGTTGTGTGATCTTTAATTTTCTATTTTTTACCTTTTTCAATGTTTTTAGTGTTCATGGAATGGATCAAGTTTGATTGAGGCGTCACATTGGAATCCCTTTTGCGTTGAAATCTTATTTTTTCCAACCTTTTCATGTCAGTATCTTTAATACCCTATTATACATGAAATACCTTGTTATGAACAAATATTAAATGCCATTTATCCCTTTACAACATTATCTAGATGTTAAATTCTTGATTATTGTTGAACTCTAGTGTGGGGGACGGAGAAGATGGGCTTTGTGTTGCTTTTTTAAAGAATCGGTTTGATCATAATTAAAAGTGTTTCCATATTAATTTCTTCCTGGTGGAAGAAATGTCATAATAAAAATATGTATGGGTGGAGCAAAATATCATTAAAAATATGTGTTGGGTGTTGAACAATTTTAGAACATCAAACGTTGCCTCTCTTTTCCTCAAAAACATTATTCTGAAGCGAAACCCAAATCTGAATTCAAGGTGAAAAAATGTTGTAATTGGGGAAAAGAGATAAGAAAATCAATTATGTTTTAATTAAGAGTTTTAAATTCCCAATGAAATAAGTTTTTTTAGGTGAATCATTTTTGATCTGATTCAGCAACAGACCAATTTTGAGAAAAACTATTTTCAGGCATTTACTTGACATTAGAGTTTAACCCTTCTCATTATGTCTCTGATGTTTTTACATATTAAACCAATCAACCCTAATACTCATTAAATCCATAAAAAAGACCTCATTATTGATACATTTGTGACTTTATGAATTTTAGATACTAATAGGATAGATAGCCTATAGGGATCAGACATGATCATGGGATGAAAAAACTCTACATGGAAAATCCTTGAGTGAAGGGAGAAATATTTTTTCAAGGAGGTAGGTACAACATACATGTGTGGATTAACATGATAGTAAATGTATAATTAATAAATTTTAGGAGTTCATAAATTTTTAACCATTTAGGAGGCATGATCTTTTATTTGATATTATAATTGAGGTGTGTTGTGACTTATGGTTTTAGAAGTTTGTTTTAACCTAGGTATATGTTGATTACCTAGGAGTGCAATGTTTAAGTGCGGGGGAATTGATAGAAAAAATGTATTCAATTATTTCATTCTGAATTTAGATTTTTTTATCCCAACAATATGTTATTTCATGATAAATTGTCACATTTTATAGTTTTTGAAGAAATTTTTAGCATAATTTGTAAAATGGATTATTTTGGAATTAAACAGTTTTAATGTATTTTAATGTTTCCTCCATAACGCTTTCTAAACTAATCCAAATTTAGAAATTCGTATTTTATAGGTTTCTATGTTTTATGGGATTAGTTTGTTCATTCTAGACCCAAAGCTCCATCCATCATTTGGAAGCTCACATTCAGCTAATAATCATTCATCGAAAATTGTCCACAGAACTGGAGAATGTGATTTTGGGGCCGATATCTCAAAAATTCCCAAACCAAATGAGCTGATATTTTACAAATACCGCATAGACATCCATAGGAAGAAATGTTCTTAATATGGATGCACCTGATTCTTTAATTCTCATGTTAATAAATGCATTGGAACTAGGTGTATTAGAATACAAACAATCATAATGGGTATGTTAAATATCCAAAGATATATGACTATATCTCTCTACCCATGTGTCCAACGCTACTCAAATTTTTTAGGTCAATAGAAAATAGATATTGGAACAACATTAAAGAATGACCATTTCTAAATTCAGTCATTGAAGAGTAATACCAGGAGAATACATTCATTGGACATATTTTAAAGCCAATTTTCCATTCCCTTTGACTATAAAAATGTACTTCCTCTTCATTTGAAAGGGTTGGAAAATTATTTGAAATTTTGTTTAGGATCATATTTTCTATTATTATGTAGTATATTTTAAATGTTTTAATATATTTTAGTATTCTTCTTCAAACCTCATTCATCCATTTTTTCATTTATGTGTTTATTCCACTATATTGTCTTTTAACTCCAAGACAATGGGGAAATATCCTCGATATTTGTTCAAGGGGGAGAATTGTGGTTGATTGAGTTTAATAGTGCATAAATTTTTAATCAATTTATTTGTTTCAAATAATTTTTTTGGTGCTTAGATTGATTGTGGTCTGTGATTTCCCAATTTTCTCTATCATCGAGTACTTCTTCTCATTCATCGTTTATCCTTCCATTCACTGTCAATGTCATGCATACAATAAAGTATTGATTGCATAGTGATGGTCGTCAAAGAGATCTCTTAGCCAGTGTTAAATGGATTATTACCTTGAATGCAGAGATCTCAGTGTTGGGGTAATAACATTTTTAATGAGAGAATGTAGAGTGGAAGATCTAGATCACTACATAGAATTTATATTTAGAATATTTTACTAAATGATAATATCCACCATTATGATCCCCAAAGAAAATATATGATCATTATTTATTTTTATCATCTTTTTGTTTGCATTTAATATATATATATATATTGCATATTTCAAACACATCATTATATATATTACATATAAAATAAATAATGACAATAGAATTTCACTATTGTTAAAGTTTCCTCCTCGAGGCCGGCCCTAGGATTGAAATATATTTCTTGCTACGTTAAACAATATTTTGATCATGGATATCTGAAAAATTTCCTCACTTCAAATTGGAACCATTTCTGGGGAGGTGAAACACTTGCAAACATCATTTTTTATAAAATACAAAACAATCATAAATTTTAAAAACTAATTACAATCTCTTTTATTCATGATGCATTTAAATGGTGATTATTCTGCATGGACTAATGAATCTCACCTGAAAAAATATAAATAAGATATATAAAAACTAAAAAGAAAAGCGGAAAGGGTTGAATAATATATTTGTTCACTCGTGCAGCAAATGGATCCATAATATGAACCAAAACGTGTGGGGTAAGAGATTTCACCAATCATTTTTTTGTTAAGGAACCTGAGGCGGGTGAGAAGGATCTACAAAATAAGTTAATCATATCCTCTCATTTTCAACCATTACACGATGAGGTATCATATGTCCACATTCCTACTGATTCACTTATGGGAGAACATCAATTGTTGTATGAGCCCTAGAATTACATTGTTGAAGATAGCCTAAAACAAGATATTCCCATCAAGGAAATTGAAAAACCACCACCTTTGGATGTCTCTCTTGCTGTTTATGATAATGAAGAAGATGCACCAAATTAGATTGAGTTTCCAATGGTCCTTACCGAAGAGATCAATTTTTAATCTAACATTCATGAAAGGGGAGGTTTCTTTATCGATTCATCAAGTTTTAATCTTATTCAAGTATATTTTTTTTCTGACTTCTCCTTTACTAAAATTTCTCATATAGCACAAATGGAGTAGGCCTAGGATGATACTAAGAGACCACCAAAGTGGTGGTGATCTAAGTATAAGAGCTATAGAATCATGAGGTGTGACTCCCTCCTCTATGAAAACTTTTATTCTAGGAGGATAGAAAGCCTATGGGGAACACAAAAGTTCATGGGAATGAGGAAAACTCCACGATTTAAATCCCTGAGTGATGAGAGAATTATTTTTCCAGGGTGGTAGGTACAACATGCGTGTGATTATTAACATGATATTGAATGTATTATTATATTTTTTGATGAGTTTTTAAATTTTTCTCCCTGTAGGAGACACGATATTTTCTTTGATATGATAACGGAATTGTGTTTTCATTTATGGTTTGAGAAGTTTTTTAAGACCATGGTAAAACTTTATTGGCTAGGATTGAAATATTTATATGTGGATTAATTATTATAAAAAATATATTCCATTATTTTATTCTTTGTATAATTTTTTGAATCCCAAAAATGTGTTATTTTAAGAGCAATTGTCACATTTTATAGTTTTTGATGCATTTTTTACCATAATTTCTAAAATGGATCATTTTGGATTTAAATCGTTTTAATTTATTTTAATTATTTTACCATAAGGGTTTTTAAACTGATTCAAATTATAAAATTCTTTTGTTATAGGTTCCTATGTTTGATGGGCTTCATTTGATCCTTCTGCACCGAAAGATTATTCCATTATTTGGAAGCTCCCATTTACCGCACAATTTTAGCCATGAATACTATGCACAAAACTAGATACTGTTATTGTTGGACCCATATCTATTTAATTTCAAAACCAAATGAGCGTATATATTTAATAGATCAAGAAGACATCCGAAGGAAGAAATTTTATTAATATGGATGTGCCAGATTGTTTCATTCTCACGGCCAAAAATGTGTTGGGTCCATGTGTATTGGATTACGAACAGTCAGAATGGGAAAATTAAATATCTGAAGTAGTTGGACAATATCTATCTACCCACATGCCAATGATGCTCAACATTTGTGGGTCGACATAAAAGGGATATTGGAACTATATTAAAGAAGGCACATTACCCAAATTCTGTTATTAAAGATGGATACCATGCAGATACATTCAGTGGAATGATTTTGGAGCCAATATTTCATTCACTTATCCTATAAAATTTTAATTCCTCTTCATTTCAAGGGGTTTAAAAGGTATATTACATTCTGTGTAGGTATATATTTTATTTATTCTGTAGTATATTTTTAAATTTTCAGTTTATTTTAGTCGTCTTCTTTATATCTTCCTGAATAGCCCAAAGGCCTTCATTTTTTATTGATTTTTGATAACCACTTTTCAAGGGATGAGGGAGAACCCTTACAAGGCCTATAGGCTTAGTGATTACATGGCCCGTAGGCACAAGAGATTACATTACCCGATGGTCTTAGGGAATTCAACCAGACTATCTATAAGGAACTACCCCTCCCCAGCATCTGTATCTTTATAGTAGCTCTCCACCATCGCATGACCGTATGGATAGGCTTCTCATACAAGCATAGGCTGGTACCAATGGCATATCCCTACCCTCTCATTCGGACAATCCATTGGGATCTTCTGTTGTGAGTGCACCTTCTCTGAATCCTCTTCTAGGGATTCCCCATCTTTGTTGTATGTCTGGGGCCTGCATTCATGTGGCCTGAAGGACTTGGGGTGGCTCTAAGGCCTTATGGTTGCCCAAAGTCCTTGAGAATCAACTGGTCCGAAGGACATGGGTGGCCCAAAAGCCTTGCAAGACCCGAGGACCAAAATGGTCGCCCGGAGGCCAAGATGGATGAATAGTTCTGGCTGCTACTGTACCGAACAGTGCCTGCTACAGTTCATGCTACAATACTGTTGTGGTACCTGGAAATATGCCTCCACTAAGATTTGATCTCATGTCTCTTGGATTTACCTAGAGAGTCCTCACCAACTGGGCTGAGGCTCTTGTGCTTCTTTATAACTCATTATTCAATTTTTTCTTTTATGATTTTCTCCCACAATGTTCTCTTCTAACTCCATGAGAATGGGGAACGAACTATCATCGATTGTTGTTTGAGGGGGAGAATGGTGGTTGACTTAGTTTCATTGTGCTATAATATTAAATATATGTAATTAATTAATATAATTTTGGTGGGGGTAAAATATATTATGGTGTGTGATTTCCCCATTTTCATTATCACCAAGTTCTTCTTTTCATTCATCATTTATCCAACCCTTCACTATCTAAGTAATTCATTCGATGGAATATTGATTTGATAGAAAGTGTTAGCAAAGAGATCTCCTAGCTAGATTTAGGTTGAATATTTCCCCTCATTCAGAGATCTTGGTGTTGGGTTAATAACATTATTGAGTTGGAGGGTGTAGTGCGATAGATCTTGATCACTACATTTAATTGATTTGGAGAATACTTTAGTAAACAATGATATCAACCATTATGTTCCCCTAATAAAAAATGATATCTTTCGATATTTTTAACATCATTTTGTTCACATTTCATGTATATATATAAATATTCATATTTTATGCATATTTAAAACTCATTTTATATTATATATTACATATAAAATTAATGGTTACAATAGAATTTTGGTGTTGTGAATGATTCCTCCTTGAGGCTGGCCCTAGGAGTGCACTATATTTAATGATTAGATAAATAATATTTTGATTTTGGATCTATATAAAATTTCCGCGCATCAAATTTGCACCATTTATGGGGTGGCACAACACTTGCACACATTGTTTTTCATAAAAAACAAAAAAATCATAAATTTCAAAAACCAAATAAAAACATCATTGTTCATGATGTATTTCAATGGTGATTATTCATCATGGAATAATGAATAACAAACAGAAGAACATAATTATGAAATTAAAAAACTAAAGAGCAATGCTGAAAGTGTTGAAGAATATATTTGTTCACTAGTGGAGCAACAATAACTAGAACTTGAACCAAAACGTGTAGTGGAAGAGATTTCAACAATCATTTTTTATGATATGGAACCGAAGGCAGGAAATAAGGAGCTACAAAAGGATTTAATCATTTCCTCTTGTACTAAAACATTAATCGAGGAGTTCCTTGATGTACACATTCCAACTAATGAACTTATTGGAGATCAACAATTTCTGGAAGAACCCTGGAATCACTTTGTTAATGATAACCTAAAACATGATATTCCCATCATGGATATTGAAAAATCAACACCTTTTTAACTCCCTCATACATTGGATGATGATGATGAAGATCCACCAAATGATATGGATTTTCCACTTTTCCTTCTTGAAGTGATCAATTTCTAATCTGAATTACATGAAAGGGTTGATTTCTTTATTGATTCATCTTATTTTAATCTTATTCAAGAAGAATTGTATTCCGACTTCTCGTTTCCTAAAATTACTGATATAACATGAATGGAGGTGGCCTTCGATGATACTAAAGAGACTAAAGAAGTGGTGGTGATCAAAGTAGAAGATATATAGAATCATGTGGTGTGACTGCCTGCTCTACGACATCTTTCATACCATTTGGAGAAGGACACCACAGAAGTTCATTGGGAGCAACCCTATATTATATTCATTCCCACTCCTGAACTCAAATTATATAATTATTCTTTATATGTGGATGTTAACATTAATATATTCTTTGGTATTTTTTAATATTCATGTTTACTCATGGACACTAGAAAAATTAAAATGTGGTGGTTCATCTAATGAAAACCACACCCACATTCGGACTGGGGATAATCTGCTGCAACTACTTGACTAGGGGAAGTAAAATCCTAGCATCTGCTTTGGGATAAATCCATGAATTACCCCTTTTATATCCCTTTTATCATTTTATTTATTTATTTTGTTTATGTATTTTCATTTCATTATTGTAGTTTTAATGTGGTTGTATCTAGGAGCTAAGCTAAAGGTTTCCACTAAGAAATAATTCAGGTTGTGTCTTTCCTTTTCATTATTTTGTTTACTTCCCAGTTTAAATTTGATGTAAAAACATTTCTTGTTTGGAATTGGGAAAACAAGAGGGTATTAAATAGAATAAGTGTGTTGGAGGGATTTGAACTTGTTTTTAGTAATTTTGTGTGTGATTTTATTTTATGTTGTTTTTTTATATATTCATAGTTTCCTTTTTTATTTTTTGGTGTATTATTAGGATTCTTGAGCTGAATTGAGTAATTTGGAAAATTCAAAACATATTGGTTTTTTGTCACATTTCATGATTTTTATGGTTTAGGATTTAAATTTTTGTTTAATAAAATTTTTATCTTGATTTTTGATCTTTCCATTTGAGGATGTTTTGTTGATTATGAAACTCATGTGCACTAGTACTGTCCAAATAGAAAATCATGCCCAACCTGAGAGGTATCTAAACCTATTTTTTCATCTACATACATTTATAATATCCTTGAGAGTCTTGAGACATGTGTTGTGAGCCATTATTTTTTATTTTTCTCTTTTTCTAATCTATTAGAGTTCATCGAATGTGTCAAGAATGATTGAGGCATCAGTTTGAAAGACCTTTTTCATTGAACACTTATTTTAGCCTACCTTTTCATCTACGTTTCTATAAGACTCAATTATCCATGAAATACCTTCTTAGGAAGCCACATTAGAGGCCATTTAGTCCTTTCCAACCTGATAAATAAGTAAAATGCATGATTAATGATGAAATGAAGTGTGGGGGAGGGAGAAAATGGGCTATGTTTTGCATTCCTGAAGAATCGGTTTGAGAAAAATTAAAAGTGTCTCCATATTTATTGTTGCATGGGTGGAAGAAATTTCATGATGGAATGATTTATGGGTGGAACAAAATATCATTACAAATATGTTTTATGTGTTCAAAAATTTTTGAAGATCAAAAAATACCACTCTTTTCCTCCAAAACATGATTCTGAAGAGAAATCCAACTCTAAATTCAAGCTGGATCAATAATGAAATTGGACAAAAGGGGGAAGAAAATCATTGATTCTAAAATTACAAGTGTGATCTTCTTAGAGTAATATTTTTTTAGGTGAATCATTTTCTAGCTGATTGAGGAGAACACCATTTTTAAGAAAAAATATTTTCATGCAATTACTTATCTTTAGGGAAAATCCCACCACATTCTGTCTCAGATGTTTATACATTTTAAACCTACCAAACCTCAGCCTAATAAGTATAAATGTAGAAGAAATATTTATTGATACATTTGTGACATTATGAGGTGTATTTAATGGAATTATTTCAAGCATATTGGGATCACAAATGTTCTTGGGAATGAGAAAAATATACATCGAAAATCCTTGAGTGAAGAGAGAAATATTTTTCCTGGGAGGTTGGTAGGACATGCATGTCAGGATTAACATGATTTTGAATAAATTATTATAATTTTTTATGAGTTGTGATATATTTATCCATGTTGTAGTCATGATATTTTCATTTATATCATAATTGACTTGTTTTGTCATTTATGGTTTGAGAAGTTTACTTTGACCTAGGTAGAATTCTATTTTCATAGAGTGAAATATTTAACTGTGGGGGAATTGATAGAAGAAATATATTCAATTATTTTATTCTGAATTTTATTGTAGTAATCCCAATAATGAGTAATTTCAAGAGTATTTTTCACATTTTAAAGTTTATGAAACATTTTTATCTTTACTTTGAAAATGGATTATTTTGTATTTTAACAGTTTTAATTTATTTTAATGTTGTGGCCATAGTTTTTTATAAAATGATCCCAATAGATTATTTCTTCTTTTAGAGGTTCTATTATTCAATGTTCAACATTGTTTCCTTTTGCAACAAAAATTCAATCCATCATTTGGAATATCAAACTCCTCTTTATATTATATATTACATAGAAAATAAATAGTGACAATAGAATTTCGGTGTTGTGAAAGTTTCCTCCTCAAGAATAACCCTAGGTGTTCATTATATTGCCTGATTAAGAAAATACTATTTTGATCATGGATCTGTGAAAAATTCCCACACATTAAGTTGGCGTCGTTTCCAGGGAGTTGCAACACTTGCACACATCAATTTTCATAAAACAAATATTCAAAATTTCAAAAACAAAAAAAAACATCTTTGTTCATGATATATTTCAATAGTGATTATTTTTCTTGGACTAATAAATCTCAGCTTCAAGAACATAACGAAGACTTAAAAAAACTTGATATAAAATATGAATGGTTCCATAATTTATTCATTCAATGGTGCAACAACTAGAAGAAGAACCTAAAAACGTGTGGTGGAAGAAAGACATGGTTACTTTATTATTTTAAGAAACCTGAGGTAGGTGATGACGAACTACTAAAGGATTTAATTGTATCCTCTTGTACTCAATAATTTCTTTAGGAGGTCCCTGATGTAGACATTCCAACTGATGCACTTATTGGAGATGAACAATTTTTGTAGGAACCCCTTAAATCACTTTGTTTAATATAACATAAAACTTGATATTCCCATCATGGATATTAAAAAAATCACCACATTTGTATATGCATCATGATTTGGATGATGATGAAGAATATTCACTGAATGATAAGAAGTTCCCAATGGTCCTCCCTGAAGAGATCAATGTATAATCTGAAAAAGTAGAATGGGGAGATTTCATTATTGATTCATCATGCTTTAATCTTCTTCTAGCGGAATTGATTTATGACTTCTCCTTTCCTAAAATTTCTGAAATAACATGATTGTAGTAGACCTTCTATGATACTTAAGAGACCTCTCGAGTGGTGGTGATTGATGCAGAAGAGCAGCAGAATCATGTGGTGCGATTTCATCTGCTTCGAAAACATTCATACCATTTGAGGGAGGATTCCACTGAAGTTTATAGGGCGCACCCCTGTATTCTATTATTTCCCTCTCCCAAATAAAAATCTATCATTAATCATTATTGGGGGTTGTAAACATTATTATATTCTTTGGTTCTAACCATTATCAGTTTTTTAACATGGACACTAGAAAAATTCACATGTGGTGGTTCATCTCAAAAAAACCACATCCACCATTCGATTGGGGATAATCGACAACAAATTCTTGACTAGGGGTAGTAAAATCCTAGCATATGCATGATGTAAAAACAAAGAAGTACCATATTTATATCCATATTGTCATTATTTTTATTCATTTAACTTATTTCATAACATTTATTTCATTATGATTTAAAGTGGTAGCTTATTGGAGTTTACCTCAAGGCTGCCATTGAAAAATAAATCAGGTCATATTATTCTTTTAGTTATTTTTTTATAACCCAATTTAAATTATTTGTGATAATATTTCCTAATAGTATTTGAGGTAAAAATTGTTTTGTAAATGGAATTAGTTTGGGGAGTGATTTATAATCTTTTTTAGTAATTTTTTGCGTACTTTTATTTTATGTTGTTTTGTTTAAATTTCCTTGATTTCCTTTTTTATTTTTGGATGTGTTTTTAGGATTCTTGAAATGAACTGAATAATATTGAAAATTCAAACCAACGTAGTATTTTTTCACATTTATTGATTTGAATGTTTTAGGATTTGAATTATTGTTTAATGATTTTTAATTCTGGATTTTTTGTCTTTTCAATTGGTGATGTTTGGATGATTGTGAAACTCAAGTGCACCACTACTATCCAAATTAAAAATCATGCCCAACCCGAGAGGTATCTAAACATATATGACTTATTCATACATTTCTATTTTTCTTGAGAGTCTAGATACATTTTTTGTGATCAATAATTTTCAATTTTTCTCTTTTTCATAGCTACTAGTGTTCATGGAATTGGTCAAGTGTGATTGAGGTGTCAATTTGAAATCCATTTTGCATTGAACTCTTATTTTTTCCTACCGTTTCATCTCACCTTTTTAAGCCCCATGTAGATATAAAATAACTTGCTAAGTAGCCACATTAAAATCCATTTATCCCTTTCCAACCTACTCTAGATGTTAAAGTCTTGATTATTATTGAACTCAAGTGTGGGAGAGGGAGATTATGGGCTTTATTTTGCTTTCCTGATGAGCCGATTTGAGATTAGTTAAAAGTGTTTCCATATATATTGAATCTTGGGGGGGAAAAATTTTCATGATGTAATGATATATATGTGTAAAAAAATATCATTAAAAATATGGGTTGTGTGTTCACCAATTTTTTAAGATCAAAAGATGCCTCTCTTTTTCTCGAAAATATGATTCTGAAGAGAAACCCAAATCTGAATTCAAGCTGAAATAATGTTTTAATTGGGGAAAAGATGGACCAAAATTATTGATTCTGAAATTAAAAGTGTTGACTTCCAAAAGGAATATTGGTTTTGAGGTGAATCATTTTCGAGCTGATTGAGCAGCACACTGTTTTTGAGAGAAACTATTTTCATACATTTACATCACTTTCGAGAATAACCCTCCTCATTTTTTCTCTTATGTTTTAACATTTTAAAACTGTCAACCCTCACCTCCGAAAACGTGTGAAAAATAACTCATGATTGATATATTTGTGACATTATGTAGTAGAGATACCGGGAGGACAGCAATCCTATGTGTATCACATGTGTTCTTCGGAATGAGAAAAACTCCACATTGAAAATCCTTGAGTGAAGAGAGAAATAACATTCTGGGGAGCTGGGTATGACATACTTGTGAGGATGAACATTATATTGAATGGATTATTATATTTTTTTTATGATTTTTGAAAATTTTAATCATTTGGAGGCATGATATTTTCTTGGATATGATAATTGAGTTGTGTTGTCATTTTTGGATTGAGATGTTTGTTTTCTCCTTGGTATAAGTTGATTGCATAGGACTGCATAATTTATGTGTGGGGTAATTTATAGAACAAAAATATTCAATTATTTAATTCTTAATTTAAATGTTTTAATCCCAACAATGTGTTATTTCATGGGAAATTGTCACATATTATAGTTTTTATGCTTTTTTTGCAAAGATTCTAAAATGGATTATTTTAGATTTAAGCAGTTTTAATGTATTTCATTGTTTCAGCCATAAAATATTATAAAATGATCAAAATTACAAAATTATTCTTTTATAGGTTCCTATTTTTGATGGGATTCTTTTGTTCTTCCTGGACCCAAATCTCTATCCATCATTTGGAAACTCCAATTCAGAACATAAGTCATTCCTCTAAAACATTCCTCATAAATGGAGAATGATTTTTATGGGACTATATCTCATAATTGGAGAAACAAAATGAGCTGATGTTTTAAAGAGATCACAATGAAATCTATAAGAAGAAATGTCATTAATATGTACATGCCTGATTCTTTCATTATCAAGAAAATAAATGTGTTTGAACTAGGGGTATTGGAATATGAACAATCAGAATGGGCAGATTAAATATCCAATGTAATTGGAAAATATATCTCTACCCATGTGTCCAACAATGCTTAAATTTTATGGGTAAACATCGAATAGATATTGTATCAATATTCAAGAAGGACCAATTCTATGTTAGGTCATAAATTTGAGATACAGGGAGAATACATTTAATGAATTTCTATGTTTTGACCATAATGTTTTTGTGTAGGACTATATTTTAATTGATTTTATAGTATATTTTTAATGAATTAATTTATGTCTGTCTACTTCTTCTTCCCTAATTCTTCAATTTTAACATTTATGTGTTTCTCCCACCGTATTCCCTTCTAACTCCATGAGAATGAAGAACTATACATGATGTATGTTCGAGGGGAACAATGGTGGTTTATTGATATTCATTGTGCTTCAATTTTATATATATTAATTTAATTATGAGAATTTTTATGGTGGTTAAAATGATTTTGGTGTGCGATTTACCCATATTCATTATCACTAAGTTCTTCTTCTCATTCAAAATTTATCATTCCCTTCGCTGTCTAAGTCATGCATATGATGGAGTATCGCTTGTGTAGAGATGGCCCTCAAAAAGATATCCTTGATGTATTTAGATAGATTATTTCCCCGCATGCAGAGATCTTAGTGTTGGGTTTATAACATTTTGAATGGGAGGGTGTAGTGTGATAGATCTTGATATCTACATTGAATTATTATTGAGAATATTTCACTAAACAATGATATCAACCATTATGATACCCAAAGAAAACATTTCTTCTTATTTCCTTTTTAACATCATTTTTTTCACATTTTAAATATATTTTTATATTATTAATATTAAAAACTCATAATTATATTATATATTAAATAGAAATAAAATAGTGATAATAATATTTTGGTGTTGTGAAATTTTCCTTCTCGAGACCGACCCTGTGAGTTCATTATCATTCATGCATAGGTAAATAATATTTTGATTGGGGGTCAGTTAAAAATTCATGCACATCAAATTCTCACCATTTTCAGGGAGGATCAACACTTTAACACATCGTTTTTCAATAAATACAAAAGGAAGTTATAAATTTCAGAAAAAAAATAAAAAATTCATTATTCCTGACATATTTCAATGGGGATTATTCTGCATGGACTAATAAATCACAGCTTCAAGAACATAAATAAGGCATCGAAGAAATAAATAGAAAAGTTCTAACGGTTGATGAATATATTTGTTCAGTGGTGCAACAATCAAAACTAGAATATGATCCAAAAGGTGTGAGGTAGGATATTTAACTAACTATTTTTATGTTATGTAACCTGAGGCAGGTGAGATGCAGCTACTAAAGAAGTAAATAATATACTCTAATACTCAACAATTTCTCGATGGGGTCCCTTATGTACACATTCCATCTAATTCACATAAGTGAGATCAAAAATTTTTGGAAGAACCTTGGAATTACTTTGTTGAAGACAACCTTAAACTAGATATTCCCATTATGTATATTGAAAAACCATCACCTTTTGACATCCCTCTTACTCTGGATGATGAAGAATAAGATGCACCAAATGTGAAGGAGTTTTCAATGGTCCTTTCTCAAGAGATAAATTTCTATTTTGATATGCTTGAAAGGAAATATTTCATTATTGATTCATCATGTTTTAATCTTATTCATACAGAAATGTTTTCAGACTTCTCCTTTACAGAAATTTCACATATAGCATGAATGGAGAAGACATTGAATGATAAAAAATATACCACCCAAGTGGTGGTGATATAAATATAAGAGCTAGAAAATCATGTGGTGTGACTACCTCCTATATGACAACTTTCATACTAGGAGCATAGAAATTGTATAGGGATCACACATGTTCATGGGAATGACAAAAACTCCACATTGAAAATCCTTGAGTGAAGAGAGAAATATTTTTTCGGGGATTTTGTTACAACATGCATGTGAGGATAACCATGATATTTAATTTATTATTATAATTTTCTAGGTGTTTTTAAATTTTTAACCATGTAGGAGGCATGATATTTTCTTTGATATGATAATTGAGTTGTGTTGTCATTTATGATTTGAGAAGTTTTTTGACCATGGTATAAGTTGATTTCCCCTAAGTGCAGTATTTAAGAATGGGGGAATTGATAGAACAAATTTATTCAATTATTTTATTCTTAATTTTGTTGTTTTTATCCCATAAATGTGTTATTACAAGACAAATTGTCACATTTTATAGTTTTAGAAGCATTTTTGAGTTAAATTGCTAAAATGGATTATTTTGGATTTAAACAGTTTTAATTTATTTAAAATTTTCAGCCATAATTTTTTCTAAAGTGATCTAAATCGAAAAAATGGTCTTTTATAGTTTCTTAAGTCCGATGGGATTCATTTTTTACTTATGGGCCCAAAGGTAAATCTATTATTTGGAAGCTCAAATTTAGCTCACAAGTCAGGTCTCGAAAACTGTATAGAGAACTAGATAATGTTATTGTTGGGACCATATCTAGTAAATGGAATAACCAAAGGAGAGGATATTTTACATAGATCTATAAGACATGCAGGGGAAGAAGTTTTATTAATATAGATGTTCCTTATTCTTTCATTATCTAGTCCATAAATTTGTTGGAACAAGGCGTATTGGAATACCAATTGTAAGAATGGCAGGATTAAATATACAAAATATTGTGACTATATCTCTATACCCACAAGTCCTATTATTATAATATAAGGTGGGTCTAGAGAGGTGAGATATTAGAACAACTTTCATGAAGGACAATGTCCCAAATTTGGTCATTAAATAGGGATACCTTGCGAGTACATTCAGTGGACAGATTTTAGAGCCAATATTTCATACTATTTACATATAAAAATGCACTTCCACTTTATTTCCCAAGTGGTTGTGATCGATATAGAATAAATGTATAATCATGTGGTGTGACTTCCTCCACTACAACAACTTTCGTACCATTCAGAGGAGGACACCATAGATGTTCGCATGATGCACCCCTAAATTCTATTCCCTCCCACTCTGGAAATCAAATTCTTTTTTTTCGTTATGGGGTGTTATGAAGATTTTTATATTCTATGGGTTTATCCAATATCATCTCCTAGACATGGGAACTGGAAAAAGTCACATGTGGAGAATCATCTCAAAATAACCACATCCACCTTCTGATTGGGGATAATCTGCTGCAACTACCTGACTAGGGGAAGTAAAAACCTGGCATCCACTTGGGGGTCAAACCAAGAATTATTGATTTTCAATTTATGTTCCCTATATTTATATTTATTTTTCTTATTTATTTTCATTTCATTCTTGTAGTTATAATGTCTTAGCCACTTTGATCTTAACTCAAGGATTCCAATGAAAAATAAATCAGGTTGTGTCCTTCCTTTTCATTATTTTGTCTACTTCCCATTTTATATTCGATGCGAAAATCATTAATCATTTGATATGAACTAATAAGAGGGTAGTAAAAGGTATACGTGTGTGGGAGGTATTTTAACTTGTTTTTACGAATTCTATGTGTCCTTTTATTTTATTTTTTTATTTTTTGTTTTCCTTTTTCATTTTTTTGTTGAGTTATTAGGATTATTGAGCTGAATTAAATACATGGAAAAATTAAAAACAACTTGGTATTTTTGGAACACATCATTATTAAAATTTTGTAGGATATAAGTAATTAGTGACTGTATTTTTTGATTATTTTTTATATTTCCATTTTATGAAGTTGGGTTGGTTGTGAAACTCATGTGCACTAGTACAATCCAAATTGAAAATCATGCCAAACCCAAGAGGTATCTAAACCTATTTGACGTAATATTACATTTCTCTTTTTCTTGAGAGTCGTGATACATGTTCTATGATCTATAATTTTCTATTTTTCTCATTTTTAAAGATTTTAGAGTTCACGGAATGTGTCAAGTATGGTTGAGGCATCACTTTGAAAGACATTTCGCATTGAACTGTAATATTGGCCTAACTTTTCATCTAACTTTCATTAAGACCCAAATAGTCATTAAATAAAATGTTAGGCATCCACATTAAAAGTTAGTTATCCCATTACCACATTCTCTTGATGTTAAATGCATGTTTATTTTTGAACACAGGTGTGGGGGAGGGAAAATATGGGCTTTCTTTTGCTTTCTAGAAGAATCAGTTTAAGCTGAATTGAATGTATTTCTATACTTATTGTTTCTTGGGTGAAAAAAATTTCATTATGTACAGAATTTTAGGTGGAAGAAAATAACATTACAAATATGGGTTGGCTGTTCAAATTTATTTGATGATCACAGGAAACCTCTCTTTTCGTCCAAAATATGATTCTGAAGAGAAATCCGGATCTGAATTCAAGCTAAAACATTGTTTTAATTGGAGAAAAGAGAAATTAAAATCATTTATGTTGAAATTAAATATGTGAAATTCCCAAAATAAGAGGTTTTTGGAGTTGAATAATTTTTTAGCTTATTGAGGAGTACCCTATTTTTGAGCAAAACTATTTTAATGCATTTACTTCACTTTAGTGCCTAACTCTCCCCATTCTGTCTAAGATGTTTTTACCATTTTAATTTTTCATCCCTCACCCTCAGAAAAACCCATGAAAAAGTCCTCATCTGTAATACATTTTTTACCTTTTAATGTGGGTATACTAGGAGGATATAAATCCAATGGGGATAAAAAATGTTCTTGGGATTGTGAAAAACACCACATTGAAAATTCTTGACGGAGGTGAGAAATATTTTTTTGAAGATGTAGGTATGATATGCTTTTGAGGATTAAAATGAAATTGAATAGATTATTATAATTTTTTAGGAGTTTAGAAATTTTTATCCATGTTGGTGGCATGATATTTTCATTGATTTGATAATTGAGTTGTTTTGTCATTTATGGTTCAAGAGGTTTGTTTCGAACTTGGTATATGTTTATTACCCAAGAGTGTAATGTTTATATATGGGGGATTTGATATAACATATATTTTAAATTAATTTATTCTGAATATCAATTTTTTAATTCTAGAAATGTATTATTTGAAGATAAGTTGTCCTAATTTATAGTTTTGAAGGATTTTTTATCATAATTACTAAAATGGCTTATTTTGGATTTAATAAATTTTAATTTATTTTAGTTTATTTTCATAACATTTTCAAATAAGATCTAAATTTAAAAATTAGTCTTTCATAGGTTCTTATGTTCTATGGGCTTCATTTGTTACTTTTGGACCGAAAGCTAAATATATTATTTGGAAGTTCGAATTCTTCTCACGAGTCAGGCCTCCAAAACAATGCACAGATATGGAGAATCATATTTTTTGGCCCATATCTCATAAATGGACCAACAAAAAGAGCTAATATTTTATGTAGATAAATAATAAATGTGGAGGAAGAACGTTTATTAATATGGATATGCCTTATTATTTCATAATCAAAGCCATAAATGTGTCGGATTTAAGTGTACTGAAATAATAATAGTCAAAATGAGAAGATTAAATATCCTAGGTAATGTGACTATATCTCTCTACCCACGTGTCTAATGATTATGATATTTTATATCCTATATAGTAGAGATATTGGAACATCCTTCAAGAAGGAAAATGTCCCATATTCGGTCACTAAATAGTGATACCATGTGAATACATTCGGTGGACAGATTTTGGAGACAATTTTTCATTCCCTTTGCCTATAAAAATATACATTCTCTTCATTTCAAGGGATTGGAAAAGTAGTATCCATTTTAGTAGGTTTATATTTTCTTGGATTATTTAGTATATTTTTAAACTTATACTTTTTAATAGTCCTCTCCTCCATTCCTCAATCTTCCATTTTTACTTTTATTCGTCTCTCCCACCGTATTCCCTTCTAACTTCATGATAATGGAGAACTAACTTTGATGTTTGTTCGAGGGGGAGAATGGTGGTTTTTTGAATTTCATTGTGCATAAGTTTTAAATTTATTTATTTAATTACATAAATTTCGGTGGCGGTTAAATTTATTATGGTGTGTGATTTCCCCATGTTCTCTATCACTGGGTTTTTCTTCTCATTCAACATTTATGCTTCCCTTCACAATCTAAGTCATGCATATGATGGATTATGTCTTGGGTAGAGAATTTTGATAAAGATATATCCTAGCTAGATTTAAGATGATTATTTTCCCTCATGGATATATATTAGTGTTGGTGTAATAACATTTGAAATTGGAGGGTGTAGTGTGATAGATCTTGATCAATACATTGAATTGATATTGAGAATATTTTAATAAATAATGATATCAAAAATTATGAACCACCAAGAACAAATGACTTGTTTTTCCATTTTTAACTTCATTGTTTTCGCATTGCACCTATATATATATATAATCATATTTTATGCATATTTTAAACTCATATTTATATTATATATTACATAGCAAATAAATAGATATAATAGAATTTTGGGGTTATAAAAGTTTCCTCCTCGAGACCGACCCTGGGAGTGCACTATATTTCATGCTTAGGTAAATAATCTTTTGATTGGGGATCTGAATTAATTTATGGCACATCTGTGAGCAGTTTATCATCTAAAAAATCTTAAGAGCCTCATATATTTATTTTTTTATAATAATATTAACTTGAGTCAGTGTCAATTTCTAGTGTTCCTTAGGGACTATGGATTTGATATTGTCAATAATCCTAGGAAGGGAAACATGGTGGTGGATTCTCTTAGAAAGATATCTATTTTATAGTTTTCAGATGAGGTGTTAGATTAGTTGGCATCATTTTAGTTTTCCATTGTGGATGTAGATATAGAAGCATACCTCTAGTCAATGGTTATTACTCCTCATAAATTATAGTGAGTTAGGGAAGAAAAATGTGGGGATACAAAATGAATTAATTTATGAGATAATATACCGACATGGAATTCCCCTGACGAGTATTAAAAATGTGGGAGAACATTAATATTTTCATAAGAAGTAATGTTGTACCATTGACATTACAGTATGAGGTTTTGATGGTCCTTTATACATCCCATTTGGTGGTACATCATGGTGCGGTGAAATTGGAAAAGGACCTAAAATGTCAGTTTTAGTGTCCATGGATGAACAATAGAGTGGTAGAGTTAATTTCTAAATTCCTTAAATTTTAGAAAGTTAATTTTGTAAACCAAATTCATGTAAGTTTAGATCAACCCCATGAGTTTCTAGAATATAACTGCGATGGGATATTGATGGACTTTGTGATGGATTTTCAACATATGTACATGAGACTTGATTCCAGATGCATGATCATTGAAAAACATACATAGTCAACCCACATCCAATCTATCTGAGTTAAAAGTTCTTTATATTGCTTGGGATGCCTCCACTTGAAAGAGATAGTTTGACTCCATGGAGTTAAATAGAAAATTTCATCAGGTTGTGATGATCATTTTACATCCAATTTGTGGAATGGATTTGGATCCCAGTTATGCTTCATCACTATTTTTAATCCACAAACAGGAGGCCAGATGGAGTGGACAATTCTGGTTTGGGAGAAAATGTTGTGTGCTTTCATGTTCGGCTTCTTCCATTGCATATTGGATCACATACCGCTAGTGGATTATTAATACAATAACAACTACCATTCCACTATTGTTTGGAACTATTTGAGGCTTTTATGTATTACCATTCATGTCACCACATTAGTAAACTAACCTAATAAAGGCTACACTCATGGGCAATGAGTAGGTGCAATCTACTTCTAAGAAGGTGAAAATCATCCACGAGGTTACGAGGAAAACACATAGCCAAAATAAGTATTATGATTAAAGGTTTTATAGGCCTTTAGAGTTCGAGTAAGGAGACCATGTGTTCCTACATTATTTACCTTTGTGTGGATTGTGGATATTTTTGATGGGGTAGTAATAAATATATGTCATTTATCATCTCTTTTTGGATATTGTGTAGTGATAGAGTGGTGAAATACCTCTAGGATCTACCCTTATAGTTATACTAGGTACATAATGTCTTCCACATGTCTCATGTGAGGAGGTATGTCCATAACCCACTAGACTTCATCGACTAGAGTTAACCGGATTTTGAGGATGGAGTGACTTTTGTTGAGTACCCAGAGGATATCAAGGATCAGCAGGATATGATCCTTCTTGGGTGTTCTATTACATTAGTGCATTTTAGATGGATGCATGGGAGTATCCATGAGTGCACTTAGGATTGATAGTCTCACATTATTTACCTATAACCTAATATTCTGGAGTATCACTTGTTTTTCAATTTTGGGGACATAGAGCCCCATGATTGAGAGATTTTAATTACTCATATTTTTTTGAATTATTTTTAAATGTTATATGGATTAATTTTTAGAATAGAAAGTAAGACATAATGTGATTCTAAGGCCCATTGTTCGTAGAATAAATTTTTTATAATTACTAAAATATTATATATCATGTGGGAGATGTCTTCTTGAAAATGTGGGATGAATTATTATTGGGTTTATGAATCAGAAATGTAATGGAAACATTGAGTTTAGAACATTGAATTTACCCTAGGAACAACATTAATTTTTTAATTAATTTTTATGTGTGGAAATTCATCACACGCAATTAAAATTAATAAAATTAATTAAGAGAAATTAATTTTATTTCTTAATTACAGTGATGCAATACCATGTTTTTTTGAATAATCCATTTTTCATAAATCTAGGGATAGTATCATAATAGTATAATTTTATGGAGAGGTTTGGTGGAAACATATGGAGAACTCTATCGAGCAAGAGAGGACAGAACCTCATATCAAAGATCAATGATCACTGATCATGGAAGATCACTCCTATGATAATGACTCGATGGCCGATATTTGTCACCTAGTGATATATATCTATGAAGGATGTTTTATTTCTATTATATTTTCCCTCTCATGATTACTATGAAAAATTTTCAATAACATGAGTAGAATATCTTGTGTGATGATCATTTATGTTGGATGGGATTGTTCTATGGTATTGGTGGGTGATTATTCTTATTAATAACGGTTTTTTTCATTTGTCATTCTTATAGGAATGGATTGAGGCGGAATAAAAATTGGTCAAATTCCATTCTTCAGGATTGTTCCTTCATCATTTTTAACTCCCCCCATTTTCATGATTTTTTCATGGATTTTTTTAATATTACCCCTTAATAGAACAATTGAATGTGGAATCATTGATTTTTGGTGAAATGATATGAAACTGGTTATGTAGCATTGGGATGACTCAACAGTGGTGAGCTGTTAACGGTAGTGGATGTATCAAAGTGATTTAGTAGCACTCGTCCTTCAGTCTAGATGTATTGGGATGGATGCCAGAATATTTTTGAGCTGATTTAAGGCTCTAAAAGAATAGATTTTGAGATATGGTGGTGAAACAACCATGGGTCTAGAGTTCCATGTAGACCAAACCACCATAACAAGATTTAGATGACTGGGTGAGGCATGCAGATGTTGAATATGATATTTTGGAAAGACTAATACACATGGTGTGTAATACACATATAAGGGTTGTGTTCATCATTGTATGACTCATCATGTACATTGTATGTACAAAGACATGGTGTGGAGTACATGGGTTGACTACACGACATGTACTCCCCCACACAGAATGGCCTAAACTAACTAAATGGACTATACATGTACTGGTACATGGTCAAGGATATATGGGTTGAAATTTTGTACTGGCACATTTTAGATGTACCCAAGGGTTCTACACGCCAGAAATGGTATATAACCCCATCTACAAGCCATGCACCCTACTTATACATGACATGTTTTAAATAAACTATTCATTGTACCTAGGTAGTACCAAAGGATAAGGGACAAAGACTGTAACCCTACTACATGAAGTATATCAATTACTATAGGGATTGATCCACTTTTCCTTCAAATCATGGTCAGGATTTTTTAGGGTTATTCCTCTACTATGTTTCCATGAAGGTCGGTATGAATTGTTTTACTACTCGTAGGACTGTGATCCATTCAAGAAGTCTTACTCGATTGAGTTATTGGAATCCCTAAAGAGGGCCAAAGTAGGATACTTTATTCATTATTCGTGCCCTATGTGGATATCATTGTATCGAACTGACCAACACAATGGGGGTTCCAATCCTCTACATAGCTGGTTTTTTCATATTGAGTTGTTATTATTACCCTATGGCCCAGGGTGGGATCCTAATCATTTTGTGGAATCTCTCTTCAGATCCATTACTGGATCTCTCTCATGGAGTGACATGATGAGTATTACATATCATATGGACATCATCAGTACTATCAAACTCCATAGTGTGTTATCCTAGATGAATTCTTCGTGTAATTTTTGAGATTTATTCCCAGGTTTAGTATGCATTTATTTGGATGTACCATTATATTGTGTGTATTGTATTGAGTATATATTTATATTCGTATTATATGAGACAGGAAACACCGAGTTCTGTTCATGCAGCTTTTAGATAGTAGTCCATGTAAATTTACATATAGGATGGACTACTGGTTAAAAAATATTTATGGTGGGATTCTGTTGGGACCTATTTTACATTACATTAAATTGTAGCGTACTCTTGATTTGGGATGTAGTTGTATACATGCATTTTTTGCATAGTTGTTTTTAAATTTCATCATTTTTATGTCTTGTAGATGTGTGCATGAATAAAGGTATATAGGAAAAGACTTTCATGATAGTGAAATTCCTATGTGTTGAGATTCCCCAACACATGGATTATCAGAGGCGGGAGTGGGGAGTAACAGCATGGGCCCCATTGGGATGATTTGGGACAAGAATGATTATTTAATAGGTGAATTAGAGCCACACCCTTGAAGTCGACCATTTGTGGTTAGACTCTTCTCCTTTCAAGTAATTGGGTATGATTGGATGGACACACTGAAAATAATGTTACAATATTATTATTTGGAAAGATCATGTCCCTTATATAAACATCATCCAAGATGAACTACTATAGTGTCAGTATTATAAGGCTAAACATATTGAAAATCTATTGGGATTTTTTTTGTCATTACAAGAATTCCCAACTGACTTGTAGTTCTTACAAATTATTTTATATTATTATGTGAACCCAAGATTTCCAAGTCATAAATCCTTGGATGAATCTTGCGAAAAAACCATTTCTTCTGACATCATCACCCAACAGATTCCACTCTTGGTTCCATCAATGATCTCATGTAGAAATTGTGGAAATCAGTCCATATCTCTCATGAAATTGTAGTGTGTGTACTTCCTTGGAATAGTTTTTCTCAATCCATTTCTATGAATATGTTTTTTTCCTAGATTCTACTTGATCTCATAGGTGTGTTTAATGGGTAATGAATCCAATGGTATTTGATGGTGTCGACCTCTTAGTTTTAGTGAATCACGACTATTTAAATATCAAATTGGTGGTTTGACCAAGTAATGTCACTAGAATCTAGATATGATATTTAGTGATAATGTCTTTGATAAACACTAAGATCCTTAGAGGAAGGCCTTGAAATTTGGTTTGTAATGATTTATGATTATAAGATTGATTTTATCCAGATAATTCAGCAGGTGTGGCTCAAAATATTCTTCCTTTCTTGTTCAATTTTTAGGGACGGTGGTGTAACATTTAAAATTAGAATCTCCATGATATTTCAATTATGTAACAAGGGTCTGACATGTCTTCTAGGGAAGGCATGAACAATCGTTATTGGTTAGGTTCATTAGGATTTGACCATTCCTTATCGACGCGGTCTCTTATATGATTACTGATGTAGTTGGGTTCTCCATATTAATGAAATGTCACAATAAGATTCATTATAATTTATTTAACAGTGATAATTTAGAAATTCCTTCATTGAGTTGAATCGTGGTTTGGAGATAAAAATTTAATGTTAATTCATATGGTGGGAATATCCTTTTGATTTATGTTTTAATGATACATCCACATGATCATGTATCTAGTAAAATGGTATTGGGTTTGTGTTGTCTCTATGTTTCCATTAGAAATAGTGTGATTTCCTGGGGTTTATCATCTTAAGTGATGTTTGAATAAAAAAACATGATTGAGTGTTGGATGTTTTGAATCATAGAGTTTCTATTTGAATAAGGTTTCATGACACTTGTAAGTTGGGTGATCTTTACATTGTTATCGGAGTCTCCTTGGGGAAAATGAATTATCATGTGGAAATGTTGTAACGATTCATGTTTGTAACTGGATGAAAATCCTAAGGAATATTAATTTTGGCAGTTATTAGAGAGGCCCCATTTTAAATTGATCATTTAGAATGGAATTTCGAGAGTTATAACCCTTCAAATGTATATTTTTGTTCTTGGTTGATGGTCCCAAGAATTTACTAAGTGTCTTGAGGTGTTTTGGGAATAGATACCCAAAAACCATTTGTTTTAACATGTCAGCATTGGGAACAATGTTTTTTTAAAAACATGTGGCCCACTTTAGGAAACTATGTAGCCTTATGCATGTGGACAGATTCTGTCGGATAGGCTGCACACAGTTTACCAAATAGTGTGCCTAGCCCACATGGTTAGTGCCAAATTTTCAGTACCTTTCAATATTCAATGCATAGATCATGCAAGGTTTCCAAACCATGTAGCCATCATCTATGTGGTTGCCTAGGTGGATAGTAGAGGGTGAATGGTTGTAGCACGATTTATCAAAATAGTTGTCCCATACCGTGAGAGAGGACCCATTTTTTAAAATGTATTAAATAAAATAAAATAAAATGAAATAAACATAAAACTAAAATATAATAATCCCCATAAATATGTCACCTAACTCCCCCTACATGGGATCTCTTTCATATCAGGAGATACAACCCCACCAGATCCTCCACATTCATCAATCCATTCAATTTTTTATTAGAATCATATCCAATTAATCGAGTTATGACATTTTCTCCAATTCTCCATCCATGGTTGGAAGTTTTATTTTTCTTCATCACCATATCTCATTAATCTAAACGTAGGGTTTTTTTCTAATCTAGTTAATTTATTAATATTTCAGTGTTAGGGCTTGTGAAGGATATATAGAGAATCCTTTCATTGTATTCTGGTAACCACTACTGAAGGTGAAGCGATTTATATAATTTTGCAACCCCACTATTTATTTGGGGTAAGCTTTTCCATCGTACATCATTTTCACTCAAATTATAATTTGGGATTTTTTTGTTAATGAGTTCTATATAAATTTCTTTAGTGCCTTTTGATCTTCCCTCTACAATGATTTTTTAGACACATGTTCAAGGGTAGGATATAAATATATATACATACTATTTTTTAACCTTTTCACTAACGGAGAGGGAAATATGTGAAATGCAGCTAGAGGTATTATATATATATATATATATTAAAGAGTGTGTATGTTTGATTACTAGACTCATGTTTCCGTAATAAATGTTTTCATTTTCTAGGTGTTCTTCTTGCTCAACTTCCTGTGTTAGGGTCCCATTCAATTTCCCCTTAAATTTAATGATGCATTAAATAATGTTATCACCCCATTAATTAATTTTTTTATATGTATTATTATTTTTTATGATAATTAATCTCTTTGGTGAAATGGATATGATGATTATTTGTAAAATTAAATTTCTTATAAATAGTCTCATGATTCAGTTAAAAAACCCCTCTAGTAGAGGTGCACAGTTTTCAAGCAAATAATTAATGATAGGTATGTTTTTACTGTTGTCCTATTTCATTGTTGTTTCCTAATTTCATAGGATATGCTTAACATCTAGGGTGTTTTTTTACAAAACCCAATGATATTAATAATGTATTATCCCACCATTTGGAAGATATTTAATAAAACAAATAACAAATTTAGTGTTTATTCATATTATAAATTATACGGAATTGTCCAACTATTATGGGGAATGACCCGTATATGAAATTTCCCAATAGTCTTTGTCACCAACCCTAAGATCCTCTTAGATTTGATTAATTAATTTCCTTTCTTAGTTGAATTTAATTTCATGAGTTTACTAATTGATTTAGGCATAATTAATTTATTTCCATATAATAAATGGTTTAAATGAAATTGATTCCTTGAAATGGAATTGAATATATAAAAAGACATGCATGAGATGTCCCTAAATCATGTATCGAATTTAATGTTCCCAATCATATGTTATTGTTTAATATAAAATACATAATGAGAGGTCTTGTATGGAATTGTAAGGCCCCAACCCTCGTAACCCAGATTCGATGCATTATTACATAACATTGGCATGATCACAAAAGATCAATTCTTCAAAGACTGATTAGTTTTGTAGCATTGACAGTAATAGATACTTTTTTGAGGTTTATATTGCATCATAATATGAAAAAATAACCTAAACAACATTTTTTCCATACACCACACTCATATCCCCTCACACTATCCTTGTAGTTTAGTCATAATATACTTCTTCACCTCCTAGAAAAAATAAAACATATAAAGGGTGAGCTCAGATGCTCAATAAGGATAACAATATAACAGATACTTTCATAAATAAGTGTAATCATTTAAGGGAATGTATAATATTAAAAAAAGCCTTTTAAGCTTGATCCTCAGCATAATATGGAAAAGATAGAATCAAATAATTCCATTTACATATTCACAATGATATTCTACTAGTCGTATAATCACATGCAATATCAATAGCTACTTTTATAATGATGGAATGCATAATGCTTGACTTTCATAACCACATAGTCAATGCATTATTCCAAGACAACAAATAAGATTTTTTCAAGGCCTTGGGCCAAAACAATAGTTTGTCTCATGAGACCTACCGATGCATCGAGGAGCTATATCGGGATCCACCCATCACATACTAAGTCCAATGCATTCCTCATATGAAAATTATTAAACATAAATAAACATTTGTAATAAAACTTGCATACGAAACATCAATACATGTTCTATAAACCATTAATGGTATAAAAATAACACATCCACATTTTAATATATCACAAAAACTTCAATACAATATAGAAGATTCGTAATATAATAAATCAACTTCAAATGAACTTAAAATCCATCAAAAGACATTGACATAGATGAAATCAATTCCATTTTAGATAAATATCTCCTTCTATTTTGAAATCATCTTAAATTCATATAGTTATAAAAGAAAAAATTTATATTTTAAATATTCTTATATGATTTTAAGGGATGCTTTGATGATGTTATAACAACAGAAAATAGCTGCACTAGCCATATAAGTTAAAAAAGAATTTCTTACAATAATTTTGTCGAAAATGTTATAAAGGACCTGGTTTGGAAAATGAAGAAAATATTCCTTTATAAATATCTTATAAAATGTCAAAAAGGGTATAAATTACTTTAACTCATAATCTATAACATATTAATAATGTTTTGAAATATATTTTTATGAATCATGGATGTGGATTATAAAGAGGTCCTTGTAGATAATTATGTAAAAACAACCTTAGATAATAAAGAGATTGTGAAATTAACCCTTAACATTTCCTTTTCCTTGGTCTAGGGTAGGTTAACCTCATGTATAATGGTGAAATAGTTTTTATTAAATTATACAAGAATCATATACATTAATATGATATCATATATTATCTTTTAACATTTCTTTTTTAATAATATCTTAGTATTATCATTGTATCATTTGTTAAAAGATTCAGTTTCCTTTATATTCTATGTTTAGTGAGTCATATTTGTTATGGATTGGATGTATCTTATTCATATCCAGAATTATATCATGTCTTTAACCATTATTTTTAATCATCTAATGAAAATTATTCTGGAATGGATACAACGGGGAATGAATATTATCCCGTTCGTGGAGACGGTAATCCGTACGTACGCACGAGTGACAATAACATTCTTTTGATATTAAAATATATATATTTGGATTTTATATCATATATATAGAATCATTATCATATTATATATAATATTACAATCAATTACACATCATTATTATACCCATCCAAAAAATAATGTATTGAATAACAATTACACCACAATGGGATACACCGAGGCGTGTTCATTATACTTTTTGATAGTAGTCCATGTAAAATTACATATAGGATGGACTTTTGGTTAAAATATAATCATTGGGATTCTCTTTGACCCTTTTTTACATTACATTAAATTTTTCATACTTTAGTTTTGTGATGTAGTTCTATACGTGCATGGTATACTTAGTTGTTTTACATTTCATCATTTTGATGTCTTGGAGATGTCTCCATGAAAAAAGGTATATAAGAAATGACTTTAATGATAGTGATATGCCTATTTGTTGAGAATCACCAACACATGTCCAATCAGAGGCGGGAATGGGGAGTCATAGTTTGGGCCCCATTGGGACGAGTTGTGACAAGAATGATTATTCAAAAGATGAAGTGGAGCCACACCCTTGAAGTCTACCATTTGGAAAGATCATGTCCCTTATATTAACTTCATCCAAGATAAACAGCGATATTGTCAGTATTACAAGATTCTGCATATTGAATGACTATTGGGATTGTTTTGGTGGTTTTTCCAAGAGTTTCCCCACCTACTTGTGGTTCTTACCAAGTATTTGATATTATTAAGGGACCCCTAGATTTCCATGTCATAAATCCTTGGATAGACTCCTGCAAAACAACCATTTCTTCTGACATGATCACCCAAAAGATTCCACTATTGCCTCAATCAATGATCTGATGTAGACATTATGGCAATCAGTCCATATCTCACTTGAAATTATAGTGTGTGTATTTCATTGAAATAGTTCTTCTGAGTCCATTTCTATGAATATGTGAATGTCCTGGATTGTCCTCGGTCTCATAGGTGTGTTTAATGGGTAATGACTCCAATGGAATTTGATGGTGTCCACCTCTTAGTTTTAGTGACTCGCGACTATTTAAATATCATGTTGGTGGTATGACCAAGTAAAGTGACTAGAATCTAGCTATTATATTTAGTGATAATGTCCTCGATAAACACTAGGTTCCTTGGAGGAAGGCCTTTCAATTTTATTTGTAATGCGTTATGAGTCTAAGGTTGATGTTGTCTAGATAATTCGATAGGTGTGGCTCAAAATATTTTTCCTATCATGTTAAATTTTTAGGGACTGTGATGTACCATTTAAAATCACATCTACCTGATATGTAGATTATGGAACAATGTTCCAACATGTCTTCTACGGAATGCATGAACAATTGGTTTTTGTTAGGTCCATCAGGATTTGTCCATTCCTTTTCGACATGGTCTCTTATATGAATTTGGATGTAGTTGGATTCTCCATATTAATTTAATTTCACAATAAGATTCATTATAATTCATTGAACCATGATTATATAGAAATTACTTCATCGATTTGAACTGTGGTTTGGAGATAGAAATTTAATGTTAATTCATATGGTGGGAATATCCTTTGGATGCATGTTTTAATGATACTACTACATGATCATGTATCTAGTAAAATGGTATTGGGTATGTGTTGTCTCTATGTTTTGATTCGAAATAGTGTTTTTTCCATGGTTTTATCATATTAAGTTATGTTTGAATAAAAAAATCATGATTGTGTGTTGGATGTTTTGAATCATAGAGTTACTAATTGAAAAAGGATTCACGACCCTTGTAGGATGGGGGATCAATACATTGTTCTCAGAATCTCCTTGGGGACAATGAGTTATAATGTGGAAATGTTGTAACAATTCATGTTTGTAACTGGATGAAAATCCTAAGGAATTTAAATTTTTGCAGTTTTTAGATAGGCCCCATTTTAAATTGATCTTTTAGAATGGAATTTTGGGTGTTATAACCCTTCAAATGTATATTTTTGCTCTGCGTTGATGGTCCCAAGAGTTTACTGAGTGTCTTGAGGAGTTTTTGAATAGATACCCAAAAACCATTAGTTTTATCATCTCAACATTGGGCACAATTTTTTTCTAAAAACATGTGTACCGCTTTAGGAAACTCGATAGCATTATGCCTGAGAACAAATGTTGTCGCACAGGCTGCCCACAGTATACCAAATAGTGTCCCTAGCCCACATGGTTAGTGCCAATTTTGTATTACCATTAACTATTCAATGCACATGTCATCCGTGGTTTTAAATCCTTGTAGGAATCCTCTATGTGGTTCCCTATGTCGCTAGTATAGGGTGAATGGTTGTAGTATGATATTTCAAACTATGTGTCCCAAACCGTGAGGAAGGACCCATTTTTTAAAATGTATTAAATTAAATAGAATTAAAATACAATAAACATAAAACTAAAATATAATCATCCACTTAACAATGTCACCTAACACCCCCTACATTGTATCGCCTTTATCTCAGGTGATTAAAACCCCTCCAGATCCTCCACATTCAACAATCCATTCAATTTTTATTGGTATCATATCCAATTATTCGTGGTAAGACATTTTCTCCAATTCTCCATCCATGGATGGATGTTTTTAACTTTCTTCATCACCATATCTCATTAATCTAAATGTAGGGGGTTTTCTAATCTAGTTAGTTTATTTATATTTTAGTTTTAGGGCTTGTGAAGGATATATCGATAATCCTATCATCGTATTCTGGAAACCACAACTGAAGGTGAACCGATTCAGATAATTATGGATCCCCACTATTTATTTTGGGTATGATTTTCCACCGTTCAACATTTTCACTCAAATTATAATTTGGGATTTTGTAGTTAATGAGTTCTCTATACATTTCATTAGTTCATTTTTAGCTTCCCTCGATGAGGATTTTTTAGACACATGTTCAAGGGTAGGATATAAATATATATACACATCATTTTTTAAATATTACACTAATGGTGAGGGAAATATGTGAAATGCAGCTAGAGGTATGATATATATATATATATATATATATATATTCAAGAGTGTGTATGTTTTTTAACTTGATTCATGTTTCCGTAATCAATGTTTCCATTTTATAGGTGTTCTTGTTGCTCAACATCCTAAGGTAGGGTCCATTCAATTTCCCCTTAAATTTAATGATGCATTAAATAATTTTATAACACCATTAATTAACGTTTTTAAATGTATTTTTTTAATATAATAAAACTCTTTGGGGAATTGGATTTGATGCTTATTTGTAAAAATAAATTTCTTATAAATAGTCTCATGATTTAGTAAAAAAACACTCCAGCATAGGTGCACAGTCATTAAGATAAATAATAATGATCGGCATGTTTTCACTGTTATCCTATTTCATTGTTGTTTCCTTATTCCTTAGGATATTTTTGATATCTGGGGTGTTTTTTATACAAATAACAATGATATTAATAATGGTGTTTCCCACCATTGGGAATATGTTTAATAAACCAAATAACCAATTTAGTGTTTATTCATATTATAAATTATAGGGAATTGTCTAACTATTATGGGGAATTACCCTTATATGAAATTTCCCAATTTTCTTTGTCACCAACCCTAAGAGCCTCTTAGATTTGATAAATTAATTTCCATGCGTATTTGAATTTAATTTCACGCGTTTATTAATTATTTCAGGCATTAAGAATTTCTTTCCATATAATAAATGGTTTACATGAAATTGATTCCTTGAAATGGAATTGAATATGGAAAATGACATGCATGAGATGTCCCTGAATCATGTGCTGAATTTAATGTGACCAATCATATTTTAATTTTTAAATTAAAATACATAATGAGAGGACCAGTTTTGAATTGTAATTCCCCGACCCGAGTTTACCAGAGTCAATGCATTATTACATAACATTGGATTGATCATAAAAGATCAAGTCTCAAAAGACCGATTAGTTTAGTAGCATTGGAAGTACAAGATACATTCGTAATATTTACATTACATCATACTATGAAAAAAACTACAACACCGTTGTTTCCTTAGACCACACTCATATCTCCTAAGACTATTCCAGCATGTCAGTCATAAAATACTTCTTCACATCCTGAGAAAAATTAAACATAGAATGGGGTGAGATCAGATTCTCAGTAAGGATAACAATACAAAACATACATTCACAAATAAGCATAAAAAATTAATGCAATGTGTATGACTGAAACAAAAGCCTTTTAAACTTGAACATCAGCATAATATAGAAAAGATAAAATCAAATAATTCAATTTACTTACTCAAAAGGATAATTTACTAGTCATCTAATAACATGTAATATCAATAGCCACTTTAATAAATATGGAATGCATAATTCCAGACTTTCATAACCACATAGTCAAGGCCTTATGCCAAGTCTACAAATTGGTTTTTGTCAAGGTCTTGTGCCAAGACACTTGTTTTTCTCCTTAGACCTACCGATGCATCGAGGAGCTATAAAGGTATCCACCCATAATATACTATGTCCAATGCATTCCTCATATGAAAAGGATTGAACGTAACATAATCATTCGTATAAAA
The DNA here is from genome assembly GCA_963277665.1 of Viscum album. Lineage (NCBI taxonomy): Eukaryota > Viridiplantae > Streptophyta > Magnoliopsida > Santalales > Viscaceae > Viscum > Viscum album. Next base: position 548,462,006 of record OY728157.1, read on the forward strand.
ACTAGCCTACGAAATGTCAATACATTATCCATAAACCATGAATAATAAAAATAACAGATCTACAGTCTAACATATCACTAAAACTTAAATACAATATAGATGTTTTGTATCATAATAAATCAACTTTAAGTGAACTTAAAATCCATCAAAGGATGTTTACATAGATGAAATCAATAACTTTTTATTGAAATATCTCTTTTTATTTTGAAATCAATTAAAATTTTTATAATTATAAAAGAAAAAATTTATTTTGGATATATTATTATAAGCATGTATGGGATTAATTGGTGATGTTATAATGGCGGAAAATAGCTTCACCCCCCGTATTTGTTAAAAAAGGCATTCTTACCATAATTGTGTCGAAAAGGTTATAAAGGACCTGGTTTGGAAAATGGCGAAAATATTCCATTATAAACATCTTATAAAATGTCAAAAAAATGTATAAATTAATTTAACTCATAGTATATAAAATATTAAGAATTTTTTTTAAATATATTTTTACGAAACATGGATGTTGATGATAAAGAGGTCCTAGTAGATACTTACATAAAAACAAAATCAGATAATAAAGAGATTGTGAAATTAACCCTTACCTTTTAATTTTATTGGTCGAGGGTAGTTTAACCTCCTGTGTAATGGTGAAATAATTGTTATTAAATTATAAAATAATAATATACATTAATATGATATCATATATTATCTTTTAACATTGCTTTTTTAATAATATCTTAGTATTATCATTGTATCCTCTATTTACGGATTCGTTTTCCATTATATTCATTGTTATGTGAGTCATATTTGTTATGGATTGGATGTATCTTATTTATATATTGAATGATATCAAGTCTTTAAACATTATTTTTAATCATCTAATGAAAATTATTCAATAGTGGATACGACAAGGAATGAATCTTATCACATTCATGGAGACGGTAATCTGTACGTACGGACGAGCAACAACATCATTCTTTTGATATTAAAATAATATATATTTAGATTTTATATAATATATATAGAATAATTATCATATTATATTTATTATTTACATCAATTACACATCATTATTGTACCCATAAAAATAATAATGTATTGAATAATAATTTCACCAACATCATCCCAATAGTGTGGTGTGCGACATCTCTTTCCGTATAACTCTTTATATGGTGCCATATGAATACTTGAATTGAATATATTTTTATATAAATATTCTACTAGAGGTAAATATTGATCCCATATACCATGAAAGTCATGTGAGCTTGTTCTCAATATGTCTTCTTTGGTTGTAATTGTCCATTCTGATGTCCATCATTTTGAGTGTGGTAGGCAGTGCTCAAACGAAGTTTAGTATTCAGAAATTTTGTAAGATTTTCCAGAATCATGATGTAAAACATGGATCACGATCAGAATAATATGATAGGATTATTCCATTGTGAATCACAACTTCATTAATATATTGTCTTGATAGATGTTCAAGTGGTAAATCTTCCCTTATTTCAAGAAAATGTGATGACTTGGTAAGACTATACCTAATGACCCATATTACATCTTTCCTTATAGGAGACTTTTGTAGTCCCATTAAAAATTCCATCATAATATTATCCCATTTACACTCTAGTATGGGAAGAGTTTACATGACCCCTCCAGACTGTTGCCTTCCAGCTTTCACTTATTGACAAACCATACATCTTGTCACAAAATCAGAAATAGCCCTCTTCATGTTGTCCATCCAAAAATGTTCCTTCAAATATCAATAAATTTTGTTTCTCTCATGTTGTATAATGAAATTGGTTCTATGAGAATCATCCCACAATTCTCTTTTTTGATCAGGTATATAGGGAACAGAAAGCCTCTTCCCAAATTTTAAAATTCCATCTTTATTACAAAGTCACTCAATCTCCCATCATTCACAGCTTTAATATTCTTTTGAAATTCATCATCATCGGTCTGAGAACTCTTTATCCTTTCTAATAAATATGGTTTGGAATCCATTTGAATAATTATAGATGTGTCACCTTCCATGGTGATTCCCATATCCGTCTTTACTAGATCCATTTATATAGGATCCTTTTAAACTCTAATCTTGTTCAAAACTCTATGATCCTTTCTACTCAAAGCATCTGCCACCTTATTTTCCTTCCCTGGGTGGTAGTGTATAGTGCAATCATAATACTTGAAAATTTCAATCCATCGACTTTCCCTCATGTTGATTTCTTCTTATGAGGAAATATACTTGAAACTCTTAAGATCGGTATATATCTCACATATTTCACCATAGAGATAGTGTCTCCAAATCATCAAAGCAAAGATTATAGATGCTAAATCAAGATCCTGAGTAGGATAGTTTTGCTCATGAATTTTAAGCAGTCGTGATGCATAGGTAATAACCCAATCATTCTGCATAAGGAAACAACCATGTCCTTTCTTTTAAGCATCACTATAAATAACAAACACATCTTTACCAAATGGTAGAGTCAATATAAGAGAATTGACTAATCTTATATTCGGTTCTTAAAAACATTCTTCACACTCTTGTCCAAAAAAATTTAACATATTTTCGTGTGAGCTTTGTTAATGAGTTAGCCAACTGGGCAAAATTTTTGACGAAACATTGATACTAACAGGTGAAACTAATAAAACTGTGTAACTCAGTCATACATGTCACTGCTTTCAATTCTTGGATTACCTTGGTCTTTGAAGGACAAATGGAGATTCCATCCTTAGAGACAATATGGCCAAGAAAATAAATCTCTTGAAACCAGAATTCATAGTTGTTATTCATCCCATATAATTCATGTTTTTTAAGAGTCTTCAGAATAATGTGCATGGATCTTCGTAGCTTTTGGTGTATACCAATATATCATTAAAAAAACACAAATAAAATTATCATGATATTCCTTGAAAACTCTGTTCATTATATCCATGAATATTGAGGGTGAATTAGTTGATCCAAAAGGCATTACTGTAAACTCGTAATGCTCGTACTTGGTTCAAAATGCAGTTTTTTGAATGTCTTCCTTTATCACACAAAACTGATGATATACAGATCGAATTTCACTATTTGAAAAGTATTTATATCCATGCAGTTGTTCAAATAAATCATCATTGCGAGGTCGGGGATACTTGTACTTTATTATTATAGCCTTGATCTCCCTGTAGTAAATTCAAAACCTCATTGATACATCTTTATTTTTAACAAAAAGGATATGGGATCCCCATGGAGAAACACTAGGGAGAATAAATCCCTTATTACTCAATTTCTCACGCTCTTTCTTTAGTTCCACTAATTCCATAATGGCCATTCTATAAGGGGTATTTGATATGGGTCTTGAACCCGGAATTAAATCAATTGAAAAATCAATTTCTCATTCTGGAGGATGTCCAGGTAAATTATCTAGAAATAAATCTACATAATCTTGCACAATAGGTACATACTCTATTTGAACATTCCATTCATCAACCATAGTTTTTTCATTCTCTTCCTCTACAATAATTGAATATAGTTGAGCTGCTGTGGGTGGATCTAAATTAGAATCAGGTGGTGACATTTATTCTCTAATGATAAGGCGGTCTTTATCATCGCCATCAAAAATTGTAACATCCTTCTTTTTACAATAAATTTTTGCATCATGGTATGAAAGCCAATCCATACCGAGGATTATATCAAATTCAATCAATGGTATGATGATGAGATCAATAGATAAAGAACATTTATATGATCTAATGGGGATTTATTTTCAAAACTTTTTTACAATGATAAATCCCTTAAGAGTTTTTACTAACAACTCCCTTGTTAAATAAAATTGGAAATATCAAATTTTCTTAGCAAACTGGGAAGATATGAAGCAATGCGATGATACAGAATCAAATAAATCATTTGCTAAACTTGAGGAAACCATTAAATTACCTACTACCACTTATTTTAAAGTATCAACTTCAGTAGTAGTGATAGCATAAGCTTGGAAATGATCCCTAGGCCATTTATGAGGTATGTTCCCCTAATGAATAGGAAATTAATTCCCATAATGTTCCCTTTATCTACAATTGTAGCATTCAACGTCGACAACCACTTTCTTCCACTTGCAATCGCTAGCATAGAGGCCTTTTTCACAACACTTGTAATAGATTCTCATTCCCTTCAGGTATATACTAGGGTGTTTCTTCCCACATTTACTGTAGGATGGATATTCCACTTTTCCCTTCTTCCCCTTATTTCTATTTCCAGTATGTTCAGTAGATCTATTCTTCTCTTTCTATTATTTAAAGTAATAAGACTTAGATAATTCTTTTTCTGTCTTGATTTCACATGAGACAATATCTTCGTACGACAAGAAGGATTGCGAGACTAATGCTCGACAAAGAAATGGTTTTAACCAATTAATGATATTATCAATCACACTTCTTGGGTTATGTACATAATATGTTGCATTCCTCACTAACCTTGTAAAGTAAGCTTCATACATTGCGACACTCTCATCCTCATTTTTCATCAAACTCATAAATTGCCTTTCCATATATGCTCAATGGTCATGAGGAATATATTTTTCAATGAAAATATCTTTACACTCCCCCATTCCATTTTTTATACTTCATCATCTTCCATAGTGTTTTCAATCAATGACCACCATTGATCAGCATCTCCAGTGTGTCATTAAATTGCCATGAACATTTTTTCCCTTTCGATACTCCCCAAGGCGTGGAATATTTTCTCTATGTAATTTCTACTTTGATAAGCTACTAATGGATTTGTAATCCCAATAAATGTTGGTGGTTGTTTCCACATGAATTGTTCTTACATTAATCCTCCATGTTGTGGATCAGGGTGCTCCATACGGGTAAGGTTATTATTCATAACCTGGGTGAGTTGTCCATGTATGGTGATTAGTTGATCAACACCAGTTGTATCACCAGCTCCATTATAATTATCTTGAGCAGGAGGGAAATTCCTAAATAGAGTGTGTTCATTGATATGGTTTCCATTCAGTCCACTAGGCGCCATTTCTAAACAATGGCATAATCTAGATTAATTTATGAATCGAAATACATAATTCCAAACTTGTAAAGCACTTAAAATAAACTGAATAGTTTATGGATATAAATCATAATCATAAAAAATGATTTCTTTGTGGAAGTGTATACTCATAAACCCATCATAATGGTTTGTAATGAAAATGGGAATTATCCTAAGCATATCCCTCGGGCATGTCGTAACCAAGAGTGAAGAAAGGCCCGTTGTCATGCACCAGTTCTCATTTGAGTCTAGATCTAAGCAGTATTTTTGAGTTTTACCCCTAGGTACATCTGTGCCAGATCTGCAACTACCTGCTTGTATCCAGATAGGGATGTATTGCTTGGAAGACATACAAAAATCTCTATAATACCAAAATTCTAGGAAGTTCTTTAATACTAATCCTCAAAGTCTATCACAGAGTAATGTGCTCTAATCAGTGTTTACCTAAATCTAGATTTCAAGGTTTGTACTAAACTTACTCTGATACCAACTGTAATTCCCCGACCCCAGTTACCCAGTGTGGGTGCATTATTACATATCATTAGCATGATCACAAAATACCATGTCTCGAAGGACCGATTAGATTAGTATCCTTGGATGTACTAGATATATTCATAAGGTTTACATTACATAATAATATGAAAAAAAACATTGTTTCCATAGACCAGAATCATATCCCCTTAGAATATCCCTACATGTAAATCCTAAAATACTTCGTTGCATCCTAGGAAAAATAAAACATTGAATATGGTGGGCTCAGATGCTCGGTAAGGATAACAATATCGCAGAAACTTTCATAAATAAGATTAAACATTTAAGGGAATGTATAATACTAAAACAAATTCTTTTTAAACATGAACTTCAGAAAAATATTGAAAAGATAAAATGAAATAATGCCATTTTCTTACTCACAAGGATATTCTACGATTCGAATAATCACATGCAATATCAATAGCCACATTCATAATGATTGAATGCATAATGCTAGTATTTCATAACAACATATTTAAGGCCTTGTTCCAAGACTAAAAATAATATTTTCTCAAGGCCTTGTACCAAGACACTAGTTTGTCTCCTGAGACATACTGTTGAATCGAGAAGCTATAGTGGTCTCCACCAGTCACATACTATTTCCAATGCATTCCTCATATGAAAAGGTTTAAACATAACATAATCATTCGTATTTAAACTACCATATGAAATGTCAATACTTTATCCATAAACCATGAATGGAATAAAAATTACACATCCATAGTCAAACATATCAAAAAACCATCAATACAACATGCATGTTTTGTATCATAATACATGAACTTCAAATAAACATAAAATATATCAAAAGATGTTGACATAGATTAAATCAATACATTTTATAGAGAAATATCTCTTTCTATTTTGAAATTATTTAAAATTCATATAATTATAAATGCAAATATTTATTTTGGAAATACTCTTATAAGCTTCTAATCAAAGCGTTGATGATGTTATAATGGAGGAAAGTAGCCACACCCACCGTAAAAGTAAAAAAAAGACATTCTTACCTTAATTTTGTTGAAAAGGTTATAAAGGATATTGTTTGGAAAATGACGAAAAGATTCCTTTATAAAAATATTATAAAAAGTAAAAAAATGGTAAAAATTACATTAACCCAATGTCTATAAAATATTAATACTGTTTTGAAATATATTTTTATTAAACATGGATGTGGATTGTAAATAGGTCCCAGTAGATACTTACGTAAAAAAACCTCAGATAATAAAGAGATTGTGAAATTAACCCTGACCATGTAATTTTCCTTGGATGAGGGTAGGATAAACTCTTATATAATGGTGAAATAATTTTTATTAAATTATACAAGAATCATATACATTAATATTATATCATATATTATCTTTTATCATTTATTTGTTAATAACATCTTAGTACCATCGTTGTTTCAGGTGTTAATGGATTCTTTTTCCTTTATATTCTTTATTATGTGAGTCATATTTTATATGGATGGGATGTATCTTATTCATATACATAATTATATCATGTCTTTAAACATTATCATTAACCATCTAATGAAAATTAGTCTTGAACAGAATCGACGGGGAATGAATCTCATCGCGTTCGTGGAGAGGGTAATCTGTACGTACGCAGGAGCGACAATATCATACTTTTGATATTAAAATAATATATAATTTGATGGTATTTCATATATAAAGAATAATTATAATGTCATTTTTATTATTTACATTAATAACACATCATTATTATACCCATCCAAATAATAATGTATTGAATATCAATTACACCACGACGTGGAGACGGTAAGTCGTACGTACACACGTATGCTGACATGTCATTTAAAAGATGGATAGAATAATGAATATGGTTGTACCATAATTATAAAAAATAAAAGTATATAGAAGATACTAGAGTAATTATTATATAATGTAAACAATAAATAAAAGGAAGTGGAAGAAGAAAGGATCTTGAAAGAGGCGATGACATATTTATCTCTTTTTCGGGTTCTTCCTTTTGATTTGATCTAAAGGGCTACATAGGTTGACTTTTTTACAATGGGAAGGCCACTTGGATGAAGGGTGTATATTTTAGAGGGTGTTTTGGCATAGTTTGGCCGATCCAAAGGGCATTGAAGGTGTGAATTAGAGAAAATGGGGAGTGCCCTTTTATAAGATGGGTGAGGGGCACCTTAGGAAAAAGCTTGAAATATTATTTTATAATAAAATCATTTTCGGTTTCTAATGGCTCCAAAATAAATTTTTTAAAGTCTAAGGTGGGTATGGGTCTACAACCACCTATCTAATAGGTTTTTGACAGGTTTGGGTCACTATATTAACTCTATCATTTATATTTAACTCTTAGTTAAATAGTTTTACATTTACCACGTCTCTTTGTATTTTTATATTATATGGTTAATAAACTTACTATATACGTCCAAGAGAACCCCAACTAGTTCATTAATTATAAACCTATAATTATATAAGATTTTTGGCCAATACTTTGATTTTTAGGAATAGAATATCAATAAATAATATAATATTTGTCTTGAAAACTCTTTTATGTCCATTTTGACACTATTTGGTATTTTGTTTTTTCTCAATTTATAATAGCATTGTTATTTCAAAAAAAATCATCTAACCAACCCTAACATGTCATATTAACCTATAAAATTAGTATAATTCATAAAACAGTATCTAATTACATTTATCTGGATATTTATAATATCAATTATTTTAATATTTTATTAATTAGTTAATTACCGCATCATAATTATGTCACAAATAAATTAAATTATATAATTTCTAAAAACTATAAATAAAATACCATTATGTATGGAATCATTTTATCTTTATAATGAATATTTATTGTGGAATTTATGTTATGTATAACCCTATATTATAATTTTTTTAGTTATTAATCATTGATTTTAACTCTTTTAAGTCTTATTTAAATAAAATAATAATAAGTGTCATACTCTAATACAAGTGGACCAAAGAGGTACCTATTTTATTTATATGGTTATTTTTTTGGAATTATACTTATCTAATAGAATTAGGAAATGTTTTATGGTAACAATAATCACATTTATACCCTTAAATACCTTATTTACTTTTAACCATTCTAAATAAAAGTAAAAAAGTTACTATTCACCAAAATTATTTTCATCTTATTGAACAAAATTTTTTATTTGATATCAACCATGTCTCTTGGATTTTTGAAATTCCACTCACAGAAGAGGTAAGATTATGTTTTAGGTGAATTTTCATATTCTCCTAAGAGGTGCGTAAAAGACGGTGAAATGTTAAAGAAAATTTTTATATATCTGAAATTATTATAAACTGACTCCACTGAATTACATTGATCATATATAGCTATTATGTATCTATTTTGAACAAAAATAAATTTAATAAAATAAAAAATTATTTAAATAAAAAATATTTTTTAAACTATAACTTAGTGTTTTTCAGTATTCCTCAAAATATGAAAGTCTTCAGAAAAATTCCAAAACATCACACTAAGCTAATTTCGATATTCTGAACCCCAAAATGAAGTCCATTTTGAAAGATAAAATTTATAAAATTTCAAAACGTGGGTATTACTATTCATAATGGCTAGTTTGGTTGTTTTGTGTGTGTTAGAATTCGAAGTTGCATACAACACACGCTATTGTATTATTCAAAGGGAAACGTACCGTGGAAGTGTGGGGTATTACAGGAATATAACTAACACTGAGTGGGGAGAATCAATGTTGGGGACATTTTAAACCAATTCCAACAATTTATACCTATACATCCAAACTGCATTAGGATCTTTATTCTCATATCCTATTTTCCATGTTTCATGCAATAATAGAAAGCTATAAAAAATTGCGCACAATATTTTGACAAGGTTAACCAATCTATTTGAGTAGCTAGTACTTTCTGAGTATGGTGTTGAACAGTACTTGCATTCTCCTCTATAAAGTGATATAAATTTATAGTGGTTTACTAGGAAAAACATCTTCTAGTCATTGTGGCTCCCTACACTTGTATGAGGGAAGGAGATTATTGCTTACTAGTGTGAGTCCCTATTGTCAGAGGGGGAAGAGAAATAATCCTCTTCTAACGTGCAACTAGTTGGATAATCTCCTACACATTTTATTTCTTTATACTGCCATCTAGGGAAGGCATCATGAAAAGGTCATTTCTTCTCTTGATCTATTTCAGTTCTCTTCACATCATTACATGAAGAAATTTATTCATTTCTTTCATTATCTTCTTTTCTAGTGCAAAACCAACTCCAATATTTCTTATTCATTATTCTTCATAGTGCAACAACTGACAACACTAATATAATTCTTTCATTATCAAGAATCACATTCACCAATGAGATTATTCAAACACTGAGGATCATCTTACTTGGTATCATCAGTGTTAATTCTTCTCCTTTTTTCAAGAATGCATGTGACCATTCATGAGGCATTTTAGGTTGAACCTTCAATTCCAACTTCTCCATTGTTTAATTATTATTTATTTAACATAATTACACCCTCTTTACGTGTGGATGAGTTCATGAATATATTTTTCACTTCATACCTCTTCTCTTTTTTTTCCATCACATTGTTTGGGTGTTATTAATTTATACATATGAGTTCATGCATGATGTATTCTCTACCAAACCGAATGCACAATTTTCTCTTCTTCTCTCTATATTTTGTGATATATGTAATGGGTATAAACCATTTCACTTACACACTTCCCATTTTATACTCCTTATCCTTTTCACATCGATTACACATGAATGGGTGATATCCCTTGGATCGATTCTTCACAAGAGCACACAAATGCACTAGTTTTATTTTGATCATACTCATGTTCTCAAGAAAAAATGTGATTCCTTTCTCGTGCAATCTATTTATTCATAAAGAAATGAACCCCTGCTAGCCAGTTTAATATTTCATCCATACATGAAGTAGTTCTCCTTTTTGTCATGATTTCTAGAGGTTCACTATTTTTTCATCCTGAAAGGGATGCACGGTTCTTCCACATTTCAAATCTCAGTGACAGGAATACACTCAATCACTATCACATGATGGAATGAACTTTTAAAATCACATAAAATGTTTGGAAAAAAATCATGATTTTGTGAGAAACATTTCGTGCATAAGCACTGATCATCTTTGAAATGTGGTTTCATAGTGTAGTGCACTTACCAAAAACTAACAGGATCCGCTTATTCAAATAGAATAAGGCACATGGGATGATTCTAGTAGGTCATTTCATATTGTAAGGACAATGAGATTCTCTATTTTTGTAAAATTGGAGCTCTCATGAATTAGAGAGAAGGATCCACTTCTCGGATCAGGCCTCTCCATTTATAGGCAGGAGAAAATTTCACTTCAGCATTCAAAATCTAAGTGAAAATCAATGGAGATCATGGTTTGAATTCTCAGAATATCATTTTTTTAATCTAAAATCCTTCAGATGAGTTTTTTCATGATCCTAGGTTAGATTAATTTTCAAACGTAAGCTCCCTACTTCGTGCATTGAATCAAATATGCATGCATGAATCACATTTTATATAAAGAACGAATCATGGTGGCAATAGAAATTTCATCTGCCTTAGCTGAATCTTCTTCATTTAGTTATCCAGATGCATCCATGATGTTGATTGAAATAATTATTTTAGTTTGATATAATGACCAACATGATTCTAATAGGGTATTCAGTGATCATCCATGGTCATCATGTCATAGTTTTTGGGGAGTGGTGGTGTTGTGGGAGTAATGGTGAATGAGTACGATGAAACTGCTATGGGAGCATCATAGGGCTCCAGTTGAAGCAAATAGGATGCAGGATCATATGTGCAGCAAAAAATGGATGAACAAATGAAACAGATGATCAGACATTCAATCGAGATGCGAGATGTGATGAGTGGTCATGATTGGATCCATCTAACGCAGGTGATTGGACAATCATGTGAGACAAAAGATTTGATGGACGACTGACATCGTGTCCATGTTTCTTAAAACTATCCCCACATCATATCGGAAACACAATGATTCACGACACAAGTTTCAATCCATTCCATCATTTGGAAAGAATATACATCCCCTCTCAATGGTACTTCCCCATACCATGTTCACTACGAGTGCACTTTTCACCCAACCTCTTCCTCATGTGGGCACACTATGCACCCATGATATGCTCCACACAGGAGTGCTATTCATCCACTATCACTCTTGGGCCTAACCTTAGCTGAGATTCCCTATGGGAATAGTTGACCCCAATGGTTTGGTACATGCCTTGGGATGATTTCTAGACGGCCATCTTAGGGGTTTTCTATATATTTTTGAGCCAAACAATGTTCTTATAAGTGTAAATCCATGTCCACTGTGATTCATATGTATGGAAAAAACAATGTATAAGCCCCTTATTCAACATTCTTCACACTCCTTTTATTTTTGGATGCTCAAATCCAAATAACTTTAATAGTCCTTAAAGGAATTTACATTAATGTTTTAAACTATGTATCACTATTTGATATTAGTTCACTGAAAATTGTGATCAGTGCATCAATCATCAGATTTGAACAACATGGTGAATTTACCATGCGTGGAATATAGTTATATGAATCCATAACCATTCTCCAGGAAAATTCAAATCAACCTATCTCTAATATCTTTTGATTTCCATGTTACTTTTTTTCTATTATTTAAAATTGTTGAAAATAAATACAACTTATACAAAAAGTGGTCACAATAGTCTCCCCCATGATGTTTTGTTGTCTATACCTTAAAAAATCTTCTAAAATTAATGTTTCAATGTCAAAATGAGAATAAAACCTCTATAATTGCTTCATTATCTCCCCTAGACATTAATTTCACATCTCTCCCTCTTATTGAAAAGAAATAAAATTGTCATGGTAGATAGGTTATCATTCCATATATAAGAAATGTGTCGTCAATCATATCACTCTAGGTGTGCTTGACCAGTTCTCGATGTAGAAAACAAGATGATTTGATTTTGAGAACAAATCTATCCAATATACATTTAATCATTATTCCATAGGAGAAGATAACTCATAAACTTGTCTTCTGTGGATTTCCAATTTCATTCTAGGATTAAGATAATAAATGTGATATGAAATAATCAGCCTGAAACTCCTGCACTCACTCAAACAAAAAGATCAAAAAAGGTGAAATTGGAAGGATAAGTTGCCTTGGGGACTTTTCACTCTTCTTATGACACTGATTGACTTAGTTACTCCTCATTTGAAAAATGATTATTATTTTGTGTAACCCAGGATGAATGTTTGAGACATGACAAAACATTTCAAATGACATTATCCTTAGACAGTACTCAGAGTAATTGATTTTAATACCAACTCACATTGATAATAATTGAGATACTAATTCTGGATGCTTTTTCGTATCTCTCCACCTAAAGGGAACACTTCTCACCATTGAATATCAGGTTCTCCCCTTAGTATATTTATTCACCATCAACTTCATGCATTATAAGAACAAATACTATACACAACGTTTTAGTGGAATACGGTGGAGCCTCCTGGATCCATCAATGTGTACAAAAAGGGGGATACAATTTTCTCATCCTCTTTTAATTATTATTAAATCATTAAGATGTTATCTTCAATATGAATTGTGAGAGTGTGGACCTCAATATTTCCTCTTTCTCTTGTTGTGTGAATATTATTTCTTTATTTGATATCAATTCGCTAGAGTCTCCTGGAGAAACTTTTATCTTTTTAAGGAACTCTTGTTGGGATAGAAGGAATTCAAAACACTTTCAAACACTGTTACCATCCTTTTTTCACCACACAAGTGAAACATATTATTCATCATTTTGAATCTAATTTTTTCCATTTTTCACAAGATGTAACCTATGATTGTTTCATTTCCCTTTTTCCTTCAAAATATTCTATCCAGCAATATAATACATCATTAGTAACTAAGTAATAATGATTGAATATTCTACATGGATTCCTGTGAGAGACATCATTCTTAAGTATTATTTAGGATGCCCCACCCTTCACCTTCTTAGATTTAGAAACCAAGGACATCTCAATTATTCTCCATGGAATCATCCTTAGAGAATTTTTTTCCACATTCATCTGAGTACTTCCCAAGATATCATCTTAATTCTTAACCTGTTACTGTGATATTCTTTTTTTATCAGCTTTGGGTACCAGTTGAGATTAACATGCAACATTCATGTGACCACTCTTATTGGATACATTACAGATGTTATCTAACATTCCAATTCTATTTTTAGTATATAGATGTTTCTGAATATGTTGATGTCGCTTCTTATTTTCAAAATTTCTCTCCCATGAGATGGGCTTTCTCTATGATTTTAAATTTTATGTATTGTACCAAAAATCCTATGCAGAATGCCCAAATCTATTACAACATCATCATAGACAAAAAACCTTTACTTCTTGATATCTTCTTTATATGTTTATTGAGACGTATTCTTGATATGTTTTTCTCTATGTGGGGATCTAACTTTGAAAATCATGCCCCTGTCTACCACAGACATGTTTGTAGTTTCCACTTCACTGATCTTCATCCAATCTTTTTTATTATTTGTCTTCCAACCAAAAATATTTGTATAAAATTTTAGAAACTCAATTAAATGATGGTATAGATGGTACCATTAATTTTTCATTATCTTTTGACAGATCAATGAGTGAATACATGATTTTCTTATCACATGTTTTGTTCCCATTTGATAGTATAATCCTCCAGGGATAATTGACTACCAAAATGAAATGTTTTTTATCTTTTGTGATGTCTCAATATTTGTCTTCACAATATTGGTCATGTAAGATTCCAATTCTAGACATTACATATTTTGGATGACGTTATGATCTTCAATCATAGTCAAAATCTCATCAGAATATTTCCTTAATATTTCAACATCCTCTTCATGCGACTTTACTTTGTTTTGTAACAAATATTCATGTTCTTTAATCATGTTGGAGTTTTCTTCCAAATATAACTCTTTGGATTAATTGATCTTTTTCATCTCATTTTCACGTGAATGGATCTTCCTTTCTAGATTCTAGTTTACTACCACCTTTTTTACCAATACCTTTGAGCCACAATGAAGATCATAATTAAAATCCCCTCCATGTTGCTTCATAGGCTCTAATCTTTCTTCCGGGCTTTAAAAATTCAACAATTTTTTCATGTAAACCTTTATCCAAAATATTTGTTTCTTCTTCTAGATGGGTGATATTTTCTTGTGCGCATTTAAATAATCGACAAACAAGGGATTAATTTTTTTCAGGAATACTATGTAGAATCATTCATAATATATCAATTGATAATTATTGAGTATTTGTAGATTGATTATCACAACTTGTGATAATATATTAATCAAGATTTTAATTTACAAATTTAGTAACACATACCTACAGATTACATGAGTTGGAAATTTTTTCCAACTTCTTGGTTGAAGCATGATCCACCTACTTATTTCATTCGAAGAAAGATTTGTCTTCACTGTCAGTAATATATGGACAACTACATACTTCATCTTCTTTTTATAAGAGGGACTTCTTATTCAAATTTCACTTCTCATTGTTTTTTATTCATCATGGTCTTTGTTGATATGGTCTTCTGCTCTAGGAAAAATGTATATTCACTGAAACTACACTTTATTGATTAATCTGAAAAGAAACTCAACTCCTTGAAAGAGAATAACTTCACTATTGAGATTTCAACAGTGGTGAACCTGATGATTTGATAACAATTGAGAATACTAGTTTGGGATATACATAACCCTGAGAGGGGGGATCATTGTTGTGGAATTTTTAATCCAATTCCCACTTTTTATTACTGTACCTCCAGAACTGTTAAAATATAGATTCTATTATTATCTTTTCCATATCACATGAAAGAATAGAATTTAGTAAAAACATGCACATGATATTTTTACGTGGTTCACTTATTCATGTGATTATCTAGTCCATTCAATGTATAGAGATGACTTGTACGTGGATTATCAACCATAAAATTATATTCCATTATACTGGTTTACATGGAAAATGATCCACATGTCCATGAGTGTCCATAAAAATGGAGTAGGGAAGGAGATAATCACTTCCCAGTGTGAGTCCCTACACTCCGAGGGGGCAAAGAGAAATTCCACATCCAACTTGAACAAGTAGGATAAGAACATACACTTACTGGTTTTTTACACTCCCATATATGATAGTATTTTTCAAAAGTTATATTATTCTATTGATATATGTTTCTTCCCATCACATTATTACTTTAATTGAATTTTCTAAGAAATTATCTTCTTAATTTCTCTTCATATCTTGTGAAAAAACAAACATTATTTTTTCTGCTTACTTCTTCTTAGTGAAACAACTGACTACACTAATCTTAATCTTTATTTAGGAATAATCACATACACAAATGTGATTATTCATACACTGAGGATCAGCTCACATAGCTCAATCAGTTCTAATTGTCCTCTTTTTTTCATGAATGCATGTAATAATGCATGAGGCATTTTAGGTTGAACATTGTCCTCATATTTATTCCTGGTGAAATTAATGTATATTTAACCAAATTGAACACTCTTAACATTATCATTCAAGAATGCATATATTATTCACCTCTAACCTATTCTCATATTCTATTTAACATTGTTTGGATGTGCTTAATTTATATACATTATTTCATGCATGATGTGTTCTCAAAAAAACTAAATGAACAATCTTCTCTTCTTCCCTCTTTGTTTTGTGATAACCCTAAAAGAAATAGACCATTTCATGCACACACTTCATCTATCCTACTCTTTATCCATAAAACATCAACTACACCCAAATTAGTGATATCCCTTGGATACATTCTTCATAGGCGCACACCAAATGCCACAATATTCATTAGATCACACACACAAAATCAAGAAAACACGAGCTACAATTATATTTCAATATTCTTATTCATTAGGAAATAAACCTCAAAAAATTAGCAGGATATGTTGTGCTTACCTTAGGGAGTTATCATTTTCTTCACAAACCCGATTGGTTATCTATTTCTACTTCATGAGAGGGATTCATGGTTCTTCCTATTCGCAAATCTCTGTGGAAGGATGAGGATCAATCAATTGATTATAGTGGAACGAACATCTCAAAGTACAAAAAAGGTTTTGAAACCAATTGCGTGTTCGAGGGAACGATTTCTTGATTAAGACCTAAAATTCCTCATGAAATGCGTTAATAGTACGAATAACTTATCAAACTCCTATGGTATTTTCTTCTTTGTATAGAAGATGGCTCACGAGACTCCTCCAGTAGCTCTCCACATAGTAGAATATCTAGGAGATGCAATGTTTTTTTAATAGAATGTCACTCTTGGGAATGCAGGATCAGACAACTTTTCAAGGGTTGGCCCTCTCCATTTATACGATATATAAATATCATCTTCCATGTTCAAAATTTGTGTGAAGTAACATGGAGATTGCGGGTTGAATTCTTAGAGTATCCAGCATTTTTAAATTCCTCAAACACTTGGATGAGATATTCCATGATCCTTGGTTTGATTCCTTTTCTAACAGGAGCTTCATACTTCATGCATGGAATCACAGACAAATTCTTTAATATTGTTTTAAATCAAATATAGCTCCATGTGGCCACGATTACTTCGTTTTCCTCATCCTAATATTCTTCTTTGAGTTATCTGAATGCATGAAAGATGTATATTTCATGCATGGTTTTGGTTTTTACCAATGACCAACATGATCCTCATACTATATCCAGTGATCATCCATGTGGATCAAGTTAGGTTCCATGGCATGTATCAGTGGTGGAATCATGAGAGAAGTGGTGGAGGAGGAGGAAGACTTTTCTATGAGAGCATCAGATGACTCCGGTTGAAATGCTCGGGGTGTGAGATCAGATTATTAGAAGAGATTGGATGATCAGATGTCGCGGCAGATCAGATGTTCAATCGAGACACATGATGTGATGAGTTATAATTATTACAACTATATACTATTAGTGATTGGATAATCAAGAGTGACCCGATATTATATGTACATTTAATATCATGTATGGGTATTTTAAAACCCATCCCACATCAAATCAGAAACACAGAGAATCTAAGATTATGTATAATTCCATTACATCATTTAGATAGAATTCCCTACCCCTCTCCATCGTACTAACCCATATCGTTTTAAATACTTCCGTGATTTGTTCCCAACCTCTTATCTCTATTGGCACACTCTGCACCCATTCTATTATCCATGGGGGCATGCTCTTCATCCACTACCACTATCAGGACTAGCCTAATCCTAGATTCCCCAAGGGCATGGTTGAACCAAGTTGTCTTGTACATGCCTTAGGTTGAATTCTATATGTCTAGCTTATGTATTGGCCATATTTTTTTGTAATCCTAAAAATATATTAATCAAAGTGTAAATGCATGGCCACCAAGAACCAAATGTATGGCCACCTCAATGTCCAAGACCCTTCTTTAACATTCTTCATACGTCTTTTTCATTTTGGATTCAAAATTCCAAAGAACATGAATCAACCCTAAAAGAATCTACTATAATTTTGTAAAAAATGTATCACTCTTGGATACCGGTTTTTTTAATTTTAATTTCTATTCATCAATTGTGTGATTTGAATAACATGAATAATTTCCTGTGCATTGAATCCAACGATTTGAATCCATAATCAATGTATATGCATATTCAATTCATCAAATCTATATTCACTTTGGAGATCATCAATTATTTATACCATTATTTATAATTTTGGAAAACAATTACAACATATACACAAAGTGGTCCCATCACAGATGATGTGTTTCCATAAGAATAAATGTGAAAATTAATATCAATATTTTAATGAAATGGGCTACTGAGAAGCATGAGGCGTTAATTACTAATAAATTATATACTAAAATTGATTATTCAATATTGTGATATGCATCTAAAGAACCATTAAATTCCTTGTTATGGATGAATTTTGAGCTTTTCAGATAGATCCTAGTGATTAACAATGATAGAATCTGCGGTGATGGTTGTCATTATGTTACCATATGATACTACAAGTAGGTGGGCCAGGGGATCGACCATGATAGATCCCTAGGTTAAGGTTGTCCTCATGTTTTTTCTTCTTCCACACATCACATGGATCTGAGGGACTGTGTGATCCTTTTGGAGGGGATAATATGTGATATTCCCAGCAAGAGTTAGTTTATTAATCATGCGAGCGCTGTGGGGGAAATATGTATTTAAGATACACCCAAATACAACCCAAAGTTGAATTGGGTGACTGATCATGGGAGCTCCCAAGTGATTGATGATAGTGGGTTATGTCCAAGTCATCACATCATGATTATGCCAGGATATTGTGATAGATCATGGGGTCAGTTTAGGGGTTAGACCATGAGATCTTTCCCTAGTATATGGATATCTTAGTGTTACATCATGATCTATCCCTAAATATGTATATATGAAGCTATACTATATCTATGCCGTTATAGTAACATGATCACACTCTTATTTCATCCATGAGAATAAGTATGTATATTCGTCATGCATCACTTAGGGGCCTGGATAGCCAGTAATTTATTTACACAGTTCAATTTGTTAATATATTATATATTCACACTGGTTAATTCATATTGCACTATCTGGATTAGGATAGACTATATGTATTCCAGCCTACTGAGATTTTTATCTCACAGCCTTATCAAGCCACCGTTGTACTAGAGTACATATGTAGACCTTCACATTATATCACCTTGGACCATTATTATTGATGCCTAATTGTACTTGGGAATTAGGGGAACACAACTAAGAGAGGGATCAAGATTCTCTTTGATAATTCCTTTGGTATTTTTAGTCCTTTTTTCAATATGATTCTTGTTTTGTTTTGGACTATAGAGTACACTGTATTTTTATTGTCTTATGTTTTGTAGTATCAATATTACATGCATGCAATTTTTGTAAAAAATGGAGTTGTCCAGTTAAATTCAGTTATTATAATATTTATAATCTTCTTCTTTATCTTTCATTTTTTATTTCTCCAATTATACTCTATAATATTCTATTGATTCTTATTTTCCTATTGTTCTACACTACTATGAGGGTATAGTCTCCCCACTATCACCTCATTATACCCTTGCTATTATTTGACAGTCATCGACGTCTGCGGAGACCCTTTTGATGCCATGCCACCCACTAATCTGGCAATAAGTTTTGATGGTAAGGATTTTCAGGATGTTCCTATATCCCTAATAAGGTATGAATCTCACCAAAAGTTGTCATCAAATTTGGGACACAATTTTTTTTATATCTTTTCAAATCATTTATTTGTGAAAATAAGATTTCTTTTTTGAAAAAAAATATTTTTCATACATAAAATATTTGGAAAAATAATTTCATTGAAAATAAGATTAAAAATGGTTAAAGAATCCCAATAATGATTTTTTAAAACTTTTTATTTGTAAAATACAGAAATATTCATGAAAAAAATTTCAAATATTTTTCTTTCAAAACATATAATGGATTATTGGGATTCATTTGAAAAATATTTTCATTGTGAACTTATTAATTAAGGATGATGTTTTTTTGAATACCATATTCATTGAAAAATTATAAAGGATGACTGAAATTATTTTTTTATAGAATTCTCTTTTAAAACATAAAAATGAATCATGAAGATATTTGATAAACATTTGACCAAGAAAACATATAAAATATTGATGAAACATTTTTGAAATCCTTTTCCCATGAAAAATTATAATGGAATATTTAAATCATCTTGAAATTCTTTCTTCAATTAAAATTTATAATTTATCTATGAAAACATTTTAATCACATCCATAATAATAAAAATTTGATGAAAATTTTATTTGAAAACTACTATAGAAATTTATTAATTTACATAATTTTAGAAAATAAAATTCTTAAATATTTAATATTTTAATATTTCAATGAAATATGACAGAAATTTCGTTCATGATGGAGGATAAATATGTAAATGTAGAACATTCCTATTTCATTGTAAAATGTTTAGAAAAGTTGCTCGATTAGAAAAAGAAAAGAATATTACTATTTCATAATTTTTTAAAAAATTTAAATCCTAGGATAAAATAAATTTTAATGATTATTGGAGAACAATGTAAAATATTGTAATAAATTTTAGGAATCATGGGATTGATAAAAATTTATTTCGGACTGAAGATAGAGATTACGTTAGATTTTTTTAGCAACACTATTTAAATCATACTGCGTACTAAAGACTTTGAAAATAAATCCATTAAATAAATTTATAATTAATAAACATAGGAGAGGAAATTTATTTATATTTCGTGATATATGGATCATAATATTCCATCAATGATCAAATAATCATAAATAATTCTGATAAATGATGAGATTGTACCAATTAACTATTACAATGTTGGTAACATTGAATCAAATATACCATGAATGAATAAAATTAAATTAACTTTAAAATATCATTAAGATAATGAGATACCAGATATAACATGTAAAGGGGTATTGTATAAAACTCACAGAAGTATATAGGTGCATAAAAAGGCACGTATCTTAATAGAGCCAAATTGAGACAAAATAACCATACAGATCTGGTAACTTCTGAACTACAAAACCCATGAAATAGAGATAATAAACTGGATATATAAATTCACCAAACATTAGAAATAATAATAATATAATATATTCATTTCCATTATATAAGATACAAAAAACAAATGAGTCATGAGTAAGCCATAAATTTCAACTATATAATAGTGAGATGAAAAACCAATTTCATTATGTCTTGAATTTATTTGTACATGTTAAAACCTACAATATGATTAATATATATTTATTATATATCTATTTATGAACGATATTGTTATATTTAAAAAAATATTTTATTTTATTATAGACATATATTACCCATTTATTAATAATTCAATGATTACATTATGTCTCAGGTAATAACCACATCGTCTTTCATAGATTATTTGACACAATATTATTATTACACGTACATAGATCATGATTTATATAATTATTGAATGTAAACCATGGTATAAATAAAATATATATTTACTAGGTAATTATTAATAAAAATTTATAAAAGATAAAAATATGAAATTCAATACACTATTCATGCAGACGGTAGGTCATATGTTTGGGTGAACACTATTTCCATTTTTTCATATTTTAAAATATTAAAAATAAAATAAAATATAAATATATCTCCGTATGTTTGTTTGTGTTTAGATTATCATCAATGTAGAATTATTATGTCAAATCTATCATATAAATTTCCTATACTTCTCATTAATATGTTCAGTGTAATGTGTGAATAAATCACAACACATTGAGTAGATTTATAGAGGAATAAACTAATGGGATAATTTAGCTTGATCCACTGGATGGTGATTGAACCTCAACTAGTGGTCTATGTTGATCCTAGAAAGTTTACATCAATAATGATACTATAATATTGTATAATTTAACATTATTCTTATAAAACATTTTTCTGATGAAAATAACTTGGTTATTTATCCCTAATAACTTATTTCAATCGTTATGATATCCTAGTGGACATAGATTTAAGATTTTAAAATGTAGAAACATTTGGTTACTATATAATTACAATCATTTTTTGCACATTTCATGTTGGATTTTTCCACATTTATTACCACCTCTATAATGTTTCTCCTGATATATAGTGTAATTATATTAACCTTCTATGGATGTTGATATTATTCATGAGCCATGTAAATAACATGTTATTATTATTCTTCTATAATCTATATTTTTTCCTATTACTCTTCTTATAAAATTTTGTATCATTTCTGTTCCTAAAATTTCTGCAATAATAGTATAATGGTCTATGTTTATATGAATAAGGATAGATTAATCTAATTAAATTTTGGATATTGATAATGGAATAGCGATGAACACTCATTTTTATTGATCTAACAATAGATACTAAATGAATAAGATCAAATATTATCAAAAATAGAAAAAGATTGACTTGAGGATTCTGAGTTCTACAACATTCGTGGTGGAGAAATCTATGTTTGAGTTACTAGATTGATATGTTATAAGTTATGTGTTATATACATCACTAATAACATGTTATGTTAAACATGACATATGAGAAGGTGATGAATAATTTGATGAAATATCTAAAAAATATGTATGATAACCATTATGAATCTATACAATATACAAAATATTATTACTATTATATCTAAATATGATTGAATTGAATCTTATTCCGATTGAAATTAAGGAAATCAATAGCACCACACGTTAGTTGGACTTAATGGGGATTACACTAATAGATAAGGTATATTATCTTGTTTTACTGTATTCTTTACCAAATTGGTGGGAACCCACTATAATAGCCTTGTGCATTAATTTGGGGAATACAATGTATAATTTGAATTATGTGTGTGATTTAATCATTATGAAGGATATCCAAATTAATGAGTCCTCTAAATAATTATGCTTATGATCTACACAACTATGGAAGAGATAGAAACATACTATTAGATAATCAAAGAGGAAAATACTAATAATTAAAATATTTTTGATGTAAAATGGGCATATAATTACAAAATTGAGAAGTGGGACAAAATAAATTGTCAAAAATGAGTTTAGAATAAAAACCTGGAGGCACGAGAAACTTGGGAAACAGACCAATGATCTGGATGAAAAAATAATGTTTTTCAATTGATTTGGATATCCCTATAGAGTATTTGATTTTATAATTTGGTCTATCCTTCCATTCAATAGAATATAATTTCCTTATGAGTAGTTTTTATTAATGGATATTTTTAGTGGTTCATCATATGGATGAATAACCATTGAAAATAATTAGAAATTGTTATTCTTCAATAATCAGAGTTTATTTATTATAGAGAATGTGTGTTGTATCCCAAAACTATGAAAGATTCATTTTTCTATTGAGAATCATGATTATGTGTCATTTTTCAACAAATTAAATAGTGGCTCATGGATAATTTTAAAGGATATATGGTCATAACTCATATAGTATAGAAGATAACCTTATACAACATGAAAAATATATTTTCGAGGATACAAGAAATAATAAATTATAAAATGGATTCAAAAAAATAGTATTATAGATTAGGCCACATGAGTGAGAATGTGATGAATGTTTTTAATCCAAAGTATTTATGCTAAATATGATGTCTATGGAAGGTAACATGTAATTAAATATTATATTTTAAATTTTCGACAAAGAATCACTTACAGAAGGAGGGTGAAGGGATTACGATAGAATATTGGACATGGGGATCATTAATATTTGTGGTCATGAACAAGTAAATTCCCTTTTATTGTAACTATATTATGTATTATTTTCAATTAATCATCATGAAACATATTGAAATAATTTTTTGAACGAAAATATGATGTATTTACCATGTGTTTTTAAGTGTATGTATTTTGGTATATAATGATATACGATGAATGTTTATAATATATAAATCTTACAATCTTGGATATAATGAAGTTATAGTGTTCTTAAAATAATATTATAAAAATGTAATTAATTTTTGGATGACTATTTAAGGTAAAATAAAATATATATTTGTGATTGAAAATATTAAAATGAAATTGATTGAATGTTCTTGTAGTATAAGTTTGCACTTTTGGATTTCCAAGACATTCTTGTAGAGTTAATATTTATGGAATCATATCTCATCAAAACGAATCTATTAGTACCAATAGTGGAATGCATACATGAGGATATCCATTAAGTAGAGGAATATTACTTTCACAATTATGAGTATATGGTTTTTTGGAATATAGAAATATTGATTTTTTCTAAGGATTATGTTAACAACATGTCTAAATCATGTTTCATTTTTGTATGTGGTTGTAATGGCCCGGACCTCTCTGGTCCATTACTCTGTGAAATGTTGGTGTTGGAGGTGTTCCGGGAGGTCTAGGGGACTTATCCCCAACACTTTGCCAATTTTCCGGTTCTGTGAACAGTGTTTCCAGTTTTATGAACAGTAACGGATCGGTGAGACAGATCAGTTTCACAGATCGGTGAGACAGATCGGTTTCACAGATCAGTTTCACAGATTAGTGAGACAGATCAGTCTCACAGATCGGTGAGACAGATCAGTCTCACAGATCGGTGAGATAGATCAGTCTCACAGATTGGTGAGACACATCAGTTTCAGAGATCGGTAGCACGGATCGGTAGCACAGATCGGTGAGACAGATCAGTCTCACAGATCGGTGAGACAGATCAGTGTCACAGATCGGTGAGACATATCAGTCTCACAGATCGGTGAGACAGATCAGTCTCACAGATCGGTGAGACAGATCAGTCTCAAAGATCGGTGAGACAGATCAGTGTCACAGATCGGTAGCACGGATCGGTAGCACAGATCGGTGAGACAGATCAGTCTCACAGATCGGTGAGACAGATCAGTGTCACAGATCGGTGAGACAGATCAGTCTCACAGATCGGTGAGACAGATCAGTCTCACAGATCGGTGAGACAGATCAGTCTCAAAGATCGGTGAGACAGATCAGTGTCACAGATCGGTAGCACGGATCGGTAGCACAGATCGGTGAGACAGATCAGTCTCACAGATCAGTGAGACAGATCAGTTTCACAGATCAGTGAGACTGATCAGTGTCACAGATCAGTGAGACAGATCGGTGAGACAGATCAGTCTCACAGATCGGTGAGACAGATCAGTTTCACAGATCGGTAGGTGTACAGTAACGGTAGGTGAACAGTGTTTCCAGACTCCAACAGTTTTGCACCTTTTGACGTTTCCTTTGACGTAAAATACATTTAAAGCCTTATTTTAAGGGCTCTTAAGGCCGATTCAAATTCCATAAATCCTATATTAATTATTCCTAAGTCTTGGAATGTTTTACGTGGTCAAACCGCGTGGGTTAATGCGATCCGTTTTTAATGGAGAATTAACCGGATCTTAAACCGTCACCTCGTTAAATCTTAAAAAGGGACGAGATATCATTCTTCCTGGTTCTTTCCCTTTGTTCTCGATTAAGAGGCACTAGAACCTTTCAATACTTACCGTAGGAGTTTCACAATCAACCTTTACTCCTAGGATCAGTTCCGCTCTGTTGGATGCAACCAAGCTGTGTCGATCATTCTTCCACATAAGTTGTCGCGAGGGGAGGATCGTGACCTGCTGTGTGGATAAAGGACGTCAAGAACTCTTCGAGGTAGGGGATTCATGGCTTCTCTAATTATATATGTGAAATCGTAGAATTAGCATGATTTATCTCTTTGGATCACAATGAAATTGACCTAATTAAATACTTGAACCGGATTAAAAGAATTGGTTGATCGCATGCTGTTGCTTTATACCGTAATGACGGTTTGCCTCATGTTTTCCTAGATATAGTGATATCTATGTTTCTTTGTTTTGTTGTTCCTTCATGATAGAAATTGATAATGAACGTAAAGCCGGAATTAATTGTTGATTAATTGGCTAAAGACAAAGAGGCATGTAAATTAATCTGGTTATTGGCATTGTTGTGGTTGTTCTAATTTGAGGATAATCAAATTAGGGAAGTAAGCATGGTTATTTAATTGTGATAGCTTACTGATTAGGTATCCATTTTTGGAACCTACGAATAACAAATCTGTTAATTCAATATGGTTTAGAGAACAGATTATGTGGTTATTTCAAAAAGGGTTCTGAGTTACCCTCTTGTTTGTTAAAGGGCCGAGAGCCCATTTTGTGATGTTTGTCTTCCTGCTGCTTGTGCTGTGATGTGAGCCTGGATGGTTGTTGTGATATGTGGAGGCATGGAGGCCTTATAGTTGTGGCAGCAGATGACGCCTAGTGTGGCGAGATGCATCGGTTTATGCATATGGGTGTCAGGGAGGACACCAGGGGTGTTGGAATGGGATGGATGTGGTTGCTGGTTGCTTGTGGTGTTCTTGAATGTTAATCTGCCTTGCTTTTCCCCACTGCTCAAGGCAGCTGGTCTTGCTACCATTCTTCCAAAGGAGGCGAAGACGCGCGGGGTATGCCACGTGCTTTCCGTGTTTAGCCTCTCGAGGGAGAATGGGTATATGCTCTTTCTATAGGCGGAAAAGACCCGACGGGTAGTATATCTACTCACCGTGTTGAGCCTCCTTTGTGTTTAGAAGCATAGGATGTTTTTCTAGAATGCCTGGGAATGTGGAAAAGTATTTCTGTAATGAATGTTTGATTAAATGGTGAAAATCCACGGGGATGGAGATGCTAGAATTTAAAGGTGATGTGAATCTTAAAAAGGAGCAGTTGTATTGAAAGTGACTCCATTTCAGTTAAATGGGGAATTGTTCAATCTTAATTAATGCTTAAAGAATTAACTAATGTACAGTGGAACTGATAAATGAGAATGGAGTAATCTAATAAAGCTCTTCAATTGGTTGTGTGCTTATAGGATACCTAGTCTTAGAAGTAGCAGCCTGGAGTCTGAGAGACGTTAGTTGCAGTTGTATCTAAGACTAGGTAATGCCCATAGTGTGGATGTGAGTTACTTATATATTCTGTACTTTTTGTGTTTCTATACGCTACTCCACCCTGTCGGTAAGGGCAACTGACACCCCGGGGATTCTGACCCCTGGGGGGGGGGTGTTTTCCCCAACATTCTGATGGGAGGTTGAATGGCTGACTACCCCCTTTGGCCCCGCTCTCTTCTCTTGGTAGATCTTAGTGCTGGTAGGCACAGTGGTTAGTTTTACCCATATATGTGTGTAGAGGGCTGTAATGGCTTGTGGTTATTTCACACACATATATTCTGGATATAGTATCCTATGGACTACTATAGGTGTAACGTGTATAGGCTGTGATGGCTTGAGGATCCTTACTCGGTGTATGGGCTGTAATGGCTTGAGGTATAATACCCGACGTATGATAGACGTTATGCGAGCTGTGGTGGCTCCCGGAAACTACCTAGTTACTTTTGGTTGTGAGGATTGTGTGGAGCTTAGCCCAGGTGTCTGCGGGCAAGCCTATGTGGTGCACGTGGTGCAGATTGTGGAGCTTGACCCATGTTGATACGGGCAAGCCTTTGGAGAGAGATGCACAGGACGTATGTCGTTGGGGCAAAGCGGCAAACCAGTGGGGAAGTAGTAGCGGGGTACCCTTGACATTCTTTACTACATGCTATATTCTTGTATGCGTTACTTGGTGAGAGTAGCATTGGTGAGGTTGGGAACATAGTATACCTGTTTAGGTGACGAGTTAGTTTCACTTGTTGTTCACTGGGCTTTAGCATGCTTTCTTTACTTTTGCACGAGAGTCTTGGGGAGGATCCTACTGAGTATACTGTTATACTCACCCTATGTACATATAAACTGTTTTTCAGGTCACTTGGAGCAGGTTGGAGATCAAGCTGGTTACTACTAGCTTGCGGTTGGAGGAGGAGCTGTTCGGGCTTGTGGTCGCTGTCGTTTTACTTTCTTTTGGGTACTTTTAGTTTCCCCTTTCAGTTGTAGTACTTTTGCATGACATTTCATATATGTACTTGGGTTTATTTTACATTTCAGTTATGAGTTGGAGTTGGTTGGATTCTATTCTATCTCTCTCTTCTGCATGTGTTCTCTTAGAGGGTAATGCCTCCCATTTGTGTGTGTATTATACCCTCGGTGCTAGTCGCCAACCCGGGGCCTACTGGAGGCGGGACTCGGGGGTCATTATCTCCCTTTTCACATTGCCGGCCCAGGAGGGGTACACTTTGTGGGGAGGGGGTCGTGACAGAGTGGTATCAGAGGTCTGGTCGAGGGATAGGATGGAGTTTGGAGTTAGGCACAGGTGAGGATGCATGGGATGGTAGGGCAACGGTGTCATTCATGTTTAGCAAGTGGGGTAAACACTGGAGACCGGCAGAGACATAGGCGTTCAGGGCCCCCTATGATCTGTTGCATGGACCTTTAAGTTTACGATGGCTACTAAACAAAGTGATACTGGTTGCAGGGTAGAGACCTAGGAAAGGATCATGCATCATTATTCCTTGCGCCTGTGTTTGAATGGGTAGACCTTGGGATAGGTAACCTAAAAAAAAAATTTAATAAAACAAAATAATTAATTAATTAATGTTGAGTCTTCCATATTCCAGGCTTAGGAGCTCTAACGATTGTTATTTTACAGGTATGGCTCCAGGTCGGCGTCCCCATCAGGTTTGCGCAGAAGGTGCCCAGCAGGCTGTTCCAGCAGATCGCCGCCGGGTAGAGGTTGACGACGATGACACTTGGAGGAAGACACTCCGAGAGTTTCAGCGCCAGAGTCTACAGAAGTACGAGGGCTCCGTTTCAGATGCAGTCACAGAAGACTGGTTGGAGGAGGTCGAGATAGGCTTCAGTTCGATTCGTGCTCGGAAGGAACACTGGGTGTCCTTGGTTGTGACGATGTTGCGTGGAGCAGCGAGACAGTGGTGGTTCTTGTTCCTCGGGGATCGTGAGGAGTCAGCGATCTCATGGGAGGAGTTTCGAGACAGGTTTAGAGTCGAGTTTCTTTCTTCGACTGCGAAGGCATCCAGTCGCCAGGAGCTTCTTACCCTTCGACAGGGGAGCTCCAGTGTTCGGGAGTTTGGAATCCGTTTCAGGAACCTTCTACGATATGCTTCAGACCTGTTACCAGATGATGAGGCCAGGGCGAGGCATTTCGAGGAGGCTTTGCGTCCAGAGATCCAGCGCCAGGTCACCCCATTTATGCTGAAGACATATCTTGAGGTGCTGGCGAGGGCAGAGGTTGTTGAGAGGACTTTGGCTAGGACCGGATCGTCACGAGAGGGGAATCGTCATGATTCCTCAAGAAGCAGAGCTGTGGTCCGGGGTTCCCGGTTTTCAGGACAGAAGAGTTTCCGTTCACCTGGGGGTAGGTCCCGGCCCTTCCCATCTCATTTCTCCGGAGGTAGCAACTCTCAGACCTATGCCAAGGGATCAGGCGCTTGTTTTTCTTGTGGTGGACGTGGTCATCAGCAGCGGGAGTGCCCAACTTTTCAGAGCAGTCATCGTGCACCAGGCGCTCCACTCCAGGTTCCTCCGTTGAGGCAGTTCCAGCCGAGGCAGCAGCAGCAGGTTGCACCAGCTTTAGATCACCAGAGGGTAGATGGAGCAGGCAGAGGACAGCCCCATGACGCTCCCCGTCCTCAAAGAGCAGAGCGCGGCCGTGGTGGTGGTCGTCATCAGGGTCAGAGAGGCTGTGGAGGTGGTCGTGGTCAGCTTCATGCTCTAGCGTTGCCAGCTCCAGGCGAGCCAGACGTCGTCCGAGGTACCCTTTGCTTGTTTTCTACCTTGGTGTATGCCTTGTTTGATTCAGGAGCGACACACTCCTTTATATCCCCTACCCTTGTCCACGCTTTGGGACTTGAGGTAGAGAGGCTTCCAGTTCCCTTGGCGTTGACTACGCCAGTTGGAGGTCGAGCTAGCTTGTTTGAAGTATGTAGAGACTGTGAGCTAGTGTTGGGGCAGCACCGCTCTTGGAGAGATTTCCTATGTTTACGAATACAACCATATGATGTCATCCTCGGCATGGATTGGTTGTATTCGGTGCAGGCTATTGTGGATTGATACAGGAAGAAGGTCGTTTTCTTTGATGAAGATGGAGAGGAAGTAGTGTTTGTTGGTGAGAGAGATCCTCAGATGAGTCATAGACGAGTTTCATCCTTATCATCCATGATGGCTGGGATGATGCTGAGTTCTTCAGAGGTTCAACAGCTGGCGTTTCCTAGGGTCGTAGAAGAGTACCCTGATGTCTTTCCAGAAGAGGTTGTATCCTTACCCCCTCGACGGAAGATCGAGTTTGGGATCGAGCTACAGCCAGGAGCGTCTCCCATCTATATGTCTCCATATAGGATGGCCCCTTCTGAGTTACGGGAGCTACGTATTCAGCTCGATGGTCTATTGCAGTGTGGTTTTGTTCGGCCAAGTGTGTCACCGTGGGGTGCACCAGTCTTGTTCGTGAAAAAGGCTGATGGCAGTTTGCGGTTGTGCGTCGATTATCGTCTCTTAAACAAAGTGATAATAAAGAACCGTTATCCTCTCCCGCGGATTGATGATCTATTCGATCAACTGAAGGGTGCAAGTTGGTTTTCAAAGATCGACTTGCGGTCAGGATATCATCAGATGCGTGTAAAGGATGAGGATATCCCGAAGACTGCTTTCCGCTGTCGTCATGGGCATTATGAGTTTGTTGTAATGCCATTCGGCGTGACAAATGCTCCAGCTGTTTTCATGGGGTTGATGAATGTTGTGTTCCGTGAATTCTTGGACAAGTTCGTTGTGGTTTTCATTGACGACATCCTTGTGTACTCCACATCTGAAGAAGAGCATGCAGAACATCTACGAGCTGTTTTGGGAGTTCTTCGCCAACATCGGTTGTTTGGGAAGTTGTCCAAGTGTGAGTTCTGGGCTCGAGAAGTTCGTTTCTTGGGACATGTTGTGTCCCAACAGGGAGTAGTTGTGGATCCTTCGAAGATAGAAGCAGTGGTGTCTTGGCCAGCCCCCAAGACCGTGTCAGAGGTGCGAAGTTTCCTTGGTCTCGCAGGCTATTATAGGAAGGTTGTGGCTAATTTCTCCCAAGTTGCGACTCCTCTGACAGCTTTGACCAGGAAGGATCAAGCGTTCATATGGATTGATCAGTGTCAGACAGCTTTCGAGTATCTAAAGGAGAAGTTGGTATGTGCTCCAGTCCTTTGTCTTCCAACGGAGGGAGTCCAGTTCGATGTTTTCTATGATGCTTCACATCTGGGGCTAGGCTGTGTTCTCATGCAGCAGAGGTCAGTTGTTTCTTATGGGTCTCGGCAGTTGCGTCCCCATGAACGCAACTATAGCACCCATGATCTTGAGTTGGCAGCCGTGGTGTTTGCACTGAAGTTATGGAGACATTACCTCATTGGAGAGCGCTTTGTGGTTTTCACCGATCATAAGAGTTTGAGGTATGTTTTCTCTCAGCGGGATTTGAACTTGCGGCAGCGTCGGTGGATGGAGTTCTTGCAGGAATACGACTTCGAAATATCGTATACACCTGGGAAGGGAAATGTTGTTGCTGATGCACTGAGCCGAAAGTCACGTAATGATGTTGTGCATGAATCTGGTGATTCCTGGAGAGGGATGGAAGAGCTAGCAGCTTTGCATCTTGATATGGGAGAACTTGGAGGAAGAGGTTGTCTTTTCCAGATGACGGTGCAGTCATCCCTGATGCAAAAGGTGGAAGAGTCTCAGTTGGGTGATCTAGAGGTGGAAGTTTTGAGAGACAGAGTTGTTTGTGGGGAGGCCCATGATGGTTGGTCAGAGGATGAACAACACCGAGTGTTGTATCATGACAGGCTTTTTGTTCCCTTGGCGATGCACGAGACGGTTCTCCGAGAGTTCCATAGCTCGCCCTTAGCTGTACATCCTGGTGTGACGAAGATGTATCGATCCTTGAGGAGTCAGTTTTGGTGGCCTGGGCTGAAGCGTTCAGTTGCAGAATGTGTGTCTCGATGTTTAGTCTGCCAGAAGGTGAAGGCCGAACACCGTGTTCCTGGTGGTCTTCTCCAGCACTTAGAGATTCCTCAGTGGAAGTGGGAGGACATCTCAATGGACTTTGTTACAGGTTTACCTCGAGCTCCGGGAGGACATGATGCTATATGGGTGGTAGTGGATCGTTTAACTAAATCGGCCCACTTCATAGCAATCAAGGAGTCGAGCTCAGTGGAGGTTTTGTCGAGGCAGTATCTGGAGGAGGTGGTGAGGCTTCACGGAGTTCCTAAGACGATCATTTCTGATCGAGACCCTCGTTTTACCTCGAGGGTGTGGAGAGGTCTCCAGCATGCTATTGGCTCTCAACTATGCCTTAGCACTACTTTTCATCCTCAAACGGATGGTCAGACAGAGCAAACCATCCAAACTCTTGAAGACATGTTGCGCTCTTGTGTTCTTGATTTTGGAGGTTCATGGGTGAAACACTTACCTTTGGTAGAGTTCGCTTACAATAATAGTTTTCACTCTACCATCGGCATGGCGCCGTTTGAATCCTTGTATGGCCGGCCATGCCGTTCTCCGTTGTGCTGGACTGGGGTCGGAGAGTCAGCAATTCTCGGACCAGAACTAGTGCAGAATACGACGGAGATGGTTCAAGTGATTCGTGAGAGGATGAAGACAGCACAAGATCGTCAGAAATCTTATGCGGATCAAAGAAGGAGACCCTTAGAGTTTAATGTTGGGGATCATGTGTTTCTGAAGGTGACTCCCCGTCATGGGCAGCGAAGGTTTGGTCGCGGAAGTAAGCTTTCTCCCCGTTTTGTTGGGCCTTTCGAGGTGTTAGCTCGTGTTGGAGCTGTGGCATATCGAGTAGCACTTCCCCCTCGGATGAGTCGGATACATGATGTTTTTCATGTATCGCAGCTCCGTCATTATCTTCATGATGAATCTCATGTTATCGATTGGGGAGAGATCGATATTGATGAGGATGCAACCTTCGAGGAGCGACCTGTGGAGATCCAAGACCACAAGGAGAAGGTGTTGCGTGGGCGTTCTATTCCTTTAGTTCGTGTCTTGTGGCGACACGGTGGCATGGAGGAGAGTACCTGGGAGCGTGAGTCACAGATACGTGCTCAGTACCCAGAGTTGTTTAATGTTTAACTCCTTTCATGTAATGATGTTTTCTCTGTGGTTGGACCTTTCATGTTTTGTTTATGTACCTTTGATTTGATGTTGTGAATGAATTGTTTGGGTATGGATTGTTTGTTCTCGGATGTCATAGTTTTGTTCCAGCTTTCGAACAACTCATGGTGGTTTTCCCATGAGAGGTATCTTATGGGGTGGTTGTTTGGACCCCTCTTTTCTTCTGGGTTAGTTTTTAATTCTCGAGGACGAGAATGTAATGAGAGGTATCTAATGTAATGGCACGGACCTCTCTGGTCCATTACTCTGTGAAATGTTGGTGTTGGAGGTGTTCCGGGAGGTCTAGGGGACTTATCCCCAACACTTTGCCAATTTTCCAGTTCTGTGAACAGTGTTTCCAGTTTTATGAACAGTAACGGATCGGTGAGACAGATCAGTTTCACAGATCGGTGAGACAGATCGGTTTCACAGATCAGTTTCACAGATCGGTGAGACAGATCAGTCTCACAGATCGGTGAGACAGATCAGTCTCACAGATCGGTGAGACAGATCAGTCTCACAGATTGGTGAGACTGATCAGTTTCAGAGATCGGTAGCACGGATCGGTAGCACAGATCGGTGAGACAGATCAGTCTCACAGATCGGTGAGACAGATCAGTGTCCCAGATCGGTGAGACAGATCAGTCTCACAGATCGGTGAGACAGATCAGTCTCACAGATCGGTGAGACAGATCAGTCTCAAAGATCGGTGAGACAGATCAGTTTCACAGATCGGTAGCACGGATCGGTAGCACAGATCGGTGAGACAGATCAGTCTCACCGATCGGTGAGACAGATCGGTGAGACAGATCTGTGTCACAGATCGGTGAGACAGATCAGTCTCACAGATCGGTGAGACAGATCAGTCTCACAGATCGGTGAGACAGATCAGTCTCAAAGATCGGTGAGACAGATCAGTGTCACAGATCGGTAGCACGGATCGGTAGCACAGATCGGTGAGACAGATCAGTCTGACTTATCAGTGAGACAGATCAGTATCACAGATCGGTGAGACTGATCAGTGTCACAGATCGGTGAGACAGATCAGTGTCACAGATCGGTGAGACAGATCGGTTTCACAGATCGGTGAGACAGATCGGTTTCACAGATCAGTTTCACAGATCGGTGAGACAGATCAGTCTCACAGATCGGTGAGACAGATCAGTCTCACAGATCGGTGAGACAGATCAGTGTCACAGATCGGTAGGTGTACAGTAACGGTAGGTGAACAGTGTTTCCAGACTCCAACAGTTTTGCCCCTTTTGACGTTTCCTTTGACGTAAAATACATTTAAAGCCTTATTTTAAGGGCTCTTAAGGCCGATTCAAATTCCATAAATCCTATATTAATTATTCCTAAGTCTTGGAATGTTTTACGTGGTCAAACCGCGTGGGTTAATGCGATCCGTTTTTAATGGAGAATTAACCGGATCTTAAACCGTCACCTCGTTAAATCTTAAAAAGGGACGAGATATCATTCTTCCTGGTTCTTTCCCTTTGTTCTCGATTAAGAGGCACTAGAACCTTTCAATACTTCCCGTAGGAGTTTCACAATCAACCTTTACTCCTAGGATCAGTTCCGCTCTGTTGGATGCAACCAAGCTGTGTCGATCATTCTTCCACATAAGTTGTCGCGAGGGGAGGATCGTGACCTGCTGTGTGGATAAAGGACGTCAAGAACTCTTCGAGGTAGGGGATTCATGGATTCTCTAATTATATATGTGCAATCGTAGAATTAGCATGATTTATCTCTTTGGATCACAATGAAATTGACCTAATTAAATACTTGAACCGGATTAAAAGAATTGGTTGATCGCATGCTGTTTCTTTATACCGTAATGACGGTTTGCCTCATGTTTTCCTAGATATAGTGATATCTATGTTTCTTTGTTTTGTTGTTCCTTCATGATAGAAATTGATAATGAACGTAAAGCCGGAATTAATTGTTGATTAATTGGCTAAAGACAAAGAGGCATGTAAATTAATCTGGTTATTGGCATTTTTGTGGTTGTTCTAATTTGAGGATAATCAAATTAGGGAAGTAAGCATGGTTATTTAATTGTGATAGCTTACTGATTAGGTATCCATGTTTGGAACCTACGAATA
Organism: Viscum album; assembly: GCA_963277665.1. NCBI lineage: Eukaryota > Viridiplantae > Streptophyta > Magnoliopsida > Santalales > Viscaceae > Viscum > Viscum album. Next base: position 548,497,298 of record OY728157.1, read on the forward strand.
ACAAATATGTTAATTCAATATGGTTTAGAGAACAGATTATGTGGTAATTTCAAAAAGGGTTCTGAGTTACCCTCTTGTTTGTTAAAGGGCCGAGAGCCCATTTTGTGATGTTTTTCTTCCTGCTGCTTGTGCTGTGATGTGAGCCTGGATGGTTGTTGTGATATGTGGAGGCATGGAGGCCTTATAGTTGTGGCAGCGGATGACGCCTAGTGTGGCGAGATGCATCGGTTTATGCATATGGGTGTCAGGGAGGACACCAGGGGTGTTGGAATGGGATGGATGTGGTTGCTGGTTGCTTGTGGTGTTCTTGAATGTTAATCTGCCTTGCTTTTCCCCACTGCTCAAGGCATCTGGTCTTGCTACCATTCTTCCAAAGGAGGCGAAGACGCGCGGGGTATGCCACGTGCTTTCCGTGTTTAGCCTCTCGAGGGAGAATGGGTATATGCTCTTTCTATAGGCGACAAAGACCCGACGGGTAGTATATCTACTCACCGTGTTGAGCCTCCTTTGTGTTTAGAAGCATAGGATGTTTTTCTAGAATGCCTGGGAATGTGGAAAAGTATTTCTGTAATGAATGTTTGATTAAATGGTAAAAATCCACGGGGATGGAGATGCTAGAATTTAAAGGTGATGTGAATCTTAAAAAGGAGCAGTTGTATTGAAAGTGACGCCATTTCAGTTAAATGGGGAATTGTTCAATCTTAATTAATGCTTAAAGAATTAACTAATGTACAGTGGAACTGATAAATGAGAATGGAGTAATCTAATAAAGCTCTTCAATTGGTTGTGTGCTTATAGGATACCTAGTCTTAGAAGTAGCAGTCTGGAGTCTGAGAGACGTTAGCTGCAGTTGTATCTAAGACTAGGTAATGCCCATAGTTTGGATGTGAGTTACTTATATATTCTGTACTTTTTGTGTTTCTATACGCTACTCCACCCTCTCGGTAAGGGCAACTGACACCCCGGGGATTCTGAGCCCTGGGGGGGGTGTTTTCCCCAACATTCTGATGGGAGGTTGAATGGCTGACTACCCCTTTGGCCCCGCTCTCTTCTCTTGTTAGATCTTAGTGCTGGTAGGCACAGTGGTTAGTTTTACCCATATATCTGTGTAGAGGGCTGTAATGGCTTGTGGTTATTTCACACACATATATTCTGGATATAGTATCCTATGGACTACTATAGGTGTAACGTGTATAGGCTGTGATGGCTTGAGGATCCTTACTCGGTGTATGTGCTGTAATGGCTTGAGGTATAATACCCGACGTATGATAGACGTTATGCGAGCTGTGGTGGCTCCCAGAAACTACCTGGTTACTTTTGGTTGTGAGGATTGTGTGGAGCTTAGCCCAGGTGTCTGCGGGCAAGCCTATGTGGTGCACGTTGTGCAGATTGTGGAGCTTGACCCATGTTGATACGGGCAAGCCTTTGGAGAGAGATGCACAGGACGTATGTCGTTGGGGAAAAGCGGCAAACCAGTGGGGAAGTAGTAGCGGGGTACCCTTGAAATTCTTTACTACATGCTATATTCTTGTATGTGTTACTTGGTGAGAGTAGCCTTGGTGAGGTTGGGAACATAGTATACCTATTTAGGTGACGAGTTAGTTTCACTTGTTGTTCACTGGGCTTTAGCATTCTTTCTTTACTTTTGCACGAGAGTCTTGGGGAGGATCCTACTGAGTATACTGTTATACTCACCCTATGTACATATAAACTGTTTTTCAGGTCACTTGGAGCAGGTTGGAGATCAAGCTGGTTACTACTAGCTTGCTGTTGGAGGAGGAGCTGTTCGGGCTTGTGGTCGCTGTCGTTTTACTTTCTTTTGGGTACTTTTTGTTTCCCCTTTCAGTTGTAGTACTTTTGCATGACATTTCATATATGTACTTGGGTTTCTTTTACATTTCAGTTATGAGTTGGAGTTGGTTGGATTCTATTCTATCTCTCTCTTCTGCATGTGTTCTCTTAGAGGGCAATGCCTCCCATTTGTGTGTGTATTATACCCTCGGTGCTAGTCGCCAACCCGGGGCCTACTGGAGGCGGGACTCGGGGGTCATTATCTCCCTTTTCACATTGCCGGCCCAGGAGGGGTACACTTTTTGAGGAGGGGGTCGTGACAGAGTGGTATCAGAGGTCTGGTCGAGGGATAGGATGGAGTTTGGAGTTAGGCACAGGTGAGGATGCATGAGAAGGTAGGGCAACGGTGTCATTCATGTTTAACAAGTGGGGTAAACACTGGAGACCGGCAGAGACATAGGCGTTCAGGGCCCCCTATGATCTGTTGCACGGACCTTTAAGTTTACGATGGCTACTAAACAAAGTGATACTGGTTCCAGGGTAGAGACCTAGGAAAGGATCATGCATCATTATTCCTTGCGCCTGTGTTTGAATGGGTAGACCTTGGGATAGGTAACCTAAAAAAAATTAATAAAACAAAATAATTAATTAATTAATGTTGAGTCTTCCATATTCCAGGATTAGGAGCTCTAACGATTGTTATTTTACAGGTATGGCTCCATGTCGGCGTCCCCGTCAGGTTTGCGCAGAAGGTGCCCAGCAGGCTGTTCCAGCAGATCGCCGCCGGGTAGAGGTTGACGACGATGACACTTGGAGGAAGACACTCCGAGAGTTTCAGCGCCAGAGTCTACAGAAGTACGAGGGCTCCGTTTCAGATGCAGTCACAGAAGACTGTTTGGAGGAGGTCGAGATAGGCTTCAGTTCGATTCGTGCTCGGAAGGAACACTGGGTGTCCTTGGTTGTGACGATGATGCGTGGAGCAGCGAGACAGTGGTGGTTCTTGTTCCTCGGGGATCGTGAGGAGTCAGCGATCTCATGGGAGGAGTTTCGAGACAGGTTTAGAGTCGAGTTTCTTTCTTCGTCTGCGAAGGCATCCAGTCGCCAGGAGCTTCTTACCCTTCGACAGGGGAGCTCCAGTGTTCGGGAGTTTGGAATCCATTTCAGGAACCTTCTACGATATGCTTCAGACCTGTTACCAGATGATGAGGCCAGGGCGAGGCATTTCGAGGAGGCTTTGCGTCCAGAGATCCAGCGCCAGGTCACCCCATTTATGCTGAAGACATATCTTGAGGTGCTGGCGAGGGCAGAGGTTGTTGAGAGGACTTTGGCTAGGACCGGATCGTCACGAGAGGGGAATCGTCATGATTCCTCAAGAAGCAGAGCTGTGGTTCGGGGTTCCCGGTTTTCAGGACAGAAGAGTTTCCGTTCACCTGGGGGTAGGGCCCGGCCCTTCCCATCTCATTTCTCCGGAGGTAGCAACTCTCAGACCTATGCCAAGGGATCAGGCGCTTGTTTTTCTTGTGGTGGACGTGGTCATCAGCAGCGGGAGTGCCCAACTTTTCAGAGCAGTCATCGTGCACCAGGCGCTCCACTCCAGGTTCCTCTGTTGAGGCAGTTCCAGCCGAGGCAGCAGCAGCAGGTTGCACCAGCTTTAGATCACCAGAGGGTAGATGGAGCAGGCAGAGGACAACCCCATGACGCTCCCTGTCCTCAAAGAGCAGAGCGCGGCCATGGTGGTGGTCGTCATCAGGGTCAGAGAGGCCGTGGAGGTGGTCGTGGTCAGCTTCATGCTCTAGCGTTGCCAGCTCCAGGCGAGCCAGACGTCGTCCGAGGTACCCTTTGCTTGTTTTCTACCTTGGTGTATGCCTTGTTTGATTCAGGAGCGACACACTCCTTTATATCCCCTACCCTTGTCCATGCTTTGGGACTTGAGGTAGAGAGGCTTCCAGTGCCCTTGGCGTTGACTACGCCAGTTGGAGGTCGAGCTAGCTTGTTTGAAGTATGTAGAGACTGTGAGCTAGTGTTGGGGCAGCACCGCTCTTGGGGAGATTTCCTATGTTTACGAATACAACCATATGATGTCATCCTCGGCATGGATTGGTTGTATTCGGTGCAGGCTATTGTGGATTGCTACAGGAAGAAGGTCGTTTTCTTTGATGAAGATGGAGAGGAAGTAGTGTTTGTTGGTGAGAGTGATCCTCGGATGAGTCATAGACGAGTTTCATCCTTATCATCCATGATGGCTGGGATGATGCTGAGTTCTTCAGAGGTTCAACAGCTGGCGTTTCCTAGGGTCGTAGAAGAGTACCCTGATGTCTTTCCAGAAGAGGTTGTATCCTTACCCCCTCGATGGAAGATCGAGTTTGGGATCGAGCTACAGCCAGGAGCGTCTCCCATCTCTATGTCTCCATATAGGATGGCCCCTTCTGAGTTACGGGAGCTACGTATTCAGCTCGATGGTCTATTGCAGTGTGGTTTTGTTCGGCCAAGTGTGTCACCGTGGGGTGCACCAGTCTTGTTCGTGAAAAAGGCTGATGGCAGTTTGCGGTTGTGCGTCGATTATCGTCGCTTAAACAAAGTGACAATAAAGAACCGTTATCCTCTCCCGCGGATTGATGATCTATTCGATCAACTGAGGGGTGCAAGTTGGTTTTCAAAGATCGACTTGCGGTCAGGATATCATCAGATGCGTGTAAAGGATGAGGATATCCCGAAGACTGCTTTCCGCTGTCGTCATGGGCATTATGAGCTTGTTGTAATGCCATTCGGCGTGACAAATGCTCCAGCTGTTTTCATGGGGTTGATGAATGATGTGTTCCGTGAATTCTTGGACAAGTTCGTTGTGGTTTTCATTGATGACATCCTTGTGTACTCCACATCTGAAGAAGAGCATGCAGAACATCTACGAGCTGTTTTGGGAGTTCTTCGCCAAAATCGGTTGTTTGGGAAGTTGTCCAAGTGTGAGTTCTGGGCTCGAGAAGTTCGTTTCTTGGGACATGTTGTGTCCCAACAGGGAGTAGCTATGGATCCTTCGAAGATAGAAGCAGTGGTGTCTTGGCCAGCCCCCAAGACCGTGTCAGAGGTGCGAAGTTTCCTTGGTCTCGCAGGCTATTATAGGAGGTTTGTGGCTAATTTCTCCCGAGTTGCGACTCCTCTGACAGCTTTGACCAGGAAGGATCAAGCGTTCATATGGACTGATCAGTGTCAGACAGATTTCGAGTATCTAAAGGAGAAGTTGGTAAGTGCTCCAGTCCTTTGTCTTCCAACGGAGGGAGTCCAGTTTGATGTTTTCTGTGATGCTTCACATCTGGGGCTAGGCTGTGTTCTCATGCAGCAGAGGTCAGTTGTTTCTTATGGGTCTCGGCAATTGCGTCCCCATGAACGCAACTATGGAACCCATGATCTTGAGTTGGCAGCCGTGGTGTTTGCGCTGAAGTTGTGGAGACATTACCTCATTGGAGAGCCATTTGTGGTTTTCACCGATCATAAGAGTTTGAGGTATGTTTTCTCTCAGCGGGATTTGAACTTGCGGTAGCGTCGGTGGATGCAGTTCTTGCAGGAATACGACTTCGAAATATCGTATACACCTGGGAAGGGAAATGTTGTTGCTGATGCACTGAGCCGAAAGTCACTTAATGATGTTGTGCGTGAATCTGGTGATTCCTGGAGAGGGATGGAAGAGCTAGCAGCTTTGCATCTTGATATGGGAGAAGTTGGAGGAAGAGGTTGTCTTTTCCAGATGACGGTGCAGTCATCCCTGATGAAAAAGGTGGAAGAGTCTCAGTTGGGTGATCTAGAGGTGGAAGTTTTGAGAGACAGAGTTGTTTGTGGGGAGGCCCCTGATGGTTGGTCAGATGATGAACAACACCGAGTGTTGTATCATGACAGGCTTTTTGTTCCCTTGGCGATGCGCGAGACGGTTCTCCGAGAGTTCCATAGCTCGCCCTTAGCTGTACATCCTGGTGTGACGAAGATGTATCGATCCTTGAGGAGTCAGTTTTGGTGGCCTGGGCTAAAGCGTTCAGTTGCAGAATGTGTGTCTCGATGTTTAGTCTGCCAGAAGGTGAAGGCCGAACACCGTGTTCCTGGTGGTCTTCTCCAGCACTTAGAGATTCCTCAGTGGAAGTGGGAGGACATCTCAATGGACTTTGTTACAGGTTTACCTCGAGCTCCGGGAGGACATGATGCTATATGGGTGGTAGTGGATCGTTTAACTAAATCGTCCCACTTCATAGCAATCAAGGAGTCGAGCTCAGTGGAGGTTTTGTCGAGGCAGTATCTGGAGGAGGTGGTGAGGCTTCACGGAGTTCCTAAGACGATCATTTCTGATCGAGACCCTCGTTTTACCTCGAGGGTGTGGAGAGGTCTTCAACATGCTTTTGGCTCTCAACTATGCCTTAGCACTGCTTTTCATCCTCAAACGGATGGTCAGACAGAGCGAACCATCCAAACTCTTGAAGACATGTTGCGCTCTTGTGTTCTTGATTTTGGAGGTTCATGGGTGAAACACTTACCTTTGGTAGAGTTCGCTTACAATAATAGTTTTCACTCTACCATCGGCATGGCGCCGTTTGAAGCCTTGTATGGCCGGCCATGCCGTTCTCCGTTGTGCTGGACTGGGGTCGGAGAGTCAGCAATTCTCGGACCAGAACTAGTGCAGAATACGACGGAGATGGTTCAAGTGATTCGTGAGAGGATGAAGACAGAACAAGATCGTCAGAAATCTTATGCGGATCAAAGAAGGAGACCCTTAGAGTTTAATGTTGGGGATCATGTGTTTCTGAAGGTGACTCCCCGTCGTGGGCAGTGAAGGTTTGGTCGCGGAAGTAAGCTTTCTCCCCGTTCTGTTGGGCCTTTCGAGGTGTTAGCTCGTGTTGGAGCTGTGGCATATCGAGTAGCACTTCCCCCTCGGATGAGTCGGATACATGATGTTTTTCATGTATCGCAGCTCCGTCATTATCTTCATGATGAATCTCATGTTATCGATTGGGGAGAGATCGATATTGATGAGGATGCAACCTTCGAGGAGCGACCTGTGGAGATCCAAGACCACAAGGAGAAGGTGTTGCGTGGGCGTTCTATTCCTTTAGTTCGTGTCTTGTGGCGACACGGTGGCATGGAGGAGAGTACCTGGGAGCGTGAGTCACAGATACGTGCTCAGTACCCAGAGTTGTTTAATGTTTAACTCCTTTCATGTAATGATGTTTTCTCTGTGGTTGGACCTTTCATGTTTTGTTTATGTACCTTTGATTTGATGTTGTGAATGAATTGTTTGGGTATGGATTGTTTGTTCTCGGATGTCATAGTTTTGTTCCAGCTTTCGAACAACTCATGGTGGATTTCCCCTGAGAGGTATCTTATGGGGTGGTTGTTTGGACCCCTCTTTTCTTCTGGGTTGGTTTTTAATTCTCGAGGACGAGAATGTTTTGAGAGGTATCTAATGTAATGGTCCGGACCTCTCTGGTCCATTACTCTGTGAAATGTTGGTGTTGGAGGTGTTCCGGGAGGTCTAGGGGACTTATCCCCAACACTTTGCCAATTTTCCGGTTCTGTGAACAGTGTTTCCAGTTTTACGAACAGTAACGGATCGGTGAGACAGATCAGTTTCACAGATCGGTGAGACAGATCGGTTTCACAGATCAGTTTCACAGATCGGTGAGACAGATCAGTTTCAGAGATCGGTAGCACGGATCGGTAGCACAGATCGGTGAGACAGATTAGTCTCACAGATCGGTGAGACAGATCAGTGTCACAGATCGGTGAGACAGATCAGTCTCACAGATCGGTGAGACAGATCAGTCTCACAGATCGGTGAGACAGATCAGTCTCAAAGATCGGTGAGACAGATCAGTTTCACAGATCGGTAGCACGGATCGGTAGCACAGATCGGTGAGACAGATCAGTCTCACAGATCGGTGAGACAGATCGGTGAGACAGATCAGTGTCACAGATCGGTGAGACAGATCAGTCTCACAGATCGGTGAGACAGATCAGTCTCACAGATCGGTGAGACAGATCAGTCTCAAAGATCGGTGAGACAGATCAGTTTCACAGATCGGTAGCACGGATCGGTAGCACAGATCAGTGAGACAGATCAGTCTCACAGATCAGTGAGACAGATCAGTGTCACAGATCGGTGAGACGGATCAGTTTCACAGATCGGTGAGACAGATCAGTTTCACAGATCGGTGAGACAGATCGGTTTCACAGATCGGTGAGACAGATCGGTTTCACAGACCAGTTTCACAGATCGGTGAGACAGATCAGTCTCACAGATCGGTGAGACAGATCAGTCTCACAGATCGGTGAGACAGATCAGTGTCACAGATCGGTAGGTGTACAGTAACGGTAGGTGAACAGTGTTTCTAGACTCCAACAGTTTTGCCCCTTTTGACGTTTCCTTTGACGTAAAATACATTTAAAGCCTTATTTTAAGGGCTCTTAAGGCCGATTCAAATTCCATAAATCCTATATTAATTATTCCTAAGTCTTGGAATGTTTTACGTGGTCAAACCGCGTGGGTTAATGCGATCCGTTTTTAATGGATAATTAACCGGATCTTAAACCGTCACCTCGTTAAATCTTAAAAAGGGACGAGATATCATTCTTCCTGGTTCTTTCCCTTTGTTCTCGATTAAGATGCACTAGAACCTTTCAATACTTCTCGTAGGAGTTTCACAATCAACCTTTACTCCTAGGATCAGTTCCGCTCTGTTGGATGCAACCAAGCTGTGTCGATCATTCTTCCACATAAGTTGTCGCGAGGGGAGGATCGTGACCTGCTGTGTGGATAAAGGACGTCAAGAACTCTTTGAGGTAGGGGATTCATGGCTTCTCTAATTATATATGTGCAATCGTAGAATTAGCATGATTTATCTCTTTGGATCACAATGAAATTGACCTAATTAAATACTTGAACCGGATTAAAAGAATTGGTTGATCGCATGCTGTTGCTTTATACCGTAATGACGGTTTGCCTCATGTTTTCCTAGATATAGTGATATCTATGTTTCTTTGTTTTGTTGTTCCTTCATGATAGAAATTGATAATGAATGTAAAGCCGGAATTAATTTTTGATTAATTGGCTAAAGACAAAGAGGCATGTAAATTAATCTGGTTATTGGCATTGTTGTGGTTGTTCTAATTTGAGGATAATCAAATTAGGGAAGTAAGCATGGTTATTTAATTGTGATAGCTTACTGATTAGGTATCCATGTTTGGAACCTACGAATAACAAATCTGTTAATTCAATATGGTTTAGAGAACAGATTATGTGGTAATTTTAAAAAGGGTTCTGAGTTACCCTCTTGTTTGTTAAAGGGCCGAGAGCCCATTTTGTGATGTTTGTCTTCCTGCTGCTTGTGCTATGATGTGAGCCTGGATGGTTGTTGTGATATGTGGAGGCATGGAGGCCTTATAGTTGTGGCAGCGGATGACGCCTAGTGTGGCGAGATGCATCGGTTTATGCATATGGGTGTCAGGGAGGACACCAGGGGTGTTGGAATGGGATGGATGTGGTTGCTGGTTGCTTGTGGTGTTCTTGAATGTTAATCTGCCTTGCTTTTCCCCAATGATCAAGGCAGCTGGTCTTGCTACCATTCTTCCAAAGGAGGCGAAGACGCGCGGGGTATGCCACGTGCTTTCCGTGTTTAGCCTCTCGAGGGAGAATGGGTATATGCTCTTTCTATAGGCGGCAAAGACCCGACGGGTAGTATATCTACTCACCGTGTTGAGCCTCCTTTGTGTTTAGAAGCATAGGATGTTTTTCTAGAATGCCTGGGAATTTGGAAAAGTATTTCTGTAATGAATGTTTGATTAAATGGTGAAAATCCACGGGGATGGAGATGCTAGAATTTAAAGGTGATGTGAATCTTAAAAAGGAGCAGTTGTATTGAATGTGACGCCATTTCAGTTAAATGGGGAATTGTTCAATCTTAATTAATGCTTAAAGAATTAACTAATGTACAGTGGAACTGATAAATGAGAATGGAGTAATCTAATAAAGCTCTTCAATTGGTTGTGTGCTTATAGGATACCTAGTCTTAGAAGTAGCAGCCTGGAGTCTGAGAGACGTTAGCTGCAGTTGTATCTAAGACTAGGTAATGCTCATAGTGTGGATGTGAGTTACTTATATATTCTGTACTTTTTGTGTTTCTATACGCTACTCCACCCTGTCGGTAAGGGCAACTGACACCCCAGGGATTCTGAGCCCTGGGGGGGGGGGTGTTTTCCCCAACATTCTGATGGGAGGTTGAATGGCCAACTACCCCCTTTGGCCCCGCTCTCTTCTCTTGGTAGATCTTAGTGCTGGTAGGCACAGTGGTTAGTTTTACCCATATATGTGTGTAGAGGGCTGTAATGGCTTGTGGTTATTTCACACACACATATTCTGGATATAGTATCCTATGGACTACTATAGGTGTAACGTGTATAGGCTGTGATGGCTTGAGGATCCTTACTCGGTGTATGGGCTGTAATGGCTTGAGGTATAATACCCGACGTATGATAGACGTTATGCGAGCTGTGGTGGCTCCCGGAAACTACCTGGTTACTTTTGGTTGTGAGGATTGTGTGGAGCTTAGCCCAGGTGTCTGCGGGCAAGCCTATGTGGTGCACGTGGTGCAGATTGTGGAGCTTGACCCATGTTGATACGGGCAAGCCTTTGGAGAGAGATGCACAAGACGTATGTCGTTGGGGCAAAGCGGCAAACCAGTGGGGAAGTAGTAGTGGGGTACCCTTGACATTCTTTACTACATGCTATATTCTTGTATGTGTTACTTGGTGAGAGTAGCCTTGGTGAGGTTGGGAACATAGTATACCTGTTTAGGTGACGAGTTAGTTTCACTTGTTGTTCACTGGGCTTTAGCATGCTTTCTTTACTTTTGCACGAGAGTATTGGGGAGGATCCTACTGAGTATAGTGTTATACTCACCCTATGTACATATAAACTGTTTTTCAGGTCACTTGGAGCAGGTTGGAGATCAAGCTGGTTACTACTAGCTTGCGGTTGGAGGAGGAGCTGTTCGGGCTTGTGGTCGCTGTCGTTTTACTTTCTTTTGGGTACTTTTAGTTTCCCCTTTCAGTTGTAGTACTTTTGCATGACATTTCATATATGTACTTGGGTTTCTTTTACATTTCAGTTATGAGTTGGAGTTGGTTGGATTCTATTCTATCTCTCTCTTCTGCATGTGTTCTCTTAGAGGGTAATGCCTCCCATTTGTGTGTGTATTATACCCTCGGTGCTAGTCGCCAACCCGGGGCCTACTGGAGGCGGGACTCGGGGGTCATTATCTCCCTTTTCACATTGCCGGCCCAGGAGGGGTACACTTTGTGGGGAGGGGGTCGTGACAGTGGTCCTAAAAAGTTTTGATACAAATATTCAGATAACAGCAAAAAATAATAATTATAATACTAATTTTAATATTTAATAAAGTGGACATGTATGTTTATGATCATATAGTTTATATTGGTGGTGGTAATTATAAATGAAGGTACCACGAGCATGTGAAGCTTGTAGATGTAACAGATCATTTTCTAATGGAACTAGTGGAGCCCAATCCACACGTGGACATAATTAAATCAACATGTATTGAATGAATAATTTATAGGTATTTATTATCCAATTACTATTTTTTATTGAGTAACATAGGATAAGAAATAGTATTTGAAATGTTAATAATGTTAATTGTGCCATGATAGATATATGTGGTTATCAAGGAGGATAAATATTCACTACAAGACATAAATAAATGGTATTTGAATAATTTTTCAAAAGGAATGAGTGAATTTAATAAAAAATGAGTAAACCAGGATAAAGATAAATGTTGGTATGAATAGTTAAAATGTATACCATGAAGTGAAATTATTCTAATATAATGAATTTGATAATGCCACTAATTTGTTTTTCAATTTTAAAAAATCTTAATAGCTTTTTTGGTGGTACTTATTTCATAAGTCATAGGGTTTACACCATGAGTAGATTGAAGTGATGACATATTTCCTTCAATGTGACTTTGAGGTGGACATTTATGTTGAGAAATATGAAGGATTTATTTCATTAATACCTAAAATTAAATATTTTATTATATGTCGAAAAACTAAGTGAAACGTTTCATGGAGGAATGAAATGATAAAGGTTGAGAGTATACCATATGAAAATTATAATAAATTTTAAAAGAATAGATCCATGATTGAAATGGATATAGGTTATGACATATGGATATCCCTTGGATGGAAAATAATTTGTATCCATATTACATTTCAACCATGTATGGGTAATCTCCATGTCCTAGTGGTGGATTCATTCACAATCTATGATGGAGTAAACCGTCAACAATGGACTAGTGCAAACTCCCAATATAGCATCGTACACAATAAAAATATATCATTAAACAAATAAATATGAAAATATGTTACTATTGAAATGAGTAATACTCTTAAGTTTAACATGTGCCTATTCTTCAATGGAATTTTATGACAATCCATCTTTTTAGTACAACTTAAACATGATTTATTACATAAAACTTCACTTGATAAAACAAATAAGATCGAGAGGTTTAGTGTATTTGGGGCTTAGTATCATTAGATAAAAACATAAAACATTAAAGACAAAATCTTTATTGAATACTTCCTTTTCTTGACCACAACATTCCTTCGTACTTAGCATTGCATGGGATAACCTGAGGACATGCATAAGAAAAGAGTGAGCTATAAAGCCCAGTAAGAGAATATACATGGAATAACATGAGGAGTAAAATACATGTTAGACAATAGTCATATGAATAATGAAAATGAAAAACATGAACATAAAGGAATGATAAATCTTGATAATCATAAAATGGAAATGTGGCAACAACACTTAACATGGAATTAGCATGAGCCAAGGCCCATTGCACTTGGAGAATGAGTAAATCCTCATTTCACATAAAGCACGAGTAAACCCTCATTGAACTTCAATTAGAATGATTAAACACTCATTGCACATAATGTATCATGATAAATCACTTTACCCATTGCATTGGAGCCCTATAAGGGCGCACCCTTCTTAAACATTTCATTTCATGCATAAATGTGCCACATTGTTCATAAACCATGGATTCATAAAACATAATAATTTATTCCACGATAAAGGAATGTGGAATTCATACATGAAACATTGTAATCAATAAGTAAATTTGCATAAAGGTGGATACCCTTGATGGAGAAATGGGCATGGTATCCACTACACAATGGCATTGTCTTGTAAAAATCGGTGTGATATCGGCAGCGTAACGGCATGACATTATAATTCATAAAAATGGTTGATGAGAGAGAAAGGGGTTAATCATTATATTTACAAGTAATGGAAAGTAATGAGTTCATATAGATACATTTCCCAACAATTTTAATGTAATTTAGATTCATGATACAAAAGTATTGCTTGAATATATAAGATGAGAGAAGTTCCTTTCGGAATTTCAGCATAATAACAGTGTACATGGGAGGTATTTAATGAGAGATAAAGGGGTTATTAATCATATTTACATGTAATGGACAGTAATGAGTTCATATAGATACAGGTCCCAACAATTGTAATGGAATATAGATTCATTATACAAAAGTATTGCTTGAATATAAAAGAGGAGAGAGAAGTTCCTTTCTGAATTTCAGCATAGTAACGGGTGTATATGGGAGGCATTTAATGAGAGATAAAGGGTTATCCAATCATTCAAACATAAAGAGGGAAGAATTAGGGAGGTTCGAAACCATACCCCAACATTCATAATTGAAATTAAAAGTGAAAAACAACTTATAGAATATTGGAAAAAATTGAGAAAGGAAGAAAAAACCCTTACTTGGAAGTGTGCTTCCAAAGGCTAGAGAGAGTCTTGTGAGAGGCTCCTTGGAATATTGGGTCACCTTGGGAGGATTATATAGAGAGTAGGGAAGAGGTTTTATGAACTACAACAGTTTTGAGTGAGTAGTAAGTGGAATCTTGGGTGGGTTTATATAGGAAAGGTGAGGGAATTCTTTATTATTTAGGTTTGGGACCCCTTATATTAAATTAATCCAAACCAAAAACCATCGCATGGTTTTTGCCAATGGTTTTTGAAATGAGAATAGGAAAAATATATTTTATAAGGCCAAAGTCCGAACGTTTTAAAATAATGAAGTTTATTATGTGGAGGTGAGTCACACTCCCATGAAAATTAATTTAAAAAGACAAGGTGTTTAATAAGTCTTGAGGGGTCCATTAATGCTTTAAAAAGTAATTCAAACAAACCCAAAATCACATTATTTTAATGTTAAAACATATATTGTTTGAACATAAATATTATAGTATTTTATTACATCACTATTGGGTCATTATGATGTCATAAAACACATTTTATATTTAAACGGTATTTAATTTTTACCCAAAATTTGACTATCTCAGAAAATTATGAAAAATTCACCATTGGATAATTTCGACATCCTAATTCCCCAAATAACATTTATCCAATATAAATAATTTTCTAAATATGTTAATTTTCACTTTTAAAATAAAAACCGACATTTATCGAAAATTCACGGGTTTTGACAGAAATGGCTTTCAAACCTTAATAAAAATTATAATTGCACTAATAAAATTATAATATCATTTATATTTAATAAAAATTATTTTAATAATAATATTAATATTTTATTAAAATATTATTTAATTAAATAATCCCTTAATTTAATAAAATAGAATTCTTAATTAAATAATAACTAAAAACACTATTTGTATGTTAAAAACTATTTACAATGTATCAAAAATGACTAGAAATTATATTCGTTATTATTTAAAAAAAATAATGTACATGAACACAGTACTACTTATTTGTTACATAACCCCTTAAAACAGCTGCATAAGACCTATGGGTAAGGTGTGTGATGGTGACAGACTCTTGGGGTGGCTCAGATAACATTGCTTGATTGTTAATTTCAATCAACTTCCACTTTTACCATATATGGTCGCGTTCGAGCTTGACATGATGAAGCTCAGCTTGGGCTTGGTCAAAGGAGAATCCCAAATATGCCACCTCTTTTGCGAGCTCTGACAAATAGACTTCTTATGGTGCAATTCTACTGGATGAGGCCATCGCTTCCTTCTGAGTAAATTGGATTTGTTAAAGTCCTATATATATACTAATCATGTGATCACTTTTCAACGGCTATATTAGCAACAATCAAAATTCTTAACATAAAACCAAAGAATTTGACAATTTATAAAAACATTTTATATAAAGAAAAATTTAATAATATCAAGAGGCATTTTCCATTAATGAAACTTTTGGTCGTTACAATATTCCCCCCTTAAGAAATTTCACCCTCAAAATTTTTCTTTTCCCACACTACAAAAATATGGGTAACTCAGCTTCATCATATCCTCCGACTCCCAAGTCGCTTATTCAAACATCTGGTTTCTCCACAACACCTTGACGAGGGTCATTGCCTTCATTTGTAGAATTTTTTCTCTACGGTCTAAGATCATCACTGGTTGCTCCTCATAAGAAAGATCATATTCCAATTATACCTCCTTAGAAGAGAGTAAATGTGAAGGATCCGGTATGTACATCCTTAAGAGGGACAAATGAAAGTCATCATGTACATTGGCCATAGTAGGTGGAAGTGCTAGTAGATATGCCTCAGCCCCGACACGATCAAGAATTTCGAAGGGGTCGATGTACCTTGGACTTAACTTCCCTTTCCTTCAAAACCTCATGGCCTTCTTCCACGGAGATATGTGTAGAAACACCATGTCTCCAACTTTAAACTCAAGGTCTCGTCAATGATTATCTACATAACACTTCTGTCGACTATGGGCTACCTTGATATGATGCTGAATGGTTTTCACCTTCTCCACCATTTCCTCGACCATTTCTGGTCCAAGTAGCGTACGTTCACCGACCTCATCCCAACATGCCGGTGTTCTGCACCTTTTCCCATATAGGGCTTCATATGGTGCCATTTAGATTCTCGAGCGGAAACTATTTTTATAAGAGTAATCGACCAGAGGAAGATGTTGATCCCATCCTCCTTTAAATTCCATTGAGCACGCTCTCAACATATCTTCAAGTGTTTGGATAGTCCGCTCAGATTGGCCATCGGTTTGAGGATGATAGGCTGTACTGAAGTTCAGTTCAGTATTCAGAGCATGTTGAAGACTCTTCTTAAACATAGAGGTGAATCTTGGATCTCGGTTAGACACAATAGATAGTGGTACTCTATGCAACCTTACCACTTCCCAGATATATATCTATTCCAGTTGATCCAATGAAAAATCCTCCCGAATAGCAATGAAGTGTGCAGTCTTTGTAAGATGATCCACAACAAACTAGATTGCATTGTTGCCTTTGTATTTCCTTGGAAGTCCGATGACAATTTCCATGGTGATGTTCTCCAATTTCTATCCTGGTATAGGCAATGGTTGCATCATTCCCTTAGACTTCTTCCTCTCTACCTTCACATGCTGACACACCAGGCACTTTGATGTATATTCGGTGATCTCCTTATTCATATTATCCCACCAAAAGTTTTCTCGGAGATCTCGATACATCTTTGTGCTCCCTGGGTGAATATAGAAATTTGAACAATGTGCATCATCCAAAAGATCCTTCTTCAGCTCCGGACTTGATGGAACACATAGTCTTTTCCCAAGCCGCACAATTCCTTCTTTATTAACATTAAACTCAGAGGATTTCCCCTTTTGATAGCTTCCACTTTTTCTTGAATCCCCACATCGTCCTTTTGATCATAATTTAACCTTTCCAATTGATACGGTTGAGAAATCATTTGTGAAAGGATTTATGATGTTCCCTTCTCTATGATTCCCATGTCCATCTTTATCATGTCTAAGAAGATTGGATCCTTCTCAATTCTCATCATTGATAGAATTGATGGTTCCTTTCTACTTAGGGAATCTTCCACCTTATTATCTTTCCCAGGGTGGTAATGTATTTACAGTCATAATCCTTGATGAGCTCTATCCATCTTCTCTGGCACATATTAAGCTCTTTATGTGTGAATATATATTTAAGACTCTTATGGTCAGTATATATCTCACATTTCTCTCCATAGAGATAATTCCGCCATATTTTCATGGCAAAGATCACAACCGCCAACTCCAGATCATGTGTTTGATAGTTTCTCTCGTGGATTTCCAACTCCCTTGAGGCATGGGATATCACTTAATCATTCTGCATTAGCACACATCCTAAGCCCTTCTTTGAAGGGTCACTGAATACGACAAAAAGCTCCCCACTTGTGGGTAAAGTGAGCACGGGTGAAGTGATAAGCCTCCTTTTCAAATCCTTGAAGATTTCTTCACATTCATCACTCCAAGAAAACATTAATCCCTTTCGAGTTATCTTGGTAAGAGGATTGGACAATTGTGAGAAATTTCTCACAAATCGTCGATAATATCCAGCTAACCCCAAGATTCTACGGATATCCGTTACCGATGTTGGCCTCAGCCATCCCCCAATTGCATCTGTTTTTGAGGGGTCCAAAGATATCCCATTGCTTGTGATGATATGGCCCAAAAATGAGACCTCATTCAACCAGAAATCACAGTTGTTGTACTTTGCATAGAGCTTCTCCTTGCGCAAAGTCTCTAGTACATTTTTTAAATGCTCATCATGATCCTCATTGGATTTATAGTATATTAAAATATCATCTATACAGACTACCACAAATTTGTCATGGTAATCTCTAAAGAATATATTCATCAAGTCCGTGAATATTTCTGGAGCATTGGTGAGTCCGAAAGGCATTACTATGAATTCATAGTGCTCGTACCTTTTATGAAAAGTATTCCTTGGGACATCTTCCTTCTTCACCCTTACTTGATAATATCCCGATCGCAAATCCACCTTGGAGAAGTATTTGTGCTCCACACAGCTGATCAAACAAGTCATCGATTCTTGGTATAGGATACTTGTTCTTTATCGTGATTTTGTTAAGTTCACGATAATCGATGCAAAGCCACATTGACCCATCCTTCATCTTAATGAAGAGGACTGGTGCACCCCATGGTGAAGCACTTGGGCGTATAAACCCTTTATCCAGATTATCCTGTAGTTGTTTCTTCAGCTCTTCATGCTCTACAACATCCATTCTATACGGAGTCTTGGATATTGGTAGCACCCCAGGTATAAGTTCAATTGAGAACTCAACATATCTTCTAGGAGGAAGACCAAGCAGTTCCTCGGGAAACACTTCCGTGAATTCCCTCACAATAGGCATTTTCTCAAGGATGGTTTCTTCTTTGGACTCAATCATCTGAGCCACGTACGCATGCTCATAGGGCATTAATATCCATGCCTGAGATGATGGAGCTAAAGGAGATTCATCTTCCTCCTGAAACTTGTAATGAATCGGGGATCGATTCTCCATATGAAGTGTGATTTCCCTCACTCGAAAATTTATGTTGGCTCTATATAAGGAAATCCAATCCATGCCAAGAATTGCATCAAATTACACCAGAGGGAGTATGATGAGGTTAACTATGAAATTCAATCCACAGATTAAAACAGGGGAGGACTTATATTCATGGGATGAAATGATAGCCCCATTTTTCGTACTCACCGACATCTTTACTTCCATGATTTGTGGTGGTGCTGGGATTGTTCTACTAAACATTCAAGATATAAAAGAATGCGTAGAACCTGAATCAAAAAGTACATTTCCTATACTTTAATGAACAACTAGAGTACCTATCACCACTTCATTGTCAAGGTTCACTTCGGCAGAAGTGATGGAAAAAGCTCTTCCTTACTACCTTGGAGGTTGTTGGTTGTCTCCAAAAACCCTTGGATTAGGGCACTGATTTGAAAAATGACACAGTTCTTTTCATTTGTAGCATTGAACAATGCATTGAGGTTCGAATGAAGTGTTCCTCTCCTCTGTCGTAGTCATGGGTCTAGGTGCCCTTCTCTTCCACACCTAAAGCATTTTCTCGTCCCCTTAAGGCAATTTCCAGGGTTCTTCTTTCCACACTATTGGCAAGTGGGGTGCTGGATCTTCATTGCACCGTTGGATTTATCCATCGGACCACCAGCATTGCAATCCACCTTAAGCTTCTTGTCCCCATGTTACCCCTGTGATTCCCCAATCTCTATTTCAACCTTGAGGGCACATCAGACAATTTCCTCATATCTGTCGAAGTTTACGGATCACTAATGCTTTACGTAAGCTAGGCTTCATCCCCCAAAAGGAGTGGTCAACTTTGCATTCAGGGGTAACGACAAAGTTGGAAGCGTATTATGCAAGATTTGTGAAGTTTCCCTCGTATGCTCCAATAGATGGTTCATCTTTTTTTCTTCAGGGAAAGGAAGTCCCTTTCCATCTTAAGCTGGAGGGTGTAGGGAAAATATTTCCCGAAAAACATCTTCAGAAAATCCGTCCATTCCAAAGCCTCAATCTTCTCCTCAATCTTCGTATTTTTTATCAACGTCCACCATTGATCAGCTTCACCCTCCATACGATAAGCAGCCAAGAGAACCTTCTCTTGTTCAGATCATTGGATGATGGAGAAGATCGTTTCAATGGAGTTGATCCATTGTTCAACGATCGTGGGATCAGATGATCAACTAAAAGTAGGAGGCCTTTGTCTCATGAAGCTCTCGATAGGGAATTGTTCTTTCTTATGTGGGGTTGAACATTCCTCTTGACCTATATTTCTATTCAAAACATGAGTTATCTGAAAGAGAAGTGTGACAAAGTTCGCGATTTCCCGCTCCCATTGGATTTGGCATCTTATTAGTACAGTCATCACACTGATCTTCACAACGGTTGTCAGCCCGAGTCCTCCAATTACCGGCCATTGGCTGGAAGAAATGGAATGTTAGGGGTAACACATAAAGGGTAATCCAAAGAAAAAAGTTGAGGACTTATAAATACACATTCATTTCCATAACTCACGAGTCTATAGGCTTTAATCTAATCTTTTCAGGATCTACTATCTAACATATATTCTTAGGGGCATTTTTTTAATTCCTTTAATAAGGGTTCATACTAAGCTTGAGAATTTATCAAAGCATATCCCCTGGAGTGTCGTAACCAAGAGTGAATCAAGGCCCATTGTCGTGCACTAGTTCCTATTCGAGTCTAGCTCAAAGCAGTGTTTTCGGGTTTTACCCCTAGGATACATTTGTGCCAGAGCTACCTCTACCTACTCGTATCCAGAAATGGATGTATTTGTTTGAAAAACCACTTACTCAGTACTTACCAAAACATAGGGATTTTTTTATTATACTTAGTCTTGTATCTATGGATTTACTAGGGTTTCCTAATCCCAAAAATAACTAAACCTATCCCCTAATACAAACTATGACAACCCTGGTTTTTATTACAAATTAAACATGATTTATTACATAAATTATCAATTGATACAACAAAGAAGATCGGGAGGTTTAGTGTGTTTGGGGCTTAGGATCATTACATAAAAACATAAAATATGAAGTACAACATCTTTATTGAAAACATCCTTTTCATGACCACTACATTCCTTCGTACTTAGCATTGAATGGGATAACCTGAGTACATGCATAAGAAAAGGGTGAGCTATAAAGCCTAGTAAGGGAGTACACATGGAATAATATGAGAAGTACATTACATGTTAGACAATAGGAAAATAAATAGATAATAAGAAGAACACGAACATAAAGGCATGACAAAGCATGATAATCATAACATCGAAATGTGGAAACAACACTTACCATGGAATTAGCATGATCCAAGGCCCATTGAACATGGAGCATGAGTAAATCCTCATTGCACATAAAGCACGTGTAAACCCTCATTGCACTTGAACTATCATGAGTCAACACTCATTGCACATGACGTATCATGATACTACACTTTACCCAATGCATTGGAGCACTATAAGGGCGCACCCTTCTTAAACATTTCATTTCATACATTAGTGTGCCACATGGATCATAAAACATGGATTCATAAAACATAATCATTTATTCCACGATAAAAGAATGTGGAATTAATACATGAAACATTGTAATCAATAAGTAATGGTGCATAAAGTTTGATACCCTTGATGGAGAAATGGACATGGTATCAACTACACAATGGCATTGGCTTAGATAATCGGTGCGATTTCGGCAGCGTAACGACGTGACATAAAAATTCATAAAAATGGTTGATGAGAGAGAAAGCGGTTCGTCATCAAATTTACATGTAATGGAGAGTAATGAGTTCCTATAGATACATTTCCCAACAATTGTAATGGAATTTATATTCATGATACAAAAGTATTGCTTGAATGTAAAAGAGGAGAGAGAAGTTCCTTTCGGAATTTTGGCATAGTAACGGGTGTACAGGAGAGGCATTTAATGAGAGATAAAGGGGTTTTTAATCATATTTACATGTAATGGATAGTAATTAGATCATATAGATACATGTCCCAACAATTGTAATGGAATTTAGATTCATGATACAAAAGTATTGCTTGAATGTAAAAGAGGAGAGAGAAGCGGAATTTCGGCATAGTAACAGGTGTACATGGGAGGCATTTAATGAGAGAGAAAGGGGTCTCCCATAATTAAAACATAAAGAGGGATGTATGAGGGAGGTTCGAAACCATACCCCAAAATTCATAATTGAAATTAAAATGGAAAACAACTTAAAGAAAATTGGACAAAAATGTGAAAGGAAGAAAAAATATTTACATGGAAGTGTGCTTCCAAAGGCCCGAGAGATGCTTGTGAGAGGATTCTTGGGAGCTTGGGTCAACTTTAGAGGATTCTAGAGAGATTAGGGCAGAGTTTGGACTAACTCAAAATGTTTTGAGTGAGGAGTAAGTGGGAGCTTGGGTGGGTTTATATAGGAAATTTGAGGGAATTCTTTTTTATTTAGGGTTGTGACCCCTTATATTAAATTAATCCACACAAAAAACCACACCATGGTTTTTGCCCATGTTTTTTGGAAAAGGGAAAAGGAAACAAATATTTTATAAGGCCAAAGTCCTAACTTCTTAAAATAATGAGGTCGCTTATGTGGAGGTGAGTCACACTCCCATGGAAATTAATTTAAAAAGACAAGGTGTTTAATAAGTCTTGAGGGGTCCATTAATGCTTTGAAAAGTAAGTCAAACAAACCCAAAATCACATTATTTTAATGTTAAAACATATATTGGCCGAACATAAATATTATAGTATTTTATTCCATCACTATCAAGTCATTATGATGTCATAAAACACATTATATATTTAAACGGTATTTAATTTTTGCCGAAAAAGTTGACTGTCTCAGAAAATTATGAAACATTCACCGTTGGATAATTTCAACGTCTTGATTCCAGAAATAACATTTATTTTATCTAAATAATTTTCTAAATATCTTAATTTTCACTTTTAATATAAAACCTGGCATTTATTGAAAATTCACGGGTTTTGACATAAATGGCTTTCAATCCTTTATAAAAATTATAATTGCATTCATAAAATTATAAGATCGTTTATATTTAATAAAAATTAATTTAATAATAATAATAATATTTTATTAAAAAATTATTTAATTCGAAAATCCCTTTATTTAATAAAATATAATTCTTAATTAAATAATAACTTAAAACACTATTTGTACATTAAAAACTATTTACAATGTATCAAAAATGAATAAAAATTATATTCGTTATTATATACAAAAAATAATGTACATGAACATAGTAATACTTATTTGTTACATAACCCCTTACAACAGCTGCATAAGACCTAAGGGTAAGGTTTCCAATGGTGAAAGACTCTTGGGGTGGCTCAGATAACATCGCTCGAGTGATAATTTCAATCAACTTCCACTTTTACTGTAAACAGTCACGTTCGAGCTTGACATGATGAAGATCAGCTTGGGGTTAGTCAAGGGAGAAGCCCAAATATGCCACATCTTTTCTGAGCTCCAACAAATGGGCTTCGTATGGTGCAATTCTCCTGGATGAGGCCATATCTTCCTTCTGAGTAAATTGGATTTGTTAAAGTCCTATATTTATACTAATCATGTGATCACTGTTCAATGGCTATATCAGCAATGGTAAAAATTATTAACATAAAACCAAAGAAGATGACATTTTATAAAAACATTTTATATAAAGATAACTTTAATAATATCAAGCGGGATTTTCCATTAATGAAACTTTGGGTCGTTACAAATTTCCCGCCCTAGATAATTCTACCAAGGCCAGGCAGACATATCCTTCTGAGTATCAAACAGACCATCCTCCACATATAATGTCATAAACACGACATTTTATGTATTGAACTACATAACATAGTGAGAATCTATCCACTAAATCATAGCATGAAACTATCCCCTAAATCATGTATTCCGGGATAATAACACTCATGATCCATATTTGAGGTTATAGTGTACAAGAATCAATATTTTCTAGTGGACTGATCTATGTAAGAAGGTACATGAAGTTTTTTTGATGGAAATAAAATATGGTCCTCTTACCAAGATAGTAAAAACATTTATTGATTTCAAAATACAAAAAACCTATTGAAAAAATAATGTACCTCATATAAGGTTCAAAAAAAGATCCCAGAATCTAGATTCAAACATGTTTGAAGACCCTCAATAGTGTTTTGGTGAAAACTAATCACCAGAAAAACATATATGGGGGCCAAAAGTTGGGATTCAAATCATGTTCATAAATATTGAATAGCTAATATAATTGTAATAATGAAAAAATAAAAATATTTTTTATCAATGTGGATGTCTTTATATTGGATGTTCAAATTAGTAGATATAGCCTTGTTGTTTATCCACCAAATAAGGATGTTGAGTTTGGATTTGTTTTCCTTAAACAATATTTTTATGAATTGGATATCCAAATTCAACGAAGGATTATGGATTTTCTAAAATGGTGAAAACTAAATTATCCTGAGGGGAATGTGATGAAGTCAATACGAAAATGTTTGTACATCATTTAGATGGCATGGAACATTCAAATTTTCTCTATATTGAGGATTTCATCAATGAATGTAGGGAATCTAGTTTATTCAATTATGGTAAAGAAAATGACATGAAACCCAAGGAATAATATAGTGTAACCACTAAATATTTTTTCAGGAATCAAATATACCATCTAATAATAATCTTATGAGATTTTAGAGGAATAATATGGGAGAATTCAAATAAAATATTTTGATAAGGGAGGTAGAGGTGTTTTCAATCCTGTTATAAGGTCAGATACCAAACATTATCCTTTTTAAAATTAACTAGTGTGATTTTCATAATGTATCATCACAAAAATATTATTTCATGATTTATTATTTCTCCTCTATAGTCCTCCTATTAAAACCCCATTCATCAATATGTTTAGCATGAATTGATAATAGGTCCATTTGGTGGAAATCTTCCTAAGGGTAATCCCAAATAATGATACTGATATTTGTCTATAAATTTTGAATTACTATTCTTTGGTTTTTTTTTGAGAGAAAAATTTTGGGAAAATAGGATGAAATGATTTACGCTGGATTATCCCTACCCCAAAAATATGGTAAGCGTCTCATCCTATTATGTATACTATTCATGATACTATACAAAACAGCCTAAAAATCGATGGAAGTGCATACACTCTAAAGAGGGAATATAGATACATCATTAGTAATTGGATTTTTCATATTCCTAGATGATGCTATAAATGGGTGGACCTTT
The DNA here is from genome assembly GCA_963277665.1 of Viscum album. Taxonomy (NCBI): domain Eukaryota; kingdom Viridiplantae; phylum Streptophyta; class Magnoliopsida; order Santalales; family Viscaceae; genus Viscum; species Viscum album. The sequence continues at coordinate 548,521,763 of OY728157.1, forward strand.
ATATTGGGACCATGTTATATATGTTGGCACTACATTGTTTGATATTATTTCTTTTCACAGTTATTGTTGTGAAGGAATTTTGCATCATCAAGAATATTTTGATCGATTTTTTAATAAATTTGATGAGTAAGAATATATCATCATCAAAATAAAATAATCAAGACATTCTATTGGATCCATAGTGACCTATGAATGGTTGAACCAATCGATAAATAAGTATCATAATGATATTTCTGATCAAAAATTATTATGAGTGTATAAAATTAATTTTATTTAGAGTACCCACTTGGTGTAAAAAATGATTAGAAATATAAATATTATTCCAATGAGATATATGGAGTACCATTGTGATGGAAAATAAGAAAAATTTATTTCATATACCCCTTTTGAGAACCTCATTTTTAGAGGCCTTTAAAAATTAGACTCTGTTACTATTTATTATAGGCCTTCTCTATATCCAATTTGACCATAATTTATGAAATGAACATATTTATATAAATTTTTGAGATCAACTCTTGATCACATTAAATTTTTCCCATTATGTTACCCAGATTAAACAACCCACACAACTCTTTATAGATCAGAAATGATACGTGTTGAGTAAACATATATATCACATCAACAACTAATATCATGAATGGGATGTTTAATGAGATTATATAGTAGAATTTTCCAAAAAAATGGCCATAATAAAATTAGGAATATGGAAAATGTAGAATGTGAGGTCCCTATCAGTTGGTAATTACCCTTAAAAGGATTTTATGAACCTCAATATATCCCTTTATAATGTCATATCAGGCTCTTTTATAAAAGTATTATAGGAAAGTATCAGGGATCCTATCACTATTATGGTCATGAAATATTATGTCTTCATGGATTAAAACATTTTCTATAAAATATTCATTACTATAATTGAAAATAGGCTTGGTTGAAATTGGGATGTTATTCAAGATAAAATGATTTTCAATTAGATACATGACCCCATCCCATTACACGGGCAGATGGCTTGACATGATACAAGAAAAAAAGGAAACCACATGGGGGTACATTACCACTAATATTACTAGAATATCATTCAATATAAAAACAATCTTATTCAATTTCTACCACTTATAAGTTGAAATAAAGAATTTAATTTCTTTATAGCAGGTCTGCAAGGGGAATTCAAGGATACTCATATGTAAAACCCCGATTTATTAGGAATATGAAATTGTGTATAAGTTCAATATTTTTTCATTCATATGTTTTTAGGTGGAAATGGTAATTTTATATTATAATATTATCGTGAATTGTTTTAATGACCACTTTTTTGGACTCAGAATCGATTTTTAACCCTATGATAAGCGTTTGGTAGAAATTCAATCCTATCAAAATTGTATTGAATTTCAATAATTTAATATTTAAATTTATAAATATAATTTTATTCAAATATGTTCATTCAGGGATACTTTTGGATCTGATCATCTTATTAAAACTCTCTCTTAAACACTGATTCTAGGAAGGTGGGGTTTTGTTTTGGGAGACATGAACTCATCTTGTGTAATCAAGATGGAGATAGGACCATGGAAAATATTAATTCCCTTTTCATTTTCATTCATTTCATATCCATATTTTATTTTTTATCCTACCCTGACATCACACATATGCCCCCATATAGGCATCCCCTTCAGGTGGCATAGATTGAAAAATTGATAGGGATAGAGATAGGGGAAATCATTGTGATGTTTTGAAAGTTGTTTTTAATATACTCAAGTAGGGATGAATTGTCGTGTGGCAGTAGTAGAATGTGAATACAGGATAATCTTCTTTGATTACACCTATGTGTAGGTTGTTTTTAAAAATTATTTCAAAAATCTAAATATTTTTACATGTTTCTAGTTTAAAATACCATTTATATTTACTATATACCCCTAAGTGTTGACCTAATGATTATGTGTAGAAAATAGGGGGTTTGGTAGTTAAAAATTAAATGACATGTTGTTCATGATCACATAATGTGTGTTTGTACAATTTGGGAATATGAAAATATAGAATTTAATACCTTGTAGTTGTAGTACACACTATGTAATGGAGGTTGGTCATGTAGAATAGTACCTTTCTGTAATCCTAAGTAGGGGAACCTAGCCATATAGGGTTCATAGCCTGAGGTTATGTGTGTTACACATCATGGAGAGGTACATAGCCTGGTTAAGACACATGGAAATGAAATTTGCTGTACATAACAAAGAATAAACTATAGTTTATATTCCATGTATATATTCAACACATCATATACAAGGAATTCAGATAACATGTCCATCAGGAGTACACACCCATGTAGTTTATACACATATATCATGACGGTGGGATGGTTAGGGCGATTTAATGACTCTTAATTGGTGTGTTGGGGAGAGAAATTTATAATCTATTGGTGATTCCTCTAGTAAATTAAATATATTTTTATCACGAGAGTGATATATTGATATTGTTTTGGACCAGATCCATCTCTCTATACTAATAATTATCTATCCATTAACATAATGATATGTGGCCATTAGGGTGTAACTTCATGATGATAGTTATAATTGATAATTCCTTATTAAATTTATTTACTTATATATTGATTTAGAAGAACCCTAAGGTGTTCCACTTAATTAATTAATTATAAGGATTTTTAAAGAGGATCTTATACCCTAGTAGATTTTTTAAAGGATGATCTGACCAAGAGGTTCCATGGTAGGATGACACTCTGTTACTTTGACCAAGGGACCTAGTTGGCGCCGCAGTGATGGGATGATAATAGGAAATAATGTTTTGGGACTTATTAGATATATTAGAAGGTGAAACCTTAGAAGAAATATTGTACCAGTGAGCTTGAGATGATGTTTTCATGGTGATGGGTTTAAGAGTTTGACGACACTCACTCATTTATTATTCATTCTCATTATTATGTATATTTGATCATTGATTTTTAGAGGTTTTTAGGGTATTTTTACAATAGGCCTAACATGAGAAATTATATAAGGGGGATTCCTAGATATATTACATAGGATATTGTTTCTGATCTCATTGACATTTGATATTATTAATGTTATTTTAATACATACTTATTATGAGTCATTATCCGAGCCATTTTGAGTGAACAATATTATTACTATAACATGAACTCATATTTGTCATTGTTGTCCTCAGTAATTAATGAACACATATGTACATTTATAATTTTGTCTCAAAAACCCACTTGTACATGGATATTCTATGGATTTATAACTCTTAAGCCCCATGGTTTTCCAATGGTTTCTTGGTAGATTTGCATCCCCTTATTAAAAATATTCATATGAACTCTCTAATGACTAACATGATCTCATTATTTGATGCCTTGGTTTCCCTCTAGGATATGATGGATTCAGCATTATAGTTCAACCTATAATTTTTTTGGATCATGATTTTTTTGATTTTTATTGAATGAATTCTAATTGTTACATTCGATCCATATATAATTCCCTATCAATTGCATAGGGTTTATCCCACATAGTTATTATCTATGATCCCATTTCATTATTGGATACAGACGAGGTCTTATCACTCAACCATTAGACTAGATTACAAATGGAATGAGCACTATGGCATCAAGTTCTATTATGTATTTGTGGGATATCCAAATAATTCCATGACTCCTTCATCTTAGTAATTGTAGTTGAGTTCGAATGATACCAATGTTATTTAATTTATCCCCCTATAGTGAAATTTCATGGTTAGAGTCACTAATTGAACTGTTCGAAGCTGGAATAGTCAATTAAGATTATAGAGCCAAAGATCGACTTTATTAATAGTTTAGTGGTATGACATCCAACTTAATGAACTCATCCCCAGTTATATAATTTAATTGGATCGTAGATTATATTATCCACTAAGGATTTATTATATTTTAATTTTGATATTTTTTACACTTGTTGTTCCAGTTTTGTCCCATCCTGGCTAAGCATAATGATTGAGCATGAACTTATGAAAATAAATTTTAGGTTCAATATTTGGGTAACGAATTGTGATTTATTTCTCACACCATGTACATGAACATTAGTGTGAATGAAGACTATATCTACATATTCAGGATGGTATCATTTGTGTGATGGATAGGGCTCAAGCCTTTGTTTCAAGGATTAAATAGAGGCGTTCATTTGTATTCTTATTCATGGTCTAGAGTAGCTCATTAGTGTCATGGAGAATAATTATATGGTTCATGTGATGGTTTGATGAAGAAACTTGTGCCTTTATTTTAATTACATTTACATACTCTAATCTATCTGATCAACCTTGTGGGAGATCAATTATGTTTTCTTGACTTGGAAATTCAGGAAATTAATGAATTTCATTTATTATTATATCCTTTTTATACATTATGATTCCAAAAATTATTTATTTATTTATATAGATGGTTTTTATTTATTTAAATTTTTTCCATTACACATTTATGAGGTTTTAGTCTACCTACAAACACACAAACTCAATGTTAGATTTCATCCTCTAGTGAATGGTGATTTGCGATTGAGGCCATGTGGTAAACCGATATGGCACACTGGTTTAGTGTCACCATGGTTAGAATGCAATAAAGTAGTAACAATGGAGTTTCATATCAATTTGTATTATACTTTAGGATATGAAATATAAGTGTATTTTTAATTGTTTATATCCTGTTATTGATTTTTGACTAGTGCATTGAGAAAACTAATTCCTGTAAGAATTTATGGTTTCTAGAGATTTCATATTCATGTTTTGGATATTAGGTGATATTGTTTTATATGATTAATTTTTTACGGGAGATGATAATTTCAACTAGTATTTATAGTTTTATATTTTTTTATGTTTCTTTGTCCATTGGTAGGAGGATAGTTATTTATTTTTTCTATTTCCCAACAATGTAAATATATATCTCACACATCATATTTGGAATGTAAAGTATACATGTTTTAGGCAAGCTAGTGTTTGGTTTTTAGTTATGCAATAGAACATTTTCTAAAGCATATATTGAATCCTAAATGTTGTTTCCTATCTATGATCATGGTGTTATTATAATAAAGTTGGCCTACATGTATATGTTAATAATTAAGATGTTTGGGTATGGGATCTATGGTGATACATTTGGTGTTTAGTATGCTGACTCATTCCTCATGAAAAGGTGGTGTAGTGAATCTAGCAGGTTGATAGGTAATTTATATCCCCATCATGAACTGTTAATATTATTTTGTTACATGGTTTTGATTATTTATTGTGTCTGTAAAAACCAAAATAGTTTTTTCCCACACATTGTGGCATGAAATTCCATAATACAAAAATACATGCTTATGTTATGACAATGATCATTGAGATAATGTTGATCAATTAACATTCAACATCACATGTCAAATTTGATAGTTGGTACATTCTTTATTATGATATTGTAGGGTAACTATGTAGGATTTTGATTGATACCTAAACATTTATAGTGATTTGGATATCATGGGATTACTAACATATAAATATACATGATGTGAGTTAGTTCATTAATATTTGTATGTCCATATAATAGTCCTCTAGTGGTAGTCCCTTAGTAGGATGCATTGTCAGAATTATTGACTTAGAAGGTCAATAATAGGAATGTAATTACATGAGAGTATTTCTGATATTAGATGTCAGTAATTAGACTCACTTTAATGTGATTCCAACGAAAACTTATTGGGTGTTATATTCTAAAAAATGGAAATTTAAAACATGTAAAATTTAAACTATATTGATAAGTTATTACACATATAGGCTGATGTTATTATTACCTAAGTTATAAATAGATGATAGGAACATTATATTTCATCCATTGTTTGGGGTTTAAGGATTAAACATCATGAGATGTTCCATAGTGATATGTTTGTCTTAATATCTAGGTGGTTGGACCTAGTGAGATTATTTTTATACTTGATCACTATGGATATGTGGGAGACCACAAGTCCCTCATTTATAGTGGCGATCCCTATATGTTAGGTTTCAGCCTTTTCAAGAGTAACTCATTAGAGTGGTTGTATTGGGTTTGTGGATTCCTTTTTTAGGTATTTGACATAGATGTATCGTTTTATAGACTGATGCATAATTAGTTCATGAGATTTATGAATTAATCATGTTGTTTTCTTTGGATTTTAAGGAAGCTGGTAGGTTGATTGTGATTCGGGATAGAGTTTGATGGGTAAGATTTTTCAGGTGCCAAGCACTATTGAGAAGTTGAAATATTTTAACATCTTTACATGACAAGGATAGATTATTTTAACTTGAATGAAACTGTGTGATTGGGGGACATGCAATAAATCATATCATGGTTGAGATGCTCAAATTTAAAGATGACTCCCATGAAAAATTTTACATTGTTTATACTAATGATATGTGTGGCATATTATGCTTTACATAATAATGTATGAATAGAGGAACGATGTTTTTGTTGTAATTGTATGATGTAGCTTCATATGATTCCATTAAATCATAAAATTGATGCATGGTCATGTGCGAGTTGATGACAGTTGGTTTCAATGTCTTGATTTGGGAATGGATTACTAAGTCCTGTGATAAGATGATAAATTTCCATCAATGGAAGATGAGAGATCTTGAATCATCCCTATATAATGGCATGATAGTAGTAGATAACTCATTGTGAAGTACTCACCTGATGATGTGTATGACTCACAAGATATATACTAAACCTCTCCATGAAGTTTTTTTGTACCATTTTTATAGATGATGATTTATTAAATCATTAAATCATCCTAAATATACATAGAGAGATATTCCACTATAGGTTGATATTTGTAAATATCTTTCTGACTAAATGGTGAACTCCTTTAGAGTTTTTCAAGAGGATAAGTATAATGTATAAACAATGGTGAGGAGAGAACCATTAGAAGTTTGAGTATGGTGACCCTCATTATGAGTTTAAATTTTTTGTATTCTATTAAAATAATTTCTTTGATGTTAATATAGGGGTTGGTTTGGTGATATTCCATTAGTTCTATAGTATTGATACTTTTTTCCATTACCATAATTATGTTCAATGATGGATGGAGTGTTAGTCACTGATCTTGGATTTTAGTTGTGAGTTGATAATAATGATACTTATATATTGGGGAGTATCAAATAATTATTAATGTAAATTTTTCATTATGGTAATGAATAATTAACACAATCGTACTGAATAATGAATGGAAAATGTTGAATTAGTTTTAGGATTATATGAAGGATAGATTGGTTGTGTTTAATCACTATGTATTCTCATGTACAAGAAATATTATGGTGGGGATGTTGGAAAACTTATGTTTTTTCAGACTGTGAAATTGAGAAGAAATTTAAATTTTTTATTCTAAGTTATTATGTTGGGTAAACTTATAATTTTAACCTATAATAAGATCTAAAAAATTATGAACACTCTATTGGTACAATAATAGTTCTTTTATACTAGAATATGTACTTAGTGAAAATCCATGTCATTCAAATTTTCTTGCAATAATAAATATTTAATATTAGAGTAGTTTACTATTAAATTAACTTTATGTGTTTATTTAGAGATATAATTTTATTTGTGAAGAATATGTAGATTTAGTCTCTACCATTTTTTTGGATTATGGTGTTTTACCTTGTGGAGGTATAAAATATTGTTGGGCACTAGGGCCATGACACCATTTCATTTAATTTCACTCTTTTATTTATTCTCTTAAACTTGTTTTTTATATACTACATTATGTGGGATTCCCTTTAACATGATTGAGAGAAAAATGATATCGAAATAGAAAGTGAGAGAGAAATGATGGGAGGTTCCACATGCCACCAGATGATCAAGATTAGAATACAGAAGTTGTGGAATTAAAATATGGGTCAATAATCTATTGATTCTTCCCAAAGGTTGTCCATTTTTATGTTTTTTGTATAAATAACATTAGATATACAATTTTATATTTTTAATGACCATTTACGGTTTATATGGACTCAATGAGGTTGAATCTATTACTTTTGTGGAGAAAAAGAGGTTTTGGTTCATTTGTGAGGGTTTTTCTTTTGAAAATTGAAATCACACAACATTTAGTTCAGGAACATAGCCCATGTGTTTTAAAATTTCATGAAGTATTCCCATATAAAAGTATGCATTATTTTTTTTCGTAAACACTCTTTATTAGTTATTGGTCATGTCACAGAGTACCTAGATAGCCAACCTTTGTATGGTCACTCAGTTGTGTTGGGTACATGAGTAGACCCCTTATGGGTTACATGTTGTTTAGAAGTACACAACTATGCTAAGAAACATTCCCAAGTCATTTTAGGTACACATGCATGTTACCCATGTTGGTTACATTCCCTATATATGATCGACATGACACATACAAGGTCTTTATACACCTTATTTGTATGGAGTGTATTCCTATGTGAGGATTTGAAAGTACACGTCATCTATATAGTGTACATGTCATGTGCATATCCTTGTCTTTAATTTTCAAACATTTTCATGTTTTGACACCCTATAGCCAAAATTAGAAACATCAATATTCTATTTTTAGAAATTATCAACATATATAATGAATTTGGAACACATGGAGTGATTTTTGGAATCCTGATTGGAATTTTTGTGTCCGTGACTTATAATAGATAGGTTCCTGCTCTAGAAAATTGAATCTAGGTTTCTCCTAAGAGTAGATATTGATTTTATATTGACCATTATCTATCTAACTAGTTTTATGATTATATATACATTCTATTGAGGTGATGATTCCATTTTGTTGTAACCCTAAATTTAATGTTGTGACCAAGAATCATGTATATGATTCCTCCACTTCTATCCAGATTTAGGGTTTACTATATTGGACGCCTCTACTTTCCTTTTTATGATGATAACCAGTGGCAATATTATATTTTATTACCCTGTTTATGGATCCCTATATTTATTGTCATTATTATGATATAAGATATATATACTATATTAGGATGACCATTCATTGAATTTTTTTAGGGGACCAAGTGGGTGCCACAATGCTTGGATGACCCATACCTGGTGAGCTACCAGTTTGGGTAGAAATGGTGTCGCAAGATACCATAAATCATAAAAATAATTTTTGATACCAATTGGATATTGTTTTAGTGATGAGATTTCATGTTTTAAAAAACTCGCCCTTTTATTATTCATTCACATGGTTACTGTTAATTCTATATTTCATTTAGAGGTAGTTAGACAATGAGTATGAAGTGATGTGTTATATTATTTGGATGACCTGACGTTTATCAAATGATCATGATTATAAGATTATAGAGATTTGAAATTTTTATTTGGATTCTAAAATATACTTCTTAATATATTTATGTAAATATTGTTTTATTTAGTGGAACTATTACTATAATTATGAGTCCAATTTTTAAATGACCTTCCTCCATGATTAGGGATTACAGAGTTAGGTTGCTACATTTTTTTCAGAAAAAATAATATATTTGGTCTCTATGAAGATGGATTTATAAATAGATACCATTGGATGATATTTTTTCATTGTGGGATGAAAGCCCCTATGTAGTAGATCTGGATGAGATATATTATCACTGACTCAACCTCTTCATTTAATGCCTTTAATGCTCCCTATGATCAAGTTGATGTACCTCTATTGTTTTGCCCAAAATATTCAAGTTTTGAGGTTAATGAGTTGTTTACTGAATATATTTCATGTATTAACTTTGATCCAAACAACATTCCACATTAATCACATAATGGACATCCCAATTAGAGATTATTCAAGTTGCAAGGTCATGGTTTCCTATGGTCCGAGGCCAAAGAACTCTGACATCAGACTATATAACACAAGAAATTCATAGTATGAAATATATACGTATTCTTTATTTTGGGGATATACATTTGATACATATAATCCTTCATCATAGTCATTATAGGTGATTATAGGTTTTCCAACGGTTATGATTTTTATCCCCCTATGGTGACGTGACATTCTTAGAAACAATTGCTATTCTAGAAAAATAATGTATTGTATATCGAGACTATAGACCCAAAGATCAACATTATTATACACATTTATAGTGATATTCCATATAACTAAATGTAAACATCATAATTTTTCTATCTTATCATTATCTCAAATTTAGGGATTGACTATTTATTAATTTCATTTTAATTATAATACTTATTTTCATTATTTATACCGTTATGTATCATCTTTCCTAATCATATTTCATGGTCAAAGAATTATTAATATTTATAATAGGTTTATAATTGAGGGTAGATTATTGATACATATTTTTGAACAACTATACATGTACATTGATGGAAATTTATAATATATATATGCATTAATGTTGAGAAAAGCACATTATGTACAGGGTTGATGAAAATGGTTGTCGGATGGAGTGGAGTCACTCATATAGTTTATTTTTATCTTGTTAGATTATATCAACAGTTTCTTAGAGACAATGAAGCTGGTTCCTCTTAGATATAGATGTATACCAATGTATATTTGATTAATTTTATTATATACTACTAGATATGTGACCTTTAAGGTGGCCAATTAGAGTTCTAAGTAAGGCAAGTTCATTGAAGACTTTACATAATTTAATTTATATTTATAGATTTACTATAAATTATACCACAACACTCTATTTATTATCACATATGATTTATTTTTGGATATCCCAATTTCCAAGATGTTCTATCAATGTCATCTCATTATTCTGGAAATTTGATACACAAATTAAATGAATGTTCAGTCACAATAAAATATAATATAATTCCATAATTTTAAAAACATCAAATTGAACAAAATCATATTCAGAATACATCATAAATCAAATATATATCAAAAATTAAAAAAATAATAATTCAAACAACATAGATCAATTGTTTTGGATAGTGAAAATGTAAATCATGATAATTAAACTCCATTACTATTGAAGATCTGATAACATTCAAAGATATAAGATGAATTTAACTATCATGAAATAGAAATAAACCTTATAATACTTACATTTATGATCCTATAGGGTTAGGGTGGTGTTGTGAAGTTCACATGACCTATTTTGATCCCCCTTTATAATCTCCAATGAGTTCCATGTCAATACCTCTTCTGATTGAGTAAAAAACAATATTAAAATGTTTGGTAGTTGTTAGTCTGTGGTGTATAGGTAAGCTAACATGATTTTAAGCCATACTGAAGCCATGGAATTTAGTCTGGATGGTGTTCTAAAGATTGATAGTTTATGGGTAGTTTTACTAAACTATTATAATGTTTGCAAGCCCCTCTATTTCCAATATTTCATCTTACGTGAATTCCTATGCTCGACATAGGATATAAAAAACGTTCCATAGAAAAAAAGTCCAATATTTTCTCTAATACACAAAAAATAACTTCTTTCATACTTATTACCATCCAAATACTATATATAAACAGAAATAAAACAATTATATATTATACGAATCAAATTAGAGTGTATATATACCACTTTTGTAGGAAATGAAAACAATTCATGTTTTCACACTTTGGGTACATTAAACCCCCCCCTATATAAACATTTCATTCCATCAAGAAACATAGTAATCCAAATAAAATTGTATTGAAAAGGAAAAAAATAAATAAAATATTAGATAAAAACTAAATGAATGCGAGTTGGATTACAAATTCCATTACAATTCTTCATTTAAATACGATAAATATCCAATCTCAAAATCTAGAATGAATAATATATCTATGATCAATTATATGAAATTCATAATAATTCATTTTGTCTAATGTATGTTATACCCCTTCATTATTTAATTTATAGTCACAAAAATCATATTAATATTCGAATACCTTCAGTTAAAATGAATATAGATTTAGTCAATATCAAATCATGGTACAATACTTTTATAGGATATAAAATCTCTCTGATTTTTATGATTTAATCATGATGTAGGGTTATCATCATATAGGGAATCATTAATCTTTTCCGGAATTTTCCATTAATGTGTGATACATGAATTAAAATTATGGAACACATAATTATTGATGACTCACCTTTGACTAATTTTGAATGAAGTTCAATTGACTTAGAAATTAAGAGAACATAATAAAAATATGCAAAAATTTAAAAAAATTAAATTAACCATTTCGTCAAAATTGAAAATAAATAATTAATATTCAACTATTTCATTTATTTGATATACTCTTAAAAAATATCATAAAAAAAAATCTTAGGGAGGAAATTAAAAAAATACCTAAATTTTACAAATCCATCCCACTAAGAAGAAAGGATTATTATTCATTGCATATAAAATACATCAAGATGGTTCACCCATGAGATTTCATCATCGATCAATTATAAATTCATAAAATTTATAATATGGTGTTAAGTTAATTGAAATAAATACATGTTATATTAGGTAATGTGATTAACATTGTTGACGAAGTTGTACATATGTGATCCTTATCCTCACTTAAAAGGAATCATTATTTTTAATGTCATATCCCAATTTGGGAATTACAAAAAACTTGTGATATGTCATTTGATATTATTCCCGCACAAAATTAATAACATAAATATTTTGGGGAAAACTACCCCATTGTGGTTTCTCTGACACTTTCCAAGGCCCATAATAGTGGATTCCCTCAAATCTATTGTATCTTCTAATTCAGTTCTTGAAAAATATATGTAAACTTTAATACAACATGATGAATATTCTTCTATATTCAAAATGAATTATCTCAATGTTATTTATGATAAATATATATGAGTTATCCTAGTATAAGGAAAATATTTGATCCTTTTGTTGTAATGTGAGTACCAATTGTTTTTATTTCTTTATTATTTCAAAAAATGAATACTGAAATTAATTGATAAACCAAAAAAATAAAAAATACTATATTTATTTTGATATTTTACATATCTATAATTTACACTATTTATTTTCATTTTCTATATTATTTTGTAGAACCCTAATCAATGATCAATTATAGGATGTGTAATTGTCTTAGTAAACCATCACATGTCATTGGTGCCCCTCCCCCTTCTTGAAAGATAACACTCATTAGGTTGATGGAGTGGTGGTTCGCAATAGGCATACAAAGTGGAAAACATTAATTGATAGTGGATATATGTTTTTTAATTCTATTCATTTCATCCTCATCCTATTAGATAAGTGGGTAAACCCAAATTGAAATTATGGTAGGTGGTTAAAATATGTATATATCCTCCATAGGATGTTCTTGCTCTTTAATGAAATAAAGAGAAAATTTATCCCAACATCATTCAAGATCATGTGAAATATCGACACCATTATAAATAAAAACGTGTTTTGATATTAAGTACAAGATTTTAAATATGTATACATGTTTTCATATTTTATTGATGGAGATTTAGTATCAAAAAAATTAAATTTTCTAATAGTCGGTTCCACATAACTCCATACTCCATTAGTTGATAAAACACTGGGGGATTAAATATCAACACTAAATTCATTCTCACTCCCATTTTTATATAAACAATAAAATAAATTCATTTGTGGTTATGGATTATTTTTTTGGAAACATAATTTCATCATATTTTGTGGACGAAACAATACGTTCTTGATTCATATTGTGAACCATAAATTCCTCCCCATAAAAATGAATATATTCCATTTTTTTAACTATCATTGATATGTTTCCAATGAAATGAAACTAAATATAGTAAACTAGTTAGATTTGTCTAATTATCAATTATTAGAGTCCATGACCTTTATTGAAAAATTGGAATTTAAATAATCAATTGAATTAGATGAAGGATTCATGTTTTATGGGTTGGTAAAAGAATTCAACTCATTTTATTGACTCCAATGAATTATAATATTCCTATTTTATGGAAATTGACTCAAATATCAATAATAATTTAATGTATTATGAAATAAATGGGTTTTAATACATGCTATTTGGTAATAATACTCCATCCATTTCTCTTTTTAGTAAAAATAGACCTTAATTTTAATACTATGATTCAAAGGATCTCCACATGAACACCTCTTACACAAATGTTCCATATAAAAATGTGGATCATTCATGAATCTCTAGAAATTATGATTCACAATTATTTTATTTTGGTAATTTTAAAAAGGATGAAAAATATAAAAATCATATTTCATAAATTAATTTCTCATGAAATTCCTCACTTTTACATCATTTATCCCCAACAATGACTATAAATCATGACACAACCACCATTAAGGTTGAGAAATTAGAAATACAATGTGTCCTCTAAACTGACTAACTATATATATTATGCAATTAATGGTCAATCCAAAATAGAAACCATGTATTCAATTTTTTTATGTATTTTATTAGCAATCATGGATTTATAATTTTGATTTCAATAGAAATAAAACACATCATATACTATTTTAGTGTAATCGAATGTATGGTTCTATGGATGGTTTCAAATTAAATATATAATCATTTTTAGTGGTGTTTTGGAATGATAATCAATAATATGGAATCAGTTCATGAATATTCACTATGGGAATCGATTGTATGTGAGATTATGATGTCTAACACTAACACAATAATAAAATTTTAATTAATTTATTTATCTAATATTTAATAAAACAAAAAATTCATGAAGAAAAATCCCCAAATGAAAATGAAAATTGATCCCATTGTTATGGAATCAAATTATACTAATTTTATTGATTTTCTATAACTATGAAATTTTTGACAATATATATGAATGAAGTATTTAAATGAAATTAAATTCATTGAAAAATAACAACTCAATTCCTTTTTGAAAACACATTAATGTGATCAAAATGATTTCTTATAAGACATCATACCTAAAATATATTCTACCGATAAATAAATGTAGAATATATAAAAAAACATATGGATTTGGTCCTTTAAAATATATCAATATAGAATAAATCCTTATATTTTTTTTTGAATATCACATATCATTATGTCGTCCTTGATTATACTCGGTTGTACAGAACACCAATCCATATTATAATACTTCCAACGTTGATTCTCTATGGTCTAAGTTTGGATAACAACATCCAATAAAATTTTATACTCACCTTATGGTATCACTAATTATATCCAGCTTGAATACCCCTATAATAGTGTCAACAAATAGTTAAAATAAAGGTTTTATTGGAGGTAAGTGGTGCATAAGGAAGCGGAATGATTTGAAAACCATATAGGATGTGTAAATTCACTTTTGGAATTTATTTTAATTACATCATAGATTGAGTATGATTTTGTAAAACCTTATTGATTGCATTCATTCACTTTCAAAAATATTAGAGTCCTCAATGTTTTCCTGGGCTTGGTACTTTGTTTAAAACCCATGCAACAAGAATAGTAGAATTTATACTCATGAAACACATATAAAACACTATTTCGTTTTTTCAATCCTCATATTCCATAATTTTGACATTAATAGAAATTTTGAAAATTATTAAACACAAATTACATAGTTTATAAAAAACATACACATAAAAAAGAAACAAAACATTTAGGTACACATTTGGAAAATGATAAATTTAAAAATATTTCTATATGATGATATTAGTAAAGTATTCTATTTCATTATAATAAATTTATAAAATTTCAAATGATGATATATATGTTTTTATATAAATATTTTTTTTAAATATGTATTAATAAATATTTATTTAAAAAATTCACCTATATCAATTTTGAGTTACATGATTTGATAAATTAATTAATGTTATTATAATATTTATTTGAACTTGTTTTATTCCGGTTATGAAATTTCAATTAGTAATTTTACTATTTATAATGGTTAGTTCATATTCCCAACATTCAGTTACTATTCCAAATGTCTTAAAATACAAATTAATCCAATGAATTTCTATTATATTCTTCATTAATCACTCAGAACAATTATTCTATCACTATTAAAATTTTCATTTACAAACATTTATTTCGATTATAATATGATTTGGTATTATTAAATCATTTTTATAGGTTTGATAATTTATTTATACTATTACATGCTAGAAGTTTATATTATTTTTCAGTTACTTATAGTCATTTATAAACCCATTATATAATATTCAATTTATTTGGTGTATTTATCCTAATAATATAATGATATCTACTGAATAATTATGATAATTATAATTTACATTATAGAGTGAATGTGTTTTACTTTTTTCTCATGAAAAAATGTGATATCTCTGATAATTCTTTTGGAAACTTCATTATATAAATGTGTTGGATATTACATTATGATTGTTATGTAACTCACAATGTTGGTAATATAGATCAATAATAGGTTTAAGTTACTATGTTACCTCTATTACACCTCCCAAAACTATATAGGATGGTGAATTGTGGATAGGTAGTATAATTTTCCAGGGAATACTATGACCTCAAATATAAATAACACGGTCCATTCATAGATATAATGAATAATTGACAAGACTAATCTGTAAAAGTCTGATAAAAACATTAGAAGATAAAAAACATGGATCCATGATAGAATTTCAGAGTTTAGTATATAAAATTAAATATTATACATGACTCATATATATAAATGACAATGATCATTGAAAAAAATATGATATATGAATTACAAAAATAACAAAACTAATATCCCCATACATGATATAAATGGAAACCTACAATAAAAATTAATATAAAATGACATCATACCCAACAAACTAGAATTTATTATTCTAGTACACTAGCTTAAAATAAACATCACATGTCGATATTTTTTATTTAACTACAAGATAATACTTGTTCCTAATGTATAAATATTCTAGTATACTAATTTAAATAAATAACCATGTCGAGTTCGAATGTATGGGTAACTACCGAAACATAATGAGATTAACCTACAACTAAAATCACATTACTCTGTAGATACAGAGATTTTATGTCCATGTCAATGGTTAATTAATGGTTATGGTGACTTTAGATCATCCCATTTATATTTATAACTTATATACACTCATATAATTGAATATATTCATGTCATCGTGGCTAAACGTCACATTCACCTTGAATTTTCCAATGTACTACCAGACATATGAAATGTTCAACCAATATGTAATGATACATGTAGAAACCATTAGTGAAGAATTATTAATACCAGGCTTTGCCTATCAACTCATAATAATCCTTTATCAAAAGGTTTCATAATATCCCAAATATCTCACTAATAAAATACTAAAATGAACCACGAGTAATCTCAAAAATCCATAACAATAAAAACTGAACATTTCATGATAAATAATGAAAATATCAAAAAATATAATAGTGTAAAATAAAATAGTAACCAATGATTAATAAAAACAACAGAATAATACATAAAATTAAAAAGTGTAGATAAAGTCGGTGTAAGGAATCAGATGTCATTAGAAAATCAGCCACATGATAAAAATGGTGAAAAAAAGAATAAAGTTCCAACACATTATATAAAACATTCAACCCTCATACCTATTAAAAAAAATCACCAAACATCATTGTGGAGATCATCCAATATAATAATACGGTGCCTCTGAGTCTAACACATATATCACTAATCCTGATAGGGGAAATCTTCAACCACATGAATCTATGTTAAAACAACTATATAAATATTCCTTTCATCTCATATGAATATCATAAAAAATACATCATATCATGTATGAATTCTTCATTTAACATTATAAAACAATAATATCATTTTACCATTTGATGAATTATATAATAAAAAAACATCTAATGATTGAATTTTTATACCCACTGAGGGGATTACTCTACACAATTATTACATAATCATTCACTACACTACATGTAATAAAAAATACATAATATCCCCGATAGGGGACATATTATTATTGGATAGGTTAATAATAAGTGTGTGTAAACCCAATAAAATATAAGCATTATCGTTGGGATAAATTATTGAATCATGTGTTCCACCAAAACATAACATATGAAAGGGTCATTTATTAATTGGAAGGTTTATCAAGCCCAAATCATTGAAACCTATGATAAATCCCTAGTCTCTATATCTCATACTAAGACATCAAAACTTTATAAAGGAAGATCCTAATATCCTCTTATCAATAAAAATCTATAGAGAAAACACTAACATCCTAATCCTACATTTTCATCAATAATGAGGATCCTCGCAACTAAAAGACTACTTTTCCTCAAACTATGGATACTTTTAAATTAAAAAATCAAATGTTAAATTCCTTTTCAAGATCATTTTATTCAACTGAGAAGGCACTCCTAAGTGATTCTAAAGAGGATAACCCCTAGGAACATGTTTATGCCAATATATGATGACAATTACTAAAATCTGACACATACACCAAAAACCCCATTTAGCTTCACACCAACGTAAGGTCATCAAATTACCATATCACATATCGAGCATGATCTCACAAAAATTCAAACTTTGATCCCTCAAATTATTTAAATAAAATCGATGATTTAAGTATTATAGACATTATCTATACCCACTGGGACCAATTAATGTCCCATGTACCATCCACCAGAAAAATAGTACACGAATCCCAACCATAGATTAACAAATACAACAAAATATTAAAGGATTATATAATGTTTCCATGTTATCATAATTCATTATAAATTCTGATATAACATTATATAAAACCATAAATCATTGATCACAAATAGATAAATACATATTAAAAACAAGACATCTCCAACATAAGGTTAATCAAACAATTTGATTTCAAAAAACATGACCAATTTAAATTAGTTATTTTTAAAAAAATCAATTTACAATTATAGGTTCATTGGGAACTAGATAGAATTCGACAACAAACCAAACAACTGAGGGGGACAAGATTTCCATAAACCCATTAGATTGTATCTTCTCCATTTTTGATATGATGGAGTATGTATTATAGTACAAATTTTTGTTGTGGAATATTTAATATCAATTTAATTAAATATTTTTTTTACTGTATGAGTAATTTAATTACTCTGAATGTCAATATGAAACTATGTAGTTGAACCATTTCTTTTGGTGGAAATTTTATTTTTTTGAAAGATATGTAGTATTTTTGATAGTCATTAATTATTTTTTGTAATGTATGGAATGATTTTTACATATTTATTTTAATATTGGAATGATTTTTATTGGATTATATGTTTGTAATAACATTTAAATATAGAGTTTCTACTTTTAACTTTCAAGAGTTCAAAAAATAGGCTATGTTCAATGAATTTATGTATTATAGTGGATGTTTTAATTTATTTTAATATATATATATATATATATATTTATTTATATTTAAAATATTAAATTTCTCATATGTATTACATAATATTCATATAATGTATTAAAAAAGTATTATCGATAAGACTTGAATAATTTATAAAACAATGACACATATGTATTACATATTAATCCTCTATCAATAATATAATATGAATAAATGTAAAATATAGGTATGTAATAAGAATTATATCATTTTTAAACAAAATTTCACTTAAAAATTAAAAATTTCTTTTCTATTTTTTAGATCATACGATTCATCCCATATATAATTGTTTACATGTAAATTTAATTTTATTGACTATTATAATGGTACCATTCATGAGAATCCATAATGATTCATGGTTGGTATGAGGAAACATTTATGATTTATAAATAAATTATAAATCACAAGACATAAATATATAAGAAAAAATGTTATGTAATAAATTACCTTTGGATCTACAAGAAAATTTTTATTATACAATGGAATTTTAATTTTATGATTCATATATAATTATAAAATATTATTTTAATAAAGGGTTAATTAGGTTTATTATAAATTAAGAGTAAAATCCTAGGAGAATCATGGTTGGATTCTTTATATCCCAATTCATTAAATTTCATGTTCTTTATCCAATGTTTCAATATTCATGTCTTCCAATAATCTTAGAGAACATTATATTCATCCCTTGTGGTTCATGAATTTCTGATCATCATGAGTTATTATATTTTTTGAACATTAATCTCCCTTTATAGTCACTTTTCATAAAATCATTGATTCATATCATTGAGGTATGGTATTATGAGCTAATCTTTTTTGATGAAAACTGTGGAAAAATCATGTGACGATATTACATTGGGTTAATATTTAAAATTAATATAGTAAATATAATAACTAAATTATTTAAATTAAATGGAAATGGATGGAATACATTGGAACATATAAATCATGAAAAATTTATATTTTAATAATTCATTACCATTATTTTTAATTTTATTTTCATCTTCTTCTATGGGTTTTATTTTTTGCTGAACTTTTTTAATGTTTTGAAATATGTAAATATTTGATCGATAAACCATTGAAACAACATACTATAAAATGATAAATATATAATGATATTAATAAATTTTACATTTCAAATATGGTACATAGGGGATTATATAGGTGCTAGTGATATAAAATTAATATGAAGGCCCATTATTATGAGTGGAATTATTGGAAACTTGTCATTTATTTTTTACATTGTTTAAAAAAGTAATTATTTTTTATATTTTTGAGATTAATGTTGTTTTGTGGTGGGTATTTTTTAAATAGATTATTGATGTGGTATAAATTTAATTGTGGGAATTGTAGAGGATGTTTTTTTATTATTCTAGGTCCTGAAATTTGATATATATGAGAAAAAAGGTAGATGATATCTATTAAACATTGTTTGGGTTGTATAGGGGTTTTGTGTGTGGGTTATCCTAGAAGTTGGGGTGTCATTGGGATGACTTGTTGAGGTATTATATTTTATTCACCTAATGGAAATGAATATGTTCAAATATAAAGAATTTAATAATGGGTGATGGAATAAAATATAATAATCTATTTGTCTCTAATGAATTATTAATGATAAAAATGCATGTTTAATGGATAATATTGAAATGTTTTATTGTTAATTAATTATATTTAATATTATATTTTAAATGAATGAAATAATAATTTTTATATTTTTTGAAAAATTTTAAACCTTTAAATGAATAAATGATATGATTAATAGAAATTATAAATTACGTTGCAAATTTTAGGCATGATAATGTGGAATTGGTAAATTTTTTATGGAAGGTAATGGTTAAGAGTGACATGTAGTAATGTCGTTCTGATTTTAATGAGTATGGAGGTGTATTTTAGGAATTAAATCATTGTAATTGGTTGTCTATGAGTATTATATGATATATACTATTGTAATTTTATATTCCCCCTACAAATTCAGATAGCCTTCAAGTCTTCCAATTGTTTAGGATTCAGGTTTTTTTCCACAACATTTTTTTTGGTGAGCGAATTAATGGATAGAAACCATCTATTACACACATTATCTCAAAGATTTATCATTAATTATGATTGTGTAGAATTATGATTACTGGATAATGATAGAGAAACATTTGACTGTGATTTAGTAAAATGAGTTGTGATTTGATTTTTTGATGATGTGTTATATAATGAGATACAATGTGGAGGATGTGCATGGTTGGAGGAGGGATCAAGATTGACATACTACATGTTCATGATGTCATAAATTAATGAGTAGATTTTTTTCATATAATATGTTTGTAGTATTTCATTTGATGTGGTATGTTGTAAGTTGGAGTGACAATGAGGTAGATTTAATTTTGATGTATTATGTGAATATGTAGATATATTAAAGGTAAGTGGGAACCCTTAGATTCTTCCTTATGGTATGAGAGTGAAAAATTATTGGGGAAGTGGTTGTGTAATACCTTCTTGCATCTTCAATCATTATTATCTTATTACGGATCAATGTAATTGTTATACTAGACTTCCCTACTGATTTTTGGAGATTGCTGATCAGTTGGAATTCCTTTTTTGGTAGCATTGACTATTTTCCGAATTTTTGACTTTCTCCTTCCTCTTTTCAGAAGTTTTCATAAGGTTTCTATTGAATATATGATTATATTCACCCATTTATATATACAAATATGTTTTACATGTATCAAATGGGATTTAATGAGAAATATTGATATTATAATCAAAAATATTGGGGTCCATGTTAAACATGATTCAATAAATATTTTCTTTTATTTTTTTCTTTTTTGAGTTATTTTTATTTTATAAAGTGACATGTAGTATATTGTATTAGTTTTATTTTAAAATATAGTTTTTATACATGAATTGTTTTATGATCTTGGTATTTTTGAGGTTAATTCCTCTCAGTATTTCATTTTATAACCTTGGTCATAGATTCAATGTAGTACCATGAGTGTCGTGAATATATTTACTGAATCCTTAAACACATGTTATTTTATTAATTTTTAAATAATTTTTAAATAAATACAAGTCTAGATTAAAGAGGATTCATTTTTTTATGATAGAAATTTCAAATACATCATCATAAAAATAAAAATATCATCATTATTTAAATCTATACTGCTTTCTCTAAAATCACAAAGATATTGTAAATATAATTTGAATAACCATTGGAAAACATATAAGGATAAGAATGAGGATGAAACCCTAGAATGAAAATTAACTTGTGAAAAAGTACCATATGCATTTCAAGATGGTTATCATGATATCATAAAGAGTATTGTCATAACCATTGAGGCAAGGCCTAAAAATATTATTTCATAATATCTTTGACATATGAAAATAACATAAAAAATTATATCAAAAAATTATGTCACTGGTCACTCATAAATCCATCATTATAAAGTGGAGAAAATACAATGGTGGAATATATTCACTCCTAGGTACCTTAAATAAAATCTCCTGAGACACATTACATTACTCAATGAGATATATAATGATATAATTCAATTACAACTATATAATAATAGTAGTAATAATAATACATATTTATCCCACCTGATGAATATAAACCCTAAAAATTTCACCATAATGATTAAACACATGGAATGTAAGTGGATTACATAATATGGATTCAAGGAATATCCAAATTCAAAATCAATAGGATTCCAAAGAAAATAAGGATTTAAATTATTTTGAAAATTCATAATAGAAAAATGGACATAGGTTATGAACATGGTGATATCATGTGAAATATTAATGAGATGTATCTAGGAGAAGAATGAAATAATAAAACCGCTTTGGTTCAGCATTGTAATATTACAAAAATAATTTTTTTTGGAAATAATTATATTATTTTATTGTATGAAACTATAATTTAATGACTAGTGATTTCCATACTATAATGATTTTTAATAATCTCATCATGGTTTATAGATAATATATGTTGGTGATTCTATACCTTAGATAATGTAATAGAAAGTTCCCTAAAATAAGGCTTTCTAAAAAGTAATAATTCCAAAAGAAACTAAACAACTATAAAACCCCATAAATGATAATTACATTTAAAAAAAATAATTTGATGGTAAATATTTTGAAAAAATATATATGAAATTAATGAAAATTATAATTCAAAAAATATAGTAAAATAATGAGAATTGATAAGTTGGAATATATAAAGGATATACAAAAGTTCATTTTTTTATTGATAAAACCATTAGTGAAATATATCATTGTAAAAAATGTAATTTATTTTGAAAATATGGTAAGGTAAATTTGGATTTCACATTACATAAGTCATAATTAGGTTTCCAAAAAAAGAAAAAAAAATTATGAGGGAATCAATGAACATGGATTGAAACCTTCTATTACAAATATTGGAATTATTCTTACAAAGATTCATTTTCAAGAATGATTAAAAATCATAAATAACGAATATTTTAATCAAAAGTAATCGATTAATATATATATATATATATATATATAGGTGACAAAATATATTGTTAAAGATGAAACTATATATGAAAAATTATAACACAAGATATTTATGAAATGTTTCAAAATTCCATAAAATTATATAGGGGAAATCAACCTTATACCACCTCAAATAAGAGCATGAATAGAATTGAAGTTTACATGTTCAAAAACCTTAATATATTATAAGTCAATTTGGTTATACTTATACCATAAAAATGATGATTGCCAAATTATATCAAATAATTCTTATATGATGTGTTATTGAGAAATAAATCAATACCCTATTATGTAAACCACTATAAAAGTGAATTTAACGTACACAATCATTATACAATGTCTTTTAAAAACAATGCTAATAACCTTTTCAATATATATGAAATTTTATATGTCATATAATAATCATGTTTCCCCAATTTATTACATAATGTCTTATTATATCTTTTACATTAAGTACACCAGTCAATTTCTCAGAATCAGTCGATTATTGTTGAATATGTTCAATGTGTGGTAAACCTATTTTATGTGATCCACAATTAAATATTATTATTTACATTTTTTAACACACTCTCAAAACTTATGGAAGTAAATATATTTTCGAATAACAAACTCAAATTAGAAAATTTACGTTGACATTTCATTTTTATTATATTAATTTACTATAACCATTTGTATTTAATATAACATATGTAGTGCCTAAATATGACTTCCCTATATTTTAAAATATGAATAGTATATTAGATAATTTTGAAGACAAGATACACATGTCTGAAATGAACCCCAAAATAATATTATTTCAATATAACAATATTATATATGAATGTTCTATACATATCAATTATACATATAGAAAATAGGTATTTATGTGTTATATATTTTTTAATATTTTATATTTCAGAAATGAATATAATGTTGTTCGAAGGTAAAAGATATTTATTCCATAATTGTTTTTGTTCGCAATGTATTTTCATCATATTAAATTAAATTTGTCTCTATTAATAAATGATAAATAATGCATAATTTATTATATATATTTAATATGAATAATTAATATTTTATAAAATAAGGTTATTTTGCGAGGAATGATAATAAGTTCATTTTATAATACAAAAACACATTACATTCTGTAATAATTTTTATTAAATTAGGATCATGTATATTGTTATTGATTTCAAAAAATATTATAAAAATTATTTGTAATAATATTAACCTATTTTTAAATAATAATGGATTAAAATAATATTAAGATGCATTTAGGGGAGAATTTTTAAATCTTAAATTTTTTAATAAATAGTAAACTATAAGGAATTTAATTGAAAGCTCTATAATATTTACAGGAATTTAAAATGTATCATTCTATTATAGATATTTTTTAATTTAATTTTGTTTATTTTTGTCAATAATAATGATATAAATTTCATTGTAATAAATGTTATATATGAATCATTTATAAAAATAATATTATATTTAAAGATGTAAATTTCTAGTAAAACACTCCTTCATCGCCTATTTTGGGTTTAATTATAAATTACATTCTTCCACATCGGTTAATTGAATTCGATATAATTTGATATATGTTTTGAATAAATGTAAATAATATAATTTAATATGTCTAACATAATATTTTGTCATTATGAATTGTAAAAATAGTACAATCTATTACCATAGTTATTGTTAAAACATGTTTAATGGTGGTCAAACAATTTGTATAAGTTTTAGAATTACATGAAATCATTTTTTTTATTATATTATATGAGATTTATTAAAATATTAATTATTATTTTACAATAAGTATTTTATAACATTATTCTAAAATTTTTAACCAATATTAACTTTTGAAATGATGAGTTACATTTTATTCAGGTTTAAAACTATTTTTGGGTCATTCAATTTAATATTATTGTTAGAATATTTCATTGAGTATTGGATTTAAATTTTTTAACCTTATTTTATTATTTAAGGAGAAGTGTTCTTCTAAACCAACATATTACATAATTTATGGTAAAAATTATTTTTTCCTAAATAGGTATTTTCCTAAAAATTGTTTTTCAATTTAGTGTTTGTTGGAATAAAAAGTAATTTTTTTGATATTAAGAATTTTAAATAGGTAAAACTGATTAAAAATTTGATTTATCAAGTCCTGTTTTTTTAGATGTTCCTTTTTATTTTTATTTTTATAGTTATGTTATTAGAAAAAATTGTTAAATTATCATGAATATGGGAAAAATTAGTTCCATATAATATAACTAGATGATAAGGATTAAAATGTATCAAAAAAAATTTATTTTTTTGTTTTTTTGTTCATTTTTGCCTTTATCACATATTTATATTCTAATTTGGTATGCCTTCATTGAACATAAAGGATCGTTTTATATATTATCTAACAATATAAAATTCTATGTGTGTCATTCCCCTCACATACAAAAGGGATCCACACTTACATCAACCTGTAATGACCCGTAAATTCAGTGGAATTTTTTTTCATAAATACATGAGAATTTTACAAGTCTGTGAAAATTGACGGTGGATGATTCTGCAGCCCGGTGTGCCCGGGATCAATTTTTTATGTTTTGTTCGTGTACGTTCAGTAAACGTACGTGCGGTTTTTTATAACTTTTGATCCTGTGCTCGGAATTGAAATCGGAGGACACCATTGAACTTGTTGCATCGGTATTTGCATAAGAATTCTATCACCTCGATGGCAGTGGGTCGAGTTTAAAAGTCAGTTTTTGGGGTCTTCGAGAATGAATTAAATAAAAATAAACTGTGCGGATTAATTTATTATATGTTGGTTAAAAACCCCTCATGGAAGTTGGAGGTGGGACCACCACACCTTAACCTACCTTGAGAGGTTATGTTGGTGGGTCCCACCCAAACCTACCCTCTTGCGAGAGGTTACGACGTGCAGACAACACGGGATTATACCCCTATTAATGGTGGGAGAGGAAAACCTCTCAACTCACATCATTAATGAGAGAGATTCTCTCTTCACCCCCCTCCTTTAATGGTGCTAACACCCCTAATTTAATGGAGAGAAATAATCCACATTAATTAATGGGGAGCCAAGTTAATTAATTCACCATTTTGAATTTTGTGCTAAAAAATTAAACAATAGATTAACACAATCTATTATTATTTTGGTTGGCATTGTTCATTTTGGTGGCAGATTTGAGAGGATTATTATTGAATGAAAGCTCCCAACGAATTACGCCTTCAACTATGAAGAATGCCGACCTTTTTCGACTTCTTCCTCAGAGATTCTACTAACATGAGACGTCTTTAACCCACCTTTCCTACGCATCGTCGTCAACGGGCCAACGAACGAGCTTGAGATTGAATGTGTGCAGCAGACGTGATGAACGACGATCTCCTAAATCTTCTTCCCCGTAACTTCGTCGATGACCAACGTTCAAGGTAGGGGTTAATTTGAATAATATTACCTTCTTTTTTCTCTTCTTTGGTTTGAAATGAATCGTTGCAGAGGCAATGAAACAATTGAAGTTCATCATTCTTACTTCTTGTTGAGCCAAATTTTACCACCGTAAATGTGGAGGGTGCGGGAAAACCCAACATGGCCCGACCCCACCATTGTTCTTGTTTATGATGATCTTCGGCATGGTGATGAAGTAATGAGGTGACAAAGGTGGTGAATACAAAATCTTTTCCACCCGCGGAATCTATGATCCGCGATGCCCCTGCAGTGCTCTGCACCGCCTCCGGCCGAACCGGCCCCGGCCGAGCCCCCGCCGGCTGCACCGCTCGCAGAGCCGAGCCACTACCCAGGGCCGACCCCTGCCCCACCGGCCATCCCAGCTGCCTCTCGGACACTTCGCGGCCTGCTCGGTCACCCACCCGCCCGCCGGGCACCCTGCCCAGCCCCCCCCCCTCCCACCACCCTGCACGGCTGCCCGCCGCCCCACTTGGAACCCTTCCCGGCCTCCTGCCGTCTTGCCTGGAACCCTGCCCAGCCTCTCGTAGCCCCGCCTGGTGCCCTGCCCGGCCGCCCGCCAGCCCACCTTTCGGTCTGACTGGCCGCCTCACAGCCTGGTCACGCCACGCCAGACTACCCGCCAGCCTGCCTGACCGCCTCCCATGTGCCCGATTGAACTGCACCGGGCCTTGCGCGCCGCGCGCCCATTGTTGCCTGAGCTGTGCCCCTTGTGGCGCTTGCCGAACCAGTCTCGACCATCCATGGAATAATGTTGAACTACACCCCGTGCCCCCCAAGCCATTCCCTTCCCAGTTCCATGGATGAACCATCTTGACGATGCCCATCGAGCCAATCCTGGCATGGCTGCACCCTCAAGGCGCTCTACGCCAAGCCTGGGCCGAACCGCCCACGCGGCTTGCTCGGTGGGGCCCAGCATGCCAGGCCGAACCTAAGAGGCTAGCTTTCCCGATTGGCCGGGACAGACCCAACACGTCTAACTGGGACAACCCTGACCGGAAAGCCCAGACTAAGTCAGGTCGGGTCAGTCCGATCGGGTGGGACCTGACCAAGGCCCACTACCGCCCTTTTACTTTATTTTGGAAATATAGTTTTCACCAGACGTCTGTTTGAAGAACTATCAGCGGCACTGGAAATCTAGGAGCATGGCACTACCAATGAGTATAACCCACTGGAGTTCCGGGTATAGCTGAATTACAGTCATGTTGGATCGTGCACGAATCTAACCGGTCCCTTGAGACTAAAATGTTAATAACTCACAGACCGGGCGTCCGATTGACGTGTCATCTGGTGCGTTGAGACCCCTATGACGTGATGGACCATTGAGATGATTATAAGTGGGACTTCATGAAAGTTGGAGTATCGAACTATAGCTCGTGGAGCGAATCCTTCTGATGACGAGCAAGCAGAGTGCGGAGACCTAGTATCTGGTTGAGACCTAACGACTGCTAACTGATTCGACTCAGATTTACTCGAATTTACTAGTGGTGAGTGCCTTTGTGACGTAGCAGACCCATGGCACATGACATAAGGAGTACCTCAACATTCCAAGGGTAGTGGGAAGCACCTTGGTGTTGCGGCATACCCATTGTACTTGAAGGAGAAGTTCTCCAGTGGATGTGGTTTCGATAATGTGAATAAAAATCCTGGTTGAGATGAGTCAGTAAATTTTGTGTTTACCTCATGATAGAGTTAGATTACATGATAACTTAGGTATATGAATGGTAATATATCTATGAAGGGTTATCTATTGTTATCATACATTTTGGTTTATCCTTGTTGGATTTTGTGAGACCTTGAGGTTCTAGAGAGCCCTACTGACTATCATTATACTCACCCCTTCTGTAACACCCCAAGAATTCATAGTGTGTTATTTCATCAATATAATTCAATAACTTTCACTACACGCAACACCGATTTCAATTGCACCATGACATACCAAAAATCCATTCAAAAGAGGTTATGAATAGTATTAACTATATTTTAAAATTTATATAATCATTATAATTTTAGAATCCATATTATGAGTATCATAGACATAATGCAAGAACAAATGCATTTTTAGTATTGCACTTTTATCAACTTTTAATAGTGAACCCTTTTTAAATACAGTATTTTAAACTTTTTGACTAAATGGGGACATCAAAAATTTAAAATGAAACATCCCAAGATTCCACGGTACGCTTTCTTTGAATAATACAGTAGCGTTTGTTGTACGCAACTTTGAGTTTTAACACACACCACAACCAATCAAACTAGCCGTTATGAATAGTAATACCTACTTTTTGAAATTATATATATTTTATATTTCAAAATGGAATTCATTTTTGGATTCGGAATATCGAATTTAGCCTATGGTGAAATTTTGGTACTTTTCAAATAACATTCATATTTCGATGAATAGTGAAAATTACTAAATTTTAATTAAAAACAATTTTTTTATTCAAATAATTAATAGTGATAAATTATGAATTTGAGTGGTTTTAAAGTATATTTAGAATATATTTTTACCATTTAATATAATGTTGGTCATTGACATAATTTTACAATTAAATCGAATATAAACAAGTGTCAATCTTTTGATAGTTATTATCTCTTAAAAACACGATTTTTGTTTTGACAACGGGATTAATTTTAAATTAATTTCTGCCACTTATGTGTTTTGAATTTAGAAAAATGGATTCCATATTTGGAATCAGGATGTTAAAATTGTGTAAATAGGTAACTTTTATTTTTAAACATTTTGAATAATTACTGCGGTGAAAATTTTACTTACCATGGTTAAGGGTAAATCCGGAAAATAGGGGTTACAAAATAATATTATAATAATAATAATTACCCTAAAACGTGTCCTAGCCTTATTGGTTGATACAGTTTCGGACATAGGCATATTTGGGTCGATTTTGGGACCCCATGGTGCCACTTGTAGGTGATAGGGACACTTTATTTTAATTAAGTTAAAATGAATACAAAAATGACAAAAGCATATATCTTTTAGAAAGACAATTTTTACATAGGGTTATATATGTTGGATTTTAGATTATAAATATTAATTATAAAGATAAAAAGATTTCATACATAATGATATTTTATTTATAATTTTTAGACATTATATAATTTAATTTATTTATGACACAATGATGATGCAGTAATTACTATAATAGTAAAAAATAAAAATAATTGATATTATAAATACCCAAATAAATATAATATGAAACTTTTAAAGAATTAAAATAATTTTATAGGATAATATAATATATTACGATTGATTTAATTGAATTTGTTCGAAGTAATCAATCTTTTATGAGTTTCACAAAAATCAACTATTGAATATTGTCAAAATTGACATAAAAGAGTTCTTAAAACCAATATTATATTATTAATTGATATTAAATTCCTAAAAATCTAAGGTTTGGCCAAGAGACTTATATCATGATAGGTTCATCATTAATGGGCCACTTGGGGGTCTATTTGATGTATATAGTAAGTTTATTAACCATATTATATAAAAATACAAAGAGACATTGTAAAAGTGAAACTAATTAACTTAGAGTTAATACTTAAAGATAAGGTTAATATAAGTACCCAAACCTCTCCAAATTCTATTGGTTGAGTTTTTTTAGACCCATACCCACCTTAATATTCAAATAATCAACTTTTGAGCCATTAGAAACCGAATATGAATTTATTATAAACTAATATTTCAAGCTTTTCCAAAGGTGCCCCTCACCCCTCTTATAAAAGGGCACTCCTCCATCTCATTTCTTCACACCTTCAAAACCTTTCGGTTCGGCAAAACTCTGCCCAAATTATCTCCCAAATTCCCTCACTTAAACCTAGTGGTCTTCGTTTGATCAGAAATCCAACCTAAGGAGCCCTTTTGATCAAATCAAAAGAAGAACCCGAAGAAGAGGTAATGATTTCACCACCCTTTTCCAAGTTCCTTTCTTCTTACACTTCTTCATCCTTTTTTATTACCATTATAAAATAATAAATCCAATATCATATATATACTGTGATGTTATTATAAATATGGTACAACCATATTCAGTATTATATCCACCCTTTGAATAACATGTCACCATATGTGTGTACGTACGGCTTACCGTCTCCACGTCGTGGTGTAATTGTTATTCAATATATTATTATTTGGATGGGTATAATAATGATATGTAACTCATGTAAATAATAAATATAACATTTTAATGATTCTTTATATATGATATAACAACAATATATATATTATTTCAAAAGAATGATATTGTCGCTCGTGCGTACGTACGGACTATCGTCTCCACGAACGCGATGAGATTCACTCTCCATCGTATCCATTCAAGTATAATTATCGTTTGATGAATTAAAAATGATGTTTAAGGACTTGATATCATTCAGGATATGAATAATATACAACCTATCCATTACAAACATGGCTTACGTAACAAAACATATAAAAGAAAACAAGTAAGTTAACACCCGAAACAACGATAATACTAAGATATTATTATCAAATCAATATTAAAAGATCATATATGATATAATATTAATATATACGATTCTTGTATAAATTAATAACAATTATATCACCATTATAAAGGAGGTTAACCTACCCCAACCAAGGAAAAGTACAAGGTAAGGGGTTTTCATCTCACTCCTTATTCCCGTGAGATTAATGCCATATTTCCACCACCACCTTTTGTGTCGTGTATGTACTTCCCATAATTATATTCTTTGTGTAATACACTCTAATTTATGTGTATTTACATATTCATTTTATGATACATCTTTCATGGGTTGTATGTTTCATAAGTTACCAAATTGGTAAGGGTTATTTCACAATCTCTTCATTATCCGAGGTTGTTTATACGTAATAATCTACTAGGATCTCTTTATCTTCCACATCCATGTTTCTTAAAAATATATTTAAAAACATTTTTACTATTTACAAGAATATGGGTTAAAGTCATTTATACTCTTGTTTTACTTTTTATGAGAGGTTTATAAAGGAATCTTTCCGTTGTTTTCCAAACAAGGTGCTTTTAACCTTTTCGACAAAATTAAGGTAAGAATGTTTTTTTAACTTATACGGCGGGTGCGGCTATTTTCCGCCGTTATAAAATCGTCAAAGCTTCCCTTACAAGCTTATACAAATATTTTCAAAGAAAATGTTTTATTTTATAAATATATGACTCTTAAATGATTTCAAAAATAGAAAGATATATTTCTTTAAAAAGGGTTTTGATTTCATCTATGTCAACATCCTTTGATGGATTTTATGCTTATTTGTAGTTGATTTATTAAGATACAAAACTTCTATATTATATTGAAGGTTTTGTGATATTTTTGACTGTGGATAAGTTATTCTTATGTCACTAATGGTTTTTGTTTAATGTATTGACATTTTATAAGTTATTTTGATCCGAATTTTTATGGTATATTTCAACCTTTCATTCAGATGAATGTGTTAAACAAGTATGTTCTGGGTTGGGGACCGGTAAAAGTAAGACCTCCTGTTTGGTCTCCGTTTATTAGAGGAACTCCATTTTGGTCTCCGGTTAATAGAGGAACTCCGGGTTGGTGTCCGGTTATTAGAGGCACTCCGGGTTGGTGTCCGGTTATTAGAGGCACTCCGGGTTGGGTTCCGGTTACAGTTAGCCCCTAGGTCTTGGGACGAGGCCTTGACAAAGAAATTAAAGTTCAGCATTATGCATTTCGACATTATGAATGTGGTTATTGATATTTCATGTGATTATTTGATTCGTATAATATCCATGTGAATAAATAAATGGCATTATTTCATTTTACTTTTGCCATACTATGTTGATTTTCATGTTTAAAAGGCTTTTGTTTTAGTAATGCATTGCCTTAAATGTTTATGCTTATTTTTGAATGTTCCGCTCTATTTTTATCCTTACTGAGCATTTGAGCTCACCCCTTTTCTATGTTTTATTTTCCCCAGGATGAGAAGAAGTAAGTTATGAATGACCTGCAGGGATATTATGAGGGGATAATAGTGTGGACTATAGAGACATTATGTTGTTGTAGTAGTTTTTCACTTTATGATATAATGTAAAACTTATGAATATATCTAGTGTTTCCAAGGCTACTAAACCAATCGGTATTTTGAGATTTGATCTTTCTTGTGATCATTCCAATGTTATGTAATAATGCATCGACTCTGGGTAACGAGGGTCGGGGCATTACAGTTGGTATCATAGGATGTTTAGTACAAACCTTGGAAGCTAGATTTAGATAAACTCTGATTAGAGAACATATATTTAAGATGAATTTTGAGGATTGGAATAGAATAACTTCCTAGAATTTTGGCATTGTAGAGATTTTGTGAGTTTTCGGAGCAATACATCCCTGTCTGGATACGAGTAGGTAGAGGCGGCTCTGGCACAGATGTACCTAGGGGTAAAACCCGAAAACACCGCTTTAAGCTAGACTCGAACGGGAACTGGTGCACGACAACGGGCCTTGTTGCACTCTTGGTTACGACACTCCCGGGGGATATGCTTAGGATAACTCTCGTTTTCTTTACAAATCATTATAAAGTGTTTATGAGTATTTACTTCCTCAAAGGATACATTTTTATGATTATGGATTATATCCATAAACTATTTAATTTATGTTATGTGTTTTACAAGTTTGGGATTAGGTATTGTTATTCATAAACTAATCTAATGTATGCCATTGTTTAGAAATGGCACCCAGTAGAAGGAATGAGAACTCTAGCAATGCACATGATACAAAGAGAAAGAAGGATCATATATTTTATAGTATTAAGCCAGAATTTACAAGAGAAATAGTCTCGCATGTATTATCATCATATGAAGAAATAATATCATGTGTTGTTAAGATAAGTAAAGAGTTTACTGAGTCCTATGGCCTTGAAGGGAAGCAAGAGAAGAAAATGGTGGAAGAGAGAAATATGGATAAAGGGAAGAGGGAAAAGAAGAATTTTCCCATATGTGATAACTGTGGAAAGAAACACCGTGGAAATTGCCTGAAAGGAATGAGAGTTTGTTATAAGTGTGGAGGAAAAGGGAACAAAGTACGTGACTGTAAGGGTAAGAAAATGGTCTCAAATGTACAATGCTTCATTTGCAAGGAGTTTGGACACTACACGAACCTATGTACCAGTCATCAGACTATGATGTAAAGGATGCTATTGGATAATAATCAAGTTATGATACTACCACAGATGAAGAGGAATGATTAGAGTTCTTATGTTGATTATGTCAATTGAGTGTTGTATCAACAATGTACTTGTTATAATAATTATAGAGTATATAAGGATTGTATTTTAGTACTATTTCATTAAGGACTTGAGATTGTGTGGAACAAAGAAAAGTGACTCAATAGCAGGATAAATTTTGGAAAATATATGGTTGAGAGAATGATTAACCATAATATAGTTTTGATACCGAGGTATTGATTTGGGAATAATACATGATTGATTTGGATAAATTATATTGGATATTTTTGACTACCTTGAAACTGATTAATGATTTGTATATTCCATCATTGTTTGGGTTTAAAACATTTTTGGATTGAAGGAGTATATCTATTATTATTTAAGGAATAAGGGATCATGAATGTAATCAATAAGGTTTTGTGGTAATTCAGGATGTTGCAGTGTTTTAAAAGAATACATCATAAAGGTGTTCACATGTTATTACGTGGAAAAAAGTTATTTATTATGTTTACCTTCCTTATAAATTTTGGACTGAAGTATTTTTGATAGTTCTAGTTGGGATTATTTTGTATTTCCATAAAAGGACATCCCGGAGGTCGGGCGACAACCCGTCGCGTCCGGAAAGGCCGTGAGACATAAACCCGCAACCGAAGGGCGACAAGGGTGTATCACCTACAACTAGACCACGAGATTTCCTGGATTAAATAATGTAGTTTTTATTAAAAGATCTTGTAGATGAATTATAAATTCGTTTATTTTGGAACCCTATACGAATAGTGTAAATAGAATTTTTTATGTTCTATTATCATTTAGAGTGAAAGATGAGTTTGTGGTAGAAATTTATTAATGGATAAAACTCTAATTATAAAGTAAGTATATCTCCTTATGATCTTATCCAATCTCATAAATAAATTCCTCAACATTAATAAAAGGAATTTAGAACAAAAATGTTTTCCTAGATGGTACCTTAAATCATCACTAATTTATGGCTTTGGTATTAGTGGCCTTTTCATAGCCATGTTCTCTACCACTCTCCATGAGATAATTGATGGTTAGATTTCTATTCCATATCCATATTTTCCTACATGGAACCCTAGTATGTGTTATTTTTGGTAATTTTCATACTTTCCACTATTTATTTTAAATAGAGGCCTCATTAATTCATTTTTCGATGTGGGATGTCAACTAAGATATTTTGTAACGTCAAAAATGTGTTATCCCAATACCCTATGTTTTGTTGAACCGATGGTATTTAAAATCATCATAGATTGATGAATTTAAGGACCTCATTTTTACACTTGTTTGTGATTGATGACCTCAATCACTACCTATAAATATTTACGTTTTTCCTCCAATTATATGTCTCTAATTTCCACCAATGTTCTCCTAATCGAGATCATAATTTGGTGGTGACCCTTTCATTTCTCTTTTCCTCATATTAAGACTAAATTTTAGTAACCCAATTTCCTATGTGGGTTTTACCACAAATATATTTTCTATTTTCAACCTTTTATTTTCGAAGAACAATTTCAAATTGCGAGGACCCAATTTTTTGAAGGAGGGGAGAATGTAACACCCCAAGAAATCATAGTGTGTTATTTCTTCAAAATAATTCAATAACATGCACTACACACAACACCGAGTTCAATTGCACCATGACTTACCATAAAGCCATTCAAAAGAGGTTATGAATAGTATTAACTAAATTTTAAACTTTATATAATCCTTATAATTTTAGAATCCATATTATGAGTATCTTAGACATAATGCAAGAACAAATTCATTTTCAGTATTGCAATTTTATCAACTTTTAATAGTGACCCCTTTTTAAATACAATATTTTAAACTTTTTGACTAAATGGGGACATCAAAAATTTAAAATGAAACATCCCAAGCTTCCACGGTACGCTTTCTTTGAATAATTCAGTAGCATGTGTTGTACGCAACTTTGAGTTTTAACACACACCACAACCAATCAAACTAGCTGTTATGAATAGTAATATCTACTTTTTGAAATTATATATATTTTATATTTCAAAATGGAATTAATTTTTGGATTCATAATATCGAATTTAGCCTAAGGTGAAATTTTGGTACTTTTCGAATAACATTCATATTTTGATAAATAGTGAAAATTACTATATTTTAATTAAAAACTACTTTTTTAATCAAATAATAAATAGTGATAAATTATGAATTTGACTTGGTTTAAAGTATATTTAGAATATATTTTTACCATTTAATATAATGTTGGTCATTGGACATAATTTTACAATTAACCCGAACATAAACAATTGTCAATCTTTTGATAGTTATTATCTCTTAAAAACACGTTTTTTGTTTTGACAGCGGGAATTAATTTTAAATTAATTTCTGCCACTTCTGTGTTTTGAATTTAGAAAAATGGATTCCATATTTGGAATCAGGATGGTCAAATATTGTAAATAGGTAGCTTTTATTTTTAGACATTTTGAATAATTACTGCGGTAAAAATTTTATTTACCATGGTTAAGGGTAAATCCGGTAAATAAGGGTTAAAAAATAATATTATTATAATACTAAATTACCCTAAAACGTGTCCTAGACTTATTGTTTGATACATGTTCGGACATAGGCATATTTGGATCGATTTTGGGACCCCATGGTGCCACTTGTAGGTGATAGGGACACTTTATTTTAATTAAGTTACAATGAATACAAAAATGACACAAGCATATATCTTTTAGAAAAACAATTTTTACATAGGGTTATATATTTTGGATTTTAGATTATAAATATTCATTAGAAAGATAAAATTATTTCCTACAAAATGATATTTTATTTATAATATTTAGACATTAAATAATTTAATTTACTTATGACACAATGATGATGCAGTAATTACTATAATAGTGAAAAATCAAAATAATTGATATTATAAATACCCAAATAAATATAATATGAAACTTTTAAAAAATTAAACTAATTTTATAGGATAATATGATATGTTATGATTGATTTAATTGACTTTTTTCGAAGTAATCAATCTTTTATAAGTTTAAAAAAAATCATCTATTGAATAGTGTCAAAATTGACATAAAAGAGTTCTTAAAACAAATATTATATTATTAATTGATTTTAAATTCCTAAAAATCTAAGGTTCGGCCAAGAGACTTATATAATGATCAGATCATCATTAATGGACCACTTGGGGGTATCTTGAATGTATATAGTATGTTTATTAACCATATTATATAAAAATACAAAGAGAGATTGTAAAAGTGAAACTAATTAACTTAGAGTTAATACTTAATGAGAAGGTTAATATAAGTACCCAAACCTGTATAAATTCTATTGGTTGAGTTGATTTAGACCCATCATCACCTTAACATTTAAATAATCAACTTTTGAGCCATTAGAAATCAAATATTAATTTATTATAAACTAATATTTCTAGCTTTTCCAAAGGTGCCCCTCACCCATCTTATAAAAGGGAACTCCTCCTTCTCATTTCTTCTCACCTTCAAAACCTTTTGGTTCGGAAAAACACTTCCCAAATTCTCTCCCAAATTCCCTCACTACAACCTATATGCCTTATTTTGATCATAATTCCAACCTAAGAAGCCCTTTTGATCAAATCAAAAGGAAGAACCTGAAGAAGAGGTAATGATTTCACCACCTTTTTCCAAGTTCCTTTCTTCTTCCACTTCTTCTTCCATTGTTATTATCATTCTAAAATAATAAATCCAGTATCATATATATACTGTGATGTTATTATAAATATGGTACAACCATATTCAGTATTCTATCCACCCTTTGAATAACATGTCATCATACGTGCGTACGTACGACTTACCGTCTCTACGTCGTGGTGTAATTGTTATTCAATATATTATTATTTGGATGAGTATAATAATGACATGTAACTCATGTAAATAATAAATCTAACATGTTAATGATTCTGTATATATGATATAACAACCATTTATATATTATTTCAAAAGAATGATATTGTCACTCGTGCGTACATACGGACTACCGTCTCCACGAACGCGATGAGATTCATTCTCCATCGTATCCATTCAAGTATAATTATCATTTGATGATTTAAAAATGATGTTTAAGGACTTGATATCATTCTGGATATGAATAATATACAACCTATCCATTACAAACATGTCTTACGTAACAAAACATATAAAAGAAAACAAGTAAGTTAACACCCGAAACAACGATAATACTAAGATATTATTATCAAATCAATATTAAAAGATCATATATGATATCATATTAATGTATATGATTCTTGTATAATTTAATAACAATTATTTCACCATTATAAAGGAGTTTAACCTACCCCAACCAAGGAAATGTACAAGGTAAGGGGTTTTAATCTCACTCCTTATTCCCGTGAGATTCATGCCATATTGCCACCACCACCTTTTGTGTGGTGTATGTACTGCCCATTATTATATTCTTTGTGTAATACACTCTAATTTATGTGTATTTACATATTCCTTGTATGAGACCTCTTTCATGGGTTGTATGTTTCATAATTTACCAAATTGGTAAGGGTTATTTCACAATCTCTTCATTATCCAAGGTTGTTTATACCTAATAATCTACTGGGATCTCTTTATCATCCACATCCATGTTTCTTAAAAATGTATTTCAAATTTTTTTACTATTTACAAGAATATGGGTTAATGTCATTTATACCCTTGTTTGACTTATTATAAGAGGTTTATATTGGAATCTTTCCGTCATTTTCCAAACACGGTGCTTTTTAACCTTTTCGACAAAATTAAGGTAAGAATGTTTTTTTAAATTATACGGCGGGTGCAACTATTTTCCGCCGTTATAAAATAATCAAAGCTTCCCTTACAAGCTTATAGGAATATTTCCAAAGAAAATGTTTTATTTTATAAATATATGACTCTTAAATGATTTCAAAAATATAAAGATATATTTATCTAAAAAGGGTTTTGATTTCATCTATGTCAACATCCTTTGATGGATTTTTTGCCTATTTGTAGTTGATTTATTAAGATACAAAACTTCTATATTGTATTGAAGGTTTTGTGATATTTTTTACTGTGGATAAGTTATTCTTATGTCACTCATGGTTTTTTTAAGTATTTACATTTTATAAGTTATTTTTAATCTGAATGTTTATGTTATATTTCAACATTTCATTCAGATGAATGTGTTAAACAAGTATGTTCCGGGTTGGGGACCAGTAAAAGTAAGCCCTCCGGTTTGGTCTCTGGTTATTAGAG
The DNA here is from genome assembly GCA_963277665.1 of Viscum album. Classification (NCBI taxonomy): domain Eukaryota; kingdom Viridiplantae; phylum Streptophyta; class Magnoliopsida; order Santalales; family Viscaceae; genus Viscum; species Viscum album. The sequence continues at coordinate 548,561,395 of OY728157.1, forward strand.
GAACTCCGTTTTGGTCTTCGGTTATTAGAGGAACTCCGGGTTGGTGTCTGGTTATTAGAGGCACTCCGGGTTGGTGTCCGGTTATTAGAGGCACTCCGAGTTGGGTTCCGGTTACAGTTAGCCCCATGGTCTTGGGACGAGGCCTTGACAAAGAAATTAAAGTTCAGCATTATGAATTCCGACATTATGAAAGTGGTTATTGATATTTCATGTGATTATTCGATTAGTAGAATATCCATGTGAGTAAGTAAATGGCATTATTTAATTTTACTTTTTCCATACTATGATGAAGTTCATGTTTAAAAGGCTTTTGTTTTAGTAATGCATTGCCTTTAATGTTTATGCTTATTTTTGAATGTTCCTCTATATTGTTATCCTTACTGGGCATTTGAGGTCACCCCTTTTCTATGTTTTGTTTTTCCCAGGATATGAAGAATTAAGTTATGAATGACCTGCAGGGATATTATGAAGGGATAATAGTGTGGACTATGGAGACATTATGTTGTCATTGTAGTTTTTCACTTTATGATGTAATGTAAAACATATGAATATATCTAGTGTTTCCAAGGCTACTAAACCAATCGGTCTTCCGAGATTTGATCTTTCATGTGATCATGACAATGTGATGTAATAATTCACCAACTCTGGGTAACTAGGGTTGGGGCATTACACCTGCATAGGTTATGCCCGCACCAGGTTGTGTTGGATGCTGATGATGGACAACACTGATTGGGGCTGAGTGTACCAGGACTAGATGGTACCCGGAGGTGAAAAACACAGTGTGATAGTACACAGAGGAGATAGACGGACTTGGAGTGATGTGGGGGCTATCTTTACCTACCCTTCAGGTAAGATCCATGGTGGACAATCCAGGAGATGCTTTTCAACATTCAGATGTTTTTACCTTTTTAGTTGAACTTGTACTTTATAGTTGGGATTGTATTTCTGGCACCTTTACTTTTCAGAACTCTCTTGTTATATAGTTTTACTTACTGTTTTGTATCTAGCTGTGTGATCTGATGTGTGTGTTTATAGTTATAGAGGAAATGCCTTCCTAGCTTTTGGGAATTACACCGTTGAAGCTAGTCGCCATCCCCTGGCATATGGAATGCGGTCTTTGGGTTGTAACGACATGGGCCTCGGGGGATGGGTCATGAAAAATTTGTATCAAAGGATTCAGTTCTACCAAAAATCATAGGACTCTGATCTTTTATATGAAGAAATATTGTTAAGGGTACTGAGTGTGGTTTTCTAATTATGGAGTCCAGTGTTGGTGCTGTAGCAGACGTATCAATACACCAGGACCCTGACTTCTGATTTACGACTGAGTGCATGAAAAAACTGATTGCATGTGTGTTTTCAAAAGTTTGTTTTATGTTATCTCAACCATGTCAGCTCATCAGGTTTAATCTTTGGACCTTGTCACATCTGTTTCATTCAGGATGCCCCCTAGTGGACGAACAACAAGTGTCCCGAGAGTTGTATGCACAGATTGCCCACCGAGTGACGATTCCATGGTGCAAGGACCTTTTCTTGGAAAGGCACTAGTAGTACCACTTCCTGTTGGTCCTATGACGCCACTAGCCCCAGCAGCATATGATGAATGCCGCTTGAGTGTGTTGCACGAGTTATAGCTCTAGAGGCCACCCAGGGTCCAGGGAGAGATGAACCCACAGGTGGCTCGGGATTGGTTTGAGGTTGTGGTGTGAGTTTTTCGACTAGTAGGGACACCAAGAGGCCTCATGGTTGTTCTTTCTGCCATCTTTCTATAGGCAGCAGCAGACAGATGATGGAGCTTGATGCTCAAGTTTCACGACAAGATGATGATTCTATGGGTATACTTCAAGAGCCTATTTCAGGCGGAGTTTGTTCCAACGACTCCCCATGCAGTGCGCATACAAGAGCTACTTCATATGCAGTAGAGAACCATGACTATAACTAATTACATTGATAGGTTCATAGACCTCTCATGCAACTCTACAGATATGGTACGAGAGACATTATTCAGGGCCTGAACCTTTGAGCAGGGGCCCAGATGAGAGATCAGAGTTATGATGATCTCATTCAGCATCCCGACGTAGGTGGGGGAGCTTGAGAGATCCCTCCTGATTGAGAGTTTCCTTGCTGAGTAGTCTCCAGCAGCGAGATCCACCACCAGTTGACACGTAGTGGAGTCTTCTGCAGCTATTAGTAGGCATATGTCTTAGAGGTCCAACAGGACCAGACCTACAGGTGGACGACCACATGAATCAGGATCGGTTGTGTATGGAAGCTGGATTAGAGACATTCATGCCAAGAGTGGCCAGTTCTTGATTTGTGGTGGGAAGGGACACATGGCTCGTGACTGTCCGACCTAACATTTAGATGATCATTAGACGATCGAAGGACCGCCCAGGAAAATATAGATATTCGATCGAGGTGGTCCGTAGGGATCCGAAAGATGTGGAAGAGGAGCTGTTCGTGCAGCTGGCGGTGGACAACGTTTCGAGGTGTTTCAACCACCACGACCATGAGGCCCACCCCGACCACCGGGAGTAAGTGGACAAGTGAGAGCTCAACTCCAGGAAGCTGAGGCTTACGATCATGGTGCTCGAGAGATGATTCTAGGTACAGTCTGTGTCTGATCCACCTTAGTTGTAGTTCTTATAGACACATGTGTCAGTCACTCTTTCAATTCCTCTGCCCTCATTTGAAACTCAAATATTCTGATAGTGTCCTTGGCTCGATCATTATGGATAGGGACTCCTACGAGAGAAAACTAGATGATTACGCACTGGTGTTGGTAGCATGAGATTACTATTGGAGTTGCGAGTTTCGGATGGGATCTCCTATTAGCGGTGTCGAGGCCTTACGACGTCATCTTGGGTATGGACTGGTTATCTATAGTTTGTTCTTAGATTGACTGTGTTAGGTTCAAAATGTGGTGTTTCTGCATATATGGGAGTAGATTTACCTTCAACGGTGAGATGGGATCCTTTGCAGTATAGGACAGACTTACATGGAGGAGGGTGAATCTGATCACTCCTTAGTTGGCTGGCCTTACCCTCGGAGCATTTGATGTTGAGAGTCCGAGCTATCCTATAGTGATGGACCAGTACACTGATATTTTCCATTAATATTCACCAAGACTACCTCCTCACAAGGATGTGGACTTCTAGATTGACATGTACCTCGTGACTGCACTTATATCTACACCAACGTATCGGATGACTCCCGCAGATTTTTGTGAGTTGCGGGTACTATTAGAGGATTTGCAAGAGACGGGATTCATCTAGCCTGGTGTTTCTCCCTGGGTATCCCAAATTCTATTTTCCAAGAAGGTGTATGGGAGCTTTAGGATTTGTATCTACTACCATCACATTAACTATGTGACCGTGAAGAACAAGTACCCACTCCCGAGGATTGACGACCTCTTTGATCAGATGAAGATATCATGGTGGTTTTTGAAGATATACCTCAGATCAATCTATCACCTGCTCATAGTTCAAGAAAAGGATGTGCATAAGATGAATTTCATATGTTGGTACAACCAGTATGAGTTCATGGTTATACCATTCGGCATAACCAATTCTCCAGAAGTGTTCATGGGACTCATGAACAAGATTTTCCAGCCATACTTCGATCTCTTTGTCATAGTCTTCATCGACGACATTCTGATCTACTTGACTACTGAGGAGGAGCATGCCTACCATTTGCAGGTAGTACTGGACACACTCCGAGAGCACCAGCATTATGGTAAGCTCTCGAAGTGCCATTTTTCGATCCGAGAGGTTGACTTATTGGGACACATCATCTTGGAGGCAGGATTTGAAGTAGATGCAGTGACGATTTAGGTGGTACTTGTGTGGAAGCCTCCCAGGAGTGTGACGGAGAAATGAAGTTTCCTAGGATTGGATGGCTTCTACCTGATGTTCGTTCCAGACTTCTACAGATTTGCAACACCACAATCAGCCTTTACGAAGAAGGGGAAACCCTTTGTGTGGTTGAAGAAATTCCAGAAGAGCTTTCAGAAGCTGAGGCAGAGGCTGACTAGTGCCCCCATCTTGAGGCTTCCATAAGAAGGTGTAGGGTACATTGTCTACTATGACACATTTAGGGACCAGACTCAGGAGTGTCCTGATGTAGGAGCGAGCAGTGATTGCGAATGGTTCATAGAAGCTGAGAGAACACGAGATGAACTATGCTACCCATGACCTAGAGATAGCAGCAGTGGTCTTTGCCTTGAAGATGTGGTGACACTATCTTATGGAAGAACATTTTACTGTGTACTCTAATCAGAAGAGTATTATGCATATATTATCTCATAAGGACCTGAACCTAAGAAAATAGCAATGGATTGAGTTCCTCTAGGACTATGACTTCGAGATAGTCTATACTCCTAGAAAGGGAAATGTTGTAGCAGATGCACTCAGTAGGAGATCTAGTATACTACTATGAGGAGAGGCGACAGACCAGCTGGACTCTTTGTAGATAACCTTTGTGGATAGATATGGAGAAGCTTTCCTTCAGTACCATACAGTCACTCCCCCTATTCTTCAGTGAGTCAGGGAGGCACATCATGTGGATTCTTACTGCTAGACATGACGTTCTCAAATATCCACAGGGAAGACACCTGATAGATTTTTTGAAGGTGGGTAGGATGTCATCCTCTACAGAGGACGTACTATGGTACCAATGTCACTTTAGGAGGATGTGTTGAGGGAGTTCCACACATCCACATTAGTGGTACATCCCGGAGTGGCGAAGATGTACCAGGACCTTTGACGACAACATATGTGGCCAGCTTTGAAGAAGGAAATAGCGGAGTTTTTCTCTAGATGCCTCACTTGAAAACAAGTGATGGAGGAGCACTAGGTTCCAGAAGGCTTTGTTCAAACATTAGAGGTACCAGAGTTGAAGTGGTATGGGATATCTGTGGACTTTCTGACAGGACTTCCACATACATCCAGGGTTCACGACTCAATTTGGGTGATCGTTGATCGACTCACCAAGTTAGGCCACTTCCTACCGATCAAAGATAAGGGTTCAGTAGAGAGCGTGGGAAGCCTCTATGTGGAGGAGATTGTGAGGCTACATGGAGTACCTTCATCTATTGTATCTGATCGTGATGCACAGTTTACTTCCTGGATATAGAAGGGGTTGTAGGAGGCTTTCAGGACGCAACTTCGTCTGAGCACCGCCTTCCATCCTCAGATAGATGGCTAGACTGAGCGGACCATTTAGACCCTCGAGGACATGATTTGTTCTTATGTCCTTGACTTTGATCGCAGTTGGGAGGATCACTTCCCTTTGGTGGATATTGAATAAAACTTCATCTATCACTCCACCATAGTGATGGCACCTTTTGAGGAATTATACGAGTGACCTTGCATATCACCCATGTGCTGGACTGACCTAGGGAAGTCAGCACTAGTGGGACCAGAGATGGTACAGGCTACCATAGAGAAGGTGCATATCATCCAGGAGTGGATACAAACTACACAGATCAGACATAAGACAAATGATGGTAGGATACAGAGACCTCAAGAATTCGAGGATGGTGACCGCGTCTTACTAAGGGTCTCACCTCGATGAGGACTACATAGATTTGACCAAGGCGGCAAGTTATCTCTGAGCTTAATCAGAACATTTCAGGCCCACAACAGAGTTTGTGAGGTGTCTTACTACTTAGCTCTTCCACCACAATTTCACCGGGTGAAGGATGTCTTCCACATATATCAGTTGAGGAGATACGTGCATGACCCTTCTCACATCCTCAATAATGAAGAGTTGGACGTCAAAAATGTGGAGAATTCCATGGAGGTTCCAGTGGATATTGAGGACAAACAGGATCGGGTCCAATGTGGATGGTCGATACCTATAGTCTGCATTCGCTCGCTACATGGAAACCTCCAGGAGAGTCAATGGGAGTGGGAGGCACATATGTATGCTCACTACGCCCACTTATTCCCTTAGATCATGTTGTAGCTTACGGGGACATAAAGCCTAGAGGTGGGGAGAATGTAATATCCTAGAAATTCCACAGATTTTTTTTTCTTAAATTCATTGGAATTTTTCAAGCCCATTAAATTGGCGGAACATGATTTCGAGCCCCGGTGTGCCTAAAATCAATTTCTGAAGTTTTGTTCGAGTCCATTCAGTAAACGTACAAGCGGTATTTTATAACTTTTGAATTGTTGGTTTGAATTGAAATCTGAGGACACCGTTGAACTCGTAGCACCGGTATTCTCTTAAAAACTCTATGACCTCGACAATAGTGGGTCATGTTTAAAATATAGTTTTTGGGTTTTTATAGAATGAAATAAATAAAAATAAATTGTGTGGCATAATTTTTTATTTTTTTGTTAAAACATCCTCGTGGAATTAGAATGTGGGACAACCACACCTTAACCTCCTATGAGAGGTTATGGTGGTGGGCCCCACCCAGACCTAACCTCTCGCGAGAGGTAACGAATTGGGGACTAAACGGGACTAAACCCCATATTAAAGGTGGAAGTGGAAAACCTTTCAACTCCCCCATTAGCGAGGAAGAGTCTCTCCATAACCCATCCTTTATTGGTTCTAACTCCCAAATTTAATGGTTCCAAATCATCCACATAAATTAAGGGGGATCCAAGTTAATTAATTCACCATTTTGAATTTTGTGCCAAAAAATTAAATAATAGATTAAGACAATCTATTTTTTTGACATTGTTCAATTTTGTGGAAGCTTTGAGAGGAGGATTATTTGGAGAAAGTTCCCAATGAAGAATGCCTTTGACTACAAAGAATGTCGACCTTATTCGACATCTTCCTCAGAGGTTCTACTGATGTGGGACATCATCAACCGACCTTTCCTCCGCATCTTCCTCAACGGGCCGATGCGTGAGCTTGAGAATGAATGTGTGTGGCGAATGCGACAAATGACGATCTCCTCCATCTTCTTCCCCGTGACTCCGTCGACGACCAATGATCAATGTAGGGGTTTAATTTGAATAATATTACATTCCTTTTTCACTTCATCAGTTGGAATGTAATTGTTGCGGAGGTTGTGGAACACATGAAGTTCATATTTCTTACTTCTTGATGAGCCAAATGTTACCACCCTAAACGCGGAGGGTGTGGGCCAAACCAACATGGACCAACCCCTCTAACATTATTGTTTATGAGGATCTTCAGCATGGATATTAAGAAATAAGGCTACGAAGGTGGCGATGAAAAAGGTCGTGCTACATGTGGCCTCAGTGATCCACATCGCCCCTATGGTGCTCCGCACCGCTACAGGAAGAATTGGCCCCAGAAAAGCCTCCACCGGCCGTGCCACTCGTAGAGCCAAGCTGCTGCCAAAACCCGGCCAACAACCCGCATGCCTACCTGGCCGCCTCCCCGCCACCCGACGGACTGCCTGGCCGCCTCCCGGAATGCCTTGCCACTCACAGTCCCGCCTAGAACCCTACACGGCCGCCCACATGGCGTCTAGCCTGACTATCCACCAGGACTCTTGGTGCCGGGATCAGCTACCTGTCGGCTTGGCTATGCCCTGCCCATCCGCCCACTGGCCCGTTCCCCGGTCTTCCTGGTCGCCTTCCGGCCTGGGGTGCCCCACCTGCCTTCCTGTCGGCCTGCTCGGCCACCACCCAATGCGCCCGACCGAACCGCATAGTCCCTGTAACGCCCCGACCCCAGCTACCCAGAGTCGGTGCATTAATTACATAACATTGGCATGATCACAAGAAAGATCAAATCTCGAAAGACCGATTAGTTTAGTAGCCTTGGAAACACTAGATATAATCATAAAGTTTTACATTAAATTTCAAAGTGAAAAACTACTACAACAACAAAGTCTTCATATCCACACTATTAACCCCTCATAATATCCCTGCAGGTCATTCATAACTTACATCTTCACTTCCTGGGAAAAATAAAACATAGAAAAGGGGTGAGCTCAAATGCCCAGTAAGGATAACAATATAGCGGAAACTTTCATAAATAAGAATAAACATTTAAGGCAGTGTATAACTAAAACAAAAGCCTTTTAAATATGAACTTTCAACATGGTATGGCATAAATAAAATGAAATAATGCCATTTACTTATTCACATGGATATTCTACTAATCGAATAATCACATGCAAAAATTAATAACCACTTTCATAATGTTGGAATGCATAATGCTAAACGTTAATTTCTTTGTCTAGGCCTCATCCCAAATCCTAGGGGTTACTTCTAACCAGAACCCAACCCGGAGTGCCTCTAATAACCGGACACCAACCCGGAGTGCCTCTAATAACCGGACACCAACCCGGAGGGCATACTTTTACCAGTCCCTAACCTGGAGGGCTTACTTCAACCAGTCCCCAACCTGGAGGGCTTACTTTTACCAGTCCCCAACCTGGAGGGCTTACTTTTACCGGTCCCCAACCCGGAACATACTTGTTTAGCACATTCATCTGAAGAAAAGTTTGAAATATAACATAATCATTCGGATTAAAACTAGCATACAAAATGTCAATAGTTTCACCATAAAATATGAATGGTATAAAATAGCACATCCACAGTCAAACATATCACAAAACCTTCAATAAAATATAGAAGTTTTGTATTATAATAAATCAACTTCAAATAAGCGTAAAATCCATTAAAGGATGTTGACATAGATGAAATAAAAACACTTTTTAGAGAAATATCTCATTCTATTTTTGAAATAATTTAAGAGCCATATAAAATAAAACATTTTCTTGAAAATATTCTTGTAAGCTTGTAAGGAAAGCTTTGACGATTTTATAATGGCGGAAAATAACCGCACCCGCCGTATAAGTAAAAAAAAACATTCTTATCTTAATTCTGTCGAAAAGGTCAAAAACGACCTTGTTTTGAAAACGACAGAAATATTCCTTTATAAACCTCTTACAAAAAGTCAAACAAGGGTATAAATGAATTTAACCCATATTCTTGTAAATAATAAATATGTTTTTAAATACATTTCAAAGAAACATGGATGTGGATGATAAAGAAATCCCAGTAGATTATTACGTATAAACAATCTCGGATAATGAAGAGATTGTGAAATAACCCTTACCTTGTACTTTTCCTTGGTTGGGGTAGGTTAACCTCCTGTATATAATTGTTATTAAATTATACAAGAATCACATATATTAATATGATATCATATATGATCTTTTAACATTGATTTGTTAATAATATCTTAGAATTATCGTCGTTTCGGGTGTTAACTTACTCATTTTCTTTATATGTTTTGTTACATAAGCCATGGTTGTTGTATCTTATTCATATCCAGAATGATATCTAGTCCTTAAACATCATTTTTAAATTATCAAATGATAATTATACTTGAATGGTTACGATGGAGAATGAATCTCATCGCGTTCGTGGAGACGGTAGTCCGTACGTACGCACGAGCGACAATATCATTCTTTTGATATTAAAATAATATATAAATGAATGGTATATCATATATACAGAATCATTAACATGTTATATTTATTATTTACATGAGTTACACATCATTATTATACCCATCCAAACAATATTATATTGAATAACAATTACACCACGACGTGGAGACGGTAAGCCGTACGTACGCACGTATGGTGACATGTTATTCAAAGGGTGGATAGAATACTGAATATGGTTGTACCATACTTATAATAACATCACAGTATATGTGAGATACTGGAGTTATTATTTCAGAATGGTAATAACAAAGGAAGAAGAAGTGGAAGAAGAAATGAACTTAGAAAAGGGTGGTGAAATCATTACCTCTTCTTCGGGTTCTTCCTTTTGATTTGATCAAAAGGGCTCCATAGGTTGGCTTTCTGATCAAACTAAGGCCCCTAGGTTGTAGTGAGGGATGTTGGGAGAGTATTTGGGCAGAGTTTGGCCGAACCAAAAGGCTTTAGAGGTGTGAAGAAATGAGAAGGAGGAGTGCCCTTTTATAAGAGGGGTGAGGGGCACCTTTGGAAAAGCTAGAAATATTAATTTATAATAAATTCATATTCGGTTTCTAATGGCTCCAAAGCTTATTATTGAAAGGTTAAGGTGGGGATAGGTCGAAAACCACTCAACCAATAGAATTTAGACAGGTTTGGGTACTTATATTAACCTTATCTTTAAGTATTAACTCTAAGTTAATTAGTTTCACTTTTACAATGTCTCTTTGTATTTTTATATAATATGGTTAATAAACTTACTATATACATCCAAGCGACCCCCAAGTGGTCCATTAATGATTACACTATCATAATATAAGTCTCTTGGCCGAACCTTAGATTTTTAGGAATTTAATATCAATTAATAATATAATATTTGTTTTAAGAACTCTTTTATGTCAATTTTGACACTATTCAATAGTTGATTTTTGTGAAACTCATAACAGATTGATTACTTCGAACAAAGTCAATTAAATCAATCCTAATATATCATATTATCCTAGAAAATTAGTTTAATTCATTAAAAGTTTCATATTATATTTATTTGGGTATTTATAATATCAATTATGTTAATTATTTACTATTTTAGTAATTACTGCATCATAATTGTGTCATAAATAAAATAAATTATTTAATGTCTAAAAATTATAAATAAAACATCATTATGTAGGAAATCTTTTTAGCTTTCTAATGAATATTTATAATCGAAAATCCAACATGTATAACCCTATGTAAAAATTGTTCTTATAAAAGATGTAAGCTTATGCCATTTTTATTTTTATTTTAACTTTATTAATATAATGTGTCCCTACCACATACAAGTGGCTCCAAGGGGTCCCCAAATTGACCCAAGGATGCCCATGGTCGGGTATGTGTCCACCAATAAGGTTAGGACACGTTTTAGGGTAATTTTGTATTATTATAATATTATTTTTTAACCCTTATTTACCGGATTTACCCTTTAACTATGGTAAATAAAATATTTACCGCAGTAATTATTCAAAATGTCTAAAAATAAAAGTTACCTATTTACACAATTTGAACATCCTGATTCCAAATATGGAATCCATTTTCCTAAATTCAAAACACAGAAGTGGTAGAAATTAATTTAAAATTAATTCCCGCTGTCAAAACAAAAAGCGTGTTTTTAAGAGATAATAACTATCAAAAGATTGACACTTGTTTATGTTCGGTTTAATTGTAAAATTATGTCCAATGACCAACATTATATTAAATGGTAAAAATATATTCTAAATATACTTTAAAACTACTAAAATTCATAATTTATCACTATTAATTATTTTGATTAAAAAAGTTGTTTTTAATTAAAATTTAGTAATTTTCACTATTCATCAAAATATGAAAGTTATCCGAAAAGTACCAAAATTTCACCTTAGGCTAAATTCGATATTTCGAGTCCAAAAATGAAGTCAATTTTCAAATATAAAATATATATAATTTCAAAAATTAGGTATTACTATTCACAACGGCTAGTTTAATTAGTTGTGGTGTGTGTTAGAACTCGAGGTTGCGTACAACACACGCTATCGCATTATTCAAAGGGAAACGTACCGTAGAAGCTTGGGGTGTTACATTCTCCCCTCCTTCAAATAATTGCGTCCTCGCAATTTCTAGGGTATTACTGCATAAAAAGACTCGGGTGGTTCTTCATCATAAGTTCCTCGGGTTCCCACGTTGCCTCTTCCATCTTATGATTCCTCCACAAAACTTTTACCAGACGCGTCGTCCGGTTTCTCAGCACTTGTTCTCTCGTATCAAGAATCTTGATGGGCTCTTCGCAATAGGAAAGATCGGGTTCCAGTTCTAATTCCTCATAGGTGAGTACATGCGTTGGGTCAGGCATGTATTTCCTCAACAGAGATACGTGGAACACATCGTGAACTTTGGAGAGACTTGGCGGCATTGCCAATCGGTAAGCTACAGCCCCAATTCGTTCTAGAATTTCGAAAGGTCCGATGTACCTGGGACTCAATTTACCTTTCTTACCAAAACGTATGACTCCCTTCCACGGAGATACCTTCAGGAAAACATGATCACCGACTTGAAATTCCAAATCCTTCCTTCGATTATCGGCATAGCTCTTCTGCCTACTTTGAGCTGCTTTAATGTGATTTTGGATTACCTTTACCTTTTCCATCGTTTCCTCCACCAGTTCTAGACCTACAAGTTTTCTTTCACCGACGTCATCCCAACAGGTTGGTGTACGACATCTCTTTCCGTATAACGCTTCATATGGTGCCATCTGAATACTCGAATGGAAGCTATTGTTATAGGAAAATTCTACCAGAGGTAAATATTGATCCCACATACCCTGAAAGTCAAGTGAGCAAGATCTCAACATGTCTTCTAAGGTTTGAATAGTCCGTTCTGATTGTCTGTCTGTCTGAGGGTGGTAAGCAGTGCTCAAATGAAGTTCAGTATCCAGGGATTTCTGAAGACTTTTCCAAAATCTTGAAGTAAAACGGGGATCACGATCAGAAACAATTGATAAGGGTACTCCATGAAGTCTCACAACTTCATTAATATATAGTCTTGCTAGACGTTCCAGGGGTAGATCTTCTCTTATAGCAAGAAAATATGCTGACTTGGTAAGACGATCAACAATAACCCATATTGCATCGTTCCTTCTAGGAGTCTTTGGTAGCCCCATGACAAAGTCCATCGTAATATTGTCCCATTTCCACTCCGGTATGGGAAGAGGTTGCATGACTCCTCCAGGCTGTTGCCTTCCAGCTTTCACTTGTTGACAAACCATACATCTTGACACAAAATCAGCAATCTCTCTCTTCATGTTGTCCCACCAAAAATGTTCCTTCAAATCTCTATACATTTTGGTGCTCCCAGGGTGTATAGAGAAATTGGAACTATGAGCATCATCCAGTAATTCCCTTTTCAGATCAGGTATATTGGGAACACAAAGTCTCTTCCCGAATTTCAAAATTCCATCTTCATACACAAAGTCTCTCAATCTCCCATCATTCACAGCTTTAATCTTCTTCTGAAATTCTTCATCATCGGTCTGAGAACTCTTAATCCTTTCTAGTAAAGATGGTTTGGCAACCATTTGAAAAAGCATTGATGTTTCACCTTCCCTGGTTATTCCCATGTCCATCTTTACTAGCTCCATGAAAATTGGATCCCTTTCAATTCTCATATTGTTCAAAACTCCATGGTCTTTTCTACTCAAAGCATCTGCCACCTTGTTTGCTTTCCCCGGGTGGTAGTGTATCGTGCAATCATAATCCTTGAGTAATTCAAGCCATCTCCTTTGCCTCATGTTGAGTTCTTTTTGTGAGAAAATATACTTCAAACTCTTGTGATCAGTATAAATCTCACATTTTTCACCATAGAGGTAGTGCCTCCATATCTTCAAAGCAAAGATCACAGCTGCTAACTCAAGATCATGAGTAGGATAGTTTTGTTCATGAATTTTCAACTGTCGTGATGCATAGGCAATAACTCTATCATTCTGCATAAGGACACAGCCAAGTCCTTTCTTCGATGCATCACTATAAATAACGAACCCATCATTCCCCGATGGTAGAGTCAATATATGAGCATTGACTAATCTTCTCTTCAGTTCTTCGAAACATTCTTCACACTCTTTTGTCCAAACAAATTTAACTCCTTTACGTGTGAGCTTCGTTAATGGGTTAGCCAATCGGGCAAAATTCTGGACGAAACGTCGATAATAACCTGCCAAACCAATAAAACTACGTACCTCAGTTATACTCGTAGGTGCTGGCCATTCTTGGATTGCCTTGGTCTTAGAAGGATCTATAGAGATTCCATCTTTAGAGACAATATGGCCAAGAAAAGAAATCTCCTGAAGCCAGAATTCACACTTGCTAAACTTCCCATATAATTCACGCCTCCTCAGAATCTTCAAGATAATGCGCAAGTGATTTTCATGATCTTCGTAGGTTTTGGAGTATACCAAGATATCATCAATAAATACCACCACAAATTCATCGAGATACTCCTTGAAAACTCTATTCATTAGATCCATGAATACAGAGGGTGCATTAGTCAATCCAAACGGCATTACAGTAAACTCGTAATGCCCGTACCTGGTTCGAAATGCTGTTTTCGGAATGTCTTCCTTCTTTACACACAACTGATGGTATCCAGATCGAAGGTCAATCTTTGAAAAGTATTGAGCTCCATGCATTTGGTCAAATAAATCATCAATACGAGGTAGGGGATACTTGTTCTTTATCGTTATAGCATTGATCTCTCTGTAGTCGATACATAACCTCATAGATCCATCTTTCTTTTTAACAAAAAGAACAGGGGCTCCCCATGGAGAAACACTAGGGAGAATAAATCCCTTATTACTCAATTCCTCTAGTTGTTTCTTTAGTTCGACTAACTCTACAGTAGCCATTCTATAAGGGTTCTTCGATATAGGCCTTGATCCAGGAATCAAATCAATGGAAAACTCTACTTCTCGTTCTGGAGGATGTCCAGGTAAATCTTCCGGAAATACATCTACAAATTCTTTCACAACAGGTACGTCCTCTATTTGAACATTCCTTTCCTCACCGATAGTTACTTCATTCTCTTCCTCCCCAATAATTGAATTAAGTTGAGCTACTGGGGGTGGATCTAAATAAGAATTAGGTGGTGACGATTCTGCTCTAAAAATAAGTTGCTCCTTATCATTATCATCAAGAATCGTAACCTCTTTCTTCTTACAATAAATCTTCGCATCATAGTCCGAAAGCCAGTCCATACCGAGGATTATATCAAACTCAATCATAGGTATGACGATGAAATCAGCAGATAAAGAAAATTTATGTGCTCTAATGGGGACTGATTCACAAAACTTTGTTGCAACGATACTTCCCTTAGGAGTTTTAACTGACAACTCCCTTATTAAATCAAATTGGAAATATCTAATTTTCTTAGCAAACTGGGAAGATATGAAACAATGCGATGATCCAGAATCAAATAATGCATTTTCTAAACTTGAGGAAACCATTAAATTACATGCCACCACGTCTTTCGGGGCTTCTACCTCAGCAGTAGTGATAGCATAAGCCTGGCCTTGATCCCTTGGCCTTTTCTGAGGTAAGTTCTCCTGACGCTTAGGACATGCATTTGCATAATTCCCCATCTCCCTGCAATTGTAGCACTGAACGTTGGTAGCTTCCTTCTTCCCCTTGCAATCATGAGCTTGGTGGCCTTTTTCACCACACTTGTAACAGACTCCCATTCCCTTCAAGCAAGTACCAGGATGTTTCTTCCCGCATTTACCACAAGATGGATATTCAACCTTTCCCTTCTTCCCCTTATTTCCATTCCCAGATTGATCAGCAGGTCTCTTCTTCTCTTGCTTTGCTTTAAAGTCATAAGACTTAGAGAATTCCTGTTCGGTCTTGATAGCACATGAGACAATGTCTTCGTACGATGAAAAGGATTGCGAGACTAATGCTCGACGGAGAAATGGTTTTAACCCATCAAAGAAACGATCAATCTTACTTCTTGGGTTGCGAATATAATCTCCAGCATACCTCTCTAACCTTGTAAAGTTAGCCTCATACTTTGTGACATTCTCATCCTCCTTTTGTCTCAGACTCAGAAATTGCCTTTCCATATCTGCTCGATGGTCGCGAGGAAAGTATTTTTCTAAAAACAGATCCTTGAACTCCCTCCATTCCATGTTTGATACTTCATCATCTTCCTTCATGTTTTGAATCAATGACCACCATTGATCAGCATCCCTAGTGAGGCGGTAAACTGCCATGGTAACTTTTTCCCTTTCACTACTCCCCAAAGCCTGAAATATTTTCTCTAGGGAAAATATCCACTGCTCAGCTACTAAGGGATTTGTACTTCCATTGAACGTTGGTGGTTGTTGTCTCATGAATCGATCTAACATTGATCCTCCACGCTGCGGATCAGGGTGCTCCATACGGGTAAGGTTATTATTCATAACCTGAGTAAGTTGTCCCAGTACGGTGATTAGCTGATCAGCACCAGTTGCATCACCAGCCCCACTATAATTATCTTGAGCAGGAGGGCAATCCCTACATGGAGTGCGTGCATTGATACGGTTTCCATTTCTTCCACTAGGCGCCATTTCTAAACAATGGCATAAACTAGATCAGTTTATGCATCAAAATACATAATCCCATACTTATAAAACACTTAACATAAATTGAACTATTTATGGATATAATCCATAATCATAAAAATGTTTTCTTTGAGGAAGTATATACTCATAAACCCTTCATAATGATTTGTAAAGAAAATGAGAGTTATCCTAAGCATATCCCCCGGGAGTGTCGTAACCAAGAGTGCAGCAAGCCCGTTGTCGTGCACCAGTTCCCGTTCGAGTCTAGCTCAAAGCGGTGTTTTCGGGTTTTACCCCTAGGTACATCTGTGCCAGAGCCGCCTCTACCTGCTCGTATCCAGACAGGGATGTATTGCTTGGAAAACTCACAAAGTCTCTACAATACCAAAATTCTAGGAAGTTCTTCTATACTAATCCTCAAAGTTCATCTTAGGTCTACGTGCTCTAATCAGAGTTTATCTAAATCTAGTTTCCAAGGTTTGTACTAAACATCCTCTGATACAAACTGTAACGCCCCGACCCCAGCTACCCAGAGTCGGTGCATTAATTACATAACATTGGCATGATCACAAGAAAGATCAAATCTCGAAAGACCGATTAGTTTAGTAGCCTTGGAAACACTAGATATAATCATAAAGTTTTACATTACATTTCAAAGTGAAAAACTACTACAACAACAAAGTCTTCATATCCACACTATTAACCCCTCATAATATCCCTGCAGGTCATTCATAACTTACATCTTCACTTCCTGGGAAAAATAAAACATAGAAAAGGGGTGAGCTCAAATGCCCAGTAAGGATAACAATATAGCGGAAACTTTCATAAATAAGAATAAACATTTAAGGCAGTGTATAACTAAAACAAAAGCCTTTTAAATATGAACTTTCAACATGGTATGGCATAAATAAAATGAAATAATGCCATTTACTTATTCACATGGATATTCTACTAATCGAATAATCACATGCAAAAATTAATAACCACTTTCATAATGTTGGAATGCATAATGCTAAACATTAATTTCTTTGTCTAGGCCTCATCCCAAAACCTAGGGGTTACTTCTAACCGGAACCCAACCCGGAGTGCCTCTAATAACCGGACACCAACCCGGAGTGCCTCTAATAACCGGACACCAACCCGGAGGGCATACTTTTACCAGTCCCTAACCTGGAGGGCTTACTTTAACCAGTCCCCAACCTGGAGGGCTTACTTTTACCAGTCCCCAACCTGGAGGGCTTACTTTTACCGGTCCCCAACCCGGAACATACTTGTTTAGCACATTCATCTGAAGAAAAGTTTGAAATATAACATAATCATTCGGATTAAAACTAGCATACAAAATGTCAATAGTTTCACCATAAACTATGAATGGTATAAAATAGCACATCCACAGTCAAACATATCACAAAACCTTCAATAAAATATAGAAGTTTTGTATTATAATAAATCAACTTCAAATAAGCGTAAAATCCATTAAAGGATGTTGACATAGATGAAATAAAAACACTTTTTAGAGAAATATCTCTTTCTATTTTTGAAATAATTTAAGAGCCATATAAAATAAAACATTTTCTTGAAAATATTCTTGTAAGCTTGTAAGGAAAGCTTTGACGATTTTATAATGGCGGAAAATAACCGCACCCGCCGTATAAGTAAAAAAAACATTCTTATCTTAATTCTGTCGAAAAGGTCAAAAAGGACCTTGTTTTGAAAACGACAGAAATATTCCTTTATAAACCTCTTACAAAAATTCAAACAAGGGTATAAATGAATTTAACCCATATTCTTGTAAATAATAAATATGTTTTTAAATACATTTCAAAGAAACATGGATGTGGATGATAAAGAAATCCCAGTAGATTATTACGTATAAACAATCTCGGATAATGAAGAGATTGTGAAATAACCCTTACCTTGTACTTTTCCTTGGTTGGGGTAGGTTAACCTCCTGTATATAATTGTTATTAAATTATACAAGAATCACATATATTAATATGATATCATATATGATCTTTTAACATTGATTTGTTAATAATATCTTAGAATATCGTCGTTTCGGGTGTTAACTTACTCATTTTCTTTATATGTTTTGTTACATAAGCCATGGTTGTTGTATCTTATTCATATCCAGAATGATATCTAGTCCTTAAACATCATTTTTAAATTATCAAATGATAATTATACTTGAATGGTTACGATGGAGAATGAATCTCATCGCGTTCGTGGAGACGGTAGTCCGTACGTACGCACGAGCGACAATATCATTCTTTTGATATTAAAATAATATATAAATGAATGTTATATCATATATACAGAATCATTAACATGTTATATTTATTATTTACATGAGTTACACATCATTATTATACCCATCCAAACAATATTATATTGAATAACAATTACACCACGACGTGGAGACGGTAAGCCGTACGTACGCACGTATGGTGACATGTTATTCAAAGGGTGGATAGAATACTGAATATGGTTGTACCATACTTATAATAACATCACAGTATATGTGAGATACTGGAGTTATTATTTCAGAATGGTAAGAACAAAGGAAGAAGAAGTGGAAGAAGAAATGAACTTAGAAAAGGGTGGTGAAATCATTACCTCTTCTTCGGGTTCTTCCTTTTGATTTGATCAAAAGGGCTCCTTAGGTTGGCTTTCTGATCAAACTAAGGCCCCTAGGTTGTAGTGAGGGATGTTGGGAGAGTATTTGGGCAGAGTTTGGCCGAACCAAAAGGCTTTAGAGGTGTGAAGAAATGAGAAGGAGGAGTGCCCTTTTATAAGAGGGGTGAGGGGCACCTTTGGAAAAGCTAGAAATATTAATTTATAATAAATTCATATTCGGTTTCTAATGGCTCCAAAGCTTATTATTCAAAGGTTAAGGTTGGGATAGGTCGAAAACCACTCAACCAATAGAATTTAGACAGGTTTGGGTACTTATATTAACCTTATCTTTAAGTATTAACTCTAAGTTAATTAGTTTCACTTTTACAATGTCTCTTTGTATTTTTATATAATATGGTTAATAAACTTACTATATACATCCAAGCGACCCCCAAGTGGTCCATTAATGATTAACCTATCATAATATAAGTCTCTTGGCCGAACCTTAGATTTTTAGGAATTTAATATCAATTAATAATATAATATTTGTTTTAAGAACTCTTTTATGTCAATTTTGACACTATTCAATAGTTGATTTTTGTGAAACTCATAACAGATTGATTACATCGAACAAAGTCAATTAAAACAATCCTAATATATCATATTATCCTAGAAAATTAGTTTAATTCATTAAAAGTTTCATATTATATTTATTTGGGTATTTATAATATCAATTATGTTAATTATTTACTATTTTAGTAATTACTGCATCATAATTGTGTCATAAATAAAATAAATTATTTAATGTCTAAAAATTATAAATAAAACATCATTATGTAGGAAATCTTTTTAGATTTCTAATGAATATTTATAATCGAAAATCCAACATGTATAACCCTATGTAAAAATTGTTCTTATAAAAGATGTAAGCTTATGCCATTTTTATTTTTATTTTAACTTTATTAATATAATGTGTCCCTACCACATACAAGTGGCTCCAAGGGGTCCCCAAATTGACACAAGGATGCCCATGGTCGGGTATGTGTCCACCAATAAGGTTAGGACACGTTTTAGGGTAATTTTGTATTATTATAATATTATTTTTTAACCCTTATTTACCGGATTTACCCTTTAACTATGGTAAATAAAATATTTACCGCAGTAATTATTCAAAATGTCTAAAAATAAAAGTTACCTATTTACACAATTTGAACATCCTGATTCCAAATATGGAATCCATTTTCCTAAATTCAAAACACAGAAGTGGCAGAAATTAATTTAAAATTAATTCCCGCTTTCAAAACAAAAAGCGTGTTTTTAAGAGATAATAACTATCAAAAGATTGACACTTGTTTATGTTCGGTTTAATTGTAAAATTATGTCCAATGACCAACATTATATTAAATGGTAAAAATATATTCTAAATATACTTTAAAACTACTAAAATTCATAATTTATCACTATTAATTATTTTGATTAAAAAAGTTGTTTTTAATTAAAATTTAGTAATTTTCACTATTCATCAAAATATGAAAGTTATCCGAAAAGTACCAAAATTTCACCTTAGGCTAAATTCGATATTCCGAGTCCAAAAATGAAGTCAATTTTCAAATATAAAATATATATAATTTCAAAAATTAGGTATTACTATTCACAACGGCTAGTTTAATTAGTTGTGGTGTGTGTTAGAACTCGAGGTTGCGTACAACACACGCTATCGCATTATTCAAAGGGAAACGTACCGTAGAAGCTTGGGGTGTTACAGTCCCACCCACCCCGTGCCACCCATAGCATGCCCCTCGTGGAGTTGGATGAAACAGTCTTGGACATCTAGGCCGAGACGCCAAGTCGCGCATTTTGTCGCACGAGTCGTGCACCTTGCAGTGCATTGGCCGAACCGGCCGGGCCGCACCATCGCGGCGCTCCCGGGCCGAGCCCAGGCAGAACCACCCAAGCGGCATTCTGGGCTAGGCCCAGCAAGCCTAGCCGAACCTAACAGGTCGGCCGGCCCAATGGGCAGGGCCATACCCAATAGGTCTTACCGGGTCGACCCAAACAGGTTGGCCTAGATGATGTCGGGCTGGGTCGGTCCGACTGGGTCGGACCGGACCCAGGCCCACTACTTCCCCTTTACATTATTTTGGTCATATCATTGGCACCAGACGTCCATTTGATGAACCACCAGTGGTTCTAGTAATCCTAGATCATGACACTACCTTTGAGTATACCCCACATGAGTTCGAGGTATAATTGAGTTACAGTCAGGAAGGATCGTGCATGAATCCAACCGAGCCCCTCAGACTAAAAGGTTAATAACTCATAGACCGAGCATCTGATTGATGTGTTGTATATTGCGTTGAGACCCCTATTACAAGGCGGACCTTTGAGAGTCATCTATGTGGGACTTCGTGTAGTTTTAGTATCAATCTATAGCATGTGGAGCCGATCCTTCCGATGATGAGTGGGCAGATTACAGAGACATAGTAGATGGTTGAGACATGACAACTACTGACTGATTCCACTCATAGTGACTCGAATAGCCCAGTGGGGAGCACCATGGTGTCGCAGAAGACCCACAGTGTGGAGCGCCTTGGTGTCACAGAAGACCCACAGTACTTGACATGAGGAGTACCTCAGCAGGCTATGAGGGGGAGTGCTTTGGTGACGTGGCAGACCCATAGTGGGGAGCACCATTGTGATGCAGCAGACCCACGGTACTCGATAGGAGGAGTACCTCAGCAGTCCTAGGTTAGTGATATGTGACATGGTGCCACAGTAGGCCAACTGTACTTGATATAGTATGATTTTTCCAGCAGCCATGGTTTAGATAATCTGAATAAAAATCTTGGTTGTGCTAAGTCGGTAACATTGGTGTTTAACTCCGGATTGAGATGGATTACTTGATAACATAGGCATATGTTTGGGAATATACCTATGTAGTGTTATCGGTTGATTTCATACATTGTGGTTTATATTTGTTGGATTTTGTTGGACCTTGTGGGTCTCTGGGTCCCTACTAAGTATTGTTATACTCACCCCTACACGGGTTATGCCTGCATCTCATTATGTAGGTTGTAGAAGATGCACCAGACTAACTGGAGCTGAGTATACCATGACTGGATGGTACTTGGAGGTGGACCACATAGTGTGATGGTACACAGAGGAGACGAATTGACGTGGAGTGCTGTGGAGGCTATCTGCACAAAACCTCGATGTAGGATCCATGGTGGATGATCCATGAGCTGCTTTTCACCATTCAGGTATTTTTCCCTTTTCAGTTGTACTTTTACTTTATAGTTGGGCTTGTATATCTGGACACTTTAATTTTCAGCACTCTCTTTTTATAAAATTTTACTTTGTATTTTGTATCAAGTTGTATGCTCTGTTGTGTGTGTTTACAGTTATTAAGGCAATGCATTCCCTAATTTAGGGAATTTCTCCTTTGGTGATAGTCACCTTTGGTATTCCTCTGTTGAAAATACAAGATTTATTTATATATTATATAACCATTTAAAATTCTATGTGTGTCATTCCCCTCACATATAATATTGATCCACACTTCCACTAACAATAATTAATGATGATTTTATTAATCATTAAGTACCAAAGCATCTACAGAGAACGAAAGATCACAATGATAAAAATTAATGAAGGACAAGTGAATCCTACCAAAAAAAATATGATTCATTCATTTGTAAGGGATCCCAAATTATGAAAAATGATAGTGGGTAAATATATATTTATCTTTGTTGAAATATAATCAACAACAATGTTTCCTTCACATCACGTAAGAATCACATTTTCCCAATCATTGTGTCTTATGAATCTATGCAGAAGGTGGATGATAGTACAAGGGAAGTCACATCTTACTTGGAGATAATTTTAGATAACAGATGTGTGGGATTTAATTTCTATAATCATGATATTTTTGGAATGTAATATCTTGAGGTCATTATACATTGTTTAGGCCTCCGCCATGAGAGATTTTATTGGCCATAGAATATTATAAAAGTAATGATTACTGATCCTTTGGAGTCTTCAACAAAACCAACACCTTTCATGATCTATGAACTACATGATTCGTCAATATTATGTTTTAAAAAATTACTTAATGGGCTCCAAAAGAACCATTTGCTTGGGCAGAACCCACCATGAAGGGGGAGTGACTTTTCTACCAATCAAGACCATCCACAGGGTGATAGAATAATCCATGTTCTTTAAATGAAATCCCATGTCAATTTGAAGACACATGGACTGTGTACTGATGGATAGAAGTTAACTACGAATGACTTCCACCAATGCCTTGTTCCTGATGATCTAGATGGACTAACAAACAAGGGCATGAAGGGAGTCTCTCTCCTTCTTCCACCCATCCTCTTTACCAAAAAAACATTGATCACTCTATTTTGTCCAATACCGTTCCAAATAACACCTAGAAATCAGTAAAAATGACGAACATGACAATTTTTATCATAAAATAAACCAAGGAAGGATTTAGGTAAAAACAAAAAATCGACTCCCAAGGAAGATGTATAGTTCTTAATCAGGTATTTTATTAATTTCATATTCCACCTCCATAAAATAAATTTCAACCAAGATGAAATAAGTACATAAATATATTCCATATAATAATATTTTATTATGTTACATTCATAACTTTTATCCTTATATTATTCCTCAAAATGGTAAATGAAACTAATATTATTGTGTATAGTGAAATACTACCTCACAATATGATGTAATTTATTTCCATTAATGCCACTTACCACTAAATGTAATGATGTATTTAATGTCTTTATATATATATATAAGATATTAAACAAAAATTTTTAATTCTCTATATATAATATATCAAACAAATTCATATCATTTGATCCAGTAAAAAATAACGATGACGTTCAATCATACATTTTGATTAGGAACTTCATAAAGTGAATCGATTCACTTTTAATCACATCATCAGAGGAGTTGTATATATAATTATATTTAATTAAATAATTTCATATATATGAAATAATCATTTTTATATAAATATAAAATTACACTTATCATCTTTTACTAAAGCCCATTGAAAAATTAAATCTTCACTCTTATATATGTACAACCTATCGTCTCCATGATTAGAATGTATCATATTTATCATAATGATATGTAATTATTTGATTTAAAATGATAATTAATTATTAAAAATTATAATTTTTTCATTAGTATTATAATATGATATTATTAAATAATGTCATATTGGATAATAGCGAACTTACCAATGTCAATTAGGAAATATTATCCGAAATAAATAAAAAAATATGACGTTAACATAATTGATTTTGTAATTTTATATCACAAGGATATAACTAATAAAATGAAAACTAAACATGAAAATTTTTATTATAAAATTTTATAATTAATATGATTTTATTATTTATAAATATAACTAAAAAATGTGATGATTTTAAATTGAAATAATGATTTCATGTCTCAATTCCCTTTCTTTTGGAATTAGGTTACATTCAACACATGTTTTCCTATGTTTAGTGTATGAAATACATTATGAATGTATTATATAATTATTATCTAAAATTATTAGTGAATAAAAAATCATTCCATTTAATTATTTCAATGCTTATATGTGTAAAAAATTATCATGATATAAGGGAAACTTTATCCTGAAAACTCAATTTAAATATTGTAATTATTTATTTTTTAAATTTTTTACATACATATCCATAATAATAAAAATAATTTGATATGTATTTATAGAGAGATAAATGAATTATTAAAATAATTCGATGTATATTTTTATAATATATCAATTGTTCTGAAACTAAATATATATTACATATTTTAAAGAAAACATTTGAATTTCGTTGCAAAAGTAAAAAATAAATGTACAATATTAGCATATATGATATCCCCTTATTTTCACACCCCCTTATAGTTGCTTCCTATTCTGTTCCATTATATTGATAAACAATTTTCCTATGAAATCATTTATTCCAATTGTTCTCATTATTTTATATTTTAAAATAGGGTTTTGAAGGAAAATGATATATAAATATCTGAAGATTTTATTCTTAAGGGTTCTAATGTATATTTTTATGAGTTCAATAAGTGAAGTTAGTTATTTTATATGTTTTATGCTTTTTATGATCTTCATAAATGGATTATGATGTTGTGTGTGCTCAATTTATCTCTTGATTATGAGTGATACTAATATAGTTTTCCAGTGTATTAGGTAATTAATATTGACGTGATCCTAGCTTTTCATACATAAATATTAAATATTTTTAGAAAAATATTCAATATACATCATTATGATTCATTCCATAAGAATAATTGTTTGATTTATTTAGAGACTAAATACATGACCTGGTTATTTGGGAACACACATCACCATCACTCGTAAATTATTTCTCACATTGTACTATTATTAACATAGAAAACATAAAACCATTCATCACAACATGGGGAAATAATTGAATAAAAAGGTGAGATCAAATAGTCTATAAAGATTAACATGATAGAAACCAATAGATGATGGTATGAATGAATAAGATAAAAACAAATGAATATGATCATGATAATAACATTCAATGTTAATTATCAATTTATCATATATAAAAATGGAGACACGTAACTACGAATTATCATTTAAAATTAAATATATAATATTAATGTGGAATAATCATAATTTAATCATGAACTATAAGTTTATATCATAATTATAAGAAAAAAATTCATAAAACAAATTCACATTAATTTTAATTGAAACCATTTTATATGTCATGATTAACTATAAAGACTATAAAATAATATTGTTTTAGATACTAGTAGTTTTTATTATATTATAATATATCATACAACACCACCTATTTCCCATAGTGGATCATTCATACCTACCAAATTCACCAAGAATTTTAGGAATCCTTAATTGATTATCAGAGTGGATAGAGCACATACAATCATTACACATAATTATCACATTAGTTATAAGGAATTACATAATAAATTGTAGGAATATAAAATTTGGTCCCACTAACAAGATAATGAAAACGAAACACGTTTGTTACACAACATCATAGAACATTCATCATATCATCATTTTGTAACCTTTGTAAGGAAGAATGTTTTTAATAAAAAAATTTATCATCAAAAACATAAACCATCCAAATATATTAAATTCAAGGTATCATAGAATCATACTCCCTATAAAGTATATGTGACATCAATGTATGTTATTATTAATTTAGATTTCATCAGGAAATAACATGGAACATATCTTGAGTAAAATACCCTATTCATTTTGAAAATATATATTTAAAAAATATATATATTTTAAAAAATATATTATATAAATAATTTTCGTTTGAATGATCCATGTAAACAAGTATATGATGTTTAAAAAAATTGATTTTTCATGACAGTTAGAAAATATTTTCATTCCATGTATATTAAATCAAATATTCCATTTACATTTTTTTGGTAAATTGTAAAATTTACCTTTCTCAAAATATAGAAAAAAAATTCCATTAATTTTTTTTTCATAAATATTAAAACATGGGTAAAATTTTATTTACACAACTATATAAAAAATAGTAATTTTTATTTAACTCTACATAGATAACATGTTGATGGAATAATGATATTACAAACCGAAGTGAAAACAAACTATGTTTCTAAAAAAAATCAAGGTTCAATTTAAGGGAAAAAATAAGGAATGCGTTATTACTAATTATATATTAATGGATGAATAAATATGGATTAAAAATTTTATTTAATGGAAATTAAAATGTAAACAATATAGATTAAAATTTTATTTAGATATAAAATTCTTACCGCATGCCTTCCCTTTCAAAATAAAAATTAAAACCTCTAGTATAAGAAATATAAATTTTTTATAAATGTATTAAAAAACAATATTTTTAAATATTATACAATATATTGTTCAAATTTAACCATTTATCGCTTAAATATTATTAATTTTTCATTAATTATTGTTCTTGGTTGTTTTATATGCATGTTTTAGTTCAGCTGTCCAGTTATTTTTACACTTATTGTGGTTACATAATTTCTAGAATTATAATAATGATATAATTATAATATATATTGAATAAATATATATTTACAATAATTTATTATTGGTAGATATAGAAAATTTAGGTTAATTATTCCTAGAGATGATAAGTCCTATGTATGCATGAACAATGTCATAACATTTGGACTGATTGTATGAGTGGATGTTAATAATTAAACATTATAGAATCATATATTTTTAATATTTATCATATATATTAATTAATTTTATCCTTATTAATCATAAATGTAAAATAAATAACATCACATCATGGTGGTGGTAGTCTATACATATGCACGAGGTACATTATCATTTTCCCATAGAAGGGAAGGTATGAATGTTGATATTATATTATAATTATAGTAGATTAATTATATTAAATATATCATATAAAATAATTAAGCCCATAATAATCACCCTCCATTAAATATGGTTAGGAAAAATAGTTGTATCTTTACGTGGAGGAATTATTCCACATGTATGCATGGCTGATACATTCACAAACTATTTAAAATAATAATTAGTGTAGAATAGTGTCTACAAATTAATAACAACAATTTAGCATATTTGGGACTCTAAAATCCCTATTTTATGAAAAATAATAACGATTTATTGGTCGTATAAGAAGAAATTATTAGAAAGAGGCTGGGTAAGATGATGGATACATATTCAGAAGGCCTCATTTATATTCAGTCAGAATAACTCTTGAATTGTCATTTGGAGAATTTAAACAAAAAAATATAATTTTTAGTCATTTATAAGGTAAATGATAATATTTTTCATATTGATATCCCTTGGATATATAACGAAATTCAGAATAGGTTTCCTTATATAAGGGATTAAAAAGGAACACATCAAATTACATAATGAATATAAATATAATTAATGTTTTCTTCAATTATAATTAGTCCAAATATTCTAGAATTAAAATAATATGTATATGTGGTCGAAATAGAATCATAAAATGAAATTTATTCGTTTTTTTGTTTAATTTTAAACAAAATATAGATTTTCTTAAAACCTTCACTAACCCTTTTTCAACTTAATCAGGGTAACAAGTTTTTCTAAGATAAGGAGTTATAATTATTTTTATATGAAATAATTATCTAAATAATGTAGAAGTGATGAAATTGTAGACAATGTATAATATTAGTTATCCAATTTCAATTCTATATTTACATTTAAATTATTTAGTAAAATAAATATTTTCTTAGTATAAAATTAATTTCATTTCTGATTCTATTCAAAAAAAATTAATATAGAGTAATAATTATAGAAATTTAATTAAAATAAAAACCTCAAATAAATCGATAGTATATATTAAGAATTCGAAAAATCATTATTAACTTTTAATAAAAGAATAAAATTAATTTTAGTTATTCTAATATCATAAAAATGATTTTTTTACTACATGTAGAAGCATTATTGTGTCATTGTTTAAGAATATAATGTAAATAATACATAAATACAAATTTAAAATAAAATAACATGATAAAAAAATATAATTATTTATCGTTAAAATTTATTAATTATCATATCTTCTTCATATTATTATAGAATAATTTGATAGATATTCCAGGCATGAGATTGATGTTTTTGGAGGTATTGTTGCTTACTATAATATAAATTTCAATATAGTGGGGAATTGGAACCAATATACCATATATTAAAATTTTGGATGTATATTGATTATTTTGTAGAATACAATTATATAATTTCACATTTGGGATGATTTTTGGACCCTATATTACTGTTTTAAATCAATTTTACTCATATTAGGCTATCCAATGTGAAACATATTTTCCATGGTTACTATAGATAGCGAATAATAATAAAATTACCCTATTTTAAATTCATTAAAATCATGTATAAAATTATGGATTATATTTATCAATATTAAATTAATATTATTTTCATATTTTGATGGAAAATTAATCCCATTAATCATGATAAAAAATATTTTTCTAATGCATAACATTTTTTTATAACGGAATAAAAAATAAATTAATTCCAATGACTATAATTTTATTATTAATAATTTTTATGAAAAAATATAAATCCAATTATTATTTAAATAAATGTTATATTTTAAATTTGTGAAACTAAATGAAAATCATTAAAAAATATATTATTTTTCACTATTCAAAGAAAAATATATCATTTATAAAATTATTAAAATTAAACAGTGACATAATTATTACAATATTATTTTAAAATTTTAGTTATTTTTTTTAATTAATAATATAAATATAGTTGAATTAGTTATATTTTTTTCTCAAAATAAGAATTTAAAACTATTTTAAAATGACTTAACGTGACAGCATTAATTAGGATTACTGAAAATTGAGTACATATTTATCAATATATTAACATTATCTAAAAAAATTTCATTTTTTTAATTTCTTTATTATTCTTACCACTAGTTATATTTTCTATTTTATAACGGTATACTATATAATGATTCATTTACACTAGAAATTTCATGTATGATAAGATATATAAAAAATTAAATTTATTAATATATTATTAATACTCAGGGTTATACAGTATACCGCCATAAAATAAAAATTTTACCATGAAATTAAAAATCACTAATAAAAAAAAATATTTCATCCCCATTACATATTAAGGTTCAAATATAGCAGTATCTAATTTCTGTATTTACCAAAAAAATTGAATGAGGTAATGGTCTCTAATAATTTCACTTTTCTTATAGAATATTAAACCACCCACAGTTGTTCCTAATAAATAGAAATCATAATCCATTGGTTTGGAATATGAGTGAAGTAAATTTTAAGGATCAATTAGTTACATCCTTAGGAGAGATACATTGAACAAATCAGGAACAATAGATATATTTGCTTGAAGACGAAAGCGATAAGCTATCACCCAAGTATGATCCAGAATTTTTAAGGTACAAGTATATATATGGGTCAATATCCCCTTATTTAAAAATATCATACCCTTCATCCATGTATATATTCATTTGAATATTTTTTAACAAACATCAAACTTCGGATATTTTCAGTGGTTTATAGAATAATTTTATATCGACTATAATATAAAGTTATGTTATGCTGAATGGATCAAACCTAGTCTTCCATTTATTCCTCTATATTAGGTCATGGTTGATTTCATTCTCTATCATCATCCTTTCACAGATGAGTTATATAATTCATACCATATATTTCTTCATATGTAACCATAATATTGTTTGAGTGAAAGCTATTATTTTATTAAAAATCCACTTGATGATGG
This sequence comes from Viscum album, assembly GCA_963277665.1. NCBI lineage: Eukaryota > Viridiplantae > Streptophyta > Magnoliopsida > Santalales > Viscaceae > Viscum > Viscum album. Next base: position 548,591,368 of record OY728157.1, read on the forward strand.
GGTGTAATTCAACCACCTTTGAAAAATATGGATAAATATTTTACCATATATTCTATAGTGAGAATACTCCACTTAGAGTAGTTGTCTTGATGATATTGATATATATTACTGAAAATATACATTACATCCATATCATATTGAATACATCTTCAAAAAATCAAGTTAAAAAAGTATTTTAATTATATATAATAGAATGTGGTACTTCATGTAATATCACCGCTTCAATAATTTATATCATGTAAAGTTGATCAAAAGATTATGTTTTCTTGATTTTTATGATGTGTGATGAAATTTTATGGAAGTCATTTACCAAAAAAAGTATCACTGATTCATTTAGATGATCTGGGGAGTTCGATAGTGGAATAAGGGTTATGTTTTTTCATTTCAATTCAGGTATAGTAATGGTTGTGACATCCTCTTAATCATCTATTTCTAAAACATAAATTTCTCTCACAACTAGAATCATGATACATAATCATCTATATCCATGTCCATGTTGTCCGTTATGAAAATTTTTATAATATTTCTATATATCATTATTCAAACTTGAGGAATAGATATTAAAATGAGGTGGGATTCATCTACTAGTTCATTCTTCAATTATTTAATTGACAAGTCACATCATTGGTTCTCAAACAAGATCTCCCATTTAAAATCATGTTAATATTCATGATAAGTCCCCAATTTATTACGTGGTTTTATATATTTCCATTGTTCCAAATAAATCATTACATGGATAGATAGTTGATAATTAATATGATATAGATATGAACATTCCATTTTTCTCGATATTTTAGGTTCTATCATCTATAAATCCAAAATTACTAGATCTTATTCAGTCATCATCATGGAAAATCATACATGATCCATCCATACCAGATAATCAGAAACCATGTTCACCATCTCAAGGTGGTAATGTGGTGATGAATCATAATCATTGATCAATCAAAACCATAATCTATGGTGTATATTTAACAATTTTTATATATTAATATATACATAACACTTTTATGAACTATATATATTTATCCCATTTCACCATTAATATATTTCATCAATAACTTGAAACAAAAAATTAATACTACACTCTCCAAAGTAGGATATGGATATATTTAATCATGTATTTTTAACTAATGTGAGACATATTCAATAACTATATCATTATATATTTGTGTACATCCCATTACCATTCTTGATGAATGAAAATAGTTCAAAAAACCATCTCCAATATATTGTATTGTGACTATAGGTAAACTGATTGACCTTTTCATTTTCCCCTCAAATTTCTAATCATGTCCATCCATAAACATGATCATAAAAGAATTACGAGTCTTCTTGGGGAGTTGATTAGATAGCCAAGGGAAATCATTCACAAAACATAAGTTGTGGAAGTGACCAGTCGAGGTAATGTATCATTGATAGAAGTAGGGGGTGAATTATTGATACATCTTTTCATTTATATTTACATTCAATTGAAACATCCTTCTACTTCTATTAGAGATTTCACTACCCTGATAAAAACAAACTCAACACACATCCATAGGAAAACAATGATTTACAAGGATCGCTAATCAAAAAGAATAGATACATCATTAGTATGGTTTGAAAATGATCAAATACCATATATTCCACTATTAAAAAAATCATGGGAATACAATGAGTATGATATACCCCTACACTCATATAGCACTATAAAACAATCCCACTAGAGCGTGTGCACCCTCTTAGCACAATTGGGTAATAAAATTGTTTTTTACAACTCAGGTTACATGTGATTATTCATAATTAAACAAATGCATTCGAATTGTAATACAATTCATCAATTTCTTACTCCGGAAAAGGTATGATCTACTTGGACATTGTTATGATGCACTGATCCTAATCTCCTCTATGTATGATTCCTTCAAAACAAAGATCGCAGTATAATTATTTTTAATAAATTGCTCCAATTATGTTTATTTCACAACAAAACTACCAGTATGATATTTCAATACAAATCTCCCATTACAATTTATTAAAAAAAATATCTCAATCTGATTTTTTCTACACAAATATTTCCTTAAAATTCATTCAAAAAAGCCCCTAGTCTGATTTGTTCAATACAAATATCCCATTATGATTCTTTCAAAACAAAACTCCCAATCCTGATTCTTTCAATAAAATGATAACATTACAATTTTTAGATAGATAAAAATACAGTTGAATAAACACCACTTAAATCCCCAAATATAAATTTCATACTGAATATAATATTAATGAATTAGAACCACCCAAAACAATTTTCAATCCAAATGAAATTGATCGCTTCTTCTATCTAGAAACTCGGATCTTCTCTCTCTTTTATGTAAGTCACACAATTACAATGTGCTTTAAGACATTTATAGGTAAACTAGGACATGTTTAAGTGGGAATGTAAAAACACATTCCCACACTATTAAATTCACACAAAACTAAATTTCACATGAAATCTCGAAGCAATTATATCTTTGTCAACCCTTCTTCGATTCTTCTTGAATCTTCTACAATCTTCATCTCTTCTTTTCATGACTCCGATTTAAAATTTAAATAAAATTACAATTGGTGATCAATACATGGGTCTAAAAAAGATTCTCTTATACTGATATATTAAAAAAATACTTGATATAATACAAATTGAATGTGTAGGAAGAAATGTAATTATCCACTTGAGATACAATAACTCTTTTAAAATGAAAGGCTCCCCCTTTGAAAATTCATTCAACAGTATCCTTCCCTGTTATTTTATCTTTTTTCATATGAGAAAACACATTTCATTCACCTACATGTCCTTGTATCATCTCTACCTTCATGACATTGAAATCATTGAGTATCGACATTAGAGTCATCTAAATTCAGTTGGAAAGTAATGTAACATTCCCTTCATTCCTGCTTCATTCTATTAATCTATACCATAGAATATTATTTTCTGAATAAAAATGGTCTGGATACTATTATCCTAAATAAAATAATTATGGATCTGATCATGCTGGATGTGATCCTTCAAATTTCAATCGTTCTAGTTATGATCATTCTGTTTATGATCATGCTAGTTTTGATCGTTTGAGATACGATCATTCTGGTTACGATTATTTGGGATATGATCATTATGATTACAATATTTGTAGATACTATCATTCTAGAAACTAACATTCTGATTATGATTAATTCACATGATCAAATACAATCTAAAGACAATGATCTGTCCGAATACTATAAAATATAATATTATAGGATGATCTTCCCAAATACGATACAAAACAATCTAAATATCATTTATACTAAATTGACACCATATCATTCCTTTTCTTCAACTAAAATAAAATTTCATTAAAAAAATTGGTGTCTTATCTTTCATCTACGTCACCTTTTCCAACATCATTACACTTTTCAATCGGAATTTACTATTCAATCTGCATTACTTTTCACTTCTACATAGTATCCAATTATTTTGAAAGAAAATCGATACAATCTAGATACGATTGTATTGAATGATAATCTATAAGGTCTAGATACCATGGTTTTATAATTTTTTTGAAAAACAATATGGACCACATTTTTTTTGTGGTTGTTTTCAAAAACCATAGGCATCACTGCTTTCTTTTCCATTTGATTGGAAAAACAATAGGAACCACTGCCATCTTTTTGGATTGTTTTGAAAAACAATCAGAATGAAATTATTTTTTGATTGGAATCATCTCTTTCACTACCCATTTAATCCATAAATCTTTATTCACAAGTTCTCATAGCAACTCACAGTTTATATGAAATAAAAACTATCAAATCATCATCACAATTAACATTAGTCTGATTCCTTTCAAAACAAAACCAAAAAATTGATTCCAAAAAGTAATGTAATGTTTTTTCATTTCTACAAAACATACATTGACAAAACAGACAAATATTAAAACCTTCATCACATTTATCATAATCTTGGTCCCAACAATCTCCCCATTTTTATTTTTTTTCAACCTAAAATCACAAAAATAGAACATTGTAAACTTAATAAATGGATTACATATCAACAATTCTAAGCCTACGTGAACTAACTCATCCTACAAAACAGGGATCATTTATTAATAAACCATGCTATCAAAAATAGTTATAATTACCACCTCTTTATTTCCTTCATTCTTCCTAGAAAACTATTCAATTTCTTTTCCTATAACTACTAAAAAAACAGTTAGAATAGTTCACACCCTAAACATTGCTGAATTCATATATTTCCCACAACTCTCTCTTTTGTGCAACTGATTTATGAAACAAAACTATTCTACCCCTTGAAAAAACAATCACAAGGTAAGATGAGAGATGGGACTGAGACACATAAGTAAAAATTGAAGAGAACGAGGTTAAACATCCATGTTCAACCACATTTTTTAGAATGATTGCTTCGATAATAGTTTTGGGAAGATACTAGCCAATGGTTATGATGTTGGAACATAATACAGATTTAATTCAATCTTTTACACTTTCTCTTTGATGAAAGTATATTTTATATCAATATGATTTGATCTATATTCTTACACTAGATTTTGGAAGCCATTGATTGAACCTTGATTGTCCCAACCCAAGAGGAAGAGAATCTTATCTTCAACAAGTAAGACATCTAATGGTGATTTCATCCACATATGTTTAGTAGTGTCTTGAGTATCAGAAACACACTTAGCTTTAGCCATACTGAGATATGCTGAGTTTGGTTTCTTTGAATTCCAATAAACAAAATTCTTTCCCAAAAAGAATACACTACCAAATGTAGATCTTTTATCATCCACATTTCCTTCCCAATATACATTAGAATATTCAAATAAATCAGTACTATCTGAGCTGCAATCCCTGATTCCAAATTCTATTGTGCCTCAGTTGTATCTAAGAAAAATTTATCTTTTAATAAGAATTGATTCTCTTGGAGCTCTCTGAAATCATGCACATAATGAAACTACATAAACAATATCGGGTCTTGATGAAGTTAAATACTATAGACATACAATCATCTTTTTATACTTTTTCTGATCCACTTATTTTCCTTCTCAATCATTACTCAGTTTTCCTCCCACTGAAATGGGTGTGGAAATAGGTTTTGAATTTTCCATGACACACCTCTTGAGAAGTTCATATTCATACTTTTCATGGGAAAGGAAAATGTATTCATTCTTTTGTGGGATTTGTAACCCAAAAAATTATTTCATATCTTCGAAAATGTACATTTCATAAAAATTATTCATTTCATCATCAAATCTTTCACATCATCATTCATCACTTATAGAAAATATAATATCATCAACATAAAAAAAATATGATCCGGGAATATTCTTGACCGTCTCTAATGTAAATATTTCTATCTCACCTTCCCTCGATATAATTTATATTTATTAAGAATGTAACCAAATATGAATACCCTGACATAGAGCTTGTTTTAGGCTATGAAAATTTTTATTAATCAACACACATAACCATCAACTTTTCCAATAGAAAAACCACAATGTTGTTCAATATAAAACACTTCTTCAAGATCACCATTTAAGAATGAAGATTTATAAGACATTTTAATGATTTTGTAGCCTTGTTGTGCAGTAATAGAATTAAATATTCTGATTGGTTTAATTCACTCCACTGGGGAAAATGATTCATCAAAATCAATGCCATGAATCCTTGAATACCCATTGAAAACAAATCTTGCATAGTTTCTTATAGTTTCACTTTCTTCATTCATCATTATCCAGAAAACCCATTTTGTGTCAATGATGTTTTTTTCATGATTGGGTATTAGTTCCCATGTATTGAAATTTTCATTCTAATTAAATGCTTAATTCATGGATTGAACACATTCCAGATGCTCAAAATATTATTTCAAATCTTTCAGTTCCACCTTTGAATAAAAATATGTATGTGTAATGGAATTGGTTGTTTTTCTTGTTTGAACCTTCTAGTGTTGATCACCATTTATATTCTATACTACCACATGTTTTCACAGACATGGATAATAGTTTTGATTTTGTTAATCACATGAAATAACAGAGTCTGAATCTTCTAATTGAGAAGGAATACACCTATTTGTCTCAAAATAATAATTTTTTTCTTCAACTTTCTCAACATCATTGTTGGACTGAACATGTTTCTCTTTCATAGATACATAAATCACATTCATATCAACTAAATCAGAAATTATTTCTATATTTTGTAGTATTTTTATCCTATTATATTTCGAAAGTATCCTATAATGATTTCATCCTCACATTTTTTTATCAATCATACCACAATTTCTACCTTTCTTCTTTATAATATTAGGACTATAATAAATTATAAAGTGCTTCAAACATGATGTTTTTTCATAAAACAATTCCTAGTGAGTTATACCTGATAAAGGCATGTAAAAACAACACTATTGAATATAAACCATAGTACTCATAGCTTGCCTCCTAAATTAAAGAGAAAGGCCATGCTTAAGAAACATGGTTATTCCCATTTCCACCAATATTCTATTCATTCTTTCACCAACCCCATGTTGTTCGGGTTGTGTGTGGAGTGCTATACTCATTCTAAATTCCATGCTTATCAAGATAGTTTTCAAATTGTTCACTTCTGTATTCACCACCATTAACAGTTCTCAAATTCATCACAAATAATCACATTATTTCTTAGATTTTCTTTTGAAACATTTAAACATTTTCAAAGCATATGATATGTGTTTCATGTACTTATCACAAGTAATGTGGGTAAAATCCTAGGAACATTTTCAAAGTATCATAAACCATAATTTTACCACTTTTATGAATTGAATTTCAAAAATTTAAGAGACACAGTTGACATCATCAAGTAAAATGTGGTTCAATAAAATTAAAATAATTTTTGGTGAACGATAACTTTTGACTTTTATTTACTATGATAAAAATTAAATAAGGTAATTAATGGAAAAAATGATATTATAATTACCCTAAAACATGTCATAATTATATTGGATAAGTTTATTTCAACAAAACCCAACCATAGGAACAAAATATGATCCTTTTGGTCCACTTGGATTTGATTAAAACATTTATTATTATTTAATTTAATTAAGAGTTAAAAGTGTAAAATTTATAGATTAATCAGTAAACCATTTTTAATATATAGTTATACATAAGGTAAATTCTACTATAAATATTCAATAGAAAGATAAAAATATTTTCTACATCATGGTATTTAATTTATAATTTTTATACATTAAATAATTATATTTATTTATGACACAATGATGATGCAGTAATTACCTTATTAATAAAAGAATATAATAAATGATATTATAAATATTAAAATAAATATAATTTCAAAATTTTGTATCATTCCAATAATTTTCTAGGTTAATATGTCATTTAAGTATTGAATAAATAATTTTTTTCGAAGTTATAACATTTTTATTACTTTAACAAAAAAACAAATACTAAATAGTGTCAAAATTGACATAATTGAGTTTCTAAAACAAATACTATATTAATAGATTATATAATAGTATTAAAAATATAAGGTTCGTCCAAAGGACTTATATAATTATATATATGTCATTAATGAAGTACATGGTGTTTTATTGGCATTTTATATTATGTTTATTACCCATATAATATAAAAATACAAGGACACATGGTTAATGTTAAACAATTTATCTACAAGTTAAAGATAAAATATACGCTTAATATAGTAACCTAAACTTGTCTAAAAGCCATTAATTGAGATTATTTCAACCCATAACTTCCACAGTCTCAAAATAAATTCATTTGGAGCCATAATAAACTGAATATGATTGTATAATAAAATAATATTTCAAGTTTTTCCTAAGGTTCCCCTCACCCTTTTTATAACATGGCACTTTCCTTAATCTCAAATTCACACCTCCAAAGCCATTTGGCTCTGCCAACCCCTACCCAAATCTCCCCCAAAATTACCCCACATAAACCTCGAGGCCTTCCCTTGAGAATAATGCCAACCTAAGAAGACATTTTGTTTAAATAAAAAGGAAACACCTATAGAAGAGGTAATTATTTTATCACCTCTTTCAAAGTTGTTTTCGTCTACCACATTATCTTTATTTTTTATTTCCATACAAATATAATAACTCTAGTAACTTCTACATACTGTGAGAATATTATAAATATCGTACAACCATATTCATTGTCATATCCATCCTATGAATGATAATGTCACCATGCATTAGTATGTTCGACTTACCGTCTCCATGACATGGTGTAATTTGTTATTCAACACTATGTTATTTGGATGGATATAATGATTAGTAATATATATATATATATATAATTAATGAAAAAAATATATAATGTTTTGTTAAAATTTATATACCATAAAATTCCACACTTATTAATCATTAATGAAATTATATCCTCGCTCGTCTCTACATACAGCTAACTGTCTCCACGACGAGATGAGATTCATTTCTAGGTTCATACATCAATGATGAATATTAAAATATATATTATAAATAAGTATGAAATATATGAAATAATAATGATACTATATATATATTTTTATGTATGTATGTATGTATTTACTTGCATATATCATATTCACTTACTTCCGTTCAATTAGATAAGAAAATAGAAAGAACGTTTTTGCATACGTAAAGGCTACTATCTCCTCAAACGGTGCATTCCATTTCATATATATTTCTCTATTATACATATTGTTATTTTAAATATATATTATATATAAATAATGTTCTATATTCTGAATGTAATTAAATACTGATATAAATTATATGACCATGAATAAAAAGTTAAAACACGTACGATGAAGAAATAGATTATTACCCAAGATGTTAATTTAATATGGAACTTATTATTCAATGTGTAGTATAAAGTCATAAATTAATAATTTAACATATAACAAATGTTAATATGGTTATGGTATAACTTAATAACATACTATTTCAATTATATAAGATGTTAATCATACCTTCGACTCAGGGAATGTGCACGGTAAGGGTTAAATCCTCAATCTCATTATTATTAAAGATTGTTTGTGTGTAAGTATTTTCTTGGACATATTTATTATCCATGTTAATGCTTCATAAAAGACCTTTAGAAATGATTTTTAAGGTTCTATTTAAGTAAAAAATCATTTTAAATGTTTTTATGATTTATTTTTCAAAATCTTTTTAATTAATGTCCTTGTTTTAAAAAAGGTTTTATGGATTTATTTATATGGTCATGAATGTTTTAAAATGTTAATTACATTAAAAATAATCAAATTTTTATAGAAAATATTGTTTCAAATATACCTTTTAATTGATTTCCATTATAAATGTATTACATTTAAATGATTTCACAAAAGGTATATTTCTCTCAAAACGTTTTACTGATCATTTTCAACAATGTCAACATCCTTCACAGGATATTATTTTTGATTAAGGTTTATGTATTATAATACAATATTCCAAATTGTATTGAATGAATTATGATATGTCTGGCTATGGATGTTCTATTTTTATATCATCCATGGTTTATGGTTTATGTATTGACATTTTGAATGCTAGTTTTTATATGAATGTTAAGGTTATGTTTCAAAATTTTAATATGGGGACTACAGTGGACTTAGTAAATAACTAGTGGAGCCCATTATAGCTCTATGATGAATCTATAAGTCTCATGGGAAAAACTACTATCTAAGACCATGTCCTTGAATAAAATTTTATTTTTAGTCTTGGTATGGGTCCTTGACTATGTCGTAATGATGTCTATTGTTATTCATTCCCTCATTATGAAATTAATATTAACATGTGATTATTCGACTAGTAGAATATCCATGTTCTTGTTTATATGGTAATGTTTGACTCATTTTTTCCATATTATGTTCATGTTAATGTTTAAAAACTGTTTTGATTATATTACACATCTTTCCTTAAAATTTTATACTTTTGGCAAAATTATTTACCCTTACTATGCAACTGAGCTCATCCCATTATTACCTTTTATTTTCATAGGATTCCAAGAAGTGTATAATGATTTACATGATGGATTAAGATAGAAAAATAATGGGATTATCCCAGAATAATCTATTTTGTATTGTATGTAATTTAATGTTGATTTATGTAATATATTTTCCAAGAGAGCTAAATTCATCTATCATTCGGGATTTGATTCGTTGTAATCAGGACAATGTATTAAAATAATTCACTCGATCATGCCTTAATAGGTTGGGGAGTTACATATCTAAATGGATAAAAATGTAAAACAATATGTTTTAGTATAAAAGATCTATTGAAGTGGTACATTTATATTGACATTGGGAAGATAATTAAATATTCAAAAGAGTAAATTTTTTTATGTAATCAAATTTTGATTAATGATAGCTAAAAAGTGTTAAAGGTTGTATATTGTTGTATAAATTTCTATAATTATTATAATCCCATGAAAAAAAAGATAAATAATATATTAATTTCTAGATTTATATAATATATATAAGAAATAAAATTATTACATAAGGATATAAAGGTTTAGTTTAATGAATATTATCTATATATACATCTTAATATGTAATTATTTGTTCATAGATTAACTCATTTAGAAACCAATTTAGAAATAATAGATGTTATAATTAGCTTCATGACCTAGAGAAATGGAAACATAAGAATGGGATGTCCACAAACACTAAGAATGGGAGAACATTTTTAGTACTCATGAATTTTTTGATCATATTTAGATAATTGAACAAGGAAAGGAGAGATGGCACTTATAAAAGAATAAAAAGTAACCTTTGACGTTAAGTAAGATTAAAGAACATGTAATATCTAATTAAAAATCTTACACCATTGGAAACACATATTGAAGCTTGATACATTGAACATGAGAAAAATAGAAAAATCATAGGCCCATGATTATTACCTAATAGAGTATAATAAACATATGTAATGAAATTATTTGTCAATACCACTCACCTAGAATATCATTACATAGTAGGTATGGTATAATAACACATGAAAATTTTAAGGATTGGGAAAATATTACAGTGTCCTCTTTGTCATGTTAAAAATTCACTTATATACCCACATTTGATTAGGATAAATCCTCTCATGTACCCATTTTACTAGGATTAATACTCACATATATGCTTTGGGATTGGATAATTCATCTCATAAAAAAAATTTATCATGGGATATAAAAATTAACTAATGAATTACAGGTAATACTGGCCCCCACACATCATCACCCTTATATAGTTGTGCCATTTGAAATTAATCATCATAAAAACAAAATGATCTAATGAAAATAATGGGTTTATTATGATTTATAAGCTTCACATTACATGGAATAAATAAATCAGAGGATAGTAATAATATTACATTCAAAAGTATTTAATTAATAATAAAAAATATTTGGGGATCAAAATTTCACATCTTTATTAATATACTATGGAGGAATAATATATATTAAAATACAAAATGTTTTTCAAAATCATTTAAACAATATAATACAAGATGAATTGAAAAAAAATTAGAAAATAATATTTTGAAAGAAAAATGATTAATTTTATAAACCATATTATAATGTTAAAAAAATAAATACTCCTTTAAAAGAAACTGAAATTAATCATAAATCATGAGTTATAAATAATGATATAAAATACATTAATATGAATTTTATGTGATTTCAATTAATAATAAACAAAAAATATATGATGAAATTCATTCATTTCATTAAATTTTTAAAGGAAATCATTGTAAATGTAGAATAGATAAAAATTATTTCATCAAATAAAATTATTCATTTAGTAAAAAACTGTCATGGAAGACAATATTAATTAGTAAAAATGAGAGTAATTGTTAAAAAAATATAATTTTATTTACAAAAAAAAATATTTTAAATATTTACATTATTTATGATGAGTTCTAATTTCCCCATATAAAAATATAAAATATAAAATAAAATTTGGGAATTTCAAAAAAAAAAATATATTCTACTAAGATATGTTATGACGCAGTGAATCCAAAATTGAGAAAATAAAATCCACAATATAAATTTCCACATAGATTATCATAATATAACTAATGCTACAAAAACATAGACATCTTAATCAGATATTTTAGAACACAATTCATGTATGTGACCATTTATAATCATCATTTTCCATTATTCTCTACATTTATATTAGATATTTAATATTTATTTTTTATTTCGGGTGTGAGTAATCTTTATAGTTTTTAACATGATATTATGATAGGATTGTTAGTATTAGTTCTACTAAAAATGATTCTCATTATGAAATAATTTAATTTAATGTAATTATTTATTTATTATTAGTAGTAATGATAAAATTTCAATATATTGTTGTTGTAGTTATGATCCATGAAGATGAACTTAGTGTTAAAAATATTTCATTAATTTTTAATGAATGGATGGTGTTATATTTGTGAATGAGATTAATAAATAATTTAATATAAAATAAATTAATTAATAATTTTTTTCTATATTTATATAATAATTTATGATTAAATTTATCCCATTTTCATGCATGATATTATTTTATATCCTTATTCATGTATGTGGTCGGACTGGCCCAAACATGAACATAAACCAATAAATATGTGATTATGATTACAAATTTTATATTATTATGGGATAATGAAATTTATAAATAATCATGATCTTATAATGTTCAGATGTTTATGTTTTTTAATCTATTTTTATGACATAAGAAAATAATAATAAATAACTATCAAAAAATATATGTGTGACTTCATGTAGGTAATAGTTCACAAAAGGGGTGATGGGCATATTCATTTCCCCAAAAATGTGATGGAATAAAGTTAAATTTAAATTATTTTATTAATAATAATAATTATTTCATAAATTTAACATTTATTCACCAATTTAACCATTATAATACATGAATATATGTATTGGTGAAAATATGATGGTGTCTCATTGTGGAGTATGTAGTCCACAATAAAATTGAAATTTAGTTTCCTTTTAATTAACAATATATGTAAATGTGGTTAATTTTCATTTACATATGATAATAAATTTAATTAGGTAGATTATTTTCAATTAATTATTTATGAATTTTTAAATTATTGTTCAATAACTAAGATAATAAGGAATATATGTTTGAAAAAAAGTAGAACACATGTTGAAATATTTTCATTTTCCTTAGAGGATTCCTCAAAAATGAAGCTTTTATTCTGTTATATTATGAAAATATTATCATGGAAAATTATTTGTATTATTAGTAATGGATAACTGGGGGAGTTTTAAATTGTAACATAATTCATTTATGTGCATTTAAGGGTTAGTGAGTGTCCCCTTGTGTGACTGTTGAGAATGGAATTTTTAAAATTTAAACCACTTAATATAGTGGGAGAAAAACGTAAACATGACATGTGGCTCCAAAAATGGATAATAATTGAGTGTTACTTGATATAAGGACTATAATATATCAACAATTCATTTTAAAGTTCTCTGAAACATTAATTCAATTAAATTACTCAATAAATGTTAATTGTTATTATTTTATTGTTTTATTAGGGTAATTACGTTTAACCTAAGTAAAGAACTATTAATTTTAAAAAATAAAGTGAGTATTAATATAGATATTGGTCCTAATTATTAAATATATGAAATCCATTTTTAGATTAAATATGTATTAATAATAAGTTTTAATTTAAATGAAATCACATTTAAGGACTAAAAAATTCCCAAAAAAGTACATTTGTATGCATAAAATTTACGTGTTTTAAAATTATCAAAGGAATTTTTGATAATGTAATAAATTATTTTACTAAAAAACTAACAAACATTATGTGTCCTTCAATGAAGTACTAAAGGTCCATTTACCGAAGAAAATATTTAATTAAAATGATAATAACCAAAATAATGTTCTTTTTAAATATAACATATGTTATTAAATATTTATTTTTTACATTTATAATATAATTTTTAATTTTATAGTTTTACTACATAATACATCTTTATTCATGAAATGTTTATTATATGTTTCAAATTTACACATCATTATATAGTCATCATTGATACTATTTTAATAAAAAATGATTATTCATATCCACTTAATAATATTACTTTCTGAAAAATATCAAATACTAAACTTTATATAATATTAATTTATTTAGTTATTAAATTAAGGTAATTTAATAAAATTCATGTAATAAATTTTTTAATTTTACCATCTAAATGATAAATTTAAATAGAAAGGACAACAACCTTTATTGGAAAATGAAATATTTAATCATTCAATGTTATTGTTTTATTTCATATTTACTAATAATTATATAATGTAAATATATTATTTAATATATTATAATATATTAAATTATCATAAAAACATTTAAATTTGTTTTCTTTATTTTTTTTATAACTGTTAACTATTATTAGAGAAATGTTTTATTAATCTTTAATCATAATTACAATTCCTCATGTAATCTTAAAAAAATTATTTTTATTACTATCATTTTACTTTCTAGGGTTTTAATTGGTATTATAATTTATTAATATTTAATATTTAATATTATTTTTCTTGGTTTGGATCAATGATTCATATGATGTATGATAGAGACCAATGTATTTATTTATGAATATATATTCTAAAATATCAAGTTGTAACAATGTTGGGGAGATAATAAATATAAGGATTCAAGTATAACAAAAAATGTAAAAATACTAATTTTGGAGTTTATTTCATCTTTTAATTGGCCTATAATAAATATTTTTCGATTTACTTCCTTATTAATATGTAATGAAATTTATATTCTTTAAATGGTGATATTATTTACAAGGCTACCACACCCATCAATTTTAATACGGAGCATCCTATTTTCACATTGCCTCAATTCAAGTATAACACTTCTTAAAGAATATATAAAAAAATACATTTACATATATCCTCCCAAAACCTTAATTTTCTGGTTCAATCGAGAAGGCCCACCAAAGAACCCTTAATGTGTTATAATCGATATTTTCTAAGGGGGAGTTATATGCTCTCACCATAATCATTCAAGCTTAATTCTAATTAATCTTAAAAAAATATTCCAAAAACATATAAACACATGGAAATCAGAATATTTATAGTTTTTAATTATTATAATGTTAATGTAAATAATTTTATACTTCCTTTCTATAAAATGATAAATGAAAACTTCATTCATGCATATGTGAAGAAAAATTCCACCATGAAGCTAAATTTTATATTTTTATTATCATTTATCATATATTTTAATATATATTAATTATATTAATATATATTATATATTTATATTTCTATAATGAAAATTTATTTTTTCAATGTCTTCCTTCGTGTATATTGAAATTTGGAATGAAAACAAACATATATATGCATACAACCACTTTGATGAAGTGATATATTCTATTTTTGATCATCAATATAGATCGATGTTAATAAAAGGATATATAACATATATAAATTATATTTCGAATATAAATAATATTAAATAACCATGAAAAGGATTGTACGGATTTGAATTTCTGAACCAAGTATTACATTTAAAATAAAACAGTTGACAATCAAAAATTGATTTTGATGTTGAATTATTATTGAAATGGTAATTGGAAATTAGGATTCATTAATATATTATATTATGTGAATAAATATGGTCTAAATATATATATTTATTATAAGTTTATATTTATCATATATGAGGTTATACATTTAATGAAGCAATTCAATACTAGAGGTAATAGTTTATCATAAAAAATCAATTTTATCAATTTTATAGGATTAAATTTATATTTAAGGAAATAATATTCCCTTTATTTATAAAAAACAACAATTTTTTAAATATCTTGTAATATCAATTTTTTTAAAGTATTATTTCCATTTCTCCATTTTTTTCATTTAGAATACCAAAATAAATATTTTTAATAATAAAATACATTATTTAATATTTTTGGTCAGGAATATTTTTCATCCACAACTGTATTAATTAAAATATTTCATGAATGTTATTTTTTACAAAAAAAATTATTTTTTAAAATAATTTTCAACATCATTTAGATTTATTTGATAATTTTTGAAATGGAACATTTTCAATGATCTCCAAACAGGTTTTATTATAATTTTTTCAAATTCAAGAAAATATTATTTATGTTAACATTTACTAGATAAACACATTATACCTCTATTATTATCATTTATTGATAAATTAATTAACTACAAGTATAATTGGTATTTTAAATAAAAATAAAATTCTAAATTATTTGGTATTTTATAGTGTAATTCCATGAACCATAACATCTAGATTCATTTAAAAAAACATGATGAATGTTATCTTATTAAAAATTATTTAAAAAATGAATATTAAATTTAACAATTGAGATATCTTTTATTCTAGGATCAGGAGAATTATGAAAATAACATACAGAATAAAAGACAATAGAAAAATTAAATACAAAGTAAAAAAATTGGAATTATCTGTAAAACCACTTTAACAGTCACATAAAAATATATGGAGCCCTATGATATTTTTTAAAACTTGTAAAGTGTAGATAAAAGTTGTAAGGGATATAAAAATTGATAAATAAACCAATAATCCATTAATGAAGACATTTTCATAATGTTATAACTTTTACACACATGAAATATGATCTTTAGCATTCATTTTAAAAACATAAGATTCTTATATATCCATAAGAATAATATATAAAACAAAAAATATTACTTTTGGGTTAATTTTCATATCACTATAACCTATAATGTATCAATCTTGGCTACACAAGGAGTAACAATCTTGTATAATCTTGGAAAAATCTTTTCATTAGATTCCATTAATCTCTTAGGAGAATACTCGATGGTTAACTCCATCACATTACCGAATGCATTAGAGATCCATAATATTGTCAACCACCATTGGTTTATCTTGAAACTAACCATCATTATAAAAATTACGAATAACCATAACATGATCATAAAACATTAATTACGCATCAAAATAAGTCATTCTTAAAATAATTGCATTCTGAAATTACTTTTATTTCTAAAAGAATGAAAATTAAAAATGAAACTATTTTATTTGGATATAAACATGAAAAATTAAAAGAAAAAGATAAATAATATTTATTAATTAAATAATAAAAAATATTCACATACCTTATATATTAAAAAAAATTCATTATTTAATTTTTTTGTAATATGAAATATGTAATTTGAGAATGAAATCATCAAGAACCAGGTTTTACTTCCTTTAATCATGTTGAAATATCCTGAATAGTAGTTTAAAAAATATTATTGAATTTTTCCATAATTATTTTTATAATTATAATATCATATATGACCCACTAATATCATATAATCACTATTTCATTAATAATATTTTGTTATTAACATTATTTTAGGTGTTAACTATTTTTTCTTGAATGTAATATCTCATTTATAGTTGTTATATATCAATAACATCCAGAATTATACTAATGACATAAATATCATTATTAAACAATAAATATATTTTTAGAACTATACATGAGTTTCAAAAATGGAAAATAAATCGCCTCACTTTTTGGACATGGTATGTCATACATGTGCACGAGTGACAATATCATTCCATTAATGGGTATAAACATAAGGTATTGGATGATAAAATAAATAAATATAAATATAATAATTTTAATTATCATATATATGTATTTTTTCAATCATTATTATGATCTAAATAAATTGGTTATGAAAAATTTCACAACACTGCATTGAGATGGTATGTCATATATACACACCCATGATGATTTTGTTTTTTATATGATGGAAAAAATATAAAATATGGTATTCCATTAAAAATAATAACACATATACATATATATGATATAGGGGAAATTAAATTATTAATGAAACAATAATTTTTTGATGTTTTAGAAGAATAAAGAGGCTTTCCGGAAAATAAAAAAAAGAATTTTTAGGGGAGAAAAATAAATAATCATGAATTAATCAATAAAGCTGATTAACTCTTATTCTACAAATTACAGATGATATATTCTTAAGGGTTCCAGTGATGGACTTTCGGAAGAACCAGAAACTAAATATATTAAATTAGGATGTTTGAGAGTGGTATGGAGAGATTATTGTCAACATTTTAGGATCATTCTTATAAAATTAGGAGATACAATGTGTTCTCATTTATAGCTGAGGTGAGTAGTACCCCAAGAAATCCACAAAAAAACAAAATTATAATAAGTTTATTTTTGGTCCTAATATAACCCATTGGACATGGATTAGAAAATAATATTTGATAAGAAGGTAATTTAATTGTCCAATAACATGTATCTATTTTTTGGATTCCTTTTTTATCTTATCATTTTGATTATCCTTATGTAATCTATTTAAACATTAATTATCATTGTAAAATATATTATACTAAATAATGGTAATATTTCAGTATAAATTTTAAATTTGGTTTTAAATGAGTAATTTAGGAAATGTTAGACCAAAAATTAATATCTTTATATTTTTAAAAGTGTTATTATTAATATAATATAATTTAATAATATATTTTGGTGATAAAATAACATTACATAAAATTTTGACATTATTTATTACATTTAATTTAAGGAAAAAAATAAAATTAGAAAAATTTAAAACAACTTACACACAAATATGTCATAATAAAAAATATAACTAATTTAACAACATAATTAATTTTAATTATATTTAATTTAATATTTAATTTATCTTTTATTGGATTTTTTTTCATTATTTAAAAACATAATGCATCATCAATGTATAATTATTGAAGTTAATAATTTAATCACTAAAAATGAAAAATAAAATATGATTATGTATATGAATCAATTATATTTAGAAATAATATCTCTAGAATATGATATATTATGAATTATTAAACATTAAAAATAATATAGTTATTTTAAATATGAATGTGAAACCTTTTTCATTTATTTAGGGAAAATATAATAAATATCATATCCACATAAAAATGGTCTAAACTAATAATATATAATTTTTTCATGAAATTATATTTATTGAGTTTAAAACTGAATCTTATATTCATTTTTACCAAATTTCTTCCAATGTGTACACAGAAGATATGTTAGAGACAATGAAAGTGATGATTCATGATTTTCTTTAATTCAAATAATATAATTCATTTTATGAGACAAGTTTCAATTAAATAACTAAAATTGGATACTTATGCGTTAAGGGTCCAATATATATCATATAACAAAATTTTGACCGATGTTATAGAAATTGTATATTATTTTATTTCCTGGAATTACAAAATTTAAACTTTACCATGATAATAAAAATCAAAATAATTACTATTTATAATTAACCAAAAATTGGGATTATTAACTAAATTTTTACCCCATTATTTTATATATGGAATACAATTTCTAAAAATAAAAAATTATATGAAATGTCATTTTTAAAATTATACTGATAAATCGCACCAAATTTTATTTTCCATAAAATGTCACTTTTTAAAAATTATAAAATGTTTCCATACTAAATTTAAATAAAAAAATTAGAAAAGAATATTTTGATTTGTATAAATTTAAATTAACTAATTATAATTTTAAAAAATCTAATGAATAATTTTTACCTAGTAAATAAATTATAATTTTCAATAAAACTATAATTTTTTCAGAATCATTAAAAAATCTATATTAATAGTATATTCACTATAATTATTTGTATGATAATTTAGACATTATTAGAATAAAATAAATATAATTTTTTTTAAATAAATATATATAAATTAGAAATTAAAAAAAATATTATAAAAATGTGACTAAATATTAAAATAGTTCGTCTATCATTTCCCAAGTTGTTACATTTTCAAAGACCTTTGGGAAATTTCATACTAGTCGTTTTATTCTCGTATAAAATACATGAGGATTCCTTTCTATCAAGTAATTATATTTATTCACATATTTCTCTTTCATCCATATAAATATGAACAAATAAAAATATCACAAACCCTACATAACACATATGAATCTACCAAGATATTAAAGCATTTCTTATGATACCAAATCTAATGACTTGATCCCCCACTAACAATTTCTGTACAATGAACACACTATGTAATTTTTTTAAAATTATTTTCCAAATACACATTTCATTATAAAGTTGAGGTTCTTTTTATCTATATTTTAGAGGATTAGAAAAATCCAAAACATAATTTGAGAGTTTGCAAAAAATAATTACAAAATAATTAATTGTCTTCATCTACAAAATCAACATAATAGTACTCTGACCTCATAATTAATCCTATTAAAAACATTTTAAAACATTTTATGAGAATAAAAATTAGCATGTGTCATAAAAATTATGAAATAAACCATTAGTTCATGTCTGGGAACATTTTTACAATGTTATATCATTTACACATATAATATAAAATCATTATATTAACTTATAAAATCATAAGATTCATGTAAAACCATATCATGCATACATGAAAAAAAATGTTAATTTGGGAGGCATTTTCATATCAACCTAACATATAATTTATCTCTCTCATCTACCCATGGAGTAGCCATCATGATAGTGTTTGGATAAACCATCACAATATGATCCCATAATATCTTATTGGAATCCATAGTGGTTAAATTTGTCTCATTTCCCAATGAATTTGAGGGATATAATGGTATAACCATACCTCAGTTAATTGTGGATCTGATATTCATTATAACAATTCACATGACACATATCATGATCATAACACATAAAGCATTTATAAAAATTAAACATTATTAAATATTATAATCATTCAATTTTAAGGAAAATTTTATTGTAAGAAGTCATGAACATACAAATGAAAAACTATTATTAGAAAGTAAAATCATAAAGTTGTTAATAAATAAGAAATTTGATAAGGTATCATAATCATTTGAATTTAAAATAAATCCATCTCTGTTAAAAATAATGTATTTAATAAAAAGATATGTAATATGAAAAGTGGATTTTTTTTTAAAATGTTGTCACATGCCTCAGGTTATACATCCAACAAACATTTTCAAATCACTTTTTAAATTTATTAAATAATCTAATTAATTTTCATCAATAACAATATTAATAATTATTATATCATATTTTTCCTTCTTATGTTATCTTACCACCCATTTGTTACAAATATTTCATTACTACCATTTTTTGGGTTTTAACTATTTTTTCATGAATAACTGACTTATATTGCATTGGTTATTGGTAAATAAATTCAATAAAAATTAAATCATTATATATATCATTATATAGAAAATAATACAGTATTGTAACCATTCTTGAATGTCGATTGTGGAAAATGAATAACATCACATCATAAAGATGGAAATTCGTATGTGCCCATGAGTAACGATATCATTAAATAAATAGGTGGAACAATAAGAAAGTATATGATATAATGAATATAGAGAATTTAAATAATTTCATATTTATAATATATATATATTTGTGTGTATTATATCTATCATTAAAACCATCCAATTAATGTGGAGATGGGAAGAAAATCAAACCATTGTGTGGAGATGGTATATCGTATGTACATATAGGTGGTTCTTTTTTTATGAAGGATGGATAAAAGATATAATATGGTTGTATGAAATCCCTAACAAGATATTATAATATAATTTATATTTGATTTATTTTATTTTAGTTTGAACAACATATGAATATGATGTCCTAGAAGAAATAATCATGAATGTGTCGATAAAGACAATTATCTCTACTACATCGAAAATCCTTTAGTCTCTTTTTAAGTGTTTTAGGGATGGAATTTTGGAATGTAAAAGACCCCCAATATCTTAAGTAATGGGTTTTAAAAGTGCATTTTACAGTATTTGGTTGATATATAAGGCCCATGGTGGTGAAATTATGCTAAATAAGAAGATCCATTTAATAATTACGGTTAGGGAAACCTTGGAAATCCTAAAATATAAAATTATATAAATTTTAATATCTAGTAATGTACCCCAAAATGGCCATGAAATCTAAAATGTGATGGAAGAAGGTTGTTATATCATTTAAAAATATTATTTATAAATATTATTTTTATTTTGAACCTTGTTTTTTTATTATCCTTAGTTAACATGTTTTTATTTTAATTATGATTTTAATTTATTTAGTACTAAATGGTTAAAATATTTACATATAAAATATAAATCAGGTCATTAATTAATAATATTTTTTTAAATATTCATAGTGTCTCATTCAACATTATTCTATAACATTGAAATTATGATGAAAAAGAAAAGAAGATATCATATGAAAAATTAATACACCAATATTTTTTCTTAATAATTACCAAAATTTATGGATAACAAATATTAGTTTCTATTATATTGAATTATATATTTTTAATATATTTTATTTGATTGTTTCTTTAATGAAATAATTAATTCAACATCACTGGGTAATTATTTAATGTAATTATTTATTCAATAAATAAATAAAATAATATACGATTATTTGATAAATATATTAGACTTTAATATAACATCTATAGTAAATAACATATTTTTAGTAAAAACATATTTAATTCTATATGTTTATTAAAAATATGTGTGTGGAATCTCATTTATTTTCATTATATAAAATATTATATATATATCATAATCCCTATCAAATGGTAACAAATAATAGTAAAGAAATTTATATTTATAAAATCAGTTTATTATTTTCATAATTTATACATATATTAGTTCATAAGTATCATTTTTCACCATGTGGAAACAAAATCCATGATTAAGATAAAGAAAGAGACATTTTGTGATTTTCATTAATTTCAATAACATCACTGTAAATTTTCAAAGATAAGTATATATTAATGATCATAAAATAAAACATTATCTTATACATGTTGAATATATATCATCCAATAAAATTGGGTAAATTGTTATAGAAATGTTATATTACATTATTATCAATGTTACCCAATTTAACAATTTCCGTGGTAATAATGAATCACCAATATACTGTTCATATTGGACAAAAATAAAAGATTAATATTCACTAAATATAGAACCTCTAATTATATATATAGAATCTACATTAGAATTTTTAATTAACATAAGAGGTATAATTTAATTTAAAAAAAATTGATAAAATGCACAAAAAAATGGGTTCTCCCAAAAAATCCACTTTAAAAAATATAAAATGTTTATATTCTAAAGTAATGTATAAAACCATACAAAACTATTATTTTATTAATATTAATAAAAATTAACTAATGTGAATTTAATAATAATCCAATTCAAAATTTTGACCATGTAAATAAAATATAGTTTTCTATAAAACTGTTATTTTTTACTATTCCTTGAAAAATAAATATTTCATTAAAATAAAAAAAATTATTCAAAGATATTTTATGCAGAAAACATTTAATAATAAAATATCATTGTTAAAATAATTTTTTATTTGTGAAAAATTAAACATAAATATTTTAAAAATGAAACTAAATATTGAAATATTTATTAAATCATTTACTTGGTTGTTTTATTATCCCCCATGGGAAATATTGTCCTCAGAATTTTAATCACTTATGAAACAAATTACGATTCATTACAATCATATAATTTCAAGATTATATTTCTTATTCATCAACAATATAAATATAAACACATGCTAATATCTATAAGTCTTTATGAAAAATCATAATTTTCAATGATAAAGTGACCATTAGTAAGATACCAAATGTAGATACCTGAACATGCACTTCTATATTTAGTACTAAAATCATGATGTTTAATTTTATAATTAAAAATTAATTTTAAAAAGAATACATTATACAATTGGGGATATATTACAGTTTAGATTATAGAAAAATTAGTAAAATACCATATGTAATATCAAAATTTTTAAATAAAAATATAAAAACTAATTAGATTCATATTAGAAAATCACATTCAAAGTCCTATAAATATATAATAATTTATGTGATTTTTTATAAATAAATGGATGAGAAAAAACACTATTTAGGGGGCTCAAAATGTATGAAATAATACATTATTCTATGAATGAATATATTTTCATCAATTTACTGTCATGACCCATCCACCGGACTCATTCCGTGACTACCCCAAGCCTGCTTTCCATAGGACATGGGCTGAGGACTAGCACCAAAGCCATAAATCCTTAGTCTGGGAAGGCATTGCCTTTATAAAAATTAGACACACACAATCAGAGTACACAACTGGAAGCAAAAACACTAAGTAAAATTGATTACAAAGGTAGTGCTGATAGTAAAGGGGCCCAAAAATACATGCCCAATTGTAAAGTACAAGGAAAAGACAAAGAAGGTATAACTAAAAGACAAATAGCTGGAAGGTTTCATGCAGCTCCAGAATCATCCTTCATAGATCTTACCTGAAGGGTAGGTATAGATAGCCTCCCTGGTGCTCCACATATTTCCATCTACTCTGGGTACTGACTCTTCCTGATTTCCACCTCTGGGTATCGTTCAGTCCTCGTACACACTGCCTCAGTCAGCGCTATATGTCGTCTGCATCCAACACAATGAGGTGCGCGCATAGCCCGTGCAGGGGTGAGTATAACGATACTCAGTAGGGAACCAGAGACACTCAAGGTCTCACAAAATCCAAAAAGGATTATCCACAAATTATGAATCAATAAATAACCATTACATAGGTATATGCCCATACATATACCTATGTTATCTAGTAACTCATCTCAATCATGAGGAAAATACAATGGTTGTTGACTCAGCTCAAACTAGGATTTTTATTATTGATACCATGGCTGCTGGAGAACTCCTCCTCTGTCAAGAACATTGGGCATGTCATGACACCAAGGAGCTTCTCACTAACCTTGGACTGCTGAGGTACTCCTCCTGTCGAGTATTGTGGGTCTGCCGCCAAATACCAGGCACTACTCCGATGTGGGTCTTCCACCAAATAGCAGGCTCTCCCCCTAATAGATTTCAAGGGTAATCCTCCTGTCAAGTACCATGGTTCTTCCACCAAATATTGGGTGCTCCTCTACCATGGGTATGCTGCCAAATACCGGGTGCTCCCCAAAAGGAAAGTCAAATCACTCTGAGTCAAAAGGGTAAAGCAGTCGTTAGGTATGTCAGCTACTAGGTCTCCACAATGTCTTCTCGTCACTAGAAGGATCCGCTCCACTAGCTACTGGGAAATACTCCAACTGTCTCTAAGTGACACGAAGAAGTTTCTCATTGGTCTTAAATATCATAGGGGTCTCAAAGCAACATTAAATGTGTCAATCAGATGCTCAGTCTATGAGTTATTAGCATTTTTGTCCTGGGGCCCTGGTTGGTTTCATGTAAGAACCAACCTGGCCATATCACAACTCTAACCCGAACTCCCATGCAGTATTATCAAAGGGACGAATTTGTTCCATGAATATCAGCATTGCTGATGGTTCTTCAAATGGAGTCCCATAGCCCACGATATGGGCGAAAAGGTGTTATCGGGCTATAGCAGGTCTGGGTCCCGTCCGACCCAGTCAGACCGACCAGGCCCTACTCGGTCCGAACTGGGGTCTGACCTATTCCGTGGGTCCGACCTGGTTGAAGGAAATGGTCAGGCCCGAAGGGATGTCTCGACCTGAAGTCGTGGCAGAGCCCAAAGCTGCCAGGCTAGTGGTGACCCGGCCCATGGTGGCCCAGCTAGCCAGCCTGCGTGTGGGCTAGGAGTGTGGCATGGTCGGCTGGCCGCGTGTTAACTTGACGGGGTACTCGGCTGGTTGGACCCTTGGTCTAGATTGACACACTATTGTGGGTGGGGGGGGGGGGGTCGCGCCCCTTGTTGACCTTAATGGAACTGACGCCAAGGACCTGTTCAAGTTACCGCAGGACCCTTCGGGTCCCGCCTGTAGCGTGCACCGACGGCCGGCTCAGCCAGCCGCCCTACCCATTCCGCCGTGACCAGAGGCCATTGTCCTTCTTCAGTGTGGCGCGATGGCGTCGCACACAACTTCTCTGCCGCGGCCCAGCCTGGACGCGACCTTCCACTCCTCTGCGCGGCGTGACGTTTCTGCACACGTCGTCCGACTGCTGCGGCCCTCCTGGCAGCGGTTCTTATTTCCGGTGTGATGTGACGGCACCGCGCCCCTCCTACACAGTCGCGGCTTTCTTGGATGCACCTAGATTCTCTACACAGAACGGTGGTGTCATTACTTTGTGGTGACTCGACATCCTTGCGCTACCGGCTTCTTCGTGGCTGTCTCGTTGTCGGTCGCCTGTGTGCCGCCTCTGTCATCATCAAACAAGAACAAACAAAAGGGGATGGTCCAGCCATGTCCGTGCGGTCTGAACCCACCTCATCTTGGTGATCCATAATATGAAAAATTAAACGACAATGAACAGAGGTTTATACTCATATATAAATTAACTCAAATCCCCCTACCTCGAGTTCAATGATGTTGATAGAGTCGCAGGAAGGTGGCATCGTTCCATCAATGTTGTAGGTGTAAGATGGTACTCATCGTTGGCGGACGAGCGTTCGAAGGTGACGAAGTCGAAAACATCATCGGAGTTCTTCATGGGTTCCACTTCCCTTTCTTACCCCACTTGAAGAAGGAAGAATATGGAATCATTTTTCATTGGAGAGAAAAGGCTCCTCCCTAGCTCTCCCCTTTCTCTCTTCCACACAGGAATAATGCCCAAAAAAATGAAATAATCAGTTTGCCTATAATTTTATTATTGGCAAGAATTTAAAAAGTTTTTAAATTAATTAAGTTACCTCACTAATTTAATGGGTGATGTTGTCCTAATTAATTGGTGGAGGAAGGTGAGGAATTTCAAAGGTTTCCCCCACTTTATGAAGAGTTATAAGGGGGTTAAAGATCGTGTGGGCCCCATCCCTTTTATTGCAAGAGTGGTTAAGACACCATGTGGGCCCCACCAAATAATATCCCCCCAAGGGAGGTTATGTGTGGGTGGGCCCCACCTTTAACCTCACATTGGAGGTTTTAATCACCTCAAATAAAAATAAGTACACCTTATTTTTATTTTATTTAATTAAAAACCCCCCAAAATCTAATGTCCATTCTTGTAAGAACAAAAATATGGTGAAGGTCTCACTAAGAAATCATTGACGCTTCGAGTTCAACGGTGCCCTCAGATTTCAATTCCGTGTAACAGTTCAAATGTTTTAAAATGTCACTCACACGTTTACTGAATGTACCCAAAAAAAGTTTGGTAAATTAATAGCAGCCACCCTCGACCCGCGCCGATTGAGGTTTGGAACTGCCTAGGTGAATCATGCCCCAAAGAACCCAGCGGTACCCTCATATTTATAATTCGAGTTACTGTTTAAAATATAATCATTTTACAATAAAATAATTGTCACTTAATTATTTTATTTGCGGCCAAAAACTAATTTTCTCTGGTGGCAATCCCTGACCCAGGTTAGTATCTTCTTGAAGAAAGCATACCCTCTCAAGTTTTGTAGTGGTCTCATATTTTTAATCTGAGTTACCATTTGTGATTTATAATTATTTGAAAAATAAAATAAATTTATTTAATTATTTTATTTAAGGTTATGCTATATTCGATTTTTTTTCACAGGATTCCCACAACGAATAAACTTAAGTTACACCTACGGTAAACCTGCCATCCTGAGCGCAACAGTGGCCTTCGATTTTTTATCTGAGTAACCGTTTAAGAGTTATTCCACTTTTTCAATAAAACTACATACGGGCATTAATTTAATCAAAATAACTTGTATTTATAGAAAATAATTATATCATTTATTTTCCAACATTGATATTGACCAATGGTCATATAATAGTTGAATCCCAATGGTCTCATTTTAATTATAGTAATTTTATTAAATGAAAAATAAAATAACCCACAAAAAATAGGGACCAAAATTTATTCAAAATTTCAGGTCGTTACAATATTCCCCCCATAAGAAATTGTTTCCTCGCAAATTTAAAATTGGGTATGGAAATATTGTTGAATGTCCGACATTGGAAAAAGACTCATTAAAATTATTACTCTAAAAGAAAGAAAGTGAAGTACAAAGGTCACCCGAGTTAACTCATACTAGGATTCCATGTAGAAAAATGTGGATATGGAAGATAAAACAAAGGGTCATGTTCTGATGGAGAGTAATAGAAAACATGATTAGGATAAAATTAACCACAATAAGATCACAAACATAAGATATGTTAAATGGTCTTTGATTACCCTGTAGAAAATGTAAACCAACAATGTTTTTGTTTTATGTTCCTTTTCATAATTTTGAGGAATTCATTTACTATATAGAATAAAAACATAAGGAAATATACTTACCTTCAAGAAGAGTTTCATCCTTTAATATGTTTCTACCAAGAATAATCTTTTCTCCAAACAATGACATTCAAAAGGACTTCGTCTCATCAAAAGCACAAGAATCATCTTCTAGAGAATCACATAATAAAAAAAAGAATAACTATATTTTTCCCATGCCTTTAGTCATCAAAAAATGGTAAGTATGATATCATATAATCCCCAAAAGGATAACCGTTTATAAAAATAAATATGAATATTATTCTCCAAAATTCAACAAAAGTACCCAAAGATCCAGAAAGACCATTCAATACCCAATCATCCTTAATATTCTTCTGAATAACCCAAAATATGATTTGACCCAAAAATCAGAAGGATTTAATAACATAGTATTCCAAGATATACATTATCATTCATCACCAAACAATATCAACCACTCTTAACATCATATAACAAATGTAACTAACCTAATCACATTTTCACCAAGATTGGTTAATTATTTCGATAAGTAACCTAAATTACCATAAGTTCTCCTTAAATTCATAGATTATTAAAAATATAAGTCAACCTTTAATTATAAAATAAAATACTGAAGTAATCTATTTACCTTGATCATATAGGGTTCCATAATTAGTGAAAATCTTCCAAAATAATATTCATCTTTTAATCCCCTTATCATTTTTTTCAAGAAGAACAACTTCACAACATCAACATGTGATACATAAAAATAGATGTTTTTCTTAATGATATAAAACCATCTTTGGTAGTGAGTCGATGTTCTTAGAAAACATTAAATATACGCTCATATTGCATGAACTGAAATATAACATGACATAGACAATTATTGCGAAGATGTTCCATGTACTTCAGTCATCATGATCCATCTCAGCACAGGACATGCATTGTTCCCTTTTCCCAGAAGATTGTTGATGCTCATCATGATTCTCATCCCTTCCAAGAGAGCATTGCCTCAGATAATGTCCAAACTCTCCACATTTACAGCATTGAATAGTGTATGGTACATTGGATCGAACCTTATCTTCATATATAACATTATACATTTTTATAAAACAATTGGATACTTTATTCCCTATCATCCAACACTTATAACATCTCTTGACTCCTTTGTGACAATGTCCTCGGTGCCTCTTTCCACACATTTTTAACAAAGGGAATTGGGTCTTCTTTCCCATATCACCTTTATCAGATTATCTTCCTTGAGACTTCATCTTTCTCTTCCTAGTTGAATTTGGGTATTCAAATAGGTACCAATTATTAATTGTGATTTATGATTGCTTGTTTGGAATAATCACAATATGTTCAACTTTATCTCTCGTCATCATTGTCATATTAATAGGGTAATCGTCACATTTCCTATCACATTGGTTATTGGGACATGTTCTTCTATTTTCCTCTATTCACTATGAAAATAATGTATAATTAGGGGACTTAAATACTTATCCAATAATCATGAAAATGAAACATTAAGCATAGATGGATAAACTTGTAGAAGAAAAGTATATCCTAACTTGTGATCACTTGGTTTCAATCTAGGTTATAAATGATCATATATTCTTATGTGAATCTTTATTTTATTTCATCCTTGTTCCTTTAATAATGGTTCATACTGAACTTATGAATTTACAAAAGCATAACCCCCGGGAGTGTCAAACCAAGAGTGCAGCAAGGCCCTTTGTCATGCACCCGGATACCCTGAGTCAAGCTCAAACACCTTGTTAGAGTTTTCACTCCTAGGAAAATTAGTGCCAGATCCACCTCTACTTGTTTGTATACAGACAAGGATTTAGTTTTTTTGAAACCACTTACTCAACACATCACCAAAATACCAGAATGTTTTCCTATATTTATTATTTTTATTAAGAAACCTTTTAATGTTTTCAAATCCTAATTTATACAAATAATTAATCCTTCCTTTGATACCAACTATAACATCCTGCATTTTTATCACCTAAACTTTCATTACATTATCAAAAAACCGAGGATATTTAAGGTTTTGTGTCTTGGAAACGAGGAACTTAATACATGAAAACATAAAAAGTTTCTTCTTAAAAACATGAAAAGCTTCTTCATTTTTTCATCCTAAGTTCATTAATGCATCTCATAACCTGGGAACATACATCAAAGGAATGGGTGATAAGAAGGCCCAGTAAGGGAAACAAGGGAAACATTTTATATGTGAACTTGAGATACATCAATTAAGTCATGATAAATAACATTAAGCCTTGAGAAAGAGATCATGAGGCATATGATAATGAAATGAACATGATTCATAACTTAACGATGTGGATACAAAATTTAAAATAGAAAATCATGAACATATCACCATGGTCCATCTATAAGGTGTCATTTTAAAAAATTACCAAGGTTATTCACCAAGGTATCGTTAGAATTGTTATCCTAAGAGATTACATAATAACCAATGCATTGGAGCGCTATTAGTGAAAACCCTTAAAATTTTTTTATAATCATGTGATCCACATATATCATCATAAAAAATTTCATAAATAACCTATATATAACAAAAGAAATGGGTTTAATTTCAAAAGAATAACGTTTTAATAACTGATTTTTAGACATGATCTTTATGTCATTTAAAACCCACGGAAATCGATAGTTGGTTTCATGTATGTAAATCCCAGAATTAAAATAGAACATTTTGATATATATGTAAATACCCATATATAAGAATGATCTTTGAGTATTAACTTATTAAAATAAAATAATTTGAGAAAAATAGAGAGACATTTTGAGATGAAAATTCTGCAGCATAACACATATGTTATAGGGTTTTAGAAAACATTGAAAAGAGAGGGGACATGGGTTACCCACTCATAAATGATCCAAAAAACAGTATAGGGACAAAATATAAAGGATATAATAACATGGTAAATTAATTTGAAAGACATACCATTTGAAAAGAAAAACATGAAAGGAAGACAAAAATTAGATTTCTCTTATAAAAAATCAGTAGCCTAACGTCGTCACTTTAAACATCTAAAAAATGAATTAATGAGACAAAATGGGGTCTCTAATAATATGAAAATAAATGTATAGTATGATTTATATAGATATCATACCACAATATAAGAAAAAGGAATGTTAAATACTTGACATGAAAATATAACTTTGATAGTGAGAAGGGTGAATGAATCCCTTATAAAAATTCGACAGCCTAACGGCGCCACATAAAAATTCATAAATTGAATTGAAAAGAGTAAGACGGGGTATATAATCATATGAAAATAAAAATTACAGTATGATGAATATAAAATAACATATTCCAAAATAAGAACATGGCGCATAAAAGTAATGACATAAAAGAGAGTACTTGAAAAGAAAGAGAGAGGTGTGATCCCATACCTTAAAACGCAACTCCTAACACTTGATGGTCGGAACCATGGGGACATTAGGGAACCACGGTAGGAATACATTGGAGTTAAAGAGACCAGAACATAGTTGGGAAGGATTTTGAAATGAAATGAATGAGGGAATGGCCTGGTATTTATAAGAGAACTGATGTGACAAAGCATTAATTTCCAAGGGACACCTCATCAGTGGTATTGGGAAAACAATCGGATTTCACAAGGTATTTTCCCATGGTATTGGCAACTTGGGACACCTCGTACCTTATCTTACTATTAATAAGTCGACCATAAATATTACATAATTAGTACATCCTTAATGATGTCATTAAACACCCGGAACTAAAAACAGTATTTTCACTATTCATCGAATATTCAACTCTCATAAAAAAATCCCAAAAATACACCTTAACCAAATATCGATACTCTGATTTCAAAAAGAAACTCCATTTTATGAAAATAATTTTCTAAATATTTTAAATATATTTTTTAAATAAAAACACTATTCACTAAAAATTCATCCGTTTCAGACAAATCATAAAAAATTTAACTTAATCGAAATATCGATGCTCGGATATCAAAAATGAACCCCATTTTATGAAAATAATTTTCTAAATATTTTTATTTTATTTTTTCAATAAAAAACACTATTAAACCAAAAAAACTAATACTTGAATAATAATTTCTGAAACAGTTATTAACCTATTTTATTGAATCGCCTTAATTAATCAAGGTGCCTAAATTATTTTAATACTTTCTTTAAATGAGATTACTAATCCATTTGGTCACATTACTAATCCTAAGCATAAATTAACAATTCATAATTTACTATTCATCAAAAATTCTTTTGAACTTATTAGACTCGAAATATCATTCTGAACACAACTGTAGAAGACCATTTTTTTAAAATCATAATACATTTTTAATTATTTACGTTTTACATAAATATTTTAAAATTTCTTTTTTTCCAAAATTCATCAATAATATACATCCTATATTTATTCAGACATTTTAGATTCATAAACATCACTATAAGAAGAAATCACAATTTTTATTTAAATCAATGGATTACACAAGGCAGTTATGGTCTCGTTACATAGAACCTTATAACACCAGCATAAGACCTAAGAGTAAGGTGTGATAGTGTGATAGAATCTTGGGGCGGCTTGGCCAACATTGCCCGAGTAGTGATTTCATTCAGCTAGAACTTCTCGCGAAGGTGATTCTATTCCAGCATCACACGATGAATTTCGGCTTGGGTTTTGTCCAGAGCAAAGCCCAATGTTGCTACCTCCTTCGTGAGTACCGTCAAATGGCCTCGATCAGCCCAAGACTACTGGATGGGGCCATCAAATCTTCCTTCCATATTAATAAATCAAGAGCACTTGTTTTTTTAGAAAATAATTGTAACATTTAGTTTCAAATGGTCATATTGAGCAAGGTTTATATTACAGTTGAAACCCAATGGTCTCATTTTAATTATACTCATTTTATTAAATGAAAAATAAAATAACCCACAAAAATTAGGGAGAAAAATTTACTCAAAATTTCGGGTCATTACAGTTTTCGTCGATGGTCCTGATACATCTTCAACACTCCTGGATATACCGCTAGAGGGGAAGTGTGGAACTCCCTCAATACATCCTTTTGAAGTGAAACTCATACCATGGTACGTCCTCTCAAAAGAATGACGTGCTCCCCTCCTTCATAAAATCAATCAGGTGCCTTCCATGTGGATATTTTAGCACGTCGTGTCTTACAGTCAGCGTCCACACACTGTGCCTCCCTGACTCACTGAAGAAGTGGAGGAGTGACTATAAGAGACTGTAGATAGGTTGGTTTATCCCTATCCATGAAGGATATCTATAAGGAAGCCAGAAGCTCTGTTTCCTATCATAACAGATGAAGGCCAGACCTCATGTTGAGTGTATCTGCTACCATGTTCCCCCTTCCCAGGATTATATACTATCCAAATGTAATAATCCTAGAGGAACTCTAGCCACTCCTATTGGGAACTGAAAACTCAAAACTTCTACTACCACGAGGGTGAGGTCGGCCGACTCACGAGTGATCAGTTACACCCTCATAGGAATGAGTTTATCATGTGCTACCGGTGGTTCCTTTTTTGCTATCCAAGGAAAACCCTATTCCAACATTGTAGATAAACCACATCCTTTTTGAAAAATATAGTCAATCAATGTATGAACTGTTGTTGCCTAGTACATACCCAAACTAACGTCGTAAGGCCTCGACGCTACCACCAATAGGATCAAACCAAAACTATTTCCTCGAGGGTCAGATCACACCATCAGTGTTAGTGTGATTATCGAGTCTCCTCCCACAGGTATCCCTAGATGTGAGGTTCAAGTCAATGGTTTAACTGGAAACTCTAGGTTAGGGAAAAGTTTGTGGAATGAAGGAATTATTAGTTACTATGTCTATTGATATGACAGCTAGTAGTAGACACAAATCGTTTCTCTTCCCCTGCCCTCCTGCTCCCTAAGCCTGGCGGGGACTACAAAGGCGGGTGGTTGTAACATGTCGAAATGTACCGCACCTCAATCTGATCTCCTAGCTCTGCTTCCATGTCTGTTTCCCTGCAGATTTATCTGCCCATATCACATCCTCTTCCCGAAACTTATTGCATGCCCATGTCCTAAGAATGGAACCAGTTTCTTGCATTCCCACTGCTAACATTCACTGGATGTATCCGATCAGCCAAAGAACATTCAACCACAAAGCTTCTCTCTAGCACCCTAACATGAGTAGGAATGCATTGAGGAAAAGTGTTGGCTTGGTTATTCTTAAACACACCTCGCTCAGAAGTCTGATCCCTGAAGCAATGTTCGCATCATATTCATCAAGTACCAGGAATGGTCGGTACGCCTCGATGAATACTCATCTACTGACATGTCGTCCTACCGGAACTGTAGAAGTTAAAGGGAACTCTCAACCACCTGCTCAAGATAGTCCTTAGCCACCTGTTAGTCGGGCTCACCTCATAACATGAGGGATATATGATGCTGAAACACATGTAATGCACTAATCCTACAAGTGTCCTCTATCAGTACCGCCAGTAGTGTCTGCTGACGAACGAGCAGTGATATAGTTAGCACCCTGCCCGAAGGTTCCATATGGTAAAATGGTCCATGTGCTGAAACCTCATCACTATGTAGGCCAACCTCATATTCACTCACTGAAAATGATTAGTAGCTAAGATCAACATTTTCATTACTAGTGCCTCAACTAGGCGGAAAACTCCAGTAATCGCCTCCATCTAGTCCTCTTCTACCTGGGAATTCGTCTCCCCTCGAAACCTCGAACGCCTCTACTACTGGACCTCGTGCAATACGTTTAGTCAGTTTTCACCATCCTCTAATTTGGCTTGTGGAATCTGCTTCCCAACAGGTGGTGCTTCTGCTGGTACACCACCCGAAGGTGCCAAGATAGTAAGAGGGACCTGCACCGGAGCCTCATCACTTGGTGGGCTATCATCGAGTAATATATCGGGAACCATAACTGACTGTCTGCATGGATACATCTTGATAAAGAATAGGTGCGCCACTGTCAAAAGCTTATTCCTGGTTGAGTTGACATAAAGAAAACTCTTGAAAACACATACGCAATCGGAGTTTTCATGCACTGAGTCAGAAATCAGATGTCAGGGTCCTGGTGTATGGATACGTCATCCTCCGCACCAACACTGGACTCCCTAAACTGAAAATCACACTCCTTAACCCTAAAATTATTTCTTCATAGAAAAGTATGATCAGTGTCCTGAGTTCTACGGTAGAACCTACTCCTCTGATACCAAATGTTACCAACGGTCCCTGGGGACTGTACAGACACCCCTCCTTAACATGGTCGTCGGTTCCTGGCCCTCCATGTACCAACAGTTTCCTCGAAAACATGTGGGGCCCACCCTAGGGTCCACCTACATGCCCGAACGGGTCATCTGACTAATTATTGTCCCCATAGGCCACCACATGTCCTTCCATTGTGCTTTTTTCCTCACTCACACACACCCTGGGAAACATCCCGAAAGGTCACCCATCCCGATCACTACTCCAGGACAAGAATGCTTAACCGTGGAGTTCTAATTAGGCCGATTCATGAAATAGATGGTGCACCTTGTTGACATGAGTCATATAATTTAGTCATTTAACCCTTTTTCATTTGGTGATGTTATAGTTACAACCTTTACACATAAATAATAATAACTTTATATTAATATATAATATAATAAGTGTCCACTAAAATAATTGAATGAATACATAAATCATAAAGGTACAAAGTGGATTCTTTTAATTATAATATTACATGTAATATTGTTATCCTTTTTACAAAGGAATTAAATGTATTGTTTACTCTTGGAATCACCATCATTATATATTCCCATAATCTCATACGAGAAACCTCATTATTTATCTTTCTCTATATACCTTAATCATTTGGAGAGATATGATATGTTGACCAACCCTTAGTTTTCCATGGATCCAAAAATAATCATAATAGTAACCACAAACCATTATATGATCCTAAAATGTAATTATTTCTTAAAAATGAGAAATTTGAAATGAAAATAATAATTCTATTAGAAATTGAAATATATTTTTAAGAATATTTTCACTTATAAAGGAGAAATGTTATTCAAATATAAACATTTATACATGTAAAAAAACATAATACTAATATGTAGTCACACAATCTGGAAAATATAATCATTTAATATATGTGTTAAAATATTTCTTTTAAAAAATAGTTTTATCATGAAAAGAGGATTTTCATAAAAAATGTCTCATACCATAGGTTGGATTTCTTTCAAACATGATGACATATCCTTTATAATGCTTTATTTAATTTTATATATTCATTACAGAACAATATTAATAATTATTTTATCATATATATGACTATCTGATATCATCTTATCCCCTAGTGGTTATCA
Organism: Viscum album; assembly: GCA_963277665.1. Classification (NCBI taxonomy): domain Eukaryota; kingdom Viridiplantae; phylum Streptophyta; class Magnoliopsida; order Santalales; family Viscaceae; genus Viscum; species Viscum album. Next base: position 548,627,927 of record OY728157.1, read on the forward strand.
TTATATCATTTTTACCCTTTTTTTAGTTGTTATATATTTTTTCATGAATGTCCTAGTCTATTTTCATTTGATATTGATCCATAACAAAACTACTGATATTAATGTTATAAATATAACTCTAACAAATTTAATATATATTTTCAACCATTCTTTATTGTTAAACATGGAAAATTAATCACATCGTATTGTGGAGAAGGTATGTCATATGTTCCCACGAGCGACAATATCATTCCATTATAGGGTGAAAAAGATAGGAAGTGAAACATATACTAAATATCCAAAATTAATATAATTTAATAATTATTATTTAATTTGTTATTTAAATCATTATAACAATCCTTTTATATTTTGATAAAAACATCAAACCACAGTGTGGAGATGCTATGTCATACGTACGAACACAAAATGCATTATGGATGGTTTCATGGTGGAATATTTTTTTATAATAGTCATAATGACATATCATCATGTTTATTAGACTATATTTATTTCATTATCGTTGAATAATCATATTAATATATATTCAACGTATAAATTATCATTAAAAAGTAGATAAAGACAATTAAATATTATTCAAAAAAACCCTTTAACATCTTCATAAGGGAATTAGGGTTTGTATTTTGGAATGAACTAAACCACAATAACTTCAATAAGGATGTTTATAATTGAAATGTATATACGTTGGTTGATCAATAAGGATCATGGTGTTGAAATTAAGTGAATGAAGTAGTGTCCTTATATAATTGAGTTGAGGTTCACATAAGCAAATAATCAAACCATTTAATTATAATAAATTCATTTTCTATCGAAATACCAACAAATGGAAATTGATTATAATTTGAGATAACATAATTTTTCAATATAATAATCTATCAAAATTTATACATATCTTGGTTTTATTTTGAACATTATAGTTTCAATTAACCATAGTCAACATATTTTAATTTTTCTTATGGTAATAGTATTTTTAATACTAATAGATTGTAATATTTACTAATAAAATGTAAATGGAACCATATATTATTATTTTATGAAATCATAGACAAAAAAGGCACAATTTATTTTTAATAATTTTTTATGAATTTTAAATTATTTTTAAAAAATATTATTTTGATAAAATATTTCTATCGTCAATGTTGACCATAATCATTATATTAACATTAATAAAAAATAAAATAGAACAAATTTAAAGAAACCTTTTAATAAACCAAAAATTTATCATGATAATCCTTAAATTTTTTGAATTTTTCTAATAAATTCCCAAATATGTTTATTTTATTATTTACAAAATCATATATTTTATTTTTTAATCAATGAAATAATTACTACATCATCTTTGTATAATTATAAAAGGTAATAATTTATTCATTAAAAATAAACAATAATTTATATTGATTTAGATAAATCTTATATATTTCTAAATATTATTTTTATTCAATGATATAATTTGAATGAAACCATATTAAAAAATATAGTTATTAAAAATATGAATGTTATATCATTGAATTGAATTTTTATAGGAAATTATAAAAATCATAACCTTGTTCAATTGGCACCACAAATTAATAATTATTGAATATCTGGAATATTTGTTTTTTAAGATCAAAATGTGGACTTATAAAAATAAATTGAATAGAGTTTTTATGACAAACCATCTCTTTACCCAATACATTGGATCACTATATAATTCAGGGCACACATGTCACATTCATTCCATTGTCATACTGAAGTGTTCCACATAGATAACAAAAAATTAAATCATTTTTCCTCACATTTTACTCTAAAGTCAACGATTGCTCAATAAGTAAATGGATCACCAAATAAATTAATAATATGTTTATAAAGGTAAGAACCATTAAGAGTAAATTTATATAGAATTCACTACACAATTATTCTGTTTTGGAAAATCGTGGATAAATTTCAACAGCCCGATGACTTATTATATTTATTCATAAAATGGATTGATTAGAGAAAAATGGGTCTCCCATTATATTTACATAAAGTTTATAATATTAGTGAATTTGATTAAAATATCCCAACAATATCTATTAAAATATATTTAATAAGATAATTAATATACTTGAATAAATATATAAGGAAAGTATTTATTACTAAATTTATGCATGGTAACAGGTATACATAAAAGATAATGAGAATTATTAATGATAGTGAAATATGTCTATAATTATATTGAAATAAAATTGAATGTATTTGGGATATTGGAGAACATATCTCAATCTTAACTCATTGAAATTGATAGACCTGGTAGAAAATTAGTCCTTGTATTGAAATGAAAAGAGAGAAATAACTTTATTGGGTGTGTGATTCCAAATTATTAGAAGGAGCATCTTTAGAGAATGGGTTTGCCTTGGGAGGACTCTATAGAGGGGAGGTAAGAGTATGGACGTTCTAAAAGTTTCTTTATTGTATACAAATGTGATATTGGGTGGGATTGTATAAATATCCTTTGGGGAATTCTTTATCATTACTAAAACATAAGTTTTAATCTCTATATAATAAAACATCCAAAACATCAGTTATTACAATGTTTTCACATGATTTATTTCCAATGGGAGTGGTTTAAAATATTTAAAATGTAAATGTGATGAATTTAATATAATAATACACTTTATTATGTAGAGGTGAGTCAAAATCTTAATGAGATGAATTTAAAACTTCAAAATAAATTTTTGGTTTTTGGGGATTCATAACGGTTTTACAAAATTAAGCAAATAAATATATAATAACATTTTTTAATTTTAAAAAATATATTTCATCTTTCATACCATTTATAGTATTTATTACATCATTTTGGTGTCATTATTATATATTATTACACACAGTATAATTTTTTCAAATTTATTTTTTACTCCAAAATTTCATTATCTCATTAAATTATGAAATGTAAACAAAGTAGGATAATATTGATGATATGATTCGAATATACATCTTCATTTTATCTAAATATTTTTATGAATATTTTAATTTTTACTTTTAATTTAATAATTGGCATTTACTATGAAATACTTGGTTATTTTAAAATAATAGTTTTCAAAACCTTATAAATATAAAATTTTACTTCATAAAAAAAATATGATCCTTAATAGTTGATAAAAATTATTTAATAGAAATATTTTAATAAAATATTATTATTTTTAAAAAATAAATTTATTCCTCAACTGCAATTCCTTAAATAAATATGCATATTACATGAAAATAAAATTTATATTGCATCATATTAATGTTTTAGTTTTATTATACTAATTACTAAATCATTTATAAAGTTAAAAAAATATGAAATTATTATAATAATTATATAATAAAAAATTTAACATAAATATGAAAACTATTATTTTTACACATTTTATAGTCATTGTTTAATTAATTTTTCCCTTAATTAACAAATATTATATTTCCATTGTTATTATTATTTTCAAAAGTTACTAAATATGTTGTTCAAAAATTAAGTAGAAATTATTACATAATATTAATAATAATCATTCTAAATATTTATTCCATTTTATCTAAATAAATTCACAATTTTGGAAGTGCATAATTAAATATAAAAGCTACAGGCACAATATAATGCAGTTTTAGGAAACTGTATTTTTTAATGAAAGCTATTTTTTCATTTTATTTGTAACAATTAAAATATAATGTTTAAATTAAGACTCATAATGATAGATATATATTATAAATATTTCATTTAATTAATTTATAAATATCATTTATCTTAATTATTTATAATTAAGAATAATTTTTCATTTTTCAAATAGTTTTTATATGATTTTTTTAGAATCGTAAAAATAAATTTTTTCTAAAATCATGTATAGAGATGATATAAATGTTATTTATTAAATACAACTAAATAATATCTTAAAATAATCAATATAAAATAATAAATACTAGTTTAAATTGACTAATTTATAAAAATAAATTAAAATTTTAGATTAAAGGGTATTTTTCAAAATTCTATAAAAAATATATATTACTCAAAAAAATTCAAAATTATCCCCCTAATTTAATTTTAAAATGATGATATGAAAAATTAATTTATTTTTAGATAAATTTTATAAGGATTTTATAAAATAATAACACTAATTATAAAAATAAATTTTTATCAATTTTGAATAATAAAAATTTGTGAAATCAAAATAATTACAAAAATTTGATTGATTATTCTATAAGAATTTATCAATATATATAATATATATATATATATATATAAAATAAATTATTCATTAGAAATCATTTCTTCAAATTTAATGGAATGGATAAAACCAATATATTTGAAGAATTATTATTTTTTTGGTTGGGTGTTTCAAATCATATACACTATCAAACATAGTATTCTATTTTTTTTAAAAGGCGTTGTTACATTCCTCCCCACTTTTAAAATTTTTTCCTTCTAATATTCATTTGAGATGTAAAAACAAATGAGGGTAATTTTTTTCAATCACTGATCAGATTCCCATATCACATCTTTTATCTGGAGGATTCTCCACAAACATTTAGTAGGGATCATTTTCTTATTTCATATAACTTAAATTCTATGATCTAAGATCTTTAACAACTTTTATTCAATACAAATGCCATTCTCTTATGGAACCACCATTGGATAGAGTACATGTGAGGGGTCTGATATATACTTTATCCTAAGGGATACATGGAATACATCATGTACTTTAGATGGGATAGATTGGAGAGCATGTAGATCGACAATCACTCTTATGTGATAGAGGATCTGAAAGGTGTTGATGATTATTTGAATATCCTTTTAATTCATCCTAAATATCATTACATTATTACTTGGAGAATTTCATCAGAATAACATGATTCAAAAATAAAACACTAGGTCTCATATAAGACTATAAACATAGATCTTCTATCGATGATGAGGAACCATTAGTTCTTTTGCACAATCTTGTCCTTTTATATAATAACGTCAATCATTTTTGGAACTACATTTTTTCTCCCCAAAACTTCTTCACAAGATGAATATGTTTTTCAAATATTCCTATAATGGCATAATACAGAGATGGTTAGATGCTTGAGTGGAATCAGTTTTTGTTACTGGACTCTCTTATTAGTAGATTTTGGTCCTATATTCCATTAATGTCTATAGAACATTCTCAAATCATGGTTTCTAGGGGATTAATATTCCACTTGTAATGGATATAATATTGTGGATTTAAAGTTTTAATGGATTTAAACATTGTTAACAGATAATGTTGGATTATTTTATCTAACATAGATGTGAATATAGAATCTTGATTAGATATAATCAATGTGGTACTTTATTTATCCTCACTATTTCTCTTATGTATTTGTGTACAAGTTGATCCTGCAAGAAGTACTCTAGAAACCTAATAAAGTATGCAGTCATTTTAAGTCTATCCACTAAAACACAATTATCATTTTATTCTATGGATATGTTTAAATTTTTGGTGAAGTGGCCTACAGTTATGTTTTCTAGTTTTTATTTTGATACGGGTAATGATCGCATCATCAACATAGACTTTTTTTCCATTCAGCATTCACTAGATCACATCCAAGTTACATTGATATATATATTATGATAACATTATTGGTACTTTTTCACCAATTATAATGTAAGAGATCTCAAAACATTTATGTTTTTCATTGGTGTATATATAATGTCGAACTATGTTAATAATCCAAAATCTCTATTTTTATTTATGGATTTGATGGTACCCATTGTTGTTACCCAAATCATACGTATCATTATTCATTAACATTATACTTGATGTTTTAATATTTTCTTATAGTTTCAACATTATTAATAATTCCTGCATAATTTATATGATAATCCATTATAATCTATAAATTATATAGTTATGAAATTATTTTTGAATGGATTGATGTGTTTCCCATCTTTTGGATTCCCTTGTTCATTCATTCCAAATCTAACAACATCGGGTCCCTCTCAATTCACATCAACAATAAAATTTGTGAATCATTTATACATAGTGTGTCAATCATGTTATTTTTCTATATAGGATGGTAGTGGATTGGTATGTCATTATCTAAGATCCGCTCTTACCATCTTCATTAGTTTATATTTAGATATTTCTATGTCAATATATACTTGAGGGTTTTGTGATCCATATATATTTCCCACTACACCTAATAAAGAAAATCATTACATATTTTCAATGATAAGGTCACTGTAGAAAACTCTATATCTTGATTTGGGTATTTCTGTTTGTAAAATTTCAACTTCATGGAAGAAGAGGCAATTTCAATGAATTTTCATTAACATAATTCTAATAAAGTTCTTCAAATCAATGATTAATACTATAAAATTATCTCCACTTATGACTATGGAAACCCTATATTCAATAATAATACTCTATTTTAACTCCTTGAATATCTCTTCACATGCATCATTTCATTAAAAAATAACTCACATCTGAGTAATCATTGTTCAAGGGTTTTATAATCATGATAATTTTCTCACAAATCGGCAATAATACCCAGATAATCCAAAGAAACTACATATATACGTCACTGATTACGGCACCATCCATCATTAAATTTTTCTATATTTTAAGGGTCCATATATAGCCCATTTATTTTTATTATATATCCCAATAAAGGGACTTCATTCAACTAGAAATCACATTAGCATTAGTGATTATAAATTCAATTACATTTAACTCACAATTCATTTTCTTTGTACGGAAAAAGGGTTTGGGGATATATTCCTTCTTCACCATTACATTATAAAATATATAGAAAATATTCACATTTGGGTTTTAATTTTATCAATGTAGTTGAATTAACAAATCCTAAATCTGTGGCAGAGGATACTTTTTCTTTTTTCTGATCTTTTCGAACACATGTTAATTAATTAAAAGGAAAATTTACCCATCATTCATCATGATGGAGATAAGTGGTGAAACCCTTGGACAACCACGTGGGTGTATGAAACCTTTAATAATATTATATTTTAGTTTTTTTTTCTTCTCCTATGGTTCCACAACATCCATTCTATAGAGAGATATGGATAATGATAAATTCCAATTTATATCCTCGATAGAAAATTCAACATCTCAATGGGGAGGAAGACCACAATATTCAATAGGAAAGGCATCAGTTAATTCCAACAAAATGGTCATGTATTAAATGATTATTATTTACATAGAATCAATAATTAATGATAAATAATCATACTCATTGGAAAATAATATCAATGATTGATACGTTCGTCTTAATAAAGATTCACCCCTCTTTGAAGTAGTACAGATTTGGCAGTGATTTGTAATATGCAGTGTGATTTTTTTCTTTACTAAATTTATGTTCACTCTATACAGAATAAGTCAATATACAACCATAATTGTATAATATACCAAATAAGAGAGTAGGACAATTTTTTAATAGAAATTCATCCTACAAATATTTCCATGAGAGGTGTTTTATACCTATGATGTAATAATTTCCCCATCTTCCATTTTCATTGACAGCTCTACTTCCATTCGTTTTGGTAGGGTTTTAACAATTACACTCAACATCATTATATGCCGAAATGTATAGAAAATAAATATAAATATTAAATTATATAATTTTTAATGAATAAATAGAATAAATTTCACCACTTCTTTATTGGAACCCACCTCAGTGGATGTGATGGAAATGTTTTTCCCTTTCATCCTTTTAGGTTTTTGGTGATCTCAAAAAAACCATCACATAGTGAATAAGGATTGACTTTTCCCTGGTTCTGTACTATTAATGCAATGAAAAATATGTTGAGGGTAGAATGAGTAAATCCTTTCATCTGTCACAGGAGCATGTTTCTCTTATCGATGTTATCTAGCTTTGTGCCCTTCCATTTAAATCATAAAGTCTCTCCTCATCCACTTATGGAAGCCTCTAGTATTCTTCTTATTACACCTCCAATATGAGTAATTATGTAATTTCATACTACCATTTGAATTCCTTATATATCCTCCATAATTAATAATTAAATTCCTCTTATTTTTTGTATGATAGCATTGAGATTCACTGACCTTATATTTGACATTGATGATGTATCAAAAAATTTCTACATAGCAATCAATGACTCATATAAACATGTATTTTCATAGACTAGTTTTTCCCAATAAAAAATGGTGCACCATTTTTTGGGGTAATGATAAACTCATCGGCCGATGATGAATGTATTGGAATGTTTTCGTCATACTCCCTCATTGATTTATCATCATTCATCTTGATGGAATTGAAATCCTATTCAATTTTATAATGAAGTGTGGGAGGAAAGTATTATTCAATTTTTTTTGGAATTCCTTCCACACCATCACAAATATCTATTCCTAACGATTCATATTCTTGATCATTATCAACCACTTATCAGCCTCACCCTCCATATTATAAACATACTCTAGATCCTTCTTTTCTATGGATCATTGAGGGATAGAGATAATCTTCACAATGGAATTGATCTATTATTCTACGATTACGGGATGAAACAATCCATTTAAAGATAGGGTGCTTTTCGACATAATAGATTCAATTGAATCTTAGTAATTCTTTGGGGGATTAGGGTGCTCCTCAAGATCCAGGTTTTCTTTTCAGAACCAAATTCTTTTGAGAGATTAGTTTCATAAATTTTTTGATTCATGTTCCAATTGGGTATGTTATATATATGGGTCTAGTAATCATATACCTCATTTTATTGGTTTTTTTCCAAATTCATCCTATTTATATAAATTAAATAAAAAAGGAAACTTATGGATGAGTTTTATTAAACAATTATACAAAAAAATGTAAATTGAATTCCATTAAAGGGAAGATTTATAACATATATTTCTTTCCATAACATATTCATTTATAGGATTCAATCTATGTTATCCATGATCTATTTCATAACATATATTCTTATCATAATTATGGTTTATCTATTAATAATCCCTCAATATGGGTTTGGGAGTTATCAAAATAATATAATACTAGAGTGTCAATATAGGTTCAATTAATAGACCATTTTCATGTACTAGGTTACATTTAGTGAGGCCGGACTCACCCTGTTAGAATTGTAAACCATTTATTCAATTGTCACAGAACAGTTTCTACATGTTGTATCCATATAGATTTTTATTTTCTCAAGAAACCATATACTATTTAATTATAAAATTATTGTAATTTTTCTTATTTTATGTATTATACCTAGGGATTTTTCTGTAGTTTTATATTCATATTCCAATCATTAACTTATATTTTTTATTTTGATACCAACTATAACAAATATTCTCTTAATTACATAATAATTCATTATTTATTACATAAATGTAATAAAAAATAAAATCCATATCATCAAAATTGATAGTTTATTTGGTTATTAGTTATAAAAAACATATTTAACACATGATAAAACAACATTATTGAATACATCATCAACATGATTCAAAAATTAAATGTCATTTAAAACTACACGGGCATACCTAGGGACTTACCTTATCAATGTGTGATCTATAAATCATAAAAGGGGATAAACATGGAATTATGTATTACATGACAGATAATAGGAAAACAATGGGGAATAATATGAGTAAAAATAATACACGTGAACATTGATACATAATATAAAATTATAATCAATAAGGAAACATGGGAAATGAGGAAACAAATTAATACAAAACATCATAAACATAGATCAATACTGCCTTCAAAGACATTATGATAGAGGAAGTCCCATAAAGGAATTATTTTCACTCTATGTCACAATATTAAATATAATGATACAAAAAATTAACCAATTAATTTGAGTTCTATATAATTCAAGGTGCACCCGTCACATTCATTTGATTCTCATTAATAATTTTTCCACAAAGAACATAAAATAGAATCATTTTTCAACATTTTTTATTCAATGATCAAGTAGTGTGAATTAATTAAATATAATTTCCAAATAGAGGATCTATATGTGTATAAAGGTGAAAATAATTCATAAGTAATCAATATGGTATTAAATACAAAACATTTTTGGAATAGAAAACCATGGTGAAGTTTCGACATCATAAAAATGGAACATAAAGATTCATAAAGTGGTTTAATCTGAGATAAAGGGGTATCTAATAGTATGTAAATAAAATAGATACTAATAAACACATGTAAAAATATATCCCAACAATGGGAATTGAAAATATAAGGAATAGGTTATTGAATAAACATTAATAAATAGGAGAAGGAAAATAACCCTAACTAAATTTCAAAATTGTGATGGGTGAACATAATGGATCATGACACCGATTAATGAAACTTAAAGGGATCTCAAATTATAATGAAATAAAACTGAAAATATGGGGGATATTGAAGAACTTGTCCCAAAATGATATTAATTAAAATTGATTGAAAATAATAAAATAGGTCCTCCATTTTAAATGAGAAGAGAAAAATATCTTACTTGAGTGTGTAACTACAAATGACTGGAAGGAGCTTATTGAGATTTTCAGGGTGCTCTTGTATTACTCTATTTAATTTAGGTAATAGTATGGAAGTTTTAAAATGATTTTTTGTAATGATGAAATAGATATTTGGTGGGTTAATAGAGAAATAGAGTGGGGAATTCATTATCATTACTCAAACATAGCTTTCAGAATCTATATCATATAATAACCTAAACCATAATCATGTCCATTGTTTTTTTACCATATTTTATACCAAATTCTATTTTCATTAAAAAATTTAATATTAAAATTTCCGAACATACATAAATAATAACCATTATTATGGGGAGGTGAGTCACAAACTAAAAAAATGATTTTAAAAATTAATATATATAAATGGTTTTGGAGGATTTTTATCGGCTTTAAAAAATAAAAATAATAATATATAATCAAATTAATTTAACTTTATAACATTTATTTGGTTGTGGATACCATTTTTTATTTATTAAATAAAATTTATTTCGTTATGATGTCATTGTACACTCTATATATTTATACCATATTTAAAACTTAGTAGAAATTTTTATAGTTTAAGAAAAAATTGAAAAACTCACCTTTGGAATATTTCAATGTTCTGATTCCAAAAAATTTATTCATTATAAATAATAATTTTTTACATATGTTAATTTTAACATTTAAAATTATAATTTTCATTTATTCAGAAATTATGGGTATTTTGACAATGACATTTTTCAAATTATTATATAAATAAAAATTCTCTTCCTAAAAATAGCATGATCATTAATACATGATAAAAATTCAATAATAATGTATTAAAAATATTTTACATTATTAAAATAAAATAATTTATCATTTGGAATAACTTAATTTAATTCCATATTACATAAATAATTTTTTTTTGTTTCATCATATTAGAATATAATTTTAATCAAACTACTTAAGTAAACATTTACAATGCAAAAAGAATAAGGAATAAATATAATCAATATTTAATGGCAGTTTAATATTAATATATATATATATATATATTAATACTATTCGGGATATATTAATTATAGTATATGTTAAATTTTTGTTACCCTTTATCATACTATTTTTCTTTTATCATGGTAATTAATATTTTCAAAAATTATTATTCATATTGTTCTAAAAGTATGGTTAACTTGTTACCAAATATTGGCTATAATTTTTCATAATAAAGAATCCATTTTATCATAATCAATTAAAAAAGGGTGATGAATTTGATAAAATAAAACCCCCCAAGGACAGTAGAAAGTGTTCTTGTGAAAAAAATAATGTTTCAAGGAAAATATTTTTTTCATTTAATATATTACTAATAATATTAAATATATTATTTTAAATTACTAATGATTCATATATATTATAAATATTTATTTTTAATTATTTCTAAATAATGGTTATCAAAATTAATTATAATAGAGAACCATTATGCATTTATTAAATTATTTTCAGAAGAATGTATATTGAATCCTAAAAAACATATACTAAAATCTAGTATACACATGAATTAAATGAAATTTATTAAATATAAATATTTTATACATTTTTACACATAAATAAAATTTAAATTATACCTTCAATTTTATTAATTTCCCTAATGAAATAATTTTTTCTACTAAAAAAATTATTTTTTAAAATTCACTGACAATTCTATTTTATTTGAAAAAATCCAAAAAATTCACCCAAATAAAATTTTAATAATATGATATCAAAAATTGATTTTTATTTATCAACTAATTTTTATAAATGTTATATAATATAATTATAATAAATCTAAAAGAAAATATATTTCATTTTTCATTAAAACATATTTTGAAGAATGGAATTCTTTATAGATAATTGATTTAAAATTTACTAAAAATTTATCAACTTATATAATATATATATATATATTATAATGTACTCAATGTTTCCAATATCTTGAAAATTAATTCAATGGTTAATATCATCATATTTAAATAATTATTATTTGTATGTTTACGGTTGCATATCACATACACTATCGAATAATGTATTATCTTTTTAAAAAACATGGCAGTACATTTTTCTCCTTGTGGAAAGATAAGATATGTTTGAGAAAAGGAAAGTGATTTTTTTTAATTATTTTAGAAAATGTCAATGCTATTTTCCTAGAAACATTTCTATTAAATAACTCAAATTTGAACGATATGTTATAAGGGATTAATATATATCATTCAATAAATTTGGGATAATTTTAAGTGTAATTTTATATTATTTTATTATTTTATTTACTATATCTATCCATTTCTATGGTAGTATAAATTTACCAAATAAAAAATTCAAACTCAAAAAATATAAAATGAGTATTCTCACTAAAAATGCATCCTATAATTCCAAATTTGGAATACATTTTTCATATTTCAAATGATATAATTTTCATAATTTCTTTTAAATAAAATATATAAATTTAACTAAAAAATATCTTTTCAAAAAAAATTATCATTCAAAAAAAGAAATTGTTTATATACCTAATTCATGTATAATCTAATTTTAAAACCCATTATTAGATAAAAATAAATAAAAATGAACAAGTAAAAATATAAAACTCATATAAGGAATAAATTTGACTTTGTAAATAAAATATAATTTTCAATAAAACTTATATTTATTACTATTCAGTGAAAAATAAATATTTATTAGAATTTATCAACAAGTCATTGTATTATAAATTTTACATCTTATTTTTTAAAAAAATATATGTTTTCAAAAAAAATCAATAAAATTAAATAATATAATTATTATTAAAAAAATGTTACTAAAAAAATATTTATTCTATAATTACATATTTTGTTACATTTAGTTTCTATCCTTTTCCAAAATAAATGGATATTTTCTATTAATTGTCAATAAATCTTTCAAATTATTTTAATATTTATTTTCATCTCTACCAACATTTTATGGATTTTTATTCTTCCATTGGGATAAAATCTAATGATACAACAAAATATCATTTCTTCTTTGACTTATTAATATGATGTTTTTGTTATTCATTAATGAAGCACATTTCATTAAAATTTGTTAAATAATATATAATAATATTGTAAATGTATTCAAATATATTATTCCAAACATTTGTTTGTTTTTATTAAGCCATGGTTAGGACAAAAATGATATTTCCCTCCAATGTATTAGGTGAATTATTATATCTCCTGAAATATTATTAATGGAAATAGTGTGTAATCCCCACACACATTGGGAATATATCCAATATAGATACGGGAATAAGAAGTGAACCCGATCCACTATTTATCAATATGAAAAATGATTGTCTTGGTTGAGATCCTTTACAAAGGAATAAAATTCAAGTCTAATGTGTTATTCCAAAAACATATTAATATTCTTATGTTATTATCTCATGTATTATGTGAAATGAATTATAACACCACATTATTATGAATCATGTATTTTATGATGGAAATCCTCATTCAATGTATAGATATTTATGGTCTATGAATTTTTTTTATTCATTCATATGGGTTGATCATGTTACCATATCAATATTATTATATTAAAATAATTTATGATCACCAATTGATATCTTCCAGGATTATCCATATTGAAGATATGAGATCACCACTTTTCATGTTTCAGTTATACCATGTTTTGAATAAACATGACACTATGGACCCTCACTCCCTGATCTGGTTCCATCAAAATTTATATTTTTTACCTTATTAGATATAATAAAAAAAAGATTTAATATATCCATAGATAATTAAAAAATCAGAATGTTTTTCCAATCTACCTAATCTAAATCATATTTTTCGGTTTATGTCATTAGATGATCAAAACACAATATAATCAAATAATTTCCTTGTTATATGCATCAATGGAAAATTTTCTTAATGTATTTTAATCTATATGATCCATAGATATATTTCTATTTTTTTATTACATTTTTCTATTAATTATATCTTTCTAGAAAAATATGGGTACTACATTTCTACATAAACATGGGAAGCCAAAACACATTAATGAACTAGATCACATGCTCTATAAGGGAATATATAGAACTGAAGGAACCATGGAATATGAACAGAACAAATATTATAGTAATATTATTTAAATAACTTGAATCTATAACAATAATGAATATGGGATATTTATATATCAATTAAAATAATTTAAAACATAGATATCATGAATAATGATCTCATGAAAATTAATTTCACAATGATGAACACTAGAAACCTTCTATCAATGCCATATTCAAGGATAGTATCCTATAATGGGAATATTTTTATGCAAACACCCATCAATTTTTCTCATGATACTAGTCGAAGAATCAAGGTTATTTATATTTTTGACCCCCACCCAATAAATGATTACGTGAATTGCATTCAATATAATAGTAATCATGTCATTTATTAATGTTATAAAAACAAACACTGGATGATTAAACCCATGGATATCCATATAATTAATAATATTGAATTGAAAATATATAATCACCGAACGTTTTATGTTAACAATCATCAATATTTTCAATAACAATCTCAGTTTCAATAAAATAACCCAGTTTTTAGGAGATAATTATACAATATATGTATTTTAATATTTCATTTTAACACCGTATATAGAAATGACTATATAGATAAGTAAATAATATAATATCATTAGCAAAAGAAATACAAAATATAAAGGTGGGTGGACTCAAAATAACATAACCCATTAATATAATGGAAACAAAATAGAATAATTACTTAATTGAAATCCACCTAACTAAATAGAACCTCTCTAATGGTATTAGAAATAAAACGATAAAAATTTAATATTTTTATACCATGAGTACAATACCCCAAATTAATATATATATATATATATTAATTGTTAAATCATGAAACATTAATCAAATTATGTAATATGGTTTTAAAAAATTTAATAGAATAGGAAGTGTGAACTGAAAATGTCATTTGGAAATAATTTCTATGATAAGCCTAAAATACAAATTTAGAAGTTTATTTTAATGGTATCCTTTTAAAAGGTGGCTTGAAATCCTTTGGAAGCCATTTATATTAAATATAATCTAAAATTATTAATCCTTTAAATGTATTAATTTTATTCATCTATAATATAATATGTGATGAAAAAACATATAAATTATACTCTAAAACATATTTTATTATTCTCAAAAAACTTATGTTCAAGACTGATATTGTTTGAAAAGTAAAAAACATTAATTTTTTATTAAAAATTAATTTAATAAAAGTTTCTCTCATATATTGATATCCCATATTTTCATGGGACATTAATTATATATAGAGGAAACAATCCCGAGGGATTACATAAAATGATTGAGTTGGGAAACAATAGCTCTAAATGAACTAGTTTTATGGTGACTGGGGTGGCTGGGGTGAGTATATCATTCTGATCAATCATGGTTGACTCTACTGAGATGTCCAAATCATAGAGAAATATGGTAATGGGGGTGGACCAAAATAATGTGCATCTTTATATCTTAGGTGGTGGGGGTAGAGATTACTGATCTAGGTTAAACTATGGTGCTGTACATAGATTGTGTTCATCACACTATAATAGTTTAAAGAGTATAAAACAATGATCTTTGATATTTAGTTTTTAGGGTTTACAACACCCTTTATCATTTGATGATTTAGAGGATTTGGCAGGTAGGCCTTGTTATCCTGGTACTACTATAGATGTTAGGGACGTGATGGCTGGTCTACCTCATAATTTTGATGAGGTGAAGAAATCAAGAAATCCAAAACTATTGAATGTTCCACATCAAGTATTGTGGAAAAAGAAATGAATTGTAATATTAATATATTTTAATTTTTCAATGACTTTTAAATTTATTGAATCTTGATGATGTGATACATTTATTATTATATTTCTAAAAGGGTGGTGATTCTTAAGAAATCCACAATTTTTGGGCACTCTTTCATAGCTTGTCTTTTTCTATCCACTAAAGGAAAACATCAGAAACTTTTCATCAGTTTTGGAATAAACATCAATACAGTGTTCTTATGATTAGAGACAAATATACATGGTAATAGTTTTCCAAACATCATTTTTTCATTAAAGGATATAATGATTGAGGATTGTGGGATGATATTAATTTCATTAAATCCTAGAATGGTATACTCTCATGAAAGGGAATATTAATTCAAATTGATTTTCTATAATAATATTATAAGGATAATTTATGGATCATAATTTTAATTCTGAAATGGATATTATTGAATCTTATGATTTTATTTTAAATTTCCTCAGTTATTGGAATTATACTCTAAATATATAGGTCCAATGGGGTTTCAAAATTTGATTACTAATTTAGTGTTCTAGATGGAATAATAATCATCACTCCCTTGATTAATATTATATTTGTAACAGAATTGGGTGATGATATCTATTTAAAAATGGAAAATGAAATTCTACATGATTTCTATCAATATTTTCAAACTATTGTCCTTTTAAAGGCTAACATTGTGTTCAATTTAGTTTTTTTGTTCATTAAACTTTAATACTAAGGCTTATTATAAAAAATATTTTAGATTTCAATAGCACTAAATAATGTGTGTTTGATTGGTGCTTAAAATATCACCTCATAACAAGGTAAACATAAATGTTAGTGGTGGTTCTTAACATATGGGGGAGGAGTGTTCTAAAAATCAAGGAAAATATTATTAGGAAGCTTATGTTAATTTACAATAGATATAGACTCAAGATCATGCCTAGTATATGTTGGGAATCCAAAATCCATGAAAGACTTTAAAAATGGATCACTTCCTATATGCCACCACTCAAGATTGAGGGACATTCAAATCCTTGTTATAGTTAGCACCTGATAATGATCTATGGAAAAATCAATAACATAATTTAAACAACGTGAATTCATGTAAATTGGTTTGATATAGTTGATGGATCTTCGAAAATAATTAATCTATTAAAGAAAATTTAAATTATATTAATTGGGGATGATGATGGATTACAAATTGTCCCTCTTAGGAAATACAGACTTCGAGAATACTACTTTTATTTGAATCCAATATTGGTTACTAGGTATTATCAACCCTTTGACTCTGAAACATATTAGTATAAAGATCATGAATCTTAAAATACTATTGATTATTCTATTTTATATTTCATTTCATTCTATATTATTTACATGATTTTATATTATTTTCTATGAACTCTACCATATTCTATATGTCTAATATTTTAATTTTTAATATATATCGATTTCAATTTTCTTGTAAAAAAATTTCTGAAAGAGGATTATAAAATATCACATAATAAAATACTAGGCATGGAGATCCCAATAATAGAGAATAAATGTTAGTTTTAAATTATTACAACTCCAAAAAAGGATATTTGAGTTATTATTTTTTGTTACAATCATATACATTAAGAATAAGTAATCAAATATGAAATGGGTTTATGTAGTAAAAATGATTAAAATAATAAAATAATATCTAATAAAATTAAAGGAAATAATATAACCAATATATAAGAAATAATTTCAATTAAATTACCACAACTCAATAACATGATGTTGAGCTACTAAAAAACCAACAACTATTATAAATCCTAAGTCAAATAAATTTTATGAAATTACATTTTCTGGAAAAACATTATATAACGAATGAAATAAAATTAATTATAGAACAATAATGGGATATTAAATGAATATAAATCTAATGAAATTATACAATGACTAAAACATGTAATAAGTCTCAAATAATAAGAATAAAGGCAATGAAATCCCTCGCAACGTGTGTGACACATTAAAAAAATCCCCTTGAATGAGTGGGGTTTTAATTTAACAAAATGATAAATTATTAAAACATTTTTAAAGACATTATAACTAAAAAACGAAATATATACACCACAAAAAGTAATTTATTTTTATAATAGAAAACTTGTCTCAAAGGGAGGAATTTGGGGAAAACCCATACCATTGCCCAGAATAATTCATACCTTGAACTAAATGTCCAAAAAAATTACATTATGGTAACTACAAGAATACCACATAAAATTACTCATAACTATATTAATTTAAACACTTCATTTCAAATCATTCTATATATTTAAATGTTAGAGTATTTTTTCATCTGTAGACAATTCATATCAGTAATTCATATTTCATTGAAATGGTATTATTAATGTGGTGTTTTATATTTACATTTATCAAGATATATCATCCAGGTATCATCTAGGAGGTTTTAATTGATTTGTATGATTAGATTACATATAAATAATCTGATTTCATGGTAGCTTTGGTTATGATAAATTAGATTGGTACTAGAAATTACAATGTTTTGAGATTTCCTAATAAAAGAAGGGTTATTTCTTAATTATTGAGATACATACTAATATAAAATTACAAAAATGTAAAAAAATTATTTAAGTATTTATATCATATAATACTATAAAATAATTTCGCATTGTCATCAATGAAATAAATCTATTTTATTTTTCTTGTTGGTTCATACAACGAACAAAAAATATTCCTCCCATAGTAATTAAATTATTATTAGGTCATATAATTACAAGAATAAGTAAGTGATATGAATGTGTTATGTAATACAAATATATATTTTCCCCCTTAATATTCTTTTTAATAATATTAATGTTACACAGATGGAGAATTTGTAACATTATTTATATAATTCCTATCATATATTTAGAGAATATTAATAATAAATAAATAATGTTACTATTCAGAAAAACTATCAACTGAAAAATAAATTAATACAGGTGATTAAAAATGAATCATTTCATTAATTGTTATAATAGTCCGCAAACAAATGTAAGAAAGTTTTTCTATTTTCTGATTGAATTGGGGAGGGATAGTTAATATTAACACTATAAATATAATTACTCTTCATTATATTATCTATATTGATTCCTTAATATACACATAATTATAATTAGTTAGTAGGTGGGTGGACTCTTAGGATAAATAAGAAACTAAAGGGTGTAAGTAGTACTTTTGGTGATTGTTTCGATATTCTCTTAGTGTATCTTTTTTTAATGATGGTGATGAAGAATGTTTTTATGTATATGGTTGAGAAAGTGTTTATTAGATCCATATGAAGTGAATTATGATATTTTTAAGTTAATTTCATAATATAGGATTTAATAGAATTGAGAGGAATCTATATCCATTTATATATGAAAAATTGGGGGAAATCAATTGAAAAATAAGTTTGGTAAAGGATAACAATGAAATTTCAAGAGTGTTAGGTGGAGAAATGTTTGTTCAATCAATATTTTATGATGTTCATAACTATAATGTGTTTTTAAAAGGTGTATATTATGTATTCATTATTAAATATTCAAGATACCACATTTCCACATTTTACTCATTTTAATCTCAATTGAAAATTAAACATTATAATTATTTTACTATTTAAGAGATAAGATAATCCAAGATATAACATGCAGATATGTTGAATATGACATTGGGATCAATTTAATATAATGATTTTACTAAATATGAGAAAATTATTATTTGATATAAATTATTCTTATATTGGGAAAATAATATTATATAAAAATGTATTTTAATATATTCTATGTTTTTATCGTTATTTCCTATTAGTTATTAATTGAATCGGTTTTTTGATATTATTTCATGTGATTATTCATCTTATTAGAGTCATATTTTAGTATTGATTAGTCTGATTCATTTAGAAAAAAATTGTGTATAATTATTTCACTGATAAAAACCATTTAATTTTTACTATGGAAATTAATATTATCCTATTTAATTTATTTTCAATTACTAAATAAAAATTATTATAGTCAATAAATTTGGAACAATTATTTCTAAATACTAATTTTATTTTATTAGAAAAATGTATATGTTTATGGAATAATTAATTTTAACATTTTTTGTATAAAAACATTTTTTTTTGAAAAATTAAAAAATTTATCATAATATTAAATTATTATTCATAATTAACCAATGATGTTAATTTTCCCATAATAAATTTATAATTTTTTATATTTGAATATTTAATATAATCTTTTAATATAATTAATAATTTATCATATAATAAGATATCTTTCAAAAAAACTATCTATTGTTTTCTTATTTCTTGTCGATTAATATGTAATTAATCAATATTATTTTGCTTATATACTCTTTACATTTTACTGTTATATTGTTAAATTATAAATAAATTCTTTAAATATAACACTATTTAAAATATAATTATATGAAGCATAAAATGGTTTTCATTGTTATTTAATCTATTCTAATTTATTTTCATCAATATAAAAAGTAGTGATTCCATTATAACATTAAATATATCATAAAAAGGTTACTCATATTAATTCTATATATATCATTTTTTTATTTAATAGTTGTACACAATATTTATATTTTTTGAAAAATATATCATGGACTACATTATATTTGGTATGAAGTGTTTAGAAAGCTATCAGAAAAATTGAATTATTTAAATATAATCAAATTATAGGATATCAGGGTGTTACATCCCCCTAACTAAATCAGGACAATACAATTTTAATTATTTCTCATTGAATAAACTAGTTGAGGGTATTATTAACATATTCAATTACAGGGGTATAATGTCTAATATGATATCTACTATACTCTCTTATGCTATATAAAGTTACTTATTCATCTATAGAAAACATTAATCTTTCATACAATCATATATTAATATATATTTATAACATGATGTAATATCTCATATTTTTCCATTATTTATTTTAATATTATGTGGGAATTATTTCGAGACTAGTCATCAAGACGGCGTGGAGTTCTGAGGGTCAGTGAGCCCGAAAAAAATGTTTGATTTAAATTAAATAATTTAATTTACGCACGCGTGGGGTTTTACTGAAAAAGTGGAATAACACCTGATCGGTCGCACATATCGTAAATATGAGGGCACCATTGCATCTAGAGTAGCGGGTTTACCCAAGAAGAGACCTAACATCGACTGACGTAGACTAGTGGTGAAATATGGTTTTTGGACGTAACCGTAATAAAATATTTATTAAAAATATTTTATTAAAAATCCGTGTTGCAGTGAAATCATTATCTTTTTTCCTCTTAAATAAAGGTTTACGCAGAGGTCCAGGGTTACAAACCTCATAACCCTGAAACCCTTGGAGGCTCTAGAGGCTCTAGAGGAAACCTCCTGACGCAGTGACGACGACAATGCGAGTGGATCTCCACCAACGAATGTTGCAGATCCAGGTAGGGCATTTGATCTCTTTGTGATTTCCTTTCCCCGTTTTTGATTCTTACAACAAACGTGGAATAATCAATTAACAGATTAGCCAATGGATCAATCGTATTTTCAGTATGGGACTTTTTCAGGGATTTTGGGAAATTGATCAATGTTGATTTTTTTTGTTCATTTCTGCTACGTTTAAACCTATTTAACAAGTGCGAATCAATTTCGTGACGAACAACGGCGGAGGGTCGTTCCAAATATTTGTTTCATTGGATTTTTCATCCCTTTTTCTTTTCGCGTGTTGTTGGTGTTCTTCGCAGGGAGATGAACAACAGATCATTGCACATCCGTTCAATGACAAAACAATCCCAAATAAAATAATTGACACCGCATTGAACTTGTAGATTTGGGACAATGGTTTCGGCGGATGGGTCGAAGTGGATCAGAGGATATAGTTCTTTGAAAGATTTCCACACGGGTGGCCGGAATTGGATTTCGGAGCCGATTGAAGTCCCAAAACCCATAGATTCGGCATAACAGTGACGAGGCGACCCCGCATCTTGAGTTTAACGGCAAATGGACAGCAGAATCGAGGTCCGGAAGATTGGTTGAAGCGTGAGGAGGAAGACGGAGTTTATGGAAAATCCCGACTACACGGCGTATAGTATGGGCTAAACGGTGTGTGTTCATCGGCAGACTACTTGGCGTGTTCTCTGGGAGTACACGAACACGAGTTGGGTACACGGCCAAGGACACCACATGTATACCCTACCTCGGCTAGATACACGGGATACCACGTATACTGGTACACGAGCAGGCACAACAGACGGACACCGTGTACGGGCATACGGTCAGGGTACACGGGTGATTCCCAGTTGATAGGACACGATGTGTTCTTTGACTTACACGCCAAGTATATGCTTTCCTACATGACTTCGACTTCTGACACGGGCCATTTACACGGGCAGTACCCTGAGCCAAGGAACAAAAAGTGTAACCCTACTACACGGCGTGTAGTCTAGTTTTACACAGCTTGGACGAATGACACAGGTCGTTTACATAGGCAGTACCAGGATTCAAGGAACACAACATGTAACCATACTTCACGTCGTGTAACCTATTTTACATAGCTTGACCCAGTTTCCTTCTGTGTCTTGGACAAGTTTCCACAGGGTTTGGCCCCTTGGTCTTTCTCCTGAAAGATTCCGGTATCATTTCCTAAATACAGAAGTATGATCCCTTCAGCAAGACTTCTAGAATATAGTTGATGGAATCCCCTCTGTGTGAATTAGAGCTGAATCCCTTATTCATTTCTGGTACCCTATGTAGAGAACTTGGTATCGACGTGACCAACTTTACCCAGGTGCTGATCCTCTACTTAGAGGATTAGTTCAGACTGAGTTGTTGGAATCACCCCATGGCTATTGGTTGTAATCCTCATCTGAGCATCGTGTTCTCAAGTAATTGTGTAGTGTGTTCTCCCAGAACGATTACTTTGTATATCTCTCTCTTCAGACCTAGAAGCGTGTTCTCCTTGTTACATGATTAGTGTAATAATCGATCTGGATCCTAGTGGTCATATCACGATAGTCGATCTTGTATGAGTATATCTGGATATTCTTGTTATGTGTTCTATAGACATATATTGTGTAGATCTGACTGTATCTTTCCTTTGTGGTATTTCTCTTTGGAGTTTTCTTTGTGGTTCCGGGATGTCCTACTCGGTATTGTTATACTCACCCCTACATGGGATTTTCTCGCACGTGTTGTGTCTTGTGCAGATGAGCGAGCCTTTGACAAGATTCTAGGTAGACAAGGACCAGACGGTGCCTAGTGAGATCAGACGAACCGAGGTGTGTTCCTACGGCTATGGAATATAGTCCTCATACCTTTCTTTATTGGTTGGACTTTGTTACAGACTTTCTTTTGGAGGGATTCTACTTTTTGCCCAGGGTTTTACACTTACTGTACATTACTTTCCTGTCCTACTATGTTTGTTGGGATATTACTATATGCATGAATTTGCTTTTTTTAGTAGTTTTTACTATTTATCTTTGTGGTCTTAGAGATGTGTGTGCATTTGTATAGGTTTATAGGAAATGCCTCCCATGTTAGTGATATTCCTACTTGGTTCTAGTCACCAACCCCTGTCCTATTGGAGGTGTGCTTGGGGAGTTCTTGCCCGGGCACCACTGGGATGGGTTGTGACAGAGTGGTATCAGAGCTAGTCGGTTCTACCTTAGGACTGAGAGTCTGTGAGTTGGTTTGGGGCAACTGTGTTAAGTGTTTTGAGTTCAGATTTAAGGTCAGGGATCACAGTATTGGTGCGGGAGGCCGACGATTCATACACCATGACTCTGATAACTTGCTTTTCAACTCGGAACATGACAACACTAGTTGTAGGGGAATCTAATGGTCCATGCATCATATAGAAATGGGTAGTGGTTTCCATGTCCTTCTTGAGTCAGCCATCTAGATATAATCACTGACTGAGATACATCTTGTTTCTTTACAAGATGCCTCCGTGATGCGCACCCGCTAGGATCTAGCAGCTCGATCACGAGGATGACCCCCGTAGTAACGAAGCTTTGATTCAGGGAACGGATCCCCCAGTTTTACCTTCGGGTGGTGTGACAGTTATTACACCACCTGTGGAGCAGTGTTTAGTTCCTAATATACCAGTATAGGAGGAGCGCCTACTAAGCGTACTCCATGAGTTTCAGATATAGAGACCCCTCAGGTTTCGAGGCAAGCCTGACCCCCATGCAGCAGAGGACTGGCTTGAGGCAGTTGTCAGAGCCTTCCATTTTGTCAGGACACCAGTAGACCAGATGGTGATCCTGGCAACAAGCCTTCTGTAGGACAAGGAAGGGTGATGGTGATGTTTGGTTATCCAGACCCACAATGAGGCAACTCTTCCGTAGTCAAATTTCGAGAAACTCTTCAGGGAGGAGTTTTCACCAGTTACCCTGAGAGTAGTATGTATACAGGAGCTTCTTCTTCTCTAGCAGGGAACCATGACCATTTCTAACTATTCATCGAGGTTTACCGACCTCTCATGGTAATCGACGGATATGGTTAGGGATCCGTACTTCAGTGCTTGGACTTTTGAGTGGGGCTTGCATAGAGACATCCAAGAAATGATCATCGCTATGATAATTGCTACTCATGTTGGGGTGCTTGAGCAGGCATTGGTGGTCAAGAGCTTCTTTCCAGAGCAGAGGCAGCCGACATTTGTCAGTTGTGAGCGAGTTGGAGTAGAGACCTTGGCAGCTGGGATCCATCGTCAGGGACCCATGCATTGGAGATGTTTTCTGAGGAGATCTCAGGATAGGGGATCTGTCGTAAAGGGTTCACATGGCACATCCATCCAGCCTCAAGGTAGAGGAAACATGTGGAGAAGACAGATCTACGTGGAGGTGGAAGTGATAGATGAGTTGGGAGAGTAGTTGGAGGTTGTTGACATTTTAAATTTTTTCCACCACAACACCCAGGGGGTCTACCCCAGGCTCAGGGAGCTGGTGGACAGAGGCAGGGACAGCTACAAGCAGTAGAGGCTTATGACCCAAGTACTCCTAGAATGATTAGAGGTACAATCTATGTCTTTTCTACTTAGGTTGTCATAGTGATAGACACAGGTGATAGTCATTCTTTTCCGTCTTCTTATCTTGTTAGAGACCATGAGATTCTTGTTGAGACTTTGACTTGAACCTTACGCTTTGAAACACCTACTTGATAAGATTCAGAGATCACACATCTTTGCAGACAATATGACCTGGCCCTTGGAGATGAGATTTTTGGTTGGAACCTCTTGGTGGTAGCGTTGAGGCCTTATGATGTCATTGTTGGTATTTATTGGAAATCACTAGTTCATGCCCAGATTGACTGTTCTAGGAGAAGGGTGTAGTGTGTCCACAGTGATGGAATGAGCTTATCCTTCGTTGGTGAAAAGGAGACCCAGGTAGCGCAGGATGGACTCATGCGTATTAAGGTACAATCGATTTCATATTAGTTGGATGGCCTAGCCCTTGGCGCATAGGATGATACGAGTTTCCAGTTTCTAGTAGTAGTGGCTGAGTACGAGGACGTATTTCTGGAGGATGTCCCCGGGCTACCTCCCCATTGGGAGATATATTTCTGCATTGAGTTGCAACCCAGGAGGACACCAATATCAGCATCATCATATCATATGGCTCCTGCAGAGCTTCGTGAGCTAAGGGTGCAACAGGAAGACTTGTAGAGGAAGGGATTTTTGAGACCAAGTTTTTCACCCTGGGTGGCCCTACTGTTGTTTTCCAAAAATGTTGACAGGTGCATGAGGCTATGTATGGATTACCAACACTTGAATCAGGTGACCGTGAAGAACCGGTATCCACTACTGAGAATCAATGACCAATTTGACCAGTTAAGAGAGGAACGATGGTTCTCAAAGGTTTATCTACAATCAGGTTATCACCATTTGTGAGTACGGGATGAGGATATACCGAAAACATAATTTAGATGACGATGAGGTCAATCTGATTACTTGGTGATGCCCTTCGGCATGACAAAAACCCTGGTAGTGTTTATGGGACTCATGAACCGGATCATCCAGCCCTATCTAGATCGGTTCACAGTGGTCTTCATCGATGATATACTTGTGTACTCTATGTCCGAGGAGGAGCACGCGAGACACCTATGTATGGTTCTGGACACACTTTGAGAGCACCCGTTGTATGGGAAACTCTCAAAGTGTCAGTTCTCGATACAGACGGTCCACTTTCTGGGACATGTTATCTGAGCAGATTCTGTAGCCATGGACCTAGCCAAGGTAGAGTCAGTGTCAGCATGGGAGCCACCCTGGAGCATGATGGAGGTGCGGAGTTTCCTTGGGTTGGCAGTCTACTATCGGAGATTCATTCTTGATTTCTCCTGGATTTCAGCACCCATGATAGCTTTGGCCCGAAATCGGAAGCCTTTCGTGTGGACAGAGACATGATAGCCGTCTTTTCAGTAGTTGATACAGAGTCAGATGAGAACCCCGATCTTGAGATTACCGGGGGAGTGTGTCATGTACATAGTGTTCTACGACGCATCAGGAACTGGGATTGGTTGTGTTCTAATGCAGAGGAAAGCGGTGATTGTCTATGGCTCACGTCAGTTGAGGCCACACGAGTAGAAATACATGACCCATGATCTTGAGTTGGAAGCGGTAGGCATCACATTGAGGATGTGGCGACACTACCTGATGGGTGAGCGATTTACCATCTACACTGATCACAAGAGTCTCGGATATATCTTTTATCATAATGATTTGAATTTGAGACAGAGACGGTGTCTTTTGTTCCTCTAGGATTACGACTTTTAGATCGTTTATTCTCTTTGGAAGGGGAACGTTATGGCAGATGCTCTCAGTAGGAAATCTAGTTCGCAGTTGCTGGATGAGGCGACAAGACAGTTGGCCTCTTTAAATTTATCCTTTGTGGATAGAGATGGGGGAGCTTACCTACAGTCAAAGTTTGTTACCCCTCCACTCATACAATGAGTCATGGGGGCACAACACTAGGATAATAGTAATGAGACTCTACGTGCTCAGATATCCGTAGGTGATGCTACCGATGGATATTCCAAAGGTTGGGAGAACGTTGTTCTATTCAGAGGGTGCATAGTAGTACCAGTGACATTGTGGGTGGAGGTTCTGAGGTAGTTCCATATATATCCTTTGGTGGTGCATCTAGGCATTGAAAATATGTACCAGGACCTCTGATGTCAGTTCTGGTGGCCATGAATGAAGAAGAGTGTGGTAGAGTTTGTTTCTCGGTGCATTACTTTTCAGCAAGTAAAGGCTGAGCACAAGGTGCCAGCAGGATTGAATCATCCCCTTGAGGTTCTAGAGTGGTAGTGGGATGGGATATCCATGGACTTTGTGACGGGTTTACCACGTATTTCTAGGGGACATGATGTCATATGGGTGATCGTTGATCAACTCGCCAAGTCAGACAACTTCTTAGCCATACGGAAGCAGAGTTCAGTAGAGAGATTGGGACGCCTCTACATGTAGGTGGTAGTTCGACTTCATGGAGTGTCATTAATGATCATCTCAGATCATGATGCTCATTTCACATCTCGGTTGTGGATGGGATTGTAGGAAACATTTGGGAGTCAGTTACGCTTGAGCACAGTGTTTCATCCTTATACTGATGGTCAGATGAAGCGGACCATCCAGGTTCTAGAGGATATGCTACGAGCTTGCATACCAGACATTGGTCGTAGCTGGGAAGATCACCTACCACTGGTGGGATTTTCTTATAACAATAGTTATCACTCCACCAGTGGTACAACACCATTTGAGGCTTTGTACGGGAGACCCTGCAGGTCACCACTTTTCTGGAATGACCATGGAGAGTCAGCACTCATGGGACCTGAGGTGGTGTGAGCTACTACAGAGAAGGTTCAGGTCATCCAAGAGAGGATGAAGACTACACATATTCGGTAAAAGTCTTATGCCGATAGGAGATGGAGGCCCTTGTAGTTTGAGGATGGAGGCCCTGTGTTCCTTTGTGTCTCGCCTCGATGGGTATTGTGGATATTTGGCTGAGGAGGAAAGCTATCTCCGAGGTTCATCGAACTTTTTTAGATTTTGAGTAGAGTTGGTGATGTGGGGTACCGAATGGATCTACCTCCTCAGATGGACCAGGTACACAACGTCTTCCATGTGTCATAGCTGCGGAAGTATGTGCATGATCCATCGCACGTTATCGACTGGGGAGAGCTAGACATCGATGATGGAGCGACCTTTGCTGAGTAACCATTGGAGATTGAGGTTCGATAGGAGAAGATACATCAAGGGTGAGCTATTCCCATTGTGTGTGTCTGGTGGCAGCATAGGAATCTCTAGGAGATCACATTGGAGTGGGTGGTTTAGATTCATGGGCAGTACCCACATATTTTTGAGTAACCTTTCTTTAGGCTTTTCGGGGATGTAAAATCCCAATGGTGGGTGTGATGTAATGAATTGTATTTTTCCATGTTTTAATTTAATATTATGTGGGAATTATTTCGAGACCAGTCTTCAAGACAGCATGCAGTTCTGAGGCCCAGTGAGCCCGGAAAAAATGTTTGAATTAAATTAAGTAATTTAATTTATGTGTGCATGGGGTTTCCTAAAAAATTATAATAACTACTGCTCGGTTACTCAGATCCGAAATCTGAGGGCATCGTTGTGTCCAGAGTAGCGGGTTTACCCTAGAAGATACCTAACATCAGCTGGCACAGACCGGTGGTGAAATCTGGTATTTGGACGTAACCATAATAAAATATGTATTAAAAATATTTTATTAAAAATATTTTCTGCAGTGAAATATTTAACTTTGGTCCTTTTGAATTAAATATTACGCAGGGGTCTAGGGTTACAAACCTTTTAACCTTGAAACCCTTGGAGGATTTGGAGGCTTTGGAGAATACCTCCTGATGCAGCGATGACGACGCGACGACCAGATCTTCGCCAACGAACGCCACGGATCCAGGTATGGTGTTTGATCTCTTAGTGATTTCTTTTCCCCGTTCTTGATTCCTATGATGAACGAAAACTAATCAATGAACAGATTAGCCCACGTATCGATCGTAATTGTGGGATGTTCTTTTTGTGGGGATTTTGGTAAATTGATCAAGGTTGATTTATTTTTCTTGATTTTTTCTCCATTTAAACCTATTTAACAGGAGCGGATCAATGTCGTGAAGAATGACGATGGAGATTCATTCCTCAGATTTGTTTCATTAGATTTTTCTTCCCTTTTCTTTTGCTCGTTCTTTTCATTCTTTGAGGGGAGATGAACAACAGATCGTTCCTAATCCGTTCTGCGACGCAATGATCCCAAACAAAAGAATCGACCCTGTAGTGATCTTCCGGAGGTGCGACGACGGTTTTCGCAGACGGATTGAAGTGGATTGGAAGATAGCTTTCTTCGAATGATTTTTTCATAGGTGGCCAAAGTCGGATTTCGGAGCCCATCAGAGGCCCGAAAGCCATATATTTGGCATCACGGTGATGAGGAGACCCTGGGACATGAGTTTCGTGGCAAACAGAAGGCTGAATCGTGGTCAAGAAGATCGGCTGAAGCGCGAGGAGGAAGACGGAGTTTCTGGAAAATCCTAACTACATTGTGTGTAGTATGGGAAACACAGCGTGTGTTAATCGGCAGACTACTTGGCGTGAACTCCGGGAGTACACGGACATGAGTTGGGTACACGACCAAGGACAAGGCGTGAATACCCTTCCACGACCAGACCCAGCCAGATACATGGGATACCCCATGTACTGGTACACGTGCAGGAAACACAGACAAACACCGTGTATGGGCATACAACCAGGGTAAATGGGTGTTTCCCTGTTGACAGGACACTACATGTGCTTTCACTTACATGTCGTGTATATGCATTCCTACACGACATTGACTTCTGACATGAGTTGTTTACACGGGAAGTACCCAGAGTCAAAGAACACGGCGTGTAACCCTACTACATGACATGTAGTCTAGTTTTACACAACATGGACGGATGACACATGCAGTTTACATGTGCAGTACCCAATGTCAAGGAATAGGGTGTGTAACCATACTATACGTTGTGTAACCAGTTTTACAAGGCTTGAGAAATTTTCCATCTGTGACATGAACTAGTTTCCTTAGGGTTCGTCCCCTTGGTCTTTCTTTAGAATGTTTCGGGTATCATTTACTACATAAAAGAGTATGATCCCTTCAGGAGGACTTCCTGAATAGAGTTGTTGGAATCCCCTCTGTGAGACTTGGATCCGGATCCTCTAATCATTCCTGGTACCCTAGGAAGAGTTCTTGGTATCGATGTGACCAACATTACCCCGGTGCTGATCCTCTATTTAGAGGATTAGTTCATACTGAGTTGTTGGAATCACTCCATTGCAATTGGTTGTGATCCTTATCTGAGAATCATGTTCTCAATTACTTGTGCAGTGTGTTTTCCTTGAATGAGTACATTTTATATCTCTCTCTTCAGACCTTGGAGTGTCTTCTCCTTGTTAAATTCTTAGTGGAATCTTCGATCTGGATCCTAGTGGTGGTATCGCGATAGTCGATCTTGTATGAGTATATCTGGATATTCTTGTTATATGTTCTGTAGACATATACTGTGCGGAGCTGACTATATCTTTCCTTTGTGGTATTTCCCTGTTGTATTTGCTTTATGGTTTTGGGGTTCCCTACTGGGTATTGTTATACTCACCCCTACATAGGCTTTGCCCGCACGTGTCGTGTCTTGTGTAGACGAGCGAGCCATTGACAAGATTCTAGGTGGACCAGGACCGAACGGTGCTCAGTGAGATCAAACGGGATGAGGTGTGTTCCAGGGCTACAGATTGCAGTCCCAGTACCATTCCTTCTATGTTGGACATCGTTACATAATTTTATTTTGGTGGTCTTGTACTTTTGGACCACAGTTTTTCACTTACATTACTTTACTTCCATTTTGTACTCTATTGGTTGGGATTTTAGTGTATTCATGCATTTCCATTTTTTAGTAGTTATTACTTTTCAGCTTTGAGGGCTTGAAGATGTGTGTGCATGTATACAAGTTTATAGGCAATTCCTCCAATGTTAGTGATATGCCTACTTGGTGTTATTCACCAGCCCCTGGCATATTGGAGGCGGGCTTGGGGAGTTGTGAATCGGGCCCCACTAGGACGGGTCGTGACACATAATCATACATTCCCTATAACAAACCTATCACAAAAAAATTTGGATATACATTCAATTGTGGTATAATAATATTATATATTCATTAAAAAAATTAATCAATCATTATCTCTCAAATGTATTACTAACGAGTTCATAAAACATAAAAAGATTAAATGTAAACCATTATACCATAAATTACATAATCATACCAAAAAATATGACTAATTTATATTTATATAAATAAATAATAAATTTTCATACTACAAAAATCATTTTTTCTCATAATCAATCACTAATTTAGTACCAAAACATTTATTGTGTAATAAAACAAAGATTTAGAATACAATATATCATCTGTTGTTAAATTTTCATCCAAAACATATACATCATTGAAATAAATTAACTTTTCAATATTATTGATTCAATTTAATATATGTTTCGAATAATATAATGCAATATGATATAATTTTAATCTGTATATGATACACATAACCAACTATAACAATTACAGTATTCAAAAATGTTATCAATTGATATCACATCATAAATTAAATTAGATATTATATTAATAATTATTTTTTATTTTGATATTATACTCCCTACCATATTAATGACTACGAAAATATCTGTTTCTATCGTAATACGTTTACACTAACATTTGTAACCATTTACACATTCTCCCATAATCATTTATAAGACATTGTTATTTCTAAATACAGATCATACATAGATTGAAATCCATTATTCTATTTCAATCAAATACTAATACGAAAATAAATAATATGATATAATTTTTTTTAATATGAATCAATAAATATGAATATTTATTCACTTATAACACCATTTTTAGTGTATTATTTGTTTGGATCAACCTATGCCTCACTTTTTTCATTCCATGGTTATCCATTGTCACACTTTATTAAGTTCAATAATCTTATTAGTTAATATAAATATTCCATACTTCATAATTCACATGAAATAGAATTTGATTTAATAAATAATATCACACTAGGGTGCCTAGATAAGTGTGATTTCTTTGGCCAACTCATCATGTATAATATTGAAGATTGAGAGAATATTTAGGTTGTCCATATGAGAGTGATTTCCCTAGGTGAATCTATACTGCAACTACATTCACATTCTAGAATCTAGATATATATATACTTCATGAATAACCACATAATCATCTATATAGAAATATTTCTTGATATCCTCATCTAGTTACAGTCATCATTAGGATTTTCAATAAGGTTCTATAGGCATTATCCGCAAATAAATTATATGTTATATTGTTAACATTATATAATATGCTATTTTAAAGGTTACTATTTAACATTGAAATGATGTTCAACAATAACAAATCAACCTTTAATTGTACCATGCTAACATCTTAATCTATATAGTTATCTAAACATTTCCTTTGATTTCAAATATGAAACAAAAGACCCAAAATCCTAGATGATATTCCATAAAGACGCACATTACATACATATACACATATCATCAATAAAATACCTGATGTAACAATACCTAATATAAAATTAATAATATGTACTTACATTTACAAGATCTCAATGATACATTATGGATTACATATTTGGGGAACATAGAAGCATAAAATATAAATTAAGACCATTTTTTAGATAAAGAAGATATATTTTAAAAATATATATATAACTAATTAATCCATAAGGAGTTACAAATATATTTCAAAAACTCTAAAACACATGTTTTCCTTTTAAATATTTTTTTCCAAGTACAATTATTCATGACAATGGGAAATCGATAAAAATATTTTAGATCAATGTCTCATTAAAGGAACATATAATACTATATAAATCATCGAATAAACTAGGTATACATATTGGGGTAGTAACAGTAAATTTACAAGAATACATAATCAAGTAAATACTAGTAGCATTCTATATCAAGGAAAATTAATAAATACATGTATATAAATAATAATAATCTCATACTAATGGAATTCATAACTTCAGACATCCAAAAGATACTATTAAAGACTTGTCCCAACAAACAATCTTATTAAGTGTTGTGGAATAAAACAATGATTAAATTGTTGGGATTCATTGGAAATAACAATGCATCTATGGGCTATATATTTTTGTCTCCCACTAATCACATGATTTATTCCAATGCATTCATTATAAGAGTCAACAATACATATCAATACACTCCATAATAAACATATTCCTTATGGAAAAAAATTATATTTGTATAAGGAAAATTGAATAATGTTAATTCATAATCATTACATATTAGGATTAAATAATAATAAAATATGTTAATAAATTTCCCTATATCAGTAAAATTATATAATTTTTAGTTTAACATTATCAATTAGGAATGTTGTAAAATGTGATGTCCACCACATATTGAGAAAGGATTATTGGAATTTTTTATTGCTTGAATAACGTTATCATATGCCATCCTACAAATGATTATTTCCAAATAACATCACCCAAATGCAACAACAAAATCATAAGAGTGTCTTAAAATAAATAAAATATAACCTCATAAAAATAATTCCTTGAATGTTATTACAAAAGAAGTGATTATGAATTTTGTGTTTGATACCATGAGTTTAATACACCAAATTAATATTTAGATATATAATAGGGGACACATCTAGAAGGATGGTTATCAAATAATTTTCAACACTAACAATTTAATGACCCCTCAATCCAAGGTAAGTCCTATTATCCTTGAAGTGATGTACTAGATAGATTATTCGTGATTATCGAATGTACTATGAAGATTTCGGGAGATAAGTAATGACGTTATAAAAATATCACTGGTTGGAGGATTTTCCTGCTATAAAATATTGGATTCTTATATTTAGTAGACAAGAAGGAAACATTTATAGGATAGAGAATAAATGTAAACCCCAAATCATCTGAAAATGTAGAACAATTATCCACACATACAATATATGTCTCCATGTAAATACCCAATGAATTAGCCAACAATAATAACACAACATAAACTCCAACCCATTATAGTATTTTCTATATAAATCTTCAATGTCATCGTAGAAACATGGAAAATATAATGTATGTAAGGTGACAATACAAGTATAATCAATAGGATCAAAACCAAGGTCTCAAATGTAGGTGTGAAAACAACATACTAATTTCCTTGTGAACAAATAAAAAAATACATAAACCAAAATAGGTTACTATCCAAATCCCAGCCTCACCATGGATCAACCACCAAATCATACCTCAAAAATTTTATCATGGTACCCAAACAAATGGAAACCTACTACAACTTACCTACTGATTTTCCTCTATCACACCCAAATGTGGAACATAATATTCTCTTACCTGAACCATTCACTTCAAATATCACTTAGAGAACCCTAGGAATCCACAATACATTTAAGATAAAGAAATATTTCTCACCACAACATATATCTCCCCAGGAAACCAGTAAAATATATATCATCATATAGCCATAGATGTTCTGTACCATTGTCTTAAAGATCATCCACCTAATTCCATCCTCCTTCCACAAATTTCCCACGCCACATATCACATCAGGTCATAGCATCATCACATCATATCACATTTGGAGATGCATGGTCCATCCACCACATCTCAACAGAAGACACAGGTTCGATTAATGATGATGGAAGAGAAGGGAATATGGGATATCCATCCATCAGTATCACCATCATCCTTGATATGTGGGAAATAATAGGGACCTCAAACAAATTTTATTAAGGTTATTCAAATAAATTGTGGAATTTATTGATAGAAAATAAAAATATATGATTCAAGGATAGCACACAATACACCACATACCAGTAAAAAATAATTGCATTATTGTTCACCATTACCCCACCACTGAACCACAAGTCTACAATCACAAACAATGAAACCATTAAATGCAATAATCCATAAAACCACTACAAAAATCCACATGAGTCCACTATAGAGGTCCAGTTCCAAAATGAAACATATTTTTAAATTTTTACCCAACATCCCATTTTCATATAAAATTCAAATTCGATTTACATAACAAATCAATTTATCGAAAAATGATTATTCTAGTTACCAAATTTGAATTTCAATATAAAATTTAATTAGAAACCATTGAAATTTTATTTTATGTATTTTAAATTATACCATTATTTTTTAGGTGACTAACACAATGAAAAAACATATAGTAATCCAATCATGCTTCAACAATCACCATAACTCCACGTCATCTGATACATCTCACCATAACAACCATATGTCATAACCAGCGCACCAAAACTGCCACACAACCCATCCATCACACAACTACCAATCTTGTACACCTCGTATCACCAACACATGAATCAAACACCACAATAATATACCATCACAATCACTACATCAAACATATAATTAACAAATTCCCACATAGCATTCCTTTCCAGCAATCCTCATAATATGTCAAAGAACCCATCATTTCTATATCCCATGAAATCACCAATATAATAAAATAAAAACCAACTTCACATAAGGGAACACGACCATCATAACAAAATACAACTAGTCATTTCATATTTCACATCTTTTAAATTTGATGAGCATTCATCATTTAACTCTATTAAGAATAAGAATAAACCCATAAACTAAATATCTATGTTAATCCAATTAATTTGACATATATATTACTCGTAGTTTTCATTCATGGTTGTAAAAAAAACAAAAAATAAGCGGTGACACAATCATAATGGCTACAAAATAAAAAAGTATCCTAATAGTCAGTATTTTTAGTAATTCCTACATGATTTCATAACAAATAAATTATAAAATAAATTATTTAAATAATGAGATTTCCCCATCACAATTAATGTCATATTTCTATGTTTAATATATTTATTATGAAGAACCATTATATTCACACAGTAAATGGAATATAACATGAAATAAAAACATGTTTTACATAAATTGTGAAAGGACTAGGATTCCTTACCTAAAAATATCATATATATTTCGGTGCACCGCGAGGTGAAGAAGAAACAAACCAAAAACGATAACCACACTATGAACCCTAAGAACAAACTAGATTTTTGATGTACCAACTTTTTCTAGTACATATGCTTTCCATTATTTTTCATTGTATATTTTCTTTTTGGTTTAAGTAAAGGAGTGTTTAGTGATATTTCAATTTTTTTTTGTGCTAATGGAGATGCGCACAAGCTACACACGGGTTTTCAAAACCATGCAGAAATCCTAGGTGAAAATATGTGTATTAGTATGTTTGAGGAGGTAGTTTCAAAATAGATAGCAAATTTTTCAGTAGATGGTGTGAGGATTATATGAGAGGCTATTCTATATGTAGTATCTATCACAACTTTTGTAAAAAAAATTCATAATCGTGTGACAAAACCATCTACGGGATAAATACGACGTCCATAAAAAGTTGATTTAGTTCGGAAATGCCATTAATACTATAATTTATTCCACAAACTTGATCCAACGTGGGGGGATTCCTATTCCTATGGGAAAATAAGGTACTCTCATTTATCTATAGGTAATTTTAATGCTTTTCATGGTGATTTGATACTAGATTCTTGAGGCATATCATCGTTATTAATTATTCGTGTCATCATTACATAGATAGACTTCTCCTCTCTTCTTGTATTCTCATATATATTAACATTACTAGATTCTATATGATCACTTATTCCAAATATGTTGATATTTTTTCGCATTGTTGTTATTAGATGATATATAGGGTGTTTTCATTGACAATCGATCTAGTTTCTTTAGTGATTTCCTTCTATTTTCGGATTTCATCATAAACTTTGATGTGGGTGGATTCACTCTCAAATAAAAATTGTATAAATTAATTTCATGGTTTCAAATTAATTTTTTGGGGATTATTTTATTTTTATTTTCCTTCTTTATGATTATTACATAACCTCCTTGGTGATTGTTGTGGAACATATATAAAATTGGTTCTTTTGATTAAAGTGTTTGATTATTTATTTTAAAATGAATATTTCAAAAATTATGTTTGTATGGAGTGAGGGTAAATTTAATTGATAAAAAAAGGTATTCAATTAATGTGATGGTTTTATTGAAATGGAATGGATGTTTGGAATTTTTTTGTTTAATGGTTTTTAATAAAAGAACGATTTTTTTGAAATGGTTTGAATTGGTTTTTTTGAATGGTTTTGAAATATATGGGTTGTGTGAGTTTATGATTTATGTGTACCTAAATAATGGGTGTGTACCATTAGGGTACAAGTTTTGTGACCCTGGATCTAGGGAATGTGTCGTTGGGATGCATGAAGATTGGATGAGAGACCACTCATGAGTATGGAACTGTTAGAGGAAGCATGCATGGGTGTGTGTGTTGTGAACCATGGAATGGTTATGAAAATATTTTAGTGGAAAATAAATTTAATGCATTGTTTGGTTGTTTTTTGGATGTTCTCCTTGCATGAAAATTTGTCAAAAATAGATCTTGTTTACTTTTGGTTACTACGGTTTTAGAGACATGATTATTTTTTATTTTTATACTATTTTGGAAAATTTCATTACAAATTTTTTTATATAAATGTTTCTAAACATTCTATAATAGTTGAATAAGTATGGAAGAAATTGGAGAGTGCCAGATGAGTTTCATACTCACCGCTAATTTGGGATTTTGGTGCTCTTGTAGATTCTATCTTTCAAGACATGGGAAAAGGTAATATATTACATGTATTTAGAACCACCTCAATATACATGGGGTATTTGGGGATTTTGGAGCATTGAGATATGGATCATAGATTATTTTTCCCATCTTGGAGTCTATATTTGTTCTTCATCTATTGACCTTGTTTTTGGCTAGCCTTTTGTTGTAGCATACAGTTATATGGATTCATTATAAAGATGATGGTTGAGTTGTCTAGTATTCATCATGCATCATATATTTGATTTTTTTTGTTATGTATGTTTGGTTTGTTGGTTATTTATTTAAAGGTAAATCATCCCCCATATTCATTTCAGAACCATAGGAATTTATTGATTACCTTTTTCCTCTTGGCGATTCCACTTAAGACCCAGAAATGATTCATTGTGTTAAAATTACAATTAGATTAAGTGGGTCATTACAAATGGTATTAAATTGTTCGATTCTAAATCTTATTTGAGATATGTGGTATCATCTTGATTCATTCCATGTGGAAAATTAGTCATAAGTTTTAATAATATTGGAGTTAAAATTTCTCCTTATCTATTCCATGGGTTTTGATCATAGAATGGATTAGGTTTTTTGGGACATAAAATTTAGAGAATAAAAAGATATAGCTAATCTTTTTATCATTACTTCATGTTTCCATGGTGAAGGGTATATATGTGTTTTTGAAACACGTATTGGATCTTAGAAATATCATTGTAATGGGATTATCCAATGTGTTGAACATGTCATAGATTATAGAGGAATAAATTTCACCTATGATTTCATATTTCACATTGAGATATGATTTATGATTTTTTGAAAAGGTGGAAATGTTTGAAAAAGGTTGTAATTATTTTCAAATGAATGATTTTTAAAAAATCATGGTTGATGAATTTTTACAATGAATTATATTTTAAAATCATTAATGTATTTTTGGAAATTGGTTGAATGTGGAAATGAATTTCTATGAACAAAATAAGGGATAGTTTATGTGATGAACATTGAAATTATATTATGCTTGTTATTAGAGAGTGAGACTGGAAGTGTTTGTTTAGTATTCAAAAAATCTAACCTGGTATACATCATGGAAAACAACCAAATGATGTTTTGGATAATGAGGTTTCACCTGAACCACAGGTGAACCAAGTGTTTCTTCGGAGTGTCATACATGAATTTAAAACTATTCACACAGGAAAAATATAGGGATGAACAAATTAAGGTGGATCATTACATCTAGTAGATGAAGAAAAATAGACCCAAATTATACGGTGATTCTGAATCTAAATAGGAGGAAGTTTTTCTGAACACAATGAGTCCTATCTTTGATTTCATCTACATGCCAAAGGTGTTCATGGTTATGCTAGCCTCGAATATGCTTGAGAATCTTGCACACTAGTTTTGGGAACTAGTGATGCATACCAAAGGGGGTCAAGGCATGAGTTGGGAGGATTTTGAATAATTGATTGATATATAATTCTTTCCTAACATGTTCAATATCCTGAAAAAGATATAGTTCTTCATCCTGAAGCAAGAGAATCTCTCTCACAAAGAGTATGCTTCTAAATTTGTAAATTTAGTGCGCTTTTCACCAAATGTTTTCGTTATTGCATCATTCAAGGGTCATATATTTGAATCGGGGATACAATATGAGTTTTTTCCTGATGACTATAGATCTATATATAATATATTTTATAAAGATGGTGAACAGATAAATAGTGGATGAATGTGATATCTCAGGATCTATAAGAGGATAAGTATTATGATATTTATGGTAAATGGTGGTAACTAGAATTCTGTAGGAAAGGGAATGAGGTAAATCAATATATGTGATGGGAGTAGGAATTAAAATCAGATTGTTGGATCAGTGACTCTTCCTCCACCACCCATGAGAAAAGTGGGTTATTTCCAAAGTGGGTCATTTGAAAAAATTAAGACAATGTTTATGGAACAACTGAGGGAATTCCATAACATCAAGGAGATGGGGAATCTTTTGTGATATTATTGATGTTCTCTGACGTCTATTGGTCAAGACACTTCTCAGGTTTCGCAAGCATTGTCTCCTTCAACATGATGAATCCAGTAGCATCAGATTCACTTATACCTATTTGAGCTAAGTCTTATATCTTCCTGGTGTACCTATGTGGTACTATATCTTCGTGGTGTTACCTATGTGGTACTCCTATATTCGTGGTGTTACATATTTGGAACTTCTACTTTCATGGTCTTACCTTTGTGGTATTCATTCCTTCTGTGTGAGATGAGTAAATATTGATAACATAGGTATATGTATGGGAATTTACCTATGTATGGTTGACTATTGTTTCTATGTTTTGTGGTTTATCCTTTGTGGATTTGAGAGACCTTTGGGGGTCTCAGGGTCCCCACTGATTATTTTTACACACACCCCGGCATGGGCTACGCCCGCACCTTGTTTTTATTTGTGTAGCCAATGGATAGCGCTAATTGAGGATGTGGGTACCAGGACTGGAGACTGCTCATAGGTGGACTGTAGATGAGGCATACCGCAAAGAAAACTGTTTAAGAGTTGTACCTACCCTTCATCTAGGATCTGTGGTGGGTGTTCACAGGAGTTGTTTTTAGTTTTACTTATACTTTCTAGTTTGGCTTGTATTTCGGCCCCTATTACATTCTGTACATAGCTTCTTTACTCTATAGTTTACATTGTGCTTGTATCATGTTGGGTTCTTGGTTTGTGTGAATTTACATTTTATAAAGGAAATTCCCTCTAATTTTACGGAGTACGCCTTTCGATGCTTGTCTCCAGCCCATATCGTATAGAAGGCGGGTTTGGAGTAGTCATGGCACGGGCCCCGAGGGTTGGGTCATGAAAATTTCGTATCAGAGAAGTTAGTTATACAGACGAACTAGGAAATTGATCTTTTCTATGTGGAAATGGAGTTATGTGTGAGGAGTGTGGGATTCAGTTTGGGGAATCAAGTGTTGGTGCGGTGGCTGACGTATCCATACACCAGGATCCAAACCCTTGATTTGGGACTCGGTTCATGAAAACACTGATTGCCTTTGTGTTTTTGAAAAGTTTTCATTGTGATCTCATTGGTTATGCTCACCAGGTATAAAAATAATTATTGTGGAACACCTGTTTCTTTTCTTGATGCCTACACATAGACAAAAATCAAAGTTTGAAGTTAGAGTACAAGATAACATCCCACTGAGCGAAGAGACATCGGTGTTGTGCCCCCTTATAGAAGTTGTATCATCAAGAGGTGCACCAGCAACACCACTACCTGTTGGGCAGCTGATGCCACCAGCCCCAGCAGTAGAGGATGCACGCCGGTTGAGCGTTCTACACTAGTTTTAGTGCCAGATACCACCATGGATTAAGGGAGAGATGGATCCACAGGTGGCGGAGGACGGGCTGGAATCCATTGTTAGAGTTTTTCAACTAGTAGGGACACCATCCAATCTCATGGTGATCCTTACCACCAGTCATCTTCAGGCCGCAACATGTATATGGTGGAGCATCACACTTTAGGTTCACAACGTGGTTGCTCTCTTTTGGGTGGACATTATAGGGAATTTTTAAGGCAGTGTTCTTCCCAACGAAATTACGTATAGTGTGTATATAAAACCTTGTCCACTTAGAGCATGATAGCATGATTGTGGCACAATATTTAGCATGGTTCACCGAACTCTCGCGCTACTCCACTGACATGGTGCGGGACACGTTCATCAAGGCCTAGACCATCAAGAAGGGGCTTAGAAAAATTTTTAAAGCTTCAATGGTTGTTCTTAGCATCATAATGGAGGTGGGGGTGTTAGTGCGAGCACTCCTAATGAAGATATTCCTTGCTGATCAGTCACTGACAGTGAGACCCACCACCTAACAACAGGTAGTAGATTCATTAGCATCTGATAGTAGAAAGATTATGTAGTGGTCCAAGATGACCATACCTATTGGTGGA
Source organism: Viscum album (assembly GCA_963277665.1). Lineage (NCBI taxonomy): Eukaryota > Viridiplantae > Streptophyta > Magnoliopsida > Santalales > Viscaceae > Viscum > Viscum album. The sequence continues at coordinate 548,669,866 of OY728157.1, forward strand.
TGACCTCATGATACATGGATGGTGGTTTGGTGCTCTAGAGACATAGAAGGACCGTCGATGAACAAGTAGTGTTATTTGTGCGGCGGGCAGGGCCTAGTGGCTCGTGACTGCCTAACCATCCATACAAACGATCAGCAGACGATCAAAGGACTACCTGGGTAGAGGCAAAGATTCGATCATGGAGTTCCATAGGTAGGAAGAAGATGTTGTAGATGAGTAGTCTGTGTATCTGGCAGTGGGAAGATATTTGATGTTCTATCGCCACCAACTCCAGGTGGTCTACCCTAACTATAGGGAGCATGTGGACAGGGATGAGATTGTATTTAGACAGCTGATCCCTACGACCATGACACTTCAAATATGATTCAAGGTATGATCTATGACTACTCCACCATAGCTTCATTACTTATAGACATGTGTATCAGATTTTCTTTTTAGACACGTCCCTCATTCAGAGCTCCAAGATACCAGTGGAGCTGTTGGCTCGACCCTTATGGATACAGTCTCTAACGGTATCGGATTTGATGAGTACACACTGGTGTTGTCTCTACAAGAATACTCTAGTAGGCAATAGCTTTGATTGAAATCTTCTAGTTACTGTGTTGAGGCGTTATGACATCATTCGGGTCATGGACTGGTTATCCACAGTCCATGACCAGATTGACTGTATTAGGTGCAATGTGTGGTGTGTCCTTACAGACGGGACCAGTTTTTCCTTCACTGGTGAGAATGGAACCTATGCAGCACTAGAAGGACTTACCTAGAGGACGAAGCAGCCGATCACACATTAGATAGCTAGCCTTACCCTTGGAGTGGTTCCTATTGAGAGTTAGAGCTATCCTGTAGTGGTGGACCAGTACACTGATGTTTTCCTTGATGATATTCCAGGTCTACCTCTCCATAAAGAATTGGAATTTTACATCAACACAACTATGAAAATGGGTAAGGGAAGCGCTGCCCTTTTATTAGTGCTAAAAAAGCACTGATAATGGGGGCATTTATCAGTGCTAAAAAATCCTTAATAAAGGGTGGGGGCTTTAACTGCACTAAAAATGCACTTTTAAAAGTGACCTTTATATCATTGCGTTTTTTAGCATTGATAAATCCCCCCCCTTTATCATCACTTTTTTTAGCATTGTAAATGGGGACCCCATTATCAGTTCTTTTTTTTAGTAGTGCTGATAAAGGGGGGCTTTATCAGCGCTTTTTCCTAGCGCTGATAAATTTTATGTTTCAAAAAAATAATAATTCTTCATAAAAAATAATATATTGTCATATAAGTATATTTATATTTATATAATTATAATATATATTTTTTAAATATGTTTTAGATAAGTATAAATAGACTATTAAATTTAATATATAAGATATTTATATAAAATGGCATTAAAATATTTTAAAAAATACTATTTATTAATAATTTTCTATTAATTATCGATATAAAATCATTTAATTACAATTTGAAGACACAAAAAATCAAAAAAATAAAAATAAAAGTTCTAAAATAAGTTGAAAATGTAACTCAGACTTCAAACAACTATATTTTTTTATCAGGGTGCCCGTTTGAGATCTACAGCATATCAAATCGAATCCTACAACGAGCTCTACAAGATTATGATTGAAGAAAAGATTCTATAATAATTTTCATGCCCAAAAATGGCATGGAAGGCCTCCAAAACTGAGTTTTTAGTCTAGATACCTCGATTTGTTAACATTTAAACATGTATAACTCTTGATCGAGATGTCTATTAGGCATATACAACATATCATATCGAATATTGTTTCGTTTTCATCGATTTGACTAGTTGTGGAGTTGAAATAGACTTCTATATTAGAAGTTATGGTGGTTTTAACATTATATGTCTTTTCAAATACACACATATATATAAATGTATTTATTCGTAAATATATATGTGTGTGTGTGTGTGTTGTATGTGTGTATGTATGTATGTATGTATTTATTTATTTATTTATAAACACACATAAAAACATATTTTATAAATGTATTTAAAACAAATCATGTAAATATATATTAATATAAAAATAAATAAACAGATAAAAAATTATAACTACAAATATATATATATATATATATTAATATACAAATGAATATACACATATACTAATATATGAATAAACATATATGTATTAATATAAATAAATATATTCATATTAATATGAATCGATATACATATACAAATAAATATATATATATATATATATATATATTGATGTATCATTAAATAGAAAAAAATGGCTTAGTGGTAAAGGTGCTGGCGTGCAAGGGGGAGGTCGTGGGATCGTGTTCGGGTGGAAGCAATGAAGTTGTGTGTGTATGTGTGGGACGTGTGGGCAAGGGCAGCATGCGAGAGTGGGGAGGGGCCACCTAGAACTGATGAAGTGGGGGAAAGCACAGTTAAAAGCACCCCCACGAATATAAATTATTATTATTATTAATTTTTTTTACTTTTATCAGTTCTTTTAAAAAGTGCTGATAAAACACTCCTTTTATCAGGGATTTTTCTAGTGTTGATAAAAGGGGTCTTTATCCATGCTTTTCTGAGCGCTGATAAAAGGGACCCCCCCTTTATCTTCACCTCGATTAACATCTCTTTTTTTAGCGCTGTTAATGCTATTTTTTAGGACTGATAAAAGACATAATATTAGTACTGAGACTTTTACCCCGGGACAGCACCGATATCTACTTCAGCATATCGCATGGCTCCTGCGGAGCATCAAGAGATGCAGATAAAACTGGATGACTTTCATGGATAGGGGTTCATTAGGACAAGTATTTCTCCCTGGGAAACCCCCATTTTGTTCTCCAAGAAGGTGGATGGGAGTTTGAGAATCTGTTTGGAAAATCAGCGCCTGAACTAAGTGATCGTGAAGAAAATGTACCAACTCCAAAGGAGTGGCAATATTTTTGATCAGATAAGGGGAGCACAATGGTTTTTGAAGATAGGCCTCAAATCATGATAACATCATTTCTGGGTACGAGACGAGGATTTCGAGAAAACGGCCTTCAGATGTCGACATGGAAACTATGAGTTCTTTGTTTTTCCATTTGGCATGACCACGCCCATGAATTTTTCATGGGACACATGAGAAGGATCTTCCAGCCCTTTCATGATTACATTGTTGTATTCTTTATCAATGAAATCCTAATATACTTAGTGAAAGAGGAGGATCATTCCTATCATCTGCAGATAGTTCTAGACACAATTCGAGAGCACCGGCATTATGGTAAGCTCTCAATGTGCCAGTTCTAGATACGAGTGGTCATCTTCTGGGGAAACATCATCTCATAGGCTAGATTTTGGGTGGATCCCTCAATGATCAATGTTCTTCTTTCTTGGGATCCACCCAAGAGCGTCATGGAGGTGTGGAGTTCTCTGGGTTTGGCCGGTTACTACTGAAGGTTTGTGCTTGACTTTTCCCGAGTTGCGTCACCCTTATCTGCATTGATGAAGAAGGGTTAACCCTTCATGTGGTTAGAGAGATTCCAATAGAGTTTCCAATAGCTGAGGTGGAGACTCAGGAGTTACCACATCTTGAGGCTACCAGAGGAAGGAGTTGGGTACCTATACTATTGCGATGCATCAGGGACCTAGCATGGATGTGTCCTAAAGCAGGAGAAAGCATGGATCATTTATGGTTCTTGAAAGCTGAGAAAACATGAGAAGAACTATACTCCTCTTGACTTGGAGATAGAATCTGTTGTCTTTTCCTTGATGATGTGGCGAAATTACATGATGTGTGACCATTTTATAGTGTACTCTGATCATAAAAGTCTCAGGTATATCTTCTCTCAGTAAGACGCAAACCTAAGATAGCGGCATTGGCTTGAGTTCCACTATGTCTATGACATCGAAATATTCTATACTCCTAGGGAGGGGAAACTATTAGAATATTAACTCAGTAGAAGATATGTTATATAGTTGCTGAGTGATGTGACAGAGAATCTAGCCGCTTGGAAGGAATCTTGTGTGGATTGAGATGGAGCAGCTTATCATTAGTCTCTAAGAGTCACCAACCCACTCCTTTAGCAGGTTAGGGAGGCACAACTTAGATAAACTAACTGCGAGTCTCAACGTGCTCAAATATCCACCAGACAGGATCTTAATGGATTTTTTATGGTGGGGAGCACTTCAACATCTTCAGAGGATGTACTATGGTACCAGTGGTTCTATGGGAGGATGTGTTGATGGTGTTTGATACATACCCTCTATTGGTATATCCAGGAGTGGCGAAGGTTTACCAAGACCATCGGTGTCAGCACTGGTGGTCGTGAATGAAGAAATTAGTGGCATAGTTTGCCTCTATGTGCCACACTTGTCAGCAAGTGATGGAAGAGCATCAGGTTCCAGTCGGCTTAGTTCAGCCATTAGAGGTGCCATAGTGGAAGTGGGATTGAATTTCCATGGAATTCATGAAAGGAATTCAATGCACATATAGGGGTCATGATTCTATTAGAGTGATCATTGACAGAATCACCATGTCATCCCACTTTCTACCTATCAGTTTGAAGGGATCAGTAGAGAGATTGGGACACCTCTTTTTGCAGGAGGTTGTGTAGTTTTTGGAGTTCCATATATGATTTTCTTCAATCGTGATGCATGTTTTACTTCCCAGTTAGGGAAGGGTTTGTATGAGGCATTTAGAATGCAGCTTCGGTTGAGCACCGCCTTCCATCCCCAGATGTATGGCCAGACAGAGCAGACCATTCAGACCCTCGAGGACATGTGACGTTCTTGCGCCCTGGATTTTGGCCATAGTTGGGAGGATCACTTGCCTTTGGTGGAGTACACATACAACAAAATCTATCACTCCACTATCGCTATGGAACCATTCGAGGCATTGTACGGATGACCATGTTGATCACCTATGAGCTGGACTAACCCATGGGAGTCAGCATTGGTTGGACCAGAGATGATACGGGCTACCACAGAGAAGGTGGATATCATCTAGGAGCGGATAAAAACTGCACAGAGCAAGAAAAAGTCCTATTCAGACAGAAGATGAAGACCTATGGAGTTCGATGATGGTGACTATGTCTTTCTACGAGTCACACCTCGACAAGGTTTGCTGGTATTTGGCTGAAATGACATGTTATATTTGAGGGTCATCAAACCCTTTCAGGTCCTCAATAGAGTGGGCGAGGTGGCATAAAGCTTAGTTCTTCCACCTCAGTTGCACCAGGTGCATGACATTTTCTACGTATCCCTACTGAGGAGATATGTACATGATCTGTCATACATCCTTGACTGGGGAGAGAAGGACATTGATGATGGGGTGATTTTTCAGAGGATCCAGTAGAGATTTAGGATCGATAGAAGTGGGTAATTCATGGGCGGTCTAAACCTCTGGTGCGTGTACTCTGGCATATTGGGAACCAGTAGGAGAGAACATGGGACCGGGATGCTCAGAGTGATTCTAAATACCCCCACATGTTTCCCTAGTTTGTGTTGTGGCCATCGGGGACACAATGCTCTGATATTGGGATTATATAATGAACCATATTTTTTCATTTTATTTTTTTAATTAAATGGAAATATAATGAGTCTACTAAAATTGATTGCGCATGATTCTGAGGTCCGGTGTGTTCAGAATGAATTTATGAACTTTTTTGGGGGTACGTTTAGAAAATGCTCATCGGCATTTTGTAACTTTTGAACCTATTCTCAGAATTGTAATCTGAGGGCACCATTTAACTCGCAGTGATGATATTCGCTTAAGGAGACCATCAAATCTATCATTATATGTTTATAATGGAAATTAGTTTTTGGAAATTTCATGGGAGAAACTAATATAAACAGGCATTATTTAATTATCAAAATTGAAACCTCCCATTTTGAATTTGGGGGTAGGGACCACCTGAAACCCTCTTAATATGACGTTAACCATTGGAATTCCCCCTAGTTAATGTTCCAACAATAATATAATTTATGTTCCAAATGTTATAGTTTAATTAATAAACATAATGTTATTAATTTGGCCCCACTAGTTTCATTTGAGTAATCATTTGCAAAGGAAAGAAGAGCATGGGATATCCTATGGAGAAATATACTCCGACAAAGAACTACATCCGAACTAAGAATGTGGAACTGAATTTGGAAGCGTCTTGTTGGGGTCATGTACACCGATGTACCTTACATCGACTTCATCTTCCTGCTCAAGACAACTCCAATGAACGTCAATGTAAGGGATTTACATTGAATTATTGTTGAATTTATTTGATAATTCTTCATATTCTAGAATCACAATAAAGGTGACCAATCTAACTTGACCATTGTCCCCCAAATATTACATGCCAATTTATCTTTAGTTCTTCACATGTTCATCATGCGTTCCTCACTGCCAAATAAATAGTGATGTTGGAAACACAAAGTTACCTTGAGCATGACATATGGATGCGGAGCCCCCGACTAGAGGATCGGGAATATGCGGTCATCATATTTTCTAGGCTTGGAATGAAGCAATGGTGGCTGGTGGAAGAAGGCGGAGTCTATCACCTGATCGGCCACAATGAAGGGGGGCATCGCACATCCGTTCCTCCGGTTGAGTAGGAGGGCACAACCTGTCAGCTATAGTGGAGTAAGGTGGAAACCGACATACGTCCGACCGCGGGGCGGAGCGGTGGCGCACATCTGCACCGCCGATGGAACAGGATGTCACAGATTCTAAGATATGACATGAGGCTGAATGGTGGCCCACACCCGACTGACGAACAGGCCAGCCGTTGCGCAATGAGAAAGCCATCTCTGACAAGACCCACTTCAAAAAATTGAACGACCCTTTGGCCATTCGGGTGAACTGGGAGGCACCTCTGTTTCGAGCGTCAGCTAGGGAGGACTCCACCATAGTGGTACACCCGACCGCGGGCCCCACAGTATGCCTCCCCAGGGGGTTGCGCCACCGGGCCACGCCTTGTGGGTCATGCCCAACAGGCCGCGCCACCTGGTCACGCCATCGGGCTGCACTAAGCGTGTCGCACCCTACAGTCCGCGCACAACGGAATGGGCCGGACCATGGCCCATTAGGCCGGGTCCACCACATTCTAGGATAAATGAGTCAACCCGAATCGGGTTGGGGTGGCCCAGGCCGGGTCGGTCCGGTTCGGTCAGGCCAGGTCAGACCGGACCTGGGCCCCACTAGACCCAGATATGTCTTTGTGGCCATATCATGAGAATCATGCATTTGTTGGACAAACAATCTATGACACCAAAATCCTGGGATCGAGACGGTCATTTTGGTATACTCCACTTGAGTTTTGGATAATGTTGGAGTATGGCTGGGCTGGATCGAACCCCGATTACAACCATGACATCAGAGCTGAAATGCTAATAACTTACAGACCAAGAGTATTATTGACACACTATTCGTTGTGTTGGTTCTCTTATGACGTAGCATACATTTGTGATACTTCTTCATGGGACTTCATGAAAGTTGAAGTTTGACCAAAATCATGAGGGATAGATACGATGGAACTCAAGTGCACCATGTGTGAGGAATCCAGTGGCTAGAAGTGAGGTGGAGGTTAGGGAGAGATAATACGGAGGTTATTAAACTATTGACTCTGGATGGGTCTGATACTTTATGGGTCATTGCAGGAATTAGTACTTATCAATCCTATGTGATTCAGTTCTCAACGATCATGTGTGGGTCAGCCCATACCAATCCTGTGTGGGGCATCGCTTAGAAATTATGTGTGGGTCAGTGCATAATGATCATGTATGGGTCAGTGCTCAGAGATCTTGTGTGGGTTAGTGCATACCAATCTTGTGTGAGTCAGATCCTATGTAGGTCATTATGATTGTTAGTACTAATCGACCATGTGTGGGTCAGACTCTGTATAATCAGTTGTAGTGCCTATTAACAGAATAAGATGATCTTGCTTCACGGCTAATCATATATCCTTCTATATATCACTTATACCTATGTGAGCTGAGTCTTATATCTACATGGTGTACCTGTGTGGTACTATATCATCATGGTGTTACCTGTGTGGTAAACCTACTTTCGTTGTGTTACCTGTGTGGTCCTTCTACCTTCATGGGGTTTCCTTTATGGTATTCTCTCCTCCTGTGTGAGATGAGTATATCTTGACAACTTAGGTTTATGCATGGGCATATACCAAAGTAATGTTGAGTTTTTTTCCATGTTATGGGGATGATCCTTTGTGTATTTTAGAGGCCTTTGGGGGTCTCGGGGTCCCTAATAAGTATTGTTATACTCACCCCTTCACGGGATACACCTGCACCTTATTGTGCCCTGTGAAGACGACGGACAACACATACTGATGATGAGGGTACCAGGACTGGAGATTGCTCAGAGGTGGACCTTAGATGAGGCATACCACATAGATGACCATTTGAGAGTTTTACCTACTGTTCAGGTTTGATCCATTGTGGGTGTTCACAGGAACTATTTTCTGTTTTACATGTACTTTCCAGTTTGTCTTGTATTCCAGCAGCCTTTACATTCTGTACACACCCAATTTAAAATATGTTTTACTATGTTCTTCTATCTTGTTGTAATATTTATTTTTGTGAGTTTATAGTATATAAAGGAAATGCCTTACCATTTTTGGGAATACCCATTTCAGTGATTGTCGCAGGCCCCTAGCCTATTGAAGGTGGGAATGGGGTAGCCATGGAACGACCCCAGGGGATGGTTTGTGACATGGAATATGGGAGGAATACCTTACCTCAACCACATTTCATTATAAAAACACACCAAAAATACCATGTAATTAAATTAAGTTTAAAAAATACACAACATAGAATGAAATGCACTACTATAACCACTCTACATTTACTATAAGTATATACATTTTATTTTTAGTTATTTTTAAACTACATTCAACACCGTGTGTAAGTATTCATTATCAATTAGAACTATGTTCCTGAAAGTTATATTTTTTTATATTAATTTACATAATTAATTAATTATTATATCTTATATTGTACAAAAAATATGATTGAATATATTTTATAAAATTGTTATCTAATTTCATGTTATCTTTTTAGAATAACCATGAGGGTGAAATAGGCCTCATTCATGTTTTATTGATTCATAATAGAATGGTGAAATTTATAATTGTTATGATAAATTTATGGATTCCAACTTTTATATTACATAACTTTTCATTACATTTTACAAACTGAGGATCTTTAAAGTCTAGTGTCTTGGAAATCAGGCACATAAAACATGAAAACAACATAAAACATTCCTCTAATACTCTTTTAAGTCTTCATCATAAGTTCATACTATGTATAATTATTGCATATCATAACCTATCGAAATAAATCAGAGGAAAGGATGAGCATAAGTCCCAGTAAGGGTAAACACGAGAATTAGTTTACTTGTGATATCAATAAAAACATGATAAAATGAAAAACATAGAGACCTGAGTAATTAAAGTATATGAATATTATAAATAAAATTACATGAATAATAACATGAATATGTGGCTACAATAGTCCATTTATATATTTATGAACATATCACCAAGATTCATCTACAAGGTGTCATAAATATTACCAAGGTTATTCACCAAGGTATCATGTAAATTTTCATCTATAGAGATTAAATAATTTACCTAATGAATTAATGAGATATTTGGGAGAACCCTTAATATGTCTTTACTTTCAATTGATCCACATAGATAATAGTAAAAAATTTCATAAATAACCCCAGAAGAATAAAATAAATGGGATTCCTTTCAAATTTGGGACATTTTAAAAGTGCTTGAAAAGAAGATCATTATGTCATTTATAACCCATAGAAAGGGTGTGAGGGATATAAGTAAGTCAATTCCTAAATCAAATAATTATTTTTAATGTATTAATGAACAACATTAAAAATGAAATAGGTCTGTGTATTCACATAAATAAACAAGGGAATTTAATGAGAGAAAGAGAGTCAAATTTTGAGACGAAAATTCTAAAGCATAACGACAATATAACGTGGTTGTAGAAAACATTGAAATGTGAAGGGACAAGGGTAAACCACTAATATATAACTAATAATATAGTATGGGTACTGATAAAAAATAAATAAGATCTGGATATGGATATTTGATGGAAATACCATATGAAAATGGAACTCAATGTTAAAGATAAAATTTGATTTCTTTTACGAAAATTCGACTGCCTAACAGTGCCACTTAAAAATTAAGAAATTCATTCTATGAGATGAAAAGGGTATATAATAAAATAAACATGAATTGTACAATATAAATTTTATATAATAACATACCCCCACAAAATAAAATGGAATCTAGATGACATAACATAAATGAAGTAATGACTTAAAAGAGGAGGGTGAAAGGTTCCATTACCTTGAAGAGTATCTTCGAAATCTTGAAGTTTGGAACCTTGGGGGTCTTGAGAGAACCTTGGGATGACTCATTGGGAGGTAAAAAGACTATAACATAGTTTAGGATGATTTTATAATGAATTGAAGGAGGGAATGTTTTGGTATTTATTGGGAAAGAGAGATATTATTTAATTAATTTTCAAGGGACTGCTCATCAGTTGTATTTGCAAAACCATGTGCTCTCTCATGGTATGATTCCATGGTATTGAACACATGGGACACCTCATAACATATCTTACTATTAATAAGTCTACCAGAATTATTAAATCAAGATTACATCTTCAATGTTGTCATTAAACACCTGAAACTCAAAAATTGTATTTTTACTATTCAATGATAAATCAACTGTTTCTGAAAAATCCCAAAAATTAATTCTAACATAATATTTATGATATGAATTAAAAAATGAACTCCATTTTTTTAAAATAATAATATAAATATTTTTAATTTAATTTTTAATTAAAATCATTTTTATTAAAAAAAATACATGTTTAAAACTATAACTCTTTTTGTAACACCATAAGAATATAATCAAGTTTCAATAAAATTATCGAATAACCATAAGACAATAAAGAATAATTATATGATTACATTTTATGAAAATAAATTTCAACATTAAATTATTAAATTATTTATAAAATTGTAAATAAAATATTTATGACATACAAAAATTCCAAAACAGATACTATAATTATTTTTTCAATTTTAAGATGTCTGAAATTTATTATTTATACACTCATGGGTGAAGTTTCTATTTTTTGGGAAATTTACTATTAATTATGATTCATTACTGTTAATACAGGTATGTTACTATTTATACATTACTATTCATTAAAAATTAATTTGATCTAATTAGACTCTTAATTTCTCACTAGTTACAATTTTAGAAGACCGTTTTCTAAAAATCAATTCACATTTTTAAATATTTAAAGAATACCAATATATTTTAAAATAACCCTTCCTTCCAAAATTCATCAATAATATGGAAAATCTATAAATTCATCCTATATTTACCTAGACATTTTTAGATTCAAAAATTTAACATGACATGAAATAACAATTTAATTTTTACAAAAGGATAAATCAACATAACTAATGCCTCGTTAAATATCCTCTTATAACACCTACGTAGGACATAAGTGTATGATAGGCTATGGTGATGGAATCTTGCAGTGGCTAGGATAAAATTTCCTATGTGGTGATTTCTATAATCTTGATATTCTCTCTTATGTGATTCTGTTCAATCTTCACATGATGATGCTCAGCATGATCTTGGTCCAGAGAAATGCCCAGAGATGCTACCACCTTCCCAGGCTCTGATAGATGGGCTTCGTACGGCCTGAGTCTACTAAATGAGTCTATTGACTATTCATTATATATTAATTAACAATGATCATTATAATTTATAAATTTTAATTATAACCTTAAGAGTATAGTTTCCAATGTTCATTTTGACCAATGTTCATATAATAGTCGAAACCCAATGGTCTTATTTAAATTATACTCAATTCAATTATATAAGGAAATAATTTTGTTGAATATAAAATAAAATGACACACTAAATTTGGAAACAAATTAATCGAAAGGTCAGTTTGTTACATTATTCCCTCTTTAAGAAATTTCATCCAAGAAATTTTAACTTGTACCCTCATAAGAGAAAAGTTGTGGGTACTTATGATTCATAGAATCCTCAGGTTCCCAAGTGGCTTCTTCACATTTTTGGTTCCTCCACAAAAACATAAAAAGAATGGTAGTCTATTTGTGTAGAACTAGAATCAAACTAGTTACTTTCCATATTTTATAGAATAACAATAGTACCTTCTACTACATCATTTGGAGATTCACCATTAGTCATAGTGATTGCAAAAGCATGACCTTTTCACCTAGGCCTATGTTGAGGCTGCTGGTAATTCCCCTCTACTACCCTCAGATATGGATTGTGATTGGAAAAGTGCCCAAGTTTTCCACACATAGATATTTGGAAATCAGGTAGAGACTACACCATCTCCCCTTTTTCATTAGTGTTTGAAAGTTCTGGCTTCACCTCACTATGACAATTCCTTGCGATATGGCCATCTCATCCACACATGTAGCATTTCCCGCTCCCTAGCTGGCAGTTCCCCGAATGCTTCTTCCCAAATTTACTACAAGTAGTGAATTGTAACCTATTGACTCTTCTTCCTTGATTAAATATCCTCCCTAAGAATGGATCCAACAATATTTTATTGTCAAATGATTTGTGAGATTATTGTATCTCTTCAAACTCCTGTTCGACATTCATCACACTTTGCACGATCTCTTCACAACTATCATAATTTCAGTTGGCTAGATTCTTCTGCAGATCAGGTCTTAGCCCACAAATGATTCTCTCAACCATACCATTTGGATCCATGAAAAATCTAGAGGTGTAACATGAATGCCTTAGTAAGTTCATCTCGTAGCCTCCCACTGATTCATTCTACTTCTGCTTTAGCTCGAGAAACACCTTCTCCATTCTTGTTCTTATCAGTCCAGGGAAATACATGCTGAAAAAGATCCCTTTGAAATCATCCCACAATATAGCTTATTCCAAAAATATTGTCCTCATGTTTTTAATATGTTCCCACCACTAGTCAGCTTCTCTCTCTAAGCGATAGACAGTCAGGGTGACCTTCTCATGCTCTAAACAGCGAAGCACAGAAAAGATCTTCTCGATATAGATGATCCATTGTTCATCAATAAATGGTTCAGTATATCAACTAAAGGTTGGTGGAAGTTGATGCATAAATTATTCAATAGAATGTTGTTCCCTTCACAGTTATATCGGTTTCTCATCTTGATTCATGTTGTTTCCCAAAACATGAGTTAGTTGGTTCGTCATTCGCCTGAAAGATTCCATTTCGGCTTGCATGAGAGGGTCTTCAATGCATGGTCCACTACGCTCACCATTAGCATGGTTCATCCTATCTCCTATAATTTTCTAAAAGAACAAAACTTTAGTGAGAAACTTATTTGATTTAATAATCTTTTAACCATAAATGATTTTATGTCTTAAAACATCATTCTTTAAACAATTACATATCTCTACAAATCCTTCATAATTATTCTTAAAAGCATATAATTAATCAAACATATCCCCAGGGATTGTCGTAACCAAGAGTGTAGCAAGGCCCGATGTTATGTTCCAGGATACGTAGGGTAATGCCCGAAACACCTTGTTTGAGTTTCCACTCTATGTTATATCTGTTCTAGAGCCTCCGCTACCTTCTCATATCAAGACATTGATTTATTTTCTTGATAAATCACTTACTCAATACTCACCAAAATAACAATAAGTATTCATATATTTAAACTTTTCTATAGTGTTATTACTAAATTTTTCATATCCCAATTTCCATAAATAACTAGACTATCCTTTGATACAAATGATGGCATCCCTCCTTCAAATTACATAACCTTTCATTACATTTTACAAATTGAGGATCCTTAAAGTCTTGTGTCTTGAAAATTAGGAACATAAAACATGAATACAACATATAACATTCTTAAAATACACTATTAAGGCTTTATTATATGTTAGTACTTTGAAAAATTATTGAATCTAATAACCTAGATAAATACATAAAAAAAGGGTGAGCAGAAAGCCCAGTATGGGTAAAAAGGGAATCAGTTTACCTGTGATATTCATAAGAACATGATAAAAAGAAAACATAAAGACATGAGAAATTAAAGTATAGAATATCATAATGAAATGAACATGAATAATAAACTGAATTTTTGTAAACAAAATTCATTTTATACATTCATTAACATTCACCAAGTTTCATCCCCAAGGTGTCATAAAAATTACCAAGGTTATTCACCAAGGTCTCGTGAAACTTGTCATCTCTAGAGATCAAATGTTTTTCTGAATGCATGAGGAAAAATTTGATCACACCCTTAATATGTCTTTAAATTCATATGAGAAACATATATAATATTCAAACAATTCATTAATAATCCAAAAATATAAAAGAAATGGGGTTTCTATTAAATTCGTGACATTTTAAAAGTGCTTTAAAATAAGATCATTATGTCATTTATAACCCATGGGAAGAGAGTGAGTGTTATATGTATGTTAATTATAAAATCAAATAAGTAATTTATGAGTATTTATGTACAGTAATATAAATGAAATAGTTCTAGGAATTATGGTAAATAAACAAGGGAATTCCATGAGATAAGGAGAGATAAATTTTGGGACAAAAATTCTATAGCATAATGGCTATATAACATGGATATAGAATTCATTGAAAAGAGTGGGGAAATGGGTTACCCACTCATAAATATCTCATAATCTAGTATGGGGAAAAAATAAGATCATGGTATTGATATTTTGAGGAAAAACCATAAGAAAATGAAACTCGACGGAAAAGAGAAAATTTAATTTCTTTTATGAAAATTCGGCAGCATAACAGCATAACTTAAATATTCATTAAATCATTTCATGAGAGTGAAAAGGGTCTATAATCAAATAAACATGAAATGGAATGTAAGAATGATGTAAAAGAACATAACCCCACATAATAAAAGGGAAACTATAAGACATAACCTAATGGAAGTCAGGACTTAAAAGAGGAGGGTGAATGTTTCCCTTACCTTGAAGAGTGGCCTCTAATGATCTAAGGTTAGGACCATGGGGGGTTTGAGCTCCCCTTCGGAGGAATAATTGGGAGGTAAAATATTAGAACATTTTCTATCATGATTTTTGAATGAAATCAATGTGATAATGGCTTGGTATTTATAGAGAATGAGAGGTAATATTTAATTAATTTTCAATGGATACCTTATCAGTGGTATTTGAAAAACCATGGGATTTCCCTTGGTTATTCCCATGGTATGGGAATCATGGGACACCTCATAACATATCTTATTATTCACAAGTCGACCAGATTTATTACAACATTATAACATCATCAACGATGTCATTAAACACTCGAAACTCAAAAATGTATTTTTACTATTCTCTAAAAAATCAATTGTTTAAGAAAAATCCCAAAAATTCACTCTAACAATAATATTGATGCTATGAATTCTAAAATTAACTTCATTTTATGAATATAATATTAAACATATTTTAAATTTAATTTCTAAATAAAATTATTATTTATTCCAAAAATATATCTTTAAAACTAGAACTCAATTTGTAACACCTTATGAAAGAAATCAAGGACCTTTAAAATTATTGTATAACCATAAGTCAATAAATATACAATATATTATTACATTATATGAATATAAATTTCTATTTTAAATTATTCAATTAAATAAAAATTGTAAATAAAATATTTATGACATACAAAAATAATAACACATATACTATGATTGTTTTTTCACATTTAAGATGTCTAAAATGTATTTATAAATTTATTGGTGATGTTTCTAATTTTTTGGTCATTTTATTGTTCATTACTATTCATTAAAATCCATAAGTGTATGTCACTATTCATATATTACCTTTCATTAAAAATTAAATTGATCATATTAGACTCTAAATTTCTTACTTTCACAATTGTAGGAATTCGTTTACTGAAAATCAATTCACAATATTAATTATTTATAGAATACAAAAATATTTTCAAATACCACTTTTTTGAAAATTCATAAATTATTTCGAACTTCTATAAATTCATCCTAAATTTATCCCGACATCTGAAATTCAAAAATTTAACATAATAAGAAATTACAATATTATTTATACAAAAGGATTACACAAAGTTACTAATGTCACATTAAATATCCCCTTATAACACCTTCATAGGACCTAATTGTAATGTGTTCTATGGTGATAGAATCTTGTGGCGGCTCGGACAACATTGCCCGAGTAGTGATTTCTATCAGCTTGAACTTCTCCCTTTGGATATTCCTTTCAAGATTCACATGATGAAGCTCAGCATGGTCTTGGTTCAGAGAAAATCCAATAGATGCTACCTCCTTCCCAAGCTCTGATAGATGGGCTTCATACGGCCTGAGTCAACTAGATGAGGCCATTTAATCTTCTTTATATATTAAATAACCATGATCATTAGAATTTATAAACAATAATTATAAAGTTAAGAGTATATGTTCCAACGGTTATATTGACCAACATTCATATAACTGTCGAAACCCAATGGTCTCATTTAAATTATACTAACGTCAATAATTAAAAGATATAATATTGTTGTGTATAAAAATAAATGACACATAAAATTAAGAAAACAATTATTCAAAAGTTTTGGTCATTACAAAATGTCAATATAACAATACAAACAAAATAAAAAAATTATAATTTATAAATTTATATCATATTATACTAGTAATTTTTTTCATAAACCTGAATGTTATTAATGCACAATATTGTTCAATTAGGTGGTTAATGTGACAAAAACATGATCCAAATAAGATTAATGGATGATTATCAGGTGGTTTTGTATTAATATCATTATATCAAAACTATAATATTATTATTTAGTTATTATTAATTTGATATTTTAAATCATTAATAAATTAAACTGATATAAAATGTTTATATTAATATTATACACTGAGAATAAATATGTTTATTCCTATTATTCTTGTTAAACATGTTAAATTATATATTTATCATTATTTATAATATAAATTATTAAATTTCTATATTATATTATACTATATATATCATGAAATTAATAGAATATATATTAAAAAAACTAATTTATAGATCTATTCTTGAATTGTGTTGACGAAAAATGATATAGGTTGTTTGTGGGGGTGGTAGTTTGGACATGCACATAATGCCTATTATAATTTTTTAATTGAATTAGAGGAGAATATATTATATTTATACAACTAATATAAGAAAATATATTATCTATTATCTATTCTGCTGTAATTATATACACAATTGTATATTGTGGTTGGATACAGATTGATTAGAAAGATATAGAATAAATTAAAATGTTTATGTACTACTTATATTGAGAATTTAGATCATCTCTTGATACATCCTTTCAAAATGGAGGAAATGAGGATCATTTCTGAGGATAGGTGATGCCACAATTATATAGGGGATCCAAAATAAATAATTGGGCTATATTTTCATTTGAATTTTGAACTATAGTTGTGGATTGATGTTGTAAGATGGTATGTCCTTTTAGTAATGAAGATATTGGAGAAATCCTATAAAAAGAATATATGTTAAGGGATAAGAATATAATTTCATGATAGGTAGGTGAGTTAGGTGGATTAAATGTAGGGTATAAATATTTTAATTTCTTGAATACATAAAAAATTCATTATAAACTTTTTATATAAATCTAAAATTATTAGAGAAAATTGATACCCATTTTATCAATTTTTTGTTATCAATCATGATTAAAAATAAAAAATTATAATTGTATTAATTCTATTGATATACAAAACGCATTCTAATTAAAATTTGATGTGGTGAATCACTATTTTTCATTCATTTAATAATATTAATTTTCAAAACAATAAAATAATAATATATTAAATTGAAACATATGATATATTAAAAAAATTTAATAGAAAAAATATGTTCTAAAAATTTAATTGTTTTTATCCCAATTTCCAATAATTTATAAATTTAATGTGTGTTTAATTTGTTTTTATTTTTCTAAAATTATTATTATATACATATTTTAATGTTTGGTAATATGGTTTTTATGATAAAAAATATATAAAATTAATTTATTGAATACTAAAGTATTAAATTTTCCATGTTAATTAATATTATTTTCAAGGACTACAAATAATATTAGAGTACTTGCATAATTTCTACATTATGATTATAAATTTAAATACTATTTTTTTCAAAAAAAACTAACATGTGTAGTGAATAATATATTTTATATTTTTATCACATAAAAAGAATTTCTATGAAAAAGTCTAGAAATTCATCGTAAGTAAATATTATTATTCACAACAAAAAAATTCAGTTCATATAATCAAATTAGACTTATAAAATTTTAGTATTAATGATTTGATTATAATTATAGAATAAAGGGTATTATTTTTCATATTAGAAAGTGACTTTATAAAATATTTAATATTAATTATTCTTATTTTATATTGGTTTTAAATTAATTTAATAGTAATATACAATTTAATTATAAATATAAATATTAATTATCTAAACATAATATACATATTTTCTTGAAATATTTTTTATTATAAAATTATATAAATAATCATAAAATCAATTTATTTTTTTTAGCTATACAAATTTAACATCATTCATAATAAATGAATCCATTATTTATTTCTATTAATATTTTATAATGTAGTTACTATTATTCATTCATTCTAATTTAATGGTGATATTTTAAATATCATAATTCATATCTATATTTTAAATTATTATATTAATGTTTTTTTAATTTATTTTTTATAAGGAGAAAGCTAGCAGAGACATTAAATTATTTAAAGATAATCATATAATAAGAACTCATGTCGTAACAAATATGTTACAATTAGGGTATTTATAATAAGGGTAATAACATAGATATTACATGGGATGGATTTCAATGATATTAAATGAAATATGATGAATATGTATCTAGTCCATAGTTTCACTAAACTGTTATGATAATCATGTGTTTTTATTATTACATGTTTTGAATATTAATATGAAATGGTATAATATTTTTTTATGTTATGACCAGGTCATTAAAAACTCCACATTCACATATTGGTAATTTTGGAAATTTTTTACTCTTATATATTATATTTTAATCAGATTATATCATTATTTATTCAGATAATTTACGTTTATATATGATTCGTGTTTCAATGTATTTTCACTTACATAATATTATGATCAACATTTCAATTTTGTCTATTCTTACAATTTTTGTCAGAGTACATCTATGAAAAATTATGATTATCAATTATCATTAATTTTATATGATATAAAATCAATCATAGTTAATCATAATCAATTTGTATTTTTTATAGATATTTTTTTCTGACTAACACTATTAAATTTTCCTGCATAATAACATGATGATTATCTATGATAAAATATTAGATATAATTTCTATTGATATATAACTTTACATATCAAAAAGTTGGGATTTTAAAAAAATAATTAAATCAATTTTAAAATTTATAATTTTTAAGAAAAAAATTGTGCATTTTCAACTACAATTTTGGGAAATAAGATATCCAATAGTTTTGTGAAATTGATGAAAATGACTGTTGATTGATATCTCTATTTATTAAATCCCAAAATATATAGATCATTTGAAACATTTTTATCTTGATTGGTTTTATAGATTTTGTTTCTAGAAATATTCATTAAAGTGAGATTCATTTTTAGGTGTGAATAAGTTTCAACATCTATTCATTCAATATTTCCAAAAAAAATTGATTTCTATTTTCATTATATATTTCCTATGGTGTAATTTTAATTTTTTATACATTTCCTTACAAAGTAATGATATGAAATTGTTGGTGCCCATTTATTGTACATGACTGAAATTATATATTCCTACATAGTAAAAAGAAGGTTGTCTGTTGCATGCCTTTCCACTAAAAAGAAATTATTGTAATTGGGTTACCAATATCTTTAGAATTATTTTTTGATTTTGTTTATATAATACATATAATGCAGTATAAGAATCAGCCGAGTATATATAGGATTTTTTAATCCAACCTGCTATAAATATTACATCTGATATTATTTACATTTTCCTTTTTTGATATAGTCTATACATGATAGTATGCGGGAACCATCATTTCATATATAAGGTCATGAATTCAGTGATGTATTGATACTGTAGGGGATGCTAGTATTAAATATAAATTATTATATTGGTTGAAAAATAAGATGGAAGCAATCCTCAAGTGAATAAACAAATACCGATTGGTATCAAAAATCAAACCATATAAAAATCTAGATGTATTCCTAATAGTATCACTTATAATGATGTTGATATGTATATTTTAAATTATATGGTTCTCTATATTTTATATCATTTGTACGATGAAATTTCTATTTTTTAGGTTAAAATTGTATCACTGATCATTATATTTAGAGAAAATTTCATATTGTAAAATATGGTAATGATAACATGATAAAAACTAATCATTACATGCTATATATTGAGTTGATAGATTTAAAAATTAGGGAAAAGGTGATGGTCAATTAAATGTTTTATATGTTTAGAATAATAAAAATTACAATGAGTGAACATAGTGAATCTTTTGAAAAAAAATTATAGTTGAAATATTTATTAGATCCCTTCCTAATATGACACATGTTTTTATTGTAGACAAATATGAATTCACGATCATTATGGATTATATACTTGATGAATTTATCAGTAAAATTATTAAATATGAATTGAAAATAAGTAATATAGCATGAGAAGATGAAAATAAAATCAAATGAGTATAATGAATTTCAATAAATGATGTTATGTCTTACTCTTAGGATTGTGTGATTCATAGAACTATAATGATGGTGTATCTGATCATATCCATGATGAAATAAATACATGAAAATAAATGAATGTTTGAAAATATTATTTATAATAGACTATCAATGAGAATAAAAAATTAATAAGTTAAAATTAGTGATATTATTGTAATATTTATATAATTTATCTTAGAAACTATGATTATTGAATGAATGATAATGTCAAACTAATATTACAATTCTAAAAAATTAAATGAATGATTTATAGTTCATAAATAAGGGAAATGGGAATTGGAATTATGATAGAGTTTCCCTGAATATTCTAATTCAATTGAAAAATATATAATAAAGAATAAATATTACATATTTATCTTTATTTAAATAATGAATGGTTATTTATATTATAGTTTCATTTCATAGTT
This sequence comes from Viscum album, assembly GCA_963277665.1. NCBI lineage: Eukaryota > Viridiplantae > Streptophyta > Magnoliopsida > Santalales > Viscaceae > Viscum > Viscum album. Next base: position 548,691,091 of record OY728157.1, read on the forward strand.
TTATTTTAATAATATTATTTTATGATAAATTTTGTATTAATGATTTGAATGAAATGATTTTAGTGATACAATGAGATATCAATATAATTTCTGATTTTTATAAGTAACAAAAAAAAAGAATAATATAAAAAGATGTTGAGGAAAAAAGACTATTTATTATGAATATTAAATGATCAATATCACTATTTATGTTATTAATTAATGGCTTGTGATGATTTGTAGTTTATTTAAAATATTAATAAAATTAAATTGAATTTAACTTGTGATGATAATTTTGAGAACATTTGTTCAATGAAGATATAGTTATAACAAGATAACGTCAATAAAATGGATGATAAAATAACAATATTTTATTGGTTCCAATAGCTGACAAAATTAGATGTAAAATAAATCTGTCAAAAGTATTAAATATAGTATATCTATATTTTTTTTATATGTATCATATATGGACACACTATTGGTGAATCGTACCCTAGTTATTACCTATATTTGGGACACACAAATTCATATATATTACAATTAATACCCTATTATGTTCCTATTAAAAATAGTTTGTAATATATATGGATTTAAAAGTATTGCTTAACTAAACTTTTTTGACACAATGATTCAGGTGTACCCAAACTGTCTACTAATTAATCTTTCTATAATAATTACATAGAAGTATTAATAATTTTTTATGGAACATAGATAATGGATGACATTAGAATTTAAATACAAACCCCTCAAATGAAATTTCATAAAAAAATCTGTATAGGAAAAACCAATATATGTTATAATTTCTGTAATATTATATATGTTTTGGTGGGGTTGATATATTGAATTATTTTATTTGCAGTACTGTTTTAATGTCTTATGAATTAAATTAAAACATTATTAGAATATCAAAATTATTTTATAAAGGAATGTGTTTTAAAATTTTCAATTAAAAATGTAATGTTATTAAAGAATTTTATTTTTTTATACTATTTAAAAGAGAATACATATTCTTTTGAATTTTATGAGAAAACATATAAAAATATAATCTGATAAAATATTGTATAAATAAATTATATCATATAAAATAGGAGGATAATACATATTACCATAAAAATTCTTCTTAAAAAATCATAATGAGAAACTGTGTTTTAATTTTAGAAACTCGCGGTTGACTACTATCATATTTCATATTCATGTATTAAAGGAAAACCATATGGAGTAATTTTGGATGATAAAATAAGTGAACACAATCAAATATCTCCACATAGTGTATCTTGATTTGTATTTATCTGTTCAAATTGCTATAATTATAGTTATAGAGTTTGAATATGTTATTATATGAGACTACGATAAGTGTACATGGCTATTTTTCTTGACCACAAGAGAGATACAATTTAATTTTTTAAAATTTATATAATTTATATTATAATGAGATTGTAAATATGATTAAAAATATTATAAATTACTGAGGAGGAGATTTCTAAAACAAATATTTTGGGAAATTCTATGATAACAGTAGTTATTTTCATATCTATATGTCAATCAGGCTTCTGTGAAATAATAGAGTATAAGAGAGGAATATCATAACATTTCAAAAAAAAGTTAAGGTCTATGTATTCTAGTCTCAATTAACTAGATATTTATGATAGAGTATATTCATATAGCCATTTATGTTTCAAATAAAATTATTTCTATATCCATTCTCAAGAATACTCTCTATGAGTTTTTGAATGTCAAGTGTCAAAATTTTGGTTGTTTTCTAGTTTTATATAAATGTATTTATTATTTAAAATTTGTATGAATTAAAAAAATTAAATTCCAAATAAGATAAAGATATTTTCAAGGTATATTGATGTGTGTAATAAAATATTGTTAATAAATTTTTACAGAGCTTGTTGATGAATCTGTTAAAATAAAATTTGATGAAATTGTTTCTATGTAATAACCTATTAAGGAATATAATATTGAAGAAAAATTTTCTTAATTTATATTTTAATATATTTTTTTCTCAATGTAATGGGTTAGATACACCTATGAGTGGGTGGATCATGTCTGACCAGTGTTTTTACGAATATAAAACTATACCATTTAAACATAACCCCATATTGTACTTTTGAGAACCCTTGATTCTTTAGAAGGAAACATTATTTTATATTGTTCACCAAACCCATGTACACCACAATAATGAGTATAATGAATTAACATAATGAATATGATATTACAAAAACATTTACCCATGATGCGGGTAATTAACTCCTTGTTCGACTTTTTTTATTTGATTAATATATCTTTGACAATAATTAATTTATCAATTACATGATGAAGTTGTTTAATTTTATCCAAACCCACTCTATAACCAAATTAAAGTTATAATGAAATTCACAATATTATGAATGTTAATGTATCATAATATAACACAACATATTAATTCTTCAACAACACTATAGCTGTAAATGGATTTTTATACTTCATCGTAATTCCTTCAAAATAGTATAACACCATCATGAACTCAATATTGCATCGATATTAAATAATTATATATTTTTATTCTATTGGGTTTTATGTTCAACCAAATAACTATAATTATTCCCTAATGATAGATATTGGGTGTCCTTTGGGTTTTTAGGAACACTTTATTAATCTCAATATCAAAAATATTGAAATCTCATTAGAAATCTTCATAGTATATTTTCTGGGAACTAGAAATCATAGAAATCCATTTACTAAATATCTAAAAGATATTCTACAGTTTTCCTACTAATTGGAAATGCTTATAACAGATTATTCATTAAAACCTAACAAGTTATTATTAAAATAATGGTTATATTACACACTAAATATTGTTCCTTAAGTGTTTTTATCAGATTATCACAAAATTTTTTGTTTTTATATTTAATAGGATAATGGATTCCCTAAAGTAAATAGTTCTCATCACCCAAAATAGTATGCATCAATTCATCAATTTTTTGAGATAGTATTATTTATTTTTTTATAGTGGGTTATACTTTTTATTTGAGGAACTTTCATATCCATAAATGGATATATCTATGAATATTAAAATTATCTAATAGTTTTTACATGTTAACTCTTATAATCATAAATCATATATTCCCTTTTGTCAACTACAGACTCAATATATACTAAAGGTGTATTACAAATATTTCATTCCTCATATTCTATATACTCTATAACATCTTTAGAAAAATACTAATTCATTGTTGTATAAATAAATTTCCCAATTTAACACTTGTTGTTTGGAAATGTCTCTTATGTCAAAGAAGTTTCTGGAAATCCCATCTAAATATCTAGATTCTATTCATAATAAATTGGTTGTTCTATAAATTCCCATAAAATATCCTAGAGTGAATTAAACATATTATTAGTGTATAAGAAAAATATTTACATCTCAATTTGGTTGATGCCAATGTACATTTCACATGGCATCATCTTTAATGTATTTACATTTATTGGATACTTTAAAGTGATCCTAATTGATAAAAATTGAAACCAGGCACCTTATAACACATGAATCACCCATTTTTATTATTAGCAATTAAAAAAATATTCAAATAGTCAATTTATTTGTTATCAAACTAATTATGACTAAATTGAATGGGGGGAATGTTATTCTTCCCATAAATGAAATATTTGTATATGATTTATTATATTGTAGAAAATATTTTAATTTTTTGGAAATAAATATTTTCCCTAAATCATTTCCACTGACATACAAAATATATTCAATATTTATATGAAATAAATATTTAATCACAATTAAAGAAATTTCCCTTATACTATATAAATTATAGACATTTTGGTCTAACCATGTATAAAAAAATGACTGAAAGTTCTAGAAATCAAGTATATCCAAATTGACACCAAAATGCTATGTACACTATATGTTCCCTTTTATATGGAATGATAAAAATGATTGATATATAATGACATTCCATGAAATTAAAATTAGAAAATATAAAATATAAATTCATGTTCCTGGTAAGCTATGCTATTTTTTTAGAAAATTAGTCCCACATAGTAAATACATTTTTTATTATATAAAAATGACATGAGGATAAATATTTTACCGCATATTTCCAATTTAGAATGTGATATATATATTTATAGACTCAATAGTATATTTTTAGATCTACAGATTGTTCACTACTCTTTATGTAACCTCCTCTTGTGATTATATCCAAATAACACCATCTTAAATTTACAATATTAATGGGAGGCCAAATTGATTTGGAAGAAATGTTGATATCTTCACATTCACAATCGGAGAAATATTACTAATACTTGTAAATAAACCAATGAATTATATTAATGGTATCTTAATAATTTATATATATCATCACATTACCACATGAATTGATTTTTTACATCTTTTAACATTTGGGATGAATGGTTCTCTTCTCGAGTTCACCACTATCCATAGATTTAATGAGATTTTATAGTTTAGATAATAGAAAAATATAATTGTCTTTATCATCAATTAGTATCCAAGACTCATTCGTCTTTTGTAGCCTTATGATTATCATATTTTAAGGAATATTATTTTCACTTATCATGATTATAAGTTTATTCTACGAAATAATTGTTTTGTAAAGTGATCTCATTAGTATTTTCCCATTTTCTATCAGTAGTCCAAGAAAAGAGTTCTTAAATTTTAAATTCATGTGTTCTATAATCATTGACCTTACAAAAACCCAATTCTCAACAATTTATTTACACATTATGGATATCCATTCAATATACATATTTGAAGTGTTAAAAATTATACATATATGACTATATCCTTATAGAATTGATTCCTATTTTTTATTCATATTACTACGTATTTTTTAAATTCATATCCATTTTTGATTGGTCCCTAATGTGGAATCTCATTCTATAATGGAATAAAATATTATTAATTTGTTTAACAACATTTTTAACCATTCTCATTTACTTCTTGGGAGTACTTTCATCAAAACCCATCTTTACTTAATTATCTTCCTATATAGATAATTTTGGTCAATTCCAAACATAATTTCTAGTATTATTATCTTCACTTCATTTGTAATGTTATGTTGTACTGGTACATTCTAACACTTTTTATAAAATTTTAAAAATATATCAAAAGGAATATTTATGTTCTCAAATTATTCTAATCGGTTCTTTGAGGAAATATTCTTCTTTTTTATGAAATATGTTTTAATCTTGTAGGTTTCCATATGGAAATCAAACATGTTCCCCAATTTATTTGGTATCATAGACTAACAAAAGAATGAAATAATATCATATTAATTAATATCTCCATGTCCATGTCGCCAGCAGCACCAACATATCCCAAGTAGTCCTGTTATTTTTCTTATACATTAAATCTATCCATATTTACATTTTTTCTCTCACTAGACCAGAACAACATTACCTTAAGACTGGTTGTATGGAAAAGTTTTTTACATATTTTTACATTCACAATTATTTTAATAGATTGTTTTACTGTAATTAAAAATATATATATTTTAATAGTAATTTAATTTAAATATTCTCATATTTTTGAAATAAATTTTTCTCTAATTGAATCAACTAATTGATGGAATACTAGATTAGATGATATTGAGCTAAATTCTTCTCCACATTGTCTTATTATTTTCCTTAATATTCAATTAATTCATTGATTCATGTATCGTTTTCAATAAATATGTAGTATAATTAAATTTATCAACTATTTATTATCTTCTATATTTTGGTGGTTTCTGATCTTTTATACTAATTTCCATCTCACAGTACTTCTTATTGACAACATTCTTCCTATTATCATCTTATATCAACCAATATTCCAATTATACTTTTAAACATCACAATATTAATTGTGTGCTTCCCCGATTTTTTCTTGTAATGAATATTTATTATATTTTAATCTCATTTTCATAGCTTCTATATGATCATACATAAAATTACTATACACTTGATGTAAATGAAATCATAATGTATCTATAGACCTATATAAAGACATTTTTATTGATATATTTTTAATACAAATGTTTATATGAAAATCAAAGAGATCCTAAACACCAATACCACATTTTTTCATATTAGACCTATGAAAATTCTTTTTAGATGTGTGTAGATCATGTGTGAGTAAATATTTAACAATTTAAATTTATAATAATAAAACATAAACTACCTATAATATATTTTACATCAATGGTAAGTAAAAATTAATGAAGAAAACATTTAATTCACCAAAAAAACATACACCACTTGACGGATTGTAATGGTCAGATATTTTTAATATGTCCAGTCTCAATAAGGAAAACCTACAGCATTCTATGCACATTTCTATTTAGAGCCTAGATTTTTCATTGGAATATTTTTAACAATTACAATGTGAATTGACTTGTTATTTTCTTAACCCACTCTCACATTTAATTACGTAGTACATGGTGTTCAAAATAAAATGTATGTGAACTAATCAAAATATAATTAATGTGATCAAATCCAACATAATATTACATATTCGTGGGAATGTATATACTACATCCCACTTACTCTAAATGTGCATCTCACAGCCATGATCTTAAGAATACTTCAACATTGCTAATGTGGATCTTAGTTTAATCTCCAAATGTCACAACACCTTTTGTTTTAGTCTACATACAAAAATTGATAACCCTAATGCCTTATTGTTTTCAAGAACACTACATGTGTAAAAACCACACATAATTATCTATAAATATAATTAATTTATAATCCATTTACAATGAACTATAAAACTAGTCATCCAGGAACTAAAACTCCCATAGATATGTAGTTGGTATCCTAATTTTCTAGATTTCATACATATAATTCATCAAAATCTTATTGTTTATACATTTATAACAAGATTAAAAACATCATTATTATTTTTTACATTATATTTATGATTATATTGTATTTTACAATATATTCTTTTTCTTTTTCTTAAAGAGGATCATCATTTATATCAACTAATCAATTATTAATACACAAAAAAAACATTAAATTCTTCCTATATATTTCATCAAGAGTGATTTCCTTATTTATTATAATAATTTACTATATTTCTATATTACTAAAAAAACACATTATTATAAGGATCTCAAAGTAATCTTGTAATCCCAAACATATTCATAATAAATATCATATAATCTCATATCCTTTATTTATCCTGCCAAAATGAGAATCCTTATGGCCATTTTAGAAGCGGATTCTATCCAAAAAGCTCACTCCAACAACTCGGTCCGTGACTTTGGAATCCTCAGACGTGTAGGGGTGGAGCGGATATACCCTCTCCCTCCCTCTACTCTTGAAGTATTTTGGCTACCTCCTCCTCCGGGTTGGATTAAATTCAATGTGGATGGAGCATCCAAAGTCAACCCTTGACTATCAGGTAGTGGTTCCATCTTCAAAAATCTCCTGGACTAGATTCTTGAATGCTTTTTTGGCTCATGCAGTTCCTCTTCTTCTTTGGAAGCTGATATGATTGGTGTCATTCATTCCATCACCTTTGTCAGATTACACAGTTGGAATAATATATTGATTGAGAAAGAATCTACTACAATCATTCATGTCATTTGGAATGGTACCATCCACCTTGCCTGGCCTCTCACTGCCCACTGGATGGATTGTTAAAACTCTCTAGTTGGGATTAACTTCATCGCCACTCAAAACTTCCGCGAAGGCAACATGATCGCTCATGGTCTTGCCAATCTTGGTGTCACTCACAACTTACATTGGATGGATGATCTACCTAGTTAATTAATCCCTTCTTATGATTGGGATGTTAGTAAAATAACTTACATTATACTTGTGTAATCTCTTTTTTTATCAATAAAAATTTCCTACCTTTTTTAAAAAATCTTATATCATTTTTACGTTTCATCCATTTATTGTCTCAATATCAACTCAAGTAGTTTTTCAAAAATACCAGTTTTATTCCTCTGTATACTGTAAATTTTATAACATTAATAAATATTCCATATTTGTATAAATGTTTAAGGAAATAAGAATATTAATTTATATATAAAACCAATTTTATCCTATAATTTTAATAATATCAAATCATAAGATTCAACATTAAATTATAATATCTAACGAATTCTCCTATAGAACATATAAAATCATAGATTAAATCAAACACCATATTATTTTCTTAAAACATTTGGAACACATAAATAGTATTTTATTATAAAATATATTTTTCCATTTATAATAATAATTATTCAAATCAAGCATTTTCATGTTTATATGATTCATGAAAATTATCAATTTTTATTATTTTATGAACTAAGAAATTAAATGAGTACATATAAATAACTTATAGGGATCAAAAATCACATACAAATCCAAGGAAATTCCTTATCACCATAAATTGGAAATGTCAAATGTTATACATCGTAATTTCCTTTATGTGAGTGAATTCACTTTTGCAGTTCACAAATCCCATATATGAGGGAAACTCACCTTTACATTATTGAATTTAATTTTCCCTATTTAAAATGACTTGTGAATATATCAATTCACAAAAACTTTATTATGAAATTATTACAGCTGGAGAAATTTTTTTTGGATTGTCTTCTCAGTTGTCTAACTACTTTTTGAATTTTATTTCACCTTGTTATTTTCATCTTTATGAAATATTATCATACTCAAATGTCATGTGTTATTCTCACATGTTCTAAATCACATAAATATAGAATAGTTATACTAATCATTCATATAGTATCAAAAATTCAAATAAAATTCCCTATGAATTGCAATCATATAAAATTCAATATGATAAATTACTTGTCTAGTATTCGAATCTTCGTCCATGTATGTCTAATGTCATACAAACTGACCATAATAGATTCGAACATTTAATAATTGTTTTCATTTTTTTCCAATCCTAGTTTGATAGAAGGGTAGAGAAGACATATTATTTTCTTGGAATTGATTTGATATTTCTAAGGATTTAAAATATCCATAATCTAATGTTAATGCTAAATTTTTTCCATATAATCATTCCACAGCTCATTTATATTATGTGTATACATTATATGAGAGGTAGAATAATGGATTTTCTCTCATTAATGTATCAAATTACTATTATGAATATGAAATACATATATAAATTGACTATATGCATTTAAAATCACATAAAAAATACTATGATATTTTTTCACTCATGTCAATAATAAAGATGTGTGTTACTTCAAGGGAAACTTCTCTAACTTCAGATAACCATCTTAAACAGAAATCATTCTTGATAAAATAATTAATGATATCTTTAAAATATTTTCAATGTAATGTTATCAGGAATAATATACAATCTGAAAACATTCATTGACTATATGATACAAAATTTCATTCCACATGTATCTACACTTTTGATATCCATAGAAAGCACCTCTTCCAATTTTATCATGTAATATCTTCAACCTAGAAGCTATCCACCTATAGAATAATTTATAGTAATATTTTTCTAATTTTGTAACCCATTATAGAATAAGAATAAATTTATATTTTCAATTTGAGGGATTATATATCATATCACTTCATACATAACCACTAATATTTTTAAATTGACGTTATACTTGAAAACCATCATAATCGGAAAAAATACAACCAAATTCCATCAAGAACACAATATATCACCCAATTTGTTTTTTATAAATTCCAAATAAACTATGAAATTCAATGAAACTCATTTTCTTCTAATTGAAAAAATATAAAGTTTTGAGAAATATCATCTACCCATAATAGATAAACCAATGGTGGTATTTATATCTCTAATAAACTCTCATAAATTTACTTATCGCATTTTCACATCATATTACTTTTATCCAATTTATAGTTATTATAAATATATCCATGACTGAAAGGTGATATAACATTTACATAGAAATATAACACCAAAAACGCACTCTAAGTAAACATGGGATATCATATTATTAAAAATAAGAGTCATTATTCTGGACCTAAAATCTATCTATTTCCCCCTATAAAGAAATACATATAATTAAAACTATTTCATAGAGGATTATAAAACATATTTTAATTATTTTTTATGAATATTATTTATCTATAACCTTGAAATTAAAACATTTCATATGAATGGTATGTTCCAAATTTGGATAAATAATCACTCACTATTGATAAAAATAATTTATATTTATTAAAACAATGTTTGATTAATTTATATCAAACCACACATATTAGTTATTGAAAGGTATTTATATATGTTAATAATAAATATAATTTTTTTGTAACAACTTTGGCTCTAATAAAAAAACTATTGTTTTTACATTATTTATTATGACCATACCATGTCTGGGGGGATTACATATACAGGGAGGGTGTTAATCCATGATCCAATGTTCTTTCATTAATATTCAATATGTATTAAACATATGTAGACGGTAAATGCTTCGATCCACTTTTTTTCTCTAAAACTTTAATAAATATGAATACTAAATATGAAAGAACACATTGTTTCTTGTAGGGTCAGTCATTAAATTCTATCACCTTTCTCATCTTGGATTGAATGGGGTCTGGATTATATAATATGAATCACTTATGTATAATATTATTATCTCTCTCAACAAAATATGTATGGTAAAGATACCAAAATAACAATAAAAAATATCAAAAAATTGTTTGGGCATAATAGACCACAAAATCCACCTCCCAATGATTACAGTATCATAGATATAACCCATGGAAGCTACCTCTAATGGATATTCATACCACCTCCAAGTGAGTTATATATATTTACTAAGGGAAGTTCAGTAATAGTTATACTAATGATTTCCTTAAAATGAAATTCACATTATTCTTAAATGGTAGGATAACTCATTTGTTATGATTCATGAATGCAATTCGTTTCATACCATGGAATGATTAATTTTTTACCACATTTATATCTAAGGCACATATAATATAATTTTTTTTTATAACCACATATTCAAAAATCATTACCACTTCACGAAATCATAAGGAATTACATTTACCCTATTCATTTATTTTCCCACATTCAGATGAATAATGTGCTTATCGTGTATGCTTTTCTCAACTCACTCCATGCTTTCACAGTACATTTTTAAACATTCGACATTATATTCCCTAATTAATTTACATTTCATGGAATCTTATGTTTTTCTTTGTGAAAGAATATGGGTGTTTCTATAATTAATTCTTTATGAAATATTAATATTCAACCACTATGTGTAGTACACAAATTTTATTGACTGGTTATGAACTCTAAAACTCCACCATACACAAAAGGTATGTATTTTTTCCCTCAACATCATTTATTGATTACATAGTCAATACTAGAAAAATGCATGTGTGAAAAATCTTATGATGTCACCTCACATTTTTTACTACACATATACTCCACATATTGAACCTCATATCAATGCACATTGTACGTGATATGAATGTACACCTCACACAACATAGTTTATGGGTAAGATTATTCTCTATGTGAATGAAAAATCCATTGAATGAAAATAGATTTATCTATCGATGAACTATTTTAAATAAAATCACATATTATCAACATTATTATCATATTTTAATGTGACCAAGGTGGGGTTTTTTTGGCATAGTAAATCTAGAATTTCCCATGATAAATCTATAAAACATATTTAACCATTCATGGTTACACAATTATGTGATTAATGTTGTTCTATGATGAATGAAATCTTTTCAATATATTTTACATCATGATCCACCTCGTTGTTTAGTCCATTGGAAAAAATCATCATTATATAATCATATTTCCTTCACCGCTTATCTCCAACAATATCAGGAACATTATTCATCACTTAATAGCCATAATTCATCAAGGAATCCTTCATAGTATTCTAAATCAGTTTAAATGTAATCAATCTCACAGAATACTCATGTAGTTTTATAATCATGTGAAAATATAGAAAAAACAAATCCTTTGTTTTATACCAACCGCATAAAGACTCATGTCAACCTCTACAGATTCAAATTCATCCTCAATTTGAATTCATAACAACCTCATGACATCGCCTACAGTTTAAATAGTTTGTATTCTAATATATATATTTAAAATATTCATATATTAAACATTATTGTAAAGGTATTTTAATTGTTTTGGTTTTAGTAACTCAATCCTGAACTCACAACAAAATAAAAATGTGTCACTAAAGAAACCTACCTCTTAGTGAGTACAATGACTATAAACTACATCAATTGGGTTTAAGCCACACACTCACAAAAATTGATAGTACATTTTTACACTATGATCTATATAAAAAAGGATTCACACAACATTTGAGTTATAAACCAAATTTTTGTAAAAAATTACTCAAAATATATCCTCAAACAAACATAGATGTTTTTTGGGTCCATGTTCTCACCCGCTACCTCACGTACCACCGTGAACATGATATGAAAAGCACCACTTTTTCTTCTGTACAACACCATGTACACCCACATAAAAGATCATAACCCATTTATTTGAGTATACGATATGATTATCCTTATAATAGATTCTTTGGTGAAGATATATGTGTATGGCATAGCCACCAAATGTGGTTTTGGTAAAACATGTTCCCATGGGTGGCCCATGATGACAAATTTTTTATGCCATTACCAAAAAAAAATTGTCTTAAAATTTAATATCATACATAACATGATAACTTCCTGCAATAAATAATATATTAGGACACCATTATTCAAGAAAATACATTTTTCATAAAAAATTGAATTTCAATTTTATTCTAATATTCTCAATGTATTCATCAGATATCCTTTTTACACAGTCACATTAAAACCTAGTTAACTTCAACCAAAATATTTTAATACACTATGAACATTCCAAAAAATATTTTATTTTATTTTTCAAATTATAGATAATTAAAAAATAACACTATGTCACAAATTTTCCCTTTTTTAACAAGTATTTAAATGATTATCATGATAGATTTATTGAATGTTCCATTATCTAACATTTATAAGAAACATATTATTAGCCTTCTTAAGAATTATAGACCACAAATTCCAAATAACACTAGGTAACATCATTATAACTTATTTCATAATAAAATATAATATATCTATTGAAATTATTTTCAACAAATCTTTTCCTATCTTATTGACTATAAAATTAAATGTCCATACAAGGGTAATTCAAAAAAATTCTTCCAATTATCAATTGAGAGTAGTTTTCTTTTTGATAATTACTTATCCCTCATTAAATTTGAAATCCAACCTAATTATCGTAGGATTGAAAGGTGGAACCTCAAAATACATTAATAAGAGTCTATAATATGTTTAATCTATGTTTATGTGGGTGATAATAATGTAGAAAACAATACATAATTCCCCATAACATCATGATTATTTGTTAATAATTTAGTATGTAATTCTACATAATAAATATATAAAACATATGATATACCAACATTTATTACTTCACACACTAAACCTATAGTTAAATATATAAATTCACTTTAAAATTTCACAAGAAATTATTTTTAATCCCCATTATATATTTCAAACACGTCAAGATAAATTAAAATTTATAAACAAGTTTATCATTATTAAAACACTGATAAAAAGTGTAATTGGAATACAACAACCTTTAACATCATTAAGATCTAAAAATATTACATATTCATAACAAGAATATATTTTTGACATCCCATATTCATGTTTACACCATATAGAGAGATTAAATCACTTCATCTCCCTCATATAAGTCATATAATCAATGAATTAAAATTTTAGACTATGTATAATTTTGAAAAAAAAATATGTATTTTATTTAATTTATCCAATTACATGGAATTTAATACTGAAATGTAATAAATTACCTTAGGAAGAGGTTTATTTTCCTTTTAATATGTGATGAAATGTGATTAGATGATTACATATTGGTACCAATGATTATTTATAACATCAATATTGGGGATAATATTTAATATTTTGTTACCAAATTTTATATGATTTATATTTTTAGACTATTTAGTGTTATACCACATCAAAATATGATTTTACTGCTGGTATGAAATTTATTATATGGGAGATAAATTCATATGAATCTTGAGATTCTATTTTTTTCATCATCATTATTTACCTTTACATATGTATTAATTTCAAACAGTCCATTGAAACACGACCAAAGTCTTTTAATAATCTTCAAAACATCTATTCAACCACTATTATTCCCTAATTTCTTTCTAAAAAAGTATATTTTTATGATTAAATAATATCTACACTTACCACAACACTTTTTTCACTATATTATATACATATATATATATATTAATTAACTCAACTGTAGTATATGATTCTATCCAGTAGGTGTTTCATCCTCAAACACATGCTTTGTAAGAGTATTTCATATTTTTACCAGATAGTTCTATTCAGCCCATGTATAATACAACATAATTGAAATTATTTTATTAGACCTAAAATGTTATACCACCAAAAATATTATTTTTATCCAAAACCATACATGCATGGAAAAAATATCTGGAATCATGATCGTTCATTATTTTTCTGAATCTAGTTATTAAAATACACTTATTATTCATCCATATTACCACTATGATATTCCAATTTCCCTGTTTTTTCGTTTCTATGATCATTACTAAATTTTTATACTATAAGAAGATAATTTTTACACATTTATTTTATAGGAATATCTTAATGTTGGATTTAAAAATATTAGTAAGTGAATTAAAATGATTTCTCACTACCAAATCATTTTAAAATTGTCTACACACATTTTATTGTGATGTCATTCACAAAAGAGATTAATTATTTGTCCTAAATCAAGATAGATTTCTTATTTTTATTATATAATATTCATCATGTTTTTATAAACTTAAGAAACCTTGATTATTCCTCATTATTTTCTATTTCTGTTGCATCTAATATTACATTATGGGATTCTAGTATCATGTCTTGTTTAGAAATTTTAATCTTCACATTAAAGTTATACAACAAGACTCCACTCTCCATGACATATATAATTTAATTATTTTTCCCTATATTTTTATTTTATTCATGATCATGTAATGTGTATCATGGTAGGAAACTAATTATACTCATAGAAAATATTCACAATTACTATAACATATCTCTTTTTCTTCAATAAATTATGTTAATTACCTATACAAACAATTTATGAGGTTTTTATTATTTTTATAGATTAAATCATCATCATAATTAATATATTTTGATAATTATACTATATATTGCATTATCGCTATTTTTGTTATGTAAATTATTAATCTCATCTTATTTATCCATTTCAATATCTTTTTAATTTTTTATAATCCTCTCTTATTGTTATCCACCTGTTTTTCTTCATCTTCCTATTAATAAATTTCTTCTTGATAATAATATTTATTAAAAAAATTATGATTACATGTTTAAAAATATATAACAGTAATATTAAAATATTATTTATGTTTCCTTATTATGAATTTCATAGATATTAAATAAAATACCTTCTTATGCCCGCAAAATATTTTTGGCACTTTATTCACCCTCATTATCAATTTAGAATAGATCATCATTCCACTAATTAATCATGGGATTTCACAGTTAACATAATTATATTTCCTCCATTAAATTATTTTTAACTACAAGTCCATGAATCCTATAATTAATAATAATTTATTTAATTAAATCAACATGTTACATTAAAATAATTTATTCTAAGGAATATATAAATAGATAAAATATATTAAGGAAATTACTTGTTTTTTTCATGAAAAAGTATATTCATCCAAAAAAATATCTATATACACATATTCTTTATACTATCCATATAATATGGTAAATGGTATCATCAAAATTTTAATTATTTGTAATATAAATATCTTTAATCATTTCTTTTAATATACCAATCATGGAGTATTATATATTTACATCTCCTCCAATCCGATTTTCATGCATTATGATTAAATCATAATACATTGGTGTAGATGTTTTCAAAAAAGGATGATAGAATGGAAATTTGTATCATTCCAATCATCCCCATGATTTCACTTTTCTGCATTACATTGGGACACATCTCTTTCTTGTTTATTAATACCCACTATGAAAACATCACATACTTCTGGGAATTGTAAAAATAAATATGAAAGAATTAATTTATTAAATCTGTAAGATTTTATTTAATTATTTAAAAGAATTGCAAGAATATTGAAAAAATAGACTCCAAAAATGATATATAATTCAATGGGATCCTTATTATGATAGAAGTTCTAAATATCAGGTTTGGTGACATCACATAGATGGGTGGAGATTAAATCATTAATCCAATTTTATTTTATAAAATTTCTCAATGGATTTAAATGTATCATCCTGTTAAATATTTAATACAATATTATTCCTAGCTCCCAAAAAATGAATTTATAGAATATCAAGGTATCATGTTATACGGATATACACAATTCCTGTTCATAAGCATACTAGATTACACAATCATATTTTCTGTGGCACCAATTATCCACTATTAATCAGTTATGTATAATTTTAATAGGGACCACCCAAAAAATATTGATTTCAAATCTCCCTAAATACCTAGTAGAATGTCTGTTGAATTTTTTGGTCACCAAGTAATGAAATCAACCACTACTCAACATGTTATTTATCCATCCTCCCTCTTATCAACGGTATCTCCCTATGAGAATATTTTCATATTAATGGGAAATAATTATACATCCATTCTATAGAAAATCAATTGATATACTATAAACCTATATTGAGTAGGATATTTTAATTTTATTTAGTGGTGAACATTTGACCATTTTCCACTTTATGTTTTCACATTATTTCTTATTGAAGATTATTATTCTATGCTCACATGAATCCCATGTTCACTTACACTATATATTTTGATATATTGTATTTATGAATCAAATCATGGACTTTTGATGCAGGAATGATTATCTAAACAATAGATGCCCATTTAATTATTCATATTTTTATTAATTTTTTTGTTATTCAATAATTTCATGAAACATTTCATGAATCCATAATGAATATGTAAATTTACCACTTTATCCCATATCATATGAAAATATTATACAGACTCATGCACATTTCTTAGAGACTGAAAATTAATGTTGAATACCATTAATAATAATGAACGATTGTTATTGAAAAACTAATATTAATAAAACATCCACATGAACATAATATATGATGTGTACACTAAACTACTGTAAAAGGTTAAAAATTACCATCTTCACATTAAAAATCATGTTTTCATTCAACACATGTTCACTGTAAAAAAACACATGATAGAGAACTATTATATTATTTACTTACAAAACCATCACTATATATACTTAATATAAACTTCATACAACTAGTAAGTAATCTTCATGTACACCTCTAACACATATTATGTGGGTCCAAAAAATCCTTCCCTCGTTGAACAATCCTGAATACTAAAATGACATTATCAATCAATAATTTTTTCGTATGATGTTAATTTCTTCAAAATGTTATTATAACTTAATTATTTCAAAATTTTAATTATTATAATAATATAAAATTTATAATAACCATTAATCAATCCATGGAAGGAATTTAATTGTTTTTTTTCCATGCTGGTTATGGAAAAATTTCATTCAATATCTAAAAGCCATAATATTACATATTACATATATTTTGATAAACATTATCAAATTATCACAAAGATAACACACATTTATCACATAAAAATATATCATGTACTACATATCATATATTTCATCGAAAAATTTCATCATTTATTACAGATAAGACAACATCAAAATCTCCATAATCTCATATTGTATGATCAAGATCTCTTCCGTTCACATGGATAAATTATGCACTATCTTAATTATATATAATCCAATTGATAAATAAAAATAATTAATTGATATATAATACTTGTGGAAAATCAGTATAGCCTAATGATCCTCTAACAATTCCTCTATAATACTTCATAAAAACCTCCCAACATCACCTACAAACCCCTCATAACTATTGAATTTGATGATTTTTAACACTGATTGAATTGAAATCATATGATGAAGTTATCCTTACATGTTAAAGTTTTAGTATCTATCAATTAAATTCTCCATTCACCCTAAATCCATAATGGGTTAACCCAAACTCATAGTAATGATAAAAGATCCAAAAATCATCATTTTGGATTAATCAGTGCACTTGTTCAAAATGACCATATCATTTTAAACATATCATCAATTCACAAAGGAGATATCATTTAATATATTGATAACTTTAATATAATCTGTTAATTATTTAGTGAATTCCCCAAGCCCAGTATAATATCAATTTCAGTTCTTATACTCACTGAATACCTCATATGTCGCCCCGCATCTGGGAAGTTATGCTCCTCATTTTCTCACATGGACTAACATTTTCACCTTATTTCAACACTGAGTGCCTATGATTTATCTACCGTAAAAAGTTCCACATTATAAATTCTTATGATAACAATGTTTGGTCAATGTTACTCTTAAAACAACCTTATGTGGACATGGTTGATCTAATTCCTACAACATTCCCAGGATTTCCAGTTTTTTATATTTTCACCTCAATAATACTTATCTATAAATTCCATAGCCACCAAAACTATAAAACCACATTTAATAAATACTTATTCAATATAACATAATTACACTACATAATTTGCTTCCAAAACTCTATTTTTAGTTTAATTATCATATTCTCAATGTATACTTCAATTTTTATTTTTTATATCTGAAATGAAAATCACTTTAATATTACCATGGGTTTTTTTTTAGAAAATGATAACATTCCAAACACCATTATAATATGTTTTCAGAATTAAATTTATTTCAAAAATCATCATATGTAAAATTGATTACATCATTTATTTTTTAACTATGATTTCCATGAAATATGAAAAGTTAATTTCATTATAATTACCATTTCCCTGACACATATTGAGAGCATTGATATATTATTCATGAAAAAAATAATTCTCTATCGTGGTGAACATAATAATTACAATGGAACAAGATTAATGGAATTTAATTAAAAAAATGTATCGAATAGATTATAAGTCTTATGAGACTGGATAAAAACATTATTCCCATAATTAAATGAAAATATAAAAAAATTATAATAACTATAAAAAACACTTATTTATTTAAAAACATTCTTAATATTTTGAAAATTCCCCTTATAGAACACTCAATTAATGAAATATTAGTACGACATGAGTTATGATGATCATTAGGGGAATATGTACAATAGAAGCTATCATTATTTCATATTTAATAACAATATTATATTAGAAATAATAAATAAATTTAAATTTAAATCAATAACATGACCATAAAATAAAACCAAGCTTAGGAATGTAAATTTTCTCCTTGACAACAATAAATTGTTTCATAATGATGGATTTTATAATTCCATACATCATAAATTTATTATCAATGATCCAAAAAAATATTACATATATAGTAATGGAATCTCAACAAAGATATCATATATACCATCAATCCCACTCATCCAATGTAATATAAATATATTCGATAGGATACAACAATTTATTGCCATTTTAATCCATACCATGAGACTTATCAACACATGTAATATATTTAATAGAACCCAATATTTAAATACACATTTTAGACATGTTAATAATATATTGAATGAATAATAAAACTCATAATCAATATTCCATATGAATAAATTATTAAATATAGAAAATAGATTATACAGAACAGAAATGTTTACATAGTCAATGAATTGAAATTCATAGTAATATGATGGATATTCAATCAATATATTATAATTCGTATAAATTTTATTTAACAATTAAATTAGGATAAATATATCCATTTTATAAAATAACATTGAAGCAATGTTGAATAATATGTCTGTGAATATTGAAGAATAATATAGAACATAACATTGTGGATGTGAATGATATGATAATGGATTCTTGTGAATAAAATGTGTTATTTACAATTACCTATAAATAGATGATATGAGACGATATATGTAAAGACTCGAAAATTCAATTGAAATTTTTTTCTTAAATACTTGAGAATTTTATGAGTCCCTAGTTTCTAACGGCGTGAAATTACGATGCTCGGAGTGTCCGGAATTATCCTTCGATGTTTTATTAAGCTTAAATTAAATTGTTTATGCATTTTTCATGAAAAAATGGATTAACTATTAAATGGATACTCAGATTAAAAATTTGAGGCCGCCATTACGCTCAGGATGGTGGGAATACCCTAGGCATTACTTAAGTTTAGTCGGTTCGGTCCTCCTATGAGAAAACCCGAAAATGGAATAACCGTTAATAAAATAATTAAATAAAGTTATTTTAGTTTTCAAATGATTATAACTAAAAATGGTAACTCATATTACAAATCGGATAACACCGCTGAACTCGTGAGGGTAGGCTTTCTTTAAAAAGATACTATCTTGGGACAGCGAGGAACACTAGAGAAAGTTAGTTTTTGGGCACAAATATAATAATTAAGTGAAAATAATTTTATTGTAAAACTCATAAATTTTAAACGGTAACTCTGATTGGTAATATGAGGATACCATTGGGTTAGATGGGGTATTTTTCACCTAGGGAGAGCCTTACCTCGACTACAGTTGGTCGAGGGTGGATGGAATTTATTTTCTGAACTTTTTTTCAGGTACGTTCAGTAAATATTCGAGTGATGTTTTTATATCTTTTGAACCGGTGATTGGAATTGAAATATGAGGGAAGCGTTGAACTCAAAGAACCGGTATTTTCTTAAGGAGACCTTCACCGCAGCTCCATTTTATCAAGATTATATGTTATTTTTTGGGGTTTCTAAATAAATTAAATAAAAATATGTCAACAATATTTTTATCTGAGTTGTGGTTTAATCCTCCAAGAGGAGGTTGGAGGCGAGGCCCACCCGCACATAACCTCCCATGGGAGGATACTGTGTTTTTGGTCCCACACAAGCTTAATCCCCATTTAACCCCTTGATTTCCCCATTAATAATGGAAAACCCTTGTACTACCCCTTAATGGTGTCGAACCCCTCTTCATTAATTGAAACACTCCAACTCCCTTATTTTGAATTTGAAATTTTAATCCATTCCTCTGCATTAAATTAAATGTGTTGTCGCATTTAATGAAGGACAACCCTTTTGTTTTTGTTCCATAAAAATAATAGAGAAATATATCTATTATTTTGGCTTAGTTTACTTTGGTGGATCCTTGGAGAAATAGAGAGAGCATCCTCTCCAATGAAGAACGCATGTCTCCACCAAGGAACGGAGACACCATATTCTCTCTTTTCAATCGAGGAAATAAAGGGAAGACGATGCCCGTGAAGAACATCTCCAAGAGATGATGTCATCTCCTCCTGATGTCAACAGAACGATGCCGCTTTCCCGTGACTCTACCGAGCGAACACCGATTACGAGGTAGGAGGTTTTCAATTATTTTCAAATGAGAGATTAAACCTCCATTCATCATCATACAAGATTCTGGTTTGGAATTCCAAACAATATCGTACGATGAGGAGGGTTCGGCCTGCACGAACATGGCCTGACCATTGATTGTTTCCGATTGATGATGACGGAGGTGGACCGCAAAAAGGATCATGAGGCATAAAGTCGCCGTGTTTCCGCAAGGGCACGATAATTCCATGACGCGCAAAGGAACCGAGTCACGGTCAGGTGGGCTGCAGTAGTGCCGAAAGGGCATGATGCCATTACAGTGCACCGGGGAGGAACTGTGGCCGGGAGGGCCGTGATGGAAGGAGAAGTGTGGCACCGTCGCGCCTTGGGGTGGAGCCAAACGTCGCATCCAGGTCGGGCCATGGTGGTGATGGTGTAGTGCTGTCGCGCTGTGCAGAGAGGAGGAGGACCGCGGTGTCGTCGTGCTGCAGTGGAAGTGCGGTTGGGGCCGGCCAGGCCAGCCGCCATGGAGCCAGATACACGGGACCACCCGGGACCCGTAGTCCCTGAACTGGCACAACGCACCGGTTTTGTTCGACGAATCGGGAGGGGCGTGGCACCCCCTCCCTCGCGTTGCTGGCCGGGCTGCCACAAGTCGGTCCACCAATGCCAGGCTGCCGTCGGCCGGGCTGCCAAAGGCCGAGCCACCCCTCGGCCATGCTGCCCCTCGGCCGGGCCACCCTCGGTCGGGTCGGCCATGGCCATGCCGTCTTCATCCGGGCCGCCCTTGGCCAGGCCGCCCACGGCCGGGCCGCCCATCTGGCTGGGATGTTCCTTTAGCTCTTTTCGCTTCCCCATACCGGTTCGGACTCGCAAACCGGGTCATACCCCAGTTCAAACTGGGTCAGGCCAGACCCACAGACCGGGTCGGACGGGACCCGGACCCGCTATGGCCATTTTCACCATTCAGCCTGCATCAAGGGCTACATGTGTCCGATTGATGTATCGCCTGTGGTGATGGAGTTCATGGAGGGAGACGATGTTACTGAGATACTCCACATGAGGTTTGGACATATTTGGGGTACGAAAGAGATGGTTTGAGCCTAAAAAAAACAGGCCCCTTGAACGGAAATGCCAATAACTCTCTAACCAGGAGTCCGATTGATGTGTCGTCTATCACATTGGGTTCCATATGATGTTGAATAACTATGAGATACATCAACTCATGACATTGTGATAGTTTATGTGTCAAAACTTGGGTCAAGTAGAGGACCCTCCTAGAATCGAGCTTGCTGTTTGCGGGAACCCTAAGGCTGGTTGTGACTGAGATGAATACTGTACTGAAATCCTACATGGGTTCAACAATGATGAATACATTACCGGAATCCTGTGTGGGTTTGACAGTGATGACTAATATATTGGGATCCTCCATGGGTCCGACAATTCTAACTTCTATTCCTGTACCCTATGTGGATCTGATAGAATAGCCGGTCCTGTATCATGTGTGGGTCTGGTAGCTTAGCTAGTCCTGTATCATGTGTGGGTCTGACAGCATAGATGTGATAGTTGTTCCTGTATCCTTTGTGGGTCTGATATCTTAGCTGGTCATGTATCCTTTGTGGGTCCGATAGCTTAGATGAATCAGGGACTACATCTGATCATCTCTATCACTCTACAAAAGATGTATACCTGAGTGATCTAATTCATATCTTTCGACCATTATCATCGTGGTGATTGAATTTACTTCCTTTTTGGAATAGTTTTTTGCTTGGGTTCTAGATTTGGAGCCAGACTATGATTGATAACATTGGTATATGTATGGGAATATACCTATGTATGGCTGGTTGATACTTCTTAATTGTATCTTTCTATTGTGGATTATCCTTTGTGTATTCTGGGAGACCGTTTGGGGTCTCGGGGTCCCCTACTGAGTATTGTTATACTAACCCCTACACAAGCTTTGCCCACACCTTGTTGTGTTCTGTGCAGACGACGGTCAGCAGTGATCGAGGCTGAGGGTGACAAACGGGAGGCCGCTCAGAGTTGGACTAGATGGGACGTACCTCAGGGGCGAGTTGTTTGAGTTCTGTACCTACCCTTTATGTAGGATTCCTGGTGGAAGATCCAGGAGTTGTTTTCTCTTTTTACATGTACTTTTTCTTGTTGTACAGTTAGGTTAGTATACTGGCCCATTTACTTTCAGCACTACCTTTGTATTCAGTTTTACATAGTGTTTTTCTTCTAGTTGTGTACTCTGATTCTAAGTGATTTCTTTTTATAAAGTAAATGCCTTACTATCTTAGGGATTTATACCTTTGGTACTAATCGTCATCTGTTGGAATATGGAAGGTGGGTTGGGGTATTCCCAGCATGGGTTCCATGGTCGGGTCATGACAAATTAGTATTCGAGGAGTCGGTTCTACTACAGATCATAGGATTCTGATTTGTCTTCCTGTGAAACAATAATGTTAGGATTATTGAGTGTGGTTTACAGTCCAGGGAGTACAGTGTTGGTGTGGCAACTGACGTATCCATACACCAGGACCCTGACTTCTGATTTCCAACTTAGTGCACGAAAATACTGATTGCTATTATGTTTTCAAGAGTCTTATTATGAACTCGTTGATTCAGATCACTAGGTATAAATTATTGGCTATGGCGCACCTGTTCCTTACCCGGTTTCCACTGTGTAGATAGACAGCTAGGGTTTTCGAGAGAGTACATGATGACGGCCCACCGAGCAACGAGGCTCTAGTGGAGGGCCCCCTTTCTACATTGGCACCTTTGGGTGGTGTACCAGTAGCACTACAACCATTTGGGAAGGAGATAAAACTAGCCACATTGGAAGACGATGCACGCTGACTGAGCGCGTTTTACAAGTTCCAGCAGTAGAGGCCTCTATGGTTTTTAGGCGAGACAGATTCCCACACAACAAAGGGCGGGCTGGAGGTGATTTCTAGAGTTTTCCGCCTAGTTGAGATTCCAGTAGAGCAGATGGTGATCATAGCTACTAGACTTTTTCAATGAGTGACAATGAGTATAGTCCACAGTGTGATGATGCCTCGGTATGTGTACCATTACTTGAGATAGTACTTCCAGGTAGTGTGTCAGCTATATCACTGCATGTTGGTCAGCAGTTGCAACTGACTGTACCGGTATAGGACACTAGTAGGCTAAGTGCCTTACACGTGAATCAGAATCAGATAACCATCAGGTTCTGATGAGAGCCCGACTCACTACCGGATGAGGACTTACTTGAGGAGGTGACTGAGAGTTTACTAGAGCTTATACAGCTTTGGCAGGATGACATGTCGGTAGCTGAGTATTCATTGAGTCATACCGATCTTTCCTATTACTCGATTAATATGATGCGAATAGTGCTATAGATCATGGACCTTTGAGCGAGGTGTGTTTAAGGATAGATGAACCTGTAGGTTGGTAGACGTGGAAGCAGATCTAGGAGTGAAACATGAGGTTGTAAACATTTCGACCTATTACAACCACCCTCCTTTGTTGGCCCCGCTAGGCTCAGGGAGCTGGAGGGAAGGGGAAGAGAGTAGTTGTATGCAGTCAAGGAGTGTGACCAAAGGGATCTAGGAGTGATTTTAGGTACGAACTTTGTCTACTACTAGTTAACGTATCAATAGACATAGGTACCAACCATTCCTTACTTCCACAAATCTTGTTCCAGACCTAGAGTTTCTGGTTAAACCGTTGACTTGACCCTCACGTCTGGAGATACCTTTGGGAGGAGACTCGATAATCACACATACGCTGATGGTGTGATCTGACCCTTGAGGTGAGAGTTTTGGTTGGAAACTCTTGGTGGCAGCATCGAGGCCTTACGACGTTAGTTTGGGTATGGACTGGGAAACCACAGTTCATACATAGATTGATTGTATTTGGAAAAAAGATTGAGGTTTATCTACAAAATTGGGATGGGGTTTTCCCTAGTCGGTGAAATGGAAAACCCACGGAGCACAGGATGGAATCATGAATAAGAGGGTGCAGCCGATCACTCTTGAATCGGACAGCCTTACCCTCGTGGTAGTAGAAACTCTGAGTTTTCAGAAAATGTTTCCAGGATTAACCCCCAAGGGGGGGGGAATCTGCTTTGGCTTGATACTACCGAAAGATTGTTCCAGAATTCCCATATTTGAAGCACCACTATCAGCCATGAAAAAGAAAATGAAACCCATCATGTGGTCGGAGAGATTCCAATAGAGCTTTCAGAAGATGAGGTAGAGGTTGACTAGTGCACCCATCTTGTAGCTACTAGAGGAGGGCGTTTGGTACATAGTTTACAATGACGCATCGGGGACCAGAATCGGTAGTGTCTTAATGCAAGATCAGGTAGTGATCGCGTATGATTCTCGACAGTTGAGAAAACATGAGAATAACTACACTACCCATGACCTGGAGTTAGTAGCAGTGGTCTTCGCCTTGAAGATATGGCATCACTATCTGATGGGAGAGCGTTTTTCATTCTAATCTGACCACCTGAGTCTCAGGTATATATTCTCCCTGATGTACCTGAACATGAGACAACGTCATTGGCTTGAGTTCTTACAGGACTATGACTTCGAGATAGTCTATACTCCTGGGAAGGGGAATGTTGTAGTAGATGCTCTCATCTATAGATCAGGCATTCAGCTACTAGGTGAGGCGACATAGTAGCTGGATGCTTTATTGATTTCCTTTGTGGATAGATGTGGATAATCCTCACTTCATTCTCTTATAGAAACTCCCCCACATCCTCAACGAGTCAGGGAGGCGTAGCGTGGGGACGTTGAGTGTGAGACACGACGTGACCAGATATCTATAGGACAAGCACCTAAAGGATTTTCTGAAGGTGGAGATTAGGTCATCCTCTTCAGAGAATGTACTATGGTTCCATTTTCACTTCAAGAAGAAGTTTTGGGGGAGTTTCACACATCCCCTTTAGCGGTACATCTAGGATTGGAAAAGACGTACTTGGACCATCGACGACAACACTAGTGGCCAGGTATAAAGAAGGCAGTAGCGGAGTTTGTCGCTCGATGCCTCACTTGTCAGCAAATGAAGGTAGAGCATCAGGTATTAGTAGGTTTGGTTCAGCCTCTATAGGTAAAAAATTAGAATATGGATAAGATATAAATGGACTTCGTGACAGGTCTTCCACGTACATCTAAAAGATGGAGAACTCAGAAGTTCGAGGATGGCAACCACATCTTTCTACGAATCTCACCTCGACGAAGTATACAGAGAATAGGCTGAGGTGGAAAGATATCACTTCATATCATCAGAACATTCCAGGTCCTTAGGAGAGTTGCTGAGATGGCTTACCGTTTAGCGCTTCCACATCATTTGCACCGGGAGCATGACATCTTCCACGTATCCCTGCTGAAGAGATGCATGCATGACCTGTCCCACATCATCGACCACGTGGAGTTAGAAATAGATGATGGGGAGAGTTTCACAGAGGTTCTAGTGGAAATTTATGAAAGACAAGAGAAGGTCCTACATGGACGGTTGATTCCTCTGATGCTTATTCGATGGCTGCACAGAAACCTCCAGGAGAGCACATGTGAGCGGGAGACGCCGATGCATGCTCAGTACCTTCTTTTGATACCTTAGTTCAAGTTATAGCTTATGGGGACGTAAAACCCTGAGTTGGGTAGAATTTAATGACCCGAAAATTCCATTGAAAATTTCTTCTTAAATATGTGGGAATTTTACGAGCCCGCTGTTTCTTACAGCACGCGATTCTGAGACCCAAAGTGCCCGGAAAGATCCGTCGAAGTTTTGTTATGCTTAGATTTACGTGCATATGTAGTTTTCCTGAAAAAGTGGAATAAATAATTTTTTTTTACTCCGATCATATATTTGAGGCCACCATTGCGCTCAGGATAGTGGGTTTATGCTAGGCGTGACTTATGTTTAGTCGCACAAGCCTCCTGTGATAAATCCCAAAAATGGAATAACCGTAAATAATATAATTAAATAAAGTTATGTTATTTTTCAAATGCTTATAAATTTCTAATGGTAACTAGGATTAAAATTCCAAGACCACCGCTGAAATCGTGAGGGTAGGATTTCTTAAAGAAGATACTAACTTGGGTCGGTGTGGGCCACCAGATAAATGTTTGTTTTTGGTCGCAAATAAAATAATTATGTGACCATTATTTTATTGTAAAATTCATAACATTTAAAAGGTGACTTGGATTAGAAATACAAGGGTGTTGTTGGGTTCGTTGAGGTGTGTTTTACCTAGGCAGAGCCTAACCTCGACCGCAGTGGGACGATGGTGGCTAGTATTAATTATCCAAACATTTTTTCGGGTACATTTAGTAAACATGCGAATGGTGTTTTTATATCTTTTGAACAGGTGCTCATAATTAAAATCTGAGGGCACTGTTGAACTCGCAGCACTATTATTCACTTAAGGAGACCTTTAACAGAGTTTCATTTTATCGAGATTGGAAGTTAATTTTTGGGGTTTCTATATAAATAAAATAAAAATATATCTATCATATTTTTATTTGATTGGTGAATTTATCCTCAAAGGGTAGGTTGGAGGAGGGGCCCACCCGCGAATAACCTCCCATTAGAGGATATTGTGTGCCGGGAGCCACATGATCTTAAAAACCGTTTATCCCCTTCATTTCCCCATTAATGGGGGAAAACCCTTGAACTACCCCTTAATGGTTCCCACCCCCTCTTCATTAATTGAAACTCTCCACCTCCCTTATTTTGAATTTAAATTTTTAATCCATTCTTCTGCATTAAATTAAATGTGTTGTCTCATTTAATTAAGGACAACCCTTATGTTGTTATGCCATAAATATAAAAGGGAACTATATCTATTATTTTGGCTTAGTATACATTGGTGGATCTTTAGAGAAATATAGAGAGCATTGTCTCCAATTAAGAACGCTCATATCCACTGAGGAACGACGATGCCGTCTTCTCTCGTTTCAATTGGGGAAAGAAAGGGAAGAAACTGCCCATGAAGAATGTCGCCAAGCGACGATGTCATCTCCTCCTGACGTCAATGTAATGATGTAGCCTTCCCGTGACTCTACCGAGCGTACTCTTATTATAAGGTAGGGGTTTTGAATTATTTTTAAATATGAGATTAAACCTCCGTTTTTCTTCGTACATGTTTCTGTTTTGGAAAAACAAATGATATCTTATGACGAGGAGGGTTGTGACCCCACAAATATGGCATGACCCTCCCCCTTTGTTTGATTATGTTTGATGATGATGGAGGTGGGCAACAAAAAAGAGCCGGTGGCGCAAGGCCACCGGTCACCGCAAGGGAACGACACAGCCAAGACGCTCAAAGGAACCGGGCGTCCAGGCGGGTCGCGACAGTGCTGAAGGGGTGCAGTGGCATCACACCACACTGGAGAGGAACCACAACTAGGAGGACCATGGTGGAAGGAGAAGTGCATACCCATCGTGCCACACGGTGGAGTCGAAGGCCGCAGCTAGGTCGGGCCACGGTAGTGAAGGTACAATGTCGTCGTGCCACACGGAGTGCAGGAGGACCGAAGCACCGTCGAGCTGGGCGGCCATGATCTGGGCCGCCACAGCCGGGCCGCCCCTCGTCTGGGCCGCCCACGGTCGGGTTGCCCTTGGTTGGGCCACACTCAGGTTGGGCTGCCCTCAGGCTGGGCCGCCCGTCGAGCCGGGCTGTCTCTTTCAAGTCGGTGTGTTCCCTTGACTCGGGTCGCTTCCTCAGACTGGGTCAGACCTACAAACTTGTTCAGACCATGGTTCAGATCGGGTCGGGCCAAGTTAGTCCGACTGGGTAGGACCGGACCCGTACCCGCTATGGTCATTTTCACCTTTAGATGGCATGAAGGGCTACTGGTGTCTTATTGACGTACCTCCTATGGTGAAGGAATTCTTGGAGTGAGAAGATTCTTTTGTCATAATCCACATGAGGTTTGGATGCAGTTGGGGT
Source organism: Viscum album (assembly GCA_963277665.1). Taxonomy (NCBI): domain Eukaryota; kingdom Viridiplantae; phylum Streptophyta; class Magnoliopsida; order Santalales; family Viscaceae; genus Viscum; species Viscum album. The sequence continues at coordinate 548,720,434 of OY728157.1, forward strand.
ACGACCGGGTTGGATTCAGCCTACAAAATCAACGGGGCCCCTGGAATGGAAATGCCAATAACTCCTAGACTGGGCATCTGATTGACGCGATGTATGTCACGTTGGGTTCCTTATGATGAGACAGAACAACGAGATAAATCAACTCATGTATTTTTGATTGTTTATGTATCTACAGTTGGCTCAATGAGCGGGCCCTCCCGGAATCGATGTTGTTTTGTGCGGGAAACCTAGGGCTGACTACGACTAAGATGACTACTCTACTGTAATCCTCCGTTGGTTCGACATCGATGACTACTATACTGGAATCCTCTGTGGGTTTGACAGTGATTACTACCATACCAGGATCCTCCATGGGTCCGATAGTTCTTACTTCTGTTCATGTATCCTGTGTGGGTCCAATAGAACAACTGGTCCTATATCCTGTGTGGGTCCGACAAATTAGTTGGTCCTGTATCCTATGTGGGTCCGACAGCTTAGATGAATCAGTGACTACATCTGATCATCCCTATCACTCTACAAAAGATTTATACCTATGTGAGCTGATTCATGTCTTTCAACCATTATTATCGAGGGGATTGACTTTACTTCCTTTGTGGAATGGCTTGTGCTTGGTTTCTAGAGTTGGAGTTGGACTGTGATTGATAACTTAGGTATATGTATGGGCATATAACTATGTAGGGTTGGTTGATACTTCATGAATATATCTTTATATTGTGGTATTTCCATTTTGGATTCTGGGAGACCTTCAGGGGTCTCAGGGTCCCCTACTGAGTATTTTTATACTCACCCAGAATGGGCAACACCCGCACGTTACGATGTTCTGTGCAAACGACAGTCATCAGTGATCGAGGCTATGGGTGACGTATGGGAGGCTTCTCGGAGCTAGACTATATGGGATGTAGCCCATGGACATGTTGTTCGAGTTTTGTACCTATAATTCAGGTTGGATTCCCCGGTGGATGATCCAGGAGCAGTTTTCCATTTTCTACATGTACTTGTTTTTTTTCCATTTGGGCTTGTATACGGGACCATTTATTTTAAAAAATATCGTTGAATTCAGTTTTACTAAGTTTTTTGCTTCCAGTTGTGTAATCTCATTGTGTTTGATTTCTTTTTATAAAGGAAATGCCTTCCTAGATTAGGGATGTACACCTTTGGTGCTAGTCGGCATCCCTTGTCCTATTGAAGGCGGGTTTGGGGTAGTCACGATACGGGTTCCGAGGTTGGATCATGACAATAAAATGGTCATAAAAATATATTTTTAGCAATATCAAATCCTTTTCAAAATTATATTTTAAATTTAATGACTCTGTTTTAATAGAACATTCATAAAATTATTATAACTATTTTGGTAAACAAGACATTGTATGTAACGTTACGATCACATTTCAATAAAATTCTTGGTTAAATTTAAAACATTATTTTTAAAATAATTAAAAATAATTTAGACATTAAAATAATAAATTTTTATGTAATAAAATATTCATTGTATGATAAAAATAAAAAAATTAAATCAAATTTATTTATATAACTTTATGATAAAATTTCTATCATTATAATAAAAAACAATTTCCCAAAATAATTGAAATATATTACACTTTGAAAAACTCAAAAAATATTTATAAAATGTAAATAATAAGAATATTCATAGATGGTGAGAAAATACATTCATAACAACGATTTTTAAAAATGATTCTATTCACACTTTTCTAAATAATGAAAAATTACTTATATGGAAATTTTTCAGAATATAGCTTTTCAAATATCGAAAATAATGAAAAATAATTATTAAAGTAAAAATATTTATATCAATTACATAAATAAAATAATATTCATGATGTAAAATAAAATATATATCTATGGAATAATAATATTTTAAACCATTAAAAGGTGAAATTATTTATTTTTTGAAAATATATATAAGGCCCCATCCTTAAACCTTACTTAATCTTGAGTTATTACAAGATTAAACATTGGGGATCTTTTCAGGTTTAGAGTTTTAGAGAATTAGATCATAAAACATGCATTACATTCCACATATAAACAAAGTGGTTACATAAAGATAATATTATTCTATCCCATCAATGGAAACATATTTAAAATAAAACATGGATTCTTTCTTGACACTCCCTTGACACAATCATCATATCATGTACCTTTCCCTTGACCTGTGAAAAACATTTCAAAAAAACTTGGGATGAGCATAAAAAGATCAGTAAGGGATATAAAAATATATGGAAAGGAAACATGGGTACCTATATACATAAGAATGAAATCATACTTTACCCCTAAAACATAAGCACTTCAACATACCTCATCAAATCATGAATAAATCATAGAAATCATAAGACATAAAGGTAACTTGAGGCATTCATAACATTATTACGTAGGGAGTAACCCTCTTGGTTACGTTTGGAATACCCATCATAGTATATTTCCTAAATCTCTTCGGAGAAACCTTAATGTTACACTCCTTCGCGTTACCCAATGCATTGGAGAGATATATCGGGCTCACCCGCCCTTATTTTATCACGGAACCATCTGTCTTCATAATAATGCCCAAGAACATCAACATAATTGTATCACATAAAACATGCATAATGGAAACATAACATTTCCACCATTCAATCACAAGATATCAATACAACACATTCATATAAAAACATTATGAAAACCATTTTCAATACCAAAATAAAAGAAAAGTAAAACATGGTATTTATTTTTCTTTTAAAAAAAGGTATGGCTTGTAGAGGAAGCCGAAACTCAAATAAAGGTCACGACGGCGGAGAAGTCATTGTCGCCGTATACGTTCGACAAAAACATTCCCTTTTGTCGTTTAGTAAAACACTTCTTATAAAAAAGATTCCTTTTGGATAAATGTAAAAGTCAAAGGGGTTTATAAACCGTATAAAATAAGGTTGTGTATAAAACAAAATATGCCTCAATGAAAAGAGATTAAGACGAAGTCCCATACCTCGGGTCCGACTTGACTCGGTCGTTCTTTAATCTCCTGAATGATAAACTTGAGTTAATTTCTACTTGTTTAAGAACCTTTTTCAAGTTCATTATTCCTTTTATATCACTTATTGCCATGTCATGAACACTATTTAATTATTTAAGTTAATAACGGTCGTTTTAATGATCATTGGTACTTGAGTAAAAAAATAATCCATTTATAATTACAAGTTTTTCATGTATCCATTATGTACAAAATGGTATTCATGATGTAGATATCATATATGTCATATATATCTAGTACATTCATTCATTTATAATATTACATAATCATTTAGAGGTAAGAAATGAAATGCACCATTCATGGAGATGGTAAGCCGTACGTACACATTAACGCTACTTTCATTTCTATTTCATATTTTATAGAATAGAATCATAATGATATAAAGGTATATTATAATTCCAGTATAATATCATATATAATATCATAGTTCCATCCTTTATATGTCCCACATATGGTATTTAACGAATCAAATCACTTTGAGGGGGTGGTAGTCCGCACTTCCTTAAATGAAGATATCGCATTTACCCATAATGGAAACCATAAAAGTATGCCCAAAATGAAAAATAAAGATTCATAATGAAAACATAAACATATTATATATCATATATAAATATAGTTACATCTTAATGTCCACCTTTGAAAGTGTTAAAACAATGTTGAACAATCATCGTTTCGGGAGGCATAAATTCACCATCCACGGAAACAGTATGTCCTTTAACCATTAAATGTAGGTGTGTGTAAGTGTATCTCGAATAATTCTTATAACAACATCCTAGTATATTGAGGATACTGTATTTTTTATAAAAGAAAAGTATAAAAAGAGTTTAGGGGGTTGGAGAAGCAAAATCAAACAAAAGGACTCAAAAGAAGACATTACCTTAAATCGGGTAACTCTCTTAGATTTCAGCTCAAAGGCTTCCTCGGGAAGAATTATACCCAAATTGAGTCTTCAAAGAGTAATATAGGGATTTGGAGAGCCAAAATGGTCAGGGTTTTGCCGAGCCAAAGGCTTTGGGAGTGTGGGTAAGGAGGTAGAGGTGGGGGCCTTTTATAAGAGGAGAGGAGGGGCACTCTTGGAAGGTAAAGAAAAGTCACTTTATTTTAAAATGGAATTCGGATTTAAGAGGTACTAAATTAATTTTTTTCGAGGATAAGGTAATAATTGATAGAAACCCACCCATCCCATAGGTTTTGGAAATGTTTAGGTCTTAGATTTTACATTATCATTCCATTATATTTAAATCGTTAAATAATGAGGTCATCGTTGCATCATCATAATGTCATAAATAATTTAATTTATTTAAAGCCTAAAAATTATGAAAAAAATACAATGATGTATGAAATATTATTAGCTTTCCAATTACTATTTATAATAAAAAATATGATCTTTATAACCCCATGTAAAAATTGTTTTAGTAAAACATCTCATGTTTGTGTCATTTTTACTTTTACATTAAATAAAAAGTTATTTATGTCATTTCCCAACCAAAGTGGCTCCATGGGGTCCCCAAGTTGACCCATGGATTTTCTTGGTCGGCCATGACACATCAATGAAGGTAGGACATGTGTCAAGCTCATCTCATTTTATTAAAGCATTATTTTTACCTTAAACTACACTAATTACCTCTAATCGCGATTAAGAACTTAAGAGTTACTATTCACCACAAAATTATTTTAATCTCATTAAACCACATTTTACTTCTTAATGACAAACATTTATGTCGTATTTTTGAAATTCAAAACACATACGTGGTAAAATTTCATTTAAATGAAAAATCAGTTTTTATAAGTACCACTTAGTGGTTTCACTATTCATCAAAAATTAAAGTTTTTTAGAAAAATACCAAAAATTCACTATAAGATATATTTGATATTCTGAATTAAAAAATTATATCTGTTTTACAAAATTCAAAACATATAAGTAACATTAATTAATTTAATAAATAATTCCCGCTGACATGACAAATAGCGTGTTTTTATGAAACAATAAGTATCAAAAGATTGACACCAGTTTAAGTCCAATTTCAAAGTGAAATTGATTCCAATGACCACCATTGGATTAAATGGTAAAAATATATTCTAATTTCACTTCCAAACCAATTCTAAAGATAATCTAATAATATAAATAAATTAGATTAAAAAGAAGTTTTGATGTAAAATGCAGTACTTTTCACTATTCATTAAAAAATGAACACTGTCTGAAAAATACCAAAAATTCACAAAAAGTAAATTTTGATGTCCCAATCATAAAGAATAAGTTTATTTTGACAAACATAGCTTATAAAATTGTAAAAATTTGGATGTAAAAATGGTTTTCCATCAAAAGCCAGTAAAACAATCTTTTAAAAGTATTAGTGTATTCCATGCTTAAGATTGGATTTATTTTCATTTTAAGCCTCTAAAACACAATTTAATTCATTAATAGACATAGATAAAAATATCTATTACTAATTAATTACTTGGGATGTTACATCCTTCCCCCCTTTTGAAAATTGTGTCCCCGGAATTTATTTACTTATCAAATAAATGGGGGTACACATCCCTCATCGCATTTTCAGATTACCATGTTGCCTCTTCCATCATGTGGTTTTTCCACAGAACCTTTACCTGATTAATCACCTTATTCCGTAACACTTTCTCCCTGTGGTCAAGAATCTAGACTGGTTGTTCCTCACAAGACAGGTTCTCTTCCAGCTGAACTACCTCTGGACTCAAAATATGAGATGTATCTGGAATATACTTTCTCAACATCGAAACATGAAAAACATTGTGTACCTAAGATAAACTCGGATGTAAAGCCACCAAGTATGCAACTGATCCAACTCTCTCCAGAATTTCACATGGTCCAATGAACCTTGGACTCAGCTTTCCTTTCTTACCAAATCACATCACACTTTTCCACGGTGAGACTTTGAGAAAAACATGATCACCTACCTCAAAAGTTAGATCCTTCCTCCTGTTGTCTGCATAACTCTTCTACCTAATCTGAGCTGTTCTCATGTGTTTCTGAATCAGCTGAACTTTTTCTGCCATCCCTTCTACCAATTCTAGTCCCATCAACTTCGTTTCACCCACTTCATCTCAGAATGCTGGAGTTCGACACCGCTTCCCATATAACGCCTCAAATGGTGCCATCTGTATACTGGAATGAAAACTGTTATTATATGAAAATTCAACAAAAGAAAGATGTTGTCCCAACTTCCCTGATAATCCATAGAGCAAGAACATAGCATATCCTCCAATGTCTGAATTTTTCGTTCTGACTGCCCATCTGATTGAGGATGAAAAGCTGTACTAAAATTTAATTCAGTACCAAGGACTTCTGATGGCCTTTACAAAAGTTAGAAGTAAACCTGGGATCACGGTCAGATACAATGGAGAGAGGAACTCCATGTAACCTGACTATCTCTTTAAGATACAAATGAGAAAGTTGATCTAGTGAAATAGTATCTCGTATAGCAAGGAAATGAGCAGATTTAGTCAAATGATCAACAATAACCCAGATTGCATTATTACCTCAAGATGTCTTCGGTAATCCCACAACAAAGTCCATGGATATATTCTCCCATTTCCACTCTGGCACTGGTAAAGGCTTAAGCATCCCTTTCGGTAACTGCCAATCTGCTTTAACCTGTTAACATGTCAAACACTTCACAGTAAAATCATCAATAACTCTTTTCATTCCATCCCACCAGTAATACTCCCGCAGTTCTCTATACATCTTAGTACTTCCAGGATGAACTGAAAACAGAGAACTATGAGCTTCACATAACAACTCTCTCTTCAACTGTGAATCACAAGGCAAACACAATCTCTTCCCAAATCTCAAAACGCAATCTTTATCAATGTTGAATTCATGAAAATTACCTTTCTGGGCCAGCTGTACCTTTTTCTGAAACTCACTGTCTTGCTTCTGTGATTGATTGATTCTATCTGATAGAGATGATCACACTGATACCTGAAACAAAACAGAAGAACATCATGTACCAACAACTTCTATGCCAATGTTCATCAAATCCTTATCCAATGGATCACGTTCCAAACACAACATTGCTAATGAAGCATTACTTTTTCGACTCAAATCATCATCCACTTTATTTTCTTTTACCGGATGGTAATGAATTGTACAATCATAATCCTTGATTAATTCCAGACATCTCCTTTGTCTCATGTTTAACTCTTTCTGAGTGAATATATACTTCAAACTTTTGTGATAAATATATATTTCACACTTTACTCCATACAAATGATGCCTCCAAATTTTTAAAGTGAAAACAACAACAGCTAATTCCAAATCATGTGTAGGGTAATTTACCTCATGAGTTTTCAACTATCGTGAAGCATAAGCAATTACCTGATCATTCTGCATTAGGATGCTACCATGTCCTTTCAATGAAGCATCACTAAATATAAAAAACTCACCATTCCTGAAAGGTAGTTACAAAACTGGAGCATTCACCAATCTTCTTTTCAATTCCTGAAAACAATCATCACATTCTTTTGTCCATATAAACTTAACACATTTCCGAGTTAGCTTAGTCATTGGACTAGATAACCATGAAAAATTTCTAACAAACCTTCGGTAATATCCTGCCAAACCAAGGAACATACGAATCTCAGTTACATTTGTGTGTCTTGGCCATTCTTCAACAACCTTTGTTTTTGCAGGATCAACAGTTATCCTATCTTTAGAAACAATATGACCAAGGAAAGAAATTTGTTGCAACCGAAACTCACACTTTCTGAATTTTCCATACAGTTTCTTTTCTTTTAAGGTTTTCAAGATAACCCTTAAATGTCTTTCATGCTCCTCTTTACTTTTAGAAAACACCAAAATATCATCAATGAAAACCACCAAAAACTTATCCTAGAACTGATGGAAAATTATATTCATTTAGTCCATGAATATAGCAGGTGCATTGGTTAGCCCAAAAGGCATTACTAGAAATTCATAATGGCCATATCTTGTATGGAACACGGTCTTTGGAACATCTTCTTCCTTTACCTTCAGCTGATGGTACCCCGATCTCAAGTCAATCTTTGAAAAATACTGAGCTCCATGGAGCTGATCAAACAAATCATTGATATGAGGCAAAGGATATTTTTTCTTAACAGTGATGTTATTCAAGGCTCAATAATCAATGTAAAGTCTCATTGAACCATCTGTCTTTTTGACAAATAAAACAGGAGCACCCCACAGTGATGTTCTAGGTTGAATGAAACCTTTCTCTAATAAATCTTGCAATTGCTCCTTCAACTCTAAAAGTTCAATTTGAGCCATTCGATAAGGGGGTTTTGAAATTGGATTAGTATCAAGAACTAAGTCAATAGTAAACTCATCATCCCAATCTGGTATTATTCCAGGCAAATCATCAGGAAAAACATCAGGATACTCATTTACCATTGGCACATCATTAATCTGAACAGTTCCTTTATTTTCAACGATGTGTGCATGGTAACATTCATTTCCATCTTTTACAAGTTTCTTGGCCTCTTTATAAGTTATCAACAGTAAGGGTTAATTCTTGTACACAAACTGAAAGTCTTTCTGAAAAGCAACTTCTTTAGCTCTACAGTCAATCTTAGCATGGTAAATAGAGAGCCAAACCATACCCACGATAACATCAAACTCTACTAGAGGTAGAACAATAAGTTTTGAAAGTAGGTTCTTTCCATATATAAGGATAGGAAGATTCTTATAAATTTTTTTTGCCTCAACATTTCCCCCGGGTGTTTTTACCAAAAGTTCAGGAGTAATTATTTGAGATGGTATTCCCATTTTACTAGAAAAGGTTTCAGAGATGAAAGACGGTGTAGACCCAAAATCAAACAACACACTGTCATAATCTGAAAAAACAAACGAAGTACCTGATACAACTTCTTTTGATGGCCCGACATCTGCTGAAGTAGTTGCAAAGGATTTTACCACCCCTTTCTGCTTGTATTCTAACTACTTCCCATCACCCAAGCTCTTTGTCAGACACTCGTTTGCATAGTGACCCATCTCATTGCACTTATAACATTTTAATAACTGTAAATCAAATTTGGCCTTACCATCACCCTGATCTTTTCCAGTGCAATCACGAGCCTTATGTCCCATCTTACCACATCAGTATCACTTTCCAGAATTCAGAAGACATTCCCCAGCATGCCTTTTGCCACATTTATCACAAACTGGAAACTTAGTTTTTTTACCGTCAGACTTTTTTGATGATTTCTTACCTTTCTCCTGCCACCTCGGTCTCTTCTTTTGTTGCTTGTTATAGAACACTTGATCATCGAAAAACTCCATTTCCACCTTCTCAGCACATCGAACAAGCTTTCATAACTTTTAAACTCACGAGAAGCTAATTGCCTTTGATATTTTGGCTTTAATCCTGAGTAAAAACGATTGATTATACTATCAAGGTCTCGGAAAAAATTTGGAGCATACCTTTCCAATCGAGTGAACCTTTCTTCATAGGCAGCCACTGAGTCTTCCTCTTGCCTCAATTCCAAGAATTGCTTTTCCATCCTAAGTCGAACAACCTTAGGAAAATACTTCTCAAGAAACATACCTTTGAATTCATCCCAATCAAGATCATAAATCTCATCAGCATCCCTAATATTTTTAACCATCGACCACCACTGATCAGCTTCACCCTCGAAACGATAAATAGAAAGACTAACCTTTTGATTTTTTGAACACCCCATGACATCAAAAATCTTCTCTAGTGCTTTAATCCACCCTTCAGCTAGCACATGGTCAGATGATCATCTGAATGATGGGGGATGTTGCCTCATGAAATGTTCCACCACTAACATGTTCCTCTGCGGTTGATCTGGCTGATCTCGTGTATGGATACCACAACCATTTATCACTTGAGTCAAATACGTCATTACTGCAAAAAACTGTTCAGTTCCAATTCCGACCATCTCAGGATTCTGATTCGGAAGGTTATTTCCTTCTGCATGCCTTCCTAGCACTGCTTCCATGTTTCCTCTACGGAAAACCATTCTGAACAAACATGTCTTAAATGAAGCAACATGGTAATCTTCAAATACTATATCACTTCAATTTGACCATAAAAAAATATTTTTGGATAATCATTTAATATAATTCTAACTCCTAAAGTTATCTAAACCAACCTTTGATACTAACTATAAGGCCCCAGTCTTAAACCGTACTTAATCATGAGTTATTACAAGATTACACATTGAGGTTATTTTCGGGTTTAGAGTTTTAGAGAATTAGATCATAAAACATGCAATACATTCCACATATAAACAAAGTGGTTACATAAAGATAATATTCTTATTTCCCATCAATGGAAACATATTTAAAATAAAACCTGGATTCTTTCTTGAAACTCCCTTGACACTATCATCATATCATGTAACTTTCCTTTGACCTATGAAAAACATATCAAAAAAACTTGGGATGAGCATAAAAATCTCAGTAAGGGATATAAAAATATATGGAAAGGAAACATGGGTACATATATACATAAGAATGAAATCATACATTACACATAAAACATAAGCACTTCAACATACCACATCAAATCATGAATAAATCATAGAAATAATAGAACATAAAGGTAACATTAGGCATTCATAACATTCTTACGTAGGGAGTAACCCTCTTGGTTACTTTTGGAATACCCATCACTGTATATTCCCAAAATCACTTCGGAGAAACCTTAACGTTACACTCATTCTTGTTACCCAATGCATTGGAGAGCTATATCGGGCTCACTTGCCCTTAGTTTATCATGTAACCAACCATCTTCATAATAATTCCCCTGAACCTCAACATAATCGTATCACATAAAACATGCATAAAAGAAACATAACATTTCCACCTTTCAATCACAAGATATCAATAAAAAACATTGATATAAAAACATTATGAAAACCATTTTCAATACCAAAATAAAAGAAATGTAAAACATGGTATATACTTTTCTTTTAAAAAAAGGTATGGCTTGTAGAGGAAGCCAAACCTCAAATAAAGTTCACGGCGGCGGAGAAGCCGTTGGCGCCGCATACGTACGACAAAAACATTCTCTTTTGTCATTTAGTAAAACGCTTCATAAAAAAAAGATTCATTTTGGATAAACGTAAAAGTCAAAGGGGTTTATAAACTGTATAAAATAAGTTTGTGTATAAAACAAAATATGCCTCAATGAAAAGAGATTGAGACGAGTCCCATACCTCGGGTCCGACTTGACTCGGTCGTTCTTTAATCTCCTGAAAAATAAACATGAGTTAATTTATACTTGTTTAAGATCATTTTTCATGTTCATTATTCTTTTTTATATCAGTTATTTCCATTTCATGAACACTATTTAATTATTTAAGTTAATAACGGTCGTTTTAACGATCATTGGTACTTGAGTAAAAAAATAAGCCCTTTATAATTACAAGTTGTTCATGTATCTATTATGTCCAGAATGGTATTAATTATGTTGATATCATATATTTCATATATATCTAGTACATTCATGCATTTATAATATTACATAATCATTTAGATGTAATAAATGAAATACACCGTTCATGGAGACGGTAAGCCGTACGTACGCATGAACGCTACATTCATATCTATTTCGTATTTTATAGAATGGAATCATAATGATATAAAGGTATATTATAATTCCAGTATAATATCATATATAATATCATAGTTCCATCCTTTATACATCCCACATATGGTATTTAACGAATCAAATCACTTTGAGGGGGCGGTAGTCCGCACTTCCTTAAATGAAGATATCGCGTTTACCCATAATGGAAACCATAAAGGTATGACAAAAATAAAAAATACAGATGCTTAAAGAAAAAATAAATATATCATATATCATATATAAATATAGTGACATCTTAATGGCCACCTTTGAAGGTGTTAAAAGAATGTTGAACAATCATTGTTTTAAGAGGCATAAATTCACCATCCACGGAAACAGTATGTCCTTTAACCATTAGATGTAGGTGTGTGTAAGTGTAGCTCGAATCCCTCTTATAACAACATCCTAGTATACTGAGGATACTTTATTTGTTACAAAAGGAAAGAATAAAAAGAGATTAAGAGGTTGTAGAAGCAAAATCAAACAAAAGGACTCAAAAGAAGACATTACCTTAAATCGGGTAACTCTCTTAGATTTGAGCTCAAAGGATTCCTTGGGAAGACTTCTGCCCAATGTGAGGCTTCAAGGAGTATGAGAGGGATGTGGAGAGCCAAAAGTGGCAGGGTTTGGCCGAGCCAAAGGCTTTGGCAGTGTGGGAAAGGAGGTAGAGTTGGGGGCCTTTTATAAGAGGAGAGGAGGGGCACTCTTGGATGGTAAGGAAAAGTCACATTATTTTAAAATGGTATTAGGATTTAAGAGGTCCCACATTGATTTTAATCGAGTATAAGGTGATAAGGGTTTGAAATCCACCCATCCAATAGGTTTTGTCCATGTGTAGGTCTTAGATTTTACATTATCATTCCATTTTATTTAAATCGTTAAATAATGAGGTCATCCCTGCATCATCATGATGTCATAAATAATTTAATTTATCTAAAGTCTAAAAATTATTAAAAAAATACTATGATGTAGGAAATATTTTTATCTTTCCAATTACTATTTATAATGAAAAATCTGATCTTTATAACCCCATGTAAAAATTGTTTTAGTAAAACATCTCATGTTTGTGTCATTTTTACTTTTACATTAAATAAAATGTTATTTATGTCATTTCCCAACCAAAGTGGCTCCATGGGGTCCCCAAGTTTACCCATGGATTGTCTTGGTCGCCCATGACACATAAAATGAGGGTAGGACAAGTTTCATGCTCATCTCATTTTATTAAAGCATTATTTTTACCTTAAACTACACTAATTACCTCTAATCGCGATTAAGAACTTAAGAGTTACTATTCACCAAAAAATTATTTTAATCTCATTGAACCACATTTTACTTCTTAATGACAACCATGTATATCGGATTTTTGAAATTAAAAACACAGAAGTGGTAAAATTTCATTTAAACGAAAAATCAGTTTTTATAACTACCACTTAGTGGTTTCACTATTAATCAAAAATTGATGTTTTTCAGGAAAATAACAAAAATTCAGCCTAATCTATATTTGATATTCTGAATTACAAAATGAAGTCTATTTTAAAATATTCAAAACATATAAGTAACATTAATTAATTTAAAAAATAAATTCCACTGTCATGACAAATAGCATGTTTTTATGAAACAATAAGTATCAAAAGATTGACACGAGTTTAAGTCCAATTTCAAAGTGAAATTGATTCCAATGACAACCATTGGATTAAATGGTAAAAATATATTATAATTTCACTTCAAAACAAATTCAAATGATAACCTAATAATATAAATAAATTAGATTAAAAAACAGTTTTGATGTAAAATGCAGTATTTTTCACTATTCATTAAAAAATGAACAGTGTCTGAAAAATATCAAAAATTCACACAACGTTAATTTTGATGTCCCAATCATAAAGAATATGTTTATTTTGACAAACATAGCTTATAAAATTGTCAAAATATGGATTTAAAAATGGTTTTCCATCAAAAGGCAGTAAAACAATCTTTTAAAAATATTAGTGTATTCCATGCTTAAGATTGGATTTATTTTCATTTTAAGCCTCTAAAACACTATATAATTCATTAATAGACATAGATAAAAATATCTATTACTCATTACTTACTTGGGATGTTACATCCTTCCCCCTTTTTGAAAATTGCATCCTCACAATTTATTTACTTATCGAATAAATGGGGGTACTTATCCCTCATTTCATTTTCAGATTCCCATGTTGCCTCTTCCATCATGTGGTTTTTCCACAAAACCTTTACCTGATTAATCACCTTATTCCGTAACACTTGCTCCTTATGGTGAAGAATCTGGACTGGTTGTTCCTCATAAGATAGGTTCTCTTCCAGCTGAACTACCTCTGGAATCAAAACATGATATGGATCTGGAATATACTTTCTCAACATCGAAACGTAAAAAACATTGTGTACCTGAGATAAACATGGAGGTAAATCCACCCGGTATGAAACTGATCCAACTCTCTCCAGAATTTCAAATGGTCCAATGAACCTTGGACTAAGCTTTCCTTTCTTACCAAATCGCATCACACTTTTCCATGGTGAGACTTTGATAAAAACATGATCACCTACCTCAAAAGTTAGATCCTTCCTCCTGTTGTCTGCATAACTCTTCTACATACTCTGAGTTGTTCTCATGAGTTTCTAAATCAGCTGAACTTTTTCTACAATCTCTTCTACCAATTCTAGTCCCATCAACTTCCTTTCACACACTTCATCCCAGAAATCTGGAGTTCGACACCGCTTACCAAATAATGCCTCAAATGGTGCCATCTGTATATTGGAATGAAAACTGTTATTATATGAAAATTCATCCAAAGAAAGATGTTGATCCCAACTTCCCTGATAATCCATAGAGAAAGAACGTAGCATATCCTCCAATGTCTGAATTGTTCGTTCTGACTGCCCATCTGATTGAGGATGAAAAGCTGTACTAAAATTTAATTCAGTACCCAAAGACTTCTAAAGGCCTTTCCAAAAGTTAGAAGTAATCCTGGGATCATGGTCAGATACAATGGAGAGACGAACTCTATGTAACCTGACTATCTCATTAAGATACAAACGGTAAAGTTGATCTACTGAAAAAGTATCTCGTATTGCAAGGAAATGATCAGATTTAGCCAAGCGATCAACAATAACCCAGCTTGCATTATTACCTCAAGATGCCTTCGGTAATCCCTCAACAAAGTCCATGGATATATTCTCCCATTTCCACTCTGGCCCTAGTAAAGGCTGATGCATCCCTTTTGGTAACTGCCACTCTGCTTTAACCTATTGACATGTAAACACTTCACAGTAAAATCAACAATATCTCTTTTCATTCCATCCCACCAGTAATACTCCTGCAAATCTCTGTACATATTAGTACTGCTAGTATGAACTGCAAAAGGAGAAATATGAGCTTCACATAACTACTCTCTCTTCAAATGTGAATAACAAGGCACACACAATCTCTTCCCAAATCTCAAAACGCAATCATTATCAATGTTGAATTCAGGAAACTTACCTTTCTGAACCAGCTCTACCTTTTTCTGCATCTCACTATCTTGCTTCTGTGCTTACTTGATTCTATCAAATAGAGATGATCTCACTGATACCTGAAACAAAACAGAATAACTTATAGTACCAACAACTTCTATGCCAAAGTTCATCAAATCCTTAACCAAAGTATCACGTTCCAAACGAAACATTGATAATGAAGCATTACTTTTTCGACTCAAAGCATCATCCACTTTATTTGATTTTCCCGGATGGTAATGAATTGTAAAATCATAATCCTTGATTAATTCTAGCCATCTCCTCTGTCTCATGTTTAACTCTTTCAGAGTGAATATATACTTTAAACTTTTGTGATCAGTATATATTTCACACTTTACTCCATACAAATGATGCCTCCAAATTTTTAAATCGAAAACAACAGCAGCTAATTCCAAATCATGTGTAGGGTAATATACCTCATGAGTTTTCAACTGTCGTGAAGCATAAGAAATTACCTGATCATTCTACATTAGGACGCAACCAATTCCTTTCAATGAAGCATCATTGTATATAACAAACTCACCATTCCTGGAAGATAGTGCCAAAACTGGAGCATTCACCAATCTTCATTTCAATTCCTGAAAAAAAATCATCACATTCTTTTGTCCAGATAAACTTAACACCCTTCCGAGTTAGCTTAGTCATTGGACTATATAACCATGGAAAATTTCTAAAAAACCTTCGGTAATAGCTTGCCAAACCAAGGAAGCTACAAATCTCAGTTACATTTGTGGGTCTTGGCCATTCTTCAACAACCTTTGTTTTTGCAGGATCAACAGTTATCCCATCTTTAGAAAAAATATGACCAAGGAAAGAAATTTGTGGCAACCAAAACTCACACTTGCTGAATTTTCCATACAGTTTCTTCTCTTTGAAGGTTTGCAAGATAACCCTTAAATGTCTTCCATGCTCCTCATTACTTTTAGAAAACACCAAAATATCATCAATGAAAACCACCACAAACATATCCAAGAACTCATGGAAAATTCTATTCATTATGTCCATGAATACATCAGGTACATTGGTTAGCCGAAAAGGCATTACTACAAATTCATAATGTCCATATCTTGTACGGAATGTGGTCTTCGGAACATCTTCTTCCCTTAACATCAGCTGATGGTACCCCGATCTCAATTCAATCTTTGAAAAATACTGACCTCCCTGGAGCTAATCAAACAAATCATTGATAAGAGGCAAAGGATATTTGTTCTTAACAGTGATGTTATTCAAGGCTCTATAATCAATGAAAAGTCTCATTGAAACATCTTTATTTTTAACAAATAAAACAGGATCACCCCACGGTGATGTGCTAGGTCGAATGAAACCTTTCTCTAATAAATCATGCAATTTCTCCTTCAACTCTAAAAGTTCAGTCTGAGCCATTCGATAAGGGGGTTTTGAAATTGGCTTAGCATCAGGAACTAAGTCAACAGTAAACTCAACTTCCTGATCTAGTATTATTATAGGCAACTCATCAGGAAAAACATCAGGATACTCATTTACCACAGGCACATCATTAATCTGAACAGTTCCTTTATTTTCAACGATGTGTGCAAGGTAACATTCATTTCCATCTTTTATACGTTTTTTGGCCTCTTGATAAGTTATCAACAGTAAGGGTTCATTCTTGTAAACAAACTGAAAGACTTTCTGAAAAGAAACTTCTTTAGCTCTACAGTCAATCTTAGCATGGTAAATAGAGAGCCAATCCATACCCAGGATAACCTCAAACTCTACTAGAGGTAGAACAATAAGGTTTTCAAGTAGGTTCTTTCCACAGATAATGATAGGAAAATACTTATAAATTCTTTTTGCCTCAACATTTACCCCAGGTGTTTTTACCAAAAGTTCAGGAGTCATTTCTTGAGATGGTATTCCCATTTTACTAGAAATGGTTTTAGAGATGAAAGAATTTGTAGACCCCGAATCAAACAACACACTGGAATAATCTGAAAAAACAAACAAAGTACCTGATACAACTTCATTTTATGGCCCGACATCTGCTGAAGTAGTTGAAAAGGATTTCACCACCCCTTTCTGCTTGTAGTCTAACTGCTTCCCATCACCAAATCTCTTTGTCGGACACTCGTTTGGATAGTGACCCATCTCATTGCACTTATAACATTTTACTAACTATAAATAAAATTTGGTCTTACCATCACCCTGATCTTTTCCAGTGCAATCAAGAGCCTTATGTCCCATATTACCACAATGGTATCACTTTCCAGAATTCAGAAGACATTCCCCAGCATGACTTTTTCCACATTTATCACAAACTGGAAACTCAGTTTTCTTACCGTTAGACTTTTTTTAAAAATTCTTACCTTTCTCCTGCTACCTCGGTCTCTTCTTCTGTTGGTTGTTATAGAACACTTAATCATCGGCAAACTCCATTCCCACCTTCTCAGCACATAGAACAAGCTTTTCGTAACTTTTATACTCACGAGAAGCTAATGCCCTTCAATATTTTGGCTTTAATACTGAGTAAAAATGATTGATTTTACTATCAAGGTCTCAGATAAAATTTGGAGCATACCTTGCCAATCGAGTGAACCTTTCTTCATAGGCAGCCATTGAGTCTTCCTCTTCCCTCAATTCCAAGAATTGATTTTCCATCCTAATTCGAACAGCCTTAGGAAAATACTTCTCAAGAAACATACCTTTTAATTCATCCCAGTCGAGAGCATCAGTCTCATCAGCATCCCTGATATTTTTAACCATCGACCACCACTGATCTGCTTCACCCTCCAAACGATAAATAGCAAGACTAACCTTTTGATTGTCTGAACACCCCATGACATCAAAAATCTTCTCCAATTCCTTAATCCACCCTTCAGCTAGCACAGGGTCAGATGATCCTCTGAATGATGGGGGATGTTGACTCATGAAATGTTCCACCACTGACATGTTTAAAATAAAACATGGATTCCTTGTTGACACTCCCTTGACACTATCATCATATCATGTACCTTTCCCTTGACATGTGAAAAACATTTCATAAAAACTTGGGATGAGCATAAAAAGCTCAGTAAGGGAAATAAAAAAATATGGAAAGGAAACATGGGTACATATATACATAAGAATGAAATCATACATTACCCATAAAACATAAGCACTTCAACAAACCTCATCAAATCATGAAGAAATCATAGAAATCATATAACATAAAGGTAACTTGATGAATTCATAACATTCTTACGTAGGGAGTAACCCTCTTGGTTATGTTTGGAATACCCATCACAATATATTCCCTAAATCACTTCAGTGAAATATTAACGTTACACTCCTTCGCATTACCCAATGCATTGGAGAGCTATATCGGGCTCACCAGCCCTTAGTTTATCACGAAACCACCCGTCTTCATAATAATGCCCAAGAACCTCAACATAATCATATCACATAATACATGCATAAAGGAAACATAACATTTCCACCTTTCAATCAAAAGATATCAATACATTACATTGATATAAAAACATTATGAAAACCATTTTCAATACCAAAATAAAAGAAAAGTAAAACATGGTATTTATTTTTCTTTTAAAAAAGGTATGGCTTGTAGAGGATGCCGAATCTCAAATAAAGGTCACGGCGGCGGAGAAGTCGTTGTCGCCGCATACGTACGACAAAAACATTCCCTTTTGTCATTTAGAAAAATGATTCGTATAAAAAAGATTCCTTTTGGATAAACGTAAAAATCAAAGGGGTTTATACACCATATAAAAGAAGGTTGTGTATAAAACAAAATATACCTCAAGGAAAAGAGATTGAGATGAAGTCACATACCTCTGGTCCGACTTGACTCGGTCATTCTTTAATCTCTTGAATAATAAACTTGAGTTAATTTCTACTTGTTTAAGAAACTTTTTCAAGTTAATTATTCCTTTTCTATCACTTATTTCCATTTCATTAACACTATGTAATTATTTAATTTAATAACGGTCGTTTTAAGGATCATTGGTACTTGAGAAAAAAAATAATCCCTTTATAATTACAAGTTGTTCATGTATCCATTATGTCAAGAATAGTATGCATGATGTAGATATCATATATTTCATATATATATAGTACATTCATGCATTTATAATATTACATAATAATTTAGTGGTAAGAAATGAAATGCACCGTTCATGGAGACGGTAAGCCGTACGCACGCATGAACGCTACTTTCATTTCTATTTCGTATTTTATAGAATTGAATCATAATGATATAAAGGTATATTATAAATCCAGTATAATATTATATATAATATCATAGATCCATATTTTATACGTCCCACATATGGTATTTAACGAATCAAATCAATTTGAGGAGGCGGTAGTCCGCACTTCCTTAAATGAAGATATCACGTTTAACCATAATGGAAACCATAACGGTATGCCCAAAATGAAAAATACAGATTCTTAAGGAAAACATAAACATATTATATATCATATATAAATATAGTGACATCTTAATGGCCACCTTTTAAGGTGTTAAAAGAATGTTGAACAATCATCGTTTTGGGAGGCATAAATTCACCATCCACGGAAACAGTATGTCCTTTAACAATTAGATGTTGGTGTGTGTAAGTGTAGCTCGAATCCTTATTATAACAACATACTAGTATATTGAGTATACTGTATTTGTTACAAAATAAAATAATAAAAAGAGTTTAGGGGGTTGGAGAAGCAAAATCAAACAAAAGGACTCAAAAGAATACATTACCTTAAAATCGGGTAACTCTCTTAGATTTGAGCTCAAAGGCTTCCTTGGGAAGACTTATGCCCAAAGTGAGGCTTCAAGGAGTAATAGAGGGATGTGGAGAGCCGAAATGGTCAGGGCTTGGACGATCCAAAGGCTTTGGGAGTGTGGTTAAGGAGGTAGAGGTGGGGGCCTTTTATAAGAGGAGAGGAGGGGCACTCTTGGAAGGTAAAGAAAAGTCACATTATTTTAAAATGGTATTCTGATTTAAGAGGTCCCACATTGATTTTTTGAGGTGGTTAAGGTGATAAGGGTTTGAAATCCACCCATACAATAGGTTTTTTCCATGTGTAGTTCTTAGATTTTCATTATCATTCAATTTTATTTAAATCGTTAAATAATGAGGTCATCACTTCATCATCATGATGTCATAAATAATTTAATTTATATAAAGTTTAAAAATTATAATAAAAATATTATGATTTAGGAAATATTTTTAGCTTTCCAATGACTATTTATAATCAAAAATTTTATCTTTATAACCCCATGTAAAATTTTTTATAGTAAAACACTTCATGTTTGTGTTATTTTTACTTTTACATTAAATAAAAAGTTATTTATGCCATTTCCCAACCAAAGTGGCTCCATGGGGTCCCCAAGTTGACCCATGGATTTTCTTGGTCGGCCATGACACATCCAATGAGGGTAGGACATGTGTCAAGCTCATCTAATTTTATTAAAGCATTATTTTTACATTAAACTACACTAATTACCTCTAATCGCGATTAAGAACTTAAGAGTTACTATTCACCAAAAAATTATTTTAATCTCATGAACCACATTTTACTTCTTAATGACAACCATGTATGTCGGATTTTTAAAATTCAAAACACAGAAGTGGTAAAATTTCATTTAAACGAAAAATCAGTTTTTATAAGTACCACTTAGTGGTTTCACTATTCATCAAAAATTGAGGTTTTTCAGAAAAATACCAAAAATTCACCCTAAGCTATATTTGATATTCTGAATTCAAAAATGAATTCTATTTTACAAAATTCAAAACATATAAGTCACATTAATTAATTTAATAATTAATTCTCACTATCATGAAAAATAGCGTGTTTTTATGAAACAATATGTATCAAATGATTGACACCAGTTTAAGTCCAATTTCATGCTGAAATTGATTCCAATGACCACCATTGGATTGAATGGTAAAAATATATTCTAATTTCACTTCAAAACCAATTCAAATGATGATCTAATCATATAAATAAATTAGACTAAAAAGCATTTTTGATGTAAAATGAAGTATTTTTCACTATTCATTAAAAATGAACATTGTTTGAAAAATACCAAAAATTCACACTAAGTAAATTTTGATGTACCAATCATAAAGAATAAGTTTATATTGACAAAAATAGCTTATAAAATTGTCAAAATATGTATTTAAAAATAATTTTCCATCAAAAGGCAGTAAATCGATCTTTTAAAAATATTAGTGTATTCCATGCTTAAGATTGGATTTATTTTCATTTTAAGCCTCTAAAACACTATCTAATTCATTAATAGACACAGATAAAAATATCTATTACTCATTACTTACTTGGGATGTTACAATATCATTCTGTTAAAATATGGTATCAAAAAGAGGAGAAATGAAATCACTATTTTAAAACCATATATATCATTATAATGTAAATTTATATATATATATATATATATATATGATAACATTGGATGATAATATAAATACCTCATATGATATTATAATAAAATCTTTCTTCATTAAAAATGAGTCTTAATAATAAAGCCTTACCTTTGATTCCTCCATTGTTAGACAAGTTTCAATCTATTGTATAATAATATTGAATTTATTATTCACTTACATCATATTAGAATTTATATATATATATCGTGAAATTATATATTATTATCTGATTTTTACAAATATACTCATAATGTTTTGTTATGTATTATTATTTAGATGTTGACTACTCTCTTTCACATGCATGTTTTTATTTTGCAGTTCTAGTACTTTATCCTTTTTGATAGTTTCATAAATTCCATAACGTCAATAAATGAATATATATATATATATATATTTATTATCTTATAAATCAAATATACTTTTATATACAACCATGTAAGTGGCTTAATAGAAAATAAATATGTCATTCATTAAGGATGTAGTTTTCACTTGCACATGGGTGATGATATCGTTATTCAACGAATGGATACAAAAAATGATATAAAATTATTTATCTTATTAGAATGTTAAAAAGTTATAATATATTAAATATATGTATTAATTATAATTTTATAATATTTCATGTGATTTTGTGATGAATAATTAATTATATCATATTTTGGTGGCGATGATTCACAAGCACGCATGAGAAAATATAAAAGTTTCCAACAAATGTGATGGAAGGAGACATAATGGTAGTTTATCTTTTTATAATACTAATAATATCATATTTATTTATCTAATACACTTATATAACCATCCATGTGAGGCAGTAATGATAAATGAAAATCCCAACTTCCTGAAGCATGTAGTATATTTGTATGCATTAGTGATGAATTCATATTCCATTAGATAAAAATAAGAGAGATAATTGGTTTTCCTTTATAAATTAATATATGTTTATTAATGATACTTATATAATTAGTTTATGATGGTTATAAGATATTTTATGAGGATTATAATGAATACAATTAGAAATATAATGGTAAAATCCTATACATAATCTATGGATAACTTCATTTGAAAACAACTTATGTAATATTTGATTTGTATGTGGGGATTCTAAAATCGTATAGGTAATGTACAATGGTTCATGACACATATTTTACTAGATATTGGTAGGGAAATTATTCTCATGGTCCTCGTATAAGTGAAGAAAATAGGTTAGCCTTTATATGTGTGAGGACTGCCACTTTTGTAAATACTTTAAACTGAAAAATCATATAATTTCACGTTAATTATAACAAGTCACAAAAAGAATATATTTTAAAATATACGATAATTAATAGTTTACATAATATCAACTAATATAATTTAAATATATTTTAGTGATATTTTAATCCTTATCTCTTTGTATAACCCCTTTGTTAACTATGTTCACCCTTACGGTGTTGGAAAACATTTTTTAATCACAACTATTCTATAAAACTAAAAACTGAAATTGAAATTATTAAATAATTTGAATATTATGATTCAAATTATTGAATATATTTTAAAATATTAAATTAATAGAGGTGAAAACTCTTAATTTAAATATAATTATGCATAACACTATGGAAATAATATTCATGAAATTGTATTTGTATGCATAAGAAAACATTTATATAGAAATGATATATAGAAATGATTATGAAAAAATTTATTTGTTTATAATTAATATATAAAATTTATTTTAAAATAAATCCAATTCAAAAAAACATTAAAATTTTAATTACATAATTCCAAAATATATCAAATATTGTTCTTTTATTAGAATAAAACTCCACATATGTTTTAAATATCGAACATAGGTTTCTAATAAAAGTATATTTTAAATATTAATATTACTATAAAAAATTAAAATTTTAATATCCAAAATATTTTAAAAACAGTAAAAATATTTTTATAAAATAATGGATTCATAAAAATGTCATTTTTACTAAAATCATTATTTTATAATATTAAATATAATATAAACCATTTTTGATAAAATAATAACTATTATTAGAACATTTCCAAAACATGAAATAATATAATGATTTACATTCATAATCATAAAACTTTAAAATTTATAAGTTTTCATTGTAAACAAAAAAAATTTGTTATTGGGATAATATATATTATAAAAAAACTATAGTATTAAAATCTATGTGTTCATAATAAATTTTCAAATATATTTGAGTGTTAATTAATTTCTTATTATTAATTAAAATATTATATATTATAATCATTTTAAAGTGATCAGTGTAATTGTTTATTAAATAAAAAACAGTAAAAATAGTTATTTACTAAATATATATTTTAACCATTTGTTGAATTAAATCATATCATATTAAAATATATGATGTTATGTAAGAACCCTAATTTGGTACTT
Source organism: Viscum album (assembly GCA_963277665.1). Classification (NCBI taxonomy): domain Eukaryota; kingdom Viridiplantae; phylum Streptophyta; class Magnoliopsida; order Santalales; family Viscaceae; genus Viscum; species Viscum album. The sequence goes on from OY728157.1 coordinate 548,744,383, forward strand.
ATTTTTTTTAAATAACTGTTATTATATGTTGAAACATATTTTTATTCAATTTTTCATGTATGATAGCCTATTCAATATAGTAGTTATTTGATGGAAAATATGTAACAAAATATAATGACTTTATGTTATACCCCTGGTATATAATTGAATTTATCTAATTTTCAATCAATTCATAATAATCAAATCATTTAATGGTATCTATATGAATTATAAAACTCAAAATATAATTTTTTGCTAACACAGATGCCTCTCTATCATAGTTAATACCATATAACATATCATAAATATTTCATTATTTGAATGAGTTATTTTATAGGACCTATAATCTTCATTGATTTTAAAAAATACATCCCTAGTTGTTGAGAGATATATTCTACATAATTCCTACAATATTTACCTTCTTCATGTTGGATTTTGAGGAAATATTATGCCATTGAGAGGGATAATATTTGGAAATATACTTATATGAATTGTTTTTAATCTATAACCATCATTTTGAACATTGAATTTCTTATATCAGTTATCCATCTTTTATTTATCCCTAATTTTATATAATGAATAAATATGATGAATTTTTTATTCCTTAATAATGAAAAATAAATTATCAATATATCAAAAGTAAAATTACAGAATGACATTTTAATTATAATGTCTTTATCAGTATAATACAATTTTTTGACAGTATTTAAGAATAGAATTCAATAAAATGATAATCTTAAAATCCCTTATCATTAAAAATTCCACTAATTAAATATAATTTTTCATACATTATCTATTATTTTTAGAATCCTTAATTTCAATTAACCCCAAAAAATACGAAATTTTTTACAGTAAAACGTATGTATGAAAAATTCATTTTCATTTATAGGACAACTGATTATTTAAATAAATCTCATATGATTTTTCATCAAGATTCTAATTTTGTTGTTAAATATAAAATAATTACATTATAGTGTCAAATAATGATTCAAAATAAATTCAAAATAAAAATATTGTTTATTTATTTGGAATAAAATAAATAATATATTAATTATCAAATTACCCACTTTCACAAAACAAGGTTCCTTAAAATCAAATTTATCAATTTCATAATCTAGTCCCTTTTAACTCAATTTTATTTGAATAAAAATCCCATAATTCTTATGGAATTGATTCAAGTAGTTCCCCATCTACTTATACTTGTATCACAAGGAATTGTGTCACATTTCATTCCCTTTCATACATGTAACATATATCCCTTATTACCCCACATATAAAATAATGTCAATCTATTTATGAATGTAAAATGTATTTTAATTAATTATTTATGATATTATTGATGTCTACATTTCTCCTCTTCTCCTAGACCTCATTTTGTTTTCCATAATTTTCATACATCCTCATCAGGCGTAGATTTAATTTTTATGTGTAGTCCTTTTAGAATTATTTATCATTCATGATATCACATGATTCCATAAAATCATTAGTTGAAAAACATTGAGATTCTATTATCCTATATATTTATAACTTAAAACCATCAATGACATCGAAATTATTACGTTTTCGATTATATACATAGTCCATATAATGAAATTTTAATCTCGTAATATTATCCTTATATTCAAAAAAACATTCAACTTATTTTTAATTTAAATTAATAAACATATTTAAAATTTAATCAAATTTTCATTATAAAAAAATATTTATCCAAGAATATCAACATAAAATAACTCATCTCTGTTACATCGATAAATTAATCCTATTTTATATTTTGAATCATGAATGACCATTGATCAATATATGACAATAATCAACATATTAACGAAAAAAATATTTACTCAAGGGGATTGATAATTTATTTAATTATCAATTTATTAGAAGATTCATTAAAATATGTAGGTTTAATATATATAGATTGCTAAAAAAATCCTTGATTTATGACTTAAAGAAACAAGTTATTCCATATATTCAAGTATATTTATCAAAAATTGAACAAACGTCACTAATATAGACAGAATATGCTCAGATCCAAAACATTTCATGATGAATTTTTATGTGTGAAATCATTATTTTGATTATGGGTTTCTATTAATTTTTCATTCATTATAATGGGTGTTCATTATAAATAATGGGACACATCTAAATACATCCAATAATTATGAATATTGATAAATAAAAAATATTGAAACATTTCCCAAATATATATGGGTTTATGGTACTGATAAATTTATCTTTTCTCATTCAAAATTTATTTCCCTAGGTTATGAATATAAATTATGGGAAAAAAATTATAAAAACCCAGAAACAAGTAACCTAGAGATAGTGTTTACATTATTCTATTAGTATATTATATAATTGATCTTATCAAAATGAATTGAATATTTTATATTTATCAGGACACATGACTCATAAAATATTCCTACAATACAATGTAATCATATTATATATATTTTTAAAAACATAAAAATTTATAATTTGATTTTGTAAATTTGTCATATTATTCAAATATCACTAATGGTTCCCTGGGGAAATGAAAAAAATGATGAGTTATCTCAGTTTCTCTGTATAGTAAAGCTGAAAAAAGAATTTATCCAGAATATTTATGAAAAAGAATCAGTATGCATAAATAATCAATAAAATATTCATATTATAAAATTTTAATTAATAAATTTATCTTTGTTTAACAATTAAACTTATTATATGTATAATAATAATTAATTCCATAATGACAGAAACCATAATGTGAGATATCAAAATAATTTCATCAAGGGATTTGAACAAAATCATTTTAAATATAGTAAGGTCCTCCATACCAAAATAATATAAATATACGGGTAAGAATTGACCAAGAGAGAACTATGTATTTTTCATCATGATACATAATGATTCATATAAGTGGTATAGTGGATACCATGAATCATATACTCTTTTAAAACTCGTTCCTTATATATCTATTTTTTGAAAAATCCACCATAATGATGAAGTATTTTTCCATAACTAACTCAATTTAATCGACTATATTGAAAATAAATACGTCCATAATCAGTTGAATAAAATTCATAATAATTATAATTTAACTCCATCTAATTGTAATAATATTTATATGTTTTATTAAATACTTAAATGATTCAAATTAATTTAAGATTATAAAATTACAAGGACATCAGGAAAAAATAATGTAAAATACATAAGTGTTATGAATAGATAATTTTAATTCATCATAAAATATTCTTTTTGTGTAATTTCATTTAAGATGGAAAAATATAGATTACAATTGAAGAAAATAATTGAATTTTTTTTATTAAATATATTGTATCATTATTGTTATGAAATTTATTATTAAATTTTATATGAAATAATAAAAATTATAATGTGAAATTTAATATATTATTTTCAAAATAATTTACAATAATGTACTCATGAAAATAAACCCTACATTTGTATGAAAATGTAGAGTGGATATTAACACAATACATATGTTAAATGAAATTCATTTCAAACCAATTAAAAATATAATATAATTTTTTTTATAACAAAAGAAACTAATAGTAAATGGAATATAAATTTCATTAGAAAATTATTAATATATGTAATGGAGAATAAATAGTGAGGAATATTTTTTATGCAGAGATTAAAATTCCACGTAGAAGATGCTTAAATTAATTATTTTCAAACTTTTAGAAATAAAGTGGAAGATTAATTATATAAAATGGTAATATATTCTTAACAATAATATTAAAATAATTAAATATATTATAAAAATGAATCTTTTGACATCATTATACATAAAAAATGTTAATTGATGATGTAAAATTGATAATATATATTTGGAATGGAATTATTTCAGATAAAATTTTTGAAATAAGGTTGGGTTTATAAAAATTATTTTCTATTGGATTACATATGAGATTATAATTGGAATGAAAAATATAAATACAAATAAATAACTAGAGTGTAATAATATATATGTGGATTTTGTGATAAATAACATATATTTCCTGAAATGTAGATTTATGAATTAATATCACAATTAAAAGTGAGATTGAAACACAATACCTTGACTTGAATTATATCTTGGTCAAGCAATTTCCAATATCCTACATAGTAATAATATGTTTACCATTAATCTATATAATATTCATATTTAATTCAATATTTCTATATATAAATTTTTCAAATATACATTTTGTCCATTTACTTTTATTTCATTTTTAAAATCAAGCATTTGCTTATTAACTATTATCTTTCATATTAGTATTTTGAGTAGGAAGCTCACTTACATTTACACTGGTCATTTCTTACTTACATATGTAATGACCACATATATATATCATATTTATATATCAAATAAACATTTAAATAAAACCATTCTTGGAGGTTATGAAAAATTAAATATGTCCTTCCTCGATGTGGTGGAATAAAAGTACACATGGGTAATGTTTGGATTTTTCAATTAATGTAATGAATGAAATGCAGATAATGATATATATTATAAAAACATTAATTATGAAACTAACAGAATATCAATTTATTAATTACTTCTACAAAATCCACCATGTGATGGAGAGATAAAAAATGAATTTCATCACTTCATAACTGTGGTAGTCTGTAAATACAAATTGTAGAAATTCAAACTATTCAACACATATGAATGATTAAAGGAAGATAATATTTTATCTTTATAAAATTATAATTATATCATAAATTGAAAATATTTTGAATAATTCCATCGATAAAATTTTCCATTATAGGTGGTGATGAATATTGGAATGTCCCTCTTCCTTGAGGCGATAATCCACTTATATTCATGAGTAATGTTTAGATTCTAAATTTTATCGAATGTGAGTAGAAAATCATTATACCAAAAAATAAAAACATTATCATAACATTATATACAGTAATAAAATGATTTAATGTTGATAATAAAATATTTCGTTATTGTTTATGTAGAATAAAATTTTAATTATCTTGGTAAGACCTTATACATATTTATTGGATCACCCCCTCTTAAAAACACAATGTTGTTTCTTTTTATCGGATTATTAGGGATATAAATACATTTATGTGATAGATAAGGGTGTTGGGAAGGTATTTTCTTATAAATATGTTGAGAAAACTGTTTCATGGTTTGTGTAGAGGTGGTAAGAGGAAGTTCCCCATTTTGAGTGAGAGGGGTGACACTTTTCTAAATACACTAAACATTTAAAAATATATAAATACATTATCATGAAAAAGTATCATAGAATGATAAAATATACAATTAAAGGATAATTAAACATCTATATATAACCAAAAATGAAAATTTAGTCATATTTTACTGATATTTAATTCCTTATCTCATTGTTTAATCCCATTGTGATCCCTTTTAACATATACCATTGTGTAAATTTTTTTATCTTGGTAAAACATAATTGCGAATAAAAAATTTTATAGGAATTAGAGAATAATAGAAATATTATGATTATAAATATATAATCCATTTTATATGATTAAATTCTAAATGTTTTCTGAAAATTATTTCTAATATATATATGTATAATTTAATCAAATATATATTTTTATGAATTTTTTTAAAAATATTAATTTATTAAAAAAATAATATCTATAATTGTTTATAATTGCATTTTATGTTTTATAAAAAAATTAATTTTATGTGCCATTAAAATGAATTCAAAACCAAATTTAGATTTAATATTTTCAAATTAAATATTTGAAAAATATCCATTTTTATGAATGCAACGTCACATTGGTTATAAAATCACTATCATAGATTTCTAAATTCAACATAACTTTTGTAAATTAAATATTTTACATTGTAAATATATATTTTTCTATCAAAAGGATTTTAATCGTTTTATAGTCAGTATTATACCATGAAGATCTCATAAATGTGATAGTATTTGTAAAATCAATATTTTATAATATTCAACAAAAATTCAACCTTTTCAAAAAAATACCAAATATGATGCTTTTGATAAATTAAATATTATGAATTAGAAAATTATTTACATTTATTATCATAAAATTATACAATTTATAAATTTCTATTATATATGAATATAAAACATTTAGAGACAACTGCATTAAAGAAAAAGATGGTTTTAAACTGTAACAATTATTTATTATATTTTATATCTATTTTAGTGTGAAAATATTATTTTATAAATTTAATTATTAATAATATCATATTTTTAAAGTGAATAATTTTATTAAAATAAATAAAAAACACTTTAAAAAGTAGTTATTGATATAATATCAATTTCATAATATGGAATTATTTAAATTGTGTCATAATAATATAAAATATTAAATGAATATTATTTATTTATTTTTTTCATTTATTAATGTATTATTATTCTATTATACATATCTTTTTAGTTTGGGGTTCTATGTGTTACCAGATATTCACCATAGTATTTATTTAATGGAAACTATGTACTATGACATTGGGGTGTCATAATACTTCTATCTAATCTTCAAAAGTATTGAGAAAATTTTTCAATGGCAGATTTAAATCCATTAAAATATAAATATATCATTATTTGAACATATATAAACTAATAAAAATATAATGTGGATCTATTTATCTTCATAGATGTAGCTGTATGGATTAGACTTGTTTCACAACCTTGTAGCACACTGAATGAGGGCTGTGTGTATAAAAAACATGGACTTTTCCATCTCAATTATATTACGTAATGAAAATTTCACTAAAAAATTAAATCTACCTTCTACGATAGTATTTTTAGTGAATTTCTACCATATTGTAACATCCCATTACCAATCAATCAGGTATTCCTTTATCACTATTGTATATTTCCTTCTCTCAAAGTTAGAATATAGATGATAATGATTTGGGAGGATAGCTATAATGGTGAAGTCAATGATTTGATTGGCATTCATCTATAACCAACCATTTTTACAGAATGCAAGGTGATTTCACTCCATGTTACTGGGATACAGGACATGTAATTTCTACTGGTAAAACTTGTCAAAGGAGATTCATGCTTTGAAATATTACACATCGTGAATGGATATTTCACATCATGATTGTTTTAAATAACTCATAATTAATCTGAGGAGATAGGGTATTCAAAGTACTTATCCAGTGGGGAATTAATGATTTGAATTGGAGTTCCATTCCAGGAAATGTCCTGCGTCCAGTTTTAATTCAATAACTTTTCAGTTTTTCTTTGTTCTTCCCTTCCAGAATCTTTTTTCCTCAACCCAATGTCTCTCTTAGTCTTTACCAAATACACCCTTCTTTATGGATCGATCCATTCGATGTTTGATCTCCATTGAAGCTACAATCCATCTCTAAGGATAACTCATCTTCAAACATCTTTGTTATATTTGGCCATGATTTCATAGTTGGGTGGCATGTTTAGGTCCATTGGGCTTATATGGTGTTTCTTCTTGGATGTTCTAGATGTGTTGTGAGATCTTGTTCCAGAGGCCATTTCATGGAATGATTTTTAGTAAAAAATATATATTTCTTGAGGTATGTGGTGTTTTACATTTCCTCCAAAAACATGATATCTAATTATGATCAATCCTAATATGTGCGGATTAGATTCTAGGGCCTTTTTTATTATTGTTAGGTTTTGATGATTTGGGATTCAATTACAGGAATGTGAGACTTGAGTTTTAAGGTTGGTGGTTCCGTATATAGCCAATGATAATGGATATTGTTTTTTCACATTATAAACATATTCATAATGAATTATTCGAAAGATTATCATGATTTTTTTGAAATAGATTTCAATGAAAATATGTTTTCCATATTTATTGATACATGAAATTTGAAAATGGGTATCATCAAAGAATTGAAATGAAATTTTAGACAATTTTGGCGCCAAAATATGGCCTGAAAGAAAGGAACGAAAAGGACGGTTGGGGCGCTGCCTCGCGAAGCACCGACGTGAAGCACCCGCGTGAAGCCCCGCCGCGAAGAGCCCCGACCACCATGCCTTCGCGAAGCTCCCGAGGTGGTAATTCTCCGTGAACGCATTTGACGTTCGCGAGCCGCCGCGAAGCTCCAGATGCGGTAATTCTCCATGAACGCATTTGTCGTTCGCGAGCCGCTGCGAAGCTCCATAGGTGGTAATTCTCCGAGAACACATTTAAATTTCGCGAGCCGCCGAGAAGCTCCAGAAGCGGTGCCCTCCGCGGACGACTTTGACGTTCGCGAGCGCGCCGCGAAGCACTGGAGGCGGTGCGCGAGTTATTCTTTCTGGCGCCCCTTCCCTATAAATACCGGACTCCCCCTGAGTCCCATGGACGGACAACCTGACCTTTCGGCTTCTCCTATCCCGAATCGAGAAGCACACTTTTCCCCAGGAATCATGAGCTCCGCGATATATTTCTACTTCGCGAGACACCTCTGCTTTGTCTCGTTTTGAGCCCCTCTTCTAAGAGGGATGCCCTTCGTGAAGCTCAAGGTAATTCGCGAAGGAAGGGGATTCCCAAGGGAACCTGGGCAGCCACAGCGCACTTATGCTTTGCAAAACACCCAACCTGTACTAGTGATCCCTAAGCTAAGTCAGGATCGCTCCACATCGCGAAGCACACTACTTCGCAGGACCCTGCTTCGTGAGACACCCCTTCTTTGCGAGGCAGTGCTCTGCGAACACTGTTCCACTTCGCGAAGCACTTCTGCTTCTCGAAATACCCAACCTGTAATAGTGATCCCTATGCTAAGGTAGGATCGCTCCACATCGCGAAGCACACTGCTTCGTAGGACCCTGCTTCGCGAGACACCCCTTCTTCACGAGGCAGTGCTCCGCGGACACTGTTCCACTTCGCGAAGCACCTTCCCCTCACACCCATGCCCAATTCCAAGGCCAAGTCACTCCACTTCACGAAGCACGCTCCTATGCTTAGCGATTCCTCTTCCCGTGCGACCCTCCAGGTTGGCATGATGTGATTTCAAAGTCCCATGGACAATACCACTCGTAGCATTGCTTCGCCTAATGCTTCTTCGCATAGGCATGCTAACGGCTATTGCTTCTTCGCATAGCCACGCTAACGTGGACCCCCTGATGGCTTGTTCCACAACCTCCCATGACCATGGCCTTACTGGTACCTTCCCTTCCCTAAGGACCAGAGGGTACCAGTTATGAAAGTCCTAGGGGTGTGGAGTGAACCCACTTCGTCCGAGCTGCAGGACGTTAACCTGCCAAATACCACGTCCTCAACACATGACGTTAAACTGTGACCCGAACTCGTGCCTCTCACGAAGGGTCCCCCCAGCTCGAACGTTTTTTTACACCACTTGTCTCCACAGGAATTGAATCATTCATCCACAAGGGATGATATCCTCTTTACTAGAGTGGCGTATGTTCATGGGAGAAGGGAGACCCTAGTTCCCCAACGGATGACTGCACCTCTGCATCTCCGTACTTCCCCCCTACCAAGGTCAGTGGAGGGCGTGATAGGGAACGAGGCATCTCCAACCATTGGTCCCAAATCCCTCTTTCGCTATGCTTTGTCGCACTCTGGGCATCCATCCTGGAGTAAGTCCCAACACCATGGGCCGCCTAACGCGTAAGCCCCTCTTTGTTTCTCACAGACGCATCCTTCGCGACATGATCGTCAGGTCCTTGCAACCTCTTGTTTCTCACACCGAGCATGACTCACGTGGGCTTAGAGTGAGCACTGACCCTGAACCTCAACCCTTTGAACTACGAGGACTTTGATCCATGCCAAGGCATGGTACGTAGGAAGCCTCCCTGAGGTTCAAGCCCACCCGTCATCTATTCACGTTGGGTCCCATTCCCGTCCAGCACGACGTTAAACTGCATTCTGGTCCAGTGGTAAGCCATTGCAACCCATTCCCACCTGAACAATGAGGAATTTGATCCGTGTCAATGCATGGTACGTAGGAATCCTCCATTAGGTTAAAGCCACTTTGCTCGGTCGCTCATTCACATCGAGTTTCACCCTCATCAAGCATGATGTTAAACTGTATGCCTCCCTTGTCCTGTATGACATTAAACTGCATACCCATTCCCACCCGAACTACGAGGTCTTTGATCCATGTCAAGGCATGGTACATAGGAAGCCTTCCAGAGGATCAAGCCCGCCACTCATCGGACCAAGGTCCACATTCACATCAGTTCGCCGACAAAGCCCCACCTGAACTACGAGGTCTTTGATCCGTGTCAAGGCATGGTATGTAGGAAGCCTTCCAGAGGTTCAAGCCCATCCATCATCATCCACGTCGAGTTCTACCTTCGTCCAGCATGACATTAAACTGCATCCTAGTCCGACAGAAAGCCGTTGTGACTGACCTTAACTACGAGGATTTTGTTCCATGTCAAGGCATGGTACGTAGGAAGCCTCCACGGGGTTCAAACCCACCATCTGATCGTTCCGACCACATTCACATCGGTTCACCCCCGTCCCACATGACGTTAAACTGTATTCCCCAATCCAAACTACGAGGACTTTGATCTGTGTCAAGGCATGGTACGTAGGAAGCCTCCCTGAGGTTCAAGCCCAATAATCATTGGCCCAAACCGTCTCCTAGTCGGTGTGCCAGGCCTCCCATTTTCAAGCCCACCTCCAATCGGACCAAGGTCCCTCATTTACGCTGGTTCGTCGACACCCACCGCCCGTCGTTTATTCACATCAGGGTTCACTATCATCTCGCATGACGTTAAAATGTATTCCATCAATACTTTGAACTACAAGGACATTGATCCATGTCAAGGTATGGTACGTAGGAAACCTTCCCAAGGTTCAAGCCCACCACTAGTGGACCCACGGGTCTACTTTCACGTCGGTTCACCGATGAAACCCTTTGAACTACGAGGTCTTTGATCTGTGTCAGGGCATGGTACGTAGGAAGCCTTCGATAGGTTCAAGCCCACCGTCCATCGGACCAAGGTCCACCTTCACGTTGGTTCGCCGACGCCATCCCGAACTACGCAGACGTTGATTCCCTGCCACGAGGATACGTAAGAAGCCTCTTCAAGGCTCAACCCCAACTTCACTGTCACCCCCTGCAATGGTCCCATTTCATTCCCCCTCCGCTCCATTCATCCACCTATCATCCATCCTGATTCTCGCCCGGACCGTCATATCTCGGTGAGACCATGTCGGTATGCTCTTCTTCACACCCGCCCATGGGCTGGCCCCGGTATCGGCATCCCTTTAAGGGAAACCCCTCAATATGATCTATCCTAGCTAATGATCTGGTTGGGTAGAACCATCTCCACTGGACATTAAACTCACGACGTACCCTGTGTCAAACATGGGAAGCTTAGGAAAACCTCAGATATGTGTCTATGGCATATAATTCCCCGCGCTCGATGTGGGATGCCTCGAGCTTCCACGCCCTCGAGAAGCCCTGTGACCAGGGATAATAGCCAGACACGCCAGGTTCCCCAGCATCTAGACACGCTACTGATGCCTTAACCTGACAACTCCCCCGACTGAAGGTTGTTCCCCAGACCGGACCCTTTGGAATGTCCCGACAGAAGCAGTGTAATTAACCGGCGTCCATGGAAACATGGAACTGGGAAGAGTTTCACGAACTACGTATGATATCTATGAGGGAGACCCAGACTAGGTGACGATTTCCGAGGAGGAATCCACGGAAGGAAGAAACGACATCCCATCATCCCATTTCCACCATGGAGCAGATGTACCTGAACAAGGGACTAATACTGCCCGCCTTTGGAAAGCGGGAATGTGGGGCAACAATGCCGAGCGTCCTCCTCCGCGTGACGGACGGATGCACGCGAGCCCCGGAGAAAGCGTCGGAAACAGAAATGGTGAACCCAACGTGAAATTCTTCTCCTCAATATGGAGATTAGTAGCGTTCGAGACACCAGTAGATTGACGTGTCACCGGATCCAGATATCTGGCGCCTGGTCCCGCAAAGCAAATAAGCGATCCTGTCGTGAAACTCACCGAAAGTCAGGGCAGTAGAACGTGAGGCACTCCGTTCTGCAGCGTGTTGGCGTTGATCCTTCTTACAGACTTGGAGAATGGAAGGACGATGGGGCACTGGTTGTCAATCCTTTTCCCTCTCAGTGCTGATGAGTTGATCCCTTCGTTTCTCAGGAACCAGGTTGCTATTACAAAGACGCGATCACCGCCCGCTAGCCTATGCAGGGGCAGGGGAAACATCGCTGCAGCCACCCCACATGGCGCCGATACCGCCACGACGGCTGCCACATCGTGGAAGACGGGGCACCCACGTCCCCTTTCCCCATCAGAGGTCATGCAGCGAAGGGTGATCAACAACCTCGTGCATAGGTACGAGGAGGAAGGGGTCATCCCGACTCGGGATATGGCCCGCCTGGACCTGGAGGCATCCAGCCCCCACCGTCAACGCCGCCCTATCAGGCCGCAAAGGGAGCCCCTGCTCCCCACCCCAACATTCAACCGTTTCGGGAGCCTGTCTCCGGAACGCCTTGACGACTCCTCGCCAAACAATGATGAGGCGGGCGCCGTCCGGCTCAACCCGCTCAGGGTCCCGACCCAGGGGCTCCAGGAGAGAGCTCCCGCCCAGGAGCGTCAGCGCCACCGTCTGGCTTCGCATGAAGAGTAGGCAGGACATGCCCCTATACCACCTGCACCAGCTCACCTGACCCGACGTCAACGCTGGGCCCGGGCTGAGGATGCCTGCCTAGGCGCATCGACGTCGACAGATACAGTGTCCCAAGCCATTGCTGACGTGCATTATGAAGCCCCCGCATACACTGAGCAGGGGAACTCCATCACCGAACCAGGATCGAGACCCCAACCGCCCCGCGGGCTGGCTGGGGTGGCTCTCCTGGTTGCAGGCCCAAGTGGTGGTCACCGCGAACTAACCCGCGGTGATGTCACCCCGTACGGAGTTCCTCCCTGCACCACTAATCCACAGAGCGTGGGCCTTCCCCGCTCCGAAGTTCGTCATGGAGGCATGTCTCGTGCTACCCCCATCCCGAAGGAAGACCTGCCCCGCGACAGTGACGCTCAGCGCGGAAATCTTTCCCGAGCCCACTATACAGGGTATGGAGTCCATCCTCCTTCCCCTGACTGCCAATCTGAAGGATTCGTCCCTCCGGTCCTTCTCCAATTTACGGGCCCTCCCTACATCCTCTCTACAACCGGTGAAGGTCCTCCTCGCCCCGGCAACTCGAGGAATGAAGGTCAGCCTCGCTCCGCCCGCGGTGACCATAGAGGTCCTCCACATGCTCCTTCCAATTCCAACAGAGGCCCCGCCTACATGGGTGTTGTTCATGGAGGTCATCCCCATGTACCCTTCGACATTTTCCCCGGTGCCCCTCGCACCTCGGCCATCACGAGTGGGGGCCCTCTCCGCCACGGTGCCAGCGCCGCCCCGAGACTCCATGATTGGGATCAACCATGTCCCGAAGAGCCACCCCGGGGCAGGAGAGCAGGTTGTCGTCGCCACAAGAAGAGTCCTGGGAAAGCCTGGGGGGAGATCAAAGCCGCCCGCTTCTCCGACTCTAAAGAGGAATGTGATTCAGCGATGGAACCTTCTCCCCGCTCCTCTGTATCAAGTACTAGGATAGGAACCAGATGCATTAGCCTCATTCTCCCAGAATATGAGGTCCACCAGATTCCCGTCTCTCTCCGCAGGTACATCCAGGAGGAAGAAATATTGGGAATTCCGCAGGTCTCGACTGCGCAATCATCGCCATCATCACTAGAAGGGACCTCTACCTCTACCAAAGATCACATAGAGCTATTTTGGGGGCTAGCGACGGTAGAACAACGACATTACCGGTCACCGGTAGCCGCAACTCTTGTGCCGGAAGCTGTGGCTATCAGCCCCTCATACAATGACATCATGGCCAGGTCACCTTGCTCTTCAGAGGATGGCCCGAAATTTGGCGGCCAGTCAGTTCGTTCTCCGTATTCTCCACCGCCGAGCTTACTATCCCAGAGGTCCGCCTAGGTACCGCTAACGGTCCCTCAGCCGCCCCTGTTTAAGGAGTGGGGCAACACAGTGCCGGACCCTGAGTCCGAACCCCGGAGCTTCTGGAGTATTCTTGCAGCGGATTACTTCCTGGAGAAGTTTTGGCCGACAGTAGTGCTGAATATTCACGTACCAGAGTCTCTTACCCCTGAATAAGTGGGGTGCTTCTATCGAACCCTATGGGCGACACACTTCCGCCTCCGTTACGAACAGGTGGTGTACCCCAGAAGTCGAGAGCACTTCGAAGAAATTGGCGAACATTTCCGCCTAATCGATGCGGCCACACTCCTTGTGGCCCAGCACCCTGAGTCGCCAGGCCGCCAGAGCGCCCTTCAACAAAAATGCGTTCAGAGTTTTAATGCACTCCGCAGGATCGTCAGGGAAGCCACCCCCCATGTTCATGTCTATGGTTGGGGACACTATGCCGCTCTCCTCTTTGACCCTCTCCGACGGCAGCCCGATTCATTATGTGATATCGAGGACATGCCCTCGAGAGGAGTCACGGTCCACATGGCCAACATCATGGACAAGGAAGACGAGTTTGAATTACTTGATGGAGACTTACCCCCGAGGGTGTAGCGCCACTACTGGACCCATCAGGGAGAGTTACTTGTTAGTAGTGGAACCTGCTAGGCCTCCCCATACCCACTGAATCGTTGCTACTCAGTCGAAACTCCGGAAAGGGTAAGGAGAACGTCGGAACTATCAAGAACTCCGACCCATCCGCCTCTGTGCAGAAAACAGACGAGGATCCTGAGAAGGCCACGTTACGCCACCAGCTTGCTGAGCAAAAGAGGCTGGTTGACGAACTCTTGGTTGAGCGCACCGTAGAGCAGCGACCCGACTATGGTGATCCCAGGCTGGGGCAGCAGGGGCAGGAACAATTTCCCCCTGGTGAGATGCCTCCAGGCAACCCTGATCATGATACTGCCACAGACAGGGTGGAAGCCGGAACGTATGGTAAGAGGGTGCGATACGTCTCTCCGAATCCCCCCGAGCGACGGGGTAATCTGAAGAATCCAGTCCGGGTTCCCCCAGTCGCCCCGCAGGTCGTCCAGCTAGTTTACCCACGAGCAGCCGAAGCCGTCTACCGTGTTGAAGAACCTGGAAATGCACTTGTGGTTAGGGATCCCCGTCAAGATAGGGACCCCCTCTCGGATGAGCTTACTGCGGCACTCACAGCCCGCCTTGAAGCGTTAGAAACACGGCAGGTGGCGGTCCCACCGGATGGCAAGCCTTATCTCGCGTGGGTGGATGATATGCCCGAACCTCTGGGTTTTGGGAACCCCACATTCTCGCCCTTCAACGGGACAGGGGACCCACCCCAGCACTTGGCTCATTTCTCTTCCAGGTGTGGCCCCATGCTGGGGACCCTGGCTCAGCAAGAAGCCGCCAAACTCCGATGTTTTGTACAGACATTGGAAGGACCGACATTCGTTTGGTACAGCCAGCTCCCTATCGGATCAGTGACCGGTTGGGAGGATCTTCGCTGGCAGTTCTTATACCAGTTAAGCTCCACCACACGGAAGACCAGCATTGCGGACCTCTTCAAGTGCAAGCAGAGGCCTCATGAGCGAGTCGCAGATTTCATCGCCCGGTGGAAGGGACTTACGTATTCCCTCGATATGACAATGACTCAGGAGCAATTACTGACGATGTGTTTGGGGAACTTCACGACAGATCTGGTACCCTCCCTGATCACCCAGAACTACCCTGGAGGGTTCAATGATTTCTCAGATAAGGCTCAGCGCCTCGAGGAAGCCATGTAACAGGCTAGTTAGGCACATTTGTTGCCCCCTATGATCCCAGCCAGGAGGACCACCAGGGCTGAACCCACCACAGTGGCCCAAATAGAAGCCCCGAGGCAGCTAGAGTTACTGCCGACGGCACCACCCCCGCAACCCCGCAGAGGTCCTCCACCTCAAGCACATGCTCATGTCCATCAATGACCGCCTCAGAACCGACAGGTTCCCCCGCGCAATGCGCCACCGCCACCTAGGTGAGACAATCAGGCGTCGCCTCCTCGGCAGGCCCCTATGGCCCCTCGTCAGGGCCAGGCCCCAGGGTCCCATATCTGGAATGAAGGCACCAGACTTATTCGTTCAACAAAAATCAGGACCCCGACTAGTTACAAAGTGCTCTAGAGTAAGGGATCGTGCGCCTGCCCGAGTGCAGAAGGCCGGCAGAGGCAAATCTCACCGATCACCCCAACTACTGCCCTTATCATCAGATTCTAGGGAACACCCTCAAAAAATGCTATGTGTCTAAAGACTGGCTTCAAGACCAGGTCAATAACAACATAGTCAAGTTGGGTCCGGCACCAGCACAAGTGGCGGGTGTCTTTGTAGGATCAGAGATCGGCAGCGACAGCGAAGGCGAGTGGCAGTAGGTCCCCAGTCGCGGATCCCGGAAATACGACGACTGGATGGCTCGAAAAACCGTCGTCCGTGCCCAAGGTATCATCCGGGTGTGCCTGAAGCAGCCGGAACCTTCAGAAGAAGTAGCTGGTGCCTCCGCATCATCTTCACAGTCGACCTCTTCCCAAAAGGTCAAGCAGCGGCGACACAAGAAGAAGCAACGCGCACCGCCGGCGTCGTCGTCATCCCGCACTCTCGGCGATTTTATGCCCCCTAAAATGAGGATTCCCCCACGATCCGCCCAGCGGTGGATGACTCCTCGAGCGACAGCCAGGGGTACGCTTCAGTTAACACTGTTGAGCTGGTAATGCCCTATATGACCCCTGATGAGGGGGAACACCAGGCATACCTCCCCAACGTTCCCAGCCAACGTCAATGTCAGCGGAATCGTCACTGCACCGGTCATAGCGGTACATCAGCAGGCACTTTCATCCAAGCCGTGCATGCTTCTGAGACCAGGCAGCATGCTCAACGTAGAGCTCAGCACGCGCAACCCCATCTAACGCCCTCGGCTTTATCTCCACCGCCGTTCGTGCTACTGGATCAGGGATAGATGCCTCGTTCGTATCACAGTTAGTCTTGCCCGGCTATAGGCCAGCCTCCATCATCCAATCCTAGTCCGGTGACTATTCTCCAGGCTTCCACTAGTAGGCAGCAAGATGTGCCCAGTACTAGCCGATAGCCGGATCGATCGGCAGGACCCGCTATGCCTCCAAATGCCGACCGACCTCTTGTAGGCAAAGGTTCGCGTTTGGCACGAAAGTATGATATCCTGA
This sequence comes from Viscum album, assembly GCA_963277665.1. Classification (NCBI taxonomy): domain Eukaryota; kingdom Viridiplantae; phylum Streptophyta; class Magnoliopsida; order Santalales; family Viscaceae; genus Viscum; species Viscum album. The sequence continues at coordinate 548,761,494 of OY728157.1, forward strand.
AGCACCTGGACGGCATTCCGGTGAGGTTATCCATCCTTGAGGACCTTCTCCTGTCATCCGAAATGCGCGAGGCACTTGCCGAGGCCCTAAGGAGCCCCCTCCAGTTTGAGACGGAGGTGGAAGCTGTAGAAGCCTTCCATACCGAGGCGATTGAAAACGCCGAATGTCAGGCGATTATCTCATTCTCAGGTGAATATGAGGACCCTCCTATATAGGGACACCTTCTCCCACTGTACATCACTGGCCACTTCAATGGCGTGGAAATCCGCCGTTGCCTCGTTGACACGGGTTCCGGAATCAATCTAATTCTGACCCGGACGTTGCGAAAGACGGGTCTGTCTGAAGGTGATTTAACTCCCTCTGACCTCAGGATCCAGGGGTACGACAGGACCTAGCAAACTCCAGTCGGCAAGATCCTCCTGAAGACTCAGATCGGTGGCTTAATTGCCAGCACCGAGTTCATGGTCGTCTCTCAGGACACCGCCTACAATGCATTGATGGGTAGGACATGGATCCATCTGCACGCGGCAGTCCCTTTGTCGTATCACCAGTGCCTCAAGTACCCGCTCAACGGTCGAGTAGGCGTGCTCCAAGGAGATGCGTCCCCTTATGCTTCTTGTGAGGCCCGCTACCTGGATGCGGGTTATTACAAAAGTAAGGATAAAAAGATCATGGTAAGCGAGGAGGAACCTGCCCCGGTCACAAGTGATCCCTGTGCATGCATGGATGATGCCTATATCCTCCCGATCCACCGGTTGGAGGCCACGACCCCCGACATGGGGCAATGTTTTGTTGTTTCGGGTACGTGAGGAAGGCATGTTCCCATGTCCTAGCGATGGCAGAAAATCACCTCGTACTCCTACATCAACCAGGCTCAGGTGATCCCGGAACCTCCTAACCCTGTACGGTACAGGGACGTCAAGATTATGACAACAACGGTGCGCTATACGTGTCTCTTCCGCCAGGATGGAATCAACTGACTCAGGCTGACACGTCACCACTGCTTTGATATCATCAAACAGGACCCCTTAGGCTGAAGGCCAGATGGGATAGGGTCGACTGCCTTCATTGCTGTGGTCTCGATGGAAAGTGAGTCTCCCGATGTGATGATCGCTGCTGCCCGAGTTTGCATCAGCTGCCCCGCGGATGTTGATAGCCCAGAAGTATCTTCCATCGTGGGAAGTCCCCCCACGGGTGGGGAGGAAGACCTGGTGGATGCTCCCCCCGCCTTTGGAGAAGGTGTCTCTACCACGATTGATGAACTGGTACAGGTGAACCTTGGCAGCGAGGCAGATCCGAGACCCACATTGATCAGTGCAGCCATGTCCATCGAGGAGCGGCAGCAGTACGTAGACATCCTCAAACAGCACCATGATGTGTTTTCCTGGAGTTACAACGAGATTCCAGGGCTAGATCCCCAGGTGGTCGTTCACCGTCTGGGCCTCCCGGCAAAACATCGTGGGTTTAAGAAGCCTCCCAGGAAGATGCACCCTTCTCATGGTGCTATGGTTGAGGCTGAAGTTGACAAGATAATCAAAGACAACTTTGATAAGGAGGTCCAGTACCCCAAGTGACTTTCCAACATTGTGCCAGTTAAGAAGAAGAATGGACAGATCAGAGTCTGCATCGACTTCTGCGATCTTAATCACCACTGCCCAAAGGATGACTTCCCACTCCCGGTGACGGAATTATTGATTGATGCCATGGCCGGGTTCTAGGCTCTCTCTTTCATGGATGGGTATTCCGGGTACAACCAGATCCGGATGGCCCCCGAAGACGAGGATTCCACTGCCTTCAGGGCTCCCCAAGGTACCTTTTTCTACCAGGTAATTCCATTCGGTTTGAAAAATGTAGGTGCCACTTATCAGAGGGCCATGCATCGCATATTCAAACCGATCCTCAGGACATTGGTGGAATGCTACGTGGATGACATCGTAGTCAAATCATGTTAGCACAAGGACCATCTAAGAGACCTCAAGAAAGTGTTCGGTTTCCTCCATTCCCGTCACCTGAAGATGAACCCGCTGAAGAGTTCCTTCGGGGTCACCTCCGGGAAGTTTCTGGGCTTTTTTGTCAGATACCGAGGTATCGAGATCGACCCCGAGAAGATGAAGGCCATTAGCCAAATGCCTCCCCTGAGCAACATTCGGGAGCTTCGAGGACTTAAAGGCCACTTAGCCTATATACGTCGATTCATCGCGAATCTGTCCGGAAAGTGTAATCCCTTTTCCCGGCTCATGAAGAAGGGCGTCGCCTACGAATGGGATGAGGAGTGTCGGATCGCCATCAAGGAAATGAAGCAGTATATTCTCCAACCTCCGGTCTTGATTCCACCCGTCTCCAGAAAGCCACTGGTCTTTTGTGCGACCGCCCTGGAGAGATCCCTTGGTGCGATGCTCGCCCAGAAGAATAACGAGTGTACTGAGAACAGTCTCTAATATCTCATCCCCATGCTTCTCGATACGGAGGTAAGATACTCCCCTATCAAAAAGAGCTACCTTGCGCTAGTATTCTCCGTGCAGAAGTTGCGACATTACCTGCAGCACCATGAGGTGCAATTGGTCTCCCGGGTGGACCTACTGAAGTACATCCTGAACCACCCCATGTTGACTGACCGACTAGCACGGTGGGCAGTGATTCTCCAGCGGTTCGATATCAGGTTTGTACATCAGAAGGCCATTAAGGGACAGGCGCTGGCAGACTTCTTAGCTGCCCATCCAACTTCTACGGATCAATCTCTGGACCTGGATTTCCCGGATTAGACGATCCTCTCAGTCGATCATGCTGTCCCGTGTTGGCAAATGCATTTCAATTGTGCCTCCCTGAGCCCCACCGGTAGGAGGTTCAATGATCCCAAGCTCAAAAGAGTGGGCCTAGGTATTGTCTTTATTACCCCGACGCAGGCCGTCCTGCCATACTCGTTCCTGTTGTCGGATGGTTCTACGAAAAATGAGGTAGAGTACCAGGCTCTCATCACCAGCCTCGAGTTGGCCCTTGAGATCCATGTTCCCCATCTACATGTGAAGGGAGATTTCGAGCTGGTAATCAAACATGTTAATGGCGACTACGTCATCAGGAAGCCAGAGCTTGCACCGTTGTTGGAGTACACCCTCCGCCTAATGGTCCAATTCTCTTCTCGACCCGAGGTTACCCAAGTCCCACGGTCGCAGAACGGCCAAGTAGATGCCCTGGGTGGTTTAGCCACGTCGCTCGCAGAACCCGAGCAAGATTATTTTATCATACACGTGGCACACCAGAGAGTCATTGCCCCCGTCACCCAAGAGGACAATGACGGCCTGCGGGTAAGTCATCTCACTACCGGAACCTCTACGTCAGGGGTCTCGAGTTCGTCAGACGTAATGATTGAAGCCACTCCTGACTGGAGGGCACCTTTTTTCAAGTATCTCTAAAATGGTCGCCTCCCGGATGACCGGGCCGAGCGCGAGCTAATCCGACGCCGCGCGTTGCAATTTACCCTCCAAAGCTGCCCCAGTGTTGAACAGATCCTTTATAAGAGGAGCTTCGATGGAGTCCTCCTCCGTTGCATCCAAGGATTAGAGATACCTCAGGTTATGAAAGAGGTTCCCGCTAGTTCCTGTGGTGCCCATCAAGCTGGGCCAAAGCTGTCCCATCAAATCCGGAGGTTAGGGTACTTTTGTCCCTCTATGATCCACGATTGTATTGGGTACGCCAAGAGATTCCACGTGTGTCAAGTTCACGCCAACTTCCTGCATCGTCCGCCGGAGCCCCTCCACCTCACCAAGTACTCTTGTCCATTTGTGGTATGGGGGCTTGATGTAGTGGGACCGTATCCTCCGGCAACAGCCCGCCAGTGTAGGTTCATCCTGACTGCTACAGATTTCTTCTCCAAGTGGGCAGAGGCAGTTCCGCTCAAAGAGGTCAAGGCCCGTTCCATCGTTGACTTTGTGAGCTCCAATATTATTCACCGGTTTGGGGTACCTCACGCCGTCCTCACTGATAACGAAACCAACTTCCGAGCAGCTTAATTAATGAAATTGTACGCCAAGTACAACATCTGGTCGAACCATACCTCCCGCTACCACGCGCAGGCGAATGGCCAGATCGAGGCGTTCAATAAGACCCTCTCTAACATTCTACAAAAGATGGTTGGTCAGAACAAGAAAAGTTGGCCGGACCAGCTCCCCAATGCCCTCTGGGCTTACCAGACGACGACTCGCAACTCCACCCAGGAGACCCCATATTCCCTGGAGTATGCAGCTGAGGCCGTCCTACCCATTGAGATCCAACTTCCGTCACTACGCACTGTAGTTTATGATCACCAGACATCAGATGAGGTATCTGAGATCCATCTAGCTGAATTGGAAGCACTGGACCAGAACTGGATTCATGCCCTGCACAATCTGGAAAGGCATCAGGACAAGGTAGCGAAGGCCTTCGACAAGAAGGTTCGTCTCTGCTCTTTTCTACAGGGCGACCTGGTACTGGCCCTTCGAGCGCCAATGATTCCTGGTAGGAAACCGCCCAAATTAGAACCTAAATGGGAAGGGCCTTATATAATCCATAATGTTTATCCCAATGGAGCATACTCCATGGTGACCACAGATGGAGAGCGTATATCCCCTCCCACCAATGCCAAATTCCTCAAGCGATACTTTGCCTAGGGAAAAAGGGTCCTGCATGACCCTAAACTACGAGATGGTCCCGCACAACCTTAAACTGAACCCCTGTCCTTACTTCAAGACGTTAAACTACAAGCCAGTCAGGCCTTCCTGACCGAGGCTCAGCCTCAGGCCCCTTGGCCTCCTTGGGCCCCTGGCCCCCCGTCTTCACCGTGAGACATTAAACCACAAGCTGGTCAGATCTCCCTGACCGTGGTCTGGCCTCAGGCCCCTTGGTTTTTTCTCCGACTTACCCCATTACGGGATCAGACGGTGTGGTGTAGGACTACGTCCACATTCACGTCGGATTACTTGCCGCACCGTACAAATCCCCAAATGAGATTCTCCTCGTCCCGCATGACGTTAAACTGCCTATCAAGAACTACGTGTGGCTTGATTCTCATCTTAATGGGATACGTAGAAACGCTCGGACGCCTCATCTTGAGCCCAGCCCCATGCATTTCTCTTCCTCTATCCCCCCTGGGGGGCAGTTTCCTTGGAGGACCTTTGTGTAGCAGGGAGTAGACTTTCTTAGCCCCGCTCATACAACCCCGCTCACAAAAGGATTGTAAGGGTCACACCATGTTCCCAATCTCGTTCTTCTATCCTTCCACGTCATTACTGCACGATGCTAAACTGCATGGCCTTCAAGAACTTTGTATGGCTTGATTCTCATACTCATGAGATACGTAGGAATGCCTGGACATTTTGTCTGTTGGCCCAGCCCAAAAGCCAAAATCATCCCCTCTGGTCAAGACATGGCAGGGTGAACACTTTTTCCCCAACTCACATCGAGCAAGCCTCGACCCGGCTGCACATCCCCCATGGAGATGTTTGCCTCATTCATGGATGGATATAGCTATTCTTCACCCACTCTTTGACTGGGATTCCATCATTTTTGCACACCTAGAGGGATCCCCAAGAACGGCATGGATACTACGCCCAAGGGCTCTTATACCGATACGGGCCAATGCCCCCGAGGGTTTTCGAGCAACAAGCCGATACAAGTCCCGCGTTGCGAATTTGGTCAGCGGTTGACTCTCATTTGTTGATCCCATATCGGGTCATCATTGGAACGATGTGTTTCAAACATGGTCAACAGTGTCCTGGATCTTCGGGTCTACCCCGAGATATCCCAGACATCGAGTGCAGTGATTCATTCTGCCCCATCCCAAGGTGACAAACTTCCCCCCGAGTGGTGCTAGCGATCGGGCCCACGACCCCGATTCCCCGTAGGGGTGTACGGTGTGGTGTAGGACTACGTCCTCATTCACGTAGAGATCATGTACCATGCCTTACACCATCCCTACCGAGGCTCATCCTTAGGCCCCTTGGCCTCCTTGGGCCCCTGGCCCCTCGTCCTCATGTAAGACGTCAAACTGCAAACCAGTCAGGCCTTCCTGACTGATGCCGGACCGTAGGCCCCAATGCCTTCTCGGGCCCCACGACCCAAGTCCCCTCATACCCAGGGTGTATGTTGTGATGTATACTACGTCCTCATTCACTTCGGGATCATGTTACATGCCGTACGCCTTCCCTTTACGAGGCCCAGCCTCAGGCCCCTTGGCCTTCTCGGGTCCCTGAACCTTGTCCTCATTGCAAGGCATTAAACTACAAGCAGGTCAAGCCTTCCTGACCAATGCCTAAACATCAGACCCCTTGGCCTTTCCGGGCCACGGCCCCGGTCCTCCCTTATAGGATTGTATAGTGTGGTGTGGGACTATGTCCTCATTCACAACAGCTTCTTCTCCATACCGTACACCTCCTTTGTTTAGTGGTATATTACTCCCCTCCTCGTCCCGTATGACGTCAAACTACATTTGGAGAACTACGTGTGGCTTGATTCCCATCCTAATGGGATACTTAGGACAACCTGAATGTCTAGGATTCGGGTCCAGCCCCATCCCTCGGGAATCTTCATCCCATCTTGGCCCCTTGGCCTACCCTTCCTTCATGAGAGGAATATATGGTGTGGTGTGGGATTATGTCCTCATTCACGTCAGTCTCATAATGACCGCCATGTACCTCTCCCTAATGAGCTATTTCGTCGATCCCTTTCCTGTAGTCCACTGATGTGCCTAAGAGTACTCTAGTTCATTACCCAGAATGCCAAGATATGCTCGGACACGTCCGCACCTGCTTTCCAGGCTTTGTGTATCCCTGCATCAGGGCTTTCATCATCCTTCACACCCGGAGGGACCCCCAAGAATGGCCTGGATACTACGCCCAAGGGCTCTCCTACCGTTACGGGCCAACGCCCCCGAGGGTTTTGGATAGAAAATCGATAAAATACAGCGTTGCAAATATGGTCAGTGGTCGATGCTCGTTTGTTGTCCCCACATCAGTCTAACGCGATATGGATGATGTGTTTCCACCATGGTTAACAGTTTCCTCTCTCGCCACGCCAACCCATTAGTCCCAAAATGTCGGGTGCGCAATTCACGCCCTTCATCACTTCATTGTGTCCAAGTAGAGTTTTGAAACTCTTGGTACTTTTCCTCCGTACACGTCTGCATGTTGGGAAAACAAGCCATGACGAAGGTGTCCTTCGGGGCTCTCTACCAACTCCCGTTTGACTCGCCCCAAGTATTGCGATGAGGATACCCCCCTTGTTTCCCACACCGAGTTTAGATCACGTGGGCTTAGGGATCAGGTTGACATCTGTGCTTACTCAGGAAGTTGTCACCATCCATGGTCCGAGCTCTAAGACCATAAACTAAGATTCCCATCTGGAACTACGTTCAGCTTGATTCCTGTCTTAATAGGTTACGTGGGAATTGCCAGACCCCTTGTCTCTGGGCCCAGCTTGAGTTCAGCTAATTCGCCTCTCGGGTCCTGCCATCGGGACCCCGACTATAGGACCACGTCGCATAGTGCGGGATTATGTCCTCATTCACATCAGGTTTGCAAAGGCTGCACCACAAACACCCCCGTTCTGAGAGTTATCCCTCCTATTCCTAGTCCAACACGACATTAAAAGGAACCCTTTAGAACTACGTGTGGATGGATTCCCATCTTTATGGGATACGTAGGACCGCCTGGACGCCCTGTCATCGGGTACAACCCATTTGGGGAAGCTGTCTTCCCCCCTGTTTGACCTCTTACCTTTATATAGGCCCCTCGGGCTAATGTCTCCCTCTTCGATTGGCATAAAATTTGATGTGGGATCGTGTCTCCATCAATTGTGTTTTATAACACTGCGCAAATTTCCTGCCTAGCATCATTTCTGCTACGTCTCTGTTGCATGACGATAAAATGCATGCTTGGTCCTATCATATGACCCTAAACTGTGACATTATCGTCCGGGACACACGGCAAAAAACGGCACTTCATTGTGATGACCTCGTTGTAGAGGAAATCCCGTTGGGTATTGGTCACGTGCCATGCCATTTGTCAACGCCCATAACGGCTTGATCCTTGTGGCAACACCACGGCCTACTACTCTAGGCCTGTCGCTTCACAAAAAAAACCATTCCCCTTAATGAACAAACAAGACTTATCAAATTCCGCTTCTTTTAGTGCAAGGTCCATGACCACACTCCCCTTTTCCCCTGGCACTGGTACCTTACCGTTCCGCCTTTCAGAACTACGTCTGGCTTGATTTTCATCCTCATGAGACACGTAGGAGCGCCCGGGAACTTCCCCACGGGCCTAGCCTAACCTTTGTGTTCGAACCTTTGACTCGAGCATTTCCCCACAGAATGCATGGTAAGTAGGGCTTAGGTCCTCATTCACATTGGGTTTTGTAACCACCCTGCCATGTATCCCCTGCTCCCCTTACCCATCCATGGTCCGAATTATACGACCTTAAAATAAGATATCTCAATGGGAAAGGTATCTACTCCCTCTATCTTATACGTCTCGTTGTCATATTCAGATGTGTTCCGACAAAGAGTATGATGTGTGGGATTTTCTTGGGGACATTCCCCTCGTCCCATGACCAAGCTTCGTGAGCTCACAATTTGGATCCTCATCCTCTTCCACGTCCAAAGGACCCTCGGACGACATGTATACTAGACATATGGTCTCTCCATGAATGTTGGACCTAAGGGCCCTCCAATCGTTTCGGGCCAACATCCCTACAGATATTTGACAACATTTGTGACATGGTCCCATGTTTCGAACATGGTCAAAAGTCAACCCTCATTTGTTTGTCCCCATTCTAGGACAATGCAATATGGATGCTGGGTTTCTTCCATGGTCAACAGTTATCCTCCATCGTCATGCCGCCATCATCGTGATCTGAATCTCGAGTGCCATGATTCACACATTTCCACTTCCCCATGTTCAAGTGGAATTCCATCATACTCATCTCATTCTCTTCACGCATCTAGGTGTGCTAAATGATTGCGTTAGCGTCATTGGGTCGGTATTCACCAAGCATCCCTTTTCCCTAACCATCCCATTTTTGTGTCGGGAAATTCCCACCATGACTGCTTGTTTCCCACACCGAGCACGAATCACGTGGGCTTAGTAGTTTTGGATGGATGTGTACCAACACGGCCAAGATTTTCATCATCCCGCGTGACGTTAAACTGCGCTTCCAGAACTACGTATGGCTTGATTCCCATCCTCTTGGGGTACGTAGGAGCACCCGACCACTCTGCTTCGGGCCCAGCCCAATCCGCACTCTTGGTCCCATGACCTGAAGAGTTTCCTCCGAGGGTATGTGGTATGATTTGGACTCCATGTCCTCATTCACGTCAGTTTCATATCTACCGCGCCACACGCTCCCTGGGATCTTTCCTTCCACGTCCTATCGTATGACGTTAAACTTCAAGAGTCTGTGTGTCCTCAACACATGACACTAAACTGCGGTTCTACCCTGAACAAGTTCAGGATGCCCCAAGATCCCACTGGAAAGTGACAGATCCCCTCGTCAGAGAGGCCCTGTCCCAAAGAAGGAATGATCCATGATCAGACCGATGCACCCATCTGGTGTGATCCCACCACAGTGGTGTAACTACCTAACTGTTGGATTCTGTTGGGACAAACCATCACTCCATATTCCACGCTTTTCGTACCCCTTATTCGGACTCTTGTCCCCTTTCATGTCTAAAGGAACCCCCTAATGGCCTGGTCTCATGCCGCATCAGCTCACCTACTATCCTGGGCCAATGTTCCAGAAGACGGGTCATGTCTGGAAGGACCCCCTAACAGTATGGATGTCTGACCTATGATCCGCCAACTATCCTGGGCCAACGTCCCGAAGGATTGATCGAAAACATTTGTGACATGGTCCCGTGTTTTGAACATGGTCAACGGTCGACCCTCATTTGTTGTCCCCATTACAGTCTAACGCAGTAAGGATATCTCATCTCCTCCAAGGTTAACAGTTGTCCCTTATTGTCACGCCATCCCCACAGTGTTCCGAATCTTGGGTATCGTGATTCACAATTCCCATTTTCATCTGTTAGGACCGATTTCAGCACCACTGGCGTTGCCCTGTTCATTTATAAGAGCACGCGAAAGAAACGGTAATTCGGCTATCCTGGAAGTTCCTCCTCCGATCAAGCCTCCCCCATCTTTCGGGAATCTGGACTAGTAATCTGAATCCTGGAGCATGGTCCCCACTCCTATGTTAGGTGGAATGAGAGGGCAACTATCTCCTATTTCTCACATCGGGCTCGACCCACGTGGGCTTGGGGAATTGTCGCCAAACGTCCCACAAACATTGTAGGGACGTAACAAGTCAATTCAAACAGTAGAAATTGTGCGCGCTACGGTATTCAAAATAAAGAAAAAAAGGAAAAAAATTGAAGCAAGAAAGTACCAATAATTTTTTTTGGGTTTGTTACAATACTCGGGGGGTCAACTCCCCCCATGGATGGGTTAACCCCGTCAAAAGAGCGTTGCAGCTCTGCCACCCATTGACGTGCAGCGTCCAAGGCTCGCTGCCGCTGAATCAGCTCCTGCTCCTCCTCAGTAGTGGAGGGGTGAAGTTCGTCAGTCCTGGCTTTGGCCCTCTCTCTGTCAGCTTGAACGACATCCATATTTCCAGAGGTCTGCCTCATATGATCTTCGGCCATTGCCAGCTGGGCCTTCAACCGTGAGACCAACTCAGATTGTACATCAAGAGAGGCTGAAAGTTCGTCTGCCCGGGTCTGCATCTGTTGGAACTCGCCTTCAGCCTCCTGGATCTTCTTAATGCTGGTCGCCTTCATCTTCTGCCAGCCCACGCTGATCCCACGATCATGCTCCCGGATCTTCTCAGCCATAAGATCATCGATGAGTGCATGAGGACATTGGTCATCCACTCCCCCAGCACACAGTTCACGCAATCGCGAGCGGATTCTATCCATTTCGGCTAGCCATTTTGCTTGGGGGGGTGTCCTTGATAAAGCACGTGATCAGTTTCCATGAACGGTAGTAGACTATGCTGTTGTCTTCCTTGTTGGAGGCCGTTTCGTCCCAGTCAGCGTGATTGGCTGGCTCGTACGCGGGGTACACCCGCAGGAAATCCTCGGCAAGATCTACATCTGGTGTGGAATCCAGTGTGACACCTGGCACCGAAGTAGGCGCGACAGGACTGGGACCAACCGATTGATCCTCTTCCTCAGAGTCCACCTCAATGACTTCGGGTACGGCCATGCTGATGGTCCCGCTAGTGATGGTGTGTGTCGCAGCCTGAGGAGATGGGGGGACTATCGCCACCATCACCTGCATGCCCTTAAGAGGGGCGCCATCAGACATCCCGACCAGTCTTGCCGCAGCATCCCACCCCAGTCGAAAAACTGTACGATAGAGAGGGACATAAACGTTAGTTGGCCTGGACTACATGTGAAAACGGGGAGACCGATAGAGGAGTCTTACAGAGATCGACCTCCTGGCGCTGCTCTTGAGCCGGTACTGACGGGACCCCGAGGTGAGGCCCTCCGTATACTGTCGGAAGGTCTGAAGATTCCGGAGGAGCCACCTCCGGCACCCTGGTCCCACCAGATGTGGAACTGGACGCAGCCATAGGGGCGGGTTATGAAGGTCCCGCATCATCACCCACCAAGGAGCGAGAACGAGGCCTGTGAACAAGTTCATCCTGCATGGCTCAAACATTAGTGAGAAGTCCATAGTGACCCAAGAACAGATCGTAAGGAGAGAAGTTCAGAATGCTACCTTCAGTGCCTCCGCGGAGTTGTCGGATTCTGAGCCTCGATCTCTGACCTCCCCCTCTATTAATGGGCTCCCTCCTCCAGCCTCATCCTCTCAAGAGGAGTCCTCTGATTCCTCCGACAAGGGTAAGAGCTCCCTCAGATCGGCAGACGATAACTTTGGGGGGACCGTCTGATTCAACAATACCCTCACCCAGTATGTCATTGGGCGAGGGACACCACTGGAGTGGACGTAATCCTCTAGCTCGTCCAGGTCCTGTTCTGACTTTGTCGGAGACGCCATGAATCCAGCCCGAACTGGGAATATGTTCGGTAATTCCATCCTGAGGCGATTTAGGTGGGCCCATATCTCTGGTGGGCTGAGGAATTGCCTGTTGACATCCCAAATGTCCCAAGCATCCGGGAAGACGACATCCTCTGCCATGTCAATATGACGTAGATGCTTCCCCGGAGCCTGAGTGGATATCCTACGAAATCCCCTCGGTGGACGCCCCTCTGGATGGCCCTGCTCTTCCGGAATCACCGGATCCACCGCTGATGCCATACCCTCGGCCGGTGCGGGTCTCACCGCCATGGCAGCCCCGGTACAGCAAGCGGCCCTAGCTGCCCTCCGACCCCGACCTTGAGATAGAGGAGGCCCACCATCACCGACCCGGATAGTTGGTTGCTTCAGCACCTCCCCTGGGTAAGCAGCCTCCCAACTGATGGCGTACTCCTTCACCAATCCGAAAGCGGCGGTGGATGGAGGTAATGCAATCCGCATCTTCCCATCTTCCCGTGTGAACATGAGCCACAGCTTCCTCATCACACACGGGTGCTCCTCGTGACGCACCTCCCAGTAGACCTGCGGGGTCATCCGCTGGAGGCACCGTAACTACCTCGCAAACCGATGTGGGGTGTACGGTTCGCAGAGTGGCTCACGATCTATCCGTGCCACCAAAAATCCACCTCGAAAAGCCAGGAGGTAAGCCCGATGTTCATCCGTTCCCTGCCCGTCATCAGTAAGTATCCCCTTCAGCAAGGGGAAGGGGTGGAAATTAAACTCGTCGGCCCTCCACACCCGATTCAGTACCATCAGAACGACCAGTTTTAACGGGAAGCTCCCGACCGAATTCAGGATGGAGGGGCGTAAGTTCGATCCTGATGGCGAAATGGGGTTTGGATAATCGTAAATCCCCCTGATATGCGCTACAATCCACCCATAAAGGAGGTGGAAGGCCCCGCATATCCTTGGCGGCTTCTTGCCCTCGCTAATATACCGCAGTATTCTGTACAATTTGGTGAGCATCGGAATCCTCAGATTGATCCGCTGCCCCATGGCCAACATCGATGCCATGATAAACGAGCTGGGCCGCACCCCCATGCTTGTATCTCTCACCGGTAGGATCCAGCCACAGATGAGAGCCACGATGAACGCCGCCAGCCTGACTATCTGCTGTTGTTCAGTGATGACACTAAAACCCCCAGTCTTCCATTGGATGCCCTCCAAGACCCGCCAATACGAGTTCCCCTTGCCCCGTTGGGCCGCCCTCGGACAAGTTCGAGGCCTCAGAGGGAACTCTCGATTGTCTGGGAAATTCAGGAAGCATTTGAACCATCTCCTAAATTGGACATCCCTCACTGCCTCCTTGGCTTCTCCGGGGACGAGTGCCATCAGTGCTGACGCCAGTTGCGTCATTTTCTCCGTATCCTCCCATGCACTGATGACAGGGAGGAATTCGTCATACATGGCCCCCAAGATCGGAACCCCATAAATCTGATGGACATCCCACAGGCTGATGTCCACCTCCCCGTGATGCAGGTGAAAAGTGTTGGTCCTAGATGAAAATCTGCTCAGCAATTCCGGCATCAGTTGCTTGGGTTGGTAAATGTGGAATTGGGAGGCCCACGCCGCCTCATACAACCCCACTCTCCTCAACTCGGCCCCGAACTCCTCGCATGAGTTGCCTACCCAGTAGGCCCAGGCCCAGTCATTAGTATAGTTGCCGCCCTGGCGCAGGACCCACTCATCGGACCATCCCTTCTTCGAATCCTGCAAGGCCACCTTCAACATGGTACGGTAGAGAGGAGGGGAAATCTTCGGTTGCAATGGATTCCCGTCAATGTTGTTCACGTGGTTGTAGAGACAGTCAGCGGTGATGGGTGTGAAGTTCTCCCGTGCATGACCATTGGTCGCCCTGAACCATTGGTGCTGGCACGGTGTGCTCCTGAACCAGCAAGCTGGTTCATCCCTACTCACCCCAGGGATCAAGACATCATCCCTCAGCCCGAAGTCGTACAATGGCAGTTTCTTTAATTGCAGATTATCCTTCCGACCCTCCGATAGAAAATCTGCCAAAGGAGTGTGGTCCTAGTGGCTTCGGACCATCTCCCCCAGGCCTGGATAGTTGGCCATCTCATCCCGACGAGCAGCATCTGCAAGCACCCCCAATACAGTCTCTTGATGGGCCATTTTAACTCTGGCCCTCAGAAAATAATTTTTTTCAGCTGCATCGTGAAGCTCGACCGTGAAGCTGAACCACGAAGCCGGATCGCGAAGATCGGTCGCGAGACCAAGCCGCGAAGTCTAGCCAAGGCCGACAAGCAGAGGTTCGCTTGGCGCGGACTCGGAGCCGGAGACCCGCGGTACGCCGTGAAGCTCGATTCACGGAGGGCTGTCGCGGAGTACGCGGAGCTTCACGAAGTCGAGTGCATAAAAAGACAAGGAATGCACATGAAGGCAAAAGAGGTCAACCCCCCTATTTATAGGCGGTGACCCTGGAGCATCACGACGTGCCTCACCCACGCGGAGGATCGCGGTGCGCTCGGATCGGTGGCCCCGGTGAGCACCGCCGGGCCCCTTTGCGTAGCGACATCGCGAACCACTGACAATTTTGGCGATTTTCCCTCATACTTCGACCCTTCTCCCTTCGCGGCTCCATGTCTATGGAGGGGCAGTACCAACAGACGATTATGAAATATTTCACAAAGCATTGAAATGAATTGTGAAAAAAAACACATGGATTAACTTTGGTATTTAGGTGTAAGGTTTATCATGGAAACATCATCCATTATTTTTTTATTATCAAGGAGGGACGTCTAGGGGATTTCCAATTTTTCATATTCCCTTCAATCTAGGGGAAAAATATTAACATTGTTTGTGTTTTTTCACATGGATTATCCCTCAATCTATGAGGCCTTTTGTTCATGGAACAAATTTATGGACATAATTATTAAGGTACAAGTAGTATACATCATGGAAATGTAGTACTCCATGGTGTTGAAACACATGTTATTATGTTTTATATTTTATGAATTTCTATGTTATCATTGATATGCATGTTTCTTCTTGGAAAAAATTATATAGAGAATGTGCATCGAAGTTAATATTCCTCCATTGCTTTAAAAATATTGAGAAAGGGAGATGGTTACCATGGTTTCTAAAAATTTGATTTAATAATTATCATGACATGTTTTCCCATTATATTAGAATACATGAACTGTTATATAGAGGCTTGTTATGGAAAATATGGGTGGGATCCTAGTAAGCCTATTAGCTCACACACTATGCTTATTATCGGTGATGCATAGACCACAATTTTTTATTTAGCATAGGGAAATTCATGGAGTCATTGTGATGTGGCGAGGTTCATGTCATCTATTTGGGTATCTGGTGGTCAGATGGTGGGAGTTGTTCTTGACATTATTTGTAGTGGCCTTTATCATGGTTCATGTGCAATTTGACTTTTCCTTTCAAGTGTTTAGGTAATTTTTAGTTGTTTTATATTTACAATGTTTTCATATAGTTATAGAATATATATATATATATATTGTTATTCTTCCATTATCATTTCAATTTAGTACATATATTCCATGTGTTTTATTAGGATGGTAGAAATCGACCACTCTGTTGTGTTGTTTGTTTCCAAGGTGCATGTCACCGACACATGTAGATTGGGAACTCCCTTAGGGTGTGTAAAGGAATGTGTTGGGTCCTAGGTCTGAGGGAATATCTGTTCGGTTCATTACAATTTGGTATCATAAGGATTTTTTTCATCAACAGTTTCTCTTTGGTCGTCTGTCACACTAGATATTGGATTGTCGGTACAATAGTGGTATGTTCTGATAAGAGAATAACTAGATCTTGTCATGGGGAGACTCAAGTTTCAATAGGATGTAAGGATGTGGTACTTAGGTATTGAGTTCTTGATTTTAAATATCTCTTTTTTCTTATGGGTTTTCAATTTTCAACTGAGATTTATTCTATTGTCTGATCATTCTTATATTTTGGTGTTCATCATTATTCCTCATAGATGTCTTCCATGTGTTCCACTATAGTGGGAAGCTGATGCTTTTCAAGGGAACCCAACTATAGATCAGAGTCCCATAAAGAATATTTCATGGAACTTATGTGTTTTTTATTAGGATGTTCCAAGAGTTCAAAACATAGGAGGTAAATTACAACAAAGATTTTGAGGAGAGGGAGATCCATCGAGGGATTTCAGGTCCGAGAAGATACCATCCTTTAATGGAACTATAGAACATTAAGAGTAGGTGGAGTACTAGATGGATAGGATCGATCAAATATACGAATTTTTAGAGACACCTGAGAACATTTGGGTAAAGTTTAAACTATTCCTACTTAAGGGGTATGACAAGAGTTGGTGGGATTCTTTGGTCCATGCATACATACACCTGGAATAGGGTTTGAAGGTTTTAAATACGTTGTTTTTTCAGGATGTTTTCCCTGAGTTTCTATTTTTGGATAAGTCTCTCGAGTTCTTATATTTTTAATAGAGAGATCATTCGGTGTCAACATACACCAATCGTCATTATGATCATGTCTATTTTTCCCAAACAATGTGAAGAATGACCATATAATTAATCATATGTTATTGGAGGGTTTTTTATCAGATATAATATAATAGTGTTTTATGTTAAAAAATTATACCCATGTGGAGATGGTAGATAGATCTATGATGGAAGAAATGAATATGGCAGGAAATGATGGGTTTTCCACCACATCTCTTCCATTATGTGGAAGCTTCAGTGGATCATATGGTAATAAAGGAAAGTGGCAAGATCATCGCAATAGTAGTGGAGTTGTGTCTTAGTTAGAATCCTCTTCTTCATCATCTATTACAAAAATTTGTGTGACTCTTTGAAGATATTAGTGTGGAAAAGGGAGACACACAAGAAATTCTTTTCTTATTCCCATGAAGATGCACAAAAGTTATGGACATGTTGGTCACATAAAATGATTCTGTCAGGATATGAATATTCCTTGTTATATTTAGGGTTCTTCAGCTCCAAAGGATGCAGTGGTGTAGTCACATTCTTAATTAGGTATAGGGATCTATCCATAGGCCTCAAGTGTGAATCATTTTCAAAAGGTTGATTATTGTCTAGTATAAGTTGATGTTGCGCTAGAAACAACGAGAGGTATTATAATTAATGGTCTTCAGTAGAAATTTATTTTTTTACTAGTGACTCCCACTCATTTATATCTGATTTTATTGTTGATATTCTTAAACATCGAATGGAAGTTATGTACATTGAGAAAGTGTTAGCGGCACATCTTGGTAAGAAGAAAAACAAAGGCTTTCGGTCTATTTCTTGTTTGCTAATGATACCTAATATAGAGCTAGTCTAGGATTTTCTTATTCATGATATGGGTCTATTTGATGTCATCATCAGAATGGATTGGATTTTTTCTCATCGATATATGGTTTATTTTATTCATCAGAGTGTGTTTTACATGATGTTGATTGGATCTCTCATGTGTTTCAGGGAGAGTGGGACATGAGGATAGGTCATGTGGGGACTTGCATCCTATAGATCATGATGTTTTTTCTTCCATTGTGTTTGATCCTAATGAAATCTATCATGTCTTTGATTTTCAAATTTTTGTTTGGGAATTTGATTATACTTTCCATAACGTCTTCTCTGGTCTTCCATTATAGATAGAGGTAGATTTTTTGATTGACATGGAACCAAGTATTCAACCGATATTGATACATTATAATCGTATAAAAACAACATAGTAAGATGTTCTCAAGATTTAGTTGGATAGCCTATTGGAAAATGGTTTTGCTCAGCCTATATTTTCTCAATGGGACTCTGATGTGCTAATTTCCATGAAATAAGATGGATTAAATCTTGTTAATTGAGGACTATGATAATGTGAATTGAGTGATGGTGTATAAAAAATATCCTTTTACTCTTGTGGATTACATGTTGGATCTATTAAAGGTGGAGATTTTATTTTAAAATATAGATCATTGATCGGGTTATCATCAGCTCATAGTTCATGAGAATGATATACCAAAGGTAGGTTTCAGGAGTAGAAATGACCATTATGAATAACTTATAATGTCTTTGGTTCTGACCAACATTCCTGTAATTTTTATGGATTTTAGGAATCAGATATTCCATCCATATCATGACACATTTGTGGTTGGGTTCACAGATGATATTCAAGATTTTTTGAAATCTGAGTATGAGTATGAGCAATATCTAATTTTTTTAATAGATTTTGAGATATCAAAATTTGGATGGAATGGTTTTGAAATCTTTTTTCTGAATTGAAGAAGTCAAGTTCTTGTGACCCAAAATTCGGGAATGTGGATTATCAATTGATATAGAGAAGGTGGAGGTCGTTTTTGTTGGACCGGGATATACCATATACACACAAGAGGGGGGTGAATTGTGTTTATTATAATTTAATCGCACAATTGTGATCTTACCATTTATCGTTACATCAATGATTTAGTAGCGGAAAATAAATAGCACTGTATGGACGATGTATAGTGGTTCAGGGAACAGAAGTCACATAGTCCACTCTTCTAACTCTCTACTCCACGTGTGTGGTGATTTTATCTATCTGGTCCTCTTATCAATAGACCACTCCACAACATAGTGTAGGTAGTTGACACATTTATATGATTAAGGATAAATAGAGCCTTCTAGTTCATACACAAAACTGAATACACATATTACTATGAGAAGCCAGTTACTCAAAATAAAAGAGTATTTGTTCTTCAAAAAACATTCTAGTTGTTATTTATAATTGCAGCATCACACAAATGACATTCAATGAATCATAGTATTCGGAATGAATAATCTTCTGGTAGAAGTTGATCTGAGTCGAACCAATTGTAGTAGATCTTGAAATATAATTTTTATCTTTAAAAATAGTCAATTCACAGTAATATATTTGATGTTGATTCTATGAATCATTAATCGGGATTTTTTTTTCATCAGAAAACATAGCTTTTTTTCTCTTCATAACAACAGATCTGTAAGTGTTGATAGTCTCTGTAAATTTTAGCAGTTAAAAAATTAAAGAGATAGATATATATTAGGAAAAAAATCTTTTGAATAATAATCCACTATATCTACAATACAAAATAATACATGTATATATTGAATAAAGACGATCAATCTCCTTTTTCAATTTAGATCCACAGAAGTCGCCTTTAGAATCGTGATATTAAAAAGTTTGAATAACAGAGAAGTTGTAACACCACAAAAAATTTGGCATGAAAATCTCCTCTTAAATTGATCATTTGAATCAGAAATAAACAGCCATGAATTAGTCAAAGACTCTCTTTAAATTTGGTCTTTTAATCGGGCTTGAAATCAGCCTGATAATCTGCATAAATATCGTTGCTTTAATAATGTGGTAATTTGAACATCCGACATCAAACGTAGGGTTGAACTGCATTGTAAACATTATCTGAACATATGGTTCACAAAGTAAGGTTGATCTGATACATAATGTTTATCTCAAATGATTATCTTCAACTCTCAAACATATGGTATATAATCCATACTTTTCAATCAAACGTATAGTTGTTCATAAAAATAATGTTGATGAACTATACTTTTATCATTAGTTTTCAAACATATGGTTTTTTACAAAAGTAAGGTTGATGAACCATACTATTAAGAAACAAACTTATCATTTCATACTTCTGTAGTGATCTTCTTCCATACTTTTCTCATTTCCCAAACGTAAGGTTCCTTTCAAATATAGGGTTTCATCCAAACGTAGGGTTTCTTCCAAACGTAAGGATCCTTACTCCATTCTCTACCAATATTTTAAGGTTGTTTAACCATAATGTCATGATATCTCATAGAGTAAACACCGCATTCTATCCTTATGCTACGCTTCTCAACATAGGTTAAGAACAATGTTTCTGGAACACGCTAAAATTGATTTTGGAATACTTTTTCAAATATACCATGTCGATGAAGTGCTTTAATATTTCTCCAATGATAAAAATATAAGGAATACAAACTTCCAGAAATATACTTCAAGTAAAATCATTTTAATAATAAATAAGGATATTTTTTAGCATCAAAATCATCATAATGAGAAATAGTATTTTTTTTTTCAACAATCTCCCAACTATGAAATTTTGTATTTGTGAAAACACCACTTTCTCGAAAATCTCTCCCTTTTTGATAATCACAAATCCAATAAAATAACCAATGAAATTAACATAAAAATTAATTATATCAGGATTATAATTTTTCAAAGATAAAAACAATATTAAATTTTAACAATATTATTTTAACAAAAATAAACATTGTGTTATCAAATGTCATAAAAAACATTCAAAAATTTAAACAATTATCCCCTTTTATAATGTAAATAAATATCCTGCTATTTAAAAATCTTAATTTTTTAATTTTTCCCTTAAAATGTAATGTATTGTTAATCAATGTTGGGTTTATCTAAGATTATCCACATTTTTTTGATATCAAAAGGAATTATAGAATAAGGAATATAACACATATAAATGTAGCATTGAACTTAATTAAATGGTATGAAAAAACTATTTATCAATATCTAAATCTAGATTATTGGAATTCAATCATAGAAAGTACAGTAAAAAAAATTAAAACACATGTAAATGAGATGTAAATATATTTCATTGCAAATTGAACTGTATGTACAATAATGACAGACAACAAGAATCAAGGATGGGTAAGGGTGTGAGATAGGGTTCATCTCCTCTAAACTATTTCCTGGATATTTACCAATTGTTCCATTAATATTCTCATAAATCCATGTTCCCACTGGATAAATAGATCTCTGATTTCCTGAGTTAAGTGAATATCTTCAAACAGATTCACTCTAAAAATCTCCTGAATTATTTATTCCTTATCTATAAAAAGTGTCAACTTTTTTGTGAACTGATTGAGCACAGTTCTAATTCCTAGTTCACTTGACGTCAACTGATAAAATAGAAAATTTTGATTATATAATAGCACTGACAAAGGAGCACTGTTGCACTGTATGTCCTGCAGTCTGTTATTCATATTCTCCAAGACCACAATAATAGCCTGAAATCTACTAATTAAATCACGTAATGTACCTGATTTACTGGCCTCACTGGTTCTGAAAGATGCAAATTGTGCCTCCATGAAAGATTTAAAATCCATCAAATTGGACTTCATAATCACTTGGATTTTAACTTTGGAACTTCATTGAGCATCTATCTCAAAAAAATTTCAACTTCCAATTTGGAAAATGTACTAGTTTCCGGTCAATGAAATTTAAAATATTCTGTTTCTAATGCTCTCCTTAGAGCAGCATTCATAGATTCTTCTATGTTCAACATCTTGTACAATTACTCAAATTATTCATTTACTGAATCAAGGGAATCTAGTGCATGATTCTCAGTTTCTGCTGGATTTATCAATACAAAGGGAAATGATTCTGAATCATATTTCTCATCATCCCCACCCTGTATTGGTTTCTCAATAGATTTTTCCTCTGAGCCTTTCCCAGACTCATACACAAAAAAATTTAAACTTAATATCTCATTATGAACTTTTGAAACGTTCTATTCTTGAGTTTCTATAGGTGATGGAGGTTTCTCCTCATGAGCATCATCTGTATGTTCTTCCTTTATTACTGGATTCTCCAAAATAATTTTTTCTTGATCAATTGGTGTTCGAGGCACTACTTTTCCTTCATCAGTAACTATCTCAACTTCTTTTTCTATTATCGGTTCTACTTCAACCTCCACTATTGTCTCTCTTATATTTTCATTTTTGATCCTCTATTTCATTAAATTCTTGTGACAAAATGTTTCTCTCAACTGGAGGAGTAACCTTATCCTGAGCAACTACTCCATGTAGAATCTCTTCAACTATTGCTTCTCACACAAACGTATAGCTTAAGAGATCACCAGATGTTAAAACATTTGATGTTATAGTAGGCTCTTCAACAGGATTACGAGCCCTCGTCCTTTTTAATTTATGTACTTTATAACTTATTTTTTCAGGTGCATCCATAACCTCAAGCCTATTTCTTCATGATACACCACTGACACTGGATTTAGCTTGTCCTTCTTTAGATTTTTCTTATTGGTCGTGAGCACATTTTTTATCCTCTTCAGCTCATACAGAAAACATCTAGCCTTTTATAGTGCCCTATAAATATCCAATTTTTCTCAATGTACCAGCATTGATGATATTACTATGGTGGCATCACACCCGAGCATCCACCAATCTTATCATATCTGTCTTAACCAGAATTTTCAAGATGATCCATCTAAAAGGATAAAAATTCATTATTGACTCTGGTAGGCAACAGTAACTGAGATACCTTACCATGTAACTTGTAAAGTTAAATTTGATATCACTCATTAGCAAAAACATTATATACAAATTTGGGTAAAGAATCTATTCCATCTCATACATTCTAGGTGCAATACCAGTTTGCACAATCTAAACCAATATCTTCTCATCTGGTTCAGAATCCTTCACAAACATCTTCTATATAGTTGTAGTTATAAATAAAAGGACATAATATCTTATGACTTATCCACAGAATCACTAATATTATTTAAATCATAATGAAAAACTCCCTCATGAGGGTAGTTAAGAATTTGAACAATTTCTACAGATGTGATTGAAAACTCTTATCCCTCAATCTTATCAACAATTGAAACCTATCAGTTCTCATACTGAACTGCATAGACTTAATGAAATTACAATGTTCTAACTCATAATGAAACTCTGTAGAATCTACATTAAATGTCTATTTTTTCTGAAATGATAGGGCTTGCTTTAGCATCAGGATTATCTGATAGAGAAATTCCAGATCTAATACTTTTCCATGCAAAATATTTCTCCCTACCGAGCACTGCCTATTCGCAGTGATGGTCTCTAGCTCATCGGGTTTCAGGGTCTTTTCCATTTCTGCCATATATCTCTGATTTTTTGAAAAGGATTAGGGTTTTGACGGTTCAGGTTTGGGATAGAATAGTCGTAATAGTTTTCTAGGTTTCAAAGGGGTTTTAAGAAAAAGAATGTGTTTTGATTTCAATATGGTTTCTGACATCCTTGATTCTCCTGTTATTATACACAATGTAATTAGTACATTATTTAAACATAGAATAAATAAACAAACTACCAAAAAAAATACGTTGGAAAAGAAAAAAATATAAAGTAGTAAAAACGTAATTTTCAATTATTCTAAAAACAAATAATTAAACCAAAAAGGCTTCATTTAAATATAAATAAAACATCCCCCCTTAATAAATTATAACCTTGGAGTTTGAATTTGTTTAGTAAAAATACCAGCAAGTTGAATTTTAGTACTTAAAAATTCTTAGAATATATCTTTTTTATGAACATGGTATCTTACAAAATGATGTCTGATATCAATATTATTTGTTCTAGAATGATTAATAGTATTTTTTGAAATATTTATTTAACTTGTATTATAATATAAAATAGGTGTATTATTAAAACATAGTCCAAAATCCATAAGGGTGTTTTTTATCCACAAAAATTGTGCACAGTAACTGCCAGAAGATATATATTCTACCTCGGCTGTTGACAGAGAAATAGAGTGTTGTTTCTTACTAGACCGTGATACTAAGGATTTTCATAAAATGTTAAAGTCCCTAAGGTGATTTTTCTGTATAATCTACAACCCCCAATGTCTGCATCTGAATATGAAATTAAATTAAAATCAAATGTTTTTTGACAGAGAAGATATTGAAATAGAGTTCCTTTTAAATATATAAAATTTATTTTAACATTAGTTAAATGGGATTCTTTAGGATTTGATTGAAATCCTAAAAAAATACTTACTGAATACATTATAGCTGGCCTACTAACAGAAAGATATAATAAACTACCAATCATACCTCAATATAACTTATTGTCATCTTATTTCCCAGTTTCATCCAAATCACATTTTATATTAGCACACATAATATTTGTATATGTCCTGATGTTTTCAAGTCATAATTTATTTAGTAAATCAGTATTGTATTTGGTTTGATTCAAAACATTTCCATTTTTTAAAAAAAAATAGAAGCCCTCAAATGAAATTTAATTCTCCCATCATACTCATTTATAGTTCATTTTTCATTATATTTGAAAACTCATGACAATGAGTTTTATTTTTCACCAAAAATTACATCATCAACATATATTTGAACTAATAAAATATTAGAATTGATAGTTTTCTAAAATAGTGATGGATCTTCCATTCCAAAAAAATCATTTTTCAAAAGAAAATCACTTAATCATTCATACCAAGCTCTAGGTGCTTATTTAAACCCATAAATATATTTTGTACGTTTAAAAAAAGAATCTAGTTTTTCTGAATTTTCAAAACCCAGAGGTTGCTCAAAAAAAAACTTCCTCCAATAAATAACCATTTAAAAAGGATGAAATATCATCCATCTGAAATAATTTAATGATCATATGAGATGCATTGGCTAAAGGGATTCTAATGGATTCTAATCAAGATGCAGGTGCAAAGGTATCAACATAATCTATACATTCTTCTTGATTATATCCTTAAGCTACTAGTCTTGTTTTGTTACTTGTTATTATTACTTAATCATCTTGTTTATTTATAAAGACACATCTTGGTCCTATAACTAGTTAGTTCTGATGTCTTCCAACTAAATTCAAATCTTCATTACTTTTGAACTGGTTTAGTTCTTCTTGCATTGCTATCATCCCACATTCATCAAATAAGGCTTCTACTATAATCTTGGGTTCTAATTGGGATAGAATGACAGAAAACACAACAATATTTCCTAAGATGCTTCTAGTTTGTATTATTATTTTTAAGTCTCCTATTACCATTTCTGAAGGGTGATTCTTTAGTATTCGTAACTGTCTAGGTATTACACTTATAGGTTCTTCAGTGTCATGTTCTTCTAGACCAGACTGAATTTCATTTATATCTTTTTCAGAATAATTTTTATGGTTCTCAAGTCTCATGTAATCATTATAGTAAAATTCATCAATTTAGTATTTCCTATTCTCAAAGGGATCAGATTCATCAAATTTCACCAGAACTGATTTTTCAACAATCTAGGACATTTTAAAAAAAACTATATAAGCTTTGGAAATAGCATAATATCCTAAGAAAACACCTTCATCGGTTTTTTATCAAACTTACCAAGATTTTCCTTTGTGTTTAAGGTGTAAACCATGCATCAAAAAACATTAAAGTAAATTACATTAGGTTTTCTGTTTTTTCAGAGTTTATTGGGTGTATTTTTGAAAATGGGTCTAATTAAAACTATATTCCTTTTATTGTAGGATGTACTTATAGAATCATCCTAAAAATAGGTAGGGAGACTCTATTCATTATTATTGTCTTATCCATTTATTAAATAGTCCTATTACTTCATTCAACAATTCGATTTTGTTGAGGAGTTCTTGGTGCATTGAAAGTGTGTTTAATACCCATATTTGAGAAAAGGGAAATGAATTCCAGATTCTCAAATTCTCCGCCATAATCACTTTTTAATGAAAATATTTTAATACTCTTTTCATTTTGAACATCTTTGAAAAAACAATCAAATATTCTAAAAGAATCATTTTTATATTTTAGACAGAAAATCCCTGTAAATATAGAATTTCCTTCAAATAAAAAATATACATATAATTTACTAGCAAAGCTTGTTATCCTTGAAGGACCAAACAAATCCAAATGGATATGTTATAGAGGATTACATGTATCAATTTTGTTAACTGATTTGAAGGATGATTTGTGCAGCTTTCTAAGTTTACATACATCAAAAAATATATCACTTTCCAACATGAGACTAGGAAATTCAGAAACCGATTTATTATTTGATAACTAATCTATAGAATATACATTACAATGTCCAAGTCTCCTATTCCAAAACTAGGATTCTTTTTTCTTAACAGTTAAGAAGTTTTCTTGTTGTTTACACAAGAAATTTAAATATAGGGTATAAACATTATCAGTTCTGGGGGATCTAAATTTAGGTAATTTATATTCGAAAACAGTACAGTAATTATTAGAAAAATTAACTTGATCAATCATCATAGAGTTGAGATATACTTATTGGTTTGTGTTTTAATCCTTGTACGTAGAGTACTTTATTGATTGAGACAGCTTCTGGATCTCCAATAGTTCTAATGCCAATTATCTTACCACGGGAATTGTCACCAAATGTGACTAGACCACCATCATTTTGAGTTATAGTTATGAAATTTGATGAGTTTCCACTCATATTCCTAGAGCATCCACTGTCCATATACAATAAGGCAGTTCAGCGTCTATCACCTGCTTCATATAATGGCATATAAATAGATTTGTTTGGAACCCATATTCTATTGGGTCTTATTGTGTTAACTAGCAAATATCTCGGAATCTAGACATTATTTGTTTTTCTAAAATCAACATAATCATATAAATCGATTTAGACAATGGATTTATATATTCCACTTATCTAGTGTTGCCTTAAGTAATAATTATTATATATATATATTTTTTCACACCAATAGTTACAGAGTACATTTCTAGTACTTCGCACAAAGTAATTCATGTACAGTTTACGTTTTTCTCCTTTACAATTATTCCATATCTTCCCTTTTTAGTCACATTATTTCCAAGAATTTCATTTAGTATATTTTCTCCTTTCGTAAATATAATAGCTACACTTTTATATGTTTTTACTTCAGTTATTAGTGTTTTTATTTTTGCTTTAAGATATTTATTTTTTGTATCTATTAAGTTATATTTTTCCTATTATTCCTTATGTTGTTTTAGAAGTGTATATCTGTTTCCTAAAATATCATTATAAAAATTCTTTAAATACTTGTGTTTATTAAAAAAGAATCATATTTTTCTTCTAGCATGTTGTAGTAGGGTGAAGATTTATCATTAGTGCAGCTTGATTCAGAATTAGAGTCAGAAGCATAATAGGATTGTAACTCATTAATTTTTTCCATAAAGCACTTATTGGCTTTACTATTGGATTCCTCCTTTTCTAAATCAAACATTTATGAGATGATGGAATCTTAATATACACACCATGTAGCTTTCATTTCCTTCCCCTCTATCTGCTCATAATCATTTATCTTGAAAAATTTCTTTTATTGTCATCCTTTAATTTAGGACAGTCAGGTCTGATATGACCCATCGTCTAGCATTCATAGCATCTTATATCTTATTCATCATTTTTGAAAGACTTTTTAAAACCTTTCTTATTTATATAAAACATACTGAATTTTATGGCCAGCTGAGTGAGTTCCACATTAGAATTGGATAAATAATAACTTTTGGATTTCACTATTATTTATTTTTGTCATCAACTTTCGGCTTTTTCATTGAGATGACACCTTTAAGGAAGTGTCTTCTCTCTTGATCAAAAACTTTTACTAATTTTCTTTATCCTGCATCATAGAATCAAACATCTTAAGAGATCCAATATACTCTCTCATTATTAAATATTTGACAAGAGATTATTATCTGATAGGAGAAGAAATTCCATTCTATCTTGGTGTTAGTACTCTTAGTACTTTCAGGGGATGATAAGATTGTTTGATTGGATCTCCCATGATAGTGATATTGTTGGAAATCTCTATCATCCTTCCATTAATTTGGGTGATTCAATCTCCTTCAAACATCCTAAATGTGTCAAATTTATGTTTAGTAGTATCAGACTTCATCTTTCTGACATTGTTAGTTCCTTCATAAGCAACTGCAATGGTCGTCCAAATTTCATAAGCCATCGGGCACTAAGATACTCTGTTAAATTCATATGGTCCAAGACCACAGACTATAGCATTTATTGCTTCTGAGTTTGTGTTGTATTCTACTTCTGTATTAGCACTCCATGTTATAGGTTTCACTAGATTCACATAGGGAGTTAGAATTTTTGAGTATACTATATATCGAGGATTTTTTAAATAAATGATCATTATTGATTTCCAATGTCGATAAATTTCTCCATTGAAGGAGCTCAAACCATTGAAATACCCTCTCGTGTATTAGTCATTATACTCTATAAAATCTAATGAAATTTCTCTTGTTATTTCTTTAACAAAATCTCATCCTCTGATACTAATTGATGGGTCTGGTTATAAAAAATATACCCAATAGGGGGGGGGGGTGAATTTTGTCTATTATTATTTCTTCGCACAATCATGATCCATCCTTCTATAATTATGTCAATGAATTAGTAGCAGAAAATTAATATCATAGGACACATGATTTATAGTGGTTTGGGGAACAGAAGGCTCATGGTACACTCTACCAATGCTCTACTCCACGATCTAGGTGATTTTCATTATCTGGTTCTCTTATCTACAGACCACTCCACAATTGAGTGCAGGCAGTTGACACCTTTACATGTTCAAGGATAAACAGAGTCTTATGGTTCTTACACATAACCAAATACATGTCTTAGTATGAGAATCCAGTTATTAAAAAAAAGAGTATTTGTTCTTCGAAATACATTACAGTTGTTCTTCACAATTGTAACAGCATGCAATTGACATTCGATGAATCAAAGTCTTCAGAAAGAAGAATCATCAGGTATAACTAGATCTAAGATGATCTAGTTATAGTATATCTTGAAATATAATTTATATCATTAACAATAGTTGTTTCGCAACAATATATTTGATGTCGATTTGATGAATCTTTTATCATGTTTCTTCTCCTCCAATAAACATGGATTTATCACTCTTCATAACAGCAGGTCTGTAAGTATCGATTGTCTCTATAATTTATAGTAGTGAAAAACTTCAAGAGGTTGATATATATTTGAAAAAACACTTCTTTTAAATAAATCTATTCTATATCTGTTATAAAAAACAATACCGGTGTATATAAAATAATAATGAGTGTTATCTGTTTTAAATTTACATTAATAAAAGTCACCTTTCGAATCATGATATTCAAATGTTTTAAAAGTAGAGCAGTCATAAATCCCCTAAAAATTAGACATGGAAAGGATCCTCTAAAATAGGTCCTTTAAATCACAAATAAATGGCCTTGAATTAGTCAAAAAATATCTTTAAATTTGGGATTTTAATCTATCTGAAAGTCATCCTGATAATTCAAATAAATATCATTGCTTAAATAAAGTCGTAATTTAATCATTCAACATCAAATGTTGTGTTGAATTTCATAGCATACATTCTATGAATGTAAGGTTCACAATTTATAGTTGATCTCAAACATATGGTTGATCTCAAATATTTATCTTCAACTCTCAAATGCAAGGTATATAGTCCATATATTTCTTTCAAACGTATAGTTGTTAATGAAAGTAGGGTCGATGAACCATACTTTTATATGTAGAATTCAAATGTATGTTTGTTTAAAAAAGTAAGGATGATGAACCATACATTCAAGAAACAAACTTATCATTCCATACTTACGTAATTATCTTCTTCCACACTTTTTTGATTACCCAAATGTAAGGTTCCTTCCAAATGTTGGGTTATTTTAAACATAGAGTTTCTTCCAAACGTAATGTTCCTTACTTCATATTTTTTTCTATAACGTATGGTTGTTTAACCAAACATATATAATATCTCATAGAGTAAACACTGCATTCCACTGATACCTTATGCTTCATAATGTATGTTATGAATAGAGTTTCCAGAACATGCTAGAAAAAATTTCCAAATACTATTACAAAAATACCATGTAGATTAAGTGCTTTAATTTTTTTGAAAGGATAAGAATATAATGAATATGAATTTACTGAAATATATTTATAGTAATATCATTATAATAACAAATAAGGATATTTGTGATCATCAAAATCATCATAACGATATAGAGTATTGCTTCTCAACTATCACCCACTTAAAAAACTATGTATTTTTGAAAACCACACTTGGTCAACAATTTTTTCATGGATTTATCAATGAAATGATTTTTAGATTCAAATATTTTTTAGTATTTCTAGATACTCTAGATAGTTCCTCGCAGATTTCTCTATGATGAAATATCTATTGACTAATCTTACAAGGATGGAAGTAAAATTAACATGGGATACGCAGTTTTATTCTTCTTTCAATGAACTAAAATGACTTATGAAATCCTATCCTCTTAGGATCGTCTTGCAGCTTGGTAAGGGGTACCTGGTGTTCTTTGATTCTTCATGTGTTGGTTTGTGATGTTATCTTATATAGGATGATCATGTTTTATCTTATAACTATCATCCATGCATGACAGCATAAGAATATATAAACATAAAATATTGCATTGGAGGGCCAAATATGATTCCGATAATCAACATACTAACCCACATATAACACATAAAATCTGTCATTATTATATCCGTATTTACCCATATAATGAAATTGGGTTTCATATTATTTTATAATTTTATCACATAGTGAATACATTAATAATTCCATTAATCATATTAACGTGATATACCTATTGAAAATACAAGGTTATCCAAATATATTTTATAATATTTTATGTAAATTACCTAGAATAACAATTATATATCATATAATTTTTATAACTTATTTACTAAGGCTATATAAGTATGCCAATATATTTATAAAATCAGTCAATTTATACATATGTAGATGAACACCAATAAAAAATCAATCAATAATACGGTTCCTATTGTGGCAAATGCATTGAATAAAAAAAATTTGGTTATATAACTAAGATGATTATGATTAAAAACCATAGTGATGGTTCATTTTTATTATTTTTTATTATCATTTCTCATTTTTGGAAACTTATAAAAAGAATAAAAAGGTGGATGAAGATAACATTCAAAAAAAATATATCTTTACATTAAAAGTAATGTTGAAAGTTAACAGCTTTCATGAATGTCATTGTAAATAAAATTCACATAAAAATTGAGCAATGATGTTCATTTTATTATAATTAAACATGGTCATTAATAATTAAACTAAAATAAAATCAATTATAATGAAAAAATTAGAAATAATTTTGTATTATTTTTTCTATAATTAAATTTTACCTGATGAAAATACTAATTTCATTATAAAAATATTTTTAAAAAATTATGGAATGTAACCGTAAGGGATATATTGAATCATATGATTTCATGATTTATATTATATTGGAGTCTTGGTAAATAAAAAAGAATTTTATAAATAAAAAATGTTGAGAAAGAAATCCAATTTAAAGAATAGTCATCAGAAGCAAGAGTTTCAAATTCATTTATCTATATTTGAGTTAAATAAAATAGATGAAGACATTGTTGGGAAAAAATGTATATTGTAGAGAAATATTATTTCAAACGAATAATAGTTAGTCATACAAATATGAATCATTTATTGGATATGTTATTTCATCCATAAAAATGATTTCAATGATACAAATTAAAAATTCAAGAGAAAAATTGATATTACTAATAGAAAATGTAGATGAATCATAAAAATGTGTAATAGAGGATTGTAATAAATTAGAGATCTTATGACTCAAGTAGAAATAATTTCAGTTGATATATCGATTACCACTCGAGTAATAGATAAATCTATATAGATTGAATGATAATGTAATTAAATTGAACATAAAATACAATACGAAATAGATTATACCTGATATAGTATAATAAATAAAAAGAAAATATAGAATTAACAATTATATTATTATATGAAATAATTTATAACTCAATAAATACGATTTGAGAACAATAGACCATTTTTTGTAACATAATATGTGGTGTATAGATCATTTAAAAATGAGGTTTTAGAGAATAATTGACGAGCCCCAAAAAATAGGTAAAGTACAATGTATTTGTTAGGTATAATAAATCGAACATTTAATTATAGAATTCAATGAGTAATATTTTAAGTCAATGGAAGAAAATTAAGTTAACAAAATCCCTTAATGTGGTCGTAATTAAAATTTAATATACACCTAAAATATTAAATAATAAAATTAATTTTGTTTTATTCCATATTACCAACCATCTTCAAATATATTTACTTCTACACATTGCAATAATTTATCATATGGTATTTTTTATGATATTTTTCTTCAAGATTTTTATTTGAGGTGTTTCAGTCAGTTTATTGATAACATTTTGGTATATTTACAATATTTTAAACGGTATTTTATTAAAATAATAATATCCCTAATTTTAGGAGTTTATGGACATTATTTTACCTTTTGAATATTATTAATATAATAATTTTTTTTAAAATTAACTCAGTCTAGGAAAGGATATTCAATGTTGCTAATTTATGTTATTAAACTTCTTTGAAGATTTATTTTTAATATCACTTATTGAATTTAGAATATTATTATTTTATAATAAAATTAAATTCATAAAAAAATATTTTTTCAATATAAATAATTTTTTTATATGAAACCATTACAGTGTTTTATAACATAGTTCTTATAGGAGGTCAAACCAACCAAAATAGAAAAAAACAGCAATTCTATGAGAGATTTTGTATATTATTATTATAATATATTATCAATGATATAACATAGTTTTTCTTGGTTAGGAATCATATATAATTTTTTATAGGAAAATAATGATAATCCGAATGAAAAACAAAAAAAATATTACTACATAGAGGTTGTAGTACAACCAGCACAAATTTTATTTTATAGTTTCAAGATGGATAAGATTGAATAAAGATGAATTATATTTTCATTATTATTAATAATAATTATATAAAATACTTGAAATTTATTCTTCAACTAAATATTTATTACTTTTGAGTACAGTGTGTGCTTAAAAATAGAAGAGGTCTTTTAAGAGAGGTTATAGTCTCCATTGGCACCCGATCCACATTTTTTGTATGGTTTATGTTGATGAAATGAAATAGGTAACTATTGACCCATAATATGTCAATAATCAACTAAAAAAGAATTTTTAGGTAATAATATAACAATTTTAGGGATATGTTTCGAGTGGATATAATATGATGAAATTTTCAATGATTATGAAATACTAACATTGGGACCATGAACACTCTATTGAATGTCTCCTTGGAACTGATTGCATTAATATATAATATGGTGAATATTTTATTTAATAAGATATAAGGAATTATATTATTTTAAAATTATTACAGTCTCATGGAAATATCAAAGGGGATGTGTGACATTGAGATGGTAGACATGATTACCATTTATATGTGATACAAAAGACCAATTTTGTGAACACAAAATATTTTTCAATAAATGAGTGACACTATTAAAGTATTTACTGGTACTATAATGGGAAAATTTAATTTGGAGGTGATAATGGTTAGATAAATCCTATATATATAATTTTCTCTCATGTTTTAAGCATTTTAGAAGTCAATTACTATTATATTTTAACATTCCCTTTTTTTAATTGGGGAAATCATTTTTCCCAAATAAATTCTTATTTACTAAATAATTTTAAAATAACCCCTACAAAAAATTTGGGTGTTCAATACATAAAAAATCTCAATTTAATCTCAATAAATTTCTAAATTGGTTTAAGTCTGCTTTTAAATATCAATATTAAATATGTTGAGAATTTTATTTTGTATAAAATGATGTTTTAATATTTATCTATTACTAATCATTTATAAAATTGATTTCTATATAAATGTTCTTTAATGTTACAATACATGTGAAAAAAAGAGTATTTGTTTCATTGATTGTCATATTTTAACATAATTTAACTTCTTAAAATTACATAGTGACAATAAACCAATTCATTGAAAATAACAGTTTTTCTATTATCACTGTCATTAACATTAGTCATTGTAACCATACATATATAATTATAAAATAAATTATTCTTATTTAAAAATATGAACATAATTTATAAAATATAAATCCCATTTTTAGATATATAATTTCTACATGTGAGCGAAACTAAATTATAATATTGTTAATTAAAAAATACTTTAGAGTAAAATATTATTAATGATTCCAAAACATGAAATACATATTTTACAAATTATGAATTAAAATTTTAAATGATTTATCTCACATATTTAATGTATATAATATATATATATATATATATATATATATATATATTTCATAAAAATTTATTACATCATTGTGTTTTGATAATTTCATAATGGTGGCAGTTTATAAAGGATATTTATTTTTATTATTTCCTATAAAATCAAATGTTTGAGAAAACTATTGTAAATTAACCAACTTTTGTTAAAGATATTAATTATTTTTAAATTTATTTAATTTAATAAAAAGTAATATTAAAAAAATTAAATTCTCATTTAAATATGAAATGTGAATCTAAATATTGTTTATAAAAAAATACTCATTATTTATCATTGAATGTCAAAACTTGAAATTTATACAGTTGATGAGAAAATTGATATTTTAAAAAACATTTACAAGATTTTGTCATCCTATTTTTCCATTAAATATACCCTTGTGATCTCTCCCAAATATCGTTGAATATTTTATGCTTTTGGGGTAGTTGAGGGTAGTTATTCAACTAGCCTTCATATCATGAAAATTTATATGATCTTGATTGTCCATCACATATGATTTTATTCATACCATAATAGATTAATTTATCACAGAATTTCTCTAGAAATAACCCTATAGATATACCTATTTCATGGGTTCATATCAATTATAATCATGAGGGGACTTCTATTAAATAATTCCATATTATTCATTATTCTTAAAATATTTCAAAATATGGATACATTATTTTGCACCTTCTAATTTAACAAATATATTATAACTATAATATTAGAAATTAACATAAAAGAGTTTTATTTATTTCATGGTTTCATGTGAAATATGGTATTCAAATTTTATTTATTTATTTAAAATACATACAAAAATCTCGGTTCATTACATTCACCCATCTTAAATATAATTATCTTTGCTATTTTAGTCATTTTTGACAAAAGAAATTGTTATGGGTGACAATAAAATACAAATGAATACATAATTAATTTAAAAGAATTATTCTTTTTTATTACCCTTATTTTTAATTGTGATCAAATCATTTCCCTTATAATTGGAATATAAGTACCATTAAATTTTCCATGACATATAATTCTAAATACCCCAATACAATGGGTGTAATTTATCATTGGGATTTTATATTCATCTATATGGTAATAGGGGATCATGGATGGATTTTTGCATAATATTTTCCAATCTTGGAAGTGACCATTTTCGAAAGAGGTAATCCGTGCCTAATATCACATCATAATTAACTAAAGGATAATAATTTAATTTTATATGAATAACATTCCTATATATTCTATTTGTAACAATTTAGATAGTTAGGAAACAATACTCATGTAACACTTTTTTTAATTAATTATTCAATATAAAGTTATATGAGTAGAGATTTTATATGTTTAGTAATCATTCATGGTTGATATTGCTAGGTTGGTAATGATATAACAAAACACATATATTTCATTATTGGGTGATCATTTTTCCTCATTCAACATCATTTTTGTAACCCACTTTCATTTTTATCATATTATTGTATTTCTATAGTCATTTAGGTTTATATATCCTATCATACATATTATCAAATAGATTAGTGAATTTACATATATAATGTATATGTTTTCCACATATGATACATTTATTTTTTAGTGATATTATAGATTATCTATTTTTTCGTTCACTATGCCAACTAAGATCTTCACATTTTCTAAAAAATTAGTATCCTTATCCACTTCTTTTCATGATATAACGAAACACTCATTTCTATTAAGACATTCTCTTAAGTGATTCACTCTACATCATATTCACAGAGGATATTTGATTTTATTTACATCAACATATTTATATCCTAAACATCCTTAAAACTTTCTCCCGATTTTATTATTTTATCCTAGATACATAACTATTTTAATATTGTTAATTATAGTTTATGATAGATGATTTGGAAAAACCGCATGACTTTCCACTCCAAAATTTATCTCTTTAGTTTTCTAATTTTATAAATCTTTTCATTGTCCATTGAATTCACTGCTAACATAATTCATATATATTGAATATATTTTTCAATATACAAGTATATAGTTGTGAGATATTGGAAATTAACAAAAAAATATATTTAATTTAAGATAATTAAATGAAATATTATTCATCAAAATTTCTTAATTATTAAGATTAATACATTATACAAAAGTTCAAAATAAATAAGTCTTAGTTAAATATTTGTTTCATTATGGTGGTCGTATCATATTTATTAACCTATTTCCACAAAATATTAAATCCTTTATAATTTGAGTAAATAGAATATGGTTAAACAAATCATTTCCCCTAAAAGTGTCAGACCAAGTGTTTAGTTAATCCTCTTTGACATTGGTTGATAGTTGATCTAAAACCCAATCTCCACCATTCTGGGATTCAAATCCATTAAATATCAATAATAGATCCCACATCAACTTGTTGTATCCCTAAAGGTATTTTATCACTATGAAGAAATCACAAAGTTACTAACATATTAGAATTTTATTCTTCACATAGACTTATCCCTTAGAAATATAACATTGGTTTTCACTAAATATATCTTTTCTGAAATAGTAAAATATTTAATATCACCTTCACTAATATAAAGGGTTATCAAAAACATATTTTATATGAAGATATACAACATATAAACCATTAAATTATCCTAATGTACCATTTTAACCTTGAAATTTATCTCAATACTTATATGAGACCAAATATAATTCCCCATGAATGTGGATGTCACAATTATATGACATAAATAAACAAATCGATTACAATACATTACAAATACCATTTATGTTTAGTGATATGGATAATTATAAAAAAACATAAATTTAAAAATAAGATTTACCTTCAACTAATGGACATTATTTCTTAAATTTATTCATCAATACAAACACATTAAAATTTCTCACTAATTATCCCCATGTCAAACTTAACTATAGAAATATTACTTTTCTTATCGTCACAACTTTGGTAAATTTAATCATATTAAAATAGTGAGTTCATATGTTCATAAAGGGAACACAAAAACAAATAAAACAAAAAACGTAATTGACAAAATGATGAGAATGTCGTTACAACCATGATATATAAGATATTCATAGCTAAAATAACATATATCATAAACAATGGAATAATACTCTCCCGTAAATAGAAGTTCATAATATCATAGAAATGTTGAATAATCATAGAATGTATACTTCCATGAATTGGAAATATGTTAGTAATAGTGAAAAAATCATAATAATTAGAGAACAGTATTAAAAACTCATTATAACCATTCCTATTTGAAATAAAATCAGTTAGTCTATGCCTAAAAATTTTAGAAACTTCATTGTATGGAGTCATCTGTGAATGAACTTTTCATGTATTTACCTGGCTTCCACATGATATACAACCATAAACCAAGCCATATGATGGTGATATAGAGCCCCAAAAGTTATCTTTCATACATATGTGTTCCCCCTAAAATCAATCATCCTCATATATTAAAAAACCAATTAAAATAAAAATGGTCGAATATCCAATAAAAATGCTATCACATGTGATGAAAAAATTAATAATTCCATTAATAATCATAGAATGATATACCCATAAAATTAAAACAACTTTATAAATATATTTACTTAAATTCTATGTAAAAAAAGCTCAATCGTAATCATATATCAGACAATATTTACAATATAATGATATATGGTATATCGTTTCTTCATTAGTTTTCCACAATTAGTCGAAGTGTTGGTTTCTAGTTGGAAAAAATTGAATCAAAGTAATAAAAAAAAATTATTCATGTAGTAATATAATTAGAAGTAAATTCAGAGTTATACACTAAATATTATTAGGCACGAATAATGTTGTCATGAAACATTTCAATTATAGATATTTCACATTTCTTAATTTTCAAAAGATTATAAATGAATCAATGGTTAGATTAAGAACTATTTTATAAGTATCTTATAATTTTGTTTTTCAAATAAATATGGAAATGAAAATTTCACATGAGAACCATTTAAAAATATATATCATATAATAAAGGAAAAATAATTGACTTCGTAAATCCATGAAATATGTAAAAATTTGGGGAAATTTTATACATTTTATTCCTTGTTGTGATCTGGGAGAAATTAAAAAAATATCATCTTAGAATATCTTAGATTATTTCAAAAACCACATTATTTCTACCAAAATAATGTGTTCTCATTAGGACATGATTTTATTGGAAATCCATTCGATTAGAGTTTTTTTAAGTAGATAATAATTATTTAATTAATTATTAATATACTCATTTATGTATGTTAAGTCACATAAATTAAATTGTGTAGTTTATTTAGATTATAACTTCTTGATTTGTCCAAAATTTTGTGGGTTTTCTAGTAGATTCATCACATTATGTCGGGAACTAAGGATGAACCCAAGAACAATTTCAACTGTATTCATTAATATTTTTTGAATCTGTCTATTTTTATGCTTTTTTCTCCATTGAATTTGTGTGTTTTCATATGTGATCTTCCACTTTGGGATCTTCATTAGAGATATGGATACTGATATAATAGAGGTATTGTGAGGGAAGGATGTTGTGTCATGGAACTCTAGTTGTGCAATATCATCATGCATTAGTTGTGGAATACGAATCAGATTGAATATTTGGGGGTTTCCATCTAGAGGTAGGATAATTTTACATTTTATGAAAAAATTATTAATGATTATTTTATTATGTTTTATCTAATTTTTTGGTTTTCTGGGTACTCATTGTCGGTTAATCATTTGATATTGTAGATAAATTGGTAGTTACAGTTCATTAAAAGAGCTTCCCATTTGATGAAACTCATGTACATAGTGTGTGGTTTTATAAGAACATGTCTTTTATTCGTCATATATAGAGAATACGATGTTTCTTATGTACACACCATCTACTAGTACATATCCATGTTCTTTTACTTGTTTAAGATTTAATTGGTATATAATTTTTGATGTTTTAAATGTGTACTATGGGAAATGAATATGTAGTGGGTCCTGGCCTTGTGGCCATGTACATTGATAAATACCTAATTTAAGGGATACAAGTTCATTTAATAGGCAGAGTAATACCCCTTTTATAACCTATATGTGAAATAGAATATGGGAAGATCACACGACTTCTCTAGTAATGTCAAGGAACATGGAGAGGTGGAGGTTTAAGTGTGCTCATACAGTACTCAGAGGTACACACCATTTACATTTCCTATCATGGGAGTTTTTTCCCTTGAGTGGGAATTCGACTTGTGAGTGGTCCACTCTATGTGATTCCATTATATATCATGATGGTGGAATTCAATTTATGTTTAGAGGCTGCATGTATGGTGTTTTGGACTATGAGATTTCAATATGAGTACTTTCATTAGATTCGGTCATAGAATACACCTGGGGTGTGTGGTTTTAGGAGTGAAGCCCGAGTAATGCTTGTGAGCTATGTGATTTTCCCAGATATGGTATCCAATGTAAATATATTTCAGTTTCCTTTGGATATATATTAAATGACAAAATCCAGTGGTATTTATGAGTAGAAATTTGTTTGTTGCTAAAAGTAGAGGCATGATTTTTAAGGTATAGAGGTCTAGGATACAATCATGTGATTTGTGATTATAAGTATTATATCCTTTAGTCTATGACGATGTTGTAGGTTAAAGGTTATGACTAGGATGAATTGATTTAATGAGAAGTGTCTATGTGACAGTCTTGGATAGCTTTTTGGGTGGGTTGGTACCCATGGATGGGTAATTATTCAGGAAGGATGGATGAGGTTTTCTTAAATAGGATTTCCATGTTTGAGGGAATTTGTTTTTGGATTCCCCTTTGGTGGATATATTGATCGAGGATCAGATAGAGGCCACTAATGGACATTTGGGATGCTTTAACACTAAGTGTGTCACTTAAATTTGGATGAGATAGAGGAATCGTCATATTTATTACACCTTTTATTATTTCATACATGATGCTTCAGGTTTTATATATGGGTGTATCCTGAGAGACTAGAGGATGTATGGGAGTCCCTCGTTTGATTCTTCTTTATGCTGATACCCCCATTGAATGTGGGATCCCTGCATTTTGGTTGTCCTTTAGATGAGATATTTATAGCTCCTGATGGGTTCTTGTTGGTGTCTTAGATCTATGGTATCATGAGTGGCCCCATGAATTTTTGTTTAAAAGTCAATCATCTCTACTAGTTCAGTTTTTTGGACACAGTGTTTGATTATAAATTAGACCATGTTCAATTATTCATTTTTCATGAACATTGAAGACGTTTATACTAAGAAATATATTTTGAGGAGGGGACCCTTAGAATATTATTTATATTAAATTGGATTAAATTTATTATCAAATTATCTCCACCAGTGTATTTTTATTGTTATATGGTCTTAGAGAGATAATGAACTATGTAGAAGAGTAAAAATCTCTAGTTTTTCATTTTCCCTAGATAATGGTAGTTTTTCATGGATGTTGTTGTGCTACCATCCTTGTGTATAGAGACCTTGTGTAGTTATAACATTTATTCCATATTGATAAAGACCATAGTGAGGTTTATATAATGGGTACATGGTATAGATTTAGTTACTCTTTAGGAATATGGGAAAATAAAGTATGTTTTTATTATGGAGGGGATGTTATGACAAATGTTTGGATCATTCCATTAGAGTTCTAGATCACATTCGATGCACATTGTGGTATTGGATTTCTATGTATATTCTAAGGAATCTGACATTTATTCCTATTTTAATAAGGTATTTGGGAGAACATATCTACATCTTGTGGACATTTTAGTTATTACGTGGAAGAGTGTGCAATGTTCTATAAAACTTAGTGAAGATTCTATATCATGTTTATATTTATCTAAGGTGATAAAATAGAACAAATTGTCATCTTTTTTACAGTTTTTGTCTTACCTATAAATTTTAATTAATTTTTATATACCATCATTTATTAGTGTTCTGGTTTGATGGAAATATCAATTGTGAATCATGATGTTATGATAGTAGATTATAGGTTCCCTATTGTGGGTATGTTACATAGACTCATTTATCACCCCCTCTACATGAACTGTGGTGTGTGAGTATACATGATGTTTTCCTTCAATATAGTTAATAAGTTTGGCAATTCATGGTGCTAATTCCCCAAGTTACTCAATTTAGGGGACCCACATATGTGGAATCTGATGATATGGAAAGTGAATCATGACTATCAAATGGATCAGGTATGTTTTTTGGATTGGAATTAGTAGTAGAGCATGATATATTCATTTTAAATTTTTTTTATTTATATATATGTTGATGTCCAAACTAGATGATTTCCATTTTATGTTTTTTATCCATTCAATATATATTATTTATAGTTAAATTTTATTTATGATACTATGATTCTTTTTCAGTTATTTATTATTTTTACTATGATCTTTGTCCATGGGAATGATTTAGGTTATTTTCCCATATTATTTAAATCTAAATAGTGGATATAGACCTAAAAAGGACCCAATTAGACCCCCATCACTGTGCTAAATAAAATTAAATTTAGTTAAGAGAACATGAGGTCTTATAGAGAGCAATATTATGTGACACGTGTGGTTGAGTGTTGATGGATCATTAAAATATGGAATTTGATCATTTTGTTTCCTGAAATCCACAGTTGGTATACTATATTTATATGAATTTTTTGAATCATGGGAGGGAATTGAACTGGAATTTCAGGAATATGTTTATTTACATGAATTATATGTTTCATTGTAATGGGATTATGTTATTTGGTTATGTTATTATGGTTTCATGATTTCATGATTTCTACTATTCTGACGCACATGAGTTTTTTTTCATTATTATTTACTCTAGTATTTTGATCTTGTCCCATACCAAGATCCTAGTTTCCACAAAACATTATTAGACCCTAAAATTCGAATGACACATACTATCTATGGGTGGCTACATAGATAGTTATTAAATTGTTTTAAGTGTTATCAACTAATTACAGTTTTATATTGTATAATTACATGGTGGAATTGAACTCAAATGAACATAATTTTTATATATATAATTTTTTATTAATGGTCATGGGGGTCAAGCGGTTAATGGTGTTCTTGCGGTGGAGATGAAGTCCCTTCATCAAAGGATGCATGGAAACCCTTGTATGTTGGTTCAAGATCTGAGTTCCATGTTTGTGGATTAATGTAGGATTGGATGCCAATCAGATCATTGGATCAGGATCATTGTTCCCTTAATTCCTATGTTCAATTTCCTTATGGGGGATCTGATATTCCAATTTATTGTTATCTAGGTGATGAAATGGTTCATATATCTCTCAAATCACCAATGTTATTGGTGGACATAGTTATTTTTCCATGGGGGTGATGTGGGATTATATCACCAGGATGTGGTTATGAATGATGATTCTTAGTGTTTGAGAGTGGATCATAGGGAGTAATATATTTTTTATAGGTTTCTTGAGTGAGAAGTTTTGGTTGGATACATGGACATAATCATATTTATTTTTTATTTTGATAACTCTGTGGATGCATTATAGGATTCATGTGCCTTTCTTGAAGTTCCCAAGAGGAGGTGGGTTGTGTAATATATTTTGGAGGCATTGATATGCCTTGATTTTTGAAGTTTCAATCCAAGGGTGCACTAGTTTGTTTGAAACTATCCCACTTGAGATGTGTGGTCAATGGATTTAGGCACATCATAGTAGATTCAATAGAAAAAATCTTGAGTTAGTGTGAGTCCAATTGTTATTTTTATATTATATTAAATTAATCTATTTGGATTGGATGTCACTAATTGATGTTGGATCCTGTGATCCTTGTTTGAGTGGATTGTTTTAGAATTTTTTTTAGGTTTTAATTATGGGACTCATGTTTTAGTGGTTTGGGCATGTCAATACATTTTTTCTGGTGATTGATGTAGCGTGGGATATGAGTTTTATCATTTAGAACTGGGCGATTACATGGACACTATTGTGGTGGGGTGCATAAGATCAATCATTGTTGAATGTATATCATGTTGGGACAGAGAGTTTGGGATAAAGTATGACCAGTTGTTTGAAATTCATTATTGTATCAGTTGAGCCAGTTCATGGGTAAGAACATGGATAATTGATGTCTATTGATTATTCTCTTGTGTGATAAGTGTTTTTGGTGGGATTTTTATGATTTCCAATGTCCTTAATAGATGGGAAAATTAGGGGAAATTTGAACCTTTTTTATCAGGTATGTTCAATGAAGAAATTTAAAATCCATAATAAATATGATCTCAAATATTTCTATGGAACACACAATTGCTCATATAATACGATGTTCAGCATACTATATGATTTTTGTTGAAATATAATATGATTGAATTTTCATGGAATATTTAACATTAAATTAATCGAATAATAATTTTTTCATGTGTGTCAAATCATTCATATACTTTCAATGGGATAAATTGTTATTCTTTCTCAATAGTTATGTCTATAATGGATTTTTAATCTTAGAGGAGTAATAACCTTATGTCGTTCATATGGGGAAGGCTCAAGATCCTTTTTTCATTACATATTTCATTTTTTCTTTTTGTCTTATTATTCATCATTACTTTTTACCTTGTCCCAATTCATACATGCCTGGACGATTTCTTATTGGGGTATTCATCCATGAGAGGGAGATTGAGACACTAAAAAATACTCAGAGTATTAGGATCTCTCACAGATGTTAGGTCACAATAGATCATTATGTGATTTCCATATACTAAGAATAAGATAAAGGATTCAATAGTTTCTGCATGGTGGTATGTTTATTATAAATTTTATTAAAAAATATAAATTCTATTTTTGATTATGTTTTTTAATTTTTATTGGGTTATTGGGTACACCTAATTGGCAATATGTTTCATTTGCAATGAAATATGGGATTTAGGTTGTTTTAGGGGCTTCACAATTAGGTAAACCCATGTAAAAGACATTTCATTTATGAAACCATGTCATTTGTTATTTATATTATGGGAATCAAATGTACTTATAATTACACATTGTGTTGGTTTACATGGTAATATACCTAGCCATGAAACATAGTAAATGTCACTCCACGACATCAGATACTCCTTTATATTATTCTTTTCATGATGTTGGATCTTTTGGTTGAGGTTCAGATTGAGTTCCTAACAAAAGTCCTGGTGTTTCCCCCATTTTTGTTTCCCTTTATACCTAGGATTTTTTATTTTTATTTTCAATGAGATAATGTTGCATGTTGGTGAGTTTGTGACACCAATGGTGTCACTACATTGTGTTTATAACATTTTAGGATTATTTTGTAGACATCCCTAGTGTTTGGGATTTGTTGGGGGTTGTTTTCCAATTTTGGGGTCACACAGATTGAGCATAGTTTTCCCAAACCGTGCAACCTAACCCCAAAAAGTTTCAAGAAGATTTCCAGCACCCCTTGCATGGTTTGTTCAAAGTTTTCTAAACCGTGCAGCAAAACCATACAACCACTTACAGGCTTAATAAAATTTCAAATGAAGCTCTGATTGGGGTGATTCCATCTCTAAAACAAATCCATATGTGTTGGTTATCATCCAGAGGGCTCCCCCTACTTTATTCATTATTTTGAAGCAATTTTGAGGTGATTTATCAAGTAGGGTTCATGATTCTTCATCGTTCCTTCATAAAATCATCTATCCTTCTCTTCCCCTCTTTGTTCTTGATTTTTTATTGGGTATTTTATTCCACGGATTTACCCTAATGTCTAGGTTTATATTTGGTTCGTTTTTCTTGTCATCTAGGGTGTTCAAATGGTCTGTGGGGCTTTTATCTCACCTCCCTTGATGTTTTATTGCATTCTCACACTGTTGTGGTAGGTGTTTATATCTTTTTCCTTTCCATAACACTCCAATCGCACATGTGTATTTTCATTTATTTTTTAAATGTAATTATATCCTATAATATATCTATGGATTTATATGAATGGTGATTTTGTGTTGGTATAATTTACTTAAAATATTTTTCAAATGGATTTGTGTTAAATGCCTCGGTTTATTGCACCAAGG
This sequence comes from Viscum album, assembly GCA_963277665.1. Classification (NCBI taxonomy): domain Eukaryota; kingdom Viridiplantae; phylum Streptophyta; class Magnoliopsida; order Santalales; family Viscaceae; genus Viscum; species Viscum album. The sequence goes on from OY728157.1 coordinate 548,806,486, forward strand.
GTTATAGTTTAAAATGTCATTCTTATATCAAAGTTACACAGGGTTTTTTTATTAAATTTTTAGACATCATTATGGTGTCATGGTTATTTCTTTTTTTGTGGACATAAATTGGTGTGTATGGTTTGGTACCTTTTTTAACCTTTTAATTTTGTTAAAAAATTTTAAAAAGGGTTTCATGGTTATAAGGGGATTGTTTTATATTCTATAAATTGTGTGGATGGATAGATTTAGTTTAAAATAAAATGGTGTTTTTTGGAATCTATTTTTGGGTTTCCTCTTGGATATTTTGTGTACTCTTGGTTGTTGTCACATCCATGGGTGCACTGGGAGAGAGAGTTCTGGTCGGGGGATGCTAGTAACTGACTGTGACGCATAAGATAATTCATCCAACAGATCACCATCCTCATGCCTCGGGGTGAATCTTGCGCACAGTTAAGGGTTGCTGTGTGGGTCTAAATCCCCATCCCAGTTTTTATTTCCATTTTGGGATGGAGTTGTTTATGGTTTTAATTGTTATTGTTTTATTTTTGTTAAAATTACATCTTTTATTTGTATACATATGACTTAATTTATCTTTTTTAACTCGTGCAGTTGAGTCTATCTAGATATGGACTTTGAAAATTTTAATTTTCCATTTATTTTTTCATGCATATGTGTAGGCTGATCTCAGTTTTATCATTCAGAATTTCTTTTTTGAAGATGCTTGAGATTTTTATAATTGATGCATTGTGGGTTTAGTTCATGTGAGATGTTCCCTATTTCAGTGATGGTAGTGTCAATAATTTAAATGGATGTTCAGTTTGATCACAGTCAAGATTTTATGTTTTTTGAGTTTTCAGGTGTTTTTTACCTGGTAATGCATGGTTACCTCATATTTAGTCGAAATTGAGAGGCGCGGACCGTGTGGAAATAATCAACTACATGGTTAGTGCATGGACATACATTTGGTCTCATAATCGCGTGGCTTTGTTATTTTTCAGGTAGTTTTGTTTGGCATGGTTGGTAAATGGTTTGGATAACCTTGTGACCAAACCATGCATGTACCCAAAAAACAATTATGTGTTAAAATCCCTAGTTCCAAGTCATAGTGAGTGAGTTTATTAGGGATTAAATTTTGTTCATATTAGTTGAGTTCATGTTGTGGAGAGAACTCTTTCATGTTCTCCCATCATCCACATTCATGATTTGTTGTTTCTTATTTATCTGGTGGGTGTGACTTATGGAGTGAAAGATCAAAATTTTGTTTATGTTTTATTTGGTTTTGACCTGGAATTAACTCCTATTTAAGAAACCATTTTCCTTGGTAAAATTTTGGGGGAATAATGTGTTTGTGGTAGGAAGAATTGTTACACCCTGACCTCGGATACCCCTTTATTTTAGTCTTTTCATTTTGTCGGATCTTTTGGATGATGTTCAGTTTATGTTACTCAGAATAGTCTTTGTGTTTTTGAAGTTTTTTTTCCCTTTATACTAATGATTTGTTATTCTTATTGGTAATGTCATTAATTTACATGTTGGTGAGTTTGTTACACCCTTGGTGTCATTACTTTGTGAATAAATCATTCGGGGATAATTGTGTAGACATCCCTAGAGTTTGGGATGTATTATGAGGGTTTCTAGACAATATTTGGGGTCACATGGTTAGACCACAGTTTTCCCAAACCGAGCAACCTAACCCTGCAATGTTGCAGAAGATTTTCCGCTACCCTTGCTTGGGTTGCGCATTGTTTACAAAACTATGTGGAAAAACTATGCAGCCACTAACAGGATTAATAACTATTGACATCGAGTTCTTATTTGGTTGATTCAACCCCTCAAATGAATCCATATGTGATGGATATCAACAATAAGTATCCCACCTCCTTCCCGCTACTATTTTGGGAGATTTTGTGGCAACTTATCAATAAATTTTGGTGATTCATCATGTTTCCTTAATCAAATTTCCACTCCTTCGTCCACCCCTTTTTTCCATGATTTTATTTGAGGATTTTCTTCCACGGATGAACCCTAATGTCTTAGGATTATGTTTTATTCGTTTTTCATTGGATCTTGGTTCATTAAATGTTTTGTGGTGCTTAGATCTCTCCTCCATTGATGTTTCATCGCATTCTCACACCGTTGAACAAGGTGTTCCAACTTTTTCATTTCCATAACATACCATGAGAACTTGTGTGTTTTCATTTAATTTTTAAATATCATTATCACCAATAATATATATATATATATATATATTGGTGTGAATGGTGATTTTTTGGGTATAATTTACTAAAATAAGGTTTTAAAATTCATTTGTCTGAAATGCCTATGTTAATATCTCCTAGGGTTTTTGTTTAAAATTTCCTTCTTTTATAAAGTTAAATTGGTTGTTTTTATGAATTTTTTTTCATTTATTATGGTGTGATGTGTATTTATTGTTTCATAACATCATTCAGTGTGTATGTTTTGGTATCATTTTTACCATGTTAAATGTGTTATAATGTTTTAAAAAGTGTTTCAGGGTTATAAGGGGATTGGTTTACATTCCCTAAATAGTGTGGATGGTTTTATGTGGTTTTAAAGAAAATGGGGGGTTTTTTGAAATGGTTTTTGGGTTTTCTCATGGATATTTTTTTTGTACTATTTGATTTGGTCACATCCATGGGTGCACTAGCTGCACACATGGTTGTGACCCGAAATTAAGATGGTGCATTAAACCAATAATCCTTAAAATATTAGGTATCTAAGAGGTTATTTTATTCTAAATAATGTTTCCTCCTTAGTGTAGTTTCTATATGTGATGTAAAATAGAATCTCTTGGGGGTATGCCTTCTTGAAGTTTCATGTGTGTTTTATGGAAAATATTTTTCATAAGGGGTCATTTGGAATTTCACTCTTAAATATAGTTTTGGAAAATTAATTTGGGTATGTGAACATAAAGTCATGTTTATAAAGTTTTTAGAGTTGCGTGTTTTTTCCAAAATGTGGAAAATATTTTTTAGAAAATTCTCAAGGGGTGGTGATCCTCATGGTTTTTGAAGTGATTTGTAAATGATCATATAGGTAAAAGGTTTTAAGAATGGTTCGGTGATACATAAGTTGTGTTTTATGAAATGAGATGATTGGTTTGGTTGAAAAATTGTTTAAGTGGTATCATGTGGTATGGGATACATGATTAAGAACAAAAAGGGAAGACTAGGTATCTAAGTGTGTGGACGTGTACTTGTATGCTATTGATCTGGTGGGGTTTGGCCTCTGTTTGATGTAGCATGTTTGATGATGAAAACACTAACTAAACTATGATGATGATTTTGGTGACTACTATGTTATGGGCATGTTCCCTTATAGTGGTGCGTGCATGAGAAAGAATATTACTATGTTTATAATTCACTTAGATACGAGGTACATAGGGCCCATAGCTAGCTAGTGCCTTGTGGTGTTCCTATGAATAGTTCTTTATTGTTATATTGAAACACCCATTAGAATAAGGTGTATTGGGTTGGTGGTTCTAATATTAGGTTCTTTTTCATTAAATTTACATTATTTCAACTAATTTCCATTTTATTTTGTTCCATAAAAAATCATTACATGAATTGTTTAGTTATGATTTTTTGTTATAAAATGGTAGTTTTTGTGGAAATGTATGGAGGTGTGTGTTGGTATTTAAAATGGTAATGTTGTGATTGTTTATATAAAATGTGAAAACATCTAATTTTATAATTTTATTTCAAAATAGTGTCATTGGACTATTTTGGGAAAGGAAACACATGGAATCTGTGGTGATTGCCTACTGAGTTGTTAGCTCACACCCTACCTATACTACTCATTGTTTGAAGACTGAGGTTGTTTTGTAGGTTCCACATTTGTTCAGGCACCCTAGCTTTGGTTATAATCATTGGAATGGGTTTTTTCATTTGGTTGGAGGCTACCAAGATGTCAAATTTAGATAGATATATCTTGGTCTAGTTTTAGTTTATTCACTATTTTGTTTTTCATGTTTTAGTTTCAGTCTGTTTAGTTTCATATTATATCTAGATCAACCGTTTATTTATTTATTTTCAACTATGGGATGTTTATTCATGTTCATTTTGATTATTTTATTTATTTGATCCTGGTTATTAGGCTGAAATCATCCCCAATTGATTTATATCTGATGCCCAATAGTACATTCCCGCACATGGGGATTTGGAACGCCCTTTGGGTCATGTCGCCGACTAGTTTGGGTGTTGGGTTAGTTGGCATCCATTCTTGGTTCATGATAGTAAATGGGTACACCTAGTTTTTTAATTACATTTCATGTACTTTGGGTAAATTTCATGTAGTGGGATATTTCCAGGAGGCTATTTACATGGAAATAAAACCCATGTTATATGTACGTCAATATGAATAAGTTAATGTAAAGATCCCATGTATTCTATATAAATATTGATTTTCATGTCTAGGTGATGATTTGGGAGTACACATTTTACATATAAGAAAACATAGTATACATCTTCCATTTTTTTTGGTTTTTGATATTCTGTGTTTCCTAGACTCTGAATAATACTTCTCACTAGTCCAATCTAAGAGTATTTTCTTGATCGATATTAATAGATTTTTTTTCATCGTTTATATTCCTTCTAGAAAATGATTCTAGCTGTGAGATTTATGTAGGATTATTTCATTACACTTTTTATTTATATTCCTCTTGGGATTTGGGTTGAGACATTTAAGGCCCATGTGATTGTTGTGATATCTATTATTATCCTTGATTGAGTGTTAAATTGGGATTTTTTCAATATAGTTTTCATTATATTCTAGAAGATGCGGTTGAGTGGTATCATTGAGGATATATTGGTTTCTACATCTATGTACAGATAGGTTTTTCAACATTAGATTCATCTAGTATTATATCATGGGTTCGATGATTATAGTTATTGAATCCATTTTGATTGGATGACATGTTTTCATGTAAATTAAGATGGGTTCCATACAACTTATTACAATAGTCTGAGTGATATTCAAGGATTTCATTATTATTGATTTGTAACTCGAGGATGGGTTATTTTTCTAGAAGGTTGGATGTGGTTTTCTGTGGTAGGATTTTCCTCGATGTTTGGATTGAGTCAATAATCAACTATGGGGGTTCCAATTTTTGAGCTCATGATATAGATCATTGAGAATTCCCCTACTAGAGGGCATGAGATTTTGAAATCCCATTTGGTGTGTTACTGATCACTGACAAGTAAGAAGCCACTATACTCGTGTTGGGATGTTCATTCACTAGGATTGTAACTTGGTAGTTGATAAAATAGTGGAACCCCTGTATTGATTTCTATCTTATAATAGATTTCTCAATCATTTAATATATTTTTTCAATTGGCGTGGCGTCAGATCATGGGTGTAATAGTTTTGTCCATTGTTTGATTCCAAATTATGTTGTGACCCTGAAGACTATTCGAGCCGGTGGTTTGGATGGACCTCTGATGGGTCACTAAGAGACCATGGTTTTTGATTATTGGATACTAATATCTCAGAGTATGAGAGTGTTCAATGATTTCTAACTGAATATTTGATCAGAATAATTAGTTCAATTGTTTGTACAATGGGTTCGATGTTGGATTTTCTGATATTTGTTTGTATAATTTTGTGATGTTTGTGTTTGTTTCAACTCAAAACTATTAATTGAGTATGAGACACTTTTTTTGAAAATTTAAGAGGAGACACTTTTGATAAAATAGACTGGTAATTTGATCTCTATTGTGATCTAGTTTTATCCTCAATTGGATCAATTTGGTTAGATGATACTAGGCATCTAATGGATGGTTTTGAAGAGTAAACTCATATAGATGAGAAATATCTAGGGATATAGTTTGTTTTTGTGGATTCTATTATTCTCCAAAACATTTTTATATATCACTTAAGTTGTACATTAATCATGTCTAGGTGGATAGATCCAACACTTTGGTGTATCTCAGAGGTCCATGTTTGAGTATGAGTTAATGTATAGGACTTCCGAGATATGAATGATGTCTAGCGTGTGGAGGGTGGGTTTTTGTAGTTTGGATTATTCAAATAGTGACCAATATAGGGTTAAATTCGGTTTTCACATTTGGATACCATATAAATTGAAATTTTTTTTAACTTTATAGTGTTTATATGGGATAGGAATATCACATTCGCATGTACTTGTTATGAAAACAGATTATAGGTTCACCATTGGGGGTGATCTACTGATATTAAAATCTCACCCACTATATGTGCGTTGTGGTGTGTGTGAAAAAACTGATGATTGCATTTCGAATAGATAATTGGTTTCATGATTTATGGGGCTTGGGAATGGAGTTAATTTATCGATAAGATCTTTTCTGGTGGAGTCAACCGATCGACCATGTGCATCTCTGACAACATAGATATTATATATGTGTTTTTAATCAGATTTGGGAGTATATCCTAATATAATTATTTTCATTTTATTATTTATGTATATGATGCTAGACCATTGGGTGACCATATGTTTTATATTTTTTTTGTATTTTAGGTTTTATGACCATATTCTGACTTTTATTAATTATATCATGCTTCTGTTCTAGTTATTTATTCTCTGTACTCTTAAGTTCACCCTTATGTATGTGGTTGGTGAGTTTTTTCTTTTATGTAACTATGAATAGAGTGTACAGTCACCCTACTACTCCTTTTATCTCCACAATACTAGTCAACTACATTTTTAATTCGAGGACGTGTGCTCGAGGCCTTTTGGAATGCTGGATCTGGTGATGTGTGAGTCGACCATGGATTATTCATTATAGAACATTTTTACTGATTAATAATATTCATGAATCTATCTTCCTAATTTTTCATATTAATTTTATTATATTCCTTCCCGGAAAAATACATCATATATATTTCATTGACTATGGATCCTTCATTATCATATGATATTTATTAGTTATATAGTTTTTGTCATATGTTGGTTATTGAGGGGGTTAATAAATTTCTATTTAAATAATCTTTTTTATTGCACATAGTCTATGGTGTATTTTAATAACATTATAATCTCTTAAATTTTATGTGTTTGTATCATTTATCATTATTTTATCATAAAATTAATAAAGTTCTAAATTATTTTAAAAAATGAACATAGGTTATGAATGGTACTTTGATATTTTTATTTCCAGTGGTTATGTTTACTATGAATGTTTATTATTGACATTACTTATAGAATTTTAATTATAATTATTATATACAATTAATATAGTTATTAAAGTTAATTTTATCCTCATAATAAATTTCAAATTTCATAATTCTTATTGTTTTATTGCACAATTTTTATTTGTGGGTTGATTTATACAAACAAAAAGATTATATAAATCGATGGGTGAATATGCCTAAAATCATTTTAACAGAATAATAATGTTATTTTTTAGAATATTTATGTTTTTGAAATATATTTTTTATATTTTAGATAATTAATTAACATTATTAATAAAAAATAGAAATTCATGTTGGAGTTAACTTTCACAACAAACTATTTAAATTTTCATTTCCTCACAAATAAGAGGGATTGAACATAGATTTTTATTTGAATCAAATAAATAATAAATTTGTTATTTCATTTAAATTTATTATAAAATCCAATCATTATAACTATATAATTGTTATGGGGGTTAAATATTAAATACATTTCCTCCTGGATGTAGTAGTCTGAACAAATTCAGCATCAACATTAAAATATTTTTATAAGAAAAAAAATAAATATTTAATTACTATTCCAAAATAGAATAATAATTTAATATAAATATAAAATGATGTTATTATATCAACTTTGATATGTTAGTATTGTAATTGAAATAATTATAAGAGACAATTAAGGATTAAGTAATACCCACTTTCAGAAATTTAATATTTACTTGAAAGTATCCATGAAAATGATTGGATATTACTAAATTTTAATTAACAACTGATTTAGAATATTCATGTCACATATTGGAGCATGATATTTAGTGTGTTTCAAGGAAATTTTTATGTGGATGTTCTATTGTGAAAGGGTGGAAGGGATAACCTTTTATAAGTGAAGGAAGATAGATCTTTTTTGAAGTCATTATATTTTACAATAATATAACGAACCACTAGAAATTTTGATAGTTCTAAATGAGAGAAATAATTGAGTCTGGGTGATATTTAGTAGAGATAGGCTCGCCAAAAAAATTTGAGCATGTCATAATCATGATTTAAGTCAATAACTATTATATATTAACATTTATCTTTTTTTCAGAGGATTAACAATTAATCAAAAAATTATATTATATTTTATAAAAAAAATAGAAAAATCAACTATTATCAAATTTGGAATTGATAACCCTAAATCATAAAACCCTTTATTCTATTTAATTTAGTAAAATATTCACGGGTGGAATCCCTTTCCATGTGAAATGATTCTGTGTAGCTATGTTACCCCTAATAACTATCCCCTATTCAGTGATGGTTGGAGTTGAAGTCCCTCCCTCACCATTTGAGATGTGGGGAATTATCCCACCGCTATTTTCATGATCTAGTTAGTGAACCCTCCACATAAACAGTAAAACTGATTTCCTCCAACAATTTCTTGATATCATAATTAGCCGAAAGGTTCTGAACATTTCTCATGGCTCGACTCACCATTCACATTCATCTAAATAATTAATTGATGCAGTAGGACTTTTGAATATAAAATTGGTAGCCTTAGTAAATAAGGATCGACAATTTTATATCCCATTTAACATGTTCACCATGGGATTAGTGTGTCTAATGTAGCCTATGTTGGTTAGACTTCTTCATAATAGCATATCCTGGTCCACTTTTCATTGGATGGTGATTAAATTCTCACCTTATCTGGAGCACCTCGGTCCTTCAATTGGATTTAGTTATAAATCATCTTAAAGCAGTATGATGTTCACCAGAAGTGGGACTTCCATATATGGAACAATGGTTATGTTTTTCATATATATTGGTGACTATCCAAAATCCCTCTAATATCTGTATTTTTTGAAATATGTTAAGCCATTATTTTTGTTCTCAAATTCGATAAATGGTTGTTTTAAACCCATTATCCCCACATATCTCTTTCGAGACTGATGTTTCAATGCATCTAATTTTGTGGGTTTTGATCACAATTTTTGTAGAATTTCAATGTAAAAAAGATGTAGCCACAAATTCCTGGACAAATTACAAATGATCATTATAACTGAATAGTCATCATGAATCATTATATTGTCAAGTTCACTAGGTTATCCATGGGCCTGACTGGGATCCATGAATAGTGTTTCAAATAAAGGCTACATATATAATTAAGGGGGAACATATTGGTACATCTTATTATGATCACATCAAAATAATAAAGACCTCTAAAATTTTAGTTCTTGGTTGTAGAAAACATCAACCAATTAAGATGTGATTGGATTATTGCAGTATTATTGTGATGGATTAGTAAAATATAAAGTGGATTGAGGGGGTGCGTGATGTTGAATCTATTTAACTATGATAAAAAATCCCAAAACCTTCATCATTGGTAGACTTGGTATATCATTGAATTATTCCAAGACATGAGGAGTTGGTTTAGGATGATATAAAGAGTGGTCAACCTAAAAGAAGGCCCAGGAGAATGTGGTAATATTCTCTAAATATGTACATAGGGTTAGGATAATTAAATGGAAATGTTATTTCATAAAAGATCAAATTTCATATTAAAATTAATAATCCATATTAAGGAATGTGTGTGGATGTAATTTATCTTGAAAAAAGAGGCCTAACATGAGTAGAGGACTTCACATAAGGCCAAGGGGAATTACTGAAAATGGGATAATGATTGTTCCCACTTTCCAAATCCAATGGAGATAAGGTCAGTTTAAAATTCTTTTTCCTAGATGATATATTTTCAACCCAATTATAATGTATAGAAAAATAATAAGAGTATGAATCATTAAATGGTACAAAAAAATTCCCTATGTGGTGAGGTAAAGGAGTAATAATAGGCCGGAAAGATATATACATTGGATCAAATTTTGGGAGATTATGTAGCTAATAATTATCCTAAAAGTGAGTTCGTAAGTGAAATAGAATCCCTTTCCAAGGATGTGTTGTCATTCAAGCATTGGGTGGAAAGTGAGGATTTATCCAATGAACAAAAATAATGGATGGTTATTATGTTTTCTAAGGATGAAATTCTAAATCATGATTCTCTAATTAATTCCCCCAAATAGAAGATTGATAGGATGAATGAGAGATAGATTCTTTTGAATTCCAATGAAAATTATTTTGTGTAATTAAATATGAAATCTCTTATTTTCACAGTTGTATTCAATGAAACAAACATAAATCTGTTGGATTTTATACAAAACTGGGAGAGGATGGATTATTATTCCAAATATCACATCAATGAGGATTCATATACAAAGATAACATCACTTAATAGGAAATTATATAAGGATAAATCATCAAATTATGTATCAATTTCATTAAATGTTATTTTGAATTTTGAAGAAAGATAATGTCTTCTTGTTTGAAAGTGTGAGGTTTCTGACATTATCAATTATGGAAAAATCAAGAACAAAAAATGAAACTTACCATTAAGAAATGTCTCATTGTGAATGATATCCTGTAGGTGATTCATGGTTTTTCAAAACCATTCTTACAAACATTAAAATTATAAGGAAATGGTTACATTCATGAAACTAGGGATGATACATTCTTCCTATCATTTGGCATTTCCTTCAATAGAAACTAGAAAAATGTTATTTTCCTAAAATAGTAATGTCCATTACTATATTTTTTCCTCATCATGTTCCCAATTCTCTTCATGAATATAACCATGTTTCTAGATAATCCACACAAATCTGATGGATTTTCCATCCCAAACATTCCCTTTCCTATCCATAATACTAACTGGATGTGTATGAATGAATAATCCAATAATATTTTATCTTGAGTCCATCGAATCACCTGGATAGGATCAGGTAGAAACATTTTCAACTAACATAGCTGAAACACATGATGACTTGTAATTATTAATGGTGGGAATTCCAATTAATAATCCACCACACAAACTCATTATAGTTTATCAAACGTTCTTATGTATCAATGATATAACACGAACTGGTTTCCAAAAAGAGGATGTCGAAGACTTTTATATAACCTCATGAAATCATTATCGCTCACCGCAAATGACAACGGCCACTGATGGTAATCCACATACAATTTTTGAAGACTCTGATCTATCTCTATCCATTTCCTGATCAACTGAATCTTCAATATTGCCTCTTGGACAAACCTCAACCCAACCAGTGAAGACTCTCCAATTTCCACCCTATAATGTGGAAAATGACAATTATTCTCCTATAACGATTCAAATGGATCCATTTGTATTGAGACCTGATAACTTCTATTAAATGATAACTCCACTAATGGGATGTGTTCCTCCCATGATATACTAAAATCTATTTAATTGGAAATCATAATGTATTTCGATGTATATATATATATATATTTGTATTTCCCATAAATCTGAGGATGATAAAATGTACTCCTAGTCAACTGAGTCCCCTAGTTTTTTGTAATTATTTAATCAAAAGAGAGGTAAACTGTGGATCTCTATCAGATATCGCTGAAACTGGGACACCATTCCACTTTACAACTTATGGTTTGTAATTAATTTTTCTTGTCAAGATAGACCCACATTTATAGGGTTATGGGTAACCCAAGAATACATGAATGACGTAAATGAAAAACTAAATCCCATATTCCAAATCCCCATGTCGAAAAAATCCCATTCATGTTGCAAAGAACGACCCCTCCCCTGCATTAAAAACACTACGACCAACATCCATTTTCTCATCATTGCCCAGCTAGTTGTCCAATTTAAGGATTCACATGAAGGTACCAATGGAAAGTGAAATACCCCATTAAAAATCCAATTTTGGGTAGCCATGATCTGATGAAAGATCCCAGCTCTGAACCTCTTCAATAACCATCCCTGTTATATGATTTGAATGCAATGTTCCAAAAATTGCAGAACATGGATCCAAAAATCGAACTGACTAAACCAAAACCATTCAAGGAATCATAAACACATCTCCAGTACACTCCCAAACCTTCACATCCTAATCATCATGATTTATCCACGAACCTAAAGCCTTCACCATTGCATTTCCCCAGAATATCACACCAAAATCATTCAGACAACAAAACTAGAGAAACACAGCGAGGAGAAGAATAACCCAAACAAATTATGAAATCAAATATAGAAACCCCAAAGCCACTAGAACAAATCGACCCCTAAAAACATAGCCAAAATGAACTGATCCATGAAATCATCACCACCATCACTCGTGGAGACTAAAAATCCCCCCATAGCCAACATGTGAAAACAGCGGTTGCTACCTCAGGTTGAAATAGACCAGATTTTAACCAATCACTATGTCACCATGGAGAAGCCAATCCAACTGAAGGTCATGAGCCACAGACTCAACATAATCCCAATTTTGGATACAACCCACGATGCCGCTATAGAAACCAAGAAACCTCAAAGGAAACTAACCACACCTTGACAAGGCTGAGAACATGATTGAAAACCAAGATGATGTTGCAACAAGAGGAGCATGCCCGAACTCGCTATGAACCGAGGAACATATCCATAGCCGACCAAGATGTATTGGAAAACATAGAGAAACCCTATCACAATGGAGGATCCCATTACGGGTGAATCACTTCATAAATCCCATTTCTACATTCCTCTTCACAACTTCACGTATGTAGATCTTTGGAAATTCATACAATATATTAGATTCCAAAATTGGGATAAAATGAGGAATCTATTTGAGCCTATCCCCAATCATCCATTTGGCATCATGTTTCCATAATATTCTTGGGAGACTAGTTACAAAATCCATTTCTATATTCTATCGTTTGCACTATATAGTTCGTAAATATTGTAGAATAGCTGCTAGACAATAATGTTCTTCCTTAACATGCTGAAATACTAAGCATCTTGATACAAAATCATACATGATTCTTTTCATAACCACCCAAAAAATTTCTATTACAACCCCTTATTAATCTTTTGTATTCTTGGATGAATGTCCCATCTCAAATGGTGTTTAGATTCCAGAATTTGTTCCTGATAATCCTTATCTATGGCCATTTGATTTAAGATCCACAAGGAAAAAATCCATTCTAGTTTACATCTATCAACGGACTCCCAAACATTGATTTTTTATCTCATAACCACACATTATGAATCATATTTTTTTTGCCACATTAACCATATTAACCAAAAAATTAAACAAATAATATAGATATAATACATGTATGTCACCTCAGTCTTCACATTCCATGTTCTTGTCATCTTCTCTAACATCAAAACTCACTGGTCTTAGGCCTCCATCACCAACTGAGCATAAGGAATTTAATCATAATTTTCCTTCCACTGTATATAATTTAATTTCATTATACATCATGTCAAAGACATACATTTATAGATATTCTATCCATATTCATCGCCTCATGTTTAAATACCATCATGAGAAAATACGCTTCATGCTAATCTGATCCGTAAACATAGTTAATTTCTCACCGAAGATATAATGAAATCGTGTATTAAAATCATGGACTACTATAGCTATGTAAAAATCATACATTCGGTACATCTTGAAATTCACTCATAACATCCTTTATCCAAAATCAAATAAATGGTTTCCATTCATAAGAAGACACCCCAATCCAGATCCAAAAGCATCACAATACACCACATACACTTGTCCATATTATGTATAAATAATGATTGGTCATGATATATGGTGAACATTAAACTCTTGAATGGACTTATACCATCCCCCATCTGACTATAATTAAATACACTTCTTCTTCAAAGATTTTATAGGTGAATCATTTCATGATAAGTATTGAAAAAAATAATTAGTAATAACCAACTAGACTAAGAAACATCAATATCTCAAAATGTTAGCTGGATGTTTCCAATAGATAAGGGCATCTATCCATTTTGGATCCATAAAAACCAATTTTTTAAATATTTCATGGCAATGGAATCATACCACTTGTGTCCAAAAATAAATATTTAATGTTTTTTAATACATATGATGATCCATTTAGATTCCCTACATAGTCACCAAGTGTTTCTCATGATCACCCCTTATCCATGAGTACACAAATAATTCATCCATAAATACTACCATGAATGATACTAGATATCTCAAAAAATATTTCATTGATCAGTTCCATAATGATTTCTGGTGTATTTTTATGACTGTATGGAATCACCACATATTCATAATGGAAATATATGTTCTAAAAGCTGACTTCAAAATATCATTCTTAAAAAACATGTACTGTTTACATAATGACATTAATAAATCGTAGAGAACAATTAAGATCCTCTTAAATGACTGAATATTCTATCAATGAATCGATTTGGACTACGATTAATTACCAAAACATGGTTAATAAAATGATAATATACAAAACATCTTAGTGATCGATCATTATTTTCACAAACAGGTCTGATGATGTACACTCTCACTTCATGTGGTCAAAGTATCCAAAATGGAAACATACATATTTTTCATGGGTCTCAGACGAAGATTCATTGATCGAGTTGTCTAAAATGTATATATGATTCCACCATGGTAATAGTGTTCCCTCATCTTATTTTTACAACACTAGTGTTCCCAAATATTCCCATGGATATCGATATAATTCCTCATCTTAAATTTCATGATATTTCCAATTCATCGACCATATTTTTATTGAATATCTATATATAATATATAATACATATCACAATAATATTCAAGTGAATATACTACATTAGACCATGGTCAATGATGTGTGCCTTCATTGATGCACTAGAAGAAACATTGGGTGAATGCACGCTAAATTCAAAAAATTTGATGTGTACTCTGTGACAGAGAGGGTTTCCATCTTTAGGATGAATAAGTATGTCATTATATAAATTATTAACTTATGGGGATAAAGTTATTTGATGAATTTTTCTTAAAAAAATTCCCTTTTCTTGGATGTTACCTAACTTTTTCTAAACAAAAAAATCTCACCACTAGCGTGAAAGATCATCCATCATATACATGAACATGTTGAAATTCAACTCAACCAGCCCCAAAAGATTCCATGACAACATTAACCCAATAAATCCATAACCCTCCCTTTTATGGTTTAGAGTTAACCAAAGTAATGGGTTCATTCATCTTTTAGAATTGAATGGAATGGTCCAATTTCCTTGGATAATCCATTCAGTTCCACATATCAACATCTTTAATAAAATGGTATATACTTTGAAACAATAGTTGGATCACATGTGGCTCATAAATAATCATATATCCAAAAGGATCCTCTTGATAGTATTTATAAGGCATATCAGGTTCCATTTTATATACAAACAAAAAAATCAATATGTCTCACTCTCTATCGACCGAAGGTCTACAATTTCAAATAATACCACAACATGATATTAGAAAAATACTTTCCAAAATATATGTTTTCATCATTCATGTTTTTTTAAAAATATATACATTCTTTAAAAAAACAATTTTCCAAATTCCACAACCATTATTTTATTATCAAAATATCACATTTGAAAAAAAAAATTAACGATTTTTTTTTTCAAAAAATAACCCTTTCACCTAAAATCATTTATCATTAAATCAAATGTTATATTAAATCCTGGAAGGATATCATTCTGTCAATGATTTTCATGCTTTTCTCATTGGCTAAGACCATTCCAATTGGATTACAAATCCTCTAAGTGTCTCCAAAAGACTTATGTTCCCAACCCCCTAGTAACATGATGTTCATCATAAAAAGGTAATATTTGTTTTTATAGGCTCCAAATTTCATGTCTTATAAATCCTACTAATTTTTATTATCCAAACCTAAGGAATAGACCAGAATGAACTCAAATCCATTACCAACAACCAATACCATGTCAAAACCCCACCAATACAACTAATATTTGTAAAAAAAGACCAGAAGGACCAAGTTGATACGATATATTTCATAAAAATTAATTGACAAAGACTGATACCCCTTTAAACGTCCTTCCCCATCTAATTTTATTATGAAAAAGTAAGGATTTTACATGTCCTTAGGAGACATACCGAAGGTTCCAAAGGATGGATATAAATTCGACTGGCTTCATTAACTGATGGGGGATTATTTTTCCACTTAAAATAAAACAACAAAAGAAACAAGCTATAAAAATGAACCCAAAAAATGAAGATTTATATCAATCAATGGAAAATAAAATTAAATTAATGATATTAAAATAAGACTAAAATCGATTAATTCAACAAAGGACTAAAATATAGATGTACACAACAAAAAAAAACTTTAGGACTCTAACGATAATTCTATTATACAAACATGCTCCGTGATTAATGTCCAAAAAATAGAACACATGTTGTAATGTACTAATAAATTTGTGAAATACATTTCCATTGTCCATTTCATGATAACCAACAACTAAAATAGTACCAACGTTCCAAATAAATGGAATTTAATGAAACACGTTAGATTTCCCCAATGACTTCCCTACTCATTACACTAGGATAAATCAAATTATTGCATTATTAAAAATAGTGTATATAAAATAATAAAAATTTCCATTTTAAAATATATTTTAGAATATACCATCATGTTCAAAGGAACACAATCGATCAAATTTAAAAAACCATTTTTTTTCCTTTTTGGAACATCACATTCAAATCCACAAATTCATAAATATACACATGAATGATTTGTTATCATAGTTCCATACTCATGATAAATTTATCATTGATATACCAAGTCATCACAAGTTAATTAAATCACATTCCCCATTATACCATTGGTACTGAAAATACAGTAATATTAAAACCAAGATGTGTGATGCAATATGAACACAAACCACCATGTATGAAAAAATACATATTGATAAAATCATGTAAAAAAATATCAATTCCAAAACAATTTCAATAAAACCACACAGTTATTAAATTATATTCATACAAATAATTTCATATTTTTTCAATAATTTTATCCATTTATTAAAAAAATTCAATTAAACAATTTTCCATAATTACATAATATCTAAATTTTAGAATTTAAATTTTAAAACCATGAAACCAAAGAACTAGCGTAACAAATTTCCACAAAACCAAAAAATACAAAAACCATCACTGAATAATGGGTCTTCCTTGCATAAAAAGTATCAAAATAAATTTCAATCAATTTAGTCAATTTGAAACACAGACAATCAGTTATAGAAAGAGTAGTAGATTGTAGAGCCACCTACATTAAAAATTTGGAGAAAATGATAAAAGAAATCAACAAGGTCCCTGAATCCTGATTGAATCTCTATAACCAAATGTTGATATCATCCACTATAATAATAAAAAGTTTATAAATAAACATTTTTTTAATCCATAACCTTACATCTAACCAAAACCGAAGTAGTTATAAGAAACAGAGAGAGGGTGATGTAGATCAATGAAAAACTACCAAAAATGAGGGCATACATTAATAATTGAGCTTATTACCACCATGAAATGGATGATAATATATTCCAAATTGATGGTTATTGTTTATCCAAAAAATTTACAATTAAAAATATTGAGTAAGAAACGTTTTGGAAAAAAATCATTAAATCAAAAAAGGTCCAACATCCACTTTTGTTAGGTTCTTGTTTTCTAAACGTGCATGGATAGTCCCATTGTTCCGAAAACTATGTTCATGATGTGTTCTAGGAAATACCTCAAGGATATCCCTTAAATGTATTACTTTCATGGTTTCTAAACAATTCACTTGAAATTTCAAATCCATCTATCTCAAAATTCATGGTTTATCCTATACCACCACATGGTTTGGGAAAATAGTGTGTAGCCCCTGTGTGCCTTCACTTTTTAGATTATCTCATTGTGCATGATTTATTTTAGGTGATTCATGGGTTTTAGAAACCATTATCAAACCATGAAACTATATTAAATCCACCAAACACTCAAAATGTTCTCCAAAATCTAGAAATCATCACTCATATAATTTTCTTAATTCAAATTAATTAGGAAAGGATTACTTACCAGAAACTGATTCTTCTACAAAAATTATCTACCAAAATGTATCCTCAAAAATAATAGACATTTAATGTATGTAATTATATTATAAAAATATCATCCCTACATGGTTTAATATTATTTACAATTTCAATACTATAATATATGGTGTATATGTTTATAGCATCTATTTCATTTTTCCATTCCATTATGTTAATTTTTATACCACAAATTTATTTTGACTATACATAATGATCACATATGTATAATTATTAAACAATAATTATATTAAATTATTTGTTAAAACATTACCCTATAAACCTTTTCCGTTATGAAAAATAAAAATGGGAATCAGGTGTTTTGCAGACAACTACTTCAATGACATAACATGTTTCTTTTTTACTTCACCAACTAACAAGGAAAGTAATAAGAGGGATGTTAATATATAATAATGTTATTTTCAACATAATTTATAATTTTAATTGATAAAATTTTTTACTTATGTTATTCATTCTATGTTTCCGGATCTCATCATCCATGAGTATGTGTGGACTGGAACCTCCATTGAATGACATATTTCCATTTTTCATTTCATCGCCCAAATAAATGGATCAGAATGAGAATTTATTTAATTGATAAAAACAAATTTTATGATATGAATATGGATATTATAATAGAAAATAAATTAACTATTATTGATATTAATGGGGAATAATCATTATAAAATTCACCATCTTAATAGAGATGGATGTGGATCTCCATGGTTTCACCCTGGTCACTAGGAGGAAAAACAAAGGTTGAAGGGATTACTCGTGTCTTACAAATTCATTGTTGACCAGGTCGGGTAAAAAAATTAATGGAAAGGAGTTGGAATACTTGTCTTCTTCTAATGATAATATGCAGGAGAGTTTTGAAGATTTTATGGCCAGTTCAGGTGTGGTTGGTGGAAAAACACTTGTGTGGAAAATAGACCAAAAGTGAAATCCTTTGGAATTCTAGTTCATTCAGTAGAAGAAATAGTGGAGGAGTTTCTTTTTATCAATGTTACTCAAGAACAGGTAGACAAGATCATGGGTAGGTTGCTTCTTGTGGATGTTAATAGTGATCAAGATTTATGGATTGGAAAACATGAGATTATATTAATAAGGGGTTTTAACAAAATATGATAAGTAAATAGTTTTACTCTCAATCATGGGAAAATCTAGAATATCACATCCAAGATATCATTTCTAACAAAATAGATAAACTGGTGCACTCTCTCTCTCTCTTGGAAAAAATTTAGCGTGGAATCATCTCGTAGGCTTCTGTTATGTTTCAATAATATTGCGATATATTTTTTGGCATGTCCTCCTAGTTGAATTATGTGTTTTCTCAATTTTTTTTGACGGTTTTTTTATAATAAGAAATTTAATTTTCAATCTAATGAGTTAACTATGAGGATATTTTTTAAACTAAAAAATTTATTTTTATCAATAAATTTTTCAACTATTTCATCATAATTAATAAATATAAAAATAATAATAATAGTAAAAACATTTTATCATAATTCTAATTTTAAATTTATTTTTCACCTAAATCACTTCTTTATCATCAACGATCATTGCATGTTAATGGTTGAGCCAATTTGACATCCTACATGACTAATATTATGATAATATTTCATTGATTATTTTCAATACAAAATTACTACTATTATATAAAAAAATTTGGGAAAAAATACATCAATATATAACTCATTATCTATGATATCGCCATTCATAGCTAGAATATCCCAAAAACAAATGTTTGTTGTTGATTTCTTCATCTTGGATAAAGACAAACATTTCTCATGAAAGGAATTCTGGACTTAATCAATCACTGTATATAATCTATTTATGTATCATTATTTTAATTTCAAGGATGATTTTTTTTATATTAATTAATAAAAACTATTATTATGATACTACATTAAAACAATATATATTACCCACACCTAACATTGATAATATGTAGTAACTAACTAACATAACCATAGAGAATAATTATAAATTAATTTCCAAAAGTTTAAGTGTTTGTATATGGTTAAAAAATATATGATTCAAAATTTTATTAATTGTATAAAAAATAATACAGTGAATTAAACTTAGTGGGGAAACAAGCCAAGGGATTCTGTGAATCATTTTAATCTCTAAGGTCCCTATATGTTAATACGATCCCTAATTTCTTTAATAAGTTTCATAAAATACATAATAATATTAATAAATAAAATAAATATTCTACTACATTATATTTTAATGTCAATTTTATGATCTTCCTCTCAAGCACCAATGATCCATATGTTTAATATTTAATAATAGTTTCATCAAATCAATTTATGAATTTTTAGATCAGTGTTATTTAAGTGAACATACAATTTATTAAATCACTTATCCTACCATTACAATATTTTATATGTTATTTAATATTTTAATATTTCTTAATTTAATTATAATCCCTAATAACAACTTCTTGTATTAAATATTTTCACAAATAATTATAATATTGGTATGAATAACTGCCCCTGTTAAATATTAGTCATTCCGTCCATGTCAATAATTCTCATACTTCAAATGATCCCATATATTTTTGGCAAAGGAAATATCAATTATTATATTGGATTATAATAATTCTATTTTTATTTTTCAAAAGAAAAATTAAATTCATTTTATGATGTTGGTTTTTATAAAAAGGCTTTTCAACATTTTTGTAAGGGAATTAAGTCCATTCAAAATCTGCTATTTTATCTTCCAGCCCAAATTTATTATGATAATATTTTTACTTTAAAGGATTTATTATTTATTCATACTTCAAAAAATTAATTTTCGCCAATTATTAAATTCATTGATTTAAAAAAAAATCAAATTGACATGTATCATCAAAAGTTTAAAATAATGATAAATTGTTTTTTGAAATCTAATTTAAATAATCCTTATATGTTTGTATTCTCTACAAAACATACTATCAACATGTTATATAATTTTTTTATTTTCATTTAAAAAATTATTTTAATATTTTCTCCAAATATCAACAACATTTCTTATTTTCAATGTGGTTTTCATAATATCTAAATGCTTTTCAATCTATTTCATTATCAGTTATTAAATCATATTATTGATCATGTATATTCATAAAATGAAAACATCCACCTCAATTATTTGAATAGATTATGAATTTTCATTTATATCATTGAAATTAACTATTACTAACTTTTCCTTTCCATCGCACTAAATATTTATGAACCAAATTTTTCATCCAATTCACTCCTTATATGAATATAATGTTCTTGATACCATAGATTGAAGGGAATTCACCTAGATAATTTATATTAATTTTTTGGTGTAATTAATATCATATCCATATTTTAATTACCTATAAGTAGAAATGCAGAATTATGTATTACATATCGAATATGGTATTTAGGTAGATCATACCTGATGTCATTGGATACACATATACAATAAATGGATCTATCACGTTGTAATTTTATATCGATTTATGAATGTGTTCCCTATGATATTCTGTTTGAAATGGATAAGAATACCATTTTATTTCATTGGGTTTGTTTTGATATGATGAATGTTATATTTCTTTTGGAACATTGAATTCTAAATTACAATGGGTATAGTCCTATATCACCCCCAAAAAAGTTGTTCAATGTTTTTATATCATGAGATATGTATTTTTGGGTATGAATTAGTTTCTATATGTATTGGCACTGAAAACATGGATCATGATTTTTATGTCCCCCATGGTAATATTTTTCCCAATTTCAGAAGATGTTTCAGAGTTTTATGATTAAAATCATGAATACATTATTATATCATAAATCATGTCTATTAAATCATTCCATTGATTCATTTTTTATTTAATATCAAACATTGTTTGGTTATATTATAGGAAAAACAATTGATGAGTATTATTTTATTTTTTATATTGATTATACACTTATTTCCTTATTATAATCACTTTTGATCTTTTATTGTTATTACTTATGTCTATACATACAGAGCATCCATTCTCTATGCATTATTATGGTTATATTTATGATGTTAAAAATATTATAATAATACGAAATATAAAGAAGAGTTTTTATTTGAATAGATTACGATTGATTTTGACTATTAATTAGTAATTATATAGTTTTTTGCAAGGTAAAAATTATAATTGATACAATGAATATGATTTTTTTGGCTAGTTTATAACTTATTTACCTACAACTATAATCACAAAGGTCATCAAATTAAATTTTAATTCAAATTTTTCATAATGAGATGATATTTTCTAATCTTTAGGTAAATGGCTTCATAATACCATATATATAAAAGTATTAATATTAGTGAAAAATATAATGTTATCATCATAACTTAATGAATAATATATTAATATAATGTAAGAATAATAATAAATTAAATAAAATTTAAAATGAATATTCAGGTGTGAATCAAGATACAAAATAATTATGATATATAATGACTGGTCACACAGTGTTCTTTTCAAAATACACCAAACGGAATATTAATGTGGAACTATATAGGGAACCATTACAATCCTTGAATCATTCATCAATCTATATATCAAACTCTATATGGTCTATCGCTTTAACTTAATGAATATCCGACCTTTTCCAAACCATGTAAATATATGACTCGAGCTTCATAAATGTTATTTGAGAATGGATGCCACATGAAATCATAAAAACCTACCCATATTAAATATTATATTAAATATATTATAGGGACACATATAGTTGTGAGAAGTTTATTTATTGTAATATTTGGCTAAAGGGTGATTTCAGAATTTAATGAAAATTCAACATGATTTTTCATTACATAAAAAATCATAAAATAATAATAGACATAAAGAAGGAACCATATGTGATGTATTAGACTATAATATAAAGTTTTAAATCTATACGATGAATTGGAAAAAACATATCAAAATAGATAAAAAATAAATTAATAAAATAGTATTCAAATATCATTAACACACACCAGATAATACATACTGATCATTTCCTAAAAGAAATATTAAAAGTAAATAGGATTGTATCACAGCTCAATATAAATTATTATATCATTACTTAACTATATAAAACAAACTATAACTATAAATAGAAAATATATCAATAAGGTACCTCTCTATAATTATAAAATAGGAAGGTTAACCCATTTATATTGAAACATATGCCCAAAAATTATATAGGGATGAGTCGAAAGACACAACATGAATCCCTAATTCATCGATACTACCATGTGATATTATTATTAAGGAGATGTCCATGATATATATTAATATAGGGATTGTGTCTATTCTTTTACTTCACACCAAACCAAACACAAAAAATTCAAGGCAATTAAATACAAACATCGATTTTAAGGTGTCATTCGAAACCCCAAAAACCCTAAACATACTTACCATTTCTAGTACAAGTTGCATTTAAACAAAAGAAACCACTTTGTGGGATAAATTAATCTCAAAAACTAATACCCGATATCTCACATCCTTCAGTAGATTTCAAATTTCCATTGATAAAATCATTTAACCATGCCAACTATTGTATTAAACTGGAGGGACTCAACCCTAATATATAGAGATAATCAAACTGAGGCTCATAGAACTAACATATAGTAGATGAATACCCAGTTCTAACAAACTATGTATAGAAAATATAAACACATGGGATATAACCAATCCAATAAAATGATGGTAAACAAACATGGGATGGATCACCCAGAATATATGATATAAACATTCCATGAATGTCCCTCCATGTATTAACTTGATAACCACCAGTGGTATAACCAACATCTATATGTTGTCACAACAAAAAATCCCAATTATATAGATACATAATATGAAAATCACTAAAAGGGGATCCCACTTCCTAATAAATTATCATTGGATAATGTTCAAGGAATCTCATGTACATTTATATAAATCGGTGGAAGGGAATCCCATCCAAACTACTCAAACAACATATCCCATATGAATCATCCATCACGAAGGACATGGCTCTGAAGTCTAATATTATCCTCATATGGTCATGACCATTTATCACCAATTTTTCAATATTTCATTCACAAAATATATTAAGGATCTATGATCACCATCATAGTCATTAGAACCAATATCTTCAACTTTCCCTATATATGATAAAAATATTGCATGGACATTATCCATTAGTACACTACATAAAATCAAAACACATTCACCCAATGATGGTTCTTTTATTATATACACACCTCTCAATCCTATCTCTTTAATCTAGTGATAGGGTATCTCATCACATGTTATGGTAGTACAAACTTGTCACCACCCTTTAATGGGTTATATAACATCCAACACTGTAATCATATCTCAATGATACTAGAAATGTTCTTATTTGGTCAGAGCCCATAAAGGAATCCACATGTAACACATAATAAATAACAAAATCCCTAACATAGTGAAAATTTAATACCCAAGATTTAGAACATGGGGAATCAAGCAAACATGTTCAAATGAACAAAACTATATTAAACCATGTCCCTCAAGACAAGAACCTTAATATCATTCAATGATAATTTTTTACCATTTTATTATAAAAAAAATATCATAATGTTTTATTCTTGATAAGACCATATCCATAAATAATTTATGAATTATTTATAAAATAACTATCCAATTTTTATAATATATTTCAAAACAAATATTCCTATTTTATATTTTCCATCATATTTCATTTTAGACCATTATCATTTAAAAATATTATTTTAAAAAGGAAATCATTTATTATGTAAAACCAATATCACCTCCCATAAAATTACATAATGATGGGAAATGAATTTATATTGACATTACTTCCACCATCAAATCATTTAGCATGATATATAGTCTATTTCTAATATTATGACTATACATGGATATTACACCCATATAGAATAATTTCATAATTTAATTAAACAGAAATTTACTATAATAATGAGGGACCAATGAAATAATTTACCAATCACCCAAGAGAATGGAATATATTAAATTCCACCCACTCCAATAATAGAGTTTTCTTGTATTAATAAAATCCCAAACATCATCTCCCCTTCCCATCCATGATTTAATTTCAACCCATGCTCCTACATAAATCCCCAACATCATAAAAAACATATTATAACATTTTACTGTTAAACATTAAATTCAATTAATCATAATATATAATTTAATAATTAATCAGATATTTTTTTAAAAATATTCATAATTATTTAATTATTCACATGAAATTTGGGCACACATGAATAAGTATTAAAATTGATTGGAAGCTGTGAAACATACATTCATGCCTAATTAGTAAAAATACCTATGAATAATAAAAAATCCTTGAAATATTTGTATATTTTTTTTTCAAAAACTATAAATATGTTTTTGGAATAGAATACCTCAATAAAAATGATTAACAGAGGTTTGATTACGTCCTATCAGACAATCAGTTTAAAAAAAATTAAATTAGTAGTAAATATTTTCACCTTAACATGGTTAAATAATTAAAAAAAAATTAACTCAATGGATTCAAAATCAAATATAGAAAATTAAGTGAAAATTATTAAGGGGATGAGAATAAGTTACCTAAAATAACTATTTCCATCTCCTAGGAAGCATGCCATAATATATGGGTTTGAATGAAGGATGAAGGGGATGTCGGCCATGTTATCATGGAAACATGTGAGGTGATAAAATGAGTTTTGTGGTTAAATTTCCGTAGGGGAAATTATTAATTTCCCACTTTTTATTGATGTATATCTTTCTATGTAGTTTGGTCTCATTATTTTAAAAATAGATCACCAACCGCGTGGTTGGAACTCCCTATATAATATGCTTTTCATTTTTTGTGCGACTTGTTTGGAAACCCATTTCATTGGATGAGCTTAGTTTTTTAACATTTTTCTTTGGTTTTATACTATTGTGTTCAACCATGCACTAAACTCAAAGAATCGCCATCTGACGTGGATTTATTTGAGATATTTATAGTCTCATATTGACAATGAAATTAACATGCATGTAAACCATGTACAATATAAATTATCATTGAATCATACCCATGCATAGGGTGTCATATAACTTCCCATAAAATCTTTACACAATACCCTATACACTATGAAGAATAATATGAAATGTCCCAAATTTCACCCTAAATCCGAGGAGTCTCAATCCACCACACTTGACTAATTTATTCCATCAAAAAATTACTAATATCTCCATAATATTATCTATTTATGAAAAAAAATATCTAAATAAATATTTGAAATACAAAACCCGCTCTAAAATTCCTAAAAATTTAATATTTTTCTTAAATTTAAAACACATATAGTAGAAGAGTTTTATATCATCCATAGAATATTATAATTTTTGCTTCATATACATGAGGAAGAAATTTAAACAAAAACCCCATCATGTTCTATTCCTCATTTTACTACCTACATTCCATGTTTCGACACAAAATACTCATTAATTTTATACAGTGTAACCCCTAGAACACTGATTTAACATAATGGATTTTACACTAAAAACATTTTTTAAAACTCATATTAACTAAAAATTATCATTGAATATGATCCAAATTGTTAATCCCAATTAAAAATTTATAATTTGAAACAAAACCCTGGTGGGTCTATTATATGTCAAATTTCTCCAAAACACTGAACTATGACACAAAATGAGTATCATTTCATTGTAACAAAAAATAAATATTTATTAAATCCTGAAGAAATCACTAAACCATACAAATATCCCAAAAAATATCATCATGATTTATAATTTAATTAAATGGTTGGATCTCTAACATTGACCATTCAACTACCATTCTCTATCCAGGAGCACCGACTCATGTCTGATCTAACTCATCATCAAGTTCCTTTAAGGTCATGTAGAGTCAATATTCAATACAATGAATCCATAAAACATCACAAAATAATATTAAAATATGGTATATTATATCATATACATAATTCTATCATTTCAATGGCCAACTAACTAATTCAATGATCCTTAAAATATGAGTATCACCATTACCTCATGAAACAAAAACATGAACCATCACATTGAGGACAGTTATCAACCGCACACATTAATCCAAATTAAAAAAAAATTCATCATTTAACCCATGGGTTATGCTATATAGTACCATAAGAATCAATGATAACAACTCAAAATATCTTAGTCATATACATAGTCCAAATCTAACAAACAACTGGGTACTTAATCCTAGGACCACTTGTTTGTCTCATGTGATCGCTATATACGACTCTATCAACCCAACATGACTTAAATGATGAACGAAAAAAATAACCACCCTATTCATTCTAGAAAAACCCACATGGAGAAAAATAAACTAATATATTATAGATATATTTAGAATCTATGAAACAAATAAATCAAGTCAAACACAATTATACATGGATCTTATATAGCGTAACCAATATCACATTCCCAACTGTTAGCTTTCTAGGGTACCCGTCATCAATGGGAATCAATAAATTTAGAAAAATACATCAAGGTATGTAATCACATTTATCTCACATATATGTAATGAAATCACTTTAGGATGATCCTGGAAAAAAGTAACATTTCCAAATGGTTCAGTAATGTAGAGTGATACAATTATTCTTTGTGGGAAAAAACTATATCTGTATCTATTGTACCATTATGTCTCCAATCATATGAATTATTCCCAAAAACATATCATATTCAAATATATTTTTAGAAAAACTGATATAATTTAATTGTTTTTTAATCTAAACTAATGTAACAAAATTTAAAAAAACAATCATTTCAGTTTCAAAAACATGATCAAATTATTGAAATACAATTTAAATAAAAATTCCAAAACAATTTCCCTCATATTTCACTATACTCGGAAATTATTATTCATTAAAAATATCTAGATCCACATCCATTTCATATGAAACTACCTTTTTGAAATGTTCAGGTTCACCTCATTCCACCAAATTATTTTTTCATTTCCAAATAATGATTTATTCTCAAAATTTGTTTTTCTCAATACAGAATTATCATATATCCAAACTCCCTATGAAAACAATGAAATTATATAAAAATTACTATCAGTAAATTGCACATAAAAATAATGATCTAAAATATGTAAATAATATAACAAACCATTATAATAAATTCATGATAAGACAATTATATTATATGTAACATTAAATAATAATGGATTCTGATAAAAATATGTGATGGAAACAACTGTCCATAGGTTTGTTTATAATGTCCAAAAAAATTATCATGATTTATGGATAGTTCACTACCATCAAGTAGATACCTATGACTCGTATTCTATATTCTCCATAACATATTTGTATTTTATTTCAAAACCTACCTATAACTCTTCTATGAGAACCTAGTATCAAGACTATACATCCAACAAAAACATGATTATCCACCAATATCATCATTACTAATATAACTTTCAATTATCTTGCTGAGTCTCAAATTATATCTTTATTTCATTATGACCCTATATCATCCAAAAAAAGACTATTATAACTCATTTTAATTCATCTACCTCAGATTTTTAATGTTCCCATGTAGGGTTTCAACACAACCTAAAGCATGATTTCCCTTTAAAATAGAGACAAATAACTAGTATAAAGGTCATAAAATAGTATTGGGCAAATGATAGTCTCTAATATTAGGATCTGATTTTGAATCTAGAGATAACTAAAAAATCATCATTCTCAGATATGTATAACAAAATGCATAAAATACCTGTATAAATAAATAATTAACACACTAAAAAACGTAAATAAATAAATTAAAGTAGTAAATGTATATTCTAAGACATAATAAATAATGGAATTATTGTATAAAATAGGTAAAAAATAAATCGTATATCATAAACGAAGAAATGACCAATAAAAATAGATCAATAGAAAAAATAAAAAACTCGATCCTTTCCCAACTCACTAGAATAAAATATGAAAATAATTTGTCCCTATCCATGAAGGATGTGTAAAATTTAACCTAATACATTAAATACTTACATCCATAGGGAAACAGGGAATATTTACCCACACCTGACAAAATTCTTGTCGTATACATGGGTAGGGGATGACTTCAATGACCTAGTGGGATTCCAAAATCACTAGATAGTAATGTTTTATATTGTGACCTAGTTTATATACATGTCATACATAAATAAAAAATGGTTTTCAAGATCATTAAACATACCACCCTTGTTAACAAATACAATATCCCATCAAATATAAATTTTGGATTTTATGTTTTAAGAGGGCCACCCTAAACCCTGACTATATATTCAATTTCTAATTCTATATTTATCAATAAATGTGTAACATAAAATTGGGACCTTAATAAAAAAACAACCAATACCCCATATTATTACCACCTTTTCCATTAACATAGGGTATATAAGCAAATCAGAGAATTGTTTAGTCTATCAAAGTCACATGTTGGTAGAATCAACATAATCTACATATATAAATGCCCATGTTATTACCCAAATATTATAAATAATATGAAATATACTAATTAACCCACCATGTCAATATAATATAAAATTATTGGGGATAACCCCTATATAATATTTAAGGTAAACAACAAGGAGCTGAACCACCTACTTTATATGTGATAAAAAACCCTACGGTTGACCCCCCCAAGTGTACATGAGATATAAAACCAATTAATTACCCATCCTAGTGAATATGATAAATAGTTGAATCCAAAATGTGGTTAGTACATAGTATTCAAATATTTTTGGTCTCCATATCCCTAAACCAAAAATCAATGGAGTATGTTAAGGTAAATCAATGTATATACAAATATCTCAGTAGTAGGGATTCCCTTGGAAAAAAACTCTTACGATAAATCTTACATTGTTCTGGAGTCTTCTGGGACTCCACTCACTTGTCTTAGTCTATCCTCTATAGTTCGTGACACATTAATATCAATATGGATATGTAGTGATCACATTTTAAATTTAATTTTTAATGGGACACCCACAATAACCATTGAAAATATACTATATGCACCATTTCTAGGCTTAACATTTTATTAGGGAATTAACAATGGTTCCCAAAGTAAAACATCAATATTGATACCCTTTATAGGTTCCTAATCATATTCTAATATGTTGATCTAGTCCCTTCATTAAAATCATACTATCACCTCTTACTTTCTCATGTCCTTTAAAACTATATAAAACCTCAATGAGGGTCTATCAAATCCAACGTGATCAACCGTTCAATTAGATACTATAATAGTTTCTCATAGTGTTGAAATCACAAACTAAAACAAAAATAAACAAAAAATAAATTTTAAAATTTTAATGAAACCCAATTATGTGCCATTACATTCATAATGGGGAATCACCCTCACTTGGTGAAATAAACCCAACTTGTTTTTGCATTATCTATCTAAAAATATTTTTTAAAAACAAATTATAATCATATTTTGTAAACATTTTAATTTAAAATCCATCAATATTCCTTTTATTCATTCATTGAACTTCTCCAAATAACATTAAACAATTCGATAGAAAACTGCAATATTCTGTTTAAATCAATTTAAATAATCAATTTAACTAACTACTCATGTTTGATATATTCTATTTAATTAAAATCCTTTATTCAAAAGCATAGTATAAAAATAAATTCACTTTTCCCATAAAACCACTCATAACGACCATTTAAATCTATATTGACTTCCATAAAAAATATTTCTACTAGGGGGACACCATCGAACCATTCTACAACCTATACATTAAATGTAGACTCTTTTTCTAACCTGATCCAATCGTAATATTTTGGTAGAATCATACAAGTTAATGATAAATTCCCAAAGTATAATAATGGAAGAATATGTAATCATATAAAAAATTAACCATGAGACTCAAATAAAATCCAGTCCCCCCAATAAAAACAAAAAGATAACATCCACTATATGAAGGCCATCCAACCTCACCCATGATCATTCTAATGATAATGTCATTCTATGCTCTTATCCCAAGACCTAAAATCCTATTAAATTAATTATAACTATTTTAAATTATTTATTCAATTCAATTTAACTGATTATTATGTTTAATAAATATTTTATAGATTGATAATTTTGTGAATATTAGTGTAAATACTCATCAGGATTTCTCATCACATCTGAATGAAACAAACCATTCAAAGAAGGCCAATAACTAGTATTCAAATTAGACTAGGCTGATGACATGAAATTTATTCCCAAATACATACTAATGTTGATTTTTTTCCAATTAATATATAAAAATAAGTGACCCATCATAAATAAAGAAAAATTAATAGCCTGGGAATGATTTTGTCCTCTGATAATAACCTAATTGATCCACATTCAATCATCACCTAATGTAGGATGATTTCAACCAGACTCTGCTTGAAAGATTATTGAACCTTAACTAGAAAGTGATAATTAATATATGGTATATGAAATAGAATAATTAAATGAGTTTTTGATGATCTCACCTTAAAATAAAATGGGATAAGCAATGAAAGACACTAAAATTAATTTTCTAGATGTGATTAATAGTGGTAGGAAATTGATATTATACACGCTAGGGAGTTGTGAAGAAGAGAGGATATAATTCATTATGATAAATAAAACTATTTCCCATTTTTTAATTATATTCATAATATTTTCTGTTTTGTTCAATTATTTTTTCAAACTATGTAGAAATAGTGTGGTTGGAACTATCAAATAAAACACCATTAGAAAGGTTGGATCAAAGAGTTTTATAATTATACAACAACTATATAGACAATCATTATCATTGTCTTTTTCATTTCCCATGGTTTGTCTACAACCATGGTATAAAAATGTTTCAATCACCAAGGACAATCCATTTCACATAGTTTACTATTAGATCCATATTATTACCCCATGATTGTGTGTTTCCCATGTTTCATAACTATGTTCCATTAAATATGAACTAAATATATCCTCATTCTCATGGTTCCAAATGGTTTCCCTAAAACCAAGTAAAAAATACTCCAGATATTGTAAAATTTAAAATTGAATCCCTTATGAAGTTATCCAGTACCAAAGGAAATTATCATTCCTTAAACCACACAAAAATATATTCCATTAAGTTGAACAAAAAATATTTAAATCATATACATTATTTTAAAACTACCTTTTTGTATAATTTCTAATAATTATTATTTCAATTCCAATATGGATCTAATCATGGAGTGGGTTCTTACAATCCAAAACCTACAAAGAATTATGTATTCTAAGGTTCCCATATTCCATGGAAACCTAAATATGGGGTGATTAAAACTCTATATAGAACCACTAACATGATCACATAAATTACCATTAAATTATTTAATCCATTTTTGATATGATTTTTAAACAATATAGATGATTTGATAAATAGTCATTATAGATCTTTGAGATCCATTGTGTCTCCCAAGATAAATAGTATATAATCATCTACATGTATTGTTTATAGGATCATATCACATTAAATAAAGTAGGATACACGTCCAACCACGAGATCCAACATACATGAATCTAGTAGATATAAAAACATATTCATCATACTATCCTACATATTCCAAATAATATAACAGACCCATCTTGAGCCCTTGATTGTATCATACAACTAACAACGTGACTAGATTAATAACCAAATCCAAGACATTCTATGAACCCTAAAACATCTCTTGTCATGTAATCGAAATTATAATCATCCTTCGGTGTCCCATTTATCCACACCATGAATATTAGTTGATCATATCTGTCACTAGTAATCTCATAAGTTATCAAAAATTAATCATTAGTAATCTTAAGTAACATTATGAATGTCTCTCAACATCATATGATAAAATGATATGTCAAAAGAATCACATTGAATATAAAATCATCATGAATTTTTTTTATCATAGTGGTAACATTCTATTTCTGGGTGCTTCTCTATGGTGTTTGGTTCCTAGTTGGTCCCATGGCCCCAAACACATTTCACAAAACTCCAGAGGCTACCGAATATCTTCGAGGTCCTTTTGGGTGATATCGGGGAAACTATTCCCTCATTGGGTGAGTATTCATAGAGAAATAACAAATAATAAATAGTTTTTGAAGAAATAATACATACCATATGTAAACAATTGAATACAGAAATTAAATTGACAATTGGTGAACATATATAAATAATTCATGTCACATATGTCTCGAAAAACATCCAAACAACTCTAAATGCTAGAAATACATTACTAAATCAATTTTAAAAATTAAAAAAATCTACCTTCATCGCAAGCCTCAACTTGTTCCCATGATTTCATTCTCCACAGCAATCAAGCACCAGATGATGAAGGGATCTTTCCCTTATCTATACCTACAACCGTAAAATCTGTTTCATTCCAATGATTGACCCAAACATGGTGGGAGTTGAATACTAGTAGGAAAACCCCACATGAAATGTGGCAACTATCAGTGAGTATATAAACAAATTAATAATATAAATTCAGCAATGAATCTAGGCGTACACAAATGTAAACAATACTATAGTTTCCATTTACATTCATTGTCATTATTTTCATCATTTAATCAAGTAAGTGTCCCAAATGGTTATCTCAGAAGACTACCAAACAATACTGAATCCATGCTTGTGATTTGGCCTGGAAGACACATCAAAAACATTTAATATTTATATTAACCTCATGGGTAGCCCACACAGTCTTACCCCTATGGAAAAATAATGAAATAACAAAGGCATTGACTCTCTGAGGAAGCACCCATCGTCAATTCCCCCTATGGTATTTCCATAATAACGACATACTCTATAGGGAAGTACTCAATTTAAATTCCCTCTATTGTATCATAACGTAAACTATAGACACTTTGAGGGACCAATCACTATCATCCTCCTTGTGTTATCATAGCATGAAATACAATTGACACTCTGAGGAAGCACTAAATGTCTATTCCCACTATTGTCTAACTACATTAGGTTCTCATAGCCATATGCAATTCAATCATGCATGAATGATACCAAGAATCCCAATGTATCCTCAACTACAACATGGATAAACAAATCCTATGCATATCACAAGCATTTAAAAAGTTACAAAAGTCAAACAATTCCTTCCTATCAAGCAGGACAAGGAAACAAGGTTTTCCTCATAGGAAAACAAGACCAAATGACCCTAAAAACTCAAACAATGAATGAACCCATGGGGTGTTCCCAAAACATGAAAGTACACATAATACTACAATAAAAAAGCCTTAATATAACAATCATTCTAAGTATGATAAAACATGGATCAATTTATTTAACCCGAAATACCCGAAACATGGGTATTCATCACTTTGTCATAGAAAACACTAAGAAAAACAATGAAAGGAAACAAAAATCTTACATCGACTGAGTAAGATAAACACCCTTGAATTTAATCCCTTGAATCAACATAGAATGAAATAGATATAATAAAACATCAAACCATTTCAACCATAAATAACTTGAGAGACATAGGAAACTAGGAGGTGAAGATCTAGAAGAAGGGAGGACTCACTACTTGGATTACAATGCACCCTCTGGAGTTTGAATCGGAGAACGGATGACAGATCAATGGCTTGGAGAAAAATGGGTTGTACATCTATCCTGCATTTGAGACACAGTAAGAATATTATGTTTCTGAGGATTAGATGCCACCCCGGTCCGATTTATGAAATAAAAGAAAAATTACAACGTGTGTTCATTTAATGTACACATGGTGAACAAGACTCAATGAACACCCGATTTTGGCAGTCTCCAGCTCACCTCAAAGAGCCATGTCTCGGCGATTACATGGATTGTAAACAACAACCAACGGCAGCCTAGTACATGATGTACACTCCCATGAACATAATGTGTACTTCTAAAATTTCAAAAACTACCTTTTTTCTCAAAAACACTCGAAAACAAGATCTATTATGGAAAATAATATACGGGTACATACAATAGTAATAGACTCTCAAGCATACGACATCAATCATTATTAACCATCAGATCATAGGTATGTAATACCTAAAATCCATTATCATAAATAACTCTAAAATTCATTTGAGGTAACCCCTGGATTATGTTATCATATATTTTTGGAATGCATCCATTCAATGATATCTCATTAAGATGATATTAAAAAAAAATCGGTTGGATTGTGCAACAACCATGCTGTTCATTACACACTTAAACATGATTTATTACATTAAAATGAACTGATGTCAACTCTGAGGATCAATATAACATGAGTCATTGGAAATTAGAAACATTAATTATCAAAATATAAATTAAAACACAATATCTTTTTTGAAATCCTCTTTTTCATTACCACAACATTCTTTCACACTTAGCATTGTATGTGGTAACCTGAGGACATGGATAATTAAAGGGTGAGCTATAAATCCCAGTAAGGGAGTAAGTAAGGAATTACATAATGAATATAGTAAATGTTTGTAAATAGGAATATAAATTCATAATAATAGAAACATGAACAAAAATTCATGATATATACTGATTATCATAACATTGAAATGTGACAACAATATTTAACTTGATATTAGCACGAGCCAAGGCTCATTGCACATAGGGCATGAGTAAACCCTCGTTGTAATTGAATTTTCATGATTAAAACCTAATTTCACTTCAATAATCATTAGAAAACCCTCGTTTCAAATGATGTATCGTGATACTACTCTTACCCAATGCATTAGATCACTATGAAGGTGAACCCTTTATAAACATTTAATTTCATGCATTAGTTTTCCACATGGATTAGACAATATGGATTCATTAAACATCATAATTTATTAAATGAATATGGGATGTGGAATACATAAATTTATTTCCACAATTAACATGTACATGTTCATAAAGGATGACACCCTTGATAGATAAATGGGTATGGAATTCACATAAACGATGGTTTTGGCATTGGAAATTTTGTGTAACTCCGGTGGCATAAGGACGTCAAATAGAAATAGTAAAATGTGTGGATGAGAGAGAATGGGGTGTCTAATATTTTATAAATAAAATTTATAGTAGGGGGTTCATGGAAAATAATATCCCAACATATGTAATTGAATTTAAATTCATAATATTAAATAATTTCTTGAATGTAAATGAGAAGAGAGAAATTACTTTTGAAATTTCTGCATGGTAAGGGGTGTACATGAGAGGCATTAATGAAATAAAAAGAGGTCTGTATTAATTCAAACATTAGGAGGGTGGTATGGGGGAAGTGTGAAATCATACCTCAAAATTTTTAATTGAAAATAAATGTGTATAACAACATAAATAAATTTGAACAAAATTAGAATGGAAGAAATCCCTAACATTAAATGTGATACCAACGGCTTGGGAAAGTCTATAGAGAGGATTATGGGGATATTGGGGCTACTTGGGATAATTATAGAGTGATTAGGGATTGTATTAGTATAGATCGAATGGTTTTGAGTGAATAGGAAAGGGATATTGAGTGGGTATATATAATAAATGAGAGGGAATTCATTATTATTTAGGTTTTGGACAATACACATTAAAGTAATCATTACCACAAACCATACCATGGATTGTGCCAATAGGTATTTCAAAATATAAGTGGAAAAAGTAAATTAAATGTAAAATAGATGAGTATATTAATATATTAGTCTTGATTTTGTGGAAGTGTGTCACACTATGAAGGAAATCATTTTAAAAATATGAATTATATTATAAGTCTTGGAGGGTCTACTAAAGAACCATAAAATTATTCAAAAAAATATAAAAACACATTATTTTAAATGTAAAACAAATATTAGCTGAAAAATAAATTTATAGTATTTTATTACATAAATGATGAGTAATTATGATATCATAAAACACATTATATATTTAAACAGTATTTAATTATTACCCAAGAATTCGACTATCTCCGAAAATAATGAAAAAATCACCAATGGATAATTTCGAAGGCATGAACAGAAAAATGATATTCATTTTATACAAATAATTTTTTTGATATTAGAATTTTTATTTTTAAAATAAAAAACTGACAATTGTCAAAAATTCATGGGTTTTGACAAAAATATCTTCCAAACCTTAATAAAAATTACCATTGTATTCATAAATTCAACACAATCATTCATATTTAATAAATATTAATTTAGTAATATTAATTTATTCAAATATTATTTAATTAAAAAATCCAAAAAATGTCAAAATAAATTTCTCAATTTAATTTGAATATTAACAAAAAAATATTATTTGTGCTTTAAAAATCAATTACAATGTAACAAAAAAATGAATGTAAATTCATTATTCTATAAAAAATAAAGCAAATAATCATAGTTCTAGGGTCTTGTTACATAAACCATTACAAAAACTATATATGACCTAAGGGTATGGTTTGAAATGGTAACAGACTCTTGGGGTGGCTCAGATAACATCGCTCGAGTGGTATTCTCTATTAACTTTCAATTCTCCCAAATGTGGTTGCGTTAATGACTAACATGTTAAATATTGGCCTGGCCTTGGTCAAGAGAGATTCCTAGTGATGCTACCTATTTTTCAAGCATTAAAAATTGGGCATTGTATGGATCAAATCTTCTAGATGAGGGCATCACTTAATTTGTCTATGTAAATTGGATTTGTTAAATCCCTGTATTTATACTAATATTGTTATCACTTTTCAATGACTATATTATCAATGGTATCTAATCATAACGATTTTTTAAATTCCAAAAACATAAAACCAAATATGTTCATGTGCTTTATATTACTATTTTACATTATATGATATTTAATTAGATTAAGAGGAATATTCATTAATAAATGTTTCTGTCGTTAGAATTTCCCCCATAGTAAATTTCACCCTCGAAATTTCCTTTTACCGAACTAAATATGGATGAGGGTCACTTGGGTTCATCACTTTCTATTATTCCCTTATATCTTCTTCAAACTTTGGATTATCCACAACTCTTGGACAATGGGAATTGTATTATTTTGAAGAAATTTTTCCCTATGATCTATAATCATCCCTCGCTTCTCTTCTTAGGATAGGTCATTCTCTAATGGTACCATAATAGTATTGGGTATATGTGATGGGTTAGATTTTTAAATCCTCAATAGTGATACAAGGAATACACAATTTACTTATTATTGGATTGGTGGGAGTTCTAATTGATAGGCCACTTCTCCAATGCAACTGAGGATCTCAAAATGGCCGACATAAATTGGACTAAGCATTTCCATCATCCAAAATTTCATAACACTTTTCTGTAGTGATATATAGAGAAATAACATGTATCTAACATCAATCTATTGGTCTGGTTGAATATTATCAACATACTTCTTTTTTTGACTCTGAGTAGTTTAAATGTGTTATTGGATGGTCTTAACCTTCTCAGCAAATTCTTCCACCATTTCTAGACCTTAGAGTTTTTTCTCCCAAACATCATTCCAACATTTTGGTGTTCTACACCACTTCCCATAAAAGGATTTATAAGGATCTATTTGGACGCCTGAGTGGAAACTGTTGATGTATGGGAACTCTAACAGAGGAAGTTGCTGACCCCATATTCCTTTCATGTCCATTGTGAATTATCTCAAAATTTCCTCAAGTGTTTGGATTGTCTGCTTAGGTTGGCCATCATTTTGTGGATAATACGTTATAATGAAGTTTGTCTATTTATTCAGAGTGTGTTAGAGACTCTTCCAGAACATAGAGTTGAATCATGGATCATGGTCAGATACAATTTATAGTGGTAGTCCATACATCCTTACCAATTCTATGATTTATATCCATCCCAGTTGATCTAATGAGAAATCCAATTTAATTGATATGAAGTGTGTAGTCGATGTTATAAGATCCAAAACAACATAAATAGTAATGTTTACTTCGGTTGTCTTTGGAAGTTCATTGACAAAGTCCAGGGTGAAGTTCTCCCATTTATACATTGGTATGGTTAATGATTTCATCATCCCCTTAGAATTATGCCTCTCAGCTTTCACATGAAGACACACAAGGCCTAATGATGTATACTCAGCAATCATCATCTTCATTTTATCCCACAAATAATTATCTTCGAAATTGTGATACATCATTGTTTTTCCTAGGTGAATAGATAAATTAGAACTATGTGCATCATCCAAATGATCATTCCTTAACTCCATATTTGATGGAACACATAGTATTGTCCCAAATATAACAAATCCTTCTTCATTAACATTGATCTCTGAGTATTTCCATTTTCTGATAGTAAACACTTTCTTCTAAATTAATATATCATCCTTTTGATCATCCATTAACCATTACAAAAAATATGGTTGATCAATAATTAGTGAAAGGATTGATTATGTTCCCTTATTAATGATTCCCATGTCCATATTCATCAAATATATAAAGATTGAAATTTTTTCTATTCTCATAAATGATAGAATCGTTGGGTCGTTTCTACTCAAACATCTGCCACATTGTTCTCTTTACTAAAGTGGTAATGTATCGAGAAATAATAGTTTTTAATTAGCTATAACTATCTCTGATGGCGCATGTTCAACTATTTCAGTGTGAATATATACTGGAGTCTTTTTGTAATCCATATATATTTCACACATCTCCCTAATGAGTTAATGCTGCTAAATTTTCAATGTGAAGATTATTGCAGCCAACTACAGATCATGTGTTGCATAGTTTTACGAATGAGAATTCAATTAAATTGAAGCATAGTAAATGACTATCATTTTTAATCAACACACAACCCATTCCCTATATAGAAGCATTAGTAAATACCTGAAAAAGTTCTCAACAAGTGGGTAGTGTCAGCACGAGCACAGGTATAATATTATATTTAATCTACATGAAGTTATCTCCATATTCATCACTCCATGTAAACATCAGTCCCATCCGAGTTATCTCAGTAGGTGGGTTTGATAATCATGATAAATTTCACACAAATCAGTTATAATATCATGCTAAACTTTGGAATCTATAGATATCCATCCAAAATCTTGGCCTCATCCATCCATCAATTGCAGCTATCTTAGATGGATCCTTAGATATCCCATTTATTGTAATGATATAACTCAATAATGAGACCTCCTTCAACAAAAAATCACACTTTCTATACATTCCATAGATATTCACCTTTCAAAAGGACTCTAGTATTATGCTTAGATTCACATCATGATTCTTCTTGGTTTTAGAGTATATTTTAATATCATCTATAAAGACAACCCATAATTTGTCGAGGTAATATCTAAAGACTCTATTCATCATGTAATGAAGATTTCTTGAGAAATAAGGGGTATTAATGGAAATACTATCAATTCATAGTGCCAATACCATGTACGAAAATAATCCTTGGAAATATCCCCCTTCTTCACCCTTACTTTGTAATATCCTGGCCGCAGATCCACATTGGAGAAGTATTTCCCCCCATGAAGATTATCAAAAAATTCAGCAAATAAGGAAATATGATACATGTTATTTATCATTATTTTTTAGCTCATGATAATCAATGAAAAAGTACATTAACACATCCTTCTTCTTGATAAAGAGGTCTAGTGCACCCCATGGGGAAGAATTTGGGCATATAATCCCTTTATCAAAATTATCTTGTAGTTGTTTCGTCAGTTACTCATGCCTCACAACATCCATTTTATTTTGATTCTTCAATATTATAAATGCCCTAGGTATAATATAAATTGAGAATTCAACATATCTTCTTGGAGGAAGACCAAGAAATTCCTCAAGTAATACATCAGTGAATTCCCTCACAATAGGAATGTTTTCATGGATGGTTTTTTCCAATGATTCAAACAACTCATAAAGATATGTGTGCTCATAAGCTATTAATATTCATGCTTGAGATGATGGTATAAGGAATACTCATCATACTAGTTACATTTGTATATAATTGGGGGTCTATTATCCATATGAAGATTGATTTCCCTCTCATGGGAATTTATGTAGCTCTTTATAGGGAAATCCAATCCATGCCAAAAATTGCATCAATTTCAACTTGAGATAGTACGATTAGGTTCACTGAGATGTTCAAATGTAAAATTATGATGAGAGATGATTTATATTCATGGGTTATAATGATTTCCCAATTATCCATTCTCATCAACATTTTAACTTCCATGAATTTAGGGGGTGTAGGGATTTTTTAAATAAAATTTTGGGATTTAAAAGAATTCATAGAATTAGAATTAAAAAATTAGGTTCTCAATTCTATAATGAATAAATAGCATACCTCTCACCACTTCATTTTCTGGGTTCTCTTTAGTGAATGTGATGGAGAAATGTCACCCTTGTTGCGTTGGAGGTTTTTGGTGTCCTTTGAAAACCCTTAGATTATGGAACTGGTTTGCGAAGTTACATGTTTCATTGTAGTTGAAGTTATGAACAATGTGTGGAGGGTCGAACAGAGAATTCCTATACTCTATTGCAACAATGGTTTTTTCTTGCTGACAGTTAATGGCCAGGATCCCTTCACATCCACACATAAAGAATTTTCTTGTCCCCTTCAAGAAATTATTGAGGTGCTTATTTCCAAACCTTTGGTATGAGTGGTGATAGAATTTCATAGCACCATTGCATCTATCCATTAGAACACCACAATTAATTTCCACCTTATGCATCCTATCCCCCTAATACCCCTATGATTCTATGATTTCCATTTGTACTTTTTTGTCATATAAGATAATTTCCTCAAAGCTATCGATTTCGCAGATCGTTAGGTCATTCTGTAGGCTAGGTTTTAGCCCACCAAAAAAGTGGCCAACCATCCATTCGGGGGTAACAAAAAAATCCAGACACATATCGTACCAGCCTTGGGAAGTTATCCTTGAACGCTCGGATGTATTCTTTATCATTTCGCTTGAGGGAAAGGATGTCTCTTTCCATATAAAGTCGTAGGGTGCACGAAAAATATTTATCAAAAATCATTTTATGAAAATCCTTCCATTCCAGTTCCATAATCTCTTCCCTGTGCTTCAATTTTTTTATCAATGTCCAATATAGACCAGCTTCATCCTCTATACGTTAATCATCTAGAAGAAACTTATCGTGTTCGGATCATTTATGGTTAAAGATGATAATTCCAATGGATTTGATCCATTGTCCGATGATTGAGAGATCAGATGATCCATTAAAAGTATGAGGCCTTTTTCTCATGAGTCTCTTGATTGCAGCAATTACTTTCTTAGTGCGGTATAACGATCCTCTTGACTGATGTTTCTATTCAATATATTAGTTAACTGAGACAGAATTGTGAAAAATACGGTGATTACTACTCCTATAAGATTTGGAATCTCATTAGAACAGTCATCAAATTGATCTACGCATTTATTTTTAGCCCGAGTCCTTTTATTACCAGCCATTGGATGGAATAAAAGGATAGTTAGGGGTAACACATAAATTGATGTACAATTTAAAAATGTATTACTTATAAATTACATTAATTTCCTTAACATATGAACCTATAGTCTTAAATATATGTTATCCATGATCTACATCCCACCATATATTTGTAGGGGAATTTTATATATTCCCATAAAATGGTTCATAGTATTATTTTGAATTTACTAAAGAAAATCCCTCGGGATTGTCGTAACCAAGTGCACAACAAGGCCCTTTGTAGTTTATTGATTCCCGTTTGATTCTAACTCAATGTGGTGTTTTCGGGTCTCCACCAAGATACATATGTTTTAGAGCCTCTTCTACTTGTTCGTATCTTGACATGGATGTATTTGATTGATAAATCACCCAATCTATAATAACCAAATTGTACTGATGTTTTTATTATAATTAGTATTATCCCTAAGTCATTTAATAGGGTTTTCTAATCCAAATCCAAAAAATAACTAATCTTATACTCTAATACATAATATAGCCACCCTTCTCTTTATTAGACATTTAAATATGATTTATTACATAAACAAGCACTTCAGAGAACTCTGAGGATCGAGAGGTATAGGTTAATGTGGAATTAGAATAATTATATACAAACATAGAACATAAAACACAATATCTTTATTGAATTTTTTTTTACATTACAACAATATTCCTTCGTACAAATCATTGTGTGAGATAATTTATGGGAATGCATAAGAAAAGAGTGACATATAAATCCTAGAAAGAGGGTAAACAATGAATAACATGAATAATATAGTACATATTAGGGAATTGGAATATTAATGGAAGCCAATTTAATCATGACCAAAAATGCATGATATAACATGAAAATCATAACATGTAAATGTGGAAACAACATTTTACATGATAATAGCACAGGCCAAGGAACATTTCACATACAGCATA
The DNA here is from genome assembly GCA_963277665.1 of Viscum album. Classification (NCBI taxonomy): domain Eukaryota; kingdom Viridiplantae; phylum Streptophyta; class Magnoliopsida; order Santalales; family Viscaceae; genus Viscum; species Viscum album. The sequence continues at coordinate 548,849,858 of OY728157.1, forward strand.
CGTAAACCATCATTTCAATTAAATTAGAATGAGTAAACCCTCATTTAACTTGACATATCATGATACTACTCTTTACCCAATGCATTGAAGAACTATTAAGGAACACCCTTTATAAACATTTCATTTCATGCATAAGTGTGCCACATGGATCATAGAAATTGTTACAATAAAAATCTTCATTTATTCCAAGAATAAGAAATGTGGAATACATAAATCTATGTCCTAAATCAACATGTAAATGTGCATAAATGTTAATACCCTTTAGAGTGAAGTGGGTATGGTATTCACTTACCCGATGATTTTGGCATTGGAAATTTTGTTATAACTTTAGCAGCATAACGACATCAAATAGAAATCATAAAATGGGTTGAGAGAAAATGAGGACTCTCATCATTTATAAATTAAATGGATAGTAATGGGGGTTAGGTATCATATATCCAAACATATTTAATGGAATGTAGATGCATAATATAAAATATATTTGTGAATTTAAATAAGATGACATAAATTCCATATTGAATTTTGGCATCGTAATATGTGTACATGGAAACCATTAATGAGAGAGAAATAGGTATCACATCATTAAAACATAAGGAGTTCCGTATGGGTGAGGTTAGAAATCATACCGAAACATGTTTAATTGAAAGTAATAGGATATAATAATAACATGAAATTTGTACAAAAATGAGAAAAAAATAATTCCATTACATGGAAGTGTGATCCCAAAGGCTTGGGAGAGGCTTGAGAGAGGCTTGTATAGATCTTGGGTTGCCTTGAAAAGACTCTAGATAAATGAGGGAAGAGTTTGGTCGAGATCCAAAGGTTTTTACTGAAGAGGAATGGGAGACTGGGTGTGATTATTGTGGAAATGAGTGGGAAATATTTATTATTTTGATTTTCAAAACTACACATTAAACTAATCAAAACTGAAAAGAATTGCATCGTTTTTACCCAATGTTTCTTCCAAATCAGAGTGTAAAAAAAGTATTTTATACGGCCAATTACTGCAACTTATTAAAATATAAGGCATTCTTATGTGGAGGTGATCAACACTTTAAGGGAAATAATTTTAAAAAGATAAAACATTTTATATGTCTTAGAGGGTCCACTAAGGATCGATAAAATTAATAAAAAAAATCTAAAATCATATTATTTAAATTTTAAAACATATAGTGGCCTAACAACCCATTTATAGTATTTTATTACATCACTATTAGGTCATTATTATGCCATAAAACACATTATATATTAAAACGATATTTAATTTATACCCAAATAATTTATTATCTCATAAAATTATGAAAAATTTATAGTTATATAATTTTGACATCCTGAATCCAGAAATAAATTTCACTGTATCCAAATAATTTTCTAAATATGATAGTTCTAATTTTTAACATAAAAACTTCATTTATCAAAAATTAATTTGTTTTGACAAAAACAGCTTCCAAACATTATTAAAAATAACAATTGTATTCATAAAAATTATATTATCCATAATATTTAATAAAAATTTCTTTAGTAATTATATTTTAATAAAAATTTATTTAATTCAGAAACCTGTTAATTCTTCAAAAATATATTTCTCAATTGAATATGAATATTAACTAAAAATACTATATGTGCATTAAAAATAACATATAATGTAACAATAATAAAATGAATCTATATTTTTTATTGTATACAAAAAGTAATGCACATTATAATAGTTCTAGGGTCTTCTTATATAACCTCTTATAATACCTGCATAAGATCTAAGGGTAATGTGTGAGATGGTGACAAAATCATAGGGGGCTCAGATAACATCACTCGGGTGGTAATCTCTATTAACTTCCACTTCTCTTGTAGGTAGTTCCGTTCAAGCTAAAAGTGTTCAAGAACATCATGGGTTTGGTAAAGAGTAAAGGCCAGCGACGTTACTTCATTTCTGGGCTCCAAAAAATGGTCTTCATAGGGAGAAACTCTAATGGATGTGGCATCTTCTCCTTTGTCTGTGTAAATTGGATTTGTTAAAGCCCAATAATTATACTAATTATGTGATCACTGTTCAACAACTATATTAACAGTGGTCAGAATTATAACAATTATTTTAAAATAAATAAATATAAAAACAATTATGTTCATGTGTTTTAGATAACAATTTTACGTAATAAGATATTTAACTAGATCAAGTGGAATTTTTATAAATAAAATATTGGGTCGTTACTGATTGCCATGCATCCCATCTCACAATATCATGTTCAACCTCTAAATTACACCTCCTATATAAATATATATTCATTCCATTCATCTTTTACATGTTTAAATAACTTATTTTGGATAATATTTTTACACCATAAGCACTACTACAAAACAAGAATTTAACAGAACAATCATTTATCAGTGATATACAATTTTGATGATAAATTCCATATTTATGAGTGAAAAAATATGTTCATAAAGGGAACCATTTATCGGTGCTAAAAAATCCCTGATATTGGATACCATTTATTATTACTTTTTAACACAAATAAAAAGTATCCATTATCAGTGGTTTATTTTTACCACTGATAAAAAATTCCCTTTATCAATGTGCATATTATGTTGATAAAATTATTCCTTCAGAATAGATTTTTTAGCGCTAATAGAGTTCCATAATAAAATGAAAAAAATTAAAAAATAATAATAAAATGACTTAATTTAAAAAAAAATGGTGAACATTTTTTTAATTAATTTATTATAGATAAAATTGATTAAATTTAATATAAATATAAAAATATTATAAATATTAATAAATAGTATATACAAAATATTGATATATAAATTTAATTAGTATAATATAAATAAATTTTTTATTATAAACTTATAAATGTATTATTAATTTTTAATGTTGTTTGATTTTTCAATTTATCCTATATCAAACATTGTGTGTTTCATTTATTTAACGTATATATATATATATATGTGAATAAAAATTGGTACACAAATATAATTACGCCATATAATGAGAAAAATACACCTTTTATTCATGTAATTTATTCAAATGTTATCATATTTTAGAATTTTATGATAACATTATAAATTTAATATATATTATGTTTTTAATTGGTTAATTTTTTTTTGTTTTCAATAATATGTTTTCATTTATAATTTTTCTTTATTAATTTATGGTTTCTTGAATTTGATTATTTTTATTTTTTTATTATTATATAAATTTTTACTAGGTTTTAGTATTTTAAATATGTATTCATTCATTAATAATATTAATAAAATATTTGTAAATAAATATTTATAAATATATATATATTGACAAATGAGTGTTTATTTAATATATTCAGAATTATTATAAATACATAATTAATATAAATAAATAATTATTATTTTTGAATAAGTATTTATATAATTATAAATAAATTTTATATATATATATAAAATTTTAAAGATATAATTAATTAATTTAAATAATTATTAAATTATAATAAACTAATTAAAATTATTTTAATTATAAATCATTTATTAGTGATTTTTTTATAGCCGATAATGATAAATTTTCCTCAGAGCTAAAAAATTGATGTTAAAGAATATATTTATCAAAACTAAAATCATAGAGCTAATAAATTGGTCTTTTGTATGTTCTTATAATTTTAGTTCTAATAAAAGTATATTTATTAGCACATTTCTGAAAGCGTTGTAAAAGATATCCCTGGTCTATTTATAAATACAATGACAACGGCTCAGTCGCTCGCGATTCTCAAGATCTCGCTGAAATCCTCTACTTCAGCTGTGACTTCACTATGTTCCCTCATATTAATCAAGGCTATAATATAATGTATGATATTTCTTACTATTTATCTATATTTTTTTTTTGAATTTTTGGGTTTATCATTTTTCATTTTTTTTCATTGATCATAAACACAAAGAACCTTGAATATAGTTTTTTCGTTACAGATATGCTATGATTGTGGTTATGTTTGTTCTTCTCCTTTAATATGTGTTTTATTTTCTAGCCCATTTTTTCATATAGACACACATATATGTTTTTCTATACTCTTGAAATTAACAAGTAGACCTCATATCCCCACTCGGTTCTCTATTGATTTGAATAATATAGTGTTTCAGAATCTAGGTAGTTTACGACATCTAATTCTTCTTATATACCAGATAATAGATTCAAAAGGATTTATTATGAGGTTTTTTAAAGATCTTGTGATACCAATTTGTGGCTTACATTTATGGGTTATGAACATATAGGGACCAAGCTAAGCATAAAAATATTTAAATTTGGTTTTGTGGATATTGGTTATTTATGTAAATTGTTAGACTATGAAATGGGTTATTTAGATTTTTTTAATGAATGATTTTTTATTGAATTCAATATATTATAGAAAAAATAAGTTAAATTAAAAAAATTATTTTATTGATTCATGTTCCGTAGTTTTTTAATTAGTTTAGGATTATTATTAAATTTAACTATGGGTTACAATGATTGATGTGGAATTTGTTTGGTTATAAAATTATTCTCAAATTTTTTAGAAGTTTCTTAGATTGGATAAAGATGAGAATTTACTGTGAAAATGGAATTAAAAATACAAAACCACATAAAAAGAGTATATCTCAAAAATGTAAGAGAGTTATCCACAGTTGGATTGTTATTCAAGAAAACAATGTGATGTGATTTATTAATATATTTACAAATCATAATAGAGAGATAAATAATTTATATGATAAAAAATAATTTGAAAAACTATCTGACATGGTGAATAACTTTAGAGTGGAAAAATGGATTATAATATACTTTTGATGGTTTGGATTATTATTTTATATAATTCACGTAATTTATTATCCATGTCTAAAATGAAAAAAATAGAGATATGATGACCCTATTGTATTTTACACCATATTGCATTCTATATCTTAACCACTTTTCATATTTGATGGCAGTTTATCACTAGGGTACGGCACCAACACTCCATTGGTGATCTTTTGATGATACCAAAATATTAATAAGTAGTATTAGAGACTTTTTCATCAATGAATAGATATTTTAATCTATTAGTTTTTTTAAAAAATAAATTTCATATTGTAATATATCAATATCATATATTATGATATAAAGGATTTATTTATTATGCCGTTGCATAGAGATTTTATATATCATATAGAATGACATATAGATAATATAATGATTTGAAAAACGTTTTTTCCTACAATTCATGATATCATGAAACATGACTCTATCCATGGTTTGTGTGAAAATAGAGGATCAAATAACATATAGAATATTACCTCAATTGTTAAATATTATAAAAGAAATATGATATCTACTATCATATTTTTTTGAGTACATTCATTGCGTATGAATAATTTTTCATCAATAAATATGATTTTGTTACAAGAATACATATCTCCAAAATTACCTTTTACTATTGATAACATCTTTATCAATCATAATTCATGACATTTCTAGAGATAATTATAGATCTACATCACACTATGGTGTATAATATTCAATAAAGGGAGGTATCTATGATTTATATAATATTTTATAGAAATATATCATAATAATAAATTCAGTATTATTTAGAATAGATTAATTTAATTTATAATAGTAAAAATATTCTATACCAATAATGACCATAAGTTTTAAAAACAACCCTTTAATGGGATGAATGTTATTAGAGGTATCAGATGGGGTATTAAAAAACATTTAAATTTTGAAGGTGAGGAATACTTGCGAAGAAATAAGTGATGTCCAATGTAGGTGGGGTGAGATTAATTTCTTCAAGACCATTAGAGTGGAGGTATTATGATTCTTCTTTAATTGAAGTGAATTCTTTAGTAATTCTATTAGTGTTTGACCCTTGGACACTTTAATCCTTAGATGATTGACTTTAATCCATATGTTTACTATGGATTGGAATCCCTCTCTAAAAATAACCTTCAAACCATTATCAAGATATTGAAGGAAATCATGAGTTTTAGGAAATTTTAAATAAATTTAGTAAAGCTTCAGTGTATTTTTGTATTGAAGTATTATATGTTTTCATGAGACAATAACAACTTTCATTAAAGATTAATTACATTGTGGACTTATATGTATGGAGATTATTGATTTGTTATCATTAATGAAAAAGTAAATGTTTGACTACTCATCCTTAGATGGTTCTATGAACATTGTGATGTTTTAAATCTCGAGAAAGAATATAATGTTGATGAAAACGCTATGACATTATTACACGAAGTTAGGGAATAAATTTTGATGTTGGTTGGAATCAACAAAATGAACCTATTGACCCCCACATATCAACATTTTTTGTTTATCGTGGTGTCACAATAAGGATGAATGTTCGGATTGATATTGAGTCATGTAGCCTCATCCAAGCTGTAATGAAGGAGATATTTTGGAATGATAAAAAAACTAATATTAAAATACACTTTCCCTATTTTAATAAAAAATCCAACAATGAAATAATGTTTTAGTGTCCATTATTCCTTGAAATTTGTATAATTTTGGAAGACATCCAAAAAAACATTTTCTTAATAGCCACTAGAAAATACCATAGTGGCTTCCAGACTCATCTGAAGAAGTTACCACTTAGTGGTGATGATGGGAAAATGAATACAATGTCACAACATAGTTATGATCATATTGTTATGAAGGAATCATTTATTAATTTCTGTAATCATCTTAATGATAAATAATTTCAGGTTCATTGTGGTTGATAATATTTTATTTCACATTATTTATTTTATCCATCATGATTCAAACATGTTAATTTATGAAACAAAAAAAGATTGATGAAAATAAAGAACATGCATCAAAACAAATGTACCCCTATAAAAATGGAAGCTTGGGGTATGTTACCATAGGGAATAAATTGCTCTGTATTTTAAATCATCAATAAAATTATAATTATATGATATCAGAAAACATATGTTCCTTTTTTATATTTATATTATTGAATCAATATCTGACGCCACATATATTCCATATAATGTTCTATGGAAGGTGGCTCATGTAAATAAATATTGTTTAATTGGTTAGGAAAATACAAAATTTGTATGGGAAGAATGTGTGTGAATGAAATTATTGTAAATTTTTATTATTTATATCAATTTTACATAAAAATAAAAAATTTCACATTATTTTATATTTTTTAGAAACATTAATTGGAAATAATGGTACTATTAGAAAATTGACTTCCAGTATCATTGAAGTGTACTGAATAATATGGTCGTGTTGGAGGATTAAGTTTTGGTGAATCACCTCAAACACATTTCAAGAAGACAAAACCACATGAATGTGTATATAATATATTGATATTAATGAAGAAACATCTACAAACACTATAAGATATTTTTTTGTTGTCTATTTTGGTAAACCAGTCTATACAAAATGCTTTAACAGAACTAGCAGTGGAGAAAAGTTCCACACATTAACAAAATGATCCCCTATCATTGAAGCCAGTCCTTCCCCAAACGACATACCGTACCCAGGGTAATCAATTTTTTTCATTATTCATTCTCCTAATTAAGAATCTAAAAAATCCCGATAACATTATTTTGAAAAATAATTTAGGGTGAAGTTTTATGTGATTTTTATCTATCACCACCCATGTACAACCATGTTGTTATGGGTAAAATTTCTATTATCCCTGGAGTCCTTCTACAGAATCAACCAATACTAAAATATCAGATGTGATTGGGGATTGATGTGTCTTATGATCTGAATTCTATGTTTCCTATTTCAATCAATGGTTCGGGTATTACAAGAGTCAATGTTTCTTTCATAGATTTCATATCTTGGTCATCTAATCATAAAAAAATACTTTAGGTATATCTTAATAAAACCACATGAAAACATGTAATAGTAGCGGATATAAGGTCAGAAAAGACGTATGATATTATAGATGAACAAAATCATTGATAAATGAAAATTCAAATCAATAAAATATATCGAATCAACTATAAAATCCAAATGACCATCTGAGAGTACCTTCTCTTATCCAGTTCTACATCAATATTTTTTATTATTAAAAATTCATGTAGAGACCATATTTAATGATAAATATATTTCATACACTGAATAAGAAGAAAACATATATAGATAATCCTTTTGATATGTAATTAGATTTGAGACTCAAACTGAAATTCTCCATCTTGAATGGTTGGGTGTCTTAGTTGTGAATACATAAAAAAGATATATTTTCATAATACACTTGTCCAAATATTGAGATGAATATGTTTATTAAAGTTAATAAATATTCATATTTTTTACAGGAATTAATATTATAACTATATAATGGGAATATTAAGTAATGCACAATTTCAATTCATTAATCCTTATATCATTTAATGTCAAAAAATACTGTTGATATAGAATAAATTGAGAAATAAAAACATGGGTTACTCAATTATTTTAATAAAAAACGATTAGATGATAATCTCTTTTTGATACCTACAATGAAAAGGTAAAACTATGCGACATAATAACATTTTTTTTAAAAAAATTCATTATTAATTGTTTTTTAGGAAACAATGGATGTTAATAGAAATCTACATAGACACCATTAATATTTATTATTTGGATTCCATGGATGGATTTCTAACCATCCAACCACACATGATTCGTATTGTGAATATGTAATACACTATAATCTTCATTTTATTGATAACATTAAAATTATATGGTTGGTTAGAGTTTTAATGATAATATTGTTTTGATAGGGTAGTCTCTCAATACATGCTTGATCATTGACCGGGTTGGTATCTATGAAGATAAATCATATTGATTACTACAACTTGAAATAAATTAAGGTGTATATTTAAATATTTAACTATCAAATCACCTCAAAAAAATTTAATTATTTTTTATAATTATTATATAATATCCAAAAAAATATAATAATATTGATTCGGGATGTTATGTTTTTAAATTTATGAGATAAATCGGAAATAATTAATACACCAGCATCCCCCAAATGGTAATTTCCTAAGGTAAAATTTCATTAAATATATTTCCTGATAATATTCCCCTATATTTTTTATGTACTATCAAGTTTATTGAAATCAATTTTACTCAAAATAAGAAGGAAATTATTTTAGAGATGGTCGAACATCATAATTTTTGTTATAATGTATGAAAAAAATAGTTTTGGTTATTACCTGTTATGTTTGTCATCTTGTACGAGTTATGACCTTCAAATGATATTTGGGGTGTGTTGAATTAGTTTTAGAATTCTTACAGATTATTTTTTATATATTTCTCAAGGAGAAGAATAATAAAGGAAATCAATTTGTTTAGAATTGTCGTACAACAATTAATAATATTTTAGGTCAATCACAGAGATGGAAGTGGAGGTGGTGGTAGAGGCGAATGTAGTGGTAGATTCAGAGATGGAGACCGATGTAGAGGAGGGATTATAGGTGAATAATGAGGTGTATAATGAACCTGAGGATGATATGAAGTGATGGGTATAAAATAATAATGTAATTATGAAATTTAGTATAATAAAGATCACATCATGATTTTGTTTGAGAAAAATTATTTAGAAGTTCACACAACACATTCCACTTATGATAAAAGTCATTGTGTGTATTTATAGTTTAAAATGACATTTAGTAAAAAAATAGGAAATTCAAAATCAAAACTGAGAAAACACATTTCAATTTTTTTAGTTTATCAATATTAACCATAAATCATTTATGACATGTGGGGAACTTCTGCACCTCAATATGATGCATGGTGTGACTGGTATGACTCCAAGTATCTATTATCAGTTAAAAATTGAAATTTTAATACATAAATTGTCAGTCACTGATAACCAAGAAAACTTTATTGGATTTTCTTGATAATTTTCTACAACGATTCAAAATTAATTTGTGACATTTTGGAAACATTTTTATTCCAAACCGATACATGATGCAAATTGTTTGGTTGAATGTGAATGTTTTTAGTATAAACTACATGTTTACTAAAAAAATTTTGGGGTACTCAAAACTGAGAAAATGAATTCAGATAGTTTTGGTACATTATTAAAATGATCCACATATCAATTTTAACATGTAGTTATTAGATACACCTCAATCTGATTCCTTATGTGACCTGTATTACTCTATGAACAAATTTTTATTCAAAAATCACTATAATTTTAATTTAAAAACTAATATCCTCAAAATGGAGAAAACAAATTACAATTGTTTTGGTACATTGGTAAAATAATCCATGTATTAGTTTTGATATGGAGTTATCAGCCACACCTCATTTTGATGAACGGTGTGACCCATATGACTTCATGTTCCTGTTATCAGTTTTAAATTTTCATTTTAATACAAAAAGATGTCACTCAATAAAAAAAGATCAATCACACTTTCATTATATTGATAATTTGGCACAATTATTCATAATTATTTTTTTATTTTTAATAATCATTATTATGTCAAATCCACACATGATTACCTTTTTTGGTCTCATTGTTTGTGTTTCTATGTTAAAATGAAATTTTAGTTAATCACACATGTGGAGTACTCAAAACTGAATAAAACAAATTCTGATTATTATGATTCATTACGAAAATGATCCATTAGTAATATGGGGATAATAACATTCTTTCCCTCCTTAATCCGATATATAGTGTGTCCGTTATGACTGAAAGAGTCTCTTTTTATATAAAATTGACATTAATTATTGTGAAAAAACAACTCACACACTCAAAACTAAAAAAATAAATTTTGATGGTATTAGTACAATAATAAAATGATCCATACGTTACTTTTGATGTGTAGGTATCATCCACATCACCATCTGATGCACGGTGTGACTGATATGACTCCAATTGTGTGTTTTTATTAAAAAAATTGAGATTATTTTTTATCAAAAAAACAATTGACTAAATCAAAATATAGAAAACAGATTATTATTATATGTGTACATTAGGAAAATGATCCAAATATCATTTGGGGTGTATTAGAATCAGTCAACCTTCAATTTCACTCACGGTGTGTCCAGAATGACTGCATGTGCGCCTTTTAATTCAAAATTTACATTAATTTTTATTAAAAAAAAAACTTACATATTATATACACGTCTTAACTTTTTTAGTACTTCTGTTAGACTTTTTATTGCATTTATAATTTTTATGTGTTTCTTATATTGGTATTTTTTTTGTTTCTTCTGATGTAATGCATTGTTGTAACACATTTTACCAATTTCTAATGATGTGGTGTGTTGCCGCATCGCAGTGTAGTTTTCACCGTTATCGACCTTAAAAAATGTGTTGATAAACATATAATTTATTCTCGATTTTTTAAGTGCTTTTAAAGAAACCCATTATCAGCATTGATACATAGTACATTTATAAGGTCACCTAAATGTGCTGATAAAGGGTATATTTATTAGTGCTTAATAAATTCAATGATAAATGGGGACTTTAAAATAGCAATATTATTTACGCTAATAAAATCCATGGAATTTTAACCATGCTAAGGTGGTTAACGCTTTTCTAGCACTGATAATTGTTGATTATAGTGTTGTTAAAGGTTTTTCATAGTAGTTATATCTTGGATACACATTCTTACACTTGTCTCTCAAAATTTAAACCAATACTGGGTCACACAATAGGGTCTTTATGGTTACACGAGTGTAAAAATGGTTTACATGGTATCCTTGTTCTAAATTTCAACCATTAGGAATAGACTATAACTCAAAAGTAATAAGCGACCTAAATCTCATTTTAATCATATCATGGTCCCACTATCCATATAATAGATTACTAACAAGTTCCATCACATGTAGATGACATAATGGGCATATCTGTCATTCAAAGGACATCATTGGTTGTTCATCTATTTTCCACCCATATATAATATTGATAGGGTATTAAAGAAGGGGGAATACATATATTAAGAGAATAAACACTCACTAAACCCAAGAATAAACTATATCAAAGTATTTGAGGATGTTCATAGGAATAACAAAATCATACTTTATAAATTTAGTATTTTGCATAGGGCATCCAAGCTCAAGGGAACTAATGGATACTATTAAATTATGCTACATTAGTATAATAATTTTCATTTATAAGTCTCATGTGAATATGTATATCATGACATCTGTTCATAATTTAACCCTCTTAAAAAAACCACAGAATCATTAATCCAAATCATAATGGTCTTTTTTGACCCTTCAATAATTTTCAGTCCATTCTTAGTAATATTACAATAATAGAATAATTAATTTCTCAATAAAAATATTGATTTAATTTATATTTCATTCAAAATTTAATAGTGAGACGATAAATCTGAATCCATATATATACACCCATTTATAAAGGTGAAATTTTCTATATACCAAATTCCCCATAAAGAGTATCATGGATTATAAGAGAATATTAGACACTACCTTCACTAATAATCAATGTATATACCACCTCCATCCTTTTATATGTTCCCTAAATCAATTTTTAAACCATTATTTTATTATAAAATAATTTTATAAATTACATAATAAATATTTTCATCACTAATTTATATTGGAATTTTTTATCAAAAGCCAATATACTTTTTTATACCTTGAAAAAATCCCACAGGAAAAGAATATAAAATTTATTTTATATTAAATTATGGGTTGTCAAAACCCATAAAATTTTTTAGGAGGGGTGTCATATGTAATTGTATTCATTGTTATCCTTTCCTTGCCCACTACCTTCTTCTATGTAAAGGTTACATTGATTTACCATATTTTTTTCTACAACTATATAAGGGTAATATGAGTTAACTATATGTTTCCTTAATATAAAATATGGTTTACATGAGATTACATTACATGAAAACTTATCTATATATATCTCTCATTACCATCTTTTTTGTTCTGACATTCAACATCAATCTAACCTTTAATACCATTACACTATGGATAATAGAAATTTTTATATATTCCCTTTCTGACTTAATCTTACAGTATTATTCATTTTTCAGAGAAAATCCATTTAAAAGACATAGAATCGTTCTAATATAAATATATCAACAAATAATAATCCTAAAATGAATAATTAATTCACCCATAAATAATATTTAAAATCATATCACCTAAAAAATAAATAAATAAAATTATTTTAATGTAGAAAATATAATAGAAATATGTATCCTAACATACAATGAATCATTGATGATTCAATCATGGAATCACCGTTTAATGCAACGACCCATAGATTTGTCTCTAATAAAGACCTCCAATGTCATTTTCCTATCCATAATCTGAATTAATCCCTTGTATTGAATGCATGATAGAGAAGAATTTATCATCCAATATCATATACACATGAATGAAAATGAAGAGGGTTATAAATTAAATAAATTTAAATTTTATCATTAATTTTATTTAATTTTAATATATATTAAAATTAATTGACCTTGATCTGGGAACTTGTAATATTTTATACCGAGATAGGTATAATACAATATTCATTACTCAATTGTGACATCACAATTCTGTTAATGGAATCATTTTTTATATAATAAAATTTTCTCATACAATTATATCTATGTTTTTTATAATAAATGTTCAAATATCTCAATATATTTCAACAATCATGTAATCTCTCCAAACACTATTCCATGTATAAGAAAAAAATGTAAAAAATAAAAAAACATCAGATTATATTTAAAATATCATCTTATTAGGGTAACTACAATTTTCTCTAAAATGGTCTTCTGAAAACGATAAAAAAATATCCCCCCAATAATCACTTCTTATAAAAAATGGGGTATTCTTGTATGTATGGATCATTTTTTACTATAATATATAAGTGAAAATAATTATAAATATTATAGGATTTCATTCATCAAGGAACAAAATATTATAAACATAATCATTGAAAAGATTTTGTCATAAAATCTTTCCACAACATATTATTGAGGGAGAATAGATCTCAGTGGTCATAGTTAAGGGTTAATACAAATATTGGGCAATTATTATTAATTATTTTTCCTTAAATAAGTAAAATTTTAATCAAAGGAAATAACCTAGATAGCTTTATGAAATTCTAATAGCCCATATTGATAGAATTAGTGTTAAGGATTCATATGAAATCAGACTCCATTCAAAAGAACAATGATCCCTATTTTAATTTTTCCTGAAATAAAGAATCATTAAAGATTCCATTGGAGTAGTGGGGACTTTGTAGCCTTGGATTTGAAGATATTTTTAGGGATCCATTATGATTTAATTCTCATGTGATCAATTATTCTGAATTTTGATATAGAGGTTTAGTATGACATGATAAAATAGTATGTGAAAATTATATTTTCAAAATTTATAGTGTATAAATATCTCAAATAATTCTTAAATTACTATATAATATGTTGTTTATTTTTTTAATAAATGAAATTAATACCATAAAAACAATGATCAAAAAAGGATAATGAATACGTCTAAACTGGAACAATTATTTGTGGCTCGTATAGGTGTTTTGAAATAATAGTACGATAAAAAATAATTTTTATTTTTTAGAGTCATTATAATGGCTTGAATTCTCGATTCCCAATACATCATGATCCGCTTTTACTCTGAATGAGATATAGTTAATGTGTGGTCGAGCACGCCTCACTCCTATGTTGGCACTCGATTCTTCCACTTCAAATGGTCATATGACTTTCTCATGAAACGAGACCCTTATAATATGGAAATTTTTGTATGTTTTCCAGAACACCATTTTCCATTTCGAAATATTTCTATCATTTGGTAGCTTAAAAACTTGGTTGGGAAATTCCTATGTACTAATAGTCAGACCCGCGTGGTGTGCCACCCGATTTCCCCGAGGGTCTATGTCAATGTGGATGTCTCAAAGGGACCTGTTGAATCTTCCTGGATTGTCGTGGAAGATGAATTCTGATATAAGTACTATGTCATATTTGAATCCAGGTGTGATTAATATTCTTCGTGTAAGAGGTTACGACATAATATGTGGATCTGCAGGTGAAGGGTGAGGCAACATGGAGTTATTCTAGAGGAATAATGTGTCCAGGGAAATTCAATTTCTATTGAAACTAGTGTAGAGTCTACTGGGTCCGGTCAAGGGAATGTTGAGATAGAGGAAACTAGGTGCTCATGTGGAGCTAGGATGTATAAACCTGATATGGCCTCCCCTGCAGGGCTAAGTATAGTGTATATATTCAAAAGTATTTAGATTGATCTAGATATCCTTCCTAAAAACAATATGGCAGGGGGAACCCAGGACATTGGAGTGGAGGAAGTAATTATGGACACCCTCAAATCACCCACTTAGGCTCTGGAGGAGTATTTTGGAGTTGTTGGTGCTTCAGATCTATCTTCGGTGGTGGTGGATCCAAGCACATATGCTACGGCGGTGCGCACTGGCAGTTGTATGAACATTGGTAGGGTGTCTCTTGGTGAGAGTAAATCGATGACAGGCCATGAGTGGGGGAAGTCTTCACTTGGGGAACACAGGACACTGGAAAACATGGACACCATATTTAGGGGATCGTTGTACTGAATTGACCAAAGTAACTGATTTGGAAGCTTGAGCAATGAGCGAGAGTCAGAGGGAAATTTAGAGGGTCCATCCAAGGCAGAGTATAAGGGTGATGAGAAATTTTTTTGATGATAATGCCTTTGGAGGAGTGTGAAAAAACTTTCATATCCAATGTAGGAAGAATGGAAAAAATAGAACAAGGACCCGAGGTGTTGTATTGGGTCTAGGAAGACAAATCCCAAGGGGTGAAAAGACTACTCATACCTTCCAATTCTTATGGACACTCGGTCAGAAAAAAAGGGGGTACTTGGAAGGATATTGATCTTCAGCCAGTGGAGGGGGAGGAAGGTCGAGATGCCTTGGTCTCTAAATCTCAAAATAAATAGACTAAACACTTAATGGAAGGATATCAACAGTAGGAGCTACACCTTCATACAGATGAGGGGACACTGGTGGTAACCCTTGGTCCACTGTTTGAGGCAGGAACTAGTATGGTTGGTGCATAAGAAGTAGATTTTCTTGAGAGGGAACCGGTATCAACAACTAAGGTGGGAGTGGGGGGGATGCCTTGGGATCCAGAAAGAGAATTTGTGATTAGGGAAGATCCATGGGAGTTCCTGTTACATTTAGAGGAAGAGATCATAGAGAAGGTGGTATCCATATGTTCTTCTACTATGTTTGTAGAAAGGCTGCAAGAAAGATTGATTCACGTTGACATGAATAATGAAAAAATCGAGTTGATCAGCAAACAACACCTAATAATAGTTAGAGGTTTAAACTAAAAGAATATAGTAGATGAGGAGTTCATATGAGCGAGGGGAAGATGACATCTCATTTCGAAGACATTATCATTGACGGCCCTGAAAAAAAGTAACAAATCATTCCTGGAAATTGTTCAAGGAAGTTATGTCAAATGGGTTCCAGCTGGTGTATAACAATTTTTTTATGTGATATAGTGTCTAATGGCTATGTTGTACTGTTTTTTTTCACACTTTCTCCACAAAACTGTCTCTTTAAAAAAAATATTTATTTGGTGGTATGAATGAATAGTTGGATAATCTAATGGAATGAGTAGAACTAAGGAAACCATCCAAGAATACTTCTTTGAAACCAATGATAAATATGGTGGACAAAAAATATGGGGATATTTTATTCTCATTTGATAGTAATTAACAATGTATGAGAAATTTCAATGAAATAAAGAAGAATCAAGCATAAGATTTTATGTAACGTCTATTAATCATTTGATGTAATTTTTTTTAGTCATTATATATTATATATAATATGTGAAATATATAACAATATCAAATTACAAAATCCATTTATGTTTAGGAGGATCACATTGTGAAATGCATGTTAATGTTTATTATGTTTTATAACTCAAATAATAGATAGATATGATCATTACATCATTATTTCTAGTTGATAAATTAGTGAAATTTAATATTATTCTAACTTATATTGATTTACCAAAATCACATTCTCACTGATGAGTTCAGAACAAAATGAGTTTTTATTTAATGTTACAAATATTATTTTTATGGTATATAATAAAAAATTATTTAATTAATTATACCTAAATTAATGTGTCGATGTAAAATAAATTATTTATTAATATTTTTTTTTTAAATATACCATGTTATGGAATGATTACTATTGGTCAAGTAAATCTTGAAGAATATGTCATGGAATTAACACGATGGGTGTTTAAGCTCTGCAAGAGTAAGACACTTTGGTATAAGACATAATATCTAATTATGTTTAATGTGAACATGACATCATTTAACATTAATGGTGATAAAATCATTGATCATTTAGAAAATTTCAATAATAAATTATGATCTATTTCAAGAAAATGATATTCGTAAATTTATACACTTTATCTAGATGAATTAATTATTAAATTATTGTTAATATAATTAAAGATACAGTGTGGATTAAAATATATTGATACATTCAGTAGGTACATAAAAAATACCATAACCTAGAATTAATAAATATAAAAATTTCTATAAGAGAAATTCATAAAAATAGAACGATTAATACACATGATATCATATATATTAGAACATTGTGGATTAATGATGAGTCCTCTAAGAATTTCAAGTCTTCCATTATACCGTTTTAAAAGTGATTCTCGAAATTGATGCATTGTTCATTAACACTAGGTTCAATACGGTGATTAATTGACATCATATATGTTATGATTCTATATGAATCTATAATGTCAAAGATCCATGTGCATAAATGTAAATTAGTAGTAAATTCTAGGTTAGAAATTATATATCCGTCATGAAAAACCTAAAGTGCATATCAATTTAGTATTAGTAAAGTTTCTAAGGATAGTATTTAATTCCCTTTGTTAGAAATGTTATAGTCTTGTGAAAGAATATATTTATATGAGAGGGTGATAATATCTATTTGTGATGGTGGGATAAATATAAAATTTAATAAATTATAGGGTCAATATAAACATGAAGTTCAAATAGAATTTATTTACACAAGATCTAGTATAAAAATAAATATCAAGAGATATATACTCTATAAGAACATAAAAAATGAAAACAGATGGTTTTAATATCAATTTGTTTAGTGAAATAAAAATTATTGATAATGACTAATCCTTTTAATTATTTGTAATTGTTGTGTATATACAATTTTTCTTTGGAGGGAAGTATTGTTTTATAATTTTTAATGGTCATTAATACAATAATGATGACACGTTGGAATGTATGATAGTCGATTTGATGAGAGGACATGATCAAGCAAGGTTTTTTATGGAAAATTATTTCCCACTCCAAAACGCTCTTACATGTTTATTAGTTTTCTAAAAATAAATCCCATTTAATAGCATGAAAATGGAAAATACCATGAAAATAATTTAACCAAAATTATCCCTCTATGTGAATATATTTATCTATTAATGTTAAACTATCAGTGGAATTATATATATTTATTAGAGTTTCTCTGTCAATGTTATATTTTATCTCAATCAATAATTCATCATATATCATTTTCAATTGCATTACTCTATAGTTATACTCAAAATAAATGGGAACCCTTATATTTATCCCTATCTAAGAAGGCATCATTTTTTGACGTTTGGATCATTCCGAGAATGAGGGAATAATATGTATCACAATAAAGGTAACCAGAACCCTGGTAAATTGGTGAAACATAATGGTCCACATCATCTATTTAATGTTTATGTGATAATAATCATAATACTATATTTTAATATGATACAACCATGAATTAGTGATATACTATTTATACCCATCTATCTAAGACATGTCCTTAGATGTTTAAAAGAATACAGAGTGGACTAATAGTGGAATGGTTCTATAAAATAATTTTTTTGATAATGTAGGAGAAAATCAGTATGGTTCATGCTAATTATTGGTAACATAATATTAAAAGTTATGTTTTGGTAATACACCATGTAGGAATCCAATAAATGGTATGTAACCTCCCTATCCCAGGTTAAGTAGAAAAGGGAGGGAATTGATATAGTTTATGGATTACACAATGAATTAGGACAAGGTATGCTTGTTTACCATCTTATTTTTTTAAAAAAATTGAGGATGGAATTATATAGAGGTCATTAATTTCACATAGTATAGGTCCCATATATGTGGATTCTTGGAGGAATATATCATAACATTACTTATTTGAAAAAAGAGAGTATTATATCAACAATCTATATCTCAATACGAGGAATTTCGGAAAGGTAAGTTATCGTACACTCATAACAATATATAAGTTGTATTTTTTTGGTGTTGGGATTAAAAATTGATTTTGGGTACATTATTTAATAATTGATGAGAATAAAATGGAACAAACTTTTATTTTTAAAGTTCATATCCACATGTTAGGATTGAAACATGTAGTATGGATTTGTATGGTTTGTATAGTTGATATGAAGATTAGATTCATGTGTATAAGACTTGTAGGGACACCTAATATCGAACCATGATATGTAAAAAAACAATTAAAATATGAGAAATTACATTCCCCCTTGTGATTCAGTCTCATTGTGGTAAACAATTGAAAATATAAGAAAGCACATATTTAATGAGATTAAACACTAGGGTATAGAATGAGTCTTAAGACTTTGGGTTCTTGTTTGAGTTAAAGCTTAGTCTTAAAACTATTAGGAGGAAAAATAAATGCATTTTATCATTTCTATGTAAGGTATATTGTGTCTTAAAATGTTGAATAAGAAGATATATAGTGGGGTGTAGTTTTTGGACATCTATTGTGTACCTAATATTGTTGATGTCTCTGGTGAAGACATGTTTTTAGAATTATTCTCTAACATCCACCAACTTTCCACTCTATCATGTGGCTAGAAATGTTTTATTATAAGTCATCTATTGTGCCACCCATATTTTAGAGGTTTTGGACTAGTAGTGGGGGTGTGTAATGATTATTAGGGAGACTATAAACCATGTTATTAAGACTCATTATAGTAGAACAATTTATAATAAAACATAAATAATCAATGTAATGATGTAGAATAAGACATCCAAAAATAAAAATGATTAAAAAATAATAATAAATGAATAATGTAAGGATATGTTGTGATATTACTAAATGTAAATCTAGAATAATACATAAATAACTATAATAATCAAATAAAATACTCAAATAAAATACTCAATGTTCTAGGTCATGTTTCCCAAGTCAATCCCATCTCTAAACTCTATCCCAACTGCAACGTGAAACAATCTACAAGGTTTTTTCCCTTATCCAAACTTACATCCACATAACTTGGTCAGGTACCAAATGGTGGACCGAATAGTTTGTGAGTATAATTCAGATGGTTGGAAGAACCATTTCTAAACAAAACAAGTATGATAAGAAGGTTATGTTGTAAAGTGATAAACATCTGTACTAATTAATTTAAAATGTTAAATTAAAAAACCAAACTTGTTCCCCGCCATGCATGAATAAATCATAGAATGTTTTACAACCACGATAACAAAAAACATATAACTAATCGAAAATCACATCATATTGTGCCATGATTGAATATCTATGGGTATTTATTAGGACCACTCCAACCCCAAACATATAATCATGTTATGATAACATGCTTCAGTGTGATTTCAGATTATATCTTAGTATATCATATTACAATTACATCCCCCAAAATATAATTAAGGTTAAACAACCATCCAAGGTTCCATACAAGAATATATATTATCATGACTTATCAACATTCAATTCCCAACCATAAAATTGTTGTATACTCACAATAATCTAGTTCAAATATCTATAAGCATTACAGCATTCCAGGTCAAATCCCTATAATCATTATTAGATTTTATTGTGAATATCAGGTTCTTTATAAGCATTACAACATGTGACTCAGTAAAACCCACTCAATATCATCAGTATATCAAATAAGTGTGCATGTTATAGGTTTGATCATAATATAAAATCATTTTAGCATAGAACACATTTCATGTCATATATATTGGATATTTAAATATCTCATCACCATTCATAATTGTTAATTATGAAAATTACAACTCTTCATTTATATTCCACTTGAAAATAAATTCGCAATTAAATAGATATTATATGTATATGAAATAATCCATACATTAGGGTTTTTATATAAAGAAATCACTAGTTCACATATCTTGATAAACATAAATTAAGACATTTTCAAATTACATTATATTCATTGTTAGCTAACCCAACGGGTACATATCAGACAATTATAACTCCATTTTAAGCGAACATAATTCTAGGAATAAAAACATTCATTTACAGAATAATTTTAGTAGCACTAAAGAATGAATCTAACATAATATTTATTAAACAGGGATATTATAAAACGCTTGTGTTATGATTTATACACCAAACTTTAACCAAAGATTTATCAATGCTTTCAGGAGCCAACACCACAATGATAAAGATTAAGATAATTGTAAAGTGGTTCCAATATCGAAACTATTCATTATCAAAACCATCAATGAAATTATTAGTGTATTTCACCACAAAAAATTGGAGATGAAATAAAATAATGAAGAACCATAATCAATTATATATTCATGGAATTTATAACATTGATGGGATGTCCGGAAGGGATGTTGGAACCCCAAAATCACATATAGAGACTCTTAGTGTATATATAATAGGATATGTAGTTGATTACTATGAAAATAAAATTAAAAATATGATTAAAACAAGATATTGGAAAATTACATGGCATGTAATGTGGTAACATGTCTCTATAATGTTCCCAAAGGAATACCCCAAAAGCTTCGTCACCCCAGAAGTGATTTTTTAAAATCCTTGAAAATTTACTGGATGTGTAATCACCATCCCATAACATTTAAATGATCTTCAATATATTTTCATCCCATTTTCATTTTTAAAACATCCTAACAAATTTTATATCATCCCAACTCACCAAGAAACCATCATAAACGTAACCAATTTATTATTGGACACAGTTAATTCAAAAATGTCATACATTACCATAAGGTAGTACATTTTCCCTGACGCATTATCTCTATCATTTAACAAGACATAGCCGTAATGGA
Organism: Viscum album; assembly: GCA_963277665.1. NCBI lineage: Eukaryota > Viridiplantae > Streptophyta > Magnoliopsida > Santalales > Viscaceae > Viscum > Viscum album. The sequence goes on from OY728157.1 coordinate 548,871,888, forward strand.
TTAAAATGAAAAACTCCAAGGGAAATGTACCTAAAAAAATACATGATCTTCCCTTATCAGTATTTAAAATGTCCTAAAAATCATGGGTTCTAGCATTCCCTATTTTTAGATAGAATTCTACCCCAACCTTGTCAACACCAAAAAGAAAACATTATGATCAAACATTAATTCAACAATTCACCAGTAATGTCTATCATATGATTTCTACCAACTTTTCTGGATCAACAACCATAGTATGATCTACTGAATATGTTCAGAGGTCTCAAGTATGAGACTATGCCCAATAAATGTTGACTCACCTACTTCCAGCCAAGGAAGAGTTAACTGTTATGGGAATCCATGCATTGATTAAATGGTTACATTTTAATTGATGTTTGGAATATATTATTAATATAATTATAAATGATATCTATATGTATATCCCATGACACATAGAAATCCAAATCATAAGATCATAACATATCATACTGAACAAGAATATTCCTCTCAGACATATTTCCATTATGTAGATGATATATTATTCTTAAAAGAACTCTCAATCTCATTGATTTATAAGGACCCTTACAAAAATTGAATTTGTAATGGGGATCTCTATGTTAAATGATTCTCCGTAGAACACCATGAAATCGAACCACACTGTTTATATAAAACATTACCCAGAATATCAATTGTGAAGGATTTCCTAAAAGGAAAAAGGAATGATATCATAGTTATTATATCCACTGACACACTAGTAACATCATTCTTACATGACATCCTGGGTACTATTGTAACCAAATTCAATTTTATATAATCTCATTCCCACTCATGAATGGGTAAAGGCTTCAAAATCAGAAATAATATCTAAATCAAGGTTTTTACCTATAAATAAGTGATGAATCTATCCAAGAGTATTTCCACTTACATATACATTCTTGGCCACTAGTATTTTCTAAGGATTTATTTCCATATAACTGTTAAACTATAATGAACCCCCATTTATAAGAATTAATTTCCCTTATCAGATCCTCATAGAAGCTTGTAGGAACCAAAAATATATCAATGAATTGATGTGAATTGACAATATCGATATACCATTAGGATGGCCTATTCCCACCCTATAATTTATCTCTCAAAATATGACACTAAGGATATGAAAAATTCGCACTCTTAATCTTGTCCAAAATCATGAATTTAACACATGTCAATGTTAGATCTACTGATCCTAAAGATTGTAGAAAATCCAAATGAATGTCTGAATAGTGGGACATTACCCTCCACTCATCACTGCAGTCTCAAACCAAGTATTTATATTATTTTATGTTCAAATTTTAGGGTATTATTTTTCAATTTTCTTGTGTATACGCAAATTCATTGTCAAAAAATATAGATGATCGATCAACCTCCTTTGTCAAAGGATCGGGTCTCAATAAGAAAATATGTACCTAAGCATATTCTGACCATTGTTTACCAAATACCTCTCATCCATGAGAAAGTTTCTCTGATACCTCTAAAAATATACTTCTACTTCTAAATCCAAACCATGTGTATTTAATTTCCTCTCATCTGGTCTAAGATTCCAGGATCCATATGAAAGTACTCAATCTTCCTACACTGTACCTATTACAAGCCCAACACATAATGAATCACAATAAATGATATAGTATTTACATGACAAGAGTTTAGTGTGGATATATTCTAAGGAAATCCAACCTTTCAACTCTTAAAAAACTCTTTCCCGAGCATCATAACAAAAAAATCACCCCTTTCCTGCTCATCCCAGTCATTGGTGCTGCAAAACAGGATAAATCATGGATTAAATGTCGTTAATAACTTGATAAACAGTGAGTGATCCAATTTTTTAAGACATTATTGTGTCGTTCCAAAGATACCACAACTGTGACATTCATTTAGTCCAATGTTAGTATTACATCTGAGATGACCTGGCATATGAGGTTCACATTCATTATCCAGAAATGTTATTTTTTTATATTGGGGTAATGATGATTCTACCTCAATATACATAAGAATATCCCAAGATTCGTGACATTGACATCTACAGACAGGGAGTACACTAAGATATTTCTTATGAAAACACAAAATATTGGTCCAAACACCAATAAATGATCTTATTACTTAAGTCCATAAACATCAAAGGCTCATTACCCTACCCAAACATAGTCACTATGAATTCTTACAAGTTTTGAATTCTCCTAAAAGCATTATTTAGTATTCATTATAGTCTCACCTTTATTGGATGTTATCTTGATCTCAAATAAATTCTATATAAGATACTATAACTTCTAAACTTATCAAAAATTTATTAATGGGAGGAATCAGATATTTATTCTTTATTATCATATAGTTCAACCTCCAATATTCAAACCATATGCACAAATATCCATAAGCCATTTTGGAAAATAGAACTATTGAACCCCAAGGAGATGTACGTGTCTATATTAATCCTTTAGATTCTTGGTCATTCAACTGAACCCTCAACTCCATAAACTCTACTGGTTCCTTTTTGTAAGACATGATAGAAACTAGATATAGTCTTAGGACCAACTCAAAGATAAATTCAATCTATACATTGGGATGTCAGCCAAAGAACTCATTTTATATGAAATCATTAAAATGGTATACCACTGTAGTCAAAGAATCATGGTAAAACTAGAAATTATTTAGAGAAGTTACCCATATCTAATTCATGAAACAATCTCATCTACATTAAATTTTTCTAGAATGACCAGATTAATGATCCCAATAACCATAAGGATAATCACTACATAATTCTAGAGATAGGAAATTAACTATCTCTTATAAAAATTGATATAATAATGTTTTTGATCAAACCAATAAATACCACGAATCAAGATGAATCTTGTCATTTCTAGAATTTAATGTTTTTAATGGAAGTTGTAGCCACAACTATAAATATAAATAACCTTGAAACATTTGATATTCATCGTCCAAAATACCATATTTTTGTCAATAAAAAAAATTCATCTCACCATTCCACATACAAGCCCCAAAAATTATAAATTTATTAGATATAAAATAATGTGATACCAATTTTTTAAGAAACACAAACCAAGTTAGATGATACAAGAATCATACCTCTAATGTGATATGGTCCAGGATCCACATTAGCTTGAGTAAGTTTTATAACATGGAGTTGAATTGTCCATATGACATGGGATCTAGTCAATCTAACCTAAGATAGTTCACATTGATTCAATAGTTTCTCATGATTTTGAGTACCAAGTCCCCTCTATCCGCTTGAACAATCTGTAAAACTCTAGATATTAGCCTACTGATGGGTAGTTGTGCCCCTTCCCAACTCTTTTTCCTACCATGATCCTATGTCGTAGGTCTATAGAGAAATGTTATTATAGAACTATTAATGATGACCTAGTCTGCCACATAAACAACACTCAAATGTTGGGGGATTAATTTAAGGGAACTTATAGAAGACAAGTGAAACTTACACCAGTGGAATGTAACATGATATTGATCGGGTACATGACTTCCCATATTTCTGTACAAACTATTATTTTAGGAAAATTTTTCATAAGGATTGTTCTTACAATAAGAAAAACTAACAGATCACCCTACAGAAACAGAAAACCCGCTTCTTAGGGCCTCCATTAGATTACAATACATGATGAGTGCTTGATTCGTCAGTTATTCAAAGCAGTATAAAGAGAAAACATTTACTTGTCACCTCATCTCATAACAATGACCAACGTGGAGATGCCTTTATCTAATGATCTAATCAGTTACCAATGATAGCGCAATGTGCTATAGTTTGGTAAAACATCTATAATAGTCCATAACTGACAAACTCTTTTCCATTAGATGCTTCACATAATGAGGGTTTTTACCCATACTGATTTTGATATATAAATGGAACAATAAATAAATTTTTATGTATTTCCAATATATCTCATCATGATACCCACATTAATCTAAAATATCACAACATCCCTTGTAGGTCCATGAGGAATACAGATAACAGGATTCACCCTCATATCTATGGGAGTCCTAATATGATTGATGATTTCCTAGACTGACTAGATCCAGAACTCCACTACCTAGGGTAAACCTTATTGTGAAATCACTTATTGATGATGTAGTTGAAACTCTCTGGTCAGTTCAATCATCAAAGGAATGATATGATTTGTATTTTTTTATAGATATCACATGAATCTTAGTTAACTAGTATGAATGTGATAATCAATATGATTTTCGGTAAATATAAGGAGTTTCGGTTCAACTTGGCAAGGAGGATTCTGATTTCCACTCTCCCGATGATCATATTGAATATGATGTCAATGAATTATCTCAACAAGAAAAATACCCCCTGTAGAAAACTGGATATAAACAAGGTCAACATAATATGTGAATGAAAATGATGTCCACTAACTATTAGTCTCACTCGACATGGATTAAAATTATTTTAGCATGACACTTCAATTATTTTATTTTATCTAGGGAAAAAGATGTCCCATATCATAGAGAAAAGAACATATTTGTATTAAATGATATATTGATGTTCCTTTATCATGGAAAATAGATGTCCACATATCCCTATATTCATACTATGATTCATTTATTCTTTTATCACAACATATAGATCCTTGAGAACAGAACATAAGAATAATTAAAATAAAAAAATTCCTCACCCAACATGTGAATCATCCAAGGTGAAATAAAACTAATTAAAATATGCATGTGATAAAAAAAATCATATCCATATAGAATCATATTTCCCCTCTTAAATGAGGTTGAAATTCCCATTATCACGCTCATTACCAAGTACAAAAAAATCTTTGTCACCTATCTAGATTTACCAAATATTAGAGTATAAGAAAAATAAAACATGGTTCTCTGATACCACTATGTAACATCCCCAAATTAGACATTATCTCATCCGGCCAGAAAGGGTTGGGTACAACATCTCATGTACACCTCAGAAATTCACAGAAGCTACAGACTATACAGGGATGCATAATATATTTTTTTGGAGACTATAACATCTGGTTTAAAGTTTCATATCCTTGTAATATTTCATAATAAAATAGAAATAATCAATGTAAAGATGTAGTGTATGAAAACAATAAAATATAACTGAATAATTTAATAAGATAAAAATAATAACGAAATGACATGCTTAAATTTTACTAAATGGCTTGATACAAAAATAAAATAATATTTATTAAAAGAACCAAATGAAAGAATCATGGTCTGGGGTACTGAACCTCATATCAAATCCATCTCGGAACATCATCCCAACTACAGAAAAGCATTTGAAATGCATGATATTTTTCCCATTTTTACAATGATTTCCATCAAATATTTTTGTTCGTAAGATGGATTCCAAAATAGGGTGTGAGTATAACTCAGTATGTCTACACAACCAGCCTATAAAAAATTTGGATAAGAAGTATATGAAATAAAGTCATAAACATGTTTTTTAATTAATTAAAAAATTAATAAAATGCATCAAAAACCTTCTTCAAAACTATGAAAAAATAAATATCATTATGTACTATAAAAATCCAAAAAACAATCATATACTAACTGTAAATTTTTTATTATTTTATTTCCATCACATTTAGGGAAAAGTGAGAAACCATACGTTCAACCACAAAAAGAGATAACTTAAACATTAATGGAAAATTATATTATTATAGATTTAATTTCCTTAAACTACTTCTAGGATATAGAGGTTACCTGGGTGTTCAGTTACTCCATTATCAAGTCCTAAAACACATAGGTCATCTTTTCCTATGACTAGATGTACATTTATAGGCCGATCTTACCATTGTTGAATCCCCCAATGAGAATCATGTCTAACATTTCAATCCAGGGGTATTGATTATCATTGAATTTCTCTATCAGTGAACTCCCCATAATTTTAATAGCTCCCTCTTCAGTGGAATTTTTTAACAGAACCTATTTGACCCCTTCTTCTTCGAAATAGAAAGGAAACGCCAAGGATGGTTCACACACGCCACTTTATGTTTGTGGGAAATGAAATCACTATCTATCTTCTTATAATTTGATATATTTGGTGATTGAATCTCTATTGGAGGTGGTAAAGTGGATTTTTCATCTGCTTATGGGTACCCCTCTTCCTCCTGTTGCTCCTCGGTCTCAGAGACTCGCTTCTAAATAATGGGTACCATATTCACTGGGATCCTTCTCCTAAACCCTATCATTGGCCTATAATGAATCAGGTTTGTCAAAATTGAATCCTTCAACATCAATAACATAAAATCTATTTAAAAGATGAACTGAAGTCTAGGTCAATGGGATATAACCCCCTATATTTTCAAATTTTTTTTGATTTACCATTTCCTAGATAGCCCTATAAAATCCCACCTTGAGCATGTCAGTACTTCTCGATCATTGGACCTAAGAAAATGAAGAAACATTGGACAAGAAAGAGGGTACATAAGTTCATATCACCCCTTATCTAGTAATAGGATTATCACATTCTACATACCATTCCATAGTAGCATCACTCACATTCAATTGGACATCTCCAATAGAATCATTATTCTGAACGTAGCCACTATCATCCCTGCTCTGTGAATTACAATATTAAGGATCATCCATGTATTGTCTTGATGTTTTAAAAATATCAGAGTTCATCAGGATATAAGGTGAATCACCTGACTTTTTATTGCACTTTCCAGTATCCAAGATACTCATTCCTACATCCCTTAAATCCTTTCGAACTAGAATTCCTCCATCCTCAGTTTAAATATTTCAATCCACATTCAATATATTAATAAAAAAAGGATCATTAGATGAACGATTCATATGACCGACACATGAATACTTTGACCCCTTGTGCATGATATCCTTTATTCTATGTTCTCATCTTAAACACATTGAGAGAAATCAAATCCTGTCTCGAACACAATAACATGACTATACCATAACTCCTCACACACAATAATTTAAAAAGACTCAACATGCATCGCAACAAAATAATCAATGAAAAAAATTATCAAGGAAATTGGATGACATATTAACTTAGTCCGACTATCCAAATATAAGTATCATCCTACCATATAGCCATGTATATGGAAGATTGAAGGGTTTTGAAATGGGAGATGATGTTCCAGAAATATTTCCTTAACTGCCGTTATTGAAGAATGCCTCTTTATATTGAAATTGATGGACTACATGAGCAGTAGAAAATGAGATCAATCACAGGTGTGGGGCATTATCAAATGGGCAAGAATAGGTGCATCATCAAATTAAAACCCGATCAAAATGTATCTGGAATAAAGCATCCAACATGCTTATTCTTCTTGCATAACCCATGATAAAATGTTCCACAGATCGAAGAAATACACCGTTTGACGATTTCTTTTAAATCATGCATTTAAATTTAGATTTAGAATAGAGGATCCAGCTGTGAAATTAGAAGTCAGAATCAATTGTTTTGGAGTTACTTTTAAGCAATCAAGAACATTAGGGCTTAGACTAATTAGTGGTCAAGAAGGTTATAACTCACGGTTAGAGAAGGGAATGAAAGGTGGAAGTTTCACTCCCACAATAGGCGGTAGAGGACCCGCCCCCACAAATGGAAGAGGGGTAGGTGCGAAACCCATCACCACCTAGGGAATGGCTAGGCATCGACCTTGCTTCCCTAGGACACATATAATCTTATAAACATTGTAATATAACATGTGATGGTGCCATGAAATAATATTTATGGGAATTAATTATTAAATTCCAACCATTACCATATAGACAATGTAACATAACATACTCTTGAATCATGTCAGAATATATCTATGTATTTCTTACAACTGCTCCAACCAAAACCATATTACCATAATAAAATAACATGATCTTTCTCTAAGACTGGGTATCTTTAAGCTTGTCTTACGACCATGCCAACCCTAACCATATGATCATGGTATAGTGAAAACAAAGACAGATCAAAGCCTTATAACCATTATTGAAATCGAGGTCAAATACCTATAATATTTATTATATGATACATGAAATAACTTGGTCTCTATATGAATTATATCATGGGACAAGGTTGAGCCTGCACAATATATGCATTAAAACATGTAAGTATACAAGTTCTAGGACTGATCTAGATAAATAAGAATTATATAATGGAACAAAATTCTTATTATATAGCATGGATATCACAATATCACTCCTCAATTATCAGTGGGTAATTATAATAAATTCAATTTCTCTTTCATATTCTACTTTTAATTCAATAAAAAATTTATTATAAATTATATCAATATGAAATAATCCACAACATAGTGATTATATAATAAGAAATCACCCTCGGTCACATGTTAGGGTAAACATAATTTATTCTATTAACCATTTGAATTAAATTCAGGGTTCTCTCAATCAATTGGTATCTATATGCTACAGTGTAAGAAATTTGAATGAAATGGACATCAATGAATAATTCCATTCATTTATTCAATTAATTTGGGTTCACTCAATGACGGATCAATCAAAATATTTTATAAAAATGGAAATTATCAAACAATAGGATTATAATTTAGATCCTATACCTTAGAATAGCTATACAACAATGGTTCTAATGGATATTTCCACAAGGAAGATTTTATTGATAATTGAAAATAGGTTACTAGATCAAAATTGAGCATGATCAAAAGCAAAATAAAATTCACAGGAATTCGAAAGAACCAATTGAAGAATAAATAAGATAAGGAAGAAACCAAATAGAAAATATTTACCGGGGATTTATCTCATTAAAATGATATTCTTAATGGATTTTTTCACCACAAAATATCCTTGATAATTCCCTAGGTTCGAGATGAGATGATCGGTGCTAGATTTACAATGAAAATAATCTGCACAACATGTTTATGATAGTATGTATTGAATTTAGATAGATAATAATGTGGGTTCACATGGTTTTAATTTTTTTATGTAATACACTGAAAAATCCATCAGATCAGAATTATTTTATTAAAACCATTGAACAATTACATGAAACATAACCCATTTACGTGATGTGTAAATATTATAGAGTTGATTTTTTGGACCATTTTACTTTATCTACAAAACATTACCACTATTAAAAATTCTAAACTCAACGAGAACCCATGAAAAATTCAACCCAATTAAAAATGTACTCAATTATTTCAATATATAATAAATACCTATATGTTAGTCCAATTTTCCAAACAAATGCTCTCTGTCTATGAACAATACTCGACCACCATAGATGAAATTAAAAATGTAGATAGATACATACCCATAAGAAGATGATATCATAGATTATCCTTGGAGGAACATGAATGTAACGACCTAACCTTTTATTAATGAGAATTCCTATTCATATAATGAAATGTATTATTATGTAAAATGGTTATATAAAACATATTCACTTCCTTGGTTTTATATTTTTGGATTTTAATATAACATTATGATTTTTTCATATTTCTAATAAATTCATTGAAAATGATCACATTATTAATATAAATATATGTCTTTTACATATCCAATTTTATCAAAAAAAAAACTGATGGTTTCATTGTGTATAATTTCTCAATACAAAGCCCATTTGTCAGATCTTGAAAAGGAATTATGTTCACTGGGCTTATCTCTTGACCATTCCCAAGGTGAGATTTAATTCATTAATCTTGAATGGAACCACCTACAGGAGAAGTGGAAGATAATATTGATTAGATCCTGAATCATGTTATCTGGGTCGCCCTAATAGTGTGTCTAAATCGCACACCTTACCCTAAGAACTTTTTTGGGTGTTATAATGGGTTATGTAACAAGACCCTAGAACTATTATTATGTTATTTATTTTAGTTTATATTAAAAAAACATACATTCATTTTATTATTTTTACTTTGTAAATGGTTTTTAATGCACAAATAGTATATTTAGTTAATATTCAAATAATAAATCTATTTTGATGAATTAATGTATTTATAAAATAAATAATATTTTAATGAAATATTATTAATAAATTAATTTGTATTATATTGAAATGATCATATAATTGTTAAGAAAAAAATAGTAATTTTATTACAGTTTTGAAGCTGTTATTTTCAAAACCCGTAAATTTTCTATAAATGTCAGTTTTTATTTTAAAAGTAAAAATCCACATATAGAAAATTATTTATATAAAAGGAATATTTTTTTGGGTTCAAGACGTAGAAAATATATAATGGTTAATTTTTCTTAATTTTCATAGACAGTCAAACTTTTAGGTAAAAATTAAATATCATTTACATATATAATGTGTATTATAACATCATAATGTCTCAATAGTGTTGTAATAAAATACTATTAAACTGTTATTCAGACTATTTATGTTTTAACTTTAATATAATGTGAATTTGTATTTGTTTGATTATGTTTTCAATGCCTTAGTGGAATCTCCAGTACTTATAAACTATTCTAAAATTTTAAAATGATTACATAGAGAGTCTGACTTACCTCCAAATAAGAAAGACTAATTTTTCATTATGTTCAGAAATTGGCATTATAAAATATTTTTATCCACTCCAATTTGGGAAAAATGATCATAAAAACCATCGATGGTTTTTGGTTTTGATTAGATTAATGTTTACAATCCCAGACCTAAATAATAATGAATTCCCTCTCATTTCCTATATAAACAGATTTAATCTCCAATTCCTCTTCATTAAAAACATGTGTAGCTCTATCAACCTATTCCATCATCTCTATAAAATACTACAATGGAACTTTAATCCCCCTATAAGCCTTTTTCAATCCTCTACCAAGGCATTGGGATCACACTTCCTAGTAAAGAATTTCTACCTTTCTAATTTTTGTCCAAATTTTGTTTTGTTGTTATATCCTTTTATTTTCAAATAAAAATGTTGGGGTATGATTTTTATCCTCCAAAATACATTTTTAATTATGTTTTAATGTTGAGATACCTCTTACTCTCTCATTAATTCTTCCCATGTACACCTGTTACCACGCCAAAATTCTATAAGGAATTTATATCTTCTCATTTACATTTAAGCAATTATTTTGTATTATCCTTCCAAATTAAATTAAATATGTTGGGATATTATGTTTAATTACACCCTTACTTTCCATTTCATATATAAAATATGATATTCCCCTTCCTCTCTCATCATCCCATTTTAATATTTCTATTTGACGTCGTTATGCTGCCAAAGTTACACAAAAATTTCACATTCCAAAATAATTGGGTATATCAATAGCATACCCATTTCTCTATCAAGAGTATTCACCTTTAAGAACAAGTACATGTTGATTGTGAACATACATTTATGTATTACACATCCATTATTCATGAAATAAATTGTGATTTTTTAATGAATCAATGTAGTGTCATCCATGTGGCACACTTATGCACAAAATGAAATTTTTATAAAGGGGGCACCCAAATAGGGCTCCACTGCATTGGGTAAAAATACTATCATGATATTCCATGTGCAATGAGGTTTTAATCGTGATAATTTTAGTGAAATTAGGGTTTAATAATGCTAATTTTAGTGGAATGAATTTTTACTCATTCTCCATGAACAATGAGCCTTGGCTAATGATAATATCATGATAAATGTTCTTTCCACATTTACATGTTAGGATAGTCATTCTATATCATACCTTTATGTTAATTTTTCTCTTATACTCCATTGATATGAATTTTTCATAACATGAACTATATTCTTCATGTTATCCCTTGTTTAATCCCTTACTGGGCTCCATAGCTCACCCTTTTCTTATGTGTTTCCTCATGTTATCCCATGAAATGATAAATATGAACGAATTTTGTGTCACGTAAAAGAAGTTTTCAAAAAAATATTGTGTGTTTTATGATATATGTTGTTACGTAATGTTCTTAATTCCACTATACAGTAGACTTATCAATCCTATGAGTTTAATTAAGTGAGTGTTTATGTAATAAAACAAGTTTATGTTTGTAATAAAGTGAGGGGTTGTTAAATTGGGTATTAGTGGATACATTTAGTTATTTTTTAGATTAAGATTTGAAAACCCTAGTGAATGCCTCAGAGATAAGACTATATATAATAAATCATCCCTAAATTTTGGTGAGTATGGAGCAATTAGTTTATCCAGAAAATACATCTATATCTAGATATGAACATGTAGAGGTGGCTCTAGGACAGCTTAATCTCGGGGTAAAACCCAAAAATGCCACTTTGAGTAGGACTCGAATGTGAACTGGTGCACGAAAACAGGCCTTGCATCACTCTTAGTTACGAAATAGCCTGTGGAAATGCTTTGGTAAATTAAATAACATATTATGAAGAATTATTAAGTGAATAAAAAAATTCCCCTATGAATATATGTTAGGAAGTAGATCATGGATAACATAGATAAAAGCCTATAAATTCATAAGGTAAGGAAATAAATGTAATTTATATGTTATCACAATTTGTCTTTGGATTCCCCTTTAGGTGTTAGCCCTAACATTCCTTTTATTCCTTCCAATGGATAGTAATGGGAGGACTCAGTCTTACAACCTAAGAAAAGATCAATGAGATGATAGTCCTAATGAGATGCCCAATCCAATGGGAGCATGAATGAAAAAATTTGTCATGATAGTCTCTCGGTGAACTCAAGTTTGGATTAGAAACATGGGTGACGAGAAATTTTTAACCCCCCCCCCTCCCCCATCAATGAACATACCACAATTGAGATCTTTATGAGAAAAAGGCCACGTTCTATCAACGGAACATCTGATACCTCAATCGCCAAACATTGGATCATCTCCATTGAGAAGATATTCTCCATCCTTCAATGTTTTGAACATGATAATGTTCATCAAGAATCTTATCGTATGGTGGGTTAAGATATTCAATGGTATACATTTATCAACAATTAAAATACTGAGGAAGATATCAAGGAACTGGAATGGAAGGATTTCTGGAAATTATTTTTTTATAAATATTTTCCTCAAAAACACATATATAATATGGAATGGGAATTCATTTACCTCAAGCAAATATATGATGAATCCATCAAAGGATATGAGGAAATCATCACAATTCATGGATGATATTCCTCTGACATTTTCTTTACCCTAAAATGCAAGGTTTTCCTCTTCTTTTTTTTCCTAAAAACTATCCGATGAAAATCCCTAGTGATCTATGACATAGAGAGATACGGGGAAATTTTCTGATGTGCCCTCGATGTTGAAATGGGGGTCGACGAATCTCATGGGTATAATGGTGATGATAAGTTTAAGGTGGATTTTAATTTTGACTTTCTGATGTTTAAATCCCATGTTGTTAAGAAATTCCAACACCCCAAATGCCAATGGTGTGGAAAGAAGCACCCCGAAAATTGCCTGAAGGGGACGAGGGAATGCTTTAGGTGGGGAAGAGAAGGGAACCTGGACATTAAATATTGGAAAAAAAATACACTACTACAATAGATGATAGGAATGCTTCATTTGACACTCGACACATTTTCATTAATTCATCTGCAAAGAACTAGTAGACCATTCAAACCAGTTCCCTATTCAAATGTTTTTCAGAGGAATCCAACGACCTATAATACAGTAAAGGAAACCTTCATCCATCACTACCACCGAAGAAAAACCTGAAAAAAAGTGTTGATATTTATGCTAGTTTTTAATTCAGGAATAGAAAACAAAATTTTTCATTCTTGTTCTACACAATCAATTAAATCCTAAAATTTTTGTAGAACAGTCTGAATACCACCAAAAATCATTGATGTAAAGATGTCAATGAGAACAGAAAAATGGTAAGTCATTGAAACTCATGAATATAAGATCTTCCCTATCTCAATTTGTGGTTTGAACTTCCCGGAGAACCTCTTCACAATCCCTCTACTGGAATTAAATACAATTATTAGCTTGGATTGGATTTCCCTATATAGAGCTAACATAAATTTACATGAGAGGGAAATCACTCTCCATTTGGAAAATGGACCCCATATTCATTAAAAGGTCAAGGAGGATGATGAATCTTCCGTAGAACCATCATCTTATGTGTTGATATTACTGACCTATGAGTATGTGTATCATACTCAGATGATTGCATCAAATGATTAAAACATCCTTGAAGACATGCTTATTATGAGGGAGTTTTATGATGTGTTTCTCAAGGAATTTTAATGGTCTTACTCCATGATGATATGTTGAATTCTAGATTTATCTTAAAATGGAGGTGTTTCCAATAACCAATACTCCATATTGAATGGCTTTTGTGGAGAATTATTATTTAATGAAAAATTATAGGATAATATGAATAAAGGGTTTATACACACATGTGCTTCACCATGGGGTGTGTAGTCATATTTTTCCAGAATATGGATGGGTAAATGTGCCTTTGTGATAATTATCATGTGGTCAAGAAAATCATGATAAATTACAAGTTTCCTCTGACCCGAATTGATTACTATTTTGATCCTCTATGTGGATCACAATATTTTTCCATGGTGGATCTGCAATCGGGATTTTACCAATTAAGGGTGAAGAAAGATGATATTCTGAAGACTTCATTTCGTACTAGGTATGGGCACTAAGAATTCATAGTAACTCCTTTACTCCAAATTAACTCTTTTATTTTCAAACACATTTAAAGGGAAAGTGAAAACCCTAACATTTGAAAAAGATCAAGTATCAAAAGAGACAACTAACTTATTAAAGACAAGTCTAAGACAATTGGAATCACTCTCCCTAAACAATTTCCATGTAAAGAAATTTACCTGGCTATCTAGATCATCCTTTAAGATATCTTCATAATGATACGCTAGACAGTCCCAAGCGTTCATGTACTCTTCTTTACTAATATTCCCCATGTTGACTCCTCTAACCAATATACGATCTTTCTTTTCAATCCACTCACATTACTCCCTAGTAGTATCCACATGGAGTAATCTTCCAATCATTTGATCTACATCTTCCTTCGTCGCCTAAATCATCAAAACGGCCTCCAACATTTCTTCACCAGAGTGCATGAGTAGATCCATCTTATGTTCCAGATCTGCACCCTCATGTATCTGTGAGATGTTGGGATTACCTACCTCACATGGTTTTCTAGGTAGGAGAGCATCCTCATTCACCAGCATCACCCCCTCGGATCGCAGATGTATCTCCCCATGCTGGTCCTCCATCATATTGTTAGCATCCCCATGAGGGGTCGAAAATATACCAAGGTAACTTCTACATTTGAGGCCTCGTTGTCGTGCTCTTGAGACCTGATGTCTCCAACTTGCTCAACCTCCTCACCTTCCACTATCTGGACATCATGTTCCTTGGATTTACCGTCTTTTTTGGATGACCGAGTCTCCATCGGCCTAGGAAGGTAAGAGTAGTATTTGTGCCCCTTTGGTTTCAACTTCTTAGAGAAAATGAAACTCCATGGGTCCCTGTTTTCCTTATATCCCTTCTTCCTTCTTGGAATGTGTAGGGCTTTACCGACCCCTCCTATAACATAGTCATTTGAGGGTTGTCTATCTCCATCAAACTCATTGGAAGAAATGGAGTTTCTTTCAATCCATCCCTTTTTACTCAAACAATCAAATCAGTTGTTTAAGTTGAGACTAGCCAAAGTCATCGAATTGGCCTGGCAGCTTAAACCATGCGATGTCTGCTCCCACACCAGGCCATCCATAGACTTATTACCGCCATTCGGTTGTATCACCCTTTCATAGTTGTTGCTAATTCCTGCATGCACAACCATAGCATAGGTGCATGGATTTGAGATCGCATCTCCCTTTGCACCCCTGTCGCCAGGAGGACTCTCTATATCCCTCCTCAGCCTGTAAAAAATTCCAGATATCCTCGGTTCAGGATGTAAAACCATACCTAGTTTTTGCATCACTGCTTCCCCCGAACAAATGGTACCAACAATCCTTCCAAAACCTCGACCAAATCATTCACAGCCATCAACAGACTCGTTTGGATCCAAATGCAGCCCCAGAGCCTTATATATTTCCTCGACAAATTTTTGGTAGTATTTATAAAGGATATTCTAATATACTCCATAACCAAGGAGGGCTATGAGGAGCATATAAGCACTATACTTGAGACCTTGTGAAAGGAGAATCTCTATCCAAAGAACTTCAATAGTGATTTATGGTTGAAGGAGTTCTCATTATGGCATCATATCATCATAATAAATGGGATATCAGTGGATCCATACTAAAAAGATACAATTAATAGATGGGTGAGGCCAACATCAGTTACAGATATCCTTAGAATCATGGGTTCATTACGGTATTATTTCTGATTTTCGATATATTACCCATGATTGTCAAACCCTCATAAGATAACTCGAAATGGAGTCAAGATTTATTAGAGTGATGAATTGAATGATAGATTCATGGAGTAGAAAAAGAGTCTTATCACTTTTCTTGTACTCACACTACCCACAAGTGGAGAAAAATTGGTGGTATTCCAAGATGCATTGAAAAAGAACCTGGGATGTGTGTTGCTGCAATATTAAAAATTCATTTCTTATTCTTCAAGGCAATAGAAAATTATATTGAAAAACAATCCATCAAATGATATGGAGTTGTCCATAATAATCATCGCATTGAAAATTTTACGACATCGCCCCTTTGGGGAGATATGTGAAATATATAATGATCACAAGAGCCTAAAATAAATATTCACATACAAAGAGTTGAACATGCTTCAATGAAGATGGTTAGAGATGATCAAAGACCATGAATGATAAATCCATTACCACCCCGAGGAAGAAAAAGGGTGGTAGATGATCTATGTAGAAAGGACCTAGTGATTGAATCACCAATGAGAATTGAAAAGGATCCATTCTTCACTGATTTGATGAATATTTACATGGGAAACAAAAATAAGGGAACATAATCAATCCTTTCACAAATGATAGCTCAACTGCCTATTATAAAATGGTTAAAGGATGCCAAAAAGAATGATATGGGAATTCAGAAAAAATTCAATACTATTAGAAAAGGGAAAACCTTGGAGTTCAAAAATAATGATGATGGAATTGTGGGATTTTGGTCACTACATTGTGTTCCACAAAATTCGGAGTTAATGAATGAAAATTTGGATGATACACATAGTTTGAATTTTTCCATTACCCCATGAAACACAAATATATATCATGATCTCCGAGAGAATTATGGGTTGGATAACATGATGAAGGAAATTGTTGACTGTACATCAAAGTCTTTTGTTTATCAGCATGTGAAGGATGAGAGGTAAATTTCTAATGGGATGATTCAAGAATTACCCATACCTACATAGAAATGGGAGAGCATCACCAGGGACATTGTCACAGGACTTCAAACGATGTCAAAAGGATTCAATTCTATATGGGTGTGTTGTGGATTGTTTTACAATGACTGCAAACTACATTGAAATTCATGAGGATCTCTCATTGGATCAACTGCAACAGATATACCTCATCGAATTGATATGGCTTCATGGAGTACCACTATCATTTGTATCCGATTGAGATTGATGAATCTCTTATATGCTCAAGATGGGTATCCATCACACTCTAAATACTGAGATAAACATCAGTACGACTTATCATCCCTAAACTGATGGACAATCTGAGTTGACTGTCCAAACACATGAGGAAATATTGTGATCATGTTCAATGGAATTGAAAGGTGGATGTGATCAAAATATTCGTCTTGTTGTGTTCTCCTACAATAATTGTTTCCACTCAAGCATAAAAATTGATCCGTATAATGCTTTTTATGGGAAGAAGTGAAAAACACTTGAATGATCGGATGATGTTGGGTAGAAAAACATCATGGTACTGAAATGGTTGAAGAAATGTTGGAGAAGTTAAGACCATCCCCCAACACATTAATCCTTCTTAGAGTCGACAAAAGAGCTATGTTGATAATGGTAGACAAGACCTAGAGTAAGATGTTGGAGATATGGTATTCCTCTGCATATCACCATGGACTAGAGTAATGAGATTTGGGAATAATGGAATGCTTACTCAATGGTATGTAATACCATATGATATCATTGATCACAATAGAGCAGTGGCCTATAGACTATTAATCCCACCATAACTATCTCTACTACAAGAAATATTTCATTATCACTATTGAGGACGTATATACCTAAACCATCACATTTACTCAATCAAGTGGTGGTACCATTAGGGAATGACCTCTCCTATGATGAGAAGCCAGTGAAGATGTTAGATCTCATGGAAAAAATTCTATGAAATAAGAAAATTTCCTTCATCAATGTGTTCTGGATAAACCACGTGTTTGAAGAGGAAACATGGGAATCATAGGAAGTGATGATAGAGAGTTACCATCATCAAGTTTAGTGTGGAAAATGAAAATGTTGTGGGTAAAAATTAAAAAGGGGGTGGGGGGGAGATTGTAACGACCCAAACATTTATTAATGAATATTCTTCTTGATCTAATTAAATGTCTTATTATGTAAAATGGTTATATAAAACAGATTCACTTCCTTGGTATTATGTTTTTGGATTTTAAAATATTGTTACGAATTTTAAACATTGCAAATATGGATGTCAAATAGTGATCACGAGATTAATATAAAAAATAGAGATTTAACAAATCAAATTTACACAGAAAAAGGAAACGATAGATTCATACATTATAATTACTCCATAAAAAGCCCATTTTTCAAAGCCCAAAATGGATGTAGTATCACTGGGATTCTCTCCTGACCTAGAAAAATATGAACTTCAACACTTTATACTTGAACAGAACTTCCTAAAAGATAATTGGATGTTAATAGATATTAACACAAAAAAGATGTTATCCGAGTCGCCCCCAGAGTCTGTCACCATCTCACACCTTACCCTTAAGTCTAATGTCGGTGTTATATGGGGGGTATGTAACTAGACCCAAACACTATGATTTTGTACATTTTTTGTGTAGAATAAAGAAAATACTTTTATTATATTATTCTTATTTTGTAAATTGGTTTTAACTCAAAATAGTATTTTTACTTAATATTAAATTAGGATATCAATTTTAATGAATTATTGGATTTATGAATTAAATAATATTTTAATAAAATTTTAAAAAAAATAAATTTTTATTAAATTTAAATGAATGTATAATTTTTATGAATATAATTGTAATTTTTATTAAGGATTGAAGGCTGTTTTTCCGAAACCCATAAATATTGGATAAATATCAGTTTTTATTATAAAAGTAATATATTACATATATTAAAAAATATTTTAATAAAATGAAAATTATTTTATAATTCATGATGTCGAAATTATAATTGGTAATTTTCCATAATTTTTTGAGACAGTCAAATTTTAAAGGTAAAATGAAAATACCATTTAAATATATAATTTTTTATGACATCATAATAACCCAATAGTGATGTAATAAAATTTTATAAAAGGGTTATTCAGAAAATATATGTTTTAACCTTAAAATAATGTGATTTTAGTTTTTTTTATATTACAATGTCGTAGTGGACCCTCCATGACATAAAAACTATTTCCACATTTTAAAATGATTTCATTGAGAGTGTGACTCACCTCAAAATAAGAAATACTAATGTTTTATTATAGTCCGACATTAGATTTGTAAAATATTTTTTCCAATCCCTTTTGGAAAAAACCAGGGGTAAAATCCAAGTGATGGTTTGTGGTTTTGAATAGATTATTGTGTAGTTTCCAAAACAAAAATAATAAAGAGTTCCCTCATATTTCCTTTATAATCCCACTCAATCCCTCATTCATATTCACTCAAACCATTGGTATTTAAACCAAACACTTCCCACCTCCCTCTAGAATCATCACAAGTCTTTCCAAGATCCCTAGAAGCCTCTCTGAATCTTCTATAAAGCCTTTGGGTCACACATCCAAGTAAGGATTTTCTTCCTTTATCATTTTTCCCTAATTTTGTAATATTTCCATGACTTTTTAATTTCAATTAAAAAATTTTCAGAATGATATTTAAATACCCCAATACATATCTCTTTATGTTTTAATGATTATAATCATCTTTTGTTTCTCATTAATTCCTCCCATGTACACCTGTTACCATGTCGGAATTCCATAATGAATTTCTCTCTTATCCTTTACATTCAAGCTATGACGACCCTTCCTTGGGACCCGTACCGTGACTACCCCAAGCCCGCCTCCCATAGGCCAGGGGCTGGAGACAAGTACCAAAGCATAAATCCCGACAAAAAGTGGAAGGCATTGCCTTTATAAAGTAAACAAACACCACAGAGTAAGCAAGAACATGTAAACACTAAGTAAAACTGGGTACAATAGTAAGTGCGGAATGGTTAGTGGGCCAGAATACAATCCTAAACTGAAATTAATGTACAACTAGAATGAACGTACAGAAACTGAAAAGTAAAGCAGCAACGATGAGCCGTCCACTGGAAATCTCACCAGAAGGGTGGGTACAGATAGCCTCCTCAGCTCCTTGGGTCCAGCTGTCCGCTCTATGTACGTCTCACCCAGTGGTTCACCTCCAGGTACTGACTTGCTCTATAAGCCTCAGCCACGATCAGTGATGTCTATCATCTACATACAACACAACGTAGTATGGGCATAGCCCGTGAAGGGGTGAGTATACTCTACTCTGTAGTGACCCCAAGACTCCAGAAGGTCTCCCAGAATACACAAAGGATAATCAAGGAAGGAAATATACCATAACGAAGTAACATCCAACACTACTTAGGTATATGCCCATACATATACCTAAGTCATCAATTCCAGTTCGACTACAACATCTGAGTTCATGTTTGATCACATCTACATAGGATATCACAATCCAATCCACACAGGATAACAAAACCCAATCCACATAGGAAGGCAATTCAATCATATCGAAGATATTGATTAGAAGTCAAGACTCAGATCACACAAGTATACTTCTTCATAAGGTGATAGAGATGATCAGATGTATCCATTTATTCATCTAAGATGGGACCCATGTAGGATACTAGACCACTAAGCTGTCGGACCCACGTAGGATACAAGACCAACTACTCTACCGGACCCACATAGGATACAAGTTCATAGTCAAATACTATCAGAACCACGTAGGATACAAGAACTGTAGTACTACCAGACCTATGTAGGATACGAGAACAGTAGTCAACGCCTTCGAACCCATAGAGGATTTTAGTACGGTGGTCATCACTGCCAAACACACGGAGGATTTCAGTGCAGTCGTCGTCGCTGCCGAACCCATGGAGGATTTTAGTGCAGTCGTCGTCGTCGTCGTAGTCGCAGCCAGCTCTAGGGTTTCCGCAGACAGCATGCTTGATTCCGGGAGATTCTGGTCCATGATCCAAGAGGGTTCAATACATCAACTGACATGTAGTCCAGAGTTGATGTATCCCAATGTTATGTCTCGACCAAAGGAACTCAACGTGACAGTCGGCGCATCAATCGGACGCCCGATCTGAGAGTTATTGGCCTTTTCGTTCCAGGGGCCCGGTTGGTTTTTAGTCAAAACCAACATGACCGCACTCCAACTATATCCATACCTCGAGCGGAGTAAGCCAAAAGGTTCGTCTCACTAAGAGGAATCCAAAAAAGTCGACGGCACGTCAATCAGATGTCTGGAGCTCTAGTTATAAGCGTTTTCACTCCGAGGCCCCGGTTGGTTTCGTGTTCGAACCATCCCGGCCGTACACAAAGTTCTCTGAAACCTTGAGTGTAAAATAGTGAAAGGATCGTCTCGATCCAAGGATCGTATCTCAATGGACGATATGTCAATTAGAGGTCTGTAGACCAAGATACGGGTATTTAAATGAACCTGTCTGGTTTTAGGGGGTTTTAGGCCCGGACCAACCCGGCCCAAGACCACCTTGGTCGGCCCAAACCAGGTTGACCCGACTAAGGTCCGGGTTCAGCCCATTAGGGCGAGGCCTGGCCCGGTGGGTACGGCCTGACCTGGACGGTCTGGCCCGGTGCGGCCGGCCCGGCCTGGGCGGCTCGGCGCTGGCCGAGCGGGGTGGCTTGGTGCTAGCCGAGCGGATGCGCAAAGGGTGGGGGCACTTCGTCCCTTGATTGAAGAAACGGCCCCCACGAGGGGGGGCCCGGCTCTTGTCCAGCTAGGGGTGACGACCCCCGGGTTCTTCCAAAACAGCCGGCCCTGTTGGTCGGCCGGTGCTGCCGCCACGGGACCCCGCGGTCCCATCCCTCTGAAGTGCCAGCGGTCGGTGGTTCCGGACTCCCCTACTTTCACAGACGCCGCCTTGTCCGATGCGGCATCGTGCAACGACACCACGCCCCACTACCGCAGCCCCGCTCTGGCCGCGGTCTCTTCATGGATCTCCGGGGCGGTGCGACGGTGTCACGCCCCTTCGCCGCGACCCGACTCTGGCCGCATATTCGTTCGGCCTGAACAGCACAGCGTTACAGGGCCACACTTCTTCGTCATGTTCCTCCTTGATTCTATGTGGTGATGTTGCACTGCGCCGCCTTCGTTCGAGCCGCAACGAATTAAACGACAAAGTGGTAGGAGGTTCGGCCGTGTTCGTGCAGTCCGACCTCCACCCGTTATAACGATAACAGGCGGCCCAAAAAAATGAAATATCTTTTTCAAAGAAAGTGCAAATTTATTCCATTAAATTTGAACACAAACCCCTACCTTGATGAATTTGTAGATCACGGATTGTCGCAGGAAACGGACGTCGTGGAAGACAACGTCGCGGAATACGACATCGCGGATCGAAGCTCTGTAAGCGCTGTCGGTGTTCTCCCGATGAAGAATGGGGCACATAATCGTTCTCCGGGAAAGGCGTCTCACACCGGCTATGGAAAGGAGAGAAGACGACATGGTGGTCTTCCCTTACGGTGATGGAGTCCTTCGCCTTAAACTCGATGTTCTTCACGTTCTTTGATGAGGAAGAGCATGTTCTTTAGAGCGCAAGGGTTCTCTCCTTACTTGCACACAACGTATCAACCCCCAATAAAATAAGACATTGTCTTATATTATTCACACACATGTATGCCATTATATAATTTGAAATTTAAAAAGATCCAATTAAATTAATCGAAGATCCTTTAATAGTACAATAAATGGGGGGGGGTTGACTTGTCAATTAAAAAGGGGGGTGCGGGTGTGTTACACAATTAAATGCACGAGGGAGGTTTTAAGGAATTTGAAGGGGTGAGGCTCGTGTGGGCCCCACCTCACTATTATCCAACCAAATGGAGTTAGGATGTAGTGGGCCCCACTACAACATCCATGCATAGTTTAAAACTACTTAGAATAGAAAATAAAAATTATAGCACAAATATTTATTTCATTCCTTAGTTAACCCATTTTTTTAATAACCTCACCCGAGTAAACGCAACTCCGAAAAAGGTGTTCCTATGAAATTACTGGCACTGCGGTTTAATCGGTGCCTTCGGATTTTGATTCCGAGAACTGGTTCAAAAGTTAGAAAAAACCCGCTCATTTGTTCACTGAATGTACCCGAGCAAAACTTCGTAAAATGATTTCGGGAACACCAGGCCTCAGAATCAGGTGCTGTCAGAAACTGCGTACTCGTAAAATCCCATGGAAAATTAAGAAAAATTTTCCCTTGAAATTTACGGGTCTTTACAATAGCAATTATTTTTTATTATGAATATAAATTCCATTACATATGTTGGGATGTTATGTTCCATGACCCCCTTACTATCCATTTCATGTATAATTTTTGAGATATCCCTTTCACATTCCTAAACCAATTTTACAATTTCTATTTGATTTCATTATGATGCCGAATTTACATCAAACATTGCCATGGAATAATCATCATGTAAGTGAATACCATACCCATTTCTCTAAAACCGGTATTCACCTTTATGAACATGTAGATGATGATTGAGTAATTACATTTATGTATTCGACATATCTTATTCATGGAATAAATTATGGTTTTAATGAATCCATGATGTATTCTCTATGTGTCACACTAATGCATGAAATGAAATGATTATAAAGGTTGTTCCCTGATAGCGCTTCAATGCATAGGGTGATGAATTGAATCATGATACCTCATTTTCAATGAGTTTATTATCATGATAATTCAAGTTAAATTAGTGTTTAATCATTCTAATTAAGGTATAATGAGGGTTTACTAATGCTCCATGTGCAATGAACCATGGATAATGATAATATCATGTTAAATATTATTTCATGAATTCAATTTATGATCACCATTTTATATCATGCCTCCAGTTTAATGTTTCTCTTGTGATCCATTGATATTCATATTTCCTAACGTGTAATGTATTCTTCATATTATACCTTGTTTACTCCCTTAAAACTATTTATAGCACACCTTTTTCTTATGCAAGTCCTCAAGATATCTAATTCAATGCTAGGTATGAAGGAATGTTGTGGTCATGTAAAAGAATCTTTCAATAAAGATGTGGTCATTTATGTTCTAAGTTTTTATGTAATGTTCCTAATTTCCAATACACTATACCTATCGATCCTCAGAGATCTATTATGTGAAAATTCATGTAATATCTAATTTATGTGTAAAATAAAGTGAACATTCATTATAATGTATGTCATATGAAACCCTGAATTTGGTACAAAATTTATATTTGGAGGCCTCATTATAAAATATATTTTGGGGGTGATATGAAATTAGAGAATATTAGGGTGGTATATCATGTATGGGTCTTCCCATGATGGTACCTGCACACTAATCCCTTTACAAATGGATGTCATCGAATCATCCTAATGTAATGTGTTCATGACATCCGCTTAAAGAACATGGTTTTTTGTATTCTAAGAATGTGAATATTGTTTGTAGATTATGCTTCATAATGGGAATTCATCTTTTTCATATCAAATATGGTTTTTTTATTCTTCATGAAGGATGATATTTTCCACCACTACATCATGTAGGGCATTCAAAAATAATTCTCCAGGAATGGAATTCATGGATATAAATCTAAAAATTAAGATTGCTTATTCCATTTTTTATAATGTAGATATTTGGAAACCATAATAGTGGATTGTATAGAGTGAATGAAGTTAACACAAATAAATTGTCCCTTATTGATTATTCCCACTGACTAATATCTTCTAGAAGTGTGTTCTAGTGTATATTACAGGTTTTCAATAACCACCTTCTGGAAATGTGTATGATCATATGTAGTATCTTATAATGGATTGTATTTTAATTTAATTCCTAAATTAAATAGTGAAATTAATGAAGGTTTCTAGTAAAAATAAATTTCATTTACCATATTTCATACATGGAGTCTTCTTTAAGGAACTTTGAGGCATAATTAAAATATAATCCAGAGTGATAAAAATGTTGAATACTCATTGTAAATATTTAAAAATAATTATTATTGAAGGACGTCTTTGATAAACAAATGATTTGTTTTATAAATCTCATAATTTCCTAAAAATGGTTTACATGTGATACATTGAATTTCTTCATGATGACATTACATTTTTCGATTATATTTCATAAATATACGATTTGTTACTTAATACCACCAAAATATTGTAGGATAATTTACATTGTGGGATTATAAATAGTGAAACTAACTCCTTCGAAATGGAAAACAACTGGATGCTTAGGTTATCTAATAGATGGTGTATTCTGAATATAAAATGTTCCCAAAAGTCCCAGAAAAATTATATTATATTAATGGAAACCCTAGTTTTTTGAATTGGGAGAAATATTTTTCTTACTCTTTGGGAGAGGATATCACTACCACATAACCAAACAGATTACTATATTTGATGAATATTCATCCATTAGTTATTGACATTCCATGTGATATATATATTTCCTATTTTCAACCTTTTTGATAAAGAAGACCCATATATTCCCAAACTCAATATGTGTTGAAAGAATGAAATGATTTCTATGGAAAAGTTCTAGAAACACAATTTGTGGTTCCAAAAACCCATTAAGAATATATTAAATATAAACATTAATAAATTGATGCTAGATTTGAATTATGAGAAATAGATTCCATATACCAAATTCAATCCTATGTGTTTTTTAATATCTCCAACTTATGTAATGACTATTGGGTCAAAATTTGTATAAAGGGGATAATATACACGTGGAATGTAATTTTATGAAATAGAAAACATGATTTGTTAATGAAGGCTCAATATCAGTCAATATGATGAATATGTTGAATCGATTTCAACAATATAGATGTGAAAATCCATTAGAATTAAAATTATTATCCATGTCTTTTCATGATATTTTTATTAATGATGTAAGGGATGATTTGTATTCAATGCTATTATTAAAACATAGAATATCCATATATTTTTTCTGTTAAATATGTTCATCACAAATGAAAAATAATATATTGTCTTAGATTTATTTAATAATACCTCGAATTATACTCTCCAATTTTTAACATTATGTTTCAATGTACATTTAATGAATAATGATCCAATGAGCTACATATGAGGTCTATAAAGACATTCAGATATTAAATATAATGAAAAAATAATGAAAAATATCATTTCTGATCAATTTTAGATAGAGTTATTTATAATTTCAAATTTCATTATCCTCTCTTATAATACATGTATAAAACCTATAAGATATTATAATGGTGATTATAAATAAATTTTATTGAGGGATGGATCAATCGCATTTAAAATTATAGGTCATATATAAGACATTTAAAAAACATACATAATGGAATAAAAATAAAAATTTAATCAAGGATATCTATGTAGAAAAATGTATCGTCCCATGACCCACACTCTCATATCCGTTGTTGAAATCCATAAGTATACATTATGGGCTTTAATGTCGGTAATTATGATGAAATTTTTTCCATCATGCCATAAAACATCCTAATGAAACCCTGGATCACCTACTTTATAGGGTAATTTTTATTATTAACATTTTATATAATTACGAAATACTTTTACAAAAATAATTCACACAAACAGGGACTCATAAAAAACTGGTTCATAATGTGTAAAATCATCTCTTATTTGACACAACATTATAGATATCATATTAGGTCATCAAATAACATCATTTTTAAATCCATTACAGAAATAAATCATTCAAAATAAATAATTAAAACATGTGGATAAGTAAACAGATGAATAGCGATCTCATATGATTAATAAGGGTAAACATAAGCATTAGGAATTAAATGCCATTAATATTATTAAGAGTGAATAAGGTTATGATGATATAATCAAAGAATATGATTGATTCCTAACAAAACTCATACCCATCAAAACCTAGAAAATTAAATATCAAATCATGTAAAATGATTTCATCATGAGAATCCATAATCATAAGCCATATCCTATCAATCGTGATCATTAGAAACATTATAAACCTATATAATGAATAAGGAAACACTTAAATAATCATCAGAAATTATTATGTTTTCCTTGTTATAAATTGAATAACTATGTGGTTAACATCCATACATGTCACTCATAAAAATAGAATAGTCATAATGATGAATTCCATACTCAATGAATTAAATATAAATTATAGACCCAATCATTGTTGGTTTATAATGTAACATCCATGATTGGTTTATCACATAACCACCCATCATTTCTTTATCACACAACTACCTTTCATAGGTTAATCATGTAAGACCCCATCAATTTCTAATGTACAGTTGCAAAATAAAAACACCTAAAATCATAAATTTCAGTATTATATCATTGTAATGAGAATAGCCCTTTTGTACCCTAATCAACCAATTTAAAATTAATTGGTTTTTTGTCGATCTATTGGAAACCCGATTAACCCCTTAAAATGGGTTCAAAAAATATCTATATGAAACATGATTAACCCATATAAAATAAATTGGTTCAACACAAAACACATTGCAACATAATTAACCCATGGATAATAAATGTTTTCAATAATATTCTCTTCTAATCAAGATTAACCATTAGAAATTAAATTTTTTCCATGTCGATCTCTTTGAAACATGATTTAATCTAGAAAAAATAGGTCCATAATATTCTTTATGAAACCATATTATTCCATAATAAAAATAATAAGGATAGTTTGAAAACAAAATAAACCAAGTGGAAGATATTTATTAATCAGAGGATTAGATTTTGATGAATGTAAATACCAATAATATCTCATAAAAACAATGTTGGGGAAAACAATATTTTTACATTCAAATGTGTCCCATAGCAACATTAATCAATTGAAACATCATATCCATAACTGAATAAAATTATGTAAAAACTATAATATCATTAGAATATATATATTCATGATATAAAATTTTAATTGAGAAATATATACACCTCACAAAATAATATGGGTGAATAATTTAAAAATTGTCTGAAAGAAGGAATATTATGACATGAATTCATTACGGCTTTGGTAACATTGAAAATAGTAATCCCTATGAAAGATAAATAATAAAAAGGATTCGTAAAACACGATTTATTTATGTTTATAAATCACCAAATACATGCATGAAAATTATGTACACCACATATATAATATAACTATTGAAAATTGAATATATCACAAATAAATTAAAGTGAGATGAGAAAAACCTTTTGAAAGATCATATCATTTGTGTGAGAAAAAATAAAATAAATAATTATGTTACAAATTTTTATATTGAAAAAACATATATTTAAATATATAATTAAAAGTCAAATTTAATTTCAAACATACTATTGTAATAAATTAACCAATTATGTATAAGTTTTACCCAAAGAATGGAAATGGATTTATGAAATACCTTATTACTTGGAAACATTTGACTTAGAATCCCCAAAAAAATAACATCATATTAAACTCTAAATAACATATATATAAATTTATTCATCATATAAAATACAATATGTTAAGAATATACACCATAAAAATTAAATAAGTTATGAATGTGGTGTTTCTCTCACATAAGAAAACGGCGGCAAGAATACCCTATCATGAGTATGATATATCACATGTTCCATTATCATCATAAATAATAAGATTCTGTAACTTATTTACCAATTTTTCAATCTTTTATAAGATTATTATTATTTTAATTTCCCTTTTAAAAAAATTATATACATTATCATAATTAATATTGTTTATAGTGGACAATTTTACCATATTTGGCTTATGTGTCAAAACTGTCATAGATAGATCGACATTGGTAAATGGGGTGATTAGGTATAATTATCCAAAATGATAAAGATTATGTAATTAAAAAATATTTAAATAAATTATTATTTTAATTTCAGAAAAAAATATGGTTATCAACAATGAATGAATGATATGATTATAGAGACTTTACGTCATATTTACAAATGAGTAACATTACAATATTTTTATAGTCATAGTGGAATGATGGAATATAATTATTATCATTCCAGTGTGTCAATTAAATCATAAATACAATTATATTTGATCATATATTCTAATATATATCTTCCTTTTGTGTGGTGATGAATAAGTTATATTCATAAATCATTGAGTAAGCGCAGTCTACACATCCAGAAAAGATGTTATGACTTTTTTTATACGTTAAATGGATTGAATAAAATGATATTTTATATTTATAGATATAAAATAATTTCTTAAATATCAAAAATATTTAATTAATATCATATATTTTTATTAAAAAAACCATAAATAAATTTCATGTATTGAGTGAATGAATCACATCACCTAGAGGTGGTAGCCCACATGTCAAAAAATGATGATATAATATTACAAAAAATGTAAAGAATAGTCTTATGTGTTACATAAAAATTTCCTAAGAATAATAAAATTATAAATATCATATATATCATATAAAAATATTAATTACATCACTAATCCAAACCATGACCTTTGATAATATAATATGGAATGACATCAGTTCACATGGCCATAGTCCAACATACAGACAGACGATGATTGCGAATCACATTTGATGAATGTGTCTGAATGTTTATGGAAAAAATTTAATATTAAAACATCATATTATTGATTTGATATTTAATTTATAATTTAATAATTTAATGACAATAATTAATGGGGTAGAGAAATATATCACGAAAAAGTGAATGATGAATAATGATTCCTAATTTCTGGTAACATTGGGGTTGCAACAAAGCACATCCTTAGACTTCATTCTTACTAATGTGAGGATTTTAGTATGGGGTAAGTTATTTTTTGAGATTATCAAAGTTGTTATTAATGTGAATAATTTATTTATATGTATTTAGAAAGGGGCGTGGTGAGTTTCCTTTTATAGGTGGAGGGAGAGAGCACCCCTATAATTTTTATATGGAATATTGTTCTTCTATCGATTTTATAAACAAATTGGATTACATAATAAATAAAATAATATAAAAGGAGTTTTTAGTTATATTTATTGATATAAAATGTTTTTTTATATGTTAATAGATGTTATTATTCCTTATGTTTAATTCTTAACCACTCTGTAAGCTTGTTTTTACATAAACTGTTATAATTAATTATAATTACATTCACAAATAATTGTGGTTAAAAAATATTGACCATTTTGGAAATAAAAAATTAGGAATATTCCAATTATTTAATTTATTTATATAACATACAGTCATATAAGTGGTAGAAATCAATTTATAATTAATCTCACTAACAGGACGACAATATATGTTTTTAAAGAGAAATCATTAAAATTTTATTATATTTTTATACCCAATTTAATTTTAAAATTTATTCCAATGAAATAAATGTGTTTATATTATATATTTGACACCCCAATATGATAAAGGGTTAAATGACTAAATGATATTACACATGTCAACAAGGTGCATCTTCCTTTTCCAGATCCTACTTGATTAGAACTCCACAGTTAAGCGTGCATGTCCTGGAGTTGTGATCAGGATGGGTGACCTTCTTCTATGTTTCCTAGGGCGTGTGTGAGTGAGGACAAAGCACACTTGAAATAAAAATTGTTAGCCTATGAGAACAGTCTTTAGTCAGATAACCTGTTCATGATTGTGGGTGGACCCTTGGTTGGGGGCCACGTGTCTGTAGGGCCATTGGTGGTACCTAGCGTGTCAGGACCTGATGGCCATGTTAAGATGGGGTGGTCATGCTGTCACTGAGAACCCATTTTTACTTTTGGTATCAGAGGTGGTACCTAGCCCTATGTGTGGTGCGCTTCCTGGGTTGAGATGTAGGGCTCACAACGAGGACTTTGTGGTCAAAGGGGGGGGGGGGGGGGTTGTAACACCCCAGAATGATATAAGGGTTAAATGACTAAATAATATGACTCATGTCGACTAGGTGAACATTCCTTTTTGGGAGCCTACCTGATTAGAACTCCATAGTTAAGCGTTCATGGCCTGGAGTAGTGATCAAGATGGGTGACATTATGGGAAGTTTCCCATGGCGTGTGTGAGTGATGAAAAAGCACACTGGAAAGGACAAGTGTCATCCTATGGGGATTTTCATTAGTCAAATGACTCGTTCAGGAATGTGGATGGACCTTTGGGTGGAGATCACATGTCGGCGGGGAAACAAGTGGTACCTGGCAAGCCAGGACCCAACGACCATGTTAATATAGTGTTGTTGCGCTGTCACCAGGAACCAGTTGATACATTAGTTCTTCGACTTCTTCATTGGAAGATGGGGTTCTTCGTTGCAGAACACTAATCCTCTCAAGTTCTCCTATCAAAGGCCCCCACAAAATGAGAAATGACAAGAAAAAATAATAATAGATTGTCTATTATTTTACATGTTGACAGAAAATTCAAATGGAGAATTAAATTAATTAGATTTGATACCTTAATTAATTAAAGCGGTTGGCAAAAGGAATTAATTATAGGAGATTAATAGGATCTCCCTCATTAATGAGGGAGAGTTTAGAGGTTTTACTCTCCTCCATCAATAGGGGATGAAGCCTTGTGTGGTACTCACACTGTAACCTCTCGTGGGAGGTTATGTTCGAGTGGGACCCACCACCAAAACCTCTCATGGCTGGTTATGGTGTGGGGGACCCTCCTCCAACTTCACTGAAAGATGGGGTTCTTTGTTGGAGAACACTAATTCTCCCAGGCTCTCCTCTCAAAGGCTCCCACTAAATGAAAGATGCCAAGAAAAAATAATAATAGATTGTGTATTATTTTAGATTTTGGAACGAAATTCAAATAAGGAATTAAATTAATTAGATAGGGTCCCCTTAATTAAATCAATGGGTTAGAACAAGGAATTAATCAGGGGAGGTGAAGATGCTCTCCCACATTAATGAGAGAGCGTTGAGAGGTTTTACTCTCCTCCATCAATAGTGGGGTTAAGCCTTTTGTGGTCCTCACATCGAAACCTCTCACATAAGGTTATGCTCGGGTGGGCCCCACCACCATAACCTCTCATGGGAGTTTAAGGTGTAGTGGTCCCAACTCCAACTCCCATGAAGAGGTTTTAACCAACAAACACCACATGGCGCTCAAATAAAAGAAAATGGAAACTCAGATTATTTTATTACTTTCCACGAAAACCCAGAAAACTAACATCTACTCTCAACCAACTACTGTCGAGGTGATAGTCTCCTTAAGTGAATACCGGATCTTTGAGTTCAATGGTTTCCTCATATTACAATTCCGATCATTGGTTCAAAATTTATTAAAACCCGCTAGTACGTTTACTGAACGTACCCAAAAGAAAATTATAAATTGATTCTGGGCACACTGGGCCTCAGAATCATGTGCCATCAAACATCAAAGAATTGTAAAATTCCCATTAATTTTAGAAAATCAATTCATGGAAATTCAGGGTCTTTACATTATGTACCACCAGTTGCCCTGCAGACACACGCTCCCCACCTTGGGCCCCACCCACGTGCCCTAACGGGTCATCTAATTAATGACAGTCCACATAGGCCAACACATGTCCTTTAGTGGTATATCCAGAAGTGGTGAAGATGTATGAGGATGTTCAACGATAACACTGGTGGCTAGGTATAAAGAAGTCATTAGCAGAGTTTGTCTCTCTATTCCTCACTTTTCAGCAAGTTAAGGTAGAGCATCAAGTTTCAGCATGCTTGGTTCATCCTTTAGAGGTCCCAGAGTGGAAGTGGGATGGGATATCCATGGACTTCATGATGGGTCTTCCATGTACGTCCAGTGAAAATGACTCTATCAGGGTGATTGTTGACAGAGTCACCAAGTCGGCCCACTTCCTACCGATCAGAGATCAGGGTTTCTTAGAGATATTGGGATGCCTATACATGCAGGAGACTGTGCAGCTATATGGATTAGCTTCTTCTATTGTCTTCGATCGTGACACAAGATTTACTTCCAGGCTATGTAAGGGGTTGCAGGAGGCTTTTAAGATGCAGCTTCATTTGAGAACTGCCTTTTAACCTCAGACGGATGGTCAGACTGAGCAGACTATTCATACCATCGAGGACATGCAGCGTGCATGTGTCCTCGAATTTAGTCGCAGCTGGGAGGATCACTTACCTTTGGTAGAGTTTTAATATGATAATAGTTATCACTCAACCATCGGGATGGAACCTTTTGTGGCCTTGTATGGTCAACCTTGCAGATCACCACTATGTTGGACAGACCTTGGGGAGTCAGCACTAGTGGGACCAGAGATGGTATAGGCTGCCACATAGAAGGTGTGGATCATCTAGTAGATGATGAAGACTTCACAGAGCAGGCAGAAGTCGTATGCCGACATAAGACTGAGACCTGTGGAGTTTGAGGATGGAGACCACGTCATTCTACTAGTCCCACATTGACGATGTTTATGGGGATTTGGGGGAGGCGACAAGTTATCTCCGAGATTCATCGGACCTTTCTAGGTCCTCAGTAGATTGGGCGAGATATCTTACCTTTTAGATCTTCAACCTCAGTTGCTCCTATTGAATGGCGCCATCCGTATATTCAAGTTGAGGATATTCATGCATGACCCATGTCACATCATTGAATATGGACAAATGGATATCGACGAGGAGGCGGCATTTATAGAAGTTCTAGTGGATATTGATGATCAACATGAGTGGATCCTTCATGGATTTTCAATACATCTGGTGCGCGTTCGATGGTAGCAGGGGAACCTCCCGGAGAGCAGATGGGAGTGGGAGGCACAGATGCATGCTACGTACCCCCATTTATACCCTTAGTTCGAGTTATAGCTTATGGTGACGTAAATCCTTGAGGTGGGTAGAATATAAAGACCCAAAATTTCCATGATTTTTTTTCAAAAATACATAGGAATTTTATGAGTCCATGAAAAATAACGGTGCATGATTATGAGGCCTGGTGTGCTGGAATCAATGTTTGATGTTTTGTTCTGGTACGTTCAGTAAACGTATGAGCGAGTTTTTATAAAATTTGAACCGGTGCTCGAAATTTAAATCTGAGGGAAGTGTTGAACTCGCAGCGCTGATATTCAGTTAAGGAGACATTCACCTCGATGGCAGTTGGTCAAGAGTAGAAGTTAGATTTTTGGGTTTTTGTGGAAGTTATAAAATAAAGTGAGATTACATTTTATTTTATTAGAGCCTCCATGTGGTGTTTGTTGGTTAAAACCTCCTCATAGGAGTTGTAGGTGATACCACCACACCTTAACCTTCCATGAGTGGTTATGGTGGTGGGGCCCACCTGAACATAACCTCCTGCGAGTGGTTACGATGTGGGGACCACAAGGGGATAAACCCCTCTATTGATGGTGGAGAGTAAAACATAACAACACTCCCTCATTAATGAGGGAGAGCCACTTCACCTCCCAAAATTAATACCTTGTGCCAAACCCTTTAATTAATTAAGGGGAGCCTATATAATTAATTTAATTCTCCATTTGAATTTTGTGCCAACATTTAAAATAATAGACAATCTATTATTATTTTTTCTTGGAATTTATCATTTGGTGCAAGCCTTTGAGAGGTGATCCAGGGAGAATCAGTGTTCTCCAACAATGAACCCGATCTTCCAACGAAGAACAAAGAACTAAGAACACCAACCTTATTCGACTTCTTCCTTGAAGCTTCAATCGTCGTGAGACGTCTTCCATGACTGACATCAGCAACTACTTCAACAAACAACAAAAAACATAGAACAATGTTAGGGTTTTTAAATTTTTATTTTTAATCCTTTATCGCTTTCCCTTCTTCGGATATAACTAATTCATTGCGTGGTTCTAAAATAATTTTTGTTCATCTTAGTTCTTTGATGAACCAATTCATACCACCCTAAACGCAGAGAGTTCGGGCCAAACCAACATGGCCCGACCCCTCCCCCGATTTTGTTTATGTTGATCTTTTGTCATGGTGATATGCAACGAGGCAACGAAAATGATGACGACTTAGGTCATGCTACCCACGGCCTCCGCGAACCATTCTGCCCCCTATGGTGCTTTAGTGCTCCAGTCTAAATGGGCGGTCCTCTGGCCGAGCCACCTCGGTCGCACCGCCGACGGCCCACGCCACCCACCTTCCGTCTATCGTCGGCCTCCCATTGGCCCGCCTGGCTATGCCGCTGGCCTTCCTGGCTGCGTGCCTCCCGGACCCCAAGCTGCCTGGTCACGCACCTCCTAGCCGCCGAACCGCATGGCGGCACACCTCCCTGCCACCGGCCCCTGGCCACGCACCTACCGGCTGCAGAACTGACTGGCTGTGCCTGAATTGGGTGGCCTAGTCGTGCCCTGCCCGAACCGCGTGGGCCCGCGCTGACAACGCTCTCCCTGAACCGACCACCCGCCGACCCAAATGGTCGTGCCCTCCCGGTCACCTGGCCTTTCAAATAATTTTGAGGTCCCCCTCGAGATACCCTGGCTGAATCGTCATGGCTTCACCCACCGTGCCGAGTCGCATCGAGCCACTCCTTTGCGACGCTCCGGGCTGAACCAACCACGATCTCGTGCCGAATCGCCCTCGCGGCCTGCTGGGCTAGGCCCAGCACGCTGGCCCGAACCTATAAGGATAACTGGGCCAATGGGAGAGGCAAGACCCAACAGGTATGACCGGGTCGACCCAGACCTAGTTGGCCCAGACTGGGTTGGTCCGAGTCAGTCCGACCAGGTAGAATCGGACACTGGCCCATTATTGACCATTTAATTTCTTTGGCCATATCTTTGGCACTGGACGTCTGTTTGATGAATATTCAACGACACTGGTAATCATGGAGCATGAGGGTCCCTTTGAGTATACTCCACTAGAGTTCGGGGTAAAGTTGAGATATGGTCAGGATGGATCACACACGAATCCAACCGGGCCCCCAGAACTAAAAAGCTAATAACTCACAGACCGGGTGTCCGATTGACGCGGTGTCAGTTGCATTGTTACATCTATGACATGGAGGACCATTAAGAAATTTCTACATGATTCTTTGTCATAGATGGAGTAAAGACCTGAATATCATGGAGCGGATCCTCACGGAGATGAGCTAGCATAGTGCAGAGACCTTGTAGCTGGATGAGACATGACGACTGCTGACCGATTCGACTCAGAGTGATTCGACTCGCCTAGTGGGGAGTGGCTTGGTGTCACGACAGACCCATGGTGGGGACCGCCTCTATGTGATCGTGACAGACCCATGTTACTCGATAAGAGGAGTACCTTAGCAGGCTACGAGGGAGATTGCCTCTGTGTGACGCAATAGACCCATAGTGGAGAGCGCCTCTATGTGACGTAGCAGACCCACAATACTCGACAAGAGAAGTACCTCAGCAGTCTAAGGATAGTGGGATGCACCTCTATGTGATGCGATAGACCCACAATATTCAATAAAGGAGGATTAATCCAGCATCTGATGTTTCGATAGTGTGGTTGGGGATGTTACTCGATACTACCCCTAGAATAAAATCACGGTTTGAGTTGATTCGATAACTTTTGTGTTTACCTCATGATTGAGATGGATTACTTGGTATCATAGGTATATGTATGGGCATATAACTAAGTGAGTTTATCTGTTAATTTTTTACTTTTGGGTTTATCCTTGTTGGATTTTTAAGACCATGAGGATCTTGAGGTCCCTACTAATTATTGTTATAGTCACCCCTACACGGGCTATGCCCGCACCTCAATGTGTTGGTTGCAGAAAATGGATAGCGCTGACTGAGTATCAGAGTAGCAGGACTGGATAGTACCTGGAGATGGAACTTACGACAAGTCAGTACATGTAGGAGACTGACGGACGTGGAGTGTTGCCGAGGCTCTCTGTGCCTACCCTTCAGGTAAGAATCCCCGGAGGATGACCCAGTAGTTGCGTTACCTTTTCTTCATATGTACGTGTACTTTATTGTTGGGATTGTATTTATGACCTCATTTAATTTTCAGAACTCCTTTGTAAACAGTTTTTCTTAGTGTTTTACTTCCAACTCTTACTCTGTTGTGTGTGTTTACACATTATAATGGAAATTCCTTCCCAATTTTATAGATTCTTTTCTTTGGTTCTATTCAACGGCCCCTGGCCTATGGAACGTAGGCTTGAGGTTGTCACGACACGGGCCCCAAGGGACGGGTCGTGAAAATATCATATTTATCTATTTATACATTAAAATATATTACAAAACATAATTTATGACTATATGTTATTTATATGAAAAATCAGTTATCAATTAAAAGTTGGTATCATTTGCAATTCAACAAAATATGAATGTTCTCAGAAAAATTCCAAAAATTACATCTATGTATATTTTGAAATCAATATTTAAAAAATTATGTTTTCATTTTATGAAAAAAATTATTATAATTTTGTAATTTTAATTTTAAGCTAATCTTACATTAAATGGTGATAAAATTTTCATTAATAATAATCAACTTTTTATACTTAAAATTGGATCTTTTCATTTATTAATATTAAAAAACAATATTTCATGAATTTCCAAAAATATGATTAAATATATTAAACATTAATTTATTTAATTTATTTTAATAATAGTTATTAATTTTATTATTTATGGTAAAAAAAAATTCTAGTCAAAAAATTATTGTTTCAAAATAACGCTTCCATTATATTTAATTGGTCATTATTTTCACTTCTAATAATCTGGATGAAAAATGATTTTTTATATAGAAACTTGTAAAATATATTTTACGTAATTTATTTTATCTAAATAATTATCTCTATTTTAAGAGATATGTGAAAATTTGATTATAATATTAATGTTATATTGTTATCCAGTAAGAGTTTGGCATATTTGTATCATAATGATTCAGAAGTACATGATCTTTCATGTACTGATAGATGAACATGTTGATTCATGTTCTAACTTATTAACTATTTATTTAATTTAATAAAATAATTAATTTTAAATAATTTTAATGTATACTTTTCATAAAATCCAATGAAATTATATCCTACCCCACAGAAAACGATTTTCACCTAGAAAAACATCATTTTTATTAAAGGAATGATATTTTCATAATTTTATTATTGAAACAACATAGTAAAATGGTTTATAAAATCCTATAAAATTATTATTTTTTAATCATAATGCACACCAGGTGTATCACATTGCTATGATTCCACATAGGTACTAAATAAGGGGGAAACATAAAATACAAAGATAATTATCAAGAGTGACTGATGTTGTCTATCAAAAACAAGTAAAGGATAAATGTAATATTACATGGAAAAAAATCATAATTATTTTATGAAAAAAAATACCATTATTTCATCATAATTCAAGGTACTAGGATAATAATTTTAATTCATGAAAAATTTCCTATTGTAAAACAATTATCTTATCATATTGACCAAAAGAAAAAAAATATGCTTATTTGATGAGTATAATTTCATCTCTTAATATCATTCTACTAAGATAAATTATTATTCACCAAAATATTAGTATTCAAAATTTATTTTCTTATTCATGAAGATAAAGATAATATTTTAAAGTCCAAATAACCATAAAAGTGTTATTCAAGTTATTCCACCTATATTTTGAAATTAACAAAAACTATATTTTTTTAGAACATAGTTATATAATTTAATGAATGATTAAACATTCATATAATATAATAATGGTCAAAAATAAATTTTAATACCAAAATATCAATCTAAAATATTCTATAAATAAATATCCTTAAACTTCATCCATGATTTCGTGACATAGTTCAACACCCAAAGATTATAAGACATCATAATTTATTCTTCCAAGATAAATTAACCATTATTCCTCAAATAAAATCCCATATATCTATAAAAATATAGTCTTGAAAAAATCAATTTTAAATGGGACATTATATAGGCCAATGGTAGCGCATGAAACCCTTATCATCCTTTAGACTTTGGTTCAAGCCCCACCTACTAGTCGGATGTGATGTGTTTTCTCCTAGCATATGGATTCTGTTATTTTTTTATCCTAAAAAATACCCCAATAAATATACTTCATTGTTATACTTGGTTAAAACATTAATCAACAAACAATTTCTCAATAAAATAATTAATAACCACAATAGTTTTACTACTTAAAACTCTTAAATGTGGTGTCTAAAGAATTGAACTTTTAATCATCCATAAGATTCTATTCCTAAGAAGGTATCCATAACTATTAATATAACATCATATGAAACACACTAACCTCTAATGTTATTTATACTGAGCATTGATCCCCACTATAATTTACTAAAACTAGAACTCGTAGATCTAGTGTTGAAATCCGTCACTTTACAATTCTCTATCTGAGGCCAAAAATTGTGACCAATTTTCATACCATAAAATCACACAAAATCCAAAGGTAAATTTGGATCTCTTACATTCAAGATGACCTTTTAGGTTTATATTTTTATTTAATTAGAAATAACACCCACATAAAAATTTACATCAATATGGACTCAAAAAAATGATTCATAAAGTTGAATACCATCTCATGTATTATATAGACTTTCTTATATTATATTAGGTCATTAACACAATCTATTATAAGTTCTTTATAGACAAAAATAGTTCAAAATCACTATTTACAATCTATAGAAAGGTAAACATAATCAAGATGGGATAATATGATCAGTTATGGTAAATAGAAAAGAATTCTATTAAATGTCATCAAGGAACATAATAGTTCATACGGGTATGATTAAATAATCTAAGTATATGACCAAATGATATTGGAACTCATAACCATCAATACATAGATAACCAAATATGAAGACATTGAAATTGATAAAATCATCAAAATAAATAATCATGACTCATGCGATATCAATATTGATCATTAGATATTTAATAAAACCATAGTAAATATAAGGAAATATATAATGGTATATAAGAAAATTATTATACATTTTTTTCATAAAAATGGAATTACATTGTGTTATAATTCCATAAATTCCACTCATACAAATGAAATAGTTATAGCGACTACATTAATTACTAATGCATTAGAGGCTTATCAAGGACCCACCCATAATGGTTTATGTTGTACAACCCATCATTTGATTATCATGTAACCTCTCATCATTGGATTATCATATATCCAACGGTTAATGAATTATCATGCAAAGACATATAAAATTTACATGAAAATATAAAAAATAATACAAAATAAAATCATTAATTTAATTATAAAATCATTAAAACAACTAATAAATCTTTTATAACATGATCAACCCATGTAAAACATGTTATTTTTCTTATCAATCTCTCTGAATCATGATAAACCCATGAAAAAGAAATG
Source organism: Viscum album (assembly GCA_963277665.1). NCBI lineage: Eukaryota > Viridiplantae > Streptophyta > Magnoliopsida > Santalales > Viscaceae > Viscum > Viscum album. Next base: position 548,912,419 of record OY728157.1, read on the forward strand.
AGTTCCCTAAAAGTGACTTTAAAACATTATTAACTCGTGTTATAGAATAGGGTTAAATAAAATTCTCTCAGATACATGAATAACATTTTTCAAATAAATTTGTACAATGAATATTGCATTTAATCATGATTAACAATTGTAAAATGAATGGGTTAAATTATAATTTCTATTAAACATGATGAACCCGTGAGAATGAATGTAGTTTCAAAACATTAACATTGAAAAAATATTAAATTCTAAAAAATAAAAAGGAGGATTGTATCAATACTATATTTACATTATTTAATATATGTAAAAACAATGTTTTTATATATCTATTAATGGAAATACAATTAAAATATTATTAAACAACTTTTCATGAAAATAAATTAAAATCATTCCAAACTGTCTTGTAGCACTGGAAAACATTTGAATCATAATCCCCGTGAAATTAAAAATTAAATTAAACATATAATAACTTCTAATTAAGAATTTTCTTGATATAAAATTTCTAATTAGTATTACATACACCTCCCTAAAGATGATTGGTTCATAACATAACAAATATCTCAAAAGTGGAAAATTGCAAAAAAAAAAGATATTACAACATTGGTAACATTGATATCCATGATCCCCATAAAACATAGGTACTAAAAAATATATTTAGAACACCATAAATGAAATTAAAATAATCATAAAATAAATTCATAGAATTTATACACACCATAAAATATAAATAATTTGTGAATATTGAATATATCTAATGGAAATAAAATTGGGATATGGAAACTATTACAAAGATAATATAATTTGAGAGAGAATATATAAATAAAATAATTATATGCGAAAAAATAAAATCATAGAAAGAAAATTGTAAATACATAATAAGAAAATAAAATAATATTTTTTCTCATATTCATCGAATATCATAACCAAAAACATAGATGATTAACTTAATAAAAGGAATTTGATTTAAGAAATTAGTTACTACATGGTAACCTTTGAATTATAATCCCCATGAAATAAATAAAATCAAATAAAACAATAAATTTAAATAATATTAAATCATTCATTGTATAAATTATTATTACATCATAATATACACCACAAAAAAATATGTGGTGAAAATGGTTTATTCCTTACATGAGAAAAAGGACACCAGAATTCCTTACATTAAGCCAGACATGTCACATGTGTATTTATATTCCTGAATAATTATCGTATATAAAATATTTACATGTTATAGATATATTTAAAATTTTATTATTATATTTATTCCTATTATATTCATGCTATATACAATTTCATAATTAATTATTGATAAGTAAGATGTTTTGATATTATTTGGCATATATATCTAAACGAACATTGATATGTCGATATTGGTCAATGCGATCATTATTAAAAAAATGATAAAATGGAAATTATTAAAACAATTTTATATAAATTATAATTATAAAATAATATTTGAAATATGGTTATGACAAATAAACCAAAATTATGATCATGGAGACGGTAGGTCGTATGTAAGAATGATTAATAGTCCCATTTTTCAATGTGAATATTGTAAATATGGTAAGTAAATTTTATCATTCCATAATGATCATTATATCATAATTACCATGATATTTAAAAATATATACTTATATATATCATTCAATTAGTTGGTAATAAAAATTATGAATCACATTTCTTCAACGGTGCGGTAATCCACACATCCACGAACACCGTTATAACTTTTTCAGTGAGTGAAATCGATAAAAGGGAAACGATATTTCATTTGTAAACATAGTTAATTATTGCATTAATATAATAATTATTTATTTTATAAAATATATCTTTATTAAATATATCATTAAAACATTCAATGTAATGAGTTAATGAATCACATCACTTTAATGAGGTGGTAGTCCACATCTCATGAAATAATGTTATCTTATTCATAAAAATAGAAAGAATAAATGATTATGATATATAAAAATTAAAAAGATTAATAACATTTTAAATGTCATATATATAATATATAAACAACATTTCATTCATTATTCGCATCCTTTAGGGGTGATAATTGGAGAAGGATCGACATCAGTTCGTCAGGAGGTTGTCCACCATACACATAGATAATGACTGGGTATTCTGTTGGATAGTAATGTGTGATAGTTTTTTTAAAACCCATTAAATAAGAACATATTTAAATATTTAATATTTTATGGCTACTATATAATCATGGAATAAAAATAATTTTATTTTTGTAGATAGAAATAAATCAATATTGATTATTGAAGACAGTTACCCCTTTTTTGGGTAACTCATTTTGGTTTTCATAAATGGCCTTCCTTGGTTGGTTTTCATCCAAAAGTGGGGATTCTATGAAGTTAATATTTATTTTGGGAGATAATTTCATATTGGTTTTGATGATAGAAAATTCTTGAGATGTGTCGGGAGAGGGGAATGGTCAACGACCTTTTATAAGTGTAGGGAGAGGACACACAAGGAATTTTCAAAAATAATTATAGTATTCACAATTGTTTCCTAATAATTATATTCCAAAACAAAAAAAAAGATAAATGAATTGGGTAGGTATAAAAATGGACATAATTTTTTTTTCAGACAGGCTTATGTCCATTTTTCTACCGTATGATTAATATTAATCCCATGGATGGGATGTGAAAGTGGGATTCAAATGAAAAATGTTAAAACCTTAGAAATGTTATTATATTAAATTTCAATGAGATATTGAATCCATTGACCTAAATAGTATTATAATATATATTATTTATTTATATATAATTTAAAACAAAATTTGAATAAAATTTATCAATATTAATTATTTAGTATAAAACATAGTTTTCAATTAACATTAGAAGTAATTCACCATTCATCCAAACATTAATTTTCCCAAAAAATATTAAAATTTTCCCTAATGTAAATTGAAATATTAAGATATCTAAAATAAATTTTATTATTAAAAGTAAATATTATTAAATATTCATAGTTTAGAATTAAAAAATTCCATCTCGTAAAAGGAATTAAAAGGTCCTTTAAACAAATACTACTTTAAATTCTAAATATTAGATTTAAACTTGTATTAAAAATTGTATACATATTTGTTAAATTTAAAGACATTTGAATAAATATATTTAATCTAAATATCATTAATATCATTCAATAAAATTGATTAATTTATTTGAGCTAAATAAATTCAATTATAGTTATAAAATTTGTTTTTTATCCCATACTTTATTTTCAGTTGGTGTTTATTTTCATTTATAATTAATTTTTCAACCATGTATTCAATTAATAAACATGTGTAACCTAAAATTTATAAAACATACTTAATATAATTAATTAAAACTATTAAAATGGATATGTGATAAATATTATAATAATATAAATTGTATATTGATGTTTGGTAATATTTGGGCGTGTATGTAAGACAAATCACCAAAGGAACTTGATATTGACTTCAGTGAATGATAAATATGGTGTTTATCTAAATGAATGATAAACTATATATTGAGTGTAACAAATTATATTAAACAATTTAAATTAATTTTAATGGATATATTGCATTAAACATTGGGATGTTTCAAAACTGTCGTATTGATCAAATAGTATACGAAATATACAAGGGATATCAACCTGAAATTTAGAGGGAAATGATTTATAGTTTTCTTAGGAAAAACTATAATTATTATACATATTATTTGTATAGTATAAAATATATTTAGTTTTCCCTATTATATCATAAATACTTATTTCATGACATTCAATAAATGTTCCATAATTTACATAATAATACATACCTGGTAATTGTATCGTGTTTTTATATTTGGAGATTAGATATAAAATAAAAACATTTCATGATTTATGTTCAAAATCTCACATTATTTTATTCTCATATAGTAAAAAAAATTATATGTAAAATATAATACCTTTATATATATCTGATGAAAATGGAAATATCATAATTAGTGAGCTCAGATGAACAGTAGGGGTAAACCTGATTCAAATCACTCATTAATCATAATTGAGCCTAAGGTGAGAATAATAATATAAGATATACAATTTTGTTTAAAATATTAGATTAAAACCTAGATGAAAAAAATAATTCACATAAAGGACATGGAATAAAAATTTTCATAACATGAAACACAATATTGAAAAAAAAAATTCATAAGCCATGAATTACATAATAGAACCATGTGGCATAACATAAGACAGAGGAATAAACATATCAATGAGAAGTAATAAAATTTTGGATCATGAATAACAATCATAATTGTGAAAAAATGTTATTATAATAGAATAAAATTTTATTTTATCACATAAAGGTCTTTCAACACTGAGTTAATGTTGCGATACATTCAAAAACAAGATACATCAATTGTTTGTGTATATGTAACAATGAGTTTTTGCAAACCAAAATAAAAAATTAATATTAATATTTAATATGATTGGTATAACATTATGCATGAAATTATTTTTATTAATAATATTGAATATTTTTTTATAATAAATAATTTAGAAACATTTATTATTAATCTGTATATTTGAAATAAAATGATTATCATTAAAAACATGAAATATTTTCTGAAAACTAATTTCTTTTATAAAAGATAGTTTAATCCTTCATGATACACATAATTTTTAATTAAATGTGACCAATTTTAGAAAATTTATTTGAAAATATAATCAAATTTATGGAATGTGAAATATAAAAATTATATTAGGGGGGATTATATGTATTTTCATGAGACGTTTAATTTTTTGATAAGTTGTAAAAAATAATGAATTTTAATGAAAGGGGATCCTATCATATAAAACAATTTTGATAAAAAAAATTATTTTTTTAATTGTTTATAATGTCAAAATAGTTCAATAATATATATATTAATAAAATTTTGTCCATTTCATACATTTTTAAATTTCATTTTGATATTAAAATTTGTATATATTTTAGCATTTTATCTTTTAAAAACAACATTCACATCATCTATAATTGATTTATTTAAAATTAAATTAATCATCTAATGTTATTTGAATATGGCCAAATGAATTCCATTTTTATAATTTTAAAATTTAAAATTATCAAATATTTTAGAAATAGTATTATAGTAATTATTAGTTAATGGATTTAAAATTAAATATAGTGAATAAGGTAAAAAAATCATTTTACATAGTGATTATACATAGAATAAAAGTTATAAGAATGACCAAAAACACATAAAAACCCGTTTTATTGATATATTTATACCCTTCATGCATTATTAGTTATATTTATGAGTCATCTGGATATATACCATGAATATGACATATAAAATAATTTGTTTAAATAAAATGATAAAAAAGAAACATTTATTATCTTTAATATCTATAATATCATGGGATATGGAAAAACATAAAAGGATAGGTTATAAAAATTATTTTTAAATATAAATAATTTTTTATCTGATGTATTTAGTATTATTTTTAAGGATTAAATAATTAAATAAATCATTTTGAAGTTCGAATGAATTAATTATTTATCTAATAATTAAATAGTAAAAATCATACACATTTTTTAAAAGTTATGTCAATAAAATAAATTATTGAATCGATTAATTTTGGAGATTATTATACAAATTCATATTAGTTTTAACATAATATATTTTAATTAATTAATTTCATTTCAATTTTTAATAATTAAATTAATGATTAATGTCAAAATTGTTATTAATGTTGTTTCAAAAAATTGACATTGGATTAAATGATTTAAATTTTATAAAAATAATACCATCTGAAAACTGATTTTAAAATGTTAAAAAATATCAAATTTATCCAATGGATAACATAAATAATTTTTTAGAATGAACATATTGACACATAAATAATAAAATCATTATTAGTGAAACTAGGGATAAAGTATTGTTTTTACATGTTACATTTTCTTCTGTTAAAATTATTTTTTTGGAAAAAAATTATCATTAAATTATAATATTGAAATAATATATATAATAATTGGGTATAGATATTATAATAGAACTAATATTATATTACTATTAATGGATAAATTCCCTCGCCGAGAAAAGTAATTATGGAGGTTAAAACCAAAAGGGGTTAAATTTTGTAAAAAATAAAAAAAAATCATAAAAATGTTCAGATATGTGTGTGTCTAAGGTATTTCTATAAAAAATAAACCATACCCATAATTATTATAAAATTTTGGATCCATATAATGTATATAAGACCTCCAAATAGGGAATAAATTTGTGTATATATAAGAATGTCTCTTTTACTACGTTATAAAAGGGTACTCACTCCCAAACCATCATTATAACTCAAATTTCATATCCATAATCTAGAAACTACCCAAATAACATTAAAGAATAAATTAACTCATTATTTCGTCCATAATATTAGCATAAATATTTTCATGTAATTCATTTTCTTCATAAAAAATGGAGTTCCCTGAAGAAGAGGTAATATCCATCAGTGGGGAATTTTTATTCATTTTTTTCTCATCACATTATCCTATTATTATATAATTTAGATAAAAAAACATCAGTATCATCCATAAAATTTCATTTTTAAGGGTTCTATATACTACCAAAAACACTTTGATCCAATGGTTTAAAAGATCTGCTTTCTTCAGAACGATGTACTACTACCCCACAATGATGGAATTCATTTTTTCCATTTCCATATCTCACGGTAGGGTATTATAATGGATATGATGATTCAATGTTATAAATATATCATAATTATATTTATATATCGATTGTTTCATATATACTATTTTACATCCCATTCCATAAGATTAGTGATAACATCGCCCATGGGTATATAAGAGTACCACCTCTCAAAGTGATATGATTAGTTTCTCTCTAATGCATCCCATGGAAGGTAATATGGGTAAATATAAAAACGATATGTTGTATATATTAAATATTTTATATATTATTTACATAAAGGTCATTCTATAAATATAATTTATTATTTTCATTTTATTCACCCAATGGAAAATGATAACTTTGTTTGTGAATAAGTGGTCTAACGCCTTGTCCAAGTTATGTGATTACATTATTCAACTTACATATCCATAATGATATATAAAAGTATAATATGTTAAATAACATTTATTTTATGATATAATGATTATTATTTAATGATAAAATATTTCATACCTTCTTTCCATGATGATCAGTGAAAAAAATGTTACTTTTTCATAGATATGGCCTAATGTCTCCATGATTGTAATGTTTATTCCTTTTTCATTAACATATTTATTGATGAGTTTAAAATTATAATTGATATAAATTTATGATAACTATTTTGTGTTTAATATTATTTATATTCTTGAATAATGCTATTTTTTACTACATCCAACCCAACTGTATTGTTTTTCACACACAATTTAAATATTGTCAAAACAACTGATGTAAATTTAATCGATTTAGTAATAGTATATAACATTTTATAATGTGGGATAAATTTATAAATAAACCAAAAAATCTCTATCAATAATGTAATTAATTAATATATGATTATTATTCCTGGTGATAAATTCACATGAGATCACTTAGACTCAATGTTAGGGTTTTCATATCTCACATTCAGATTTTCCCAAATGATCCTTATTAAAATAGAAAATGAAAAACTTATATAAAAATTTAGATAAATATCTATGTATAATGGAAGGTATTATAATATAATATCAAATATAAATATATATTAAATCATAAGGAATTACATTCATTCAAGTGAAATTCATATCAATGCCTATATTATCAAGACCATCTGATTCACAATTCACCACTGATAAACATATGTAAGGATTTATTTTATAATAGATAGATTCTTCATTCATTACACCAATAAAAATGTTTTCCTCCAAGAAATATTTATAATACCATTTCCTTATCTTTTAGAATATTGTATAGGTCACATTATAGCAATGAATTGTTCTATGCATTAGATTTAGTGAGGGAGACATCCTTGATCCCATCAAACATTTCACCTCAAATAGATGTAACAATTCCACTTGAACCATAAAAGGCCAAGGATTTAACAATATTATCATGATATTCCAATCCATATTAAGAGGGAATAAGATCCCCTTTATAACAACCATCTGAATAAATGTTATTCCTCATTTAACATGGTGGCTGTAATCAAACCTCAAATTTACTAAGTAGTAGTATGATGATCCTTGTAATGCCCAGTATTCTCTACATTGTGAATTCATGAATATTGTTGTAAAAAACCTCTTGGTAACTATCTATAATCCTTTATTTAAATAATTAATCTCACAATAAAGGATATAAAACTAAAAAATTTGTTTCAGTGAACAAGAAAATTTCATCCATGTCCTTAAAGATGAATCACTTATTCCATAGCAGCATGGATAAGGTGAGTGAGTTACGATGAGAATGTAACTATAACATAACATAAAAGGGAGATTATTGGTATATTAATTAGAATAAAAAAATCATATATGTCAAAACAACTTTCTATATGAAAAATGTAGTGCTATAATTGAGAAATAGATGGTTGGTAACCTCATGATGCATCTAGCATTGTCGAAATTTGGCATTTATTGACACCCAACATATATGTATGAGATATATGTGGGAATAATATTATGTGAAAGTATCAAAAAGATTGCGAATAGTTATAACCGAATGAAGGTCTTATAAAAACTATTGATCATGTTAAAATCCATATTGGAGTCTAAAGAGAAACATTGATGGAATAGACGACTAATGAAAATTCAAATTTTATTTTATTTATAGATATTAAAATATTCTATAGTAGAAAACATATACTATTTTTTTATTTCATACCCATTCATTTTATAAATTAAAATAAGGATCATCAAATAAATCTTTTATGAAAATATTACATTTTTCAGGGGAATCATAAAGTAGAAATTCATTGGTCGGGGGAGATTCAAGGAAGTTATCAATATGAAACATGAAAGAGGAGTTCCTACTAGAAATGCATTTATATAAATTAGTGATGATAGCATAGGAATTTTTAATGGAATTAAAAAGGGATGAAACCATGTAGGTAGTGCTTCCTAATTTCAATCTATCTTGGAAACTATGCTTGAGGAAACCCAAATCCCTCGATATACTAGTAAGGAGATTCCATGTAAATTTTTCAAGATGGGGTTCATTTAATGTTTTTTGACACTCTATATAAATTATACCACTATGAATAAAATTAAAATATATATTCAATGGGATCATTACCATTATTATCTCAAGAATACTAGTAGTCAAAATTATATTTTTACTGTAGAAAATGAAAATCATAATGAGCCCCAAGGGCCACCAATAAACCATAAAATACTGAAACATCAAGAAAATATAAATGAAACCACACCTTGAATGATATTTTACATTCCAATATGATAGTTATTTCATAAACGTATTATATAGGATAAGAAAATAACTCCCTTTTGGTATACACCAAAAATATAGGAACCCCAAGATAGGTGATTGTTATTTAATAGTCTATATTTACCATATTTGACTTAATTATAAATTTCCAAGAATAAGTAACCCCTTTATAATGAAAATAATATATTTTTAAAAAAAATTAATTTAGATGAGATAAATTCATTATGATGTTTCATGTTATAATAGGACCATATATTTATCGTATGACCTTGTATGAAAAGAATATTTTACTCAAGATAATGTAAATCATTTGGAGAAATAAATCCCATGCATGAATGAATTGGTTTTCTCATTCACTAATCCATCATTTGAGTAAAGATAGGACTTATATAGTCCTAAAAAATATGAAAAATAAATGTAATGGAGTTTCCCACTATTTAACCTTATGAGAGCAATAAAATTAACATTTTGAAGAACCATTAATGGGAACCAAAATAAAATATTCTCCCAAAATAGATTTCACCCAACATATGAATTTTTATTTTAAGAAAAATATCTATAAAACTATTAAAAAAAATTAAAATACATGGTGTCAAAAATAAATATATATAAACCTTTATAGAAACAATACTAACTATTTTAATTTTTCTATGAATAATGATGCATTCTAAAGTTGTACCAATTCAGTCCAAGACACAACATCCTTTACCCAAAAAAATGATTTCAGGAAATGATATTATTTGAAATAATTGAAATTCTATTAGACAAAATAAATAAACCTGAAATATATAATCTCATGATCATTCTAAGTTATTTGTATAATAGTGGGAAATTGGTCATTTAGACCACTCGGTATACCATCCAAGGTAAAAAAGGATGTGACCAACATGAAAACATCAATTGGTATAATATCATAATATTTATGAAATAAGAAATTATAATAAACATCAGTCTCATGGAAATTTTAGAATTCATATTCAATAAAGTATCCTAAATATCAAATTCTATATAAATTTATGTGAGTAGGGTATTATCAACAAGAATACAATAATAGAGATAATTATATCTATCATGTCCCCTTGAACACTATTTCCACTAAACAAATTTGAGTAATAAGAAACAGTGTAATCAAGAAGAATTTCTATATCATGAATAATATTATACATAGATTTAAAAAAGGTGGCATGTCTATGAGAATTATGAGAAAAATGAAGAGAATTATAAATAATTGAGTTCCAATAACCATCAATAATAAATTTATTCTTGAACATTTATTTTGAAACAATTTTCCATTTAAAGAAGAGTATTTAGAATAGAAGTATGGAAAATTTCTTGATATATATCTAAAGTAAAATCCATATGAGTAGTAGCCTCCTACACCTATTTTACAGATCCTTTAAGGAATATAATACCTTTTTTAAGTATTTTTAATGAATGATGCCTCCATACCTTAATATTTTATTTCAGTAGTGTAAATATTATGATGCATGAAAAAGACTCATTGCCATAGTAAATGGAGTGCAAAAATTATTTAATAAGACATCCACATTAATTTAGAGAATCTCATGAATTATTGAATTGATAGGGTTTAGGTATCATGATACCCATAGACACACAACTAATAAGGATAGGATGATGATAAGAGTAAAGCTACAGTAGGGTAATTATAGAGACAACATCATATTAATCAATATTTATAACATTCAGAAAATCAATTTTCATATTTCTGAAAATAATATTATTAAAATTACTCCATTATAATGTATATTTATCTCTAACTAGGATAATCACAAAATGACAATTTCCCTAAATATAAGACATAAACACATTTAGAGTGGTTGAAGAATCAACATATATAATATTATCATTTCACATTAGGATAATTTTTATGTCCTTGAGGATAACCCATGGATCGCAAATGATTCCTCTAACTTTAAAAATTTACAGACGTTGTCTTATTCTATCAAGATATTCTTTTTCAAACAATCAAAATAGAATAATTTGTGTATCTTAGAGAGATACACCTCACATTAAATTATAAGTACATCAATGATGTAGATAAAATGTTTATCCATGGAAAAAAAGGGAAAAACCCAATGAGTTTGTTCAATTGAAAACCATTGTTAACATCAACAAAATGGTATCCCACATTTTCCAAACTAGCATTATGTGAAGAGTAATTGTTCCATGTTTTCTCAATTAATAAAATCTTTTTATTGTTGATGTAAAAGTACCTATGAAGTGATTTGTCCAAATTATTATGGACTAATCCATTGGAATTCGAAAAAAGTAGATTCAATTAGAATGATATTTGTATTTGTAGTTTACCTTCTATATAATGGCCTTTGATTTATTTTTTATTGATGATTTGTTTTTAAATAATTCTAGAATAACTTATACATAGTAATTGATACAGAAAAAAATAGATGGATTGTTATAGAGATGTGTGGGATTGCAATATTTATGTTCACTACTAACTCTAGAGGTACACAAAATAAATGGATCATATATGAAAATATGATCATAGTTATGGGATATAAATTAAATTACAATAATTAATATTATTACTCATCCCCCTGATTATATTATTTATTCATTTTAAATGTGAAAATTGACCATGATAATGGGAAACCAGTAGAAGTTGAATATCTAGCCCCCTGAGAATTGATAAAAACATAGGGAATAACATGTCCAGAATAGTATCGATTCTTAATGTTAGGTATAGAAGTTGGAGGTTTATCATCCATCCTAATATATCCCAAGAAACAATGATCATAAGGTGTCATATATGAGGAAAAACACCATCCATAAAACATTATTTACATGTACTATCCACTAAAAAAATAGAGAAGCATCTGATCCATTTATATCTTGAATATCGAAACAAGAATTTGTTTCTTCTGAGATACGCACAAAAAGGGGCATAAAAAGTCCTCCTACAAATCCAAGAGAGTAGTTATGGTACCATTTCCATTAGGAATCTTATCACTAGACATAATCCTAGAAGACACACATTAAGTTGAAATTTCCTCTTGATGAATATCATCCTTATTAGGGTCCCTCAGAATGACTAAATTGCCTCAGTTTGAAAAATATCAGTCACGTGCCTATATAAAAGAAAAACCAAATTAGAAATATGTGTGTTGGGAGGGACTAAGACATGATTAATGGAATCATTACTAAATTGATCACCTTTCCTAAAGATTATATCCTTTTCCTTTTTATATGTTTACAACTTAATCTAGGAAGAATCCATGTCAGCAAGATGATATATTACTTGTTTTGGAATGACACATTAGTTGTCAATTAAGTGACCAAATATCTTTCAAAAAATATATAAAGGGTGATTATAGTCATCTCCATTTTAAAATGAAATATAATTTCATTGACAATATGATTTAAAAAATCCATCATCGTAGAATACATATTTTCCTCAACAAGAACTCATACATAGAAACCTAGCTCACCATCAAGAGTATAATGATCCATCATAATAGGGTACATACACATGAAGCTAGATCACAATGTATCTTAGGATTAAAAAAGACTTGTTTTATTCCATTTTGTCTTATCAAGGTATGTAAAGAAGTTATTTTATTAGTGAAGGATGAAAATTGATAATCCAATTAGACAGATGAAAAACTATTAGTTTAAGATCAATGATTCCATCTCTCCAATATATTACACTATCCTAATTAAAATTGAAAATAACATGAAAATAGACATGAAAAATTATTAAAAATCACCATTTTTTGATACCACAACTATGTTGGGGCATATTTTTCTGATCATTATTGTTCTCTATATTATTGCCTTTGGCCAGTGTGATATAACCCTGAAATGAATACTTGAATAGATCCATTATTTGTTTGAAGTCATCATGATTAGAAACCACCTAGAACTCTCAATAATCTAATTTGATAGAAGAACAATAATGCAATCAATTGAAAAATTTAAGAGTTCTATGATGTGAATGAAACCGATCTAGGTTTTCGGTGGATCTCTATATTCTTCCAAATCATTCCTGCCATATTTCATCCTCTTTAACCCTATATCTCAAATCTAATTCATTTATGTGAGATATATGTTGTATTCACCATATTTTTTGATAGGTGTATATACATCCCATGAATGTATTTGACTATTATAAAATATTATTTTATTATTATTTAAATATATATTTCAGGCACACTATTTCGTGTGTTTCATAGTTTCAATAATACCAATACATAAATGGGTTTTTCTTCTTCTAAATTTCCATTATTTGAGAATTATATTTTTTATAACTTATCTTCTTTTAGGAGGGGTATATAACACAAATATGTTAATTTATATCATGAATATACTTATTTAATTGAATATATATAGTTCATTTAATTTTATTATTTAATTATAATTAAAATTTATTTTTACAAAATGGTTATGAGTATTTTATTATAATATAATTTTTTATTGGTAGTGTACATGATAAATTTTATAATAAATATAAATTTTAATTTTCATTAGATCTATTATACTATAATTATTAAGGATATTTTGAAGTATTTTTATCATTTTTGTAATTTAATTAGTTTAAATGCTATTGAAATTTTAAAAATGTAAACTCGATATCATTTCTCTCTTCCGTCAAAAATATAATTTCCTCCAAAAAATGTTTTATAGGAAACGTATTTTAAAAAAAAAATTTCAAATGACATTTAGATTAATTAATGGTTATTTTACAATAGGCATTTTTAAATGATTATTAAAATATTACGTTAAAATATTTCATTTTTATTTTCAATGAAATGTATTTTAAAAATGAATTTTGTTTCTGAATGTGATTTTCAATGTGAAAATCAAATTAAAAAAAAGTAATAATATTTTAATGGTATTTCTATTTATCAACATAAAGATTTATTATTATTCTTTACAATCAAATTTGGGATTTTTTTAATGATACAATTCACATTATTTATCTATATGAATTATGATTGTTCCAAAGTGATTAATATCACGCTCATTTCATTTCCGTATGACAACCATTATTCAATGATATTATTATGGATCCAATTTATTTTCCACAGGTTTTTCATGTTTTATAAATATGTTTATTAATCAGGATTCTTTCACGGGAATTAATCACATGAAAAGAGGAATAATTATTATTTATTTGACTTTATGATTAAATAATTATGTACATTATTAATGTTATGGATTGATGAAATTATATAATATTGGTAAGACTAATATAGCTTATATAAATGGTTAATCCCATTTGTAGATTATTAAAAATCCACGTACACAATATTGATTTTAAAAAGGGTGAGATTCATGATAACTCTATAATTCATTGGATATTGTTTATATTCTTTGGAGAATTATTTTGGTTGTTGTCAATATAGTTATTCAAAATTTAAGATTTCTATAAGGATTATATATGTTCTCTATGAACCTGATATTATAAGATTCCGATATGTTTTATTGATGATTTATATGGGTTTATAATGTTTCATTTGATCAAAAAAGATATCAAATGGCTCATGATAATTTATTATTACTAAAATTTCCTCTATTATATCATTATTCCATGTTTTATTCTTTGATGATATAAGTATTGATGGGTAAGATTACTCTTATTTTATACTCTTTCATTTTGATTATTTCATCATTAACATTTAATATTCATATTCCCATAAATGAAATTAATTTATTAATTCTTACATTTTACCTTAAAATGAATTTAATCCCAAAATTCTCTTGTTTCCTTTTCCCTAGGTTATAAAGTATATGGTAAAAAATAGTGTATAGAAGGGATTTGAAATGGGTTATGATGAAGGAATATTTTAAAATAGAAATGTTTATTTATATGGGATAAATTTTTTTTAATGAATATGATTTTTTAGGAGTATATACATGTTTACTAAAAATATAATCATGAAAGGACCCCAATAATTTATGTGATCCAATATTTAATTATGATTTTGAATGATTTTTTTTATTATTTTTTTATTCAAAATTATCTAAAGCAATGAAATAAATGTATAAATTATGATTTATTTACTAAATCTTGGAGTGCATGTTATGCATAATTATAATAATTCAATAACATAATGGAATAAGAGTCATACTCATCATCACATCTCATATATTATTTGGAAACATAAATATAATGCCTTATTATAATGGATGAACCATTATTTTTCACACCCCTTTGTCTATCAGATCATGCATTATAACTAGAAAACTTATGTATGTTGGATCTTGTATTATTACCAACATACCTTTATAATATAATGAGACATAACACCATTACCAAATTAAATAGTTGTATATAATGAACCAACCATTCAAAGAAGTATAATCTTTCAACACATTTTCTACATGAAAATAGTTATTCAGGATGATAAAATTTGAAAATGTTTATTTTATTAAATTGTAAATAAAATAAAAGGTAGTATAAATAATAATACAAAAAATATATGTATTTTTAAGACGATGTAATTTTATGAAATTGATAATTTTATGTCTTGTGTTGTACACTAAATAAATATTAGCATGTGTTATATGAAACATTGTATTATCTTGTTGTACACACAATGGTATTCTTGGATTGTATTGCACATAATATAAAGTTCCTTTGATAGAATTCATTTCACACATCACTGAGAATATATTTTTTTTGATTCATAAATGAAATAAGTTTTGATTTTTTAATACACAACGCAAAATGAATAATTCACTACACTCAACACTGACATGTGTTGCGTTACACGCAAGAGCGACCTTCCTCGATAGCATATGTGGTACGCAATGCCGAGTTCCAATAAACAATGATATATTATTTAAATATTATATAAATTTGACATTATGAATTTTTTTAACCATTTTTTTAATATTATATAACATTTTCATACATCTTACACAAGATATGAGAACAAAATCATTTTTTTTGGGATTAATGATGTATGTTTTTTAAAAAAATGTAGTTTTACCGCCTCTTGATTGTGCACCCATTTTAAATATATTTTTTCAAACGTTTATAATTTTTTTTTGACATGATATACTTCCACTATGGAAGCCGAACATAAATTTATTTTTTAAATTGTTTTGTTATTTTTCTGATAACATTCATTTTTTGATGCATAGTGATAATACTCAAAATTTTATTTGAAAACATATTTTTTCATAGAAATAATATATACAGTAAAAATATATTATTAAATGGTTTTAAATTGAAAATATGATATATTTTTTATATTTTATGATAATTTAAGTAATTTTCATTAATTATATATATAATTAATATTTAAAAACATTTTGATCTTTTGAAATGTTTTAAACAGATACCTATTTTTTCGATAATGGGATTATTTTTAAATTAATTACATGATATTATATGTTTTAAATTTTTATAAAAGTATTCAATATTTGGAATTAGTAGTTTCATATTGTGTAAATATGTACTTGTTATTTTTGGACATTATGAATAGTAACAACAGAAATTATTTTATTTAATATGGTAAAATGGTAAATCTGCTAAATAAGGTTAACAAATAAAATTATAATAATATTAAATTACCCTAACATATGTACTAATCCTACTGGATTAGATATTTCCAATCATGGGCATCCTTGGGTCGATTTTAAGACCCATGGATTCACATGGATTTGAAAAAGACAATTTATAATAATTTATTTAATGTGAAGATAATTATAACCAGAACATATACCATTTACTAAATAGATTTTAATATGGTCTTACATAATAGATCTCAATTTCTATAAATAGTCATTTAGAAACAAAAAATATTTTCTACATTATTGTATTTTGTTTATGATTTTTAGACATTAGATTAATATATTTATTTTTGAAACAATTATGATGTAGTGATTACCTCATTAATGAAAGATTCAAATAAATTAATTTATAAATATTAAAAAAATTAATATCGTTATTTTGAGGTCATAAATGGATTTTCTGGATGATATTGACATATTTTATTTCTGTTAATTCATTATTTTCGATCTTATCAGGTTTTTAGGAATTTTTTAAAAAATCTAGTATGAATAGTGTACAAAATTGACACAATTCATAACATAAGACAAGAAATTGTTTATTAGGTGATATTAAATTTATAAAAATATATGATTTTTCCAAATAGTTTATATAAGTCCATTTATGTCATAAATAAATTTTTTCGGGTCTTTTGGCCTGATATGGCAGTTAAATTAACCTGCAATGTGTAAATAACATGATATCACACTAAGATTAAAAATGATAAAAATAAGGGTAAACTTAAAGGATAGAGATAAAAAATATTCAAAACTTGTAAAAAAATTATTGGATGATGATTATTCAAACCATAATAATATTTTTTATAATTAAGTAGGTTTTATAACATTTTATATCGAAATTTATTTTATAAAAAATCAACATTTTGGAACATTCAAATAGTTCCCCTCTCCTCTCTTATAAAAGGGAACCTCCTCCCTCTATTATTTAGTCCATTTTGAGTTTTCATTCTTAGAAAAACCCTTCCCATTTATCTTCGTAACTTTCCTAGTTACATTCTAGATGTTCTGGTCTTCTCCAATAACTAACCCTATTTCCCTAAGAGAAAATTTAAAGAAGGCACGTCGGGCAAAAGGTAATCTCTTCTACCAAGTCTCTAAAAATTATTTCTTCTCTTATTTCCTCTTATTTAGTTGTTTTATAAAAAAGTAATAATGTTAGTATCAATAATATATTTATATTTTATTATAAATATGAAATAACCCTATTTCACCTACTATCAATCCTACGAAAAACAAAATCACATGGCGGGTATACATAAAGAGTATTGTCTGCACGTTGTGGTGTAATTTTTCTTTCACCACTACCTTACATGGATGGTTATAATGGTGGAAATAATAAGTATATTTTATATTTATATCATGATAATAATTCTAAGATTCAATAAACAGTCCACTTCAATACTGTTAAAAAACAATCGGAACGATATCATCGTTCATGCGTATCTACGACTTACTATATCCATGATGTGATGAGATTCATTCTCCATGTCAACCATTCATGAATGAATATAATGTATATAACATATATAATCATTATATATATTACATAATAATGGAACTTTTTTTTAATATATATATATATATATATATATATATTTGTCTGTGTGCGCTATTTACTTACTTCCATTCTATTTAATTTGGAAACGAAAACAGTGTTCATACGTACGTACGACCTATCATCTCCATGAACGGTGTATTCTATTCCATTAATAGATCTATTTTATATATTTATATATAAAATATATTTGAAAAATAACTCTTGTTTTAAATTATATAAGTAATTAAATCATGATCTATGTAATTCTATGAATACATATATTTCCAGACATGTACGATAAATGAAATGATTATTACCCAAAACGTTGCTTTATCATAGAATTGAAAAATGAACGGGTAGTATAAAGTCATAAGTGAATCATATATGATATCATAAATATTATTATGTTTCACTTAAAAGGTAATAATATGTTTAAACCTACTATGTAAGAGTATCAAACACCTACAGAAAAAATCCCACCTAATGTAAGGGATAATTTTGAAATCTCATTTTTATCCAAGATTGTTTAGGCGTAGATATTTACGGTGGTTAAATTTATCATACATGTATATGTTTTCTAAAATAATTTCATAAAATGTTTAATAATATTCCATTTATGTTTAATTTCATTTTTATCCATTTTTATAACGACATTGTATGGAAGGAATCATTCTTTTGTTTATAATAAGAATTGTTTTTTGAATTTATAGTAAAAGTACCAGGAGAATGTTTTTTATTTAACCTATGTGGCATGAATAGATTTTTACGGTTTCATGATGCATTATTTCTATGAATATTCCTCTAAAATATTTCATTTTTATTTTCAACTAAATTATTCTTTAAAAAAATTGTCTGATATTTTGAGAATTAATAATTTTTTTGAAGAAGAAAGGACATTTTCTTCAAGATCTATGTTCAAGTGTATTATCAATATCAATTTACATCTAATATGTCATATGATTTTTTTCTAAAAAAATAATTACTTTATTTAATTTTTTTCATGATACAATTGTTTTTTTATTATTTCCATTTATCTTATATTGATTATGTTATGATGACATGATGTTTAAGAATCCCATTTTATTTCATGGGTTATGGTATACTGAATGATTTATGTTTTTCTGCCACATATAATAATGATTTCATTATGATATGTGTGGGACCTATATATCCATCCAATTCATTGGGTAATTATTTATATCTCATGTGATTGACATGATTGGAATGGAAAGTAAATCTAGTTTTGTAATACAGGGCTGGAACGACAAGTAAATTTGGTTCAGTAATACATGGATAGAACATAAAGTGAACCTGGATCAGTTATTAACTTTTTCCACTATGATGATCTTGCAAGTAATGTCTTGGACGCTATAGAAATCATATTATGTTCATATTAGTTTTCCAAAATTACTGTTTTATTCCAATGCTATTCTATCATGGTTGATGTTCCATTGTAATATATGCCTTATGTACTGCTATGATTTATGTCATTGATCAATATGTTTAATGTTTAAACATTATGTTAATGTTTTTATGATAAAATGTATTTGGATTGTATAATTCTTTCCATGTTTACCCGAATAGATCATTTGAGCTTACCCTTTCTATATTTTCTTTTTCCCATGATATAAAGAATGTTTTTAGTTCGGAAAACAAAAGGTGAATATATATTTGGGAAATATTAAAGATCATTCACCATGTAATAAGATTTTATTCTAAGATTCCAATAACACTAAACTAATATTGTATTTGGGAATTTGTTTGTATCATGTATTATCTATTTATAAAGAGAAGTGTGATGTTCATATACATCATTCTTGAGTCTCTACAGTATGTATTAGAGTGAAGGTTTAATCAACCATTTGAAACATGGATGCGAAACCTATAGATATTTCTATGTTATGTCAATGGATGTTCCTAAGGGTTTGTCTAACTATAGGTTACAGTCCTAGAATTTTGGTATCTATCAGGAATAATCTTGGATTAAACCGATGTTGTTATAGATTTAATGTAATCCATCAATATTATATTGTTTTCCTAGTATGATTTTGTCTCCCACGCTATTTATTTTGTATTTTAAAAAAACTACCATAAATAATAGGATTCAGGTTAATGGAGAATATGATGGAAAATGAAATGATATTCTTCATGAGAAACCAAATGAAATGGGATTTGGAAGGAGAAAGAAATTATTATGTGTAATCATAAATATCATAATATTATCAATAATCTAAAATTTTGTGAGTTTCCAAAAGTATCTAATAAAAGAGAGATGGAGCTTCATGGTGATCATATAGAAAAGAGTGCTGAATTTTCCTCATGTAAATGATGTGGGAAGAGACATCAAGGTGAATGTTTCAATGGAACTAAAAGATTCTTTGGGTGTGGAAAATAAGGACACAAAGCTAGTAATTAAATTGGAAAAGGTTTTGTTAACACAATTTACAAGGATAATAATATTACTAAGACATAAACAGTCGTTAAATTTTTTAAATTTGGAATGAACGAGCATTATAAAAATCAATTCCCTAAGAGATGCTTTCATGAAGAGAATCATCATTGTCATATGGGAAGTATTTTTGATGATGATGATGAAGAGACTAAAAATGATATATGAGATTAAAGAATCGTTTTGGAATAAAATGATAAAACTTTTCTAATGGTTAAAGAAGGTAGTGGAATAATATCAGGTTTATAATGAGTAGTGTTATATAATTAATTTCTTGGTTCTATGGAATAATGAATCATCTAAGGATTGTTACACTACTTTTTTTCCTTTCGTATTTGAAAGTATATGTTGAATGGTTCTGGTTACCATGAAATTTTATTCCGATATTTTTGGAAATCACATTATATGATCATAATAAATGGATAAAGAGATAATGTGATTTTTGATAGTATTAATGAGATCATGACTAATATAGGGACAATGTGATATCACAGTTTGAGTATATTGAATTTTTTGGAAATTGGTATAAGGAAATAGTTAACTCTTTTCAAAATTCATGTATTCAATAAGGTTCTATTGTAATTCATGGTTTAAGAGAATACATGATTAAGGTATTAACGTTTTTGGAATGTGAGAACCAAGAAGTACGTTTTGAGATATGTGAGAAAAATTTTATATAAATTTAGTTCACATCTTTCTATGTTTTACATTTTTGAAAGGAATGTAATGTTATCCATTTATGGATAGTATAAGTTATTTTAATTTTATGTTTGTTAGATTAATGTATTATCTGACTATAGGTGGACTTATGATTATTGGATAACCTATTATAACCTTTTTATTGAGATATATTTAATGAACTATCAGTCTATCCGATGATCTGCTAAAACATCATGAATGAAAAACTCAACTTCATTTCATTAAATAATAGATTATGTGGAAATTGTTAAGGGAATGAACAAAAGTGATATTACACTAAAATATAGTATTCTCATACAAAATTAATAATCATTAGGAAAATGATCTTGAAAACAAAAAATGTTACCTGATTACTTTCTTAATCTATGAATCAGATGGTCCCTTAAATCGTTGGACATTTATGGCTTTCCAGTACTAAACTTTCTTCAAAACTTATTATATATCACTATCCCTAAAAACATGGTAGTTATATTTCTCTACCATATCAATGTTCTTACTTAACACCAATTATATCATATGTTAAATCCTAGTGATGAGTTGATTAGGGTAACTGTTATGTATCTAACATTCATTTTTAAATGTCTGTTTTAGTATTCCTTTTTACGATGTGGGTTTATATGAGAGAAACATTCATATATAAAACCATTTATAACCCTGACGAATTTCTTGGGAAAATTAAATTTTAAGGGGTTATAAAGTAACGAAATGAGATTTTATGGGATGGATTACTTTATAAATTATGATTTAAACTACACCATTATTATATTGTACAATATGAAACACTGTATTAGCTTGCAGTACAGACAATAGTATTATTATCTTGTATTGAGAACAATTTCATATTCTTTGGAAAGAAATAATTTAACACAACAATGAGTTTATATTTTGTTCAATGCATAAGTGAACTATGTTTGGATTATGTTATAAAAAACACCAAAATAATCTTTCACTACACCCAACACTAACATTGCTTGCATTACACGCAAGAGCAACCTTCCTTGATAGCTTGCATGGTACGCAAAACCATGTTTCACCAATCAATGATATATTATTAAAATATTATATAAACTATCCATTATTAATAGTATTAACAAAATTTTTAATTTTATATAATATTAGATTTCATATTAAACATGATATGAGAAGAAAAACAATCATCGAAAAAATGAAGTATTTTTCCAAAAAAGGTTGTTTTACCGCCTATTGACAGTGCACTGATTTTAAATATAGATTAGGCAAATTTATAAGTTATATATGACGAGATAAAATTATTCTTTGGATGTGGGAAAAAAAAAATTCTTTTGATATATTTTTATTATTTTTATGATAACTTTCATATTTTGATGAAAAATGAAAATTCACAAAATTTTAATTTAAAACAACATTATTTGTAAAAATAATTTATATTCTAAAAATATATTTTTAAATGGTTTAAATGTATAAATATAATATTTTTTATAGTATAATACAATTTAATTCATTGTCATTAATTTTACATTGAATTCATATCTAAAAACAATTAATCTTTTGCAAAGTTTTAAACAAGAACCCGTTTTTTTCGACAATGAGAATAATTTTAAATTAATTACTTCAACTTATTTGTAATGAATTTGGAAATATGTATCCCATATTTAGAATAATAAAGTTCAAATTTTGTAAATATGTAATTTTTATTTTTGGATTATAGGAATAGTAACTTCAGTAGTTATTTTATTTAGCACGGTTAAAGGGTAAATTTTGTAAATAAGGCTAAAAAATAATATTATAATAATATTAAATTACCCTAACACATGTCCTAATCCTATTTGAATATATATTTCTGACCATGGAAATCCATAGGTCCATTTTGGGACCCCATTAATTCACATGGATGTGAAAATGACACATTGAACGAATTAATTTAAAATAATGATAATTATAACCTAAATATATATATTTTTACTAAATAATATTTAATATATTGTTATATAATATCTATTTATGTCTATAAATATTAATTGGAAATATAAATATATTTCCTAAATCATGTTTTTTTATTTAAAATTTTTATACACAAGATAAATATATTTATTTATGACACAATTATGATGTAGTGATTAACTCATTATTGAATGTTTTAATTAAATTATTTTATAAATATTAAACAAATGTAATAATATTATTTTAATTTCATAAAATAATTCTCTAGATGATATTTACATATTATCGTTTATTTAGTGACTTATTTTTGAAGTAATCATGTTATTATAAAATTTTTAAAAAATAAACATTGAATAGTGTACAAAATTAACACAATTCATAAATTTAAATATGAAATAGTTTTATAAGTGATATTAAGTTCATAATAATATATGATTCAACCAACTGGTTAATATATGTCAAAATATTTCATAAATAACTTTTTTTGGGTCGTTTGACATCATATGATAAATACATTACCCCAATATGTGTAAATAACAGGATATCATGGTAAGAATAAAAACGGTAAAAACGTGTAAAACCATAAGGATAAGGGTAAAAAAAATATTCAAACCCTGTCAAGAAATTACTGGATTATGGTATTAAAAATAATAATCATATATTAGAATTATTTATTTCTTGGAAGATGTTAAATCAAAAATGAATTCATAATAAATAAATATTTTTGATCATTTTTAAAATGTGCCCCTCTCCTCTCTTATAAAAAGGAACAAAAATCCCTCTCCTATTCACTCGATTTTGTGCCTTAATGATTAGACAAAACCTTCACATTTATCTTCTAAATTTCCCTAGTAAAATTTTATTGGGTTTGGTATTCACAGAAGTCCAATTGTAGATCCCTATGAGGAAATTTAAGGGAGGAACGTCGAGGAAAAAGTAATCTATTTTAACGAGTCTTTCAAATTTATTTCTTTTTCTACTTCCTAATATTTAGTTATTCCATTAAAATGTAATAACATAAGTATCACTAATATTATTATATTTTATTATAAATAATAAACTACCCTATTTATCCTTTTATCCATCATATGAAAAACGAAATCACCGCGTGTGCGTACGTACAAATTACTCTCTCTGCGTCGTGGTGTAATCTATCCCCCCCACCTTACATGGATTTGTATAATGGTGGAAATAATAACAATTTATGATTATTATAACATTATATTAATTTTGAGATACTATATATCATCCACTTCAATATTGTTAAAAAACCATGGGAATAATATCCTCTCTCGTACGTACGTACGACTTACCTTCTCCACGATGTGATGAGATTCATTCTCCAGGTTATCCATTCAAATATGAATATAAAGTATATATATTAAATAATCATGAATGATATTACATAATAATTATTCTAGATTTAGGAATATATATATATATATATTTCATTTACTTACATCCATTCAATTATATAAGGAAATTAAAACAACATTAATGCGTACGTACGGCCTACCGTCTCCATGAATAGTGTCTTCCATTCCATTTATTGATACACTATATATATTTATATACAGAATATATATGAAATATAAATCATGTTTTATATCCTGGAATTAATTAAATCATGATATAAGTAATCATATAACGAATATAAATTTCAAACGCGTAAGAAAAATGAAACAATTATTACACAAAACATTGATTTAACATGGAATTGGCATATTAATGGGTAATATAATGTTGTATGTGAAACATATATGGTAACATTAATACTATGATGGTTTTTTAAAAGTAAATCACATGTTTAAACCCACTATTAAATAGTTTCATACACATATAAGAGAAATCAGACCTAAGGTAAGGGATAATTTTGCTATCTCTTTTTTATCCGAGATTGTTTTTATGTAATTATAAACTTGGGTTATTTTTATCATCCATGTACATGGTTTCCCAAATTGTTCTCATAAAATTTCTAATATTTTTTCATGTATGTATAATGTCATTTTTATCCATTTTTTACTCTTAATACATGGAATGGAATGAATATTTCTTTTTTTACTATGTTAGGTTTTTTCTTCTTTTCTTGAAAATGTATGAGGAGAATGTTTTTGTTTAACTTATATGGAATTAATGGATTTCTACAGTTTCATGATGCCTTATTTTCATGAAGCATCATCTAAAATATTTCATGTTTATTTTCTAATAAATTTTTTTCTTTTGAAAATGTGTGGTATTTTGAGAAATGAAAACGTTTTGGTTGAATAAAGGATATTTTACTCAAGAACTAAATTCTAGTGTTTCATAAAAATTATTTTCCTTCTAAGATAAAATAGGGTTTAGTTTCCTTCTATGTTATTAAATTAATTTATTGTTTTTGTGATGTAATTATTGTTTATTAAGTCAATTTATCTAATATGATTTATTTTATGATGACATGATGTTTTTGAGTCCCATTTTATTTCATTGGTTATGCAATGTTGAATGATTTATGTTTTTGTGGAACATGTAAGAATTATTTCATTATGATATGGCTGATACCTATATCTCACACTAATGAATTGTGTAATAATTTATATCTCTTGAGATAGACATGACTAAATGGAAATTAAATTTGGTTTATTAATGCAGGTATGTTACGACAAGTAAATTCTACTTAGTAATAGATTGATTGAATGACAAGTAATCCCAGTTCAATAATGGACTTTCTCCACTATGATGGTCTTGGAAAAATGAATTGGCTACTATAGAAATCATATTATATACTTATTTTTTTTCCATAATTACATGTTTTATGCCCATGCAATTCTATCATAGTTAATTCTCCTTAATGATCAATGCCTTATGTACTGCCATGATTTATGTCATTGCTAAAGATTTTTATTTTTAAACTTTATGTTCATGTTATTACATTCAAATTTTTAATTTTTGTTTATGTTCTCCATGTTTAACATTTTGATCATTTGATCTCACACTTTATATTTTTTCTTTTCCCCTAGATATAAATAAATGTTTTATGTAGGAAAACCAAAGGGGAATATATTTATTGGAGATGTTGAAGATCTTTTACTAAGATAGAAGATTAAATTCCATGTTTCCAAATACACTAAACTAATACAATCTTTGGGAATTTATTTGTGTCATGTGTTATGTATTATGTAAAATAAATGTAATTTCCATCTACATAATGCTTCGGTCTATACATTATATTTAATATCATACATAAAATTATATTCTGATCATGAAAATATAGGATAAATTTTTTCGACCAAAAGAAGATAAAGTTTGTTAGTTTTTAAAAAATTCCTTATTTTAGTAACGTTTAGTTAAATGCGATTTAAATGGATGTAATACATGATTAAAAACCCATATTATAAGAAAATATATGTTTTTTATAAATAATAAATTTATTATTCATATAATGGATATTTGAACATAAAAATTCATAAAAAATAAGATTTTTTCATAAACCCTTCACTCATGTCGTCAATTACAATATAAATTCTCCAACCTAAATTATAAATAATTTATTAATATTATAAAAATATATAACATACGCATACATACATGTATTTAAAAAAATTTAAATTATAATTAATAATCACCAATAAATACTATATGTTAAATAAAAATTATTATTTTTATTTTTTAATGTTTCATTATTTAGGCATGTGTAACTTGGAAGATTCTAGACCTAGATACTTATTTTTGGATTGATCGTTACTGACTTCATAATAATGTAATAATTATCAAATATATATATTATATAATTTTCATAAAAATTCCATGTAAAATTGAAATGAAAATAAATTCTATATCTTTTTGGACACAACAGTCTACTTGTAAACTTTATTAATGCCTTAATTATTCAATGAATGGGAAAAATAGAAGGTAAATAATAATTTATCAATATTATATAATTATTTTACAATAAATATCTTATTTATTTTTTTAATCCAAAAAAATAATTCTTTATTTGAAAGGGTGATAAAAAACTAAAAAAAGATTAATCATGGAGAAGATAGTCCATACATATAACTGAGTAACGATTTCATTTTCCATTAGATTGAAAAATATATATAAATAATTTTTGTACCATTAACACAATCAAATTTTTGTGTTTTAATAACACTAATGTCATTATGTAACTGTCTTATTAGCAGATTTTAGAGTTGTCTATTAATTAAAGAACTGATAAATAGATTTCTAATGAGAAATACCATTCATTGGAGTATCATTATATTATATAATATTAGGTTCATAGGGGTAAAATTACATTTAAATACACATGACACACACAATCATAAAAGGAAGGTTATATACCAACAAGTGATAACCCACCCAACCATCCTCTTTATCGTTGTATATAATTTTTCATGATGAACTATTAGTCTTGACTCCTCATAAATGTATTGGTGGCCCGCAATTTTATAGCCCCAAATCCCTTCATGCATCTTACCTATGTCAACGCATGCACGTCAGGCCTTTTTCACCACCCCCCTAATGTTCTGAAGGCATAGTGGCCCAAAATCACATTCAGGTTGAAATTGACTACTAATAAAGTAACCCACTACCGTATTCTCACTTCTAAATTGTTACAATATCTATAAATATTATGTTGTGGTACCTCAAGAAATTTTCACCCACTCAAATTTGATCCAGCGTGCGATGGAAGATTTCAAATTATGATATCATATGATATTTTTTTTAAAAAAATCTATGAATTTGATTGTAATGACATGTTATTATTTTTCAAACCCATTAAATTATTAATATCTTTATATATTAATAATGGTTAATTCATTGATAAAATATGTTATAAATAACAATAAGTATATGTGAACCGTGATATAATATTAAAATATAATTTTATAAACAATTCTGATATAATATAGACATTAAATTAAATAGTATGACTACTATTAAAAACATTATTAAATATATAAATAGTTCATATTAAATTTAATTTTATTTAAAAAATAATAATATACAATCATACAACAATAATAATTCAGTTTTTTTAAAAAAACATTTACTTAAAAAATGATTTTTATTTCATTTTCATGAAAATGTTATAATTAATTTTATTGAACAATAATAAGTATTATTTAATAAATAATATATAATTTTAAAAACAAAAATTTCAATATTATCTTTACATAATGTTTTGGGATTTTTCCAAAAATATTGATCATTTAATGAATACCTAAAATAACGTTTTTTAAATGATTTTATATTAATAATGTAATTATTTTAAAATACCATTAATAATTCAATTTAATTTTACTTGATTTTTTAAATAAATTTTTTTTAGTATATTTTATCTAGTTAATTTCATTTAAATCATCTTTAAAATGGATTATAACTTCTGCTTATTTCATAGGATTGAATTATTTTTTCATAATGGTGTATTAAACGGAATTTGTTTCTCCATTTTAGTTTCAAAAATTATATCCGAATGATGAATTATTTATAATAGTTTTTTATATTATTTATCTAATAATATTAGTTTAAATTCAATAAATTATGAATAAATATAAATTAGGTATTTTTATATCATCTTATTCATGAAAATTGCATTTCTTGAAAAATGTTTTCTAGACACGAGGATGAGTATAACTTTAAAAAACAATTCACACATCCATGAGATTAATTTTTAAAATTAATTAAATAGTTTTTATTATGTTGATTATTTTATAATAAGGTAAATCCAATCATTAAAAATGTTTAATATTATAATGAGTAAATACAAATTACTATGGTTATTGTAAAAAAAATTTATCATTCCATTAAACTTAAATGGTTCAAGATAAAAATTCATCAAAAAATTTAAAATATCTATTTTCTGGTAATATATATTCCCTATATATTTTATATATAATATATCGCCAATTTTGGATCCTTTTATCTTGAGAAATCCTTATATGTAATTCATTATTTTAAAAAATTTCATCTTTTTTACTCGCTCACATATAAAAGGAAACAACCTCTCCTATAATTTATATTGTTGGAAAAAACATTGGTTCTAGAAACACAATCTCCAATCCCATTCTTAGTTCCCTATAAATATCATAGATTCATTTTTTAATTAAAAATCATGCCTTATAATGCATTTGGGGTATACCTAAAGTAGGGTCCTAAAGAGTTGATATCTCACTTAACCGGAAATTTTGTCTTATTTATTTTTACACTACCATAGAAATTTATTAAATAATTATGATTTAAATACCACATTATATTAAATATGCTACTATTTTTTTATATTATGTGAATGACCTAAATCTATCCCCTACTCCATCGAAGAGGAAACACTAATGATCAGTTGTGTGATGGACTACTACATCACAAACTGATGTAATTTTTTCCATCACCACATATATATTAATTTTATAATGATTTATTTATTGTATTTATAGGTGATATATATGTTATAATTATAAATTTTTTATTATAATATGACACATAACTTTATACGTTTTATTTTAATGTGAATATGATAACGTCGCTTATGTGTACGGAAAACTACTACCTTGTGAATCAATTTGAATTATTTCTAATATAAACATTGCATGGAATTTTATATGGATTAATTTGTTTCTAATATATTATATTAATAATAATTTAATTTTTCCACAAAATTAATATGTGATATACTTTTTTACCTTACCATCAATTGTATAAATGAAAAAATCCTTTCTATATACAATGATAAATTTCTTCACTAAGTGAGGAGATTCGTTTTTATTACAAAATCATGTGAAAGGTATGTGGGATGGTATTTAATGAAATAAAATGATAATTTTTATAAAATTTTCAAAAAATAAACTAAAAATTACATTCATTCCATCCATATTTTAAAAAAAATATAATCATTACTCAAGTGTATGTATGACCTACCATTTCCATTAATGTTACATAGTTCATTTTTACATCATTAATTAATGTATTATATTAAAAGTAAAATATCTGTTTAAAATTGATAAATATTTAATTTTAAAATGCTATCTATGATTTAATAGTCATTTCATTCACTTTATTCCACTTACAAATGATATTTTGGACATTTGATATATTTATCCTAAAAATGGAAGGAATTAAATTTATTATTTTTGTACTTGAATATGAAATGGAAAAAAACAAAATAATTGGGTTAATAAATATGAAAAATGATATTCTTAAATTAAATAATCACCATGTGTTTTCTATTCTATAATATAAGTAACACAATTTCCTAATAGGTTCGTGCTAATAGTTTCACTTAAAAACATAATTATTTGAGGCTTATGTTCTTATATGTACCTAATTTCATTCAAATTAAATAACTATGTACCATTTATATATTATTTCGTTATTTATCATTAATCAATGATATTTTATGATCAAATTAATCAAAATATTTATCGGTAGTTTCTATTCAAATTTTCTTATAGTAGAGAAGGGATTATGTTTCTATCTCATTTTTAATCAAAAATTTTTATGATTGAATTTATATTATAGAATTTATTTTTTTCATTGTCTAATAAAACCAATCAATTTTATTCACCTTGTGTTATTCGTGAAATTTAAATGTAATATTAAAATATTCATTATTTTGGATACTTAATTTGACTAGAAAATTGTAATCCAAAATAGCCAATATTCTTTATCTATTTGGTAAAAACCATTTTCATAAATATCTATGTTTTCAAAAAAATATTTCAAATTAATTTTTATCATTATAAAAATGACTTATCAATGAATATTTTATAAATTTTATAAATTTATGAAAATGGATTTTTGGGAATCTTATTGTCAATTTCTAAATGATGTACTTTTTATCCTTTTTAAAATAAATTGAAATGTGTTTTTATAAATTATAAAACATATATGTAATTAAAAAACATCATGAACAATAAATTAATTAATGATAAATTTATAATATTGAACAGGTTACATAGATTATATTTTGGAATGTATTGGATTTTTAATAAGTTATTTAAAAATAAAAAAGGTGTCGTATATCTACAAGTATTCAGAGTAATGTCTTAAAGTCATTTTGATTAATAACAACAACCATTGATTAAATGAATTGATCCTAAATTTTTTTATATAAATCTTAGATATGTGTGTAGATTATTTATGTTCCTTTTATGGGGTAATATATTTCTTATGTTCATTTATAAAAATCCTTCATAATGAAATTTCCTTTGATTTTGATATGGGAAAATGTTATGATACCCATTGTTCTTCCATGGATAATTCATAGGTTTTTCATTATGATTCCCTTGTTTTATGTGGAACACATAGCTCATAAACATGATATTATGGGTGATCTAATTTATTTATCCAATTAATTGGGAAGTGTTATATTCTCATGCGATTAAATGTATGGGATTATGGAATAAATATAATCTATAAGGAGAAATTGCTCACAATTTTAGGTTATCTAGGTTGTTAAAATTGACAATTACTTAAGTCATGTTTATCATTTCTACCACATTTAGTATGATGCAATGATTTTATGATACAATGTTCATTATAATATTATTAAATTGGATAATTCCTGTGTCATATATTTTATGATATCATGTTTTATCTTTTATTACCATGATATTTTTCAATTTATTGTTTAATCCTTTATTGATATTTCTAGCTAACCCCTTTATTTTATCTAATTAATTATTAATCCTATATAGCTTTATGTTCTCAAATAGAATTATGAGATCAGTAATAAAATTAAAAAATAACATGATTTATTTTTATTATTATTTAATTAATCATACCATTCCATTGGCACTAGTATTTAGAATACATGGGCTTGTACAAGTTTAATATTTATGCTTATAAATCATTCAATAATATGTTTGAAATGATGATGGTAAAATCGTTGTTATATGAGTTATGAAATAGTTTAACATTGGAAAATAGGTTGAGTTAATGTTATTGAGAACATTATAGATATGTAAGAGGATAATTATAAAAAAACTTTTTATAGTAAATGTCTTCGGTTTAAAATGATATTTATAGAGAATGACTTTCATGAAATTACAAATGTATAAAGATAATACCAATGTGACAGTCCCTAGAATAGTTTTTTTTTTAATAAAAACAAATATAGTTTACCATTGTGTTAGACTATTTCACCATGTAGGTTATGAAAACATTACACACTACACACTTGATTTACACTCTATACATTTTTGTTTTGGAAATTCAAAAACTCACTACAAACTGTCAAGAATTACTACAATAAAATATAATCATAGACAACCTAGGATAATTATATTATGTATTTTATTGATAATTCAATGTATTATAAATTGTATAAAGTCATCAATACCACTTATTAGGTTATATGTCAGAAATTCTTTGATGATTGGGAGCATTTTGAGTTACATTTATTGTAATACAGCCCATGAGTTTCAAATATGTTTTATAAAATAAATGTTATTTATTAAAGGTTGAGATATATTTTATGGTAATATTATTATTTGTATTGGAAACAACAAAAATATACCCTATATTATATCTTTATGAGATAATATTAAATAATTAATATTTCATTTTGTAGAAAAAATTTTAATTGAAAACTAATGTTTTTACTAACTAAAATGATGACTAATGTTATTTTGAGGATGTCAATCATATTTTTTTTGAAAAAAATATATTAAATATAATTTTATAATAATCAAAACCAATATTCCCAGAGGTAAATTATTATATTCAACATGGACACGGGGCCTGAATCATCAACCGAAGGGTAATATGTTTGTAACACCTACCATTGTCTATGTCATGTACTGGTAATTATGACATTGATTAATATACATGATTTGGTGGATAAATTTTAACATTATTTTCAAAAACATATTAAAGGTTATGAATATTTTAATAATATGATTTTTAGGTGATTTACGATATTTTGATGAACTTTTTATTATGTTTATATATGTACAACCTATTTGTTTATCCTAATAGATTATATCAGAAATTTAATATTATTTTTATAGTGATTTAATTTTATGGGTATAATATATTATTTCCAGGTCAACCTCCTTTCATATTGTTGTAAATTAGGTTAGTTTGGATATATGTTCAATTATATAAATAATTATCTATTTAAAACCATTGATCATAATGTTTTATTTTTGATATTAATATATTAATTTTTATTGTAATAATATCTCCTTTTCTTGAACATTTATGGTTATGGAATATGATTAAATTAAATAAGAACATCTAGATTATTTGAGTCATTTCTTCATTTATAATTGACATTTAGTTCCACATGAATAAAAAAATCACATTGAAAAGTAATCATTTGGAGTAATAAATGAATTTATTTTTGAAATAAGTTTAAAAAAAGAAATTTTACTCATCATTTACGTATATATCCTTATGTTATTAATTTATATGTTAGAAAGATTAAATAACATTATGAAATGGTTCTTGAAAAAAAAATTACATTCTTTCTCAACAAATCGGTGATCTATTCACTTTGAAAAAAATTACCATTTTCTCCTTAATAGAAGTCATTCCCAAATACATGTTTTCTTTTACCACCAATGTTCTCCTATGCGTAAAATGATTTATGTGATGACATTTATATTTCTATTACCCATATTTTTATGATGTTGTTTTTTAATCATTTGTACACTATTGGCTTTTCCACAATAAAAAAATTAAATGTCAACCACATATTAAATGAGAAAAAGATCAATTTATGAGGGAACAATTTTTTATGGGGGTGTAGAAAAAAATACCCTTATAATTTTCAATATATATACATTTATAGAAATAATACTTAATTGATAGCATACATTACTCACAACACATAGTTTAAATGACTCACAATATAATATCAAAACATTATTATATAAATGTGAACTATATAACCTAGTCAATAAATTGGGTGTATAAATAGCATTTACTACATTATAAAATGTATTTAAAATTACAATAAATATAAATTAATTTAAAAATGAAAATAAATATGAACGCTTCATTAATAATGATATAATATTCTACCAAAAAATAAGCTTCCATAAAAAATGTGTATCATTAATTTTGGGAGAAAATATTATATTTAGTTACGTGACTTTTTAATAATTTAATTAATAAAATAAAAATTATCTTTCAAATAAAAATATTTATATTAAATTATGGTGAAATATTTATTTTTTTAAATTTTTCCACTGAATAGCGATGATGCTTGTTTTTTGTTAAATTTTCTTTTATTTGAACATATTAATTAATTAAAAATTATCATTTGTGTTGAAGGAAAAAAATTATTTTATATTTATATTTCATACAGTTGATTTCACTAAAATAAAATATAAAATTTATTTTAATATAAGTTTATTTTTTTACATTAATCCCTTTTTATAAAAATTGTTTTAGGTGTATTTATTTCTATATTTTAATTGATTAAAATAACCCAAATAAAGGAATAATTTAAATTATATTTATAGAGTATTTATATACATGAAACTATTAATTTAATTTAAATTAATTATTTTTACTTTTTATAATGTTACTATAAGATCATATTAAGTTCAAAAATGCATTCCCTGAAATCCCTTTGTTTTCATATCTATGGGGTAAATATTAAATAACATTCATAATCTTTTGTGAGTTGAATGTCGAAACATGTATTTACAATTTGGAAAAATCATATTTTATATTATCTAATATGGTAAACATAATTTTTGACCATAATTAATTTTAAAATAGTAAAATTTAACTTTCATGATCAATATAGAAATGCTTCACTGAGGGGTTATATAAAAAATATAACTGTTACAAGTGGCCCAAAAAATTCTAATTACTATTGCATGTTAATATTAAATGTCTATATATTATAATGATTCAAAATATGGAATGTGTTCCCTAAACCTTTCAAAATTGTCATTTAATTCATTCTATTCCAAAATTCCATGTTTATTTTCTCCCCATCTTTTTGAAATTCCTACCATTATTCTCTTATTTTCAAACATAAAAAACACATTTTTTGGACATGACCATCCAGAATAATATATTTCACTACATCCAACAATCCATGGGGAATTCTTAATATGAATGACATCCTAGTAAGGCTTTTCATGTAAAATTAAGAAGTTGTTTGATGAAGTTGTATCATTCCTAATGGAATTTATTAAATTATTTCTTATTACCCCTCCATAAAAAATATTATAAAATAATTATATAACAAAATAAATACATGTTCATATATTGTTATGTTTTTATCTTATGATCATGGACTACATCCATCTAATCCGCACTTTAATTGGAAAATAAATTTTCGGTGGTGTGTACGATAGACTACTACATCAAGAACAAACATACCTCATTTTATCTCATTACATATCAAGTTCTGATATAATGATGTATTTAATTTTTATATAGAATATTTATGATATAATAAAATTTATGGAGTTATAATATCACATATACATTATTTCTTTACATTCAATCAGGTGTATGATAATATCTCTTATGTGTACATTGGACTATCACCTCACGAAAAGATGTTATTATTTTTTCAATTAATCATTACATGGTTGTAAATGATGAAAACATTGATGATTATATATGATATTAATGAAATATTATTAATTAAATAATGAAATATATTATATAATTTCAATGCATACTATCCATTGAAAAAATGATAACATCACGTGTCCGCTGTTGAAAAATTCATTGAGAAGCGATGTGATTTTTTTAAGTCATCACATGGAATTTATGTGTATAATAATATTATGAAATAAATTTAAATTTTTGTTATTATTATTATCCATGAAATATAAAATAATTATTACCTTCATTTCATTATGATTTTCAAAAAATGGAAACATTATGAATTTGTACAAATGACCTACTATATCCTTGTTTAATTTGTAGATCATTTTTCATTACCATATTTAATGAATTATTTTCATATTATATTTTAAGTATTATAATTATAATTATTTTACGTATACAATTATTCAGATGAAAAATAATAATTTCACTGATTCTATTCATCATATCGATTTTATTTTGGATATATTAGACGTTTTTCATTAAAACATCCAACATGAAATAAATTGATTATGAAATTAAATTTATAATGGTAAAAAATAAAAATAAATGAAAAAAACATGAAAATTGATATTAATGATCTAAATTATTATAATATGTTTATTATTTAGGAAGATACAAAACAATCATAATGATTCAGTCTCATTGTAAGGGTTTTCTATCAACATATTATTTATTTAGACACATGATCTTCTTTGCACCTAATTTATTTTTAAAGTAATATATAATAACAATTTAAAAAATATTTCATGAGTCATACATAATTTATGATATTTTATAATACAATTAATCAAAATAATTCTTGGTAGAATTGTTTTAATAAATACTTAAGGTGTAAGGGTTTTTGTTATAATCGATTTTTAGTCAGGATTGCTTATTCTATAATTTCAATTATAGAAAATTACTTTATAATTTTATAAATAAATATTTTAATATTATTATCTTATGTTATTCCATGAAAATTTCATTTATTAGTAAAAATGTCCTTATTCATGGAACATAATATGACGTATAAACTCATTTTAAAAAATCTCAACATCATTTATATCTTCCAATGAAATTCCTTTTTTCTTGCAATTTATATAAAAAAATTTAAAAATGTTTTTATCATTAAGAAAATGATTTATTAATGAATTTTCTACTCATTTATAAAATTGTACAAATTTTTTTGAATGTAAACTAGTTTCATAAAGAATGATCTATTTATTTATCCAGTTTACAAGTGTAAAGTGAATATTTTTTAACTATTATTACATTCATTGAATTAGCATCTATAATGACCACTAAATACCTTGAATCATTCTTTATGTGTTGAAATGTTTATTTTATAATATTTTTTATATTAAATTTGAAATTTTTCATATTTTAATTATGTGATTTCAAAATTAAAATTTAATTTTTTTATCCAGAAGTATTCCATGTAATATTTTAATTAAAATTACACTAACAAAAACTACAATGAATGTTATTAATTTATTCAAAATTTTGTATAAATTACACGAAAATAAATACCTATATTATTCTCTCAACCATTGATGGGTTAATGTGTTTCTTATTTTAAATTTTCTATTGAAATTATAATGAAATATTCATTGATTATTATTTGAGGAAAGATTATACAAACGATTTTTATTCCATGGGTAACTATTAAATATTTCAATATTATTGTCTACCTTAATGTGGAACATTAATATGATGAAAATTTTATTATGGTTACAACTAGATACTTCTCCAATGTTTTCGGTAATGTTATAGACACATGAAAATTTATTTCTAGGATTGATAAGTAATCCAAATCTATCACATGACCTTTTCAACTGTGATGTATTATATTAGAGTTTATCAATGACCCCTGTAAATGCCTTCTTTTGTGTTTATTCCATATTTCATATATTGCCATTATCATATAAAACCATGTTCTTACTGATTTTATTCCATGTGATTACTCATGTTCTTTCACTTTGATGATATCATGTTATATCTTTGTCTCAGCTGCTATGTTTCCTTATCATTTTTATTCCCAGACTAGGGTTTTTATCTTACCCAATCATTTTATGTATTCCTAAATTAATCATATGTTTTGTTCGGATTTAAAATCTATTTAGGATCCTGTTATGGTAATGATTAAAAAATAATTATTCCATCCTTTATATTTGATTTTCTGTAAATGAACATAGTCTTCTAAATGCACTATGACATATGTTATTTAGGGTTTTACCTGCTAAAAATTTATACATAAAAACCTTGTAATAATATAGATAATTATATTGGATTTGTTATATTTGTTAAATCATGGTAGTTATTGTGTTACAAATATATTCTAATATAAGAGGATATTAG
Organism: Viscum album; assembly: GCA_963277665.1. Lineage (NCBI taxonomy): Eukaryota > Viridiplantae > Streptophyta > Magnoliopsida > Santalales > Viscaceae > Viscum > Viscum album. The sequence goes on from OY728157.1 coordinate 548,950,847, forward strand.
GTTTCCAATTATATATTAGTGTAGCAGAAACCATGTAAAAATTAGAACATTTAAATATATTTAATGTCATTTTAAATGTAATGATGAAAAAATAGAATAATTAGATGATAAGATAATGGATGGTTTATATACCCTCAACCAATTAGATAATTATAATTTTTTTTGATATTGGGAGGCCTATCTCTTAGTCTATCCCATTTTACTCAATTCTAACATTTACAAAGAGGTTTCTAATTTTAATGATAATAATATGTTAATATAAGAAAAATTAAAATTATTCATGTAATAAAATATATATATGTTTATTATAAATGTTGAATTCATATTATCATATCAAATATTTAGTAGTTCTGGAAATTAAATCTAATATACCGATACAACAGTCATAAAAACCATTTTTTGGGAAAAAAATTTCATCATAAATATTATTTTTTTACCATTCATCTCTTATAAATATTAAAAGTTTAATTTGAAAATATTTTAATTAATATATTAATTTTTCATTGATGAAAAATTATTCATAAATATTTTTTATTTCAAATTATTAAGATCAAAATACATTGAACATGATAAAATCAATTTTTTCTAAAAAATATATCTTTTTCATTAAAAATAATTTATCATCATTTGTAACCATTTAATAATCAATTTATAAAAAATTATTTCATTTTTATATAAATTTTAAATATCTTCCATAATTAATTAGTATTTATTAGTAAATAATAATAACAAAATATAATTCTTGTATGATTATGTTTTGTATGATTTTATTCGTATCATTAAAATTTGGCTAATTATTTCCAATGAATTAATTAATAAATTAATATTGAGGAAATTTATCATAAATATATTTTAAAATGTTATTATTCATATAAATTACCTCTATTTTAATGATTATTTTATAATTTCAACTATTAATAAAAAATATATCACATTTTATATTTCCTTGGTTTGGTATTAAACGAAAGAATGAAATTACTTCATATTTATTTTAATGGGAAATATATTCTAGTACCAAGGGTTGATTCATTTTCACTACTATAATATTAATTTCTTCTTTGAAATCATGTTGATTATATGAAAATATATATGGATACATATACATTATTAAATAATCATGATCCCACATACAATCCTAAAACATAATGTTTCACCCCAAATTTTTATGATAATGTGTGTCATCTTATTTCAAAATACATTATCTCAACAACCAAAAATATCAAATGAATCAACCTCATATGAATTTTTATGCCCTGTTATTTGATATTTTTAGTTTAGTACATATAATTGGTTGTGTATTCACTTCATGAATAGTGATTCATGGATAATATCATTCACAAGAGAATGATTTCCTAGAAGTATGACTTGATAAGCTTATGTACCTACATTATAAAGAATCAATTGGTGTAAAATGTATATAGGGATCTATATACCAATGTATACAAATATATTAAATTAATTTCAGTCGTTTTCTTTTATAATTGATGAATTCCATCTTTATCCTCAATATCTCTTTTACATTAAATAAAATTTTACTTATTCGACATTGACAATCCTTGATGTGCTCTTGAATGGATCATATATTTTATTAAATTTACCTAGATATATTCTATACCTGCATATTTACATCACTATATTCATTGAAACATGAGGTTTTTCTTCAATTATTTACATATAGGTCTTTCAACATCCCTGAAAACAAAGCCTCTATATAGTCACATGAACCGAGTTACCACATGACCGCAAACACTCCTCCATTTACACCATAGGTTCCCGACATGTAGTAAGGGACTAGAAAGTCACATGGAGAGACTATATTCTATTTAGTAGTGTAATCCACATCATATAATACATATATGACAAGGGAAACAATAATAAATAAACAGGAAACAAGCATTGATAACCCAATCCCAAACAGGGTGCAAATGGGACCTAGTAAGTAAAAACGCAATGTCTTGGAAATAATGTCAAATGTGAATGGAATCCAAAAAAAAGGAAGGAATGAATCTATAAATATCTCATGATACCATTTCTTGATCCCCATACATTAACATTACAAGCCTAACTCAACTTCAAGCAGCTGGCCATTACCGTTGTCGTTAAGTGGAACCATGAAATCTTCTTGGGTACCCAACAGAGACACAACAAGTGTGTGATTAAAAATATGTATGAATAAAAATTGGTATCTAAGAAATTTCTTCTCTAAAATTATATTTAATTAATATAAGAAATAAATGACAAGGTACATAAAATACAACTTTGGATCCCATTTATAAAAATATTTACATTAGTTGATTCCATGATTTGGTTCTTGGTATAAACATTTAAATCATAAAAAATAGCATAATTCATTCAATGACCAAGAATAAATAATAACTCATGTTACTTATCTCCTAGTAATTCACTTTCATGCTCATTTACATCATAATTACCATAGATCATCATTACAACTAGTTTCAACAAATTCAACTATTAAGTCTTGGAGCATTAGTCTGACATCTAAACACATCCATTCTGTGGGTGGATTTAAAGAATCTATCAAAAATGTCTTCTGTGTGGAGTCTTAGTTCTCTATCCCACAAAACCAAGTTGGTTTCACATTTTTATTTATCGAATCACCTCATATTCCATACAAATTAAAAAATATAACACTTTCAATTCACAATACATGCAACAAATGAAACCTCATCAGGCCTTAATGAATTAGTACAACTATGATTTTATTGTATTCTAAAATTTATATTATCTCCCATTTTTAGACATTCTCTAATATTGAATAATAAAAAACTTCTTCACGTTAACTAAATAATCATTATTAATCAATTCACAAGAATTAACTCAGTTGTGCATTTCAAATAAAAATCGCATGTTATTTAACACATTCAAGTTATTACATTTATACAATTTCACATTTTTTTTCAAATAACTCCTTATATCATGTAAAATGACTATACCTTACTACCATTACAACCCCATTAAACCAAATAATCATGTTGACACATTTATCAAGGGATTTATTTCTACACAATGAAACTCAAGACTTAATTGTAAAAATTTCCAAGATTGGGAATAATAGTTCACCCCACTGGTGGCCGTAAATCAGTATATCCTACCATAATGCATCTTATATGGATCATAAGGATTTTAAATGAAAGCATAGTAAATAATTTTCTCAACTATAAATCAATAAACCAAACACACTACTTGGGGAAACAAATATATATGATAACCACACATGAAAAATATATAATAAAAATGTGGGATATAACTTGTAGACCACCTACCGTGATTCAAAAGATGAACATACTCTTAATATTATCCTTAGATTCGGATTCAATTGTCCCATAAATCCATAACTATAAATCAATAATAAATAGATGGTTTTATAAATTCAGAAGTAGCTAGATAATTCTTGAATCCATAATATGGAAAACATAAGGAAGTAGAAAATTAGATTTACCAGAGCTTCAATATATAACCAACTATGCTCCAAATAACCTATAAATTAGGCATATTGATCTATTGGAGATCATGATTGTTTGGGACCATCAAATGGGATTGATTTAAAAGACAGTGGAGGAATATTTTGTGGGAACATAAAAATCTCAATGGGTATTTTTTATTAATTTAACCTTTTTAATTGTAAAGAACCGGAAATATCAAGGAAATTTTTTTCATAAATTCTTTGGAATTTTACATGTCCATAGTTTCTCAAGATGATTGATTCCAATGCCCGGTGTGCCCGGAATCAATTTCTGATGTTTTGTTCAGGAACATTCAGTAAACGTGTGTACGAGATTATCCATCTTTTGAATAGGTGCTCAGAATTGAAATCCAATGACACCGATGAAATCGAAGTGCCGATATTCTCTTAAGGGGACCTTTACCAAAATTTTGTTTTATTGGATGTGGTAGTTAAAATTTGGGTTTTTTATTTAAAAATTAAATATTAAGAAAAAATGAGTGTGTAACACATTTTTATTTAGTTAGTGAATATTATCTCCAAAAGGAAGTTGGAGGTGGGGACCACCCCCCCACATAACCTCCCCTGGGAAAATATTTTGTGGTTGGTCCCACACGAGTTCATACATTTAAACCCCCCTATGAAACTCTTGGACTCCCCTTGAATTAATGAGGCCACCACCCATCATTTATTTAGGGTGAACTCTCTACCTCCCCCTCTCATTTAGTATGCAAGCCAACTAATTAATGAATTGAAGTCATTCGATTAAATTAATTCTTTCTTTTGAATTTTGAAAAGCATGTCAACAATAAAGTAATAGGAGAGCCTATTATTTTAGCTTGGGGGAACTTTTAGAAGTACTAGGGAAAAATTCTTGGTGGAATATTATTCTCTCGATGAAGAACGTCGTTCTTCAATGAAGAACACTCCACGTCTCGAAGAACTTGAAGTAACTCCTTCTACCTTCTTGAACCGGGGCAAGACGTGAGGTGACGCCTATGAAGAATTCCCATCATTCTTCATCTTCCTCCGCATCAGGAGAGAAGACGCTGCCCGTGAAGAATGTCGCCAACAACGACACTTCCTCCTCGGACACACGCCGACGTCAACTAACCAACGCCGTTGTCAACGAATGAACATCGAATCGAGGGTGGGAGTTTTGTATAATTTTAGTTGAATAAAAATATTCCCTCGTTCATGATGAATGTTGTGGTTTGTCTTTGTCCTTTTCTTGTCGCCTAACGCGGAGGGCGTGGGCCGAAGGAACACGGCCTGGAGACCCTCCGCTGATTCTCATTTTTGTTGACAATGGAGGAAGATCCGGAAGGGTGCAGTGTCATCACACCGCACTGGAGGAAGAGGCCATGACCATGTGGTGGCAGAAACTGAAGGCCGCCGCCAGGCTTGGCCACAGTGGTGGAGGATCGGCGCCGTCATGTCGGCCACATGGGGGAATCCGCGACCGACATCCGCAGGCCGCTCGGACGAACCAAACCGGCTATCCGCCTGCCTGTCAGGCTGGAGGACCGCGTCGCAACATGGCACTACATTACAGAGAGTACTGCAGCCCGCAATCCATGGGTTGCTCAGTGGGAGAACCAGTTGGCCGCCTATAGGCTGGGCTGAAGGAAACTGTGGCGCCGTACGGGAGGAACAACGGGCCGCTTGCGCCTGACAGAACTGGTCGGCTTCGGCCAGCCGGGTTGGGCGAGGCGGTGTCGCTTGGTGCCGCAAGGCGAACAGGACCAGCCCACTCCACGGGCCGGGTCCGAAATTGAGACGCTCTCCACAGGGCCGAGCCGACCCCCCATCCGGGTCGGGGCGACCCGCCAACCCACTGGGCTCGACGGGTCGGGCCTGACTTTGATTAATTGTGAGTACCTTCAAGACCATGCATCCGAAAGACGCATCGTCTGAGGAATTTTTATCCTCACCAAGAGGAGGTCCTTTTATGATATTCTACGTGAGTTTTTGAAAACATTGAAAAATGGTCGGGATTGAATCGAGCGTTAATCCAACTGAGCCCCTGGAATGGAAAATCCAATAACTCTATGACCGAGTGTCTGATTGACGCGCCGTCTGTCACGTTGGGTTTCTTTTGATGATACAGAACTTTGCGATATATCAACTAAGTACATAGTGATATTTGATGGATTGACCCCTTTGCTCGAGGAGCGGACCCTCCTGGAATTGAGTGTGCTCTGTGCAGAAACCCTAGAGCTAGATGCGACGACTTCTGTACCAGAATCCTGTGTGGGTTCTATAGTGACGACTACTATACTGGAATCCTTCTTGAGTTCAATGACTAAGAATTTTATACTAGAATCTTGTCTGGGTTTGATAGTTCTGGCTTGTGTTCCCCTATCCTGTGTGGGTCTGATAGAATAGTTGGTGCTGAATCCTGTGTGGATCCGACAGCTTAGATGAATTATAGAAAGTTGTGTATCCTGTGTGGGTCCGACAGCTTAACTGGTCCTATATCCTATGTGGTTCCGACAGCTTAGATGATCTAGTTTCTACATCTGATCATCTATATCTCTATACTTTTGTGGCTTACCTATGTGATCTGAGTAATGTCTTTCAACCATTATCATTGTGGTCATTGACTTTACTTCCTTTGTGGAATTGTTTTGTGCTTGGTCTCAAGAGTTGGAGCCAGACTGATATTGGATACTTAGGTATATTTATATGCATCTACCTATGTAGGGTTGGTTGATACTTGGTGATTGTCTGTTTCTTATTTTGTTTATCCTTATAGGATATTATGAAACATTTTGGATCTCGGGGTCCCTACCGAGTATCGTTATACTCAACCCTACACGGGCTATGCCCACAGCTCGTTGTGTTGGATGCAGATGATGAACAATGCTGATAGAGGCTGAGAGCGCCATGACTGGATGGTACCCGGAGGAGGACTCTGCGACGAGTCGGCACATGGAGGAGACAGACGGACGTGAGTGCTGAGGTGGCCATATGTACTTACCCTTCAGGTAGGAATCCCTGGAGGACGATCCAGGATCTCCTCTGTACTTTCAGATGTTTGTCCCTTTTACATGTACTTGTTGTTCATTTGGGTTTGTATACTGGCTCATTTACTTTCCAGCACACTCTTTTGTATTCAATTTTACATAGTGTTTACTTCCTATTACATACTCTTATGTGTATGTGTACTTTTATAAAGGCAATGCATTCCCACCTTAGGGATTTACGCCTTTGGTGCTAGTTTCTAGCCCCTGGCCTATGTATGGTGGTCTTGGTGTAGTAACTGCATGGGCCCAAGGACGGGTCGTGTCAAATTGGTATCAGAGGAGTCAATTCTACCATAGAACAGAAACTCTGATTATTTCAACAGAAATAGTGTTAAGTGTTTTTGGTGTGGTTACCAGATTTGGAAAACCAGTAATGGTGTGACGGTCAACGTATCCATACATTAGGACTCTGACTTTTAATCTCCAACCCATAGCACAAAAACACCGATTGTGTGTGTGTTACCTTTGAAAAGTTTTCTTCGTGATTACTTTGTTTCAGCTCACCAAGTATATTTTTTTGACCATGGGACACCTGTTTATTTTCAGGATCTCCCCACATAGGCATCCAGCTAGGGTTCCAAGTTACGTACGAGATGGTAGCCCACCGAGCGCCAAGGCCTCAATGTAGGGATCCATCACAGTGGAGGCACCAACAATACCACTACCTGCAGGGCCACCGATACCACCAACTCCAGTTACAGAGAGTGCATGCTACATGAGGGAGCAGCATGAGTTCCAACGCCAGGGGCCACCCAGGTTCTGGGGAGAGACAGACCCACATGCAACAAAGGATTGGATGGAGGCTGTCATGAGAGACTTCTGATTGGTAGGGACACCAACCGATCTCATGGTGATCCTTTCCGCGAGTCTCTTGCATGCGGTGGCAGGCAAGTAGTGGTTCCTAATTATCCAGGTGCATGACGAGGCATCATTACTCTAGACAGACATTGAGGGTCTCTTTTTTCAGAGTTTGTTCTAGCCACCCTTCTTGCGGTGCAGATTTAGTAGTTACTTCATCTGTAGCAGGGCAGTATGACAGTAGCTCAGTACTCAGCGTGATTCACCAACCTATCACGCTACTCCACAGATATGGTATGGGACCCATTCATTAAGTCCCTAACCCTTGATGAGGGACTCAAGCATGATATTGGGGCTTCGACGATTCCCATCAGCATCCCGATGCAGTCGGGGGTGCGGGAGTGAGCCATTATAGTGGAGAAATTTCTCACTGAGCAGTCACATGTAGCGAGACCCACCTCAGGGAGAAACATAGAAGAGTCTTTTGTAGCTGGTAGTAGATAGATGATGTAGTGGTCCAAGAGGACCAGGCCATCAGGTGGGTGATCCCATGATATAAGTTTGGTTGTGTGGGGCACACAAGATAGATTCAGCTATACGAGAATCATGCAGTGTTATGCATGAAACAGGTAGGGCCACATGGCTCGTGACTGCCCGACACACCAGGCAGATGAGAAACAGACAGTATAGGGACCTCCAAGGTAGAGGAAGAGGTTTGACCATGGTGGTCCACTAGAATAAGGCAGATGAGGCAGAGGAGCTGGTTGCGGAGCGGGTGGTGGATGATGTTTTGAGGCTCTACCACAACCACCACCAAGAGGTATCCCCGACCATAGGGAGCAGGAAGACAGAGGCGGGCTCAGCTCCACGGAGCCAAGACCTACGACCGTGGCACACCTGAGATGATTTGAGGTACCATCTGTGTCTACTCCACCCTTGCTTCAGTACTTATAGACACATGTGTGAGTAATTGTTTCATTTCCACTACCCTTGGTCAGAGCTCGGATATTCCGACGTAGCTGTTGGATCGATCCTTACGACAAGAAACTCTTACGAGAGTTGACTCGATGATTATGAACTGGTGCTGATAGTGTGAGCTTAATCTAGGAGGCGATATCTTCTGCTTGATTCATCTTGTAGCGGCATTGAGTACTTATGACGTCATCTTGTGTATGGACTAGTTATCTACAGTCTATGCTCAGATCGACTGTATTAGGTGAAAACTATGGTGTGTCTGCATGGATGGGACTAGGTTCACCTTCACCGGTGAGAAGGGAGCCTTTTCAGTGCATGATGTACTTATGAAGAGGTGGGGGTAGCCGATCACACATCAGTTGGATAGAATCATCCTCAGATCTGTTGATGTGTGGAGTCTGAATTTTCCTGTTGTGGTGGATTAGTATGCGGATGGTTTCCCTAACGACGTTCCAGGACTACCTCCTTGTAGATAGGTAGACTTCTACATTGATCTCTACCCAAGGACAGCACCGATATCTACTCCAGCATATCATATGTCTCCCACCGAGCTTCGTGAGCTGCTGCTACAGATGGAGGACTTGCAGGGGAAGGGATTTATATGACCCAGTGTTTCACCCTGGGCATCTCTGATTTTGTTCGCCAAAAAAGTGGATGGGATATTGCGATTGTGTGTCAACTACCATAGCCTGAATTAGTTTAATGTGAATAAAAAGTTCCCACTCTCGAGGACTGATGACCTCTTTGATCCGCTCAAGGGAGCACAATGTTTATCGATGATATACTTCCGGTCAGGCTATCACTAGATTTGAGTTCAAAACTAGGGTTTGCAGAAGACGGACTTCAGGAGTTGGAATGGTCACTACGAGTTCATGTTTATGCCTTTCGGCGTATCCAATACTCCAGTAGTGTCCATGAGTCTCATTAATAGGATATTCAAACCTTACTTCGATCGCTTTGTCGTAGTCTTCCTTGATGGCATACTGATTTTTGTGAGTACTAAGGAGGAGACCGCCTACCATTTGTGGGTAGTACTGGACACACTTAGAGAGCATCAAATTTATGGTAAACTCTTGAAGTTCTAGTTCCAGATTCTAGAGGTTAACTTCTTGGGACACGTCATCTCGGAGGCTAGAGTTGCAGTGGATCCAGCAAAGATCGAGGCAATAATTTCTTGGGAGCCACCCAGGAGTGTGATGGAGGCGAGGAGTTTCCTAGGACTGGCTGGGTACTATCGTAGATTTGTTCCAAACTTCTCTAGAGCTGTGTCACTGCTTTCAACATTGATGAAGAATGGGAAACCCTTCATGTGGTCTGAGAGATGCCTGTTGATCTTTCAGGAGCTGAGGTAGAGATTGACCAGTGCGCCCATCATGAGGCTACATAAGGAGGGATTTGGGTACGTAGTTTACTCCAATGCATCAAGGTCTGGACTCGGGTGTTTTCTGATGCAAGATAGAGAGGTGATCGTGTATGGTTCACGGAAGTTGAGACAATAGGAGCATAACTACGATACCCATGACCTGGAGTTAGCAGTTGTGATCTTCTCCTTTAAGATGTGGCGGCACTATCTGATGGGGGATCATTTTGCAGTGTACTCTGACCACCAGAGTCTCTGGTATATCTTCTCGTAGAAGGACCTGAACCTGAGACAACGGTGATGTCTTGAGTTCCTCCAGGACTATGAATTTGAGTTGTCTATACTTCTGGGAAGGGGAACATTGTAGCAGATGCTCTCTGCAGAAGATCAGGCATTCTGTTTCTAGGAGAGGCGACAGAGCTGGTAGCCGCGTTGCAGATATCCATTGTGGATAGAGATAGAGAAGCCTTTCTACAGTATCTCATAGTCACTCCCCCACTTCTTCAGTGAGTCATAGAGGCACAACGTGGGGACGTTGACTGTGAGACACAACATGCTCAGATATCCTCAGGGCAGGCACCTGATGGGTTTTCTGAAGTTGGGGAGCATGTCATCCTCTTCAGAGGACGGACCATGGTACTAGTTGCACTACAGGAGGAGGTGTTGAGGGAGTTCCACACTTCCCCTCTATAGGTACATCCATGAGTGGCGAAGATCTATGAGGACCTCAGATGACAACACTGGTGGCCAGGTATGAATAAAGCAGTTGTAGAGGTTGTCTCATGATGCCTCACTTTTCAGCATGTGAAGGCGGAGCACCTAGTTCCAATAGGCTTGGTTCATCCCTTAGAGGTTGAAGAGTGGAAGTGGGATGTGATATCCATGTATTTAGTGGCAGGACTTCAATGTACATCCAAAGGACACGACCCTATCGTGGTGATCATAGACCGACTCACCAAGTCGTCCCACTTCCTACCGATCATAGAGCAGGGATCAATAGAGTGATTTGGATGCCTCTAATTTCAGAATATCATATGGAATCATGGTGTTACATCGACTATCATCTCCAATCAAGATGCTCGTTATACTTCTCAGATATGGAAGGGGTTACAGGAGGCTTTTGGGAAGTAGCTTCACTTGAGCACTGCCTTCCATCCTCAAACGGAAGGTCGGACTGAGAGGACCATCCAGACTCTCGAGGACCAACTCCATGCAAGTTTCCTAGACTTTGGTCACAGCTAGGAGGATCACTTACCCTTGGTAGAGATTGAACACAACAACAACTACCACTCCACTTTTGGGATGGCCCCTTATGAGGCACTGTACAACAGACCTTGCAGATAACCTGTATGCTGGAATGACCTAGGGGGGTCTGCACTTGTAGGACTACACATGGTGAAGGCTACAACAGAGAATTTGCAGATCAACCAGAAGTGAATAAAGACTACACATAGCAGACAGAAGTCTTATGCTAAAAGGAGATGGAGACCACTGGAGTTCGAGGATGGTGACCACGTCTTCTTACAGGTCACATGTTGATGAGGTCTACGGAGAATTGGACGAGGCAGAAAGTTATATCTGAATGTTATTGGGCCATTCCATGTCCTCAGAAGAGTATGTGAGGTGGCTTACCACTTGGACCTTCCACTTAAGTTGCATTGGGTGCACGACATCTTCCACGTATCTCAATTGAGGAGATACATGCACGACCCATCCCACATCATCGACCACGGGGAGATGGACATCGATGACATGGATACATTTATGGAGGTTCCAGTGGATATCGAGGATCGACAAGAGCGGGTACTACGTGGACGGTCGATTTCTATGGTGTGTGTTCACTGGCAGCATAGGAACCTCCAAGAGAGGATATGGGAAAGGGAAGCTCAGATGGGTGCTCAGTACCCCCATATGTTTCCCTTGTGTGTGTCGTAGCTTTATAGGGACGTAAATTCCGGAGGTGGGGTAATGTAAATTCCTAGAAAATACAAGGAAAATTTTCTGTTGAATTATTTGTAATTTTACGAATCCTCAGTTTCTAACGACGCTTGATTCGGAGGCCCGGTGTGCTCGGAATCAATTTCTGAACTTTTTTTCTGGTATGTTTAGTAAACGTACATGTGGGATTTTATATCTTTTGAACATGTGCTCATAATTGAATTTCAAGGACATCGATGAACTCACAATACTGGTATTCACTTATATGGTCCTTTACCGCAGTTGCATTTTATAGGATGTGGTTGTTAAAATTTGGGGTTTCTAATTAAAAATTAAAGATTAAATTAAAATGAGTGTGTAACACATTTTTATTTAGTTGGTGGTTATTATCTTGTAAAGGAAGTTGGAGGTGGGGCCCACCCCCCACATAACCTCCAATGGGAGGATATTGTGTGGTAGGTCCCACATGAGATCAAACTTTTAAACCCCCCTTTCAAACTCTTTGACTCTCCTTGAATTAATGAGGCCACCACCCATTATTTATTTAGGGTGAACTCTCCACATCCCCCCTCTCATTTAGTATGCCAACCAACTAATTAATGAATCCAAATCACTCAATTAAATTAATTCTATCTTTTGAATTTTTAAAAGCATGTCAATAATAAAATAATAGGAGAGCCTATTATTTTAGTTGGGTGGAACATTGAGAAGGATTTTGGAGAAACTCTTGGTGGAATATTTTTCTCTCGATAAAGAACAATGTTTTTCAATGAAGAACACTCCACATCTCAAAGAATGTGAAACAACAATTTCTACCTTCTTCAACCGGGGCATGAACAGGAGGAAACACCTATGAGGAATGCCCATCATCCTTCCTCTTCCTCCTCATCAAGGGAGAAGATGCCGCCCGCGATGAACGTCTCCAACAATGATGCTTCCTCCTCGGACACACCCCAATGTCAACAAATCGACATCGTCATCAACAAACGAACTTCTAATCAAGGTAGATAGTTTATTATAATTTTAATTGAATAAAAATATACCCTATTTCATGATGAATGTTGTGGTACATTTTTGGCCTTTTTTTCGCCTAACGCGGAGGGCACAGACCGAACGAACATGCCCAGACGACCCTCCATTGATACTTGTTTTTGTTGAAAATGTAGGCAGAGCCGGTTGGGCACATTGTCGTCGCACTGCGTCGGAGGAAGTGGCCAAAAAAATGTGGCGATGGTAACAGAGGGCCACGGCTAGGCCAGGCCGTGACGGTGGAGGATCAGCATCGTCGTTCCTGCCACGTTGGGGAAAGAGAGTCCCGCATTCGCTGGCCCCTTAGATGAACCAAACTGGCTGGCAGCCTACTGGTCGTTCTGGAGGTCCGCGATGCCTCTTGGTGCCGCGCTGCGGAGAAGACCACGACCCGCAATCTGCGGGCCGCTCGATGGGTGAACCGGTCGGCCGCCTGCCGGCCAGGATGAAGGCATATACGGATCCTATTGGCACCACGTGCGAGGAATATTGGTCCGCTGTGCGGGACATTTGTGCTGGACAGAACTGGGCGGCTTTGGCTGGCCGGGCATGGAGAGACGAAGCCGCTTGGCGTCGTCAGGCGAACCGGACCGACCCACTCCGAGGGTCTGGTCCGCAAGTGGGTCATGCCACACAAGGTTGGGCTGACCCCCTAGTTGGGTTGGATCCACCAAACTGGGCTAGGCCGACCCCCATGCTGGGTCGGACCCGCTAAGTCGGGTCGGGCCGACCCACCAACCCACTAGGCTTAATTGGTCGGGCCTGACTTCGCTTAATTGCGAATATCTTCAAGACCACCTGTCCGAAAGATGCGTTGTCTGCGGAATTGGGATCCTCACGACGAGGCATTCCTTTTTCGATAATCTATGTAATTTTTGGATGAATTTGGAAAAATGTTTGGTTTGGATCGAGCGTAAATCTAACCAGGCCCCAGGAACCGAAAAGCCAATAAATCTCAGACCGGACATCCGATTGACGCGTCGTCTATCATGTTGGGTTTCTATTGAGGATACAGAATTTTAGGATACATAAAATCAGAACATCGTGATAATTGATTTATCAAACACTTTGTTCGAGTAGTGGACCCTCTCGGAAGCGAGCGTGCTGTGTGCGGAAACCCTAGAGATGGCTATGACGACTTCTGTACTGAAATCCTATGTGGGTTCGACAGCGATGACTACTATACTAGATTCCTCTGTGCTTTTGATGACGATTACTACTATACTAGAAACTTGTGTGTGTTCGACATTTCTATCATCAGTTCTTGTATCATGTGTGGGTCCGATAGAATAGCTGGTCCTGTAACCTATGTGGGTCTGACAGCTCAGATGAATTATATCTAGTCGTGTATCTTGTGTGGGTCTGACATCTTAGATGTGATAGATGGGCCTATATCCTGTGTGGTTCTGATAGCTTAGATGATCTAGTGGTAACATCTGATCTTCTATATCTCTCTACATTTGTGGAATACAGGTGTGAGATGAGTCATGTCTTTCAACCAATATCATTGTGGTGACTAACTTTACTTTATTTATGGAATTGGTTTGTGCATGGGCTCGAGAGTTGGATGTAGACTGAGATTGGTAACTTAGTTAAATTTATGGGCATATACCTAAGTAGGGTTGGTTGATACTTTGTGATTGTATATTTTTTTATTCTGTTTATAGTTAGTGGATATTGTGATACCTTGCGGGTCTCGAGGTCCCTACTGAGTATCGTTATACTCACACATGGACGGGCTATGCCCACGTCGCGTTGTGTTGGATGTTGATGACGGACATCGCTAATAGATGTCGAGAGCACCATGACTAGACGGTACCTTGAGGTGGACCTTGAGACAAGTCAGCACATGGAGTAGACTGATGGACGTGAGTGTTGAGGTAGCCATATGTACCTACCCTTCAGTTAGGAATCCCTGGAGGAAGATCCATGAGCTTCTCTTTATATTCAGCTCTTTGTCCCTTTTACCTATACTTGTTTTTCAGTTGGGTTTGTATACTGGCCCATTTACTTTCCAACACACTCTTTTGTATTCAGTTTTACATAGTATTTACTTCTTATTGTGTATTGTGTTGGGTATGTTTACATTTATAAAGTCAATGCCATCCCAGCATAGTGATTTACATCTTAGGTTGTAGTCGCCAGCATCTGGCCTATGGAAGGCGGGCTTGGGGTAGTCACGACACGGGCCCCGAGGATGAATCGTTACATTAATGGGCCACACAGTTTGGATGCACATTTTTCTAAACCATGTATAAACTAAGCGCGAGTACCTATCCAAGAATGGTTAGACTATCAGTTACCTATTAAATACTAACATGTTTGAAAAATGTGCACCAAGAAAATGATATGCCTTTTTCCATGGTTTAATGGTGTTTCTACCCCTTGAAAAAGTTTCACTAACAATGTGTAAACCATGAAACATGAAAAGAATAGCCTGTTTTCCATTATATTTGTTGTTCAATGCTCTTGAAACACCTATGAACACCTAGTACACCCATATAACATGTAATTCACAAAATTATGGTATTTAAAAAAACATTAAACTTTGATATACATCCAAGAACTCCTAGATATTACATCCTAACAAACTTATAATGGAATGTCATCGAGCCTAACTATCATGCGTTATTAGTCTTCCAGATAAAAGTGATTGAGACATTGTAGACACATATATATCTTCCTTACCAAATTTTTTTCCTATAAACTTCCATGTGGAAACAGGACTTGATTCTTGGGAATAGTGTTACCTAGTATGATTTTCTTGCTACTATCTACAATATGAACCCTATTCTCCTCAAAGGACACATCAACCTCATGTTAAACATCGTCAACATTAACCAAATGATATGGGTCTATGTGATATTGCTGATGCTTCAAAATATGGAAAAAATGAAACATGCCCCCATACAACTGTGGACAATCCAATCACTATGCCACCAGTCGTATTCTTTCCATGATATCAAATGAACACATATACCTAAGAACTAATATTCCCTATTTATGAATCTTATGGTGACCCAACCTTGGTGATAGGTGATGGAACACCAGATCACTGACCCCGAATTCAATAGGTCTATGTAACCGATACTCATACCATATATTTATACTTTGATCCATTTTGATATGCTTCTTAATCATCTTGACATTTTCCAACATCTCATATATGAGACTTATCCCCAACAACTCTGATTACCCAGCCTCTAATAAACATATAAAATATTTACATGGATTCCATTGAGTGACTCAAATGGTTCCATCTAAATATTTTCATGGAAACTATTATTTGAGGAAAAAAATAAGTGGATAGTGTTTCACCCATGATCCACCAAAATCATTGACACAATCCCTCAATATGTATCCCAAAACCTGAATTGTGTTTTTTATATCCAATAATTTTTTGTGTGTAATGTTGTATAAAAAATACAATAATACCATGTGCCTTATACATTCCTTTCCATAAGATCATTTTGAAACATGAGCCATGTTGGAATGTATAGTACTCAGCACCCCTGGTAGTCATATTGTATCCTTAACATTCATCTCACCCAATTGATATCTAGTGAAACTATCTATAATCAGTATAATGAAACCCATAACATAGAACAGATCCTCGATTTCCCAAATTTTATCATTCATACAAGGCATTCTCAGGAGTTCTATGATTGTTTCCATTGTCTGGTCATCCCATATCAACTCCGAAAATGGTGAGGGCTGTAACAAACCCCCTAGTTTATGATTATCATACTTATCCTACTAGGATAGATGGAATTATGAAATTAAACCAGTAACCTCTTTCTTCATCCATAGAAACAAATAATACAGATGTAGTTTACGATATATTTCGTGTAAATTGGGATTTAATACTCAATTAGATGAATGAAAATCTAGCATCAACTCTTCTCACACATTGGTTGGAACCACCACACGACCATGAACCTAAATGGTCCTTTCACTTCCAACTATACAATGAGAAGGTGTCTGTCCACATTTATGAAATTCCATTATAAAAAATAGTATAGATCATGTATCTTATACTATTTGGTCTTGATCAAATGAATAAACTCTACTGACCCCGATTCTAGGGTCATCTTCATGTGCCCATCCTCTACCTCTATATGTATCCCACCAAACAATGCCATCATCCTCTACATGGTATAGAGTTTTAATACTATATGGTTTTTATCATTTGAAAACAAGGAATCTGAAATGATATTGCCATTTATTATTTTATAAATCATCTCAATGTCAAAAAATTGTATGAACACAACCTATATTCATTGATTATGTTTCAAATAATTATGATTAAAAATGTAGTTCAGGTATTTATAATTGGTATAAAATTATATTAGTTCTCCCAATAATTATTGATGTTGAAAAATCTGAATGCAATGTATCATATCTAAAACAATATCATTAGCGATGTATTTCATTTCATGAGGCCTCAACTATCACGACCCATAAGCAACTAATTCATAATATTTCATCAATAACTCCCCATGTACAACAATAGATACATCAATAAATGTATAATTCATACCTAGTTCATGTAATATTAGAAATGGAGTAGTTTTCAACAGCTTCATCAGCAATTGGAATGCTTTATCACATGACTTTGACCACTCATACATGGGTCCCTTTTTGGTAAAGACTGAATTTGGAACATTTAAATAGGGTAAATCGTTGATGAATCTTCTTTAATAACTAGATAATCATAGAAAACTCTAAACATTGGTAACATTATTTGGATTCATCTATTACAAAAACACCTACAACATCTCTGGCCCTACTAGAAAAAACATCTCAAGATATGATGTCACCCCTGAAATGAACGTTATCAACCCAGAAGTGACATTTCCAAATATTTTCATATAGGCTTTTCACTCTTAGTGTAATCATGAATATATCAACATTATTGGAATCATCATAAAAAATTTATATAGTACCCAAAGATTTCAACAACAAAAATAAAAAAACTGATCACAAAAAGTTTTAATGATTCTGTTAATCAGATCTACAACAGCTACAAACAGATTGGTCACACCGAGCGGCATAACACCAAACTCATATAACCTGTAGTTATTTTAGAAATAAAGTCATCTTAGTCATAAAATCTCACCTAAAGATAATGATACTCTATCATTAAATCAATATTGGAAAGAATAATAGAACCCAGCATCAAGCTGAAAATATCATTGATTCTATGGAGAATGAATCAATTCTTGACCTTTATCCGATTCATCTTCTGATTCTCGACACATAATTGCAAGGATCTACCAACCTTCATCGAAAATGACAAAAATGATCCCCATGGTGAAATAATAGGATGATTAACCCATTAAGTACCAACTACTCCAATCCTATTTTTTGCTCATGTATTTCTATTGGATCTATTATATGTAGTGGAAGAGAAACTAGTTCTACTTCTGAAAAAACTCTATTGTGAACTCAAAATCAATATCCAGGGGAAAAAAATAATTACCCATGAAATAAAACCAATAACCAATCAACCACTATAGGAATGGTATGTTTTTCTTCCTCCTCGTCATTGATAATATGACATGCTACCCTGGATTTGAGCTCACCCAACTTCTAAAAAACTAGACCTAAATCGTCTAAAAGGACATTCCATTCACAACGACGGACATATTTGTTCCCCTAAAGTGATTTGGATGTTAGTAATTTATGGTTACTATCAATATAGTCATATAATATCACCAAAAAATTAATTCCCAATATCATAACTGAACATGACATCAAATGAAAAAATACGTCCCACAGGAAGCAGTCTCTTCTAACATCCAAATCACACACCCTATATATCATGAAGATTTATTCTATATCCCCATATGGGTTATCAATCCATATAACTCCATTCATACAATCTACTTCTGAAATGAACATAATAAAAAGCTGAGGATAAATAATATAATATGAGGCACATGTATCGAAAAAAAATTCTATAAAAAGTAAAATCCACTAAATTTCTTCCTTGAACAGTCGATAGGCCATCATTTTCACCACATACTGCAAACTGAACCATATGAAGCTAGCAAGACACTATACACAAGGATCTAACCAGAAATCATATTGTTTCACTACACAATTGATATGGATACTCTCACCTATGAGAACCACTTCCACTACAATGACTAGGATAACTGGTCAAGCTCTAACTACCTACCTAATACAGGGTAACTGACCCCCTTCCATCACTTGACATCATCCTTGATCCTTCCTCAATTCCTTGATAGTGAGGGTTACTACAGAACCTATGTTCATAGACCAAACTTCTACATGTTCGACACTTGACTAGTAACTATAGTTACTAACTCCACACATTTCCTAGCATACCACACAAAAATTGAAAAATCAATAGCCACCCTGAGATAATGGTTCCCTTTTCTGACTAACTTATCCACTATTTCCCTGGGGGGATGATCGGAAAATAGAAACTAAAATCCTCAAAAGTCACACCACTTGATTTCCAATCCCAAACTATATGTCCATATCTTGTTCCTCATTGATATTCCCCTATAAAATATGGACATGATCCATTTATTCTGTGAACCTATTAAGATGAAATATATTCACCACAAAATTTATCTCATGTAGATGTTCATTGTAGAATAGTCACTCTATTTTTTCCAAATCTCCAACCCAAGAAAGACCAATATAATGCAAGTCCATGTAATTACCCTCATAATCCATCACTGAAAAGGTTCCTTGGGTCATCTTTATAATCATCACTTCCTTGTCTTGTCTAATGGTATCAAAATACTAATACTTCATAAAAGTTTCATTGATACCCTTCCACTACATCCCCTCAACATGCTCTATCTAATCCAAGATGTCCATCCAATTCTATTTCAGACCTCAAATGTTACAGGATTGATGGTTGAATTTCATTGGTTGAGGAGTCTCTATGTGATCAAGAATCGTCCGAATGGACTCTGTATAGAACATTCCCACCCCATTACATCCATCTCTGTTATAAGTCAATGGGTGACGCACCAATAACTCATGAGTCATCTAAAAAGGAGAGAAGTTCTTCTAGAAGCGCAACATTCATCTATTTCTTTGGTCCCACAGGGTCTCATATTCTACATATTAGGGATAATTCATTGGGATGTATTTTTTGTCTCCAATATACACATGTCATCATTGTGGTATTTCCCTAAAATACCAAGAATGAGTATTATAACACATAACATATTGTTTCACAATTTATAAAAAAATCACTTCAATATCCGTAACCATTCCCTTTCACATACACAATCTCATCGAACCGCATAACATCAAGAAGACTACATAGATCCATCCCTACCATGGGTCCTGTAAAACATGTTCTAAACCAATAAACATGGAATGAAGTCTTTTTTTATACAAAATATTTCCAAAAGAATTCCACTTTTTGTAACACAAATATTTTATTCCTAGGTCAATTCCCCATTTCAAAACTTGTTAAAACAAACAAATTTACTCATTTACACCATTTAATTATGAACACTAATTATTATTAACCATTTTTATCATATTTATTATAATATTTTTATTGATATTTTATTGATTTTAAATTCATTACACTCTTTGTTCACACACACTAGTCCCATGTGTTCCTACTATGATGCATGTCACTTATATCATAGGTGCCTCAAATGATGCATGAATTCACAAACTCATGTCATTCTGTCCATTAGAAATAAAATCATGAAACAATTACACCATAGAACATTTTTATCACCCAATTGTGAAATATTATTCAACTATATAAACACGTGTCAAAAATAACAATTTCACCACCATGAAAATTGGTTTTTCCCTCATACATTAGATTATTACACAAAATAATCTGTTAACTTCCAAGGTCGGACACATCCTAATATCGTTTGAACAATCCAAAATAGTTATACCATAGAATTGAACCATATAAAATTCCAAATGGTAATTTCTTAACATAGAATCAACTATACTGTGGCCCGTGCTGAGTCACCACATGACCTCATGCACGACTCCCCATATGCCATAGTATACTGACTAGTAATGATTGTTAGAAAGATCTTTTGTGGTGATTATAAACATTTTTAGAGTAATAGAAAACATAATATATATATATATATATATATATATCAAAGGAAAAAATATCCAATAAACCAACAATAATAAATGATAATGAAATCCCAAATAGGGTGAAAACACAACCAATTAAATTACGATTCCATGTCATGATATCTGTGCCAAATATGAATGGAATCCCAATACATAGAAAAACAATAGACTCCCCGAAATGGATCCTGGATCCATGTTATGATCCTCATCTATGAACATCCCATTCCCAACACAACTCCCTACAATAGGGCCTTTACCACTTTCCTGATATGCAACAATGAAATCTGCTCAGGTACCCAATGATGACACCAAAATGGTGTTTGTAAAACATAGTATTCCACCACCAATGGTGTCTAAAAATATATATATTATAAATAGATGGTTAATTAATGTATGAAATAAATTACAATGAAAATAAAAAAACTATAGATTCATTAGTTATCAAAAGTTACTTTATCAGATTTTATCATTTGATTCATGGTTAAGTATTTTCATAATTAACACAATATCCAAAGACAGTCAATTATCAAACATAAGAAGAAAGTCATGTTGTATATCTCGTTCGGTAAACCCATTTAATGATCATTATTTCACACTTACCAGGGATAATTAGAACTTGTAGTTTCATCCAATGAAACAATTAGTATATGGAGAATCAGTCCTGCATCATATCCAATGAATTTTATGTGGTGGTTTAGACAATCAGTCTAACCCAGCTCATGGGATTATCCTACATCTTATATCACACACCACATGGCCATGTGGACATTATTTTTTTTTAATCACTACATATACAATACATAATAATGTTTATAACATTTTCAACCCATTATTCAAGATACTAATGAATCCTAATCAAGCCTTAACCCATTACTACACTTAATTTTCTGTTCTAATGACCCAATTTACTAATCTACCCTTTCCATACAATTAATAAATAAGGATAATAATCTAATACTTCACATTAAATTATTAAAATTAATTCATTAATTAATAATCATTCCCCTATTTTTACATTTCATAAACAAATCAATAACACTTAACTCATTCAAGTAATTTTATTTATCCCATTCCACATTTTAAAAACAACCACTTATGCCAAGTCCAACAACTATACACCACAACTACTAGTTCCCCTATAATATAACTAATTATATTGATGCATTTATCATAGACACTATTTTTTGAAAAATTAAATGAAGGATTAACTATTTCAATTTCTAAGATCAAGAATATTGGTGCACCACATAGGTGGCCATAAATTGGTCTAACCAAATATAGTGCATAATAAGGTGATCATAGTGGGGTATAATAATCAAATAATAAAAAATATTATCAATTATCATTAAATCCAACAAAAAACATCAAGATGGAAGAAATATATCCAGAACACTGGCACAAATCTATTAAAAAATATGTGATATCACTTGTTGACCAAAAACATTGACTATAGAGTGGAAATAACTCTTAACCATTGATTTTGATCCTGATTCAAGTTCCTCTTCAATAATTAACCAAGAATATACCAGAAAATATGTTTTTAGGGCTTTTGAAGGAGGATGAATAATCCACAATCCCAAATATGTAAAAGATAATCATGATGAAGATTAAACATATCCAGAGCATCGATCAGCAACCAATGACACACCAAATTTACATGAAATGAAAGAGATCGAGACATGGGTTATCATTAGATTTTCGGTTCATCAATAGGGATTTTGGTAGGATAATGTTGAGTATAATAAAATGTGAACATAAAAATACTGAAGGATACTTTGGAAAATATACACTTTTTAATGGGGTGCACTGTCACGACCCGTCCCTCGGGGCATGTACCGTGACAAACTCAAGCCCACCTTCCATAGGACATGTACTGGAAACTAGAACCAAATGCATAAATCTCTAAAACTAGGAAGGCATTTCATTTATAACCTGAAATTGCACACAACAGAGTACAAGCATGAAGAAAATAAATAAGCAAAAATGTATAAAAAATAACGCTGAAAGTAAAAGGGGATGGAAACACAAGCCAATATGTAAATTACAAGAAACTGAAAGTACAAGTACTGGAAAAAAAGAAAATAGCTACTGGATCATCCACTGGGAAATCCTACATAAAGGGTAAGTACAGATAGCCTCCACAGCACTCCACATCCATCCATCTCTTCTGTTTACCATCACACCGTGTGGTCCAGCTCCAGGTACTGTCCAATCCTGGTACACTCATCCTCGGTCAGCACTGTCTGTCATCTGCATCCAGCACAATGAAGTGCGTGCATAGCGTGTGTAGGGGTGAGTATAATGATACATAGTAGGTACCCTGAGACCCTCAAGGTTTCACAAATCTAACAAGGATAAACCAAATATTATGAAATCAATAGATAACCCTACATAGGTATATGCACATACATATATCTATGTTATCATGTAATCCGTCTCAATCATGAGGTAAACACAAAAGTTATAGACTCAGCTCAACCTGGATTTTTATTCACTTTATTGAAACCACGGCTGCTAGAGAACCCCTCCTATGTCGAGTACAGTGGGCATGCCGCAACACCAAGGAGCTTCCCACTATCCTTGGTCTGTTGAGGTACTCCTCCTATCGAGTACCGTGGGTATACTATGTCACCAAGACGCTCCCCAACTTGGGTCTGTCACATCACCAAAGCACTCCTCCTCATAGCCTGCTGAGGTACTCCTCCTGTCGAGTACCATGGGTCTGCCGTGGCACAAAGGTTCTCCCCACATTGGATCTGTCGCCACACCACGGTTCTCCCCACTAGAATAGTTGAGCCACCACGAGGCGAATCGGTCTGCAGTCATCAGGTCATATCCAACTACTCGGTCTTCACACTCTGCTCACTCGTCTCTGGGAGGACCCGCTCCATGAGCTACTGGCCGATACTCCAACTGTCACGAAGTCCCATGTACAAGTATCTCAAAGGTCCTCCGCGACATATATGACTGAATGAAACAGGCATCAAATCAATCAGACACACGGTCTGTGAGTTATTTTCCATTTAGTCCTAGGGGCCCGGTTGGATTCGTGCATGATTCAACCAGACCACATCTCAACTTTACCCCTAACTACAGAAGGGGATATTCTCAAAGGCACTGTCGTGCTCAAAGAATACCAACACTGCTGATGGTTCATCAAACAGTCGTCTCATGCCCAATATATTGTCAAATAAAGTAAATGGTTAGTAGTGGGCCCAGGTACGGTCTGACTCAATCAGATCGACCTGGTCTGACCCCGTCTGGGCGGACCTAGTATGGGTCGACCCGGTTAGACATATTGGGTATGGTCCGACCCATTATGTGGGTTAACCTATTATGTTCAGCCCGACCCACTCGGTTCAGCCCAGCCGGCCACGTTGGAAGTTAGGCCCGGAGCGATGCGAGGGTTCGGCCCGACGCAACTCAGCCCGAAAGGTGCGGTTAGGCTGTTTCAGCCAGGGTGCCGCGAGGGGGAGCGGCTCCAGAGGCACTAGTCACACGAGGTGCGTGGGCCGGTTCGGTTTGGCCGGGCAGGGCACCACTAGGCAGGGCGCACGACGGGCCAACGGGAGGCCGGGCAGGGCGCCAGGTGAACTGGCGAGCAGCCAGGAAGGGCCCCAGGAAGGCCGGCGGGAGGCTAGGAAGGGCACCGGGCGGGCCATAGGGCGGCTGGGTAGGCCAGCGGATGGCCAAGCAGGCGGGATGGTGGCTGGGAGGCGGCCAGGCATGCCGGTGCGGTGCAGGCCGGCCCGGGGCAGCGGCACAGCCGGTAGGGGCTCGGTCGGGGCCGGTTCGGCTGGTGGCGGTGTGGAGTGTCGTGGGGGTAGCACAGATCTTGGAGGCCGCGGGTAGTGCGACCTTTGTCTTCACTGCCTTCGTCACCTCATTACTTCGTCTCCCTGACTAGAATCATCAGAAACAAGAAAGACTGAGGGTTCCATCAATGTTTGTTTGGCCCGCACCCTCCATGTTTAGGGTGGTAACATTTTTCCCATCAAGAAGAATGAAAGAAAAACTTCAATTGTTTCACAAACTCTACAACAATTCCTTTCCAACCGAGTAAGAGAAAAAGAATGGTAATATTATTCAAATTAACATTTACTGTTGTTTGTTGCTCGCTGATGAAGTCACATGAAGAAGACGAAGGTGATCATTGTTCATCACGTCCGCCGCACACTTCCAATCCCTAACACATGAATCGGCACGTTGAAGACAATGTGAAGGGAGGGTTGATTGCAGACGTCTCACGTCGATAGAATCTTCGTGGAAGAAGTTGACGAAAATCGGTGTTCTTCATAGCCAAAGGCATTCTTCGTTGGGATCTTTCTCCCAACAATCCTTCTGTCAAACCTGCCACCAAAATGAACAATTCCATCCAAAATAATAATATATTGTGTTAATGTGTTATTTAATTTGTTGGCACAAAATTGAAAATGGTGAATTAATAACTTTTCACCCCCTTAATTAATGAGGAGGATTTGACACCATTAAATTAGCGGAGTTGTCACCAATAAAGGAGGGGTTGTGGAGAAACTCTCCCTCATTATTGAGGGGATTTGAGAGGATTTCCTCTCCCACCATTAATAGGGATGTTTAGTCATGTGTGGCCCCCACATCGTAACCTATCATTGGAGGTAAGTTTCGTGTGAGACCCACCATCATAACCTCTCATGGGAGGTTAAAGTGTGGTGGTACCAAATCCAAATTCCATGAGGGGGTTTTAAAAAAATAAAATTAATCCACCCACTTAATTTTTATTTAATTCATACTCTAAAAACCGAAAAACTATCTTTTACACTCGACCCACAGCCGTTGAGGTAATTTTTTTCTTCAAAAAATATTTTCATTACAAGTTCAACAGTGTCCTCATATTTAAATTCCTACAACTGTTCAAAATTTATAAACAACACTAATAAATATACTGAATGTACTAGAAAAAAACATCAAAAAAATTTCTGGGAACACCGGGCCTCAGAATCATTTGCCGTCAAATTTTCGCGGACTCAAAAAATTCCCATGTATTTATGAAAAAAACTTTCCACTGAATTTCTGTGTCTTTACATTATCCCACCTCATGGATTTACATCCCTGTAAGCTACAACTCAAACTAAGTGAACATGTGGGGGTACTGATAATGCATCTAAGCCTCACGCTCCCATGTTCTCTCCTAGAGGTTCATGTGCTACCATTAAACATGCACCAAAGGTATCGACCATCCATGTTGGACCCGCTCCTGTCGATCCTCAATGTCCACTAGAACCTTTGTGAACATCGCACCATCGTCGACATCCATATCTCCATGGTAGATGATGTGGGAATGGTCATGTATGTGTCTCCTCAGCTGAGAAATGTGGAAGACTTCGCACACCTGGTGTAACTGAGGTGGAAGAGCTAAGCGGTATGCCACCTCGCCAACTCTGTTGAAGTCCTGGAATGGTCCAATGAATCTCAGAAATTACTTGATGCCTCGGCCAAATCTTCGTAGTCCTCATCGAGGTGAGACCCGTAGAAAGATGTAGTCCCCATCCTCGAATTCCAGAGGTCTTAGTCTCTTGTAAGCATAAGACCTATATCTACTCTGTGCAGTCTTCATCTACTCATGGATTATTTGAAACTTCTCTGTGGTAGCTCATACCATCTCTCGTCCCACTAGTGTTGACACCCCAGGGTTAGTCCAGCATAAGGGAGATATGCAAGGTCGACCATATAATGCCTCAAAAGGTGTCATCTCAATGGTGGATTGATAGCTGTTGTAGTATGAAAACTACACCAAAGGTAAGTGATCCTACCATATGGGACCTAAGTAAGGGATACAAGCACGCAACATGTCCTTAAGGTTCTGAATGTTCCACTTAGTCTGGCAATCCGTCTGAGGATGGAAGGCGGTGCTCAGACGAAGTTGCATCTTGAAAGCCTCCTACAACCCCTTCCATAGTCAGGAAGTAAACTGTGTGTCACGATCAGAGATAATAGAAGAAGGTACTCTATGTAGTCGCACAATCTCCTACACGTAGAGGTGTCTCAAGCTCTCTACTAAACCCTGCTCTCTAATCGGTATGAAGTGAGCCGACCTGGTGAGTCGATCAACGATCACCCAAATCGAGTCATGTCCCCTTGATGTACGTGGAAGTCATGTCGCGAAGTATATGGATATCTTATCCCACTTCCACTCTGGGACCTCTTAATGGTGAACCAAGCCTGCGGGTACTGTGACTATCCCAAGACCACCCTCAAAAGGCCAGAGGCTGGCGACTAGCACCAAAGGCATAAATCCCAAAAACATGGAAGTAATTTCATTTATAACCTGAAAACACGAACAAAAGAGTACAAGATGGATGCAAAAAACTAAGTAAAACTGTATAACATAGAGTGCTTAATGTTAAAGGGGCCAAAAATACAAGCCCAACTGTAAAGTACAAGAAACTGAAAGTACAAGTACTAGAAAAAAAATAAAAAAGATATTGGATCATCCACTGGGAAATATTACCAGAAGGGTAGGTAAAGATAGCATCCATAGTAGTCCATGTCCTTCCGTCTCCTCCGTGTGCAGTCACGCCATGTGGTCCAACTCCTGGTTCCATCCATTCCTAGTACACTCAGCCTCAGTCTACACTCTTCGTCACCTATATCCAAAATAACGAGGTGCGGGCATAACCCATGCAGGTGTGAGTATAACTATACTTAGTTGGGACCCCGAGACCCTCAAGTTCTCAAAAATCAAACAAGGATAAACCACAATGTATGAAATCAACAAATAACCATACCTAGGTATATACTCATACATATACCTATGCTATCATGTAATACATCTCAATCATGTGGTAAACACAACTGTTACTGTATCAGCTCAACCCGGATTTTTATTCACATTATCGAAACTGCGGCTGTTGGAGAAATCCTCCTCTGTCTAGTACATTGGGAATGCCACGACACCAAGGAGCATCCCACTAACCTTGGGATGCTGAGGTACTTCTCCTGTCGAGTACTGGGGGTCTACTGTGTCACCAAGGTGGTCCCCACAGTGGGTCTGGCGCGTCACCAGGGCGCTCCCCCTCGTAGACGGCTGATGTACTCCTCCTGTCGAGTATCGTGGGTCTGCCGCGATACCTAGGTTCTCACCACTATGGGTCTGCTATGACACCAAGGCACTCCCCACAGGACTATTCGAGTCACTCTGAGTCCAATTGGTCAGCAGTCGTCAGCTCTCAACTAACGATTATGTCTCCCTACTCTGCTCGCTTGTCTACGGGAGGATCTGTTCCATGATCTAATGGTCTATATTCTAAATATCAAAAAGTCCAATGTAAAAGTATCTAAATGATTTCCATGTCATAGAGGTCTCAACAAAATAGATGGTGAATCAATCGGACACCCAGTCTATGAGTTATCAGACTTCTATACCTAAGGGCCCAGTTGGATTCATGCACGATCCAACCTGGCTGCATCTCAACATTACCTCGAACTCTAGAGGGGTATAATCAAATGGACCGTTGGTCTCAAAGAATACCAACAGTGCATATGGTTTATCAAACGGTATTCTGGTGCCAAAGATATAGCCAAAGAAATTAATGGGTCGATAGTGGGCCTGGGTTCAGTCAGACCCAGTCGAACCGACCCAGTCTAGGTCGACCCGGTATGGGTCCCCCGGTCAGACCTATTGGGTATAGCCCAGCCCATTAGGTGGGCCGGAATGTTAGGATTGTCCCAGCCCACTGGGCCCAGCCCAGCGGGCCACGTGGGTGGTTTGGCCCAGAGCGCCGCGAGGGTGCGGCCTGGCATGGCTCGAACTGGAGGGAAGGGCTGGACCAGTTCAATTGGGGCACCGTGAGGGGTCACAACATGGGCGGCATAAGGCACGAGGGGAGTGCATGGAGTGCAGGATAGTGTGGTTCTGTCAGGGACTCAAGAGGTGGCCGGGCAGGGCACGGCCATGCCGGCAGGTGGCTGGGCAGGCCGGCAGGCAGGTTGGTGGGCGCCATGAGGACTGGCGGGCGGCCAGGAAGGGCGCCGGTTGGGCCGGCGGGCGGCCGGGCAGGGCACCGGGTTGGGAACGAGTGGCTGGTCAGGCCGGAAGATGGCCAAGAGGCGACCTGGCAGGTCGGCGGGCGACCGGGCCGGGCGCCAGGCGCACCAGCGGGCGGCCGGGCAAGTCAGTGGGGCGCATACCGACTCGGGGTAGCGGATTGGCTTTGGGAGCGGCACGGCCGGCGGGGGCTTGGTCAGTGCCGGTTTGGCCGGTCATGGTGCAGAGCATCATGGGGATAGATAAGATAGTGGAGTCCATGGGTAGCGCGGCCTTTGTCTTCGCCTCCTTCATCGCTTCGTTGATTCGTCACCATGCCGAAGATCACCATAAACAAGAACGGTGGAGGGGTCAGGCCATGTTGGTTTGTCCCACACCTTCATCGTTTAGGGTGGTAACATTTGGCTCATCAAGAAGTAAGAAAGATGAACATAAATTGTTTCACAACCTCCACAAATATTCCTTTCCAACCGAAGAAGTGAAAAATGAAGGTAATATTATTCAAATTAACGCCTACCTTTGTTTATTGATTGATGATGAAGTCATGGGAAGAAGACGAAGTTGATCATTGTTCATCGCATCCTCCGGACACTTCCAGTCCTGATATCATGAGTCAGCTCATTGAAGAGGATGCGTAGGGAAGGATGGTTGAAGACGTTCCACGTCGGAAGAAGCTACATGGAAGATGTCAAATAAGGTTGGTGTTCTTTGTAGTCGAAGGCATTCTTCATTGGGAGATTTCTCCCAAAATACTCCTTTCAAAGATACCACAAAAATTAACAATTCCAACCAAAAATAATAATTGATTATGTTAATATATTATTTAATTTGTTGGCACAAAATTCCAAATGGTGAATTAATTAACTTGGCTCCATGTTAATTAATGTGGAAGATTTGGCACCATTAAATTAGGGTAGTTTGCACCAATAAAAGAGGGGGATGTGGATAGAATCTCCCTCATTAATGAGGGGTGTTAAGGGTTTTCTTCTCCCACCATTAATAGCGGGGTTAGGTCTCGTGTGGTCCCCATGTCGTAACCTTTCATGGGAGGTTAGGTTTGGGTGGGCCCCACCTCCATAACCTCTCATGGGAGGTTAAAGTGTGGTGGTCCCACCTATAACATATATGAGGTGGTTTTAACCAAGAAATATAAATTAAGGCACACATTTTATTTTTATTTAATTCATTCTCTAAAAACCCAAAAAATATCTTTTAGCCTCATCCAACTACCGTCAAGGTGACAATCATCTAAAACGAATACCAGCACTATGAGTTCAATGTTGTCCTCAGATTTCAATTCTGAGCAAGGGTTAAAAAGTTTTAAAAAAACATGCTCGTACGATTACTAAACGTACCCAAAAAAAACACCAGAAATAGTTTCCGGGAACACCACGCCTCAGAATCATGTGCCGTCAATTTTATAAAAGTTGAAAAATTCCCATGTATTTATGAAAAAAAATTCCATAGAATTTCCGGGTCATTACATGCATGCTCTGGCCATAGATTTTTCCAAATCTTGCACCAATCATGTTCCATCCACTACCCCATAAGTTTTAGGCTTCACAGTTACTTGATAATGACTGAACAATATTATAAATCCTTTTCCAAATATTCTAAAAGCCTCTATCCATGGTTTCATGGTTTTCCTTCTCCCCTCTCATTATTATCACTAATGAGGTACAAACCATGCAACACCCACATAATATCATTGTTTCCCTTTTCATTCTTATCTAGAGCCCATTATAATGAATGAGATATTACAGTAATTCAAAATGATCAATATAAGTGGTTGATATGAAGCTAATTTTTTATGAAATTTCATCATCATAAGGGTGGTTATTCTGATATCCATTGAAATCCATATATCATGATCTATGTATATGAATTATGTTTTTATTTTTTCCTCTCAGACTTATTTTTTAGCATGATATGTTTTAATAAATAAAATTATTATTTTATGTTGTTTTCAATGTCTTGTGCATCAATTCATTACGATGAATTGATCCATATATGATATAATTGATATTATAAATATATATATAATTACCACTATTTTAATTTATATTCTAGAGATTTTATTAAGCGTATTTTTCTTTTTAATAGAAAATAATTGATATTAATACATAAGATTACAAATAATAACACAAATGGCGTTGGGTTATATACATAGATTTGAGAGAAAAAAATGAATTTTGATGTTTTATCAATTCCATTCTTCTATAGTTAATTGTTTCAAAACCCTTTTCAAAATATATTATATTTCATAACATGATGATGTAAAAATAAATGAGATATATAATCCAAAAATTACCTATTGACATTATCGAAAAAATTTACTTTGAAATATCTACATATATTTTTACTACAAATATGGATTGAGTGTGATGAGCTATATTCATCATCAAAAATCATGTTCTTCCATTCTATTATTAACATGAAACATTCTAAATTAATGAACAAGATTATTCTTCAAAATGAATATTTTAATTTATGAGAATTCATTACCTAGTTTTTCATTTATTAATACTCTTTTCTAACATTTATAATATTTAACTAAAATAATTTTTAATCCATTATCTATAAAAAAATTTATTTTTATAATTCCATCATGTTTCTGCGATCCATCCTCCAAAAATTACTATACAATTGAAATCATTCAGTCCTTTTAATTGTGGTGGTAATAGAATCCTTCAATGTAAAGACATCGCCCGTTTTATTTTCATGTATATATTTGTAATATGTTAAATAGTCCTAATATTTAATATACTACCACCATATATTTTGGAACATATTCTTCAATTTCTATATGAATTTACAGTTTACATTTTTATGATTTGTATACATATCATTCCTTTTAATATATAGAAAAAGAATCAATATTTTAAATTAATAAATTACCAATACATTCTACAAATCATGATTCAAGTAATTTTTCTCTTGAACCATCAATATTAATATTGAATAGACTAATATCATGGCATTTTACATGGAAAATTAATAGATATAATTTGATTATTCATACATATATATTAAAAAAATTATCTATTGTTGGGTTTTGTTAGAATAGGTTATATGAAAAACATTCCCATATTATCAATGAAATTTTCTTCATATTCATTCTTCTAAAAGAATGTGACTCCATTTTTGTCAACTTGTTTTTAAATATTTTATAACATTGATTTATATCTATTAATGTCTCGATAATATCATTCCAATATGTGAACACTCTTGATATCAGTCATAGTGGTTGGTATGGTTAATTTCTCAATAACTTAAATATTTAATAAATATTCAAATATTTTCTCAATCCTATTTACATGTGCAATGATTTATTATTTTTTTTCACAAAATCCATAGTTTATATATTTTTCATATAATTTATACTTCAATATTGTAGTGAACAAAATCCAAAATGGTTATCCACGGATTTACAGAACCATGGAATGTATAATTGTATCATAAATAATTTATACCACAACATGATCAACATAATCTCAAAATACTCCATTAATTTTATCCATTAAGATAATGATGGTATAAATAATTATAACTTAAATCACTATAATTTCACATTGTCTATACCAGTTAGGGATGGTTTCATTGGTTATTCCAAATCAATTAACAATAAATTGATGATATCCAGAACCGAGGTCAATCATTGAAAATTACAGATCTTTATATAGTTAATAAAATAAATAATTAACATAGAGAAGGGGAAACTTAAGTGTATACATTTTATGTTCATGATAATAAATTTAATGAATACCTGAAATATATTTAACCATTAAAAAACATATCAGAACACCCCATTTTGAAGCATTATAGAATATTATTTCCTTATCATGAATATCATAAAGGTCCTTATTCTTTTATTTTAACTCATATATAGTCATTCAATAATGATTCTATTTAATTGGCTTGGAATTAAATATGATTTCAATTGAAAATTCCACACCCTGATTTGGTAGAATACCATGAAATTCATTTGGATATATATCGTAATATAACATAATAATAGAAATATATTAAATTTTTCATTTCTCCACAACCATTTTTGTAAAATATTAACCATGGGTATGTTGTAAGACACATATAATGGAATTAATTTACATTTGATGTTCATATTACACCTTGTATTGATTAATTATCAAAGGATAATTTGGAATATAGAATTTCAATTACCTCTCTCTAATATTGATATGGGAAATGTATAGATGGATCCTATTCATTAAAAAATTACACAAATTTTTTCATCTGAATAATAAAATAATTTTAATGAAGAAAGTTCCTAAAATCATCTATCCTAGAGGTTATAAAATCTTTATATGAAATCATATTACCATAATGGATTTCCATAGATAATTAAATATGTTACAATTCAGGTGGTGAAATAAATCCCTATGAAATTATGTATATATAATAGAGTGTGTATATATATAAAATATAATAACAAATTTACAGTTATATAAAGGATATTATGTTAATGTTTTACCAGGTCATTTTCATGACCCATTCTTGAGATGTGATTACATAATAATTCCCTTTATCATTTATCTTTTCTGGTGTTTATAAATTCATATCCTCATTATTTTTTAGATTATTTAATTTGTTTTAACAATACTCAGAAAACTTTTATCAGCAATAATAAATTTTATTAGTTAGGACATTGTTATCAATTTTTTTGGTACATTAATATTTCATTGGAAATTAAATGGTCAATGGCCATTTATCCAAAAAATTATGAATCAAAATACCCTATTGAGAAATTTATGAATTTCATTCATTCTAGAATATTTGAATGCAATTAATTTTATTTATTTATTTCATCTGGTATATTATTTGAGTTGATTTATAATCTATTTTTCATATCATATCATAAAACATAGGATAATATATAGAGTTTCTTTCTTCTATTTCTACATACAGAGCATATCAACTGATTTATTTATATATAGTAATGAATCTATTGGATAATTATATTTATTAAAATAGTTTTTTTCCACTAAAAAATTCACTTTTTCATTTAAGGTGGATGATAAAACATGAAGAGTACCATGGAATACTAATAATAATTTCCTTATATGTAATGATCGATTCTTCATCATTCAGATTTTTAAATGAAATCCCCTCTCTATTTTGTTATGAATATTTGTAAGTAAATACTTATTTATAAACGCCATAAGAAACTATTAACATAAGATGATGCATTTTTCCCTCTTACCATATGTTTTCCATTATATTCCTCCATTTTATATCCCTCAATCTATTTGATATATGATAAAAATAACCTTTCTTTTCTCTAATGAGTGGAGAATGAAAAATATATTTTATATGGGATTGATCGATTATTTATCAATAAGTAGTTAAATGAACCTAAAGAAGAGAGGTTGATGTTGAAATATAAATTAATCAATGTTATGTTATAACTTCATTGGTAAATTCTATAGAAAAATATGGTTCATGTTATTATTAATTCATTATGTGATCTAGGTAAAAATGTAGATAAGGTATTTAAATCCACATCCCATTCCATTATGTTTCATATTGGTTAGTAATTTAATTTCCTTTAATATTCATTTGTAAAAAATTATTCTTATTGAAAACCATTACCTAAATCCAAATAAGTAATTATATATACATGATTTAAAATAATAAGAATAATATAATAAGAAAATGAATCAATATGTTCCATACATTATGGAACACTCTCTTAACCCTATCAGAATTTAACCTTATCATGTATCTGTTTTTGTTCTACATAGGTCGTAACATGTTCATCCCTTATATTTTTAACAACCATATTTCCCAAAATTCCTTGAATATATTATTATACTATCTGATGAATCCCTAGAATAAAATATGTAATTATTTCATCATTTTAGATGAATATTATACACTTTTAATATCAATACAGTCCTGAGAAAAATAATGGTTTAGAGTCACTATAGTCTATATACATAATGATCATGTTTCATATGTTTTCTGAAATATCTCCTATAGTGATATTCAAATATTGTATCCATATATTTCATGAATCAATTAACCATTACATGGGCAAATGTAAACATCATAAAGGTTGTAATCATATTAATTATATGGGTAAACATTTAGTATATGACTGAATTATCATATGTATGCTTGATATGAACAAATGGGAATGAAAATATAAATAGGTTCCTAACATATATGAATAATGAAAAAATGAACATAGATATGAAAATAATGGTCTTGTAATAAAAAACTTCATTACATAAAATATATTAGAAAAACAAAACCAATATCGTATTACATGAAAAAATAACTATGCATAAAAATGTAAGAATGTTACATAAACATAATAATATGAAATCATAACATTATGGATAAGGAATCACTACTCGAATCCCATAAAATAATGGACCTAGAATCATTATGAGTATACCATATCATAATGGGGTAGGTAGAAACATATGAATCCTATAATTTAATGTATTGGGAATTATAACTATCATTCATTAGTATATTTTGTAAGAAATCAATACCATTGTCTTTTAATAATCTGATTTGGATTAATTATGATTATACCATAGTAATATCTTGAGATATAACACCTTATTGTAAGAAATAATATTGATATCATAGACCCTCCCATTTTTGAATAATAATACATTAACATGTGTCCCACATGAACATGACATTTCTGATTCCATCATAGCATAAATAACCCTAGGAGGGAAAAATCTTTTATTGTAACCCTAATAATGATGAATCATTAGAAATCCATGGAAGGGGGATGGATAGTATATTTATAGAATATACATAGTTAGTAATAAAATCATTAAATTAAATTTTTATGAATAAAAATACATTTATAAAATCATTTTAAATATTACTTGAAAAAAGAAAGAAAAATCTCATTCATGTTATAACTTTTTTTAAAAAATATATGTAAAATATATGAAAAATAATTTATTTTAAATCCAAAGGAATAATCAAATATTTCCCAAATAATAATTATTGGACATAAAAGGGTTAACAAATTTTGATTCATTATACATTAAAATTATATACATATCTTTAAGCTTTCATAAAAGTAATGAAATTTGCAAAATTAAAAACATTTGATAAGATCTCAATGAATAATTTCTAGATAAATTCAAATGTTGTATAAATGTATTTAATAAAACCATTATGTATATGTATAAACATCAATAAATCAATTTTATGAACATCGTTACAATGGATATAGATTCTCTATAAGGGGAAAAGACCCTAGGTTGGGTTCTCTAAAAAAATTCCATCAGTACATTTGATTACCAAAAGTGGAAAATACTACATATATATGATAAACGTAGAATAAATCATAGTATAATTAAATATATTTTTCCAAAGAGAGATATATTATATAAATTTCATAAATTTAAATTATATTATAAACAATACTAATAAGAAAATGAGACTCTAAAAGAATAACATACCACACATATCCACAAGATTGATAAATGATCTAATATAATTCATAATATATTTATATTTATTAAAAAATTATATCATAACTATATTCATCCATATATTACCTCTTATGATAAAATAAAATTTTAAAATTAAATATTTATTAATAAATGTTCAGTTAAAATAAAATTATTTGTGTTAACTGTATCATTTTTCAATTATATTTACTGTAGGTGATTTGGTCTTTTAAGATTTCATATAATTTAATAATATATAGAATCCATATAAGTTAAAATATATATTATTTATAAAATGTATAAACTTTTAAAAAAAATAAAATTATGTTTTTTATCAATAATTAATTGTTTTTGTTTTCAAAGATATTATTATATTAGTACGCAGACATGATGATTTCATTTTTCAACGACTTAGAATAATGGAGACTAAATAATAATTCATACTTAAATATAAATAATAATTTCATAAATATATTATATAGTTATTAAATCCATCATCAATACCAACCATTTTAGGCATCAATGGAAAATGAGGCATGTTGATTTATAGAGTAGTAGTCCATTCTTATGCAAGAGAAACACATTTTCTCCATTTTTGGGGAAATGAAATAAAAAATATTCATAAGATTAACATAAAAAATATTATATATATATTTATGTAATTATATAAATATTTTTGTGAAATTTATATATGAGTATTAATAAATAGTGAAACTATAAATAGATCGATAAAGGAAGTTAACCCTTGACAAAGAAAATATATGTGCATGTTTTATGTACTACTTACTGTAATTAAATGAAGAATCATTCCATTTTTGGAAAATTTTGATTTTATTATTTTTTATGGCAGTAATTGATGAACTTTTGAAAACGGATCAAATAGAGGAGACATTACGGGTCAAAAGACCCTTCACATCATTATCTATGCTTGTGGTGTGACAAAATATTTTCAAGAGAGAAGCGGAGCTGGAAATGTGAAAAAACTACCTACACGGTGTGTACCTTCAGTACAAATCAGGACCAAATCTAGTGAAGAATATCTACATTGAACAAGTCAGTATTAATATACACACCATGAACCGCAAGTACATGTCGTGTACCTTTAGTACACGACATGACTGATGTCAAAATTGAAAATAGTGCACTAGATTCACTCTAAATTCACAGAATGTTGTGGAGGAAAACACAAACAAGTATACTTCATGTCCCCAAAGTACATGTCATGTACATGGTGACACATTGAAAAGAAATAATTATATAAGGATTTGGTAGTTTGATTAATTATCTAATAAATATGGACACACAGTAGCCTTCCAAGACCCACTGAGGAGGGAGGAAGCAAATGGACACTCAGGGATGACCACCTCCTCCTTTATTTGTTTTATTTATTTTATATTCTAACTTTAAAATGTATCTCTGTTCCTAAATCAACTCTCATACCCATCCATGGAGGGGTAGTTTTATTTTTGTTATTGGGAAGATGGGACCCTGGACCTATGTGCGTGTTTGAGTCCTTATTCTTGAAATGAAACAAATTCCTTTCTACTTTCTTATTCTTGTTTCAATTCTTAAACCAGTTTAAAATTCCGAATGCGGTTGTGTTTGGATTTGATTCAATAATTATAAATATAATTTATTGATGAACACATCTCCACCCACAAAATTCCAACATGTATATAGTGGAACAATATTTGGGTTTGGTGGTGACTGCTCGATGGTAGTAAGCACATGTGTATGCTTGCATGTGGAATATTGGTTTATTAGGGAATAAAAATTCTAGGATAGGTATTTCTCAAATTATTTACGAACTCTTATGCAACCCTATACACATAAGAAGGAGTATCGAATAATCTATGGTTTGGGATTGGAAAATTCTCTCCATAAACCAACTGCTCAAGGGAGTGAGTGGACTCGATAGACCAATCACTCTCTTACAAGTAAAGAAAAAAATTGAACAATTTGGATACCATGATTGCACAGTATTAGGTCTAGACGAACCCAATATGATCACTATCTTTCTTATTTGTATTAAAACCAATCAAATTCATGCTATTTATTTCTCCCACATTATAAAAATTTAACTAAAACTAATTGTGTTCAGAAAAAAAAATGACCAAATTGTTTTGTGTGAAGTCCTCCTCAAGAGACTACTAAGGATCAACGACTATGTTATACCAAGGAAAACTATAAAATTGTTTTTCCACACCACATGACATGTTTTTATCAAACCTTATTCGAGTATCATTCGCTGGATTAAACATTTTTCCTTCTTTTCATGGTATTTTGGCGAGAACATGAACTCTCGTACAATTTTTGGAATGATGGGCTGTTATTTTTGTAGGAATTGTATAATTTATATTTATCAATGTGTGTTAACAAGTTAAGAGATGATTATGACTTTCATAAATAAGGGGATTGTACCCTTGAAA
The DNA here is from genome assembly GCA_963277665.1 of Viscum album. Taxonomy (NCBI): domain Eukaryota; kingdom Viridiplantae; phylum Streptophyta; class Magnoliopsida; order Santalales; family Viscaceae; genus Viscum; species Viscum album. The sequence continues at coordinate 548,989,448 of OY728157.1, forward strand.
ATATTAATAATTTTTAAATATAACAAATTTACTTCAAAAGGTAATGTTGTAAAAAAGGGTCAAATTTATTAATTAATGTTATGGGAGGTCAAAATACACTCAACTAATTAGATAATGATATGGTTTTAATGATTTATTATTTACTATCTATTAGTTTAACCTATTAAATTCCATTATAAATTTTATTATAATGGTGTAACATTTCACCATTGTATGGATTTATTTTATCTAAAATTAAGATCATTATTGAAAACCAAATTATAAATTAATGCTCCAAATTTATAATACATTTTTTTAATTTTATTATCTATGATTGAAAATAATTATTTAATATATATGCACTAAAAACATGTAAAAATTAATTTTATGAAAAATTAAATCTCTAGAATAAAAATGATTGTATTCCAATTTCCTTTCTAGTAACAACCATTAAATGAATTTTAATTTAATTTAATAAAATAGAATGACCTAACAATTTAGTAAAATAAATTTTTTTTAATTCAATTGATTAATATAAAAATTAACTTTACACTATTTTCTGAAATATATATATTTTTTCTTTTAAATTATTTTATAATCATTTCTCACCAATTAATAATCAATGTATAATTTTATTTCTCTTCTATTTAAAAAAATTATTAGTATATTTCTTCATTGATGAGTAGAGATAAATATATAATATGCTATAAATATATTTATTGATTAATTAGGTCTTATATGGTTTTATTCTTAAAATTAATAATTGAGTAGTAATTTATTATGAAATATTTAATGCATTTCTAATGTGGAAATTCATTATACATATTTTTTTTATGTGGTTACACATATTTATAGATGATAAAATAATGATTGTGTAATAATAGTCACTATTAGTAATTACTTATCTTTTAGTTCATATAGCTATATTATTTTTTATAAATTAATCTATCGAATTAATCATATTTATATTAATGAAATTTTTTTATGAAATCGTGGGATATTATAGTTTGATAATATAAATGAGAAAGGGAATAACATTTAAACAATTAGTAAACATATATATAATAATAAAGTATGTCATAAGATGTACCGAATATATATATATATATCATTAAATACATAATTACTTATTCTTGTTCAAGGATTCATACAATAAAGTATTTTATTATAAAAATATATATTAAAAAAATTACGATCATGGAACTATACAAGATTTCAGGGTTCTAATAGTTAAAAAATGGGATATACATAAGGATATCATCTCAAGAGGGTGTTTTTATGAATATGGTGGTTTCAAAAATTTTATAATTTCCATTTATGAAAATATAGAAAACCTAATGAATAATGATACTAATTAAAATAAGCATTATTTTTATCCTGATTTAGAAAATTGGTTAATGGTTAGAATATTGCATCTATTTACATTTTTAGTATCATAAAAGTGGCCGGTGTAAAATTAAGTTGTAATTTATTTTATTAATATATCATGCATATAGAGAGTTATACATGATTTTAAATTATCACAATATTTCTATAATATCTATATATTATATTTACATAGTAATATTTTTGATTTTTTCTCAAATAAAAAGGTTATTGATGTTCCTATAAATAATTCTAAACACAAGATGTTATAACTATGATAATAATTTACTATCTAATGTTCTATATTCATCATAATGATAAAATAATTGTGTGTCTCAAATGTTAATAGGGCTCATAAGCAGTGAAACGTAATCTGATGAAAATCGCAAAAGGTGATGTTATGTAGTCAGGATCATGTGGAATGAACGAATAATATGATCAACACATGTTTTTGGGGTCATATGTTATTCCTTAATATGATAATTTCTATTTGATTCATTAAATGATATCATTATCAATATATATCAGTTGATCAAATATATTTACCCAATTGTATGCCCCTGAAATTTATGTTTTGTGGACTAATAGTGTGTGTATTGTTTATAATTGGTGGTATGTATTCATTTGAAAGGTCAATAATTTTAATAACATTAGAAAGGGTACATATAACTCAAACCATGTTCACTATAGTGGTATTACCATTATAAAATTTATGGCCATGGGAGAATAATTTTTGTCACTCAGATATGATCACCCACATATAAATAAATAATTTATAGATTGTGACACTAGATATGCATTTTTCTTTATGAGATATAAAAAATACTATGAGATTATATTTATAATCTGTTACAGTTAGATGTTGGTTGAAATCTCTATGACTAAACATTATCTCATTAAGGTCCTTGATGTGATGTTAGACACCACTCTCGTTGTGTGATATCAACTCACTTCTACTAAAATAATTCCTTATATTGGTGTGAAATAACAATAATAACAATCTTATCCAATTATAATTAATTATAGTTGAGGATATATTGGTCCCCATGAATGGGGTCATTTATTGTCTAAGTATTTTTTTTGTTAGGTGATAAATATATTTAATATTAACCAGGTTTAGAATTTTTAGTATTTGATTTAGTAACTATATTTATTCAAATGTTATTTAGTGAATTGTAGGAAATTTTTTAATATAAAATCATAAATCAATGATTTATTAATATTATATTGTTGTAAAAACCCTTATTTAATGACACATATTGTTTTATGGAACACAATATTGATGTCACATGTATGTGATAATGTAAACATGAAAACTTGGACTTGTTTAATAAGTAATTAGTGTTGAATGATGTTCACTATGGATTTTTAAACTTATTAAACATATATAGAAAAATTATAGTAATTTTAAACAACCTATATAACCAAAATTTATTCATAATTTATAGATATTATTCTTCAAGTTATTTTTTGATATTGATTATCTTGTATCCATGTTTCAGGATTGTGAAATTATTAATCGTATTAACCCCTTTCTATTTTTTCATCCCAAATTAATGAAATATTAATCTCTTAATTTTGTCGATGTATAATCACTCTTATATTGTCCCATTAAAAATTTAGATATTTATGATCAATGTTTGTGTAATAATTTTAAACATTTTTGAATTATCATTAGGGTACATTTTTTCCTTTGAAAACCAATCAGAATCATTGACTATGAAATAACAATATCTTCGAATAAAATGTGCTATCATATTGATTATTTTCCATTCATTATTTAAAATCATTAGAAACTTTATTGGATTATATTCGGATTCCATTCTATATATAATGAAAAAACCCTGATCATTTATTAAAAATTATATATTTATCTTCATCCAATCGTTTCCTACAGCCACATTACTAGTAATATCTAAGAAAATGATTTATATTTAAGATGATTAAAGTCATTTTGTATGGATTAATATTTGGCTTCACCCTATGTTGCGTTCCTTGGAAAAATATATTGATATCTAATATCCCAAAAATATTATCTTCTATTTTTGAATAAAAAATAACGCATTTTTAAAATCATAAATTTCAACATAAATTTTGTATACCAATTCATCATATTGCCAAGTCTTTTATACAAATCAACTTATACTGTATTATTCAACATACAAAATATTATATGGAATGACCCATATGAAATTCATGATCCCAGCTATCTAAAAACTAATGTCTATGAATCAATATAGCACTACTAGGAATCCTTTCTCCTAACTAAAAATAATAAAGAATAAACACAATCATACGTCGGTTTTTTCATGACTCATACATACGCAAGGATTCCATTAAAATTAATTAATATTTTTAACTAAAAATTAAAATTAAATATGGAATAACAATGAGATAAAATCTTTTGAAAAATAATAACACAAAAAATAATACAAAAAAAACACATTAAATACCATGAGATATATGAGTGAGAAAATGGATAATACATTCATTGTAAAAAATAATTCATAAACAAAAAATAGAAACATTAAAACATACTTGTGAACCAGATGACACAAATCAATATGAATTCAATAATATTGTCAATGTGTGCCCCAAAAGAATTATTTCCGTAGATTTTAGGTTAATGAGTATCTAACATAGGACACATAAGGGAAATCTGGTATATTGACAATGAGTAGTACGGTGTCAGAAGAAAGCCCTATGGGATGTTACCAATAATTGTCTCTATATGATTCCATACATTAAAAATATAGTTATGTATAGCTTTAAATAAAATTAAAAAAAATTAACTTCTTAATGTTTCAGTAAACCAAACCATATAAATAAATCCAAACCTTATCCTATTTTAAACCCTGTCAAATAAATTATGCAAAAACCACTATTTCCAAGAAAGTAATTAAAAAACCATTTTAATTGAAATAAATATTTTCCCGAAAAACTATATTTTATTATGTGTTAATAAGAAATTAAAAATATATTTTTTTATTTATAATAAACATTATATAAAATAGTTTTCCAAATTACACCAAAAACTATATATATTCATAAGGTGTAAAATTGTAATAAATAAACATTGATATTAAATAGTAGAAAATTATTTCACATAATAATCAATAATTAAAATGGAAATGAGGATATAGTATAATAAAAACTCACCTTGTTGTTAAAGGTTGAATATTAACAAAAAATTCACAGACATAGTGAAAATAATGGAAAACTCAAAAAGGGTAATAATATATTATAATAAATGAAAATTCTTAAAAAATATCATCGTGGGGGTGTCCCTAGGTGACAAATGTTATGGAATTATAGGATCTTTCTACTATGTTGTGATTGATCCAGTAATATAACGCCCATAGAGTCCATTATAGAAAAACCTATCATTACAAATAGGTTATACAAGACCTCATAATGAACATTATAGGAAATATCACATCAAATGAAATTCATAATATCTGGATCATGAGAGTAGTATCCTCTTACTATAGTGTTGCAATTCAATGATAAGCGTTTTCTAAAGAAATCGTAGTGGTAGTAGACCCTTTCCTCTCTACTATGTACCAATGGTTACCATGATCAACTAATAGTGTTGAGAGATAAAAAATAAAATCAACCATTATAAATATCAATGATATGTACAAAAATTACCACCAAGAATTATTCAATCCATCCCATTCTACTAAAATGTAAAAAACAAACCATTTCAACGTCATGATTATAATATGAACATAAAATCACCTTCCTCAGATAATCCCATCCATCTAAATGATACCAATTTATTTATAACATTAAATCAAATAACATAAAGGGGGATTTCATAATGTAAATTTTTATATTCAGATGTAATTTTGTATATATTCAAATTTTGTTATTTAATACATGTTTTATATATTAAATAATGGATTCCCTATTAAGTTATTTAATAATTGAACATAATAATTTCACCCAAGGTTTATGACATTGAAAAACATTTAATAATGTCTACTGTGGTAGAAAATATTTAAAAACTCTCAAAACAAAATGAAATGAATTATCTAAAAAATATTTAATAAATATATTAAAAATAAAAATTTTTATTTATAACATAGTTAAATGAATTAAAAAATACAATGATATATAACCAAGAATAAAATAACTATGTAACCCCAATGGAAATTATTCTCAAATACCTTTTTAGGACTCCATTTAATTACGATATCAATGTAGAATTATGAATTAATTACTTTTACAACCCATTTTTGATTCATTATATATATTAGAAATTATCATTGAGACATTAATTTGTACAATTATGTAATTTAGGGAATATATCAAACACATAGGGGGGTTTTTAATTCAATTTTAACAATTTATGGTTCCAAATCAGTTGAAATCATCATTTTTGTAATGTGATAGAACACTTATATAAGCAAACCCATTTTACTATATTGAAAACTAGAATCAAAACATTGATTCTATATTTACAATTAGATTAAATGAAATAAATCACCCATGGAAGGTTGAAGGAAAATAATATCATAGAAATAATTAAATAAAATTAAAGGAAACCCATCCCTCAAATAAATCACTAGTATAGGTCTCAAAGTGAGAATCTAAAGCCCTATACAGCTTAAATCATCAATTAAGACAGCACCCATTACATATTGTTTTTTCTACACTGATCATACGAGAGATATAGATAAAAATGGAAAATAGTGGAAGGAAAAGGTAAATAGAATATAATATAACATCTATTAATAACGAATCCACTCGAAAACAATGTTTAATCTGTCTAAAAAATGAGTAGGAGAATTTTTCATGGGATCATATCCTCTAGCTTTCTTGATATAGAAGTAATTAAACCAAAAAATGGTTTCAATTTTGGGAGTTTCAAAATCCATTCATTAAATTTTAAATGTTTATTTAAAGGATTTATTGTTTGGATACCAAATTCACTAAATTGGGTTTCAAAACATGGATGATAACGGGTAACATTACTCATTTTTTGTTTAATAGTATACCAAATCCATGAGCCATCCATTGAAAAGAGTCAAAGGAAGCATTTTATCTAAAATTGTTCCATCTAGAATCTAGATGGATTTTTCAATAGTGTTTTTTGATTGTGATATGTATCAGTTTTTTTGGGGAGATATACTACCTGGTGAAACAATTTACCAGACAATCTTCTAAGAATAGAAATATAAAAAACCATTAAATATTCAAAAATTCACCACAAAATTTACAAAACAAAATAAAATAATTAATTTAATAATAATTACACCAATTTATAATACTGACATCACATTATTTTTAGGAGAACACATCATCCCATTCAAATAGGATATGGTCTAAAAAATATTTGAGATATACTCACAAATAATAATGGATAATAATTTAATATAATTTACTATCAACTAATAATGATAAATAATTTATAATACAAAAATTAAAACATCATATTCAATGAATAAAGAATATCATGAATTTCAAAAACCTTTATAACAAAATAATCAATAATTAAATACAAAATATAATGAAAAGTAAAAAATTCCATTTAAAATTTTTAATATAAAATAAAAACCAAAAAATAAATATTAGATGTTTCAAAACATAAATATGTGACTAGAAAAAAATACATCACCTTCCAAAATAATGAGTAATCTCATCATGGAAATTAAAAACATGGAAGTTCACATATAGGGGTGAGAAATTTTATTAATTAATTTTATCACAATAATTAAGGGATGACCAAGTAAAAAATAGTATTTATATTCACAATATTTATAAAATTATTATGAGAAAATAAGTACCCAATTATATCAATATCAGTACATTTCTTCTCTAATACTATAAAAGTTAATCTGGGTGACAAAATTAGAAACCTGAAAATAAAAAGTTTTCTGAATAAGTCATTATATTTTTTAATAAGAAACTACCCTTATTATAATTGGATAATGTTGCTACCATAAACCTATGCAGGTAGTGAAAACACTATAGACTCAACATTTTTATCCCTTAAAATGTTGGTGGTGGTTATTTATTTCTGCCACGCTCTTACACATGCCTGTGACGGGTTTCTAGCTTGGTGATGAGAAATGTAAATATGTGTAGTGTTGTGAAAGTGGAAGACATTTGGTAAACACGTGAATTATGTGGGGATTATCAGAATAAAATTCATAGAAAAATCATTGGAAAGTGGTCCATTAGACCAATTTATGCCTCTAGACTAGGGTCATTGGGCCACTAGCTAGTTGGGGATTCTGGCCACCATCATCACGAGACATCACTAATATATGTAATGAAATAGGTATATTGTATGTGTTTAATCCTTATAAAGATGTATATGGCTTGAAACACTATGGTTAATAGTTGTGTGAGGATTTATTTGTTTTTTTAGTCCTGTTCACTTTTGATTCTCACATTTGGATCTATGTTTTTTATTAGTGGAACCACATTTCATGGTGGTTACTAAACCATTAATACACAACTCAATGACTACTTAGTGTATAATTTATATTGTGAGATTAATTTTAGTATTCACATTACAAAATTGGTCAATATGTTTCATTTCTCCATTTTGAAGATTCAAAATTTATTTATTTTAATGATTCATATTGAATCATCATGGGGAGATAGTAAGGGTTCTTTATAATGTCCATCTAGGAATTGATGATATAGGAATTTTATTCGACTCAAGATGCAATGGATTATAGGAATCCTATGAAGCAGAACATCTATGAATTTATTAAGGTTTATTTTGAGGATCTTGACAATTATTTTTATGGATCACCACAACTGATTTCTTATTTTAATAGACCATCATTTAAGTACATATTTCCCAAAACCCCACTTTGTGTAATATTTACTTGTTCACTTTTACATGGAATAATTATTTCTGGATCATTTGGATGTAATGGATGCTAAATCATGGTGAGGTGGTTATTTAGCTATTGATAATTTTATATAATTTTTTTTCTTAATAATTATTTGTTTTCTTTTTTTGTCATTTTATTAGTGTTAATTATTTTTTCTGATAAAAAATAGATGACGGGTTCCAATGTTAGTTAAATTCTATTATGGGAATCCAGATTTCTTCAGTGAGGTTGTCAAACATTGATGACAAATAATTTATTATAATTTCACCCATTATTTGTTTTTGTATATCCTTTTTTAAATTGATTGTGGATGGATTTTATTTTTTTCCTTCCATTCCTCTATTCATATATGTGAAGGTTTTTTATGTTTATCTAAATTTTCCATTGGTGTTAAAATTTTCTTTTAATATATTTAATGACAATTTATATTGAATGAAATAATAAATAATTCCATGATTGATTTTCCTAGTTCTAGAGTTTTCATTTCACATGTCAGCATTTTCCTTCATTATGTTATTTATTTCCCAATAGTTTCTGATAGTGGTGTGTGGATATTGTCAATGATGATTATGGGTGTATATGTATAATGAATTGAGGATTATAGATTGTTTTTAAATTTAGTTGTGATGGTTAGGTGAATATTTATTGGCTTACAATTTTCATCTCATGTTGTTAATAATCTATCAAGATTTATAGTCCTTCCCACATCAACTAGACTGATGTTATTCCATTTATTCAAAATATATTACACTAAAACATTTTAATTCTTGAATATTTAATATATATATATATATACATATATAATGTTAAAGATGTATATATATTGTAGATTTAGTGTCACCATCATTATTTCACAATAGATAGTGTTATATAATGATATTTTTTATTATATATATATATATATATTTGTGCGTTTGTGAGTTTTTTATATAATTTTTCGATGATGATTCTCATAATTCATATGATTTTTACAAGTGAAAGAATATCATGATTTACATGTGGAGGATTTTGATGAAGGATATACAATAATTTAAAATTGTAAATTATTTTACATGATTTATTTAATATTTTATTTTCCCCTAAAGTATTTTAAATATTTAAATACTGACACATCACATTTAATTTAAACATATTAATTCATGTGTGACTGTTCACTTCATGTATGGTAAATAAAGAATAGAAATATGACTTATTTTCAATGATTTTATTTTCAAATGGAAGGTATTTTATGAAATAAAATCATATTTTTATTAATTATTACAATAATAACTAATGATTCATTAAGAGATGTAATAAAGAGGAATGGAAAACGTATCAGATTGAGAGGGATTCAGGCTTTGAGAAAACCCTTGATAATACATTCTACACTTGATATTGAAACAAAATGTAGTTCAAAAATGTTAATTTTTTATCATAATTAATTCAAACATTAAAATATTGTGAAATTAAATTTATATACTTTATTTTGGTTAACATAGGTGTCTAATAACTAATATGATCAACCATATCGATAAGAATATTTGATAATGTTTATTGATATTTTCATTGACATTAATTTACATCATTTTATCATTATAGATATCAGTCTAAAATTATTCTTATTTCATTGTAATTTAATTTTCAATTGGGATATTTACGTGCTCTAAATTAATATGTTTTGTAATTTTTGATTTTTAAATGTTTTTAATTCTCAGTTGGTCATTATTCAACAAATACATACAATTTTTTTAGTTGTTCTAGAAAATAGGCCAAAAAATAATAAATTATTAGAATTGAATTCTTCCATTGAATGTTAACAATTCTTTAGGATGATTCATTTTTTTAACCATATCCATTAAAAAATTAACATCATCGAACATGAAAATATAGAAATAAATTTCTCGACGAACATAAATTTGACCTTTTCATTTCAAACATAAATTCATTGTTTATTTTAATATGTATTGGTATCCTTATTTTTTCTCTATCATATCATTGTTACATGGTAAAACCCCCATTATATTATTTATAATTAAATACCATATTGAAAATTTATATTACATTATAGTAATTAAGAGACATCTTTTTTTTATTAATGATTAATGATGGTAAAAACGTTTTATATCTTGTGAATGAGTATGAAAATGAAATATTAGATGATGAATCTCTATGAATACATCATGAAATGACAATCACATTCTTTGGAAATTAATCAATATATATATATATATATAATAACAACATTAGACCACTAATCCATAAAACTTACATTATATTAAATCTATTTTTATTTATTATCAAACATAACATTCCAAAAAATAGTGTTATGTAGAGTAATAGTCCTCCATATATGGAGTCTAATTTTAATGATTTTTTGAGACCTTAATAATTAATGCGGTATTGAATGATGTAATATAAATTATGGAATATCTATTTCCCTTGAATTACTGATATAATGATTGGTTTAATGAACTATACATCTCTTTGATGAACACCATGGATGATCTTGGATGAATCTTCTTAGATAAGTATTTCCCATACTTTAGAATGGAGAAAATAAATAATGGAATTTTAAATTACCAGAAAACGTACAATAAATCAAAATTTTAGGTATATGATTTCCTTACGAAAATCTAAAAAAGATTAAATAAAATCAAGATAATATTACTTCTATATTGTAATAAATTAAAAAAATTAATTTTCAACATAATTCATATGAAATGATGCCTCATAATAATGTCACAAGATATGGAAAAAAAAATAATGGATGAATTTACATGAATTTTTTATACTGTCAATGATATAAATTCACAATAATAAGAGGAATTAACCAAGTGTATGAAATCACTAGGAAAACATTCCTTGGTAAAAAGTGTTTAAAAAAATGTTGGTGCTACTCGACAATCTAAATAATATATTACCACAAAATCTATACTATAAGTTTTCAAAAAAATGTGGTGAGTTAGATACCAATTTTATGATTGATAATCTTGTAATATGAAAAGGGTAGAGTTGTTTTTTTCTGGTTATAAATTGGCTCATCCCAATTTTTGAAAAATAATTCATTTTAAAATAATGGTTTGTAAATCAGAAAACAATTTAAAATGATGAGGAATTAGGAGTATCATTAACCATTCCTTTGTTACACTATGATTTAATAATGTGAAATATGTTTTCAAATAAATTATCCAATAATAAAAATACCAATGATAGTACATTATTCCGCAAAATTTTCCACAACCTCATACATTTTAGTAGTTTCTAAATGATGTTCAATCCAGTTTTGATAAATTAGTTAAATGATATATGAAAAAATGATAATTATCCTGATAAATATTAATAAAATATAATCAATCCTTAAATTGGTCTAATAAAAAACAAATAAACTCCATATAACATGTTGAATCACTAGAAAATGCATTCCCAAAATAATTATAACAGACTACTGGGTACCTTATTAGTTAATACTGATGTTAAAATATAGGAGATCAAGTTTGTGAAATTGAGTACTGAAAAGCAGTTGATTAATAAGTAAATAATTAAATATAAGTTCGTAAAAATGGATAAATACTTTTGATAGAAAAATAATTGATAGGATACCACAAATAATGTCATCATGATTGATGAACTAAAAGAAACAAAGTAAAAATAGAAACTAAAGCGAGTCTAAAGAAAAAACCTATCATCCAACCATAATCATTGCATATATTATGAACTTTTGTAAAGAAATATACTAATGGAAGAATATAGAGTGATTTCAATAATAAATGTTTTCTCAAATATAGTTTAGTGAAATATCCCACCCATATATTATGATTTATAAGTATTCAATATCATTATACTCTAAAATATAGAAATTTTCAAAATATTGTTACCATATAGTGGCATGTTTCAATCTAATGTCACCCACAATATTTCAGAATATTATATTATAGTAGTGGAATCCAATGAAGATAAATTTACATATATTAAATATATCTATAAAATATCTAATTCAAATAATTGAATATTTTCTTATAAAATTAAATTTTTTCTCAACCTTATATTATTATACTGTTACACCCTAATGGGGAAAATCATTAATAGCTAATTTTAGGAAACACCTTTTTATAAATAAAGAGATATATCATTAACATGAATGATGGGGAACTCATATTTCATATTGATAGTGATAGAGTCTATTCCAATAGTTCTTATAATTTTCTTGATCTTAAATATGGTGAAAAATATCAATGGTTTTCTAAAATTAAATTTTCAACAATAATTTTTTTTAATGAATGACATTTCCCATTTCTCAATAGAACTTGTATTCTATTGAAGACCATATAATGAATTATAACAGTGATAGAAATGGAATATAATCCTTTGTATTCGTTGATATTATATACTATGTATAAACATATGGAATATGATTAAATATTTTCTTGAGAATAAAAAATAAATTATTGGAATTATAAAAGTTTACTAATATAAATGTATAATCCTAATCAAGAAGATGAAAATAAATAAATTATTAATGTTATGAGTAAAATAATAATATAAATTTTGTAATATTGAGAAGGGAATAGAAAACACGTCATTATATCACTAGTATTTAGATGTTTTTACATCCTTCTAAAGAACTATAATTTAATTTAATAACTCTGGGATATGTTAATAATTTTACATTAAATAAATTCTATAATAAATTTAAGCTTATTTATTTTTCATTCATTATAGAAATTTATATTAATCATAGTATGTTTGTTAAGAAATTTTGTTACTCATTAGTTGAAATCTCAAAATTCCAACTTAATAATTTTAAATTTCCATAATTATGAATAGACATTTAATAGGTAATTGGTATAAGTTTTTTACTTCATTGATATATAGAAAAGATATTTTTAAAAGAATTAAAAAAAATATATACTATATAATAAATTTCATCATAATATCATTTCCCATGGATGTTTAAAAAATATTTTCATGACATGAAAATCGTTTAATTCATCTACAAGTTATTATAATGACTAATAGAGAATAAAAAATAATATAGGTTCCCTATTATTCATGAACTAAACATGGGAAAGATGAATAATGACTTTATCTATATTCACAACATCAAATTTCACTCTAAATGGAAAACTGTAACTGACACTCCAACCCAAAAACACTAATGGGGGTCCTAAATCACAACAATGAAACCCCGTAATTGATGAATATTATTTTTAGGATGTCAAAATTGAATGAAATCATGAAGTTTCCAATGAATTATAATAGAAAATTTAGATTATCAATTTTCTATAGGGATCATTCATGCAAAAATAAGACCATATATATTAAAAATTAAATGGATAATGATACTACGATCACAATCTACATTAGAACCATTATAAAAAAGTCATAGTGAGAAATTAATATTTTTAAAGGGTATACACTACACCACTATTCAACCCCATAGTGGAAAAAAATTACTCAATCGATAATTTAGAACATATTATTACCCCATAATCATTATTATGGATAGAAATGTTTAGAACATATTGTAGCACACTGATTTTTTATGAAATAATTTGTCTATGTTTAATTAAATTTTTTCAATCCCTTGTGTTACACCCAACACCATGTTTAACTGAACCATGGAATACTATTAATATAATTTTTTAAAACATTATATTTATCAACTAGATATAAAATTTTAATATATGAATATTAATAATATCAATTTTTTGAATAAGGTAAATCTTTTTATGTATATATTTATATATATAATTTATCAATTTTTCGTAATGACATTATATACTTTGAAAATTCATTTATTCCAAAAAATTAATTTATTTAATTTTGTGAATAAACAATAATGTTATTATTATCTAATATTAAGTAAATTTATTTGAAAAAAAATTAATATTTTGAATCATCATATCAAAAGATTCTCTGGGTGAATTTTTTGGAACATTCAAAAATGATAATTTTTTTATTAGTTGAAATACTAATTTGTTTTAAACAACCTTTTCATTTAAGGATTTTTCAATGATAAATATTATAGAGAACATTTAAATTAAATATTAGTTAAATTATTTTATGGTTAATATAATCTAGGTTATTGGAATAAAATTCACATTTATTATGATTTTTAAAAGTTATATACATAATAAAATTCATCTATTTCGAAAATATCTATTTTTTTCTTATATATAGATATAATTTAAAATTAAAATCATCCACTTTGGTGAATCAAATTTGGAAAAATAGATTAAATATTTTAAATATGAATAATAAATATTAAATAAAATTTTTAACTTAATTTTTAGTAAAAAGGACAATATAACTACTGAAAATTAGTTATTGTTGTTGATAATAAAATGTGTTTACCATGGGAATTTACTAGAAATTAAAGGGATAAAATTACCCTAATAATTTTTTACTATAATTTTATTGAAATACTAAGACATAATATAATCTATTATTTTATATTGAGTCTTTTTTATCCTTGTGTAATTTTAATAATATTGGTACACCGTTTTATTTTAAAACATTCTATGTGTGTCTTCTCCTTGGTATATATACGGAAAACCCTCTCCTATCCTCACTAGACATATATGATCTATTGGTTTGACCATTACCAGCACACATATCATAAATATTTCCTTTTCCATATACTATAAGATGTATTTTTATTATTAATACATCCTAGGATGGTTATTGGTGAATAATTATTGAGATTTTTAGAAGATGATTTTTCCTACATAATCAATAATTATTATTTATTCTACGAAATCATTCAAATTTCATAAAAAATTATGGTATAAAAACATAAATTTATTCCATACGCTAATATTTTATAATTTTAATAGAATAAAATATTTCAATATCATATCGCATTAAATGAAAAACAAACCCGCCGATCATATGTATAGTGGACTACCTTCATGTGAACCGATTTAATTCATTTTCCATCACTACCTCTCATAGATGAAGATAATAAAGTATTAAATATATATTTATAAAATTTATTAAATAATTAATCTTCTCTAGTTATATATCACATATATTTTTATACCATTAAATCCATTGTAAAACTATAATATTTCTCTTCTGTAATGGTGGACTACCACCTCCATGATGTGATGTGGTACATTTTTTATAATTTTTTACATGGATGGTATTAAGGATATATTTAATGAATATATGTGAAAAACAATAAATACATATTATTATATAATTTTAATATTTTATTTATCTCTAACATTTATAGAGTAGAATAATTACTTATATATATATATGTGATATTTATATCAATTTTAACATTATATAAATTATCTAACAATTATTAATGTAAAAGGACCAAAATAATTGAACCCATACCAACATGAAAAAAAGAAGTAATTACCTTAAACGAGATTTTAACAATGAGTTGTTAATAAATGGGTAATAAAAGATAATCAATAAAATATTTTGGTATGATATACATCAGTATAGTTCTATAATATATTTATACTAGAATTATATATAATATAAATGATTTTTGAGTGTGTATGATCTATTCAGATACATTATCTAAGGACTTTTCATCTCAAATTTATTTCTATGGACCACACATATATTCCAAAACCTGTCTATTTTTTATGGTTAATATAATCTCCATGAATGGATTTTATTATTATTATCATGATATTATTAGATAAAAATGTCCTTATATAATTATTTCATTCATGGGTCTTATGATTCAAAATATACCAAATTAGTTGGGGTATTATGTTTCAACCACAGTTTATCAATGTTCATTATGATTTAGTTTAAATGGGGAACTATTATAATATATCAAACCATAAACTAATAAATATTATAATTTTATAGAAATTTCTATAAAATATTTTTAATTCCATAATTTTATTCTCTTTATTTACTCAATTGATAAAAAAAATATTTTTATGGAAATCCATATTTGTTTATCAGTTCAGTAGAAAATCAATTTCTTTCATGTGTCAAATTTCTTAAAATATTTTCATGAATGTTTTTACTATTATCCTATAATTTTTTTAATACATTTCATACATTGATTTAATATTTTAAAACAGTATTAAAATGAATCTCAATTATTTTTCAAAATATGTCCAATTTATAATTTACAAAAAATGTGAATGGATTACTCATTTTAACATGTAAATAATTAATGGTAATAACCAATTCTATAAATAAACAGTGATTTAAATATTACTTTTAAATTTTAGAATGTTATTTTTTTTAAAAAAATTCAAATAAAATATTGTGTTTAATATTTTTAATAAATTTAGTATATTAAATAATTGATCTCAGTGTGAGAAGGGTAGTTTATTCAATTAATGATCCAAGTGATAATTAAAAATAATTTTCCATCTAAGATTATATCAGTTTATTTTAAATAATATTTAATAGTGATATGATCTTTTGACAATATTATTATTATTATTATTCATTTTTTATGTTTAATATGACATTGTTCTTATAAATCAAATTCAATTTTATGAGTTATTATATGATGCATAGATTAAATATTTCTGAATCCATTATCTCATCAATGAATTATTATATGACGAAATGATTGAGAAATTATTTCATTTTGATGGGTTGTTCTGTGATTAAATGTTTATATAACCTCATTATTATAATAGGTTTTAATATGATGATTTTTTTATGTTCATGTAGAATTTTTATGCATAATTTTAATTATGTGATAAATGGGACCTATATCTATCTCAGATACATTAGGTAAATATATATATCTCATGATTTTGTTATGTTATTCAGAATCCTAATTTCATGTCAAAACTTTTATTCATGGACCGTGATCTTGATACTAGAATATTAAAAATGCACTGGGTGTTCATGTACCTAATATTTATAAGGATTATATATTTTATATCCATAAGGTTATGTTAAGATCATATTTTGTGTCCTTATCATAATAAGGGAACCTATATCGATTTATACGCATTCGAAATGTTATGTCATTTTTTTTTCAAATAACTATGTTATATTTATTCCCTCAAATCATAAGTTCATTGATTTATTTCATGATTCATTTTCTATAATCATCTGAAATTAATTCCATGAATTCAAGATATAATCAATTTTACTAGAAGATTGGTTTTCAAATGTCATTCTCATGTTATCGTACAATAGTTCATATGTTATGTTGACATCTCCCTTGTTTACATTAACTTTTCATCTGATCTCATCCTTTCTTAAAATTCTTTTTCTCGTTTTATGGTTAATGGTTTTATGTATTGTATGTTATTGAAGTGAATCATTAGAGTTGTTCGTTGTATGAGATATTTATTATCATTAATAAAATATGGATATTTTGTTTCTATTCTCCAAATAAACATAACAATAATGGTTCTCTCACATGTTTTTATGAAATAAAATTGACATTTTTTCATTAAGATGTAATATTCATGTATCAGATGTATGGGTCCATATATTTTTTATAAGATTAAAGGGTTAGTTGTACATTGGATTCATGAATGAGAAAACATTAATTATAACCCTAGGGAATAGATAATTACATTATCATGGAATGTTTTGAAGGATAGAGTGTGTGGTTAATGATAAAATACATCTTAATGAAGACCCTACAAGTGGATGTGGCATTGTAAAAATTTTACTTATGGGTAAAAACAATGAAATGGTCTCATTAAGCTAGACTCGACCATCACTTGGTGTATGACAACAATCCTTTATGAATACTAGGGTTGACATACCTAGGGGAATTTTTAATGAAATTTACAAACCTTTTATGATCCATCGTAATGGATTTGAATAATTATCATGAATTTCCAACGATAAAACTGTGGTTTTATAGCATGAAATATTGAGTCATTATTTAGACATCCAAATAATGATTGATCACTCTGATCAATGATTCATGATGTTCATGATAAGAATTATGTTTTTACTAATGTGTTCAAGATTGAACAATGATGTCTATGTTGTAATGGGAATGATAAAATATTGGTTTATACTACTTGAGCTCGGTTATGTGAGTTCATATATATCATTAAATTATCTCAAAATGTTCATTATTATCCTAAAATGTTAGAATATTAATTTTTATTGAAACCCACCAATGTCAAAATGATAACATCTAATGTCTCTAATTCTTCCCTAGTTTATTTTTGTGTGAATATTATTCGTAAAATATTTGTATTCTCCATATGGTTGAATTTTATGTTTTCTATGTCATGGTTTTGCTACCTATTTATAAATCATCCATATATTTCGATGATATTGAATTAATGTTTGGTATTCTTGAACAACATATAATCATATATCAGTGTGATGATATGTATGAAAAAACATTTCAAAATGAATCCATATTATGGGTCTTTATTCCAAATAAAAGGTGTATTTATCTATGATGTTTTGGGGAAAAGTGAACATCAACAATATGACTATTTTGATGGACCATGATTATTTATTTTCTAAATATTTTCATATTGTTACAATAAATTGTGATGTTTATTTTTCAATTCAACTCATACATTGTGGTAAATATATTTCATAAACTACCTAAAAATTATAATTTATTTATTTACAATAATTTAATATGAAACTGTATGATAATATCGACTCGAGATCTATTTGGCCGTGTGTATCACCTTTGGGTTCACATATTCTTATTATTGAAAATAAAAATTGATTGATTGCACTCTGTATTGATTTTAGAGAGCTAAAAAAGATTAAAATCTGGAACCAGTATCCTATATTCTATATTTATAACTTGATTTATCAATTTCCCAAATAAAAATTCATTAACAATGTTGAACTTCATTCTCAAAATCATGAATTGGTGGTAAATAAATACTACATATTGATGAAAAACGTTTTTAAAATGTATGGACACTATGTGGAAATTATGATTCAATTTTGAATTACCAATTCCCCTTATATATTCAAGGATTACTCTAATAGACTATTAATTGATAAGAAACGTCAATTTGTTGTAGCCGTTCTTGATGATATTACTATATATTAAAATATAAGGGAAAACAATGAAGTTCATTTGATGGTTTTACGAAAGACCCTAAAGAGGGATATTTGCTATGTAAAATTTACAAAATATGAATTTTTTGTATAAATTTCTCATTTACTGGCTTATACAATCTATAAAAAGGGTAGATTGGTGCATCCATCAAATAATAAGCATATTGAGAATTGTACTAGACCAACTGCTATAAATATAATACAAAATTGTAATGGTTTCGATAGATATTATATGATTATTGAATAGAATTTATCATGAATGTCTAATACACTCACCATGTCAAATCATAATAGACATAAGTTCATTTGTATAAATGAGTGTGACGAAAATTTTATGTAACTCATTAAATTAACAATCAACCCACCTTTTATTGTGTAACCATATAATGGATAAGGTTTTGTAATCTATATTTAATAATTGAAGAATGTATTTTGATTCTTTATCATGTAAATCGATATGGTGATTACTTATGCCTCACATCATTGGACGATTCATGGACATAATTCTAACATTATTATTTTTAGAAAAATGTTGTTTCTTTTTAATTAATAATATAGAGGAAGTATAAATAAATTGGAAAGGAATTTATATATATTTATCATATAATTGTAAATTATATATTCGCATTGATGATGTTGAGCATATGACACTGAATATGGATAAAATCAATGAAAAACTATGAATATTCAACACATTAACACCCTACTAAATAAAACATGGTAGTGGATTTTCTGATTCGAAAGGAATATGATTACTTAACTATGATTAGTCTCATAAAATATCTAATATTTATTGATTTTCAAATTATGGATATATAAATTTTAATGGAAGAAGAAAACACATATCATTCTAAAATGTGTGTTGTAAAACCTTTGATTTTATTAATATTATTTTCAGATAAATATAATATTTTTTCTAATATTCATTACATGGATCACTAATTTTATCCTATATTACATGAAACTTTTATTTTATATTGCATTACATAAAATACCAAGATTAAATGAATTTTATACATACACTAACAATATTATTATTTAGATTTATAATTTTCTAATTGACAATAGAACATAGGGTTTGAATATGATTATGTGTATTAATAAAACATGTTTACTAAAATATGTGTTTTAAAAAAATATTTTCGGTCCAATTATTTATAAATGAAAATAAGAACCAATTGAAAAAAGAGAATATATTTTTCTAAAAAACAATTTCTCTATACCATAAAATTATTATCCTCAATAAGGTTAAAAAATCACATTTGTTAAAATATTTCATTAAATTTATATATTATATATTCAATCAACTTGTTAAAATTCATTTGGTGTATTTTCATGACAATTGATAAGAATTAATTCAAATTTCCTCTTAATAATATATTTATTCTGAAAATTATTTTTCTATCATTTTACAAACATATTTATATTTTTTCCCAATTTTAATAATTATAGATGAAAATTTTAAATTAATATTTGAAATCTATAGGTAAAAATAATATAATGGTAAATATTTTATTATTTTATTAAAATGTAATCGTTTTTAAAAATAGTGAAAAATTCTACTTTTTGTTATGAATTTTCATTTAAACGAATTAATTGGAAAATAAACATGTTTTTAATATGGTTTTAAATAAATTATTAGTTTTATTTTATCTCAAAATCAAATTTATAAAATTTTATAGAATTTAATATTTAATTTTAGTTTTAAAACATTATCCACTTCTATAAATTTTCTCTTTAAATACCCATTTTTTGTCGTAACTATATATTTAATTATATGTTATATTTTACATATTGTATGAGAATATTTTTTAAAAATATATTGCACTTTTATAATAAAAATAATTTAAGTTATATAAAATTTTCAACATAAAAATTTATGATAAAAAATAGTAAAAATTGTACAAATTAATTAACACTGTTAAAGTAGAAATGGGTTTACCATGGTTAAAACAAAAATGATAATGGTTAAAAATTACCCTTAAATATCGAAAACAGTTTTGATGGACATATTGGACAATAAATCATCAAGGATATATAATGGACTATTTTTGAGACTTTTGGAATGTGAAAAACATTGGTAGAATGTTTTTTTTACAAAAATTATATTCCTGCCAGTCACCTCACATATAAAAATACACACCCTCTCCAATCATCTACACACATCCAAAACAAATTGGTTAGGTTGAGACATATAAAAATAACTTCATTATTTCTCAAATATCAATTTTTAAACCTTATTTTTTCAATAAATCAATTAAAAAATAATTTTTGCGGAAACCAAAAGATGTTTCTTGGAAAATTGGTAACATTTCTAAATGGGAATTTTAGATAATTTCTTCCACCAACGCCTTTAATTATTATTAATTTTTTCTAATAATATAATACCATACTCTAAAATATAATTATAAGTGATTATGTTATTGTAATAACCTATATTAATATCTTCTAATATAAAATGGAATTAGAAATTATCAATCATGTGTAAGGCCGACTACAACCTTGTCAATTAATGTAGTTCTTTTTTCATAACCAACTCGTACAGATGGATATAATGATGTATTTTTTGTCTTTATATTAAATTTATGATATTAGTGTACCCCAAGAATTGTATTTTTACTTATACATTCTTACCACTATGCCAATTTAGATTTAATAGTATCGCTCTTGTGTACGACGGACTACCGCCTTATGAACAGATGTTGTCTCTTTTTAATTTTTTATTTAATTGGAAGGAAAAATGAGATTTGAAATTCATATATATTATATATTCCACATATTTTTTAACATTATTCTTATTTATTTTCAAATCAATATTTTAGAATAAATCCTAATTTTTTCTTCAATTGGTATTATTTATGTATAAAAATTCACTATTTTAAAACATATATTAAAATTATTATTAATTAATTAATACTTTTACTAATAAAATTCCGGTCATTGGAATCACATTCATATTCTATTTTGATATTAATAATTTCTCAAATAATTAATATATTATCTTAGAAACTCCACTTTCTCATCACATCTAAGTGCTTCATTTTAAGATAACTTCTACAAAATTTGTGAGATGATTTAGAAAATAGGAATTCATATATTGAATCATTATAATTTCTATTATATAATATATGGAACTTAGTTTTTTACCATATTAATGTGTAAATGTTTTTAAAAAAATTATCATTGTTAAGGTAAAAATGGGATTACCATGGGATTAAAATAAAATGATATCCATTAAAAATGGCCCAAAACATATTAAACACCTATTTTATGTAAATTTGGATACCATATATCTTTTTGATTTATTAATAACTAATTTTTTATCCCATGAGTATATTGAAAATGTGGGTAATTTTTTTTAATTTTCAAAAATTAAAAGCGTACCACTCACTAAATATATAAAAGGTCACCAAATCTCCTCTCCTCTTCACACATCCAAGACTCATTTCATATGACATGGTTTACCAAAATAAATTCCATAAGAATATAATATAATACAAAATGACTTATATTGTTAATATTTCTATCCTAATAATCCTTTTAGTGAGAACTAAATGATATTTTTTGAAGATGAGGTAAAGTCGCTAACCAAGGATTTTATATTATTTGATACTCCACCTAATTATGTTATTGTCAAATAATTCTAATATAATATCAATTTTATCTGAAATAAAATCATATGATACTATGTTAATGGTAGAACCAAAAATATATCATCTTGCATCAAATAGGGTATGAAATCATTATTCGTGTGTACGGTGGTCTATTTACATACGACCCAATGTTATTCATTTTTCATAAACACCTCTCATAGATATATAAAATTATTTATTTCTTTTCCATAGTTAATATTTGTTTAAATTATTTTACATATATAATAATACTATGATATCTACATCCTTAACTACAGACCATTTTGAAAACAATAACACTACTAGTGTGTATGACATAAAAGTCCATAGTGAATGGACGTGATGTATTTTTAAAATATGTTATACATGGATTTTAATAAGGGTAGATTAAATGTACATATATATATATAACCTAATTGATATTTTGTAATTATTATATCAAATATATATTATTACATTATATTCTGTGAAGGAATTGATTTCATCATTCGTGTGTACAGCGAACTACCACCCCATGAAGTGATGTAATTTGTTTTTCAATAAAAAATTACGTGGTAGGTAAATAGGGTAAATTTAATGAATATATGTTATATAAATAAACTAAATATGCTTCTATATTGTAATATGTTTTTCCCTTTTGACTCATTTTATCAATTCATAGAAATTAAATAGCGTTCCTACAAACGTATGGTCTCTCATCTTCCTGAATATTGTATTTTTTTCTATAACTAACACTAATATATTATTATAAATAATTATATAATTAATATATTTGTTTTCTTTGTTAATTTTATAATTTTATATTTGATTGAACAATGATAAATGAAAGAATTTTGAATATAAAAAATTAGAACATACATGAAAAACCAAGTAGATTTTACTAGAAACACAGTGTTATTATGGAATTGTTTATAAATAGGTAATACAATATAATATGTAAATAGTATTTGGTTTGATATATATAATAATTATTATGAAATATTTTTATAATAAACATTTATTCATTATATAAGTGGTAAAAAATTTTATGAATTTAGATCACACATAAGGTAAGGGGTCTCTGTATCTCTTTTATTTTCTCTGAAAGACATTCCCTAGTCAACACATTTTTCATTTATATAGTGTATTTAATATCAATGAATGTAATTTAACATATCTATACTCAAATAATGGGTATGTAAACATTCATTTTTGGACATTATTTTCATTTTTTTATAATTCATAACTTACCAATTGTGTAAATGTTTTTTCCCTAAATTTTATTTCGTTAATACATTTGATCTGGTATGAACAGATCAACCTTTCTAGTTTCTATATAATACCTCTTTTAGTGTTATACATGCATATTATTACATTCATCATATTTACTCAATCATTTGTTGTTATAAATTAATGGGTATTATAATTCAATATTACAAATGTGGTATTTGTTTCATGACACAACATTAATGTATAATTGGATTTTTTATCATTATGCATCCAGTTATAAAATAAAATGATCCATATCTCAATACACACATCACATTTCTTCTACATTAGTTTTTCCATGAGAATAATTTTTATTATTATTTTACACTCTCCATGTACTCATGGTTTAATAAATAAATTTTTTAAATTAAACAACATTTATTTATCTATTCATTATAAAAATTATCTTCTTCCATAAAAATGATTTCTAAAAAATTTCAAAAATAAATTTCACATTGTTTAAGGAAATATTAAGAATATATTTATCTATGTTCTATAGTTTATTTTATTAAATTGAATCATTGTTTCATTTAAAAAAAATTCAATTTCCCATTGGATTTTACAAATATTTTTAAGGGAATATTTTCCTAAAGTGTATGAATTCAATAGTAAATTTTTCCACTATGAAAAACACATTTATTGAATATTACATTTTATTTATCAATGTATAATTTCAAATAAAATATATTGTAAATTTTTTTTAGGAATTTATATATGTAAAAATAATAATTTAAAAATAGAAAAGATATTTTCTTCTAGAAATTAAATGCTTTATTTTTAAATCATTATTCATTGGTTTACATGTTTATTTCTAAATAAAATGATTTTTAAATTTTTTATTTTTTGAAACGTATTTTAAAATGTAGAAATCAAGTTTTCTTCTAAAAATGTTCCATGTGATAATTTTTAATAATTTTACATAAAATAATAAAAAATTATTTTTGTAATTATTTATAGAAGATATGATCCAAGGATACAATTTTTATTCTTTCTTGGTATGGATAATATTTAATATGAAAATTTATTTATGAAACATGTTTCACTTCCAGAGGATATTCCTTCAAAAACTCTTTTGCATCCCACTTCTTTTTTAAATGGTTATGATTTCTTAAAAAAAATATGACACATGTTTTTATTTCATTTTTTATTTTATGATGAAATATTTTTGAAAACATTTAAATTTAATGGTTTCTCATATAAATAATGTTATATGATCCCATGTAAAACATATTATTTATTTTTATTATGTTATTTTGGTAACATTATAACTAATAATTGTACTAATATTGTATCTTGGGATTGTGGTTATGTTATAACCAATGAACATTGGACATATATCTCCCTAAAATTCATTCAGAAAACATTGGAAATCATGATAAAATCTGATATTAATGATCCTTATTAACTGTCAAAATTGTTATGCGAGAACCTAAATACATGTTCATAGGGTTACCCGTCGTTGTGAATTTACTTTCCATAATGTTTTTTTATAGACATGATTTCATGTTAATATTCTATTGAGAGGAATTTATTTCGTGTAATTAAGAAAAAGGATGAATTATTTTCTCTTGTTTACCCTTAATGTGTATCTGATGTCACCCATTCCTATGATTACCTTTCCAGGGTTTCGAGAAATTGACATATGTATAGGATTTACTAGATGGGTTCCAGTTGTGATGAATATAGTGCGATGTGACAAACTCTAATAGAAAATTTAAACATATTCACAGTATTATATTCACAGTTATATAGGATTGTGGATATTTATTAATATATAACCATGACATAATTAAGACTATGGATATATTGGTACTTATGAAAATTTTTCTTAAATACCTTGGAAATTTATTTTATTCATAAACAGAGATTTCCTCCTCTACATGCCCCACTCCCATAACCATTCCCATTATGTGACCTAACTTCTAAGAAGATTCCATCATCAACGACCCTCTACAGTTACACTCCACCATCGACGCTTCACTCTTGAGCAATCCACTCTCCACCCCTTCCCCCTCCCCAATGTTTTCCCTGTGATTTATCATCTCACCAACCCTCCTAATGCAGCATTTCCATTGTGAGATATTCTCTCCAGAACCATCCTCCAATAATGCATCCCCTCACTTATAGAGAATGTGATCACCACACTACAACAACTTTTTTTTGCAATATCCTCCCCTGACACATCCACCAAACATGGCCACTACACCTCCCCACTGATGCTTCTCTGATACTGTAAACTTTGGTTACAATGATAGAACATTATTATATATAATTCATTATATAAATAAGGCGATTGAAATATTTTATTGATCATTATCATCTATAAATGAGGTCATTTAACATTAAGGGATTCTTTGTATGGGTGGTTTTAAAATGTGATTTGTTTCACAGTTTTTTTATAGTACTCATGTCAAAATAGATTTTATACATAATTTTTGGGGTAAATAAAGAGTTGTGTAGTAGTCATAAAATGATGTCAACACACATCATATTTTTAATTTATTATGGTTATATTTTTTTGTTTAAGGTTTAAATATCTTATTGTTTATCAATTTATTTTCTATTTTTCAAGATATGATACTTTGGATATATTTTTGTAACATCATTTAATGGTTTTTTATTTATTTAACTATACTTTATTACTCATTATGGATGTTATAAATTTCTCATAAAACATATCATTGTTGATTTTTTATGTTTTTTATTTATTAAGATAGTATATTATTGGTTAAATCACTTCTAATGTGATATATATTTATTTATTATGTATGTCACTAGCATCTCGGGATTTTGGGTGTACATTGAGCATTTTGAAATTTCATCTTAGGGACAAAGTCATACTAGGTAAATATTTTACTAGTTTTTTCATGATAATCATTTTTTCTTTTCAATTCATTTTCTTCCCTATAAACTAATGTTTTCTCCATTAATCTCTTTCTGGAGGTAATGCATCCCACCATTTCCTCCCACTTTTATTCATTTTTGTGTTACCTAGTTCATTACTAGGAAAAGGTTCTAATAAAAGGGTATAATTTTATCATATATATTTACAATGATTATAGAAAGAGGATTCTTTAATACTAAGATATATCTCCTTTTCTTTCTATGCATTTATATTTATATTTAATATTAATAGTGAAAATATTCTTAATAAATTTTTTAAATTTATATTTTCATGGAAGAAAATTACATAGATAAAAAATGAATTTAGGCCTTAAGGATTACGAAATTTTCAAACGGGTATTGATCCTTGTTTTTAAGCATGTCTCGTAATGGAGATTTATTTTTTTTATTGTTTAAACCATTAAATTTTATATAAAACCCACAATTGTCATTAAATTTTGTAGTCTCCCATAATTATAATATTTCTAAGATGTTTAATGTTAAAAATTATAAATCTTGAAGATGTAGATTAATGTTTAATATTCCAATAAAAATTTTACACATTATTTGTAATCACCCCTCCTCTAACATATCTAATACGAATAAAATAATGGTATATTGATGTGAGGTGTGGGTGAAATATTTTAAAACTATTTACCTTTATAGATAATTCATTTAAATTAGTAATGAAAATATTGGTCTCTTCCAATTAGAGAGTTCCATAACATAATGTTCCACTATGACCATTCTAAAGGATATAATATTGAAGTATTTTATTTTTGATATCACATTATGCTTCCAATTATATTACTATTAAAATTTTTTAGATGGAGTAATCAATATCATCTCCAAACATAGTTAGTAAACCATAGTAGAAATTTTACATTTAGAGATAAAGAACTAATCCATATTGTTTTATACTTTTTATCATTTCCAAAATTTATCACATTAATTGAATAAAGTTTCTCTATATTTCTGAGAAAAAATTGAATATCATTTCTCACAATCAATATCTCTGAAGGAAATATGTATTTATCCAAAAATTACAATGCCCGAATAACCTAGTGGGTCATTAAACTACATGAAAAATTCCTCCAAAAATAATTTAATCTATAATTAAATAAAAATAGGAATTAAATGAATATTTTGATATCCTCCAATTAATTATTATTTTTAAATGTGTCACATATCCCTACAAAATTTGATGCGTGTTCATGAAGAAAATATTTTATCAATTATACAAGTTGCACTATATATTGAATCATTTTGAGTTTCATTGGCCTAATTTAAAAGAAATATTAATGAATGAGATGATGAAAAACAAACGATGTGTTCACATAATTAGATAGAACACTATATGTATTGATTATTCTATTATATTCCAATTTTTAGCTCCTACTTCATGATCCATATTAAAAAACGAAGAATTAAATTATTCATGATGGGGTGATTACAATTTATCATAGAAGATAATTAATAAATGTTATTATTTATTTTAACTTCATTATTATAATATAGAGTCTCTCTTAAATCAATTATTATATATCAATTGATTGACATCATACTCATGAATCCAAGAAAACCCAAAAATTGATTAATCCACACACACTCAAACATAATAAACCCAAAAAAAGATAATTATATGAGAAAATAATTGGCTTAATCAAATAGAAAATAAAAAAATATTTCTAATGTATTCCATTGAAATTATTCCAAAAAAACATGGCACAACTGGAAGTATAATTATATCTAATGGGTGTCAATGTTTAAAAAAATTATCCTCAAACAGAAAACTAAAACAATTAAGGCATGATACAGCTAAATTATTCATTATAGCCCATGATAACATGTGTGATAATTATTAAATATGTGTCTCATACAAATTATCTACACCTAATAGAATTCCTATGATTCATAACAATTAACCATTGAAATTGAATCATGAAATGTAGGAAAAACTGAAAAAAAAATTGATGAATTAAAAAATTAATATCAAATTATTCTTTCACATTAAAACATGATTACTACTTTATTTATAACTAAATTTATTGAATAAGATAAAAAATGTTCTCTTGGAAATGATTTAATTATGATTCAATTCATAAATTATACTTAAAATAATCCAAATATTTAAATCAACAAATTAAACTAAATAATTTGATTTAATGATAAAACTTATTTTCTAAATAAGAATAATTTTTTTGTTAATTATAGAATCCTATTATTCCCCTTTCATATAATAAAATATTAAATTTATTTTCCCAAAAAAATTAATGTTTAATATGTAAATTTTTTATGTGGTTATTTGAAATTAAAATAAATATTATGAATTAATTTAGTAATCAAAATTTAGGTTCCAATACATCTAATATTGACTTCATATTTCATAAGATACATCCACAATTAATTATTAATTATAGAACTATCAATTAGAAATTCATCTAAAAAACAGAGAGTAATAATGATTTAATATTAAAATAATAAATAATTTTTTTGAATTAAACCAAAACACTTTGATATTGATGATTTGAAATGAAATTGAAAGCTTCTAGAGCATAACTATGTCAGAATAAACTAATAATTAAAATGTTATATATGTCAAAACTATCAAAAAATGTAGTTAAAATATAGACAAACCAATATTTGTTATAAAAAACATGGACATGGTTTTAGCATCTACATAGTAAAAATGGTCGACATTTAACTATGATTATGATAAAGCATTGATTTATTCTCTTCTATATTGTAACCTTCATCACTTTTTATGTCATTGTTTGTTCATGATTCTTTATTTGATTTTAATTCTTCATGTTACATATAGATAAATATTGGGATATTAAATTTGATATTTCTTCCTCTATATTGAAATCACGATGTATGAAAAATTTCATGAATTATTAGCCATCAGATGGCTTTAATAGTCATTGTATAATCAACATTTCAATTCACTATGATTATTTTCTATGGGAATTTGTTTAGGTTTACTACTATATAAGTGCCAAAATGTGTTTTTATAAGCATCATGTCCTAGTTTTTATATGTGTGATTTCTTTTCTTCAAAAATTATATAAACTCATGAAAATGACATTTTGATATCTATATTGGACAAATAATTAAAAATATCATTAATAATATCATCACATCATGTATCTTCATTTATGCTTCAAAAAATTATTGATATTTTAGAAGTTGTATAATATACATTTTGAAAGATTAATTCTTGTATCTATGTATTTTAATGATTTTATATAAAATTATTAAAATAACACATTGCCTTCATTTTTTCATGTACAAAAATAAAAAAGAATATAGATTATGTACAACCATTTTCATTGTAATTAATTTATTATGGTAGATATATTACCATAAAATAATTCCATTATCAAACAAGATAGAACTATGATCATGGTCTATAGTGACTACGGTCATTAGTAGACTATATTTATATGTTTTTAGACATATAGTGGTAATAATCATGAATGAATATTGCTATGATTTTGAAGAATCAATCCTATTATTCCATTATTAAAAAGATAATATCAATATAAGGGGATGTGGCATTGAAATAAACTAAAACACATTACACCACTAATTATAATATTAGGCCACATAAAATAATGAAAAAGCTTGTCCATCAAAAAAACAATTATACCCTCTAGTAGACTAATCCCTCCTAAAGTTGTGGCATAATCCAGATCTGGATCATCCATAACATCGAATCCTCTTGATATATTCTCTATCAATGATAATAAAAATATTTCCATACACCCTATAATAAATATTTCCCATTAACCAAATTGGTCTTGAAAATTGTATCAACCCTCAAACATAATTTCCTAGGAAAAATCACTAATATAGGATTAAACATTTTAAAAACTTTTTTTATATTATGAACTAGAAATTATATTATAAGAAATATACCCTCCTTATGTATATCAACCATTCCTCCAGTGTTAATCCATTTTCCATAGATTTCCATGATCAATTAAATAATTAGATTACATAATATCCTTACCTACAAATGTCATGTAATTCACTTCATTATTTAAATGAATACATGTTTCTTAAAAAACCAATTATCTAGAGGTAGTATTATAATCGTTTACATCCTTCTGTAAAGAGATTTATATTTAATAATAAGTAGTATAATTCCTCTATCCTTATCTAGATCCTTCTTTCTTTACAGAAATATTTTTAAATATTTTCATATACACTAAGAAAATAAAGTATGGAAACAAAATAAGAAGCATATTTTCAAACAAAAAATTATTACCAACCCCATGACACCCACTATTGTTAAATAAATTACATATCTATGGACTTATTTTCCTTTTTCAATATTCTTATTATCTGTATTATCATATCTTATAGAGTGATTAACCTCTTTATATGTAGTTATAAAAAATAAAATATGACATGTAGAAGAAAATAAGGTATAGCGGTTCCCAACCTATAGATTCCCCATTTGTATTAGAATTGAATATGTAACTTATTTGTTATCTCATAATAATAACAACATTAATAGATTTCATATTAGTAACCTTTTCGTATTTAGTCATTATTAAGTGTATATATTGATATAAAACCAGAAAAGAAAGACTATATTATGCTTTATTATCTTTACAATTCACAAATTCTTCTTCCTATAGATCAGTTGGATCCACCACTAATTCACTTCATAAGGAACATGGATCATCATTCCACTTAAATTCCTCAACACATGTTGAAATAAGTACAACATCATTATTATACTATCTCTTATAAGAATAAAAATAATTTATTTTACTATTTTCACATCGAGTATAATAATAAAAAACCAAAGGATTCTTATTAAATGTTGATCCCTTTTTGGGTAATTTTTGCAACATTCAATATGAAAATTTGAGGGGAATTATTGTAAAATAATTATATGAAATTATCATCTATGTATTTGTTCATTTAGTTTTCCATTTTTTAATGCTACCACAACCATTGAAAAATCAGTTCTTATTTAATAATTGTGATATAAATGATATATAAATAGAACCCATCTACATTTTTTTATTTAAACTAACTAATAAAAAAATTATTCAGGAGTGATCACTAAAAATAAATTATGAAATACATGGATTGAATAATTCCAAAAGGTTTATGCAGTGATACCCACCCTTTATTACAGTAAGCCAACTTATGTTTTTTATACGCCAATCATTATAATGGATTTACACATCTCATCACATTCAAACCTAAAAAATATTAATCCTCAATTAAATAAAAATCATACTTATTTGATTATTTTATTTTAAGAGTAGAACAACATCGATCCATTTCATGTTCTAGAAATATC
The DNA here is from genome assembly GCA_963277665.1 of Viscum album. Classification (NCBI taxonomy): domain Eukaryota; kingdom Viridiplantae; phylum Streptophyta; class Magnoliopsida; order Santalales; family Viscaceae; genus Viscum; species Viscum album. The sequence goes on from OY728157.1 coordinate 549,021,724, forward strand.
TTATAATTTCTCAAATTATAATTTACATATAAAACACCAAATATGATAATATTATAATTGAATAAGGATTCATATGGTTTCTTATGATGTTCTCTAAATTTTGGGAAAAAATATCTTTCTTTCTTATATCATATGTGTATAATTACACTTATGGAGCTTGGTATTAAACTTTTTGTTGTAACTAAAAATTAATTATGGAGTTCTAAATGATGATTATTGAGTTATAAATGACTAATATAAATTTTGAAATAACTATTATTATGTACCTAATGACTCTTACCAGAAACATTATTATCATAATTTATTTATTTAATGTTATAATAAATTTTATGATTCCTAGGAAGCTTCATTATAATAAAAAATTATACAATGGGGAGAAAAAATTATTATTAAGTAGTGAGCATGCCTCATATAGAGTCCTTACTAATCAAATTATAATATTTAATAATAGAATTATATTTTTCATAAAATCAAAATTCTCCATCATTAATTCTTCTTCACCCATTATGCATCTATGTACACAAAAATATTCAATAATACCTTAATATTGTACAGAATTCCATATCACATAGTTCTATTGACAAACACTATAATTATTTTCTATTCCATTATAATAAATTATTCAGGATCACTTTGATATCGTCTAATAATAGTAATTATATATAAAACATCTTCCCTTAATGTTTTTTTGATATATTATAATTTTAGTGGTTCTTTTTTTGGTCCTTTGGAATCACACAGTTTCTATCTTCATTATTTCACAATTTAATTCTGTCTACCATGGATGTCAAAAATTTCAACGAATAACTCCCCAATATTTTATCGAATATTACATGATACATTTCATTAGATGATAATATGTATTTTTCCATTTTGGAAATATTTAACAATATAAAGTACCTCATTTCACCCAGAATTGACATTTCTAAATAAAGCTTCTTATTCTTTGAAATCTCATAATAGATGAACTCCTTATCACATAAAAATATTAATTCATCAATATGTACAATGAATGTTATATTAAATTTGGTTATATATTATGTATATTGGATTCCATCAACCCCCTTTAGTAATTTTCATTATTATTTAGTTGATATCCATCATAAAATACCATGATCAATGAGCCTATTATATGTGATAAAATCATATTACATCCTATATTCCTTACTTCAATATCATTATAGTATGAAACCATAAGATATATCAATGAATAAATATTCATCAAGACCACCATTTATAAAGCACTCAAATTTATTTTATAATTTTTATAATTTATCTCCCTTAATTCATTACTTGTTGTTGGTAATGAAATTTTGAAGAAAAATGTGTATTATTTGTTAAAATAAATCCATATTTCCTATAGCAAAATATAAATTTATTTCTTAAAAATTGATAATATTTTTTTCTATAATTTTTTTTAACTAGGTAAAACTAAGCCTATATTTTGGTTGGGGATACTGACATTATCGATACATTCTTCCCTTTTTTATATGTATGTGGGTTTCTCATTACTCATGTTGTCCCATACAAGTTCAAATTTTAAATTTCAACCTACATAGTTCGAAACTAATTATAAATTTTGTTATTTACTAGAAATGTTTTTAACCATTTATTTTTAGAACATTGGTTTGATATAATTTCACTAATAATTATTACCTATTATATAATTATTATTTATTAAAATCATCTTCTTCACTTGTCTTTATTTAATCATAAAAATTTATGTTCAAAGTACCTATAATTAATCATATGATCTATTTCATTTTTAATTGTTTCTATTTTATTCATTTTTTTGTTTAGTACTTAGATTATTTTCGAGTATCAATCACTATATATTATATTCAATTTCTATGTTATCTCTTCAAAAGTTATAATTTTTAGTATTGTGTTTGAGATTTGTTGTTAGTTTCCATCTCAAATGATCCCAATAGGGAGATTATGGAATTTTTTTATTTTTATTATTTTTTAATATGTTGCTAAAAAATAATAATATTGTCCCAAAAAATAATATCAATAAAAAAGAACATTCTAATAAAATATGTGGGGTCTGTGATACCTCCCATCCTGATAAATTCAGAAAACAATGTATGTATGTTTACGGGGTTTAATTTTTAATCCGAATTTATCTTCTAAGAAGAATTTATGAAATATAATTTTGATGAAATTGATAAAACTAATGAACTATATGAAGTACAATGATGAAATATTTTTTTCATGGATCATTGATGAAATAATTATACGTCCATTGAATGTATTTATCTATATTAGATGTAGGGAAAGGAGAAATGTTAGAACAATAATTTTATAAACATTATATTTTATTCATGAGGTTTGCATATATTTCATAATACTATTGTTTGTTAATATAAAATATTTCTATTTTATTTTATATGAATATTTTTTATGATTTCATTGTATGATGGAGGATTAATTGAATCCATTCACAAGCATACGATTGATGATATCCTTGCAAATGTGAAAATTTTACTAACCACATGTAATAATTTTTTTCATCTGTATTTTTCTTCAATATTAAAAATTCATTAAAATATATTCTTTTTAATTTGTACTTATATTTATTTATTGAAATTTTAGTGATGATATTTTTTAATTTTTTCATGAAAATATGTGTTTATTTGATCATTTATATCATTATTTGAGCTTCTATATTTATATTTTTTAAAAATTAAATACCACAAATTCCATATTGTTTATTTGGTTATTTTGTAAACAAATAAACTTCAATTTAAAAATATAAGTAATTTTTAAATATTGGTATTGACATAAACAATTTACAATTAAACAATTTTCCAGGCTACTCAATTTTTCAGTATAATAAATTCATGATTCTTTGCTTATATTTATCTGGTATAATGAATTATACTATGCTCATGGAATCCTAAGGATATTACTTGATATATGAACATTTTTATAACATTGTTTAGACACAAAATATAACCAATTTTATAAATTAATATAAAACTTTCTATGTATGTTTATAAAACATTCCATATATATTAATTACTCTTGGAAAATTTTATTTTTCATATTTATTATTAAAAATTACAAATGTAAATTAATTAAACATACCTACATACAACTCAATATTAAACATCATATCCACTTATTGTAGAGTACTTATACGTTTTTATTGTATCATGATATCTGCATTTTGATTAAAATACTTATTATATTTCACTTTAAATTTTATATTATAATATATTTGACTGTCAAAATGACTTTGATAAGAATAAATTTTCAAATTTTCCCATTTATAAATGTAATGGGATAGTTATATATTTTCGTAAATATTTTGAACATTTGAATACAACATTGTTATTTAAAATTAAATTTTTTAATATATTCATAAAATATCCAACAATACAATTTTTTTTATGTTACCGTCAAATTCTTACAATCTACATGCTTTTATTAGAACATATTATTAAAATAATGGAGTTTTGGATCTCATGAGTTCAGCTTTCAAGACTGGATGGACACCTATTATACGATCATGGTCTTTATAATATAAAAATTTAATTCAAAAATGTTCCTAACATCTTAAAAACAATATCTGCTCTTTCTTTCAATGTTATTATATTAATTTGATTAAATTATGGACATGAAGATCATATATTATTAAACTTATTTCCAAGAGCTCAAATAATATTAAAATAACTAAAAGATATTGTCATATTAAATATTTTACTATGTGATATGAACTAAGCCACTAATATTCTCATGTATGCGTGTGATAGTGTAAGATTAAATTAAAGTGGTGTTTCATTCCAATTCACTATGTGCGACTATCCACTACATTCCTTAGGATATAAACATTCTGTTTTACGATTCATGTTGGAGATTAAGCTAGATTAATATAAATAATTACCAATTATCCATGAGGTGATTTCAAAGAATTATTATCTAGAATTTCTATCCTGGATTATTATAGTCATCATGGTAGACAATGTTTTCATAAAAAACTACTTGTGTTGGAGTTATTTCTTAGAATGGACAACAAAAGAAAATACATATTTTCATGATTAATTCATTTTATTCATATTTTCTTCATGTATAGATAATATAGTCATAATATCTTTATCATTATGGGGAGTCGTCTTGAATATCCTAAATAATAACATCTGAATCCCCTGATTACATAATTTTTTGGTTCCCACATATAATTGATCTTATTAATGTACATTAAAATGTTTAAATTTAGAATAAGATATTTTTTGTTCTATAATTAAATTCTTCTTTTGATATGATCTGTTTTGGCCATAATACTTAATTTTCCTTTATTCTCCATGACTTTTTCTATATCAGAAAACAATAGTGTTTTCACTATAATAGTTTTCATAATTTTTTCATCATAGTGAAATTTTATGGATCATGTTCAAAATATTTCTTCAAGGAAATCATAATTCTTCTAGTTATATTCCACAGTTAATTTATAATAAATAAATGTTTGTCTCCCAAAATTTATGCTTCAATTAAAAGAGACAATTATCATTTTCCATGTAATAATCTCCTTGTTACATTATTTTTCTATAGAAATGAAATATTATTATATAATAATAATAATTATTTTCATTGTTTCCACAATACCAACAGTAATATATTAAACATGATATTGAAAAATAATGGTCTAGTAGTTTATGAACAAAACCATATTGTTTATATATAGTATTTCCACTATTAATCTTTTGTATTTGGAAAATATATATATTTAACTCATTTTTAAATCTCTATAATTTATGATAGAAATTTTCATGACATTCCAACTCCCAATTATTTTTATTTTTATTAGATCTTATTCTACAAGAGTAGACAAAATTAGGATCATTAGAATATTCGATGAAAATAATTTAATTTATTCTTTTTTATTTGACTTATTTGTATCTTAGGATATGTTTTTCATAACCTCCAAAACATTATCATAATTTAATCTCGTTTATGATTTGTTATTTTCAACTTTATGACCACTGGATTATGCCTCACCTAATTCATTTTTATTTTATACCGAGTTTTATTTCAAAATTCATTAGCATATTATATTTCTCAACAATATTCAACTTGAGTACATTAATTTAATCAATGAATAAATTTTCCAAATATTCATTATTTATTATCTATTTTCTAAAATCATAAATCTTTTCATGAGATTCGGATTTTCCCATAATAAATTCTACTAGTTTAGATATCATAATGAGGTTAGTGATACTCTCTTCTTCTTCAACCATCACTACTAGAAAGATGATCTTTCCCAACAGTTCTATACCAACGGTTTGTAAAAATCGTTGGTATAGCTACCATTTCCCAACGATTCACCAAAACCATTGGGAAAGCCATAGATTTCCCCACCTTTCCCAACGGTTCACCAAAACCGTTGGGAAAGAGTGACCTCTCCCAACGGTTCACCAAAACCGTTGGGAAAAAACACCCAAAAAACAACCTTCGGCCTCAACCCCCCCTAACCTATCCCAATGGTTTTGAAAACCGTTGGGGTAGGTTCTTTAATTTATTTTTAGATCTACTAACCGAGAACATTATATAAATCAAAATTTTAAATAATTATGATAATACATATATATATTTATGAAATTATGATTACAAAAGTGATGTTAGCCTAGTGGTTCAGTCGTTTGATTATAAACGAGGGGTCCTGGGATCAAATCCCAACGGATGTTTTATTTTTGGAATTTATCTACCAACGGTTCCATTACTGTTGGTATATATTTCATATTACCTATACCAACGGTTTCCAAAACCGTTGGTATAGGTCTATACCAACTGTTTTTGGAAAACCGTTGGTATAGACCTATCCCAACGGCTTACTTGGCTACGGCTCTCCAAACCGTTGGTATAGGCTATACCAGCGGTTTGGAGGCCTATAGCAACGGTTCCAAACCGTTGGTAAAGGTTAGTTTTCCAGTAGTGCATATACATGTCGATAAGAATATATAAGAACACAATCTTTTCAATGTTTTAACCTTTTATTATAGGCTACTCTGTTATATGTTCAACATAAGATTGAAGAAATATATTTCTAGTGTTAATTACTTGTGAGTATTTGTACAAAGAATATAATGAAAATTATGACATAAAATATCCAAAAATTCCTTATATAAAATCTATATAGTTTTGGGATATCCTTTGAAATTCCATTAACACCTACCTAAGAGATACATATACTAGTTCCCTCTCATTTTATCTGCATCTCAAAATTATTAATCATATTACCTCAATCATTTATTTATATTAACTTGTGCATGTTCTGAAAAATTTCCTTCTAAAAAATCTATGAGTTGGAAATTTAATTTAATTGAATTCTTATGGTTTCAACACATATTCCATAATATTATACTTCATTTCCATTAGAAAATTCACTAGTCTCAATTTTGTAGTATTGATGTCATCCTCAATTACCACTCAATACACTTATATGATACAATAATAATTTAGGCATTTTCTTTTTCATTTAAGTGCTTGAAATTCATGGTGTCTTAAATTCTCTTATTTCATTGACAATTGGAGATTAATTAGAAATGCAGTAGCACCTATAGGGGGAAATTATCTTTAATTAAATGATCGATGGTTTTAGATTAACTAATATTCTTTTTATAATATTAAATCATTACATCAAAATAATTTTACTAAATCTTAGGCAAATTTATACCTAGAAAAGCCATTATTATTTATAAATTATCTAATTTGATATCATGTTTCAGCACAATATTCAGTAAACAAAAATATGTAAACATTATAGACATAGAATACATAAAAGAGAATAAAAAATACACTTTAGAGTATAATTACTTTATGAATGGATAAAATGTATATCTATTAAATTTACACAATGAAATAATTATGTAAAATGTTATCAAAGATAATTGTAATAAATAAATCAATTGGGAAATTTCCCTTACATGTTAAACAATGGAATACATTTCAATATATAATTTATCCATTGAAAAAACACATTGTACAAAAATATTGACACCCCAACAACTTAATATAGGTATCCCTAACAATACCATGATAGTGAATTTACATATTTGATATTATATAGTATACACAGAGTGTTTCATTTATATTTTTTTAATGATTCTATTTACTATTGGGACATTTTTTTGTATAGTTTTTTATTTCTGTTTGGTGAATTTACACATATGCACATGATAATTTTAATATGTAATATTTTTTGATGTTATACGACATATTATTTGTAGATATATATAGAATTGATATTGTACAATGTATATAAATCATGATAATATTGTATAATTTTTTTGTTGTGATAAAATAATTTTTTCACAATGTTTCAAATCCTATCTACCGGGATTTAAGGATTTCAACGGTTTTATAGATAAAAGAATCATGGAGTAGAGAATTGACTAGGTATAATGGTTTATGGGTTTCTTGTGTGCTACTTATTTTTCGTGATTTACTGATTCAATGAAGAATTATCCTTATGTTCATTAGTTATTTCCATAGACAACATGAGGCTATATCTGTCTATGTTCAATGTAAACAATGAGATCAATGTTTCTTCTATTAATCTCAACAACAATTCATCCTTGTTCTCTTTTGTGATACCAATCTGTAGCTAAAAACACGTTTCATTCTTGTTTTCTTCTGGTTTGTGAGCTCTAGGTGATATGTATTGGTTTTTTGTGATGTTTCTTTTCCATCCTTGGAGGATTTTGGATTTTGATTCTACTCATAAATTCCACTAATGTATGAGGTTCATTTTTTTAATGTACTATTCATGTTGATAAGGCCATGTTATGATACATTAATTTATATTCACTGCTATAAATTGGATTTTTTGCATGTGTTGTTTGATGTTCTATATTATATTTATCTTGCTAAAAAACGTTTTCCCAAGATATTATAGGATGTTTCCATGATTGTAAAATGTGGCAGTAGAGAAGGTGTTTTTATCTAGAATTTGTAAGACCTTACCATAGATTTATGCCCTAAATGTATACATACTACCAGGACATAGACCATGTAAGAATACCTATTGACATGGTTTCCAACATGGAGTAATGCCTATTACCATAGTTCTGAACTTGGTTGTAGACCTAGAGATACAGTTGGAAACTGTGGATATAGGACGTCAAGGAAGAAGAAATATCCATGTATAGATATTGGTGGTATAACCTTACTGCCATGGTGGAAAAAGTGGATGTAGGGATATATATCCATATTTGGGACCTCTGAATATATCATTGGCCCTTTTACCACGTCAACATGATCCATGGTTAACCAAATCAAGGATATTACCTATAGCCTTAGATTTTTTATATATATTCATACTTTTGTACTCTGGATATATCATGGATTTCATGTAGTGTTTTCTCACATATAGACTTTGTCACGACCCGACCCAACAGGGCTCGAGCCATGACTCCCCATGCCTGCCTCCAATAGGCCAGGGGCTGGCGACTAGCGCCGAGTAGGCTATCACACACATGGGAGGCATTAGCTTAAGGTACCTATACACATGCACCCCCAAACACCCTCATGAAATAGTGCAGAGATATATAAACTGAAAAGTAAATGCATGAATACAATCTATCCCAAACCAGAGTGGAACAGCAAAAGTACAAGGGCAAAACAGGGCCCACCAAAAAGAAACTACAAAGAGCGTCCAACCTGCTCTGAAGAAGGGGAACACTGCCACAAACACCTGCCGGAAAGCTCCCTCGGCACAACTCTAGTAAACAACCCGGTCAACTCGGTCACTGAGCTCCGCCTACTCCGGGTCCTCATGGGACTCCGTCAAAAGGCATGTGGTCTGCACAAGACACAAACATGTGCGGGCAAAGCCCGTGCAGGGGTGACTATGAACATACTCAGTAGGCACCCCAAAAACCGAAAACCCAAGGGAGAAACTGAAAGGAAACAGTCCGCTCAACCCAGCCAGAGGGAACCCAGACGAGAAAGAAACTCCATCTCGTGACCATCCTCAGCTAAACACGACAAGTCAGCTCAGCTCAGCTCAGGTGTATGCCCATACATGCACCTTGAACAATCCAGATATACTCAGCTCACGCCACAAAGCCACAAGAGGTACCGACCTCATCCCCAGCAACTGTCCCCAACCAGGAGAGTACACCACACGAACATTGTCATACCAAATGAAACTCATCCGAGAGATACACTCCATCAGGTCCAAAAAAACATCTCAGATGCTCACCCGAGAGTCCACGCTCGTCGGATAACATCACTGAGGAAACCTCGCTAAAACAACCTAACCACCAAACTCCTTGGATAGGGGATCGCCACTAGGGTCCACTAGGGGATACCAAGACCCACTCCGGTATACGTAGCTCACAGATAGGGGATCTCTCCCAAGGTCCTCTGGGGAATACCACGACCCGATCTGGCATACGTAGTTCTCACAGATAGGGGATCACACCCAGGACCCATTGGGGGATACCACAACCCGATCTGGCGCTCGACAGAAGCTCCACACTCAGATAGAGGATCATCTTCCATATAAAGATGTTCATGACGATTCCGGAACCCTATCTGGTATAACTCACGACGTAGGGGATCGAACCGACGATGTCGCAACCCTTCCGAAACCACGTGTTGTGTAGGGGATCACATAACCAACGATACCGTAACCCTATTATAAACCACATGCTGAGTAGGGGATCGTATACCCGATGATGCCACAACCCTACTGAGCACAACCCACCGCGTATGGGATCATATTTCCGATGATTCCACAAACCCTAGGAGGTTAGCCTGCTATATAGGGGATCGACGCCCGTAAATAAGCAATCACAGCGATACCAAGAACCCGATCTAGGGTAAAGATGCAAGAGGATCCACTCCGGGCCCACCAGAGGGATACCACAACTCTAACAGTTTAAACATCCCATCGAGAGGATCACAAACCCATATGAAGGTTGTGATACTACATGAACCCTCGTAGGAACGAACCAAGGGAGAACCCTCAACAACTGTTGGTCCAAACGTCGCTAACCCGAGCAACTCGCCCCAACGCCACACTGCGCACCTCCGAATCCAAAACCGAGGCCACCATCGCGTTCCACGCGGAAAAACATGCAGGATAGGCTGTTTACTCGCCCAAAACAAAGCACCGGTGAAAAAGGCACTATTCACCGTAGCTAGCTCGCGCGGGGCCGACACAACGATCCCTAAACCCATCGAGCGGATCACACCATGACGATCCCCACAGAAAAAAAGCAGAATCGACTACTCGATCGTCCAAAACGGACACCCGGTGAAAAAGGTACTATTCACCGAAGGCCAGCTCGGGTGGGGCCCACTCCTGGATTCTGAAACTCCTCGAACGGATCGCACCATTGCGATCCCCTCGGAAAAACACATAGGATCGACTATTCATCCGCAAAAATCGGACTCCTGGTGCAAAAGTTGCGTTTCCCCACACACGCCAAAACCCAACATCATGGGGCCCGCACCCCGTTCTCAGACCCAACACCAGGAAACCATCTCAAAAAGTTCGTCGTACGATTAGGGTCTCAAAGCCGCTGACGGATCGTCAATCGGACGCTCCGGGTAGAAGTTACCACGGCCCGAAGTCGTAAAATAATAAAATAATATTATTTCATACGACGTTTCTAGCTGCCGGGCCACGATCCCGAACCTTTAAACCCTCAAACCCACACTAGAGGGTTCGCCTCATCGTCAGGGTCGCGTCGCCGCAAACGGCGCGCAAATCCGGCTCCCGGTTTGCAAGATACAGGGGTTTAAAGACCCCCGTATAAGAATAGAGGTCGGACCGGCCCCGACCGGCCGGTCCGGCCAGCCTGGACCGGCCGGCAGCACTCCGCCGCGCGCCGCTGGCACGCCTCCGCGGCTCCGCCGCGCGCCGCCGCGCTGGGCGCTGCGGGCCACCGCGGGCCGCCAGGAGCCCCCCTGTGATCCGTTTCGCGATCCGGAGGCGTCTACACGACCCTCGGGACCCGATCTACACTACTACGGCTTCAATTTGCAGAAAAACGTAGCAAAAACGGGATCGGGTGTTAAAACTAAAATCAGCCTACCTCGCGGGCGAAACGCTGACGTTCTGCCTCAGATCCGTGCTCCAGAGCTTCCATTGCGCACTCCTGGAACGTCTGCCGTCGAATTCTGAGCTCGTGGGCGCTTCGTTTGCTCGATTAGGTGGAGTGGCAGCGAAGAACGGCGATGTATGATAAAAGGGGGGGGGGGGCTGATATTTATATCAGCCGCCCGCCAGCGCCAAACCCGCCTCGGACCCTATGCCCGATGCGAAACAAAGTAAGGTCACCCCTACGGTAAACGCGCCATTCTGAATGCAACGGTGGACTCAGATATTCCATCCGAGACTCCATTCAGAAGTTATTCAGCGCGACGCTCGCACACTAACTTCACCACTTATTTAAGAAAATGCACCTGGTGGCGTTTCTCACCGTAGGCCCACGCCCGCAATGTTTACACCCCGCCTAGGGTACACGGCACATTATAGATGCAACTGTGCCATCATATTTCCGTTCAGAGCTACCGTTTAGGAGATATCACACCCCCTCCACGTACAGTGTATAAAAATACTTATTATTTTTATAAAATTAATTTCGGGCACACCGGGCCTCGAGATCTCATGCCCTCTTCACGCGTAGCTCTGGAATTATTCCTAGAAATATTCCAAAGTCTGACAGGGCCAAAAAACAGAGTCTCTACAGACCTATAGTTTACATGCCATTGGATCTAACGGGATTTAACCAATATATTAAGATGAAATATCTATGTATAAGAATTTTTATCCATAACAAGTGTTCAACCATCTACACTTGTGAATATTTAAGAGGCAAAAATGATGATATATTGATGAAAATATTGTTTAAAAGGTTCCATTGATTATCATTTATTATGATTCAAATATAAGTTTCATTAACAATGCATGTCATCCATTGATAGAATATTTAAAGCGCGATCTTCTAAAAGAATCTTATATGTCACAATTCACTTCTCACACATGATGTACTATGATATATAGGGAACAAAAAAATTATTTCTAGGTAGGATGTCTTGAAGATATATATTTTAGAAGATTTATCTTGGTTCATGGTATGCCATAGATATTTCGATGAGAGTAAAAAGATTAAGGTGCTGTTATAAAAATTTCTCATATTATAATAGAAGCAGGAAAATATCAACCTAGATTTTTTTATTGCAATACTCAAATAAAATGAAGGGTGTGATTCTATATTGGTTCTAGTCGACCACCAATTCAATTTTTTAGGTTTCATTCCTATTAACAATTACTTCTTTCAAGATCATATTTCTTTAATGAAATTATGGAAGTGGTATGGTTTGATATATGAAATAAATAAATTATATTTTATTGGAATTTGATGTTTACCACTTTGTACTGGGGTAGGGTTTAGTAATCTCTAAATAAGGAATTCATTTACAACTTTTTGTGTCATACTAGTATAGGTGGTCAGTCTGAATGGACAATTTAATCTATAGAGGATATGTTGTGATATTATTATATGGATTTGAAAGGGGAATCATATCAAAAACATCCACCAAAACTAAAAAATAAAACCATTTTCATGTTTTAAAACCATGTAAATATTGTTCAAAACTGTGGCCCTTATATTTTAATAGCGGTGATCCTAATTCCATGGTTTAATCCTCCGAAATAGGTGTTTATAGCAACTAATTAGACCATTACAATTGGTGGATATAGCCATATTATAATCCATTGAAATATTTTTATATATCCATAGTTCAATAAATTATAATAGGTGAATATATATATATAGCTTAATCCATGGAAATAGATATTTTTAGCAACCATTTTAAAATTGGAAATAGCCTTAAAAATGAAATGATTACAGAAATGTTTGGTCCTCTAACAACTTTTATGTTTTTTCCAAGACATTACCACTACCGTAATCACTAATATATATATAATTATTTATATACATATAAATATATAAATAATTACATACAATTATATTAAATAACATTTAAAAAATAAAAAACATAATGTCAAAGCTTAAAATGTGGCAATATATGGCTATATCTACTGTTACAAACCATAGAAATAGATGTTTATATGTAGAATTAAAACTATGGGGTTAAGAGGCTATGTCTATGGTTTAAATTGTGCCAATATGTGGTTATGGACATATTTTTAAACATGGAAATAGGAGGTTATAGCTGTAGTTTAATCCGGAGTAAAAAGAGCTATTGCTACAGTTTAAACCAAGGTAATATGTGACTATGGCCGTACATTTAGCCATGGAAATATTTTTTATAGCCATGGATTAAATATTGAAAATATGTGTATATGTACATAGTTTACTAATGTATAGAAATAACACTTTCCATTAAATTTCTCATCTATTTTTTGTTTTCTTGGGAATCCTACCCCCATATTTTATATAACATTGACTGTACGTGGTCTTAAAGACACGGTATTCATAAAAAATGTCTATAGAATGCATATAGCCAATGTTTTCCAAACTTTGAAAATATATTTTTTGTTCTTAGAAAAATTCTCTATTTTTGTTCTATTCTATCATGCATACAATAGTAACTCTCACATGAGAATTCAGATGAACCATTTTAAAGATTTTTATGGAATAAAGTGTAAAGAATAATCATAAGGGGATATACTTAGAGAAATAAATCTATTGTGACCAAATATGGATGATGAAATGAAAAATAAGTTTAAATAATTTTAATAACACAAATAGTAATAAAAAACATGATTTAATTATTATGGCGATAGTGATGAACATGATTTGTAATTTGATTTTTTTGAGAATAGTTTTCTAAAACATTCACAATGGGAGAAGGTTATGAAAATTTGAATGCAATGGAGTATTATTAATCACTATATTGGAACCTTATATATACTTAACAAAGTAGGGAACAAATCTTATAACATAGCAATTCGACCATATCTCTATCAAGTTAATGTCTTCTATTTAACTCTCATAATGATGTACATACTAGACCCTTCATATAATAAACACCGAGGTGGAACTACTAGATCAATATCGTTCTAATGGGAAATAATTGGTCGAATAATAGATTTATATATAGGATGGTCTATAAAAATTACCACTCACATGGTCAAAATATTATGGTTATACTAGAAACCTAGAGAAGCTGTGCAGGAACCTCAGGATATGATTAGGTTGAGGTATCCCCATCTATTTGTTTCAGAGTCATGAATTCATGGGTGAAATATTTTAAGAAGGGAGAATATAATACCCTTAGTTATTATGAAATGATTTTTGAAATAATATTAATTTCAAAGATATCCTATGTTAAAAGAAACACCATATTTTAACGAATGGTGATATATTATTAATATTATTATTTAAAAATGGACATTATAACCTAGATGATAAATTTTTTATTACAAATTGGTTTAACCAAATTTTATAAAATTAAATATTTAAATTTTTTTTTATAATAATATTTTTTAGAAAGAAGTATATAATTTTTAATTAATTTCTTTATATCCATTGAAAAGACAAAGCTCCCAAAATTTAATTTTAATTAATTTTAATGAAAAAATAAATAAAAATAATTTCTAAAATATTTGAAAATTTATTTTATCAAATTGCATTCAATTTTAGATTAAAAATATAAAAAATATCTTCAGGGTAACTTTTTGTCAATTTTCTTAGAGGTTATATTTTTCTATTTATATTGAATATATTAAATTATTATTAATTATTTTTAATTAATTTTTGGAGTTTTATTTTTCTTATAAATGTGATAAATTTTAATTTACATCAAATAAAAAATTTTAATAGAATTTATTTTATTGTAATATAATCTATATTCTTATTTGGTATAAAAATGTTATATATTTTGGAAACATTTCTATATAAAAAATATAGTATTCATCATGTCTGCAGATTTAATTTGGAATTCAAATTTTACACAACTACGAATGAAAAGTTTATAAAATGGATTAAATATTTTTAATATTTATAATTTATATTATATTATATTCATAAGATAATTTTGGGAAAAATTATTAGTAAAAAAATTAAAAATAATTTTCGTGATTAAAGTTAAAATAAGTTTAATATTTATTAAACAAAAAACCAAAGGGGTCAAATGATAGAAAAACCATTTCATATTCAATTTTAATTTTCATACATCGAACTTATCCAATATATATTTCGATAATGGTTAATTTTTTATTGTTGGGTAATTTTTTATAAAAGGGAAAACATTTTTCTTTTCATAATTTTCAATTGTGTCATCTCCTAGCACTTATCAAAGGGAACAACCTCTCATATCCCCTTAACACATCCAAATCCATTTCGTTTGGATAATACCTAAAAAATATATTACATAGAAAACTAATAACTTCAATAAGACCCTATTTTGATTATTAATCTATCCTATAAAGTCTTTTTATTCAAATATATGGAGGTTTTTCAGAAGAATGAGTATCATTCTTAATCGATCATTTTTTTAATTTTTTCCCCACATCCTACAAATATTGTTTAAATATGCATATATTATTACATAATTATGTCCCATAAACAAAGATTTTATTATTTTAATATATTTACATATATTTTTTCCCTACCACTTTATATGGGAAGAAAAACCATCGATTGTGTGTATGCAGAACTATCTCCTCATGAAATGATGAAATTCACTGTACATTAACACCTCTTTAGTAGAATTATTGATTTTTTAAATTTTTTATATGATTTTTATTACATAATTATATGTATTTAATTATATTATTCCATTTACCCATTTAAAATCCATTCCATTGGGAAATGATAATGTCACTCCGTCGTATGTGTGGACCACCACCACCACATAATGATGTGATATGTTTTTCATTTAATTATCATATATATTGTAATAATGGAATATTAAATAAATAGATATGATATATATTATTAATAAAATTTATTAATGAAATGGGATATATGATTATTATTTCTTCAATTCTATCCATTTATAAAATTGAAACAACATTCATGCTCATGTACAACCTGCCATCTATATGAATAGTGTGACCAATTTTCTATATCTAATATAAATGGATTACTCTCTATACCGATATAATTAATATATATGTTGTTCATATCATGCATTGAATTATTTTTTTACGTATCCTTGATCAATATAATATTTATTAAAATATCACACAAAAACATAAATGAAAAATGAAGCAATTGATACCAAGAACATGATCTTAATGAGGAATTATTCACATACTGAAATAAAAAGGGTCATAATTAAATCATATATGGCATGATAAATATGATTATTTATTTTTTAGTGTTTTTATAATAAACATTTTAAAATTATAAAATATGTTTAAAATTAAACATATAATCTATATCTTATGAAAGTATTATCTCAAAAATAATATATGAATATTAATTGATTTTGATGCTAAAGAATCTTTATTTGTTAAACTGCTTGGAACTCTTATAATTGTTTTCTGAGTATATTTTATATACCCTACATTCAGAACATAATGAATGGAATAAATCCCACACATGGTATGGAATATATGGATCATGAAACATACATTTGTATTCATCCTTACATTGGAAGAAGGGGCGTATAGATCATTAACCCTATACATGAAGAAACATATAGATAAAGAACCTTAGATCTGGATGGAACCTTTCATTTCTAAATAGAACGAAGTATGGTTAATGAACCCTACCCGAGTAGGGAACCCTAAGTTTGAGGACACAAAAATATAGTTTATTAACCTCAATATTATGATCATACTTAAATTTTCAAAATTACATTCAGTGATTGAATGCGGCGTAGTTGAACGCTATGTTTAAATTTTTGAAATATATCAGGGAACCCTACGTTTGACTTTTCAACACCCACGATTTTATTTCAATATTTATTCTATGATTTATTAAAAAGTCTTGATATAATTAGAGGATGATTCAATGATCATTTTCAACATATTAAAAGAACGTTATGAATGATTCAAAGGATATTATTCAACATAAAAACACAGAACTGTTGTTATGTTATATTATTACTTATCTAGGCGTTATTTAATTTGAATATTCACTATATTTTAGGCGTATTTCTTGGATCTGGAATATCAATGTAGGATTTCATCTTTATATATTCTACCAGTTTATAATTTAAAAATATTGAGTATACATTTCATATTTTATTTTATATGATTTCATTCTTGTAAACAACTTTTATAGTGTTGATGCATCAAAAGATAGATTCTGAAAGAAGATACACATTGTAAACATACATTATAACCTTTTACTACTTAAAGATTACTATTTCCAGCCATTATTATATTCATTTGAATATAATTTATCCAATGGTATTTCTATAGATCCATTATTTCCTAAATACATTCATTTATGAAAAATAAAATTTATCGGTTATCAATTGATTCTGCTAGAATTGGGAATTTCATCATGATCCATCATCAAATTAATATGATTTTATTTCTTATAGTATTTACTACTCAAACATAGTTATGGTGGAGTATCATCTTCTCAGTCGAACCTATAGATAACTAGTCCTTATTAGAGAACCATAAGGCACTATGTTTAGCAATATTTTAAACATGTCAATCGTCTACACTTAGTTATGGATGTGAGGTCTGGTGAAAAGAGTACCATTCTAGTAAAATTTACCGAGCTCATAGAAAGAGTATTTGTTGGAGTGGACTACGAGACTATCTGTCCCAAAAAACAAAATATATTTTTATACATTATTTCATTAGATTTATCTACAACTCATGTTTCATATATAATAAAAATACGGAATATCATTATATTTCTCAACAGGTTTCTAACATCATAAATTGGGATGTTTTCGAAAAATATAATTCACCCTCACTCTTCTGTTACATTATACTATTTCAACCTAAGAATTTGTAGCAAATGAGATATTATTTAAAAAAAGTTAAAGAAATATGGATAGTAGATGATTTACACAATGGGAATTGAAACAATTGATCTAAGATAAGTATTGACTATAGTTCGTGATACATGCATTAATGTTTAAAATTATCAATGATAGAAATAAAAATTGATTAATTATCTAAAAAATATGGGCATCAAATTTTATTCTAATATCATATCTCCTTGTATGTTTCCTATGAAACTAGAAAAATGGGTGTGATAAAAATATCTATGTATGGCATTACTTCAAAATAAATGAATGTTATTATATGTGGTCATAGATCAGATGAGTTAAATCATGTTTCATAATTTCCTACAAAATCTAATAAGTGTTAAACACTTACAGTTTCTTCTTAAGTTATAGTCAACGTAAGGAAAATGAGGACTGCTAAAACAAAGCTAAAATTTTACACCTTTTGAGTGTTTGATAATTAAATCATCACAAAGATGAGTGGAAGACTTACAAAAATTTTCAATAATGTCAATACCATATTATAATAATTAAAAAATCTGATAAATCTCTAAAATTAATAAAACCAATTCCCTCAAATTTGAATGGAATATTAGACTTTGTTTGATAGTCATCACCATATAATAATTTGACAATGAAATAATTAATTGTGGAACTGATGATGTATAAAGATGAAATCTATGATGAAGCAGAAATCATCAGACTGCAGTGAATAAGAAAAATACTAACCTCAAAATGTAATCTAAAAATATTAACCAAAAAAACAAAACATGAAGTCAAAATGTATGATTCCATATATTCTATAATGAATTTTTCTTCAAAATATAGAATGTTTAGTAAATTATATATGAATAAAATAGGTTTAAAAATTAATTTTTGTGATATCTCAATGAACTTTGAGAAATTTGATGCTATTAATGAAACCAATTTTGTCATATCAGACCTAATATCCCCCAACAGAATGATGAACAAAAAAGAACAAACAGAAAGTATCATAAGAATACCAATTATGTGTTTAATGAAAAAATATCCAAGAAGGCTACCTTGAATGTTTCTGAAGACTCAAGTAACCCATCACAATCTGATTTAGTGAAACAGACATAAAAACTTTAATACAACATGTCATTTATGAATGAATAAGAAAATGTACAAACTTATCAGTCATATAATGCGGATACTGATAATTGTTAAAATGAGAAAATAGCTAATAATTGATCTATGATTGATGTGATATATGATTCTATTTTATAGAATCATAAATTATTCAAAAAATCATCACTATGTTCTTTTAGGTGGAAAGGGTACCATGCTAAAATAATATTCGGAGGTAATCAAAAAATATAATTCATCTAAAACAAACTACATTGATCATGAAAAACTGATTAAAGAACTATAAGATGAAGTAGAATAATATGAGTGTACTTTAATTAATTTTACCAAGTATGAAAGGTTATAAATGAAATTTATTGATACTATTTTATTAAAATATAATGATTTGGAATAATAATAATCGTTCAAATATCCCAATCGTATACGAATTATTTTTTCCCTATTTTGGAAAATGTTACCCATTATTATTGAGGAATAATTGGTAATGACACTAATAAAAATTATTTGATATATCCTAAATTTATTAGTATTAAAAATGATATTATTTCAAAATGTTTTTCAGAATAAGGAAATAAAAATATATGATAATAATGCGGATCATGATTCCAAGATTATTTTCTGCTAATAGTGCAATACCCAATAAAATATATATTCCATCAAAATCACATGTTTAATTTCCCTTCACGAAACATGAAACATGAATAGAAAATCTATATAGTATTATGTAAGTAGATGATAACGGAAAAAGAGTTTAGATTCAAAATACTTTCATATGTTCACGCAAATGAATGGATTTTTTGTCACATTCGGTGATAATGAAAAATGAATGATCATTGGAGTTGGAACTATTGGAGATCCAAAGATAATATCAATAAACAAAATATTGTATGTGAAAGGGATAAATAAAATATGACAAGTACTTATCAACATTTTTATGATGGTTTTAATATTTATTTTTCATAAAATTCATGCTCTATTGTTAAATATAAATTTCACAAATTTAGAGAACATAGAACTACTAATGTTTATAAATTAATTTAAAATTCTTCATGTAAACAAAAACTGAATTTTTAACTACTAAGAAAAATGATTAATGGATTTGGAATAAGGTACTTGGTCATTATAAATTTAATTCATTGCATATATTATCATAGAACCATTTATTTTCTGATTTACCTTGTCTAGAATATGATAATTATAGTTTCTATGAGGCATACCAAATTAGAAAACAACACAAATCTTCTTTCAAATATATTAACAAAATTACATCTTCTAAACCAATATAACTTATCCATATGAATTTTATTGGACCATTCAGAGTAGAATGTTTTTCTGGTAAATTATATGGTTATGTTTTAGTTGATTATTATTCTCGATCTACTTGCATATATGTTTTAAAACTACAAAGTGATGTTTATAGTTTTATGAAATATTTTGAAAATTATTCAAAATGTAATGGTTTTTAAAATAATTTCATTAAGAAGTGATAATGGTAGATAATTTATGAATAAATACATTAATTTTTTTTCACATATATGGGAATTAAACACACCTTCTTTGCAACAATAACAACACAAACTAATGGATTTTTTGAATAAAGGAATAGAACTATAAATGTAATTGAATGGTATATTCTAAATGAACATAGTCTTCTTACCTACTTTTAGTCAGAAGCAGTAAGAAAAACCTTATATATCAGGAATATATTTTTAATAAGTCATATATTAAAAAGGACACCCTATAATCACCAGAATAATCGAAAACCATAACTAATGAACAATAAATTTTTTGGCATGCAAGGATTATATCTTGAATAATAAGGATAATATTGGTATGTTCAATCCAAAATAAGGTTAAGTGATATATTTTGATCTTCTGTTATATCTAAACCACATAAAGTGTTTAATAAAATTTAAAGGATTTTTTAAGAATCATTTCATATGAAATATGATTAACCAGACCCACTCATTGAAGAGAATTACCAAATATATGAATTACTAATTCATTTGATAACATCAGTCTCGATAAACCTAAAACTAATTTTGAATATTATATTAAAAAATTAATTCTAGTTCAGAGGAACATGAAACTGAATAATACAGAAGTGTCTTGCCTACAAAATATTGAACCCTAAATCACCTTCCTCTAGATACTATTATATGAGTACTAGGAACAATAAATAGGTGTTTAAAAACTGTTCGAATCCTAGATAAATTCTCATACATTATATATCAGTTAGTACCTAATTATTCTAAAGAATCCATTGAAGATAATATTTTGATGTTAGCATTGCAAGACATGCTTAATCAGTATAAAATGGATGATGGTTGGGAATAAGTATAAACACCATTATATTATCCAGTTATAGGAAAATAGTGGGTCTTTAGAAATAAAGAGGATGATTAAAGAATTATAACAAGAAATAATTCTATATTTATAGCTAATGTATATAATATTAAAAATGGTTTTGATTATGATGAAATATTATCCTCTATATCTATATTAGAAACTATTATAATCCTTCTAGATTTTTCATCTCACAGTAATATTAATTATCTCATATATGTGTCAAATCAAACTTTTTAAATGGATTTTTAATTGAGGTACTTTATGTTGAACAACCTTGTAGTTTTTAAAATCCTCAAAAAAACTATTTTAAACATATGAATGCTTGATATGGCTTTAAAAATGCATCTATATTTTGATATGGAAAATTATGTTCTTTTCAATTAAAAAACTAATATACTATTGGATTGGAAAATAAAACACTTTTTATGAATGAAAATAGTAATATTTTTTTAGAATAATTTTTTATTCATGATGTTATTTTTGGTTCAATAAATATAATCTTTTAATTACTTTTTATAATGAATGCAATATGAATTTTAATTTTCTATGGTGTGAAAAAATAATTTGTTTTTAGGAATTCATATTTATCAAAAATATTATGAAAATGTTTTAAATAAAAGTAAATATATTAAATATTTATTTCAAAAGATTGGTATTGGGAACCAAAATACATACACATCTCTGATGTGTACCAATATAAAATAAGAATTTGATGAATCTAGAAAACTAGATGAAAATAATTTATATATAGGTATGATTGATAGTCTATTATATCATACTACTAAAATACCTAATATTGTGTTTTCATTAGGTTTATGTTCTATACATTAATCAAATCCAAAATACTCGTATCTTATTCTTGTTAGAATAATTTATAGATATTTAAAATAAATTGTTTCTCAATTGCTTATTTATCTCAAAAATTATAATTTGAATTTAATTACATTTTTGGGTGTTGAATCTATAGGATTTATATTAGATAGAACACGAACCTTAGGAACCTATCATTTTTTATATAAATCCATTGTATCATGGTCAATTATGAAACAAGACTCATTTTCCCTTTTAATAGTCATAGTAGAATATGGGTATTCTTGATGTTTTTGTGCACATATTTTGTGGATGGAAAAAACTATACGCGACTTTCAATTAATGTTTAATAATATACCTATTTTGTGTGATTATAGTAGTGCTGTAAATATTTAGAATAATCCTATAAATTGTCCAAGGAATAATAAAACATATATATGTAATCCTCTTTATGAGATTAGGTTTCTAAAAAGAATATATATTTAGAATTTTTTAAAACCAAATATTAATTTGTTGATATTTTCACAAAAATAATTCCTACTACATGTTTTGATTTTATTATAGAAGAGTTATGTTAATATAGATTTAAATAAATATTTTTATTTTTATTTTATTTAATTAATTTATATTTATATTGTTTCAATTAATTTTTTCCAATTTTTTATTCAGATTTTTTATTTTAACTATAAAAATAAGTATATTGTTTATTATCTTAAATAATTTATTCTCTTTTTTAGTTTAAAATTTAGTTTTTCAAAAAGTAATAAATAATGATTACCCTATGTAATCAGTATGAGAAACCAGATCACATCACTACCCATCAGAAAACCCTTTGATGTATCTTAACATTTTATTTTTAAACCATTTCACCTTCCAAAATCCATGACATTCTCATTAACCCTATAATCTAAAAACCATCAATATTTATACTCTAATAAATGTTATTTTCCAAGAGAACAAATGATTTTGAACCTTGTGATCCTAATCATAACATGCCCACTCTAGAAATATTCTTTAATTAAATGTTGTACATTTATCTAGGCATTATAAGAAAAATATTTTTCTCAAGCATGTGATTGTATTTAACGGTATTTAATTTCTGTTGAATAAGGAGAATATAAAATTTCATTTAAATTATATCTAAATAATTTCTATTGTATTTTACAGTCTATATTTAGTGAATCATAAGATACAATATTATCTCAAAAAGAAATAATAAATTTTCAATCTCTTCAGTTAAAATACTTCTAATTTTGAAATATTGTCATGAAAGAGTATTCCATTTTGAGAGTAGATCAATTTGAAATATTTATCCCAAATTTTTGAATGTAATTTATCTTCGGTTTGGTTAAACAAAAATTAGAAATTATTTTTTAAATATCACAAGGTAGATCACAATGTTTTAGTTATGTTAATTAAAACTGATATTTCCCAATGAGTAGATGATATGGAGAAATTTTTTTACCCTGATGTGTACATTATGTTCATGTTCATCTGTGAAATCAAGCTGAATGTTCCTTGATATATGATGAGGTATTTGATTAATTTATTCCATTATGAGAAAATATTACTATTTTATCCTTATAGAAGTATCCTATCTCTTATATTGTTTAGAAACTACAATATTCATTTTCTTTGTTCAGAATTTAAATGTCAAAACTACAACGTGTTGAATGTGGGACTCTAATTATATTTAATTTTTATTGGAGTACTATGAACGAAATGTATATTATAGTTGGTTTGGATAACCAATAATAATTTGGAACATTTTTGGGGGGAGTAAATTTCATTATGAAATAAATATGTTAGAGAATCATGGACAAAATGTGTAGCTATGTCTACCAAGATAAAACTAATATCTGATGATATAGAAAACCATGCTAACAATGAATAAGAATAAAAAGTTCAAGAAAAACTTTTTTTAAGACCAAGGAATAGAGAAGAAAAAAATATTGATGAACCTATGTTACGATCTGGAGAAGTAACTTATTCAGTTCATTTATATGAATGAGTTCAGATTATGATCAAAATGTTAAGATCCAATCATAAGATAATTATAATGTTCCTCAAGAAGATTGCTTGGAAGAAAAAAAATCTCATGAATAATAAAACGTATAGATATCTGTAACTAAGGCCACTATTTTTGTGGAAAATAAATATATATTATCCATTGATCACACTTTAGGGAAACATGATGTTTCCTCTACAGAAAGTATAAAATTTATTGATTGTATATCATGTTCTAGTAAAATTTATGTTGTAAAATATTCTCAAAATACCTTATCCATTATGGATGATGTAGTTCATTCAAATATTCCATATGATGGGACATCTGATTTGTTATCGAAATAGATTAAATATCATGAGAGAATGTTTGATATATTTTCGGAGGATAACTCTAATCACAGATATGTGTTGGTATCTATAAGAAATTCTTTTGTGGATTTTATAAAATTATCTACTCCATGAATATATTCGATTCTATTTTGACTCATCATCAAGAAATGAGAGAACAATATATTTCAAAAAGATATTTTCATGTGTTTAAAAGAGAAATGCAGGATCATATATGGAAAATCGAATCAAAATATATTTCTAGGATATTTTTTGGTTATCTAAAATGGAATTTGGGGAGTTTTTTTGATTCCATTGAGAAAAGTATCAAATTGGTTATAGCATCTATATTTAAAACTCCAACAACCTCATCATATTTTATTAGATGGTTTCAACCTATAACATGAGTTATTTATTATATAAATGATAGAATGATGATTATTCCGTGAAATAGTGAACCATTGATAGTGTGGTTACACAATAAAAAGTATCTTATTCAGCAACTATATTCAGGATAACCTTGTATTAGGATACAACTTAATAAGATTAGTGATAACATAGGTGAGTTTTTTAAAACATTGAAGTTATTTCATGATTTTTTGAAATCCAATTTGATTGAAAATATCAATGTTAGTCAAAATTCAGGAATTTTGATAAGAAAGTTGGGAGAAAATATTAGAGACAAACAACAAGACGAGATAGAAGAAATAAATGAAGCTTTTTAGGAAGCTCTGGATCTACCAGAAACTGCTCCTAACAAAACAATTTCCCCTTCCACTAGACATTTTATCTAATCCTTCTTCCTCAGTCATATATTATGTAAATTTATTTGTACAATTTTCTAAAAAAATTAGTTTTTCTTCATATTTCATATTAGTTATTTTAGTATTTAATGTTTAATTATCATTTATTTATTTTTCACATTTTCCAGAATAATAGTATTATTTTTCCAAAAAACAATATATAAACATTCATTTATTGTGATGTTCAATATTAAAAGTGTTATATTCCCCATTCATGTATTTATTTTTATATCACAAAAGATGGAAAATATGGGTAAACACAACATTTCATTTTAATTTTATTTTAATATTTTTATTGAAATAGTAATGTGAAATAGAGAAAATAAATAATAATAAATGTATTTACAAAATTCTATATTTTTTGTTAGATATTAATTTGGTTTTATAATAATAAAGAAGTGGGAGATTTTTGGGCAGATATTTTGTAAACAATCCTTTATAAATTTTAATTTATTTTGACGATCAAAAATACGCTTTTTTATTGAAATAATGATAATAAATTAAGAGTATTTCTACAAATTAATATTTTCTAATAATTTTATTCAAGAATTAAATTCATTATTTTAATTAAAAAGGAATATATGTTAAATTTTTAGAACTCTCTTATGTATATTTTAATAACATTTTTCATTCGCTAAATTAAGAATGTAATCTAAGGAATAAACATTACGCTTCGTACAATATGTACGGATTAGGAACCTTACATTTTTATTCAAAATTATATTTAAGAAAGTGAATATGGATGAACAACCTTATTTTTTAAGGAAATAATGGATAATTAAACTTACATTTGAATGGAACCTTACATTATTAATGAGAATGATTTTTGGTTAAAACCCCTATATGAGTATGGAACCCTACTTTTGAGGACACAAACGTATAGTTCATCAACCTTATATTAATAATCATCATTACCTTTTTAAACTTATGTTTAGATGATGAATGTTACATAGTTGAACCCAACATTTAATATTTTTTTTCTTTATAATGGAACCCTAAGTTTGACATTTCAACATCATAGATTTAATTTCACGATTTTATCTGAGCATTCAATATTAGTCATGATTGAATTAGAGGATGATTAAAATATCATTTCAAACCGATTCAATTCTCATTATAAATGAATTAACAGATCATATTCATAATAGAAATTCAAACCAAATTTTAAGGGAAATTATGAATCATATGGATGTTTTAAAATTATAATATTTATGAACATTCATGCGTCTTTTATAGATCAGGAATTTTGATGCAAGATTTTTTCTTTTAATATTATATGAGTATTTCTTTTAAAAATATTGGTTATACATTTCATATATTATTTTATAAGATTTAATTTTCATAAAAATATTTTACAATGCTATTGCAATGAATGATTGATTCGGAAAGAGGCTATAGTTTTGAGGCATACATGTTCAATGTTTTATTTCTATAAGATTACTACTGATATCTATAGTAACCTTTATTTGAAGATAATATTAAAACCATGAATTCTGTAGATCTACTCTTACATGGATAAATTATTTTCAAAAAAATAATATACATATACTATTAATTGATGATGTTTTAATTGTGATGTTCAACCTGATACATCATCAAATAAATCTTTTTTGATTTGATGGGGTATCAAATTATAAGATGCAGTTAGGGTGGAGTATTAGCTTTCTGATCTATGTTTTCAATAACCTATTATTTTTTATAGAACTAGAAGGATTTTTTATCATCCTTTTCATAAAGGTGTCAATTTCCTGCTCTCGGTTGTGGATTAGTGGTCTTGTTAAAAGATGACCATTCTAGTAAAATTCACTAACCTCATAAAAAGAGTAATTGGTGTAGTTGAATGGGGGACCTTTTTCTGCCAATAAGTATAAATTATTGGTATTTATTCCTATTTATTCACTGGTCATATTTTATATAGATAAAAAATGATGTATATCTGCATATTTCCCAATGGGTTTCAAAAGTCATAATTGTGGAAGTTAATCAAAAAGACACAATTCACCCTCGATTATATTACCTTTTATTATTCCGACCTAAAATTATAGAATTATTTTGATGGATATTCTTCTATATATTATTTTTTTAATATTTCTTTATACACTAATTGTTTTTATGTGATTTATATATAAAAATTGAATGTATTTTATGATTATTGTAATGAAAGTATGTGATGTAAATTTCATACATTGTCACTTAATTTCAATGGTATTATGCTTCAAAATAATCCAATGTGGTATTTCATTATGTTACCACATTATTGTTTCTCATAGATGATTGTGATGATGTTATAATGATGAAATATTATCATATATATCTCAATAAAGTCGTGTATTTTCTTATAATCAGATTTCTACCTGAATTATTTTTTATCTATTCATTTTATTTTCATCATTTACATAATATATAAATATAATGTTTTTAAGGAGAATTGAATTTATTTATCACTTTGGTTTAAAATCCTTTCCTTCCATGTATATTTTTTTTTAAAAAATGTTTTACATAATATTTTTATTATTCCCTAATGATAGAATAAATAAAAAATTTATGAACAATTAAATTGGTACAAAATTTATTAAAATATAACATCTTATAATATTCAAAATAAGGATTATTTTCTTTTTGAAGTAATTTAAATGGAATAATCATTTTGACATGTTATAAATGAAAATATTTCCCACCACATAGTAAACTAAAGGATTTGACATTTATTTCATGGAAATTTTAAATGCAAATATTTTCTTCCATATTTGGGATGTTTTTAGATCTATATAATGTTATTTAAATGTGAGATGGATATTTAACTCAATAAATTTTTAAATTGATATTTCCAAATTATTTTTCATTTATGATGGCATTATATGATGTTTCCTAAGCATTTCAGGGGATATTATAAAATGATATTATTCATAATCATCCTCTTTATGGATTATATTTTTGATGACATGATGTATATGAAACCAATTATTTTTCAACATGTAATTTTATGATACAAGAATGATATTTATATGAATCCAATTTTTTCCCAAGGGTTATGTAGTGTTGAAATTATGAAATTTTTATGAAACCTTCTTCAATTCCATAGGTTATTCTTTAATGAGTTTTTTATAAAAGAAATTATTTTTAATGGATTTCATATGATGAATGTTTTATAATATTTTGGAAATCATATGAATGATTTTCATTGTTTGATGGGTTGGAACTATCTCTCCCCATAAAAAAATTGGGTAAATACGGGCAACTCATGAGTTATTAATGTTATGAATCAACCTTATTTTATGTTACCAATATTATATATGGAATTAGTTTTAATTTTATAACAATTAATAATGCTCATGTTCTTTATGTTCCAATGATGAATCAGAGAGATTGTTTTCATTTTAATAAGATTATATGAGGGCATGATTTCATATCCCTTACCTAATGAGAGAACATGTATCTATATATACATGTCCAAAATGTTATATGCATATTGTTGTCACATTCTTTTATTTATGATATTCTCTTATAACACACATTATTTGATTTAATATTATTAATGTTTTTTGAACTATCATGATTCATTCCATGACTCATGTTGATTATCTAGGAAATCTAGGGTATTATTTAACAGTGTTATTTACATATTCTAATACCATTATTCTAATATTATAATTTTATCTCCATTTTTACCCTTAATGTTCACATAAGATGAAAATTTTATATTTCTCTTATCCCTTGGTTGTAAATAAAACATTTATTTAGGTAATGGTTATTAAGTGTAGAATATGTTAATATGGTTATGGGATATATTGAAGATCATTCAAGAAATAAAGAGATTGTGTGTTCAGTAACAAAATTCACTATACCATTAGGGTTATCGGTCTATATTCGTAAAATGAAATGGATATTCACCTATTTTATGTAATATCGATTTATGAAAATATTGGGTCCTTACATAACTCTTTAACACAACACATAACAATATAATCCTAATACATATTTTAATAGATATATTTGGGTTGTATTTAGGGTGACATACATGCTAATATGATAAATGAACCAATTATTGAAATATTTATAACTTATATACATTACTTATTCAATGATATATTTTATTTGAATATAAATTAATGTATGTGTATGGATATTATATTTGATTAATAATAAATTATATTCTAATTTTTTTAATGAATATAAATAATTAAAAGATAATAATTGAATATCAAAATATTAATCCAACATTTAAATAAATAAATAATATTCGACCTTATAACACATTAATGATTTTTTTTCTGTATTCGGGTTTATTATATCAATATGAATATTAAACATGTTAATATGATAGGACATAATTTTCCCCCATTATTAATTTGGATGTTATGCATATTCCAACATCCAAATTATCAAGATGTAGTAGAAATTGACTATTTA
Source organism: Viscum album (assembly GCA_963277665.1). Classification (NCBI taxonomy): domain Eukaryota; kingdom Viridiplantae; phylum Streptophyta; class Magnoliopsida; order Santalales; family Viscaceae; genus Viscum; species Viscum album. The sequence goes on from OY728157.1 coordinate 549,051,450, forward strand.
TACCATAATAAATATAGGATAAGACCTAATATTTTTTAATTTAAAATTCATATCTCTATGGAAAATAAAAGTGTGTGTGGTATAGTCATATTTAACCATGTGATGATGTATTATCATTAGAATATTATTTGTTTTCAAATTTTCGGATTCTTATGAACTGTAAAAACGCATTATCATTTCATATATAGATTTTTCTAAAATTTGGATGACATTGAGGTGGTTTTAATTTGGATTATTAGAAATCACTGACATATAGTTGAATTAAATTTATGTAATTGAGTTGATACAAAGTTAATTCTTAATTAATATTTTTAAATAATTATTGTATTTCAATTTCATAAAATTTAGAGGGGTTCAATTAATGAATAATAACTTACCTTATATGTCACTATGGTAATACGTAGACAATACCTAGTCCAACCACATAAAAATAGTAGAATTATTTCCATGAGTATGGTAATGTAAAGGGTCATTGTCAATCTATGAATGAGTATCCTTATAATTTATCATGGATAATGGAGGAATGAATCCTATACTGTATGATTCATGTAAAAAAGGTATCATTTGTTAATGGAAAATAAAATAAAATCTAATTCAAACATATGAAATTTTCTTGTATCAAACCATAATACTTTGGTATAATATTTTGGAAAATATCTTAATATAACACATAATTCAGTTTATATGGCAATATATAAAGAATGTAATATAATAAAATAATGACAACTACCCCATTGTGTGGAAAATATCACAACCATTAGTGTGAATTATTTCACACCATATGAAAACATTTTGACATTAATACTTATATGAACATAATAATATAGTATTCCTTAATTTTATTAAATATTAATGAGTTATTGCAAACATATTACTGTTAATGAAATATGCATACAAATACAAAATGTGAAAATAACATTACTATAAAAAAACACAAAACTCTCATTCCATTACATCACTAAACTGACATAAATTATAATTATATGAACATTATAAATACCCATTATTTTTAATGGTTTTTCACTTGAGTGGGTTTTTAACAGGTTGGTCAAATGTTTCAAGAAATTATACATTTCTACCCTTAACCCAAACATGATCCTAGTTTCCCCCATTTACGATTCAATAAAATGACCGACTAGAATGATGAATTTGAGTTGGTATGAAAAGGATAAAATCGTATATAAAATTTCATTGAACGTCTGCTTATATTTTTTAAAAATTATTTAAACTCTATAAAGTTATAATAAAAATGTTTTTCTCTAATTCTAGAATATGGAACTTGGGAAATAATTTTATATTCAAATAAGAATTCTAGGATCTTCTTTGAAAACAACATTTATCTTATACCCAAGGTGAATGTCATTATTCACATTATATTATTTATCGAAATAAAATATTTGATTTTTTTAGACAAATTTCATGGAAAATAAATTCATTTTATTGTTATTTTGTCTAATTAAATTAATATGGAAAATTTTGGGATCATCATTCAAAATAAATCATGTATTTATTTTGAATGGTAATATCTCCCTAATAAATATTCTAAGTGAACTAAAATGGGTACCACTACACTATATTGAAGAATGTGATATAGAGATAATTAATATGATAAATGAATAATTTATGTAACTACACACATTGTTTTCTTTAGATACAACCCATTTAGTAATGTTTTACTAAGGATTTTGGTCTCATCTAATGGGTTTGGTGTATATTTTTAAATGGGGTGTATTGCATGTGTTTTGTTTCATGATAATGCTATAAATGGAGGTGAAATTGTCAAGCCTATGAAAATATAAAATCCTTATCCTATTTTTGTATATTAATTCATTCCATAACTGGTGAATTGCATATAATCTAATAGAATATATCATTGTAGCCACCTAGAATTACAATATATGAATACCATTAAACAATTCAATGTTTTTTATGTATTTATCCACACGTAACACCAGGCAGAAATGAATAAAAAACATATTTTAAAACAATATAAATATTTATTTATAACTATTAGAAATATAATCATTGAACTAGTTATAATGAATAGTAGTAACTTATTTATGATATATAAGTACATAGAAAAAATGAATATTTTAATATGAACCAAAATAAATTAGATTACCTAGGATTACTAATTATATGATTTATTGTTTAGTAAATTAGTTATCTTGTAAATTATTATTTATGTCATTGAAGTATATATTTCCAAGATAATATGATTAATGAAAAATTATTTATGATATAAATAATAGGTAAATAAATATTTAGTTAGTTAATAATATGAAATAGGAATAATAATAGTGAGTATTAGAAAAATTAATTCCGCTATTAAAACAGTTTCAATTTATATTTTTTCATTTCATTAAAAAATCATCAATAAAATTTATCATTTGAAACTAATAAAAAATTAATCAAATTTTTAATTTATTTTTTCAAATTTAACTATTTATGGATTTTTTATCATTTTCAAACATGTCAGTTTTAGTTGAAATATATGGTTTGCATAAAACATGTAATTTGTTGGACAATAGAGTTAAATAAGAATGATCTAAACATTTATAAAATATTTTTTGGAATAAAATATCTGTATTTTGAATAATATTATTAAATTCAATATATTCTTTGAAAATATAAACTATTTGGTAACAATGTTTTATTACTAATAAAAATAATACTTTAAAATAAAAAATATTATTTGTATTTTCTTCAAATCAAGTAATTTTTTCGGAAGATTGTGTTTAAAAATACATAGAATCCTCTTATCCATTGATTTATTATTATTAATTTTTTATATAATTAATATTAAAATCCCATTTGATTTTATCCTATATACACCATTAATATATAAAAATAATATTTCTCTAAAAACATGTTTTATTAAATTAAGTGTATTTATTTTAAAAATAACACTTCAAAAATTATAAATTTCATATGATTAAATAAATTCCAAACTATAAAATATAGTTAATTTTTATAGAAAAATATTAATATTTTTCATTTTTATTATTTTATAATGTATGATATTAACTTCTGATGTAATATAAAATGCGTTCAGTGAGTTTAACATTATATAAAATTAAAATAACTTTTAAAAACATACAAGTATTGATTTTTTTTAGAATTTTTTCATCAATTAAATGTTTCCCATACATTGTTTTCTATTTTTTATCCATTGTCACTGGTGTAGTGTCCAGAAATTAATGAAAATGTTAGTGTTCCTTCCAAAAACACCATTCCCATCACTTATAATAATCTAACATCTACACAACATTATAAAACACCTTACCTTTTAATTTATTCATTAATATATTCCATTATAGTCTCCATTTATCCGATTAATATTAAATTAATCCTTTATCCACTAATATGTAGCCTATTATCACCGAACTCTTGGTGGCTTCTAAGGAAAATTCATGCCCCCCACATGCGTGTTTTCAACTACTTATTTGTATTTTAAATTTTCATCATTAAAATTTAAATTAGAAACAATAGTAGAAGGATATTATTATCATTTATATAAATTATTTTGAAAAAAAAATTGGTTTATTATCAATATTTATTCATATAAATGTTCTATTAATAAAATCTCTCTTGATATTCATGCATTGTGTGGACTACCACATCTGTGATGTTACATGTTTCATTTTCTTTATCTTCCTTTTGATGGTTTGTTATAAAGATATTATTAAATCATAAATTTTAGCTTTATAGTATCATTATTAATTTATAATGGATAATTTAATGACCTATTAATTATATGATCCACAAATGATCATAATTAATTGATTATCTTAAAATAAGGGTACAAGTATGAAAATAATTATTTCAAACTGTGAAATGATTCCATATAAATTTTTTCTTATGTGAATTTATTAAAATTATTATACATCAAACTAAAAAACAATATAATATCCTTAATCTCCTGGTATAATTATATTAAAATAAATCACTACATAATCATTCATTAAAATAATTACTGTTCACGTTTGGATATGTTGAACCATATTATTGAACAATAAAATGAATTTATATGCTTAATTACCCTGGGATAAAAATGTAAAGTAAAATAAAAAATAAATTAGTATATAATTATTTTATTTTGGTTCAATTAATTTAATATTAATATTTAAATTATTATTTAATAATACACACATCTATAATAAAGAATTATTTAAACATTCCTAGCATAGAAATCACCTCCATGAAAAAATAACACATTATTGAATATAAATTTGAAAATATAAATATTTATGAATAATCCATAATATAATATAATATGATATTTTATTGAGATAATTTGAATGAATATTGAACATGGACACTAAAAATATTAAAATATTACAAATAATCAATAGTTTAAAAACCAAATTTAAATTTTTTTGACGAATTCATGTAGAGAAAGCCTATTAATAATTAATTTGAATGAAATGAGATATGATAAAAGATTGAAATTAAGGTATTATTTTATCTACATTTATGATATGAGAGGTTAATATTCATTCATGGAATTCAATAATATATGGTAAGTGTATTGGTTTCAATTTTCATTCATTGAGACATTTTTATAGTATACACGACTTTATCTGTTTTATGGTGTACATACTACCCCATTTATTATCCATATGATGTCTCCACTATATTTTATGATACTCAATGTCCCTTTTCATGTTATATTTTTCATTTATTATGGTTATAATAATCCAAATGTTGTAAGGTAATACCAACCTATTCCCATTCATTGGAAAAATTATTATATTTATAAACATATTTTAATTTGGGATGTGTGTATATTTTCAATTTTTGATATTTTATAATAAAATGTCCACCAATCATGAGATTTATCATTTACTTTCAAACCCTTCATTTGAATTTGTTTTGACTAATCTATTACTCATGAAACAAGGTTAACATGGCCTCAATTTTGATTCCATGTGACATAATACATTTTTACACTGTATTTGTTTTATATGATGTATTTATTTTAAATGGTTCTATTTTAATCATAATAATGAATTTGATGTGATTTACTTCGTAAATAATAATTCTTTATTCATGTTTCTATCCATTGATTTTCCCCCAATAGTAATGATTCTTGGTTACATAATTTATATTCATTGAGCTGTGGTAATTGTTTGATAATATTCAATATAAACTGGCTACATTTTATAAATTTTTTTATAATGTGGAATTATGTCATTTTATTATGTGGATATGTAAACTAATATAACATAATCCCTTTGTAAAATATTTTCCACTTATTAGAACATTTGTAACACCTTGAGTTTTTATGGACCATTTTTCCTGAATAAATTTAATTTTTTTGTTGATATAATTTTTTTATTAATTCAAACATTCCTTTTACAAGGCATTTCCTAGTGTGTGTACACAGAACACGGACATGGTGTACATTACACACAATACAGAGATTATCCAAAACATATTTTTTGGTATAATTTTTTAATGAGATAATTATAACCTAGCTATCAAAAATAGTAATATGAGTAGTAAAAAATAATTTTAAAATAATTATAAATTTTGTATATAAATTAATCATAATGATATGGAAATATATAATGTCCATATATGATTAAAAATAAAATTATTTCAAAATAAGTTTTCTTTATGTTATGTGAAAAAATAATTTTATACACATATTGAATTTTAATATTATAAAATAAACTTCATTTTTTAATTTCTAATGATGAAATTAACATAGAGATTATTTGTTTTATTTTTCTAAAAATCTTATTTTTTTATGAATAGTGAAAATTACATGATTTAAATTAAAAATTTCAATTAATATAATTTATTTATAACATATAATTATATGTAAAATTATTTCCAAAATTTAATTAGATGGTATTTTTATCATTATACCCAATTTGGGTCATAGGAATCAATTTTACTTTGAAATTGAATATAAAAACATAGAAAATGTTGAATGTTTTTATTTCTAAAACAAACATTGTCAACACAAATATGGGATTAAATTGAAAATAAAATCAGATACTTATGTTAATAAAATTATTAAAAATTAATTCCATATTAATAAGGATAATAATATATAATTTCCAATAAAGATTATATACTTTTTGAAAAAAAAATATTTGTGAAAGTAATAACAATTGATTTCATCGATTAAGGTAAAATTCCGCATAACTATGGACTAAACATTAATCTTAATGTCCTAAATGATCTAGAAAAAGGTTCAAAATACTTTTTTATGGTTGATCTATAATCTATAATCACTTTTATCTAATTTTTACAATTTTTTATCAAATTTTAATGGGAAAAACGTGGAAGGAATTTTATTTCGAAAAATTTACAAGTGTTCCACTCCTACTCCACTATAAAAAGGTCTCATATACTCCCACTCCCATAGAAATCTATATAAACCTTGGATCTAAGATGATCTGATATAATATCTACTCAAAATCTATACCCTAATACTATAATCTGAACCTTTTGTTTTAATTAATCCAAGGAATCCATTTTTTGAAACAAAAATGAGTTTCCCAAATAAGAGGTGTCAATTTCTTCATGTTCTTATATTTTATTTCAATTACCAATCCCATGAACTATTATTATTAAATAATTTTTTAACAATAATAGTTTCCAATATATACTAATATGTTTTTATTCAATTTTTTTTACCTAAACTTACATACAATACCATATAATTGGAAACAGATATATTGTTTACGTGTACGGTGAACTACCACCTTACGAATCGATGATTGTTCATTTTTTCCTCTACCTCCTATCAAGGGGGAAATTATGATGGAAAATAAATTTATATGTGATATATGTGATATTTATAATGTCTTTATTCTTTTTAATTTCTTTTACAATACATATCTTTATACACAAAATTTTGTGTCAATATGATAATTTTTTTTGAGGAAGTGACGATTACTTCCCCGAATTGAAATGTGATTCAGTTACACAATATGTGTTATGTATTAAGGGATGATTTAGATTAATTTTATGATATATATATTTATGATATAATTATTATAATATAATTATATTTTATATACATATATTTCATTTACTGTTTTTATTTCAATATGATAATAAAATCCAAACACCGTTCATGTGTATGTACATGCTACTATCTCCAGGAAAAATTTATTCCATTTTCATACAATATATTCAATGGATTTTTATACTAAACCTATATTAATTACACTTTATATATATATATATATCATGGTTTAATTTTTGGAAATCAAGATATATGTACAAATACTAAAGATATAAAAATATAATATATATGTGAAGTACCAAGAAGATATTACCCGATGTAAAACATTAATATATATATTTCAACAAGAGGGTTATATAATATAATAATTAACCATATTTTGTATTATATTTATATATATTATTCATTAATCTATTTATAACAAATGTACATATATTATATAAGGGTCGTGTACTAGTACGAAGAGATTCATGACTTATGGTAATGAGATTTTATCTCACTTTTTATTTCCATGAGATACATTCTTTATTCCCCACTAATATATTTTGTAAGCTATATATAATTCCCATTAATGTAATATATTACTATTATTATTAAATTTATGTGTATATACTTTTCCATTCAAATACTTTTTTTTCATGGTTTTTGGGTCACAAATGATACCAAATCTGTATGATAGTTGGACTTAGTATTCCATCTATGAGACTCATGTTTTTTATGCATACAAATTCTTTTTCGAGGAATATATTATTCCAATTTAAATTTTATATCATGTATATAATTATTTTCATGATATGTTTTTTCATCTAATTTAATTTTCTTTCATGAATAGTGTTATCCAAATATAGAATATGGTAATCTTTTATTGAAATAATATTATAATTTTTCTGGATTGTTTATAATTATATTTTTATTGATGAAATATTAAGATCCATACCCAGATAAAACTCAAGAGACTCCTTTTAGTCTATTTATTCAAAATATCTCCTTCTAATAGTACAATTTTTCACTCATTTTTACCAAAGATTGATTAAAAAATGATTTTATGAAAAATCTCCACGTATTTATATCTTCAGTTGGAAATCTATTTTATTTCAAAAATGTTTTAAAATAATCCTTTAAGACATTTTTCAAGGAAAAATGATATTATAATTGTTTAATTTTTCTTAATGTTTTTGTTTTATACTTTCAAAGGTGTTTTCAAATAATATGTTTTTGAAATGTTTTTATGTTTTAAAAATTATTGTTTTTTAAAAAAGGATATCTTCCACAAGAAATATTATTAAATGATATATAAAAATTAGGTCCCATCTAATATGACATCCATTAGTCGTAATCATGGATTTTGATGAGATTATTTAATTTTTACATTCATACATTTTCCTTAAATGGTTTATTTTTTTTAGTATGTTTATGAAACATGTCTCTCATTCACGAGATATATTCATTAAAAAACAACTTCTTTTCATGGTTTATGCATATGAAATGATTTTTAAAATTGTTTCTTTTTCAATATGTTATGATATTATTACATGTTAATGATACCCATTTCATCTCATGGGTTATTATGTGATTATATATTATTTTTTTGGAACATTTTTGTATGATTTCATGAGGATATTTTTTAAACCTATACATCACTACAATATATTAGGTAATGATTTATATTTAATTTTATAGACTAATATTGTCTTTTGAGTAAACCATGACCGATAATATTCCCATGGGACTGAACACTGACTACAGAGATTGTATGAGCAGTGAACTCGGGCTACTAAGATTGACATGGGAGTAAACCATGACTAACAATATGGTAGGGGGACTGAACCCATGATACTAATATAGCCTATGCAGTAATTCCTTGTCTACTATGAAAATCATATTATGTTTTTATGTGTTTTCCACAATTCCATGTTTCATTCCATAGTTATTATTTTATGGATTTTGTTCTTGATTTCCTTATTATTAATGTATTATTAACTACCGATCGTTATACAATGATTATTAATTATGGTCATCGATATGAAGGGTATGATATTGTATTTTTATGATCAAATTCACATACTCATATGATCATTTTTATGATTACATGTCTCCATTTTTAATATTTATAAGGAATATAAGCTAATCCTTTTTTTTCATACCCAGTTTATGAAGATATGTATAATGTTATATTTTTCTAAGAAGTATCATAGACATGAAGAACCTAGTGGGACATAATTTACATCAATTATGTAATAGTTTTCATGTTTACATGTTTCCAAAGGCACTAGACTAGTATAGTATCTCAATGTATGTTTGTATAATGTTTTTCATATTCCACACATGTTATGTAACATTAATGTGTGAAAATTGTGGGTCACTATAGTCAGTATCTGAGAGAAGAGTTATTTATTATTTGGAATATAGGATGAGAAAACATTAGTGAGAACCCTATATACATTTCTAGTGACAATTATAAGGATAATAAAAAGTATAGAAAAATTTCCTAGAATTTTTTTATGGGATAATGTAATTGGCTTACTAGAAATACATCCCTTTCTAGAAACTGAAATTAAATGTGGATTTGGAACAGATGTACCAAGGAGTAACAACACTAAAAGGATGATCAAGTTCTGACTTAGGGAAATATGGTACATGATGAAAGGCTTTTATTCACACCTTGTGTGAAAATAATATAGGATATATTATGGGAATTCCAAAAATCTTTATAAAAAACCACAATGGAATTAAATAGAATTTGGCTGTGAATAAATTAATATAAACCTAATATTTCAAAGATTAAGAAAGATGTCATTTTTTAGACATCATATAAGTTACTCGTCATGATTATGTGGTTCCACAATATGATAAGTATCTTCCACTATATAATTTTTTTAGTAAATGGTAGGAAACCAAAAGAATCACAATAATAGTGACTATAATGATCAATGCAACAATTTTCTTCCTAATCAACTGAATGTTATGGGATCTATAAAGAAAAACTCAATCTTTTGGGCACACACAATTTGTAAGATATGTATCTTAGTGGACATATAAATGAGAGAAGGAGGAAATAACATTGTATTGATTATATCATGAGTCAACATTTTCCTTATTTCATAGGGTCTTATTATCTAATTTTTGGTGAACAATGGATAAGTACTTCTAAAAATTTGTTTTATGTTCTCCAATATTTAGATTATAAGAATTTTATTTGGTTGGATTATCTATCATAATGAAAATATTTATAGTGGAGGATGCTAATAAAAAATAAGAGGTAGATTGATGAGATTGAATCCCTAGATCAGGATGAGTTAATGAACTTATTTTTCATTAATTAAAATCCATGGAGTCCTCAAAAAATGATGGATAAAGAGTTACTTGACCTTATGAAAAGGTATTATGATTTTTTTAACCAATGAGGATACATTTGTGAGACTTGTGTGGTACTCATCAAGAATTATCATCCAACCTGAATATAACGTTGGTAGGTTCATCAGTATCTCAAATCCAAGTCTTGGAATGATGGGTGCCAAAAGAGACTATAGTGGGTATAAAGAGATTGGAAAATTTATAGTCATGGTTGAAATGGAGGTTTGAGTAACATATAAATCTATTAGTTTTTATAAGAAAATTAATAAGGATTTTAATTGAAAATATAAAAACCATGAAGAGAAAAAAATATGTTGTCTGTATTCTCTATTTGGACGAAGATGATTGGATGAAATTTCCATAAGGATTATAATTAATGAATTTTATTTTGAAGTGAATTAAATTCAGAATTTGAATGAATGTGATATGAGAAGTAGTAATCTAATTATGCGAATAGAGAAAATGTGACTTAGAATTCACCTACCATGATATAGTGCAACAAGTTTTTTGACGAATTTGAATTATACTAACCATCAACTGAACCGAAGGATTGGTGATGATGAATGATATTTAAATCCATTTAAGATAATTTTCAAGGGGAAATTGTTTAAAGTCAAAATTTCTAAATAGGGGTGAGATAATTTCATGCTGAAAGGTTAATATACCATTCAATTAAGAACTGTAAATGTCTTATATGATTCTAGATCAACCAACTCTTTCATATCTAAATAATATTAAAAAGGTGGTATGATTACATGAAATTGGTTATATTTCAAATTTTCTATGAAACCACTAATGGTATTATGATTTTATCCCATGACTATGATTCATATATATTTGTCATTTTTGGAATGTACATCCTTCAAATCATTTCATTCTTCATTTGGTTGAATTTGATGTAATCATTGACATTGTCTAACTTTATCTACATACATTCCACATCAATTTATGAGTAAAGAATACTATGTTTGATATTTTAGACCCACCAACAATCAACCATCATTAGGATGATAAGAATTTACATCTTATGGAGATTACCTCTAATGAATGGGTCTTAATTCATAATTAAATGAGTTTTTTATACATCAATTTTTTTATAGAAATGGGAAATCGATGATTTGACTATTGTTCAAGAATATTTGGATGTCTTTAATGAATGGTATCCAAGATATCTCCCAATAAATGAATTTTATTTCACAATTAATTTCATACCTGGTTCCACTAAATTTCAAAGACTCTATATAGAATATCCCCGATTTAGTTGTATAAGTTAATAAAACAACTACAATAAAACCTTGACAACATATTCATTCGTCCATGTGTTCCACATTTGGTTACACCTAGTGTTTTTGTGAATATTGAATGATGGATCAATGTAAATCTGCATTGATTATCATGAATTGAGAAAAATCAATATCATGAACAATTATCCTCTCCCCTGTATTGGTGACTTGATTGATCAACTGCATCGAGCTCAATATATTTCCAATATTGAAATTCCTTATGGATATCCTCACATGTGGTTCAATAAGGAGGATATTCCCAATACGTCATACCATACAAGGTATAAACATTATAAATATATATTTATTCCTTTTGTTCTAATTAATTACCCTATTATCATCAGGATCATACGAATAGAGTCCACATAGATCACCTAGAGTAGTTTTTGGTAGTCTATGTAGATAATATTCTAATCTATCCAAAGGTCAAGGAAGATAGTGAAGATTAATTTTTTCTTTTACTAAATACTGTAAGGAAAGAAAAATTATATATAATATTTATAATGATTAAATTATAGCTAATTTTTTTCATTTTTTGTATCACATAATTTCAAGAGATGGTATATCAGTAGATCCATTAAAGAAATATGCTATTAAATTATATCCTTGAATAACTACAATGGCTATGATTTATAGATTTCATAATTATGTAGGATATTACCAATGGTTTTTTGAAGAAATTATCATATCCTTATAATCCTATGACCATGTTAACATTAAAGGCTTCCATGTTTATATGGATAAGTGATTGTGATGAAAATATCAAAGAGTTGAAGAGAAGGTAAGTCAACACGTTAGTTTTTATATTACCCTGTAGTGGAGAAGGGTTTTGAATCCCTAGTGATGAAACTAAAAATGGATTCAGATGTGTTCTTATGTATTATAACATGGTTATTTCTTAGTCCTCATGAAAATTGAATATTAATGAGTAAAATTACCCAACTCATGATTTGGAGTATGAAAAATAATCCATTGATGATGTGGATCTATTATATTTATGGAAAGAAGGGTTATATATATACTGAATATAAAATTCTGAAATATATATTCACACAAAAAGATTTTATGATGCACTATATAATATTGTTCGAGATGATAATGGATATTGAGTGCTCAACACAATACAACCATGGAAATGTAAAGATGGTGGATGTTTCCTTAAGTCAGAAGGATCATGTAAGCTTATCTATGATGAGGATCGCAAATGATTCAATAATTTTGGATTTGAAAAGGATGGATCTTGTTATCCCCAATGAAGGGGAGAAGTATTATCTATCAAAAAATTAATTTTCCAATATCTATCCATGTCACGATATAGATCTACTATATAAAATTTTAAAATTTCAGTATTTTAACCTTTATTAGGATTGAATGAAAACATTCCAGAACCATGTATGTGTTTCTCCCATCCCATATTTGTTGAAGGAGAAAATAGATGAAGCTTGTAGTTCAACATTGTCTTTATATCCTGGATGTTGGATGATTTATAGGCACATAAGATAATAATTATGGTGTTATGGAATAAAGATAAAAATTGTAGATTTTCTATCTTAGTGCATGCTATACTAGAAAGACAAGGGTAAATGAATAAATTGTTAAATTATTTTGCAACCATTACCCATACAATGATGAAAATTGGATAAAAAAACTATTTACATTGTCATTCAACTACTATAAACCTATAATGGGATTAACTCAATATGGGTGGTTGTCAATCATGTTACAAATTCTGAACACATATTTTATATTAAGGAAGGATTATCTCTATATTATCTTTCTAGTATATAAATTAAAGATGTTTTAAGGTTCCATGGAGTAAAACATTTTATTTGTATCAGATCGGGATATGAGGTTTCACCATATATCCTAGATAATTATTTATCAAGCATAAGATATGGAATTTCTTTTTATATATTCTTATCATCATCTGATAGTTGGTAGTTCTGAAATAAAAATTAAAATCCAAGTTCATATGTTGAGATCATATTCTCTGGATTTCAAAGGTGGTTGGGATCAACAACTTCCTCTAATGAAGATTTAGTACAAAAACAGTTGTCACTCAATAATTCGCGTGGTACCATATTAATCCCTTATCGGGATACAATATATGGATCCAAAATTCTTGGATGAGGTTGGAGAAAGAAATCTATTTTGATGTGAGATCATTGATGAAATTGTAGAGATGGTTAAATCTATTCAACAACATATCAAGGAATCAAAAAGTTGGATGAAATTCTTTTATTTTAACTGATAGAGTGATTTATAATTTGTTGTTGGGGAAAAAAGATTCTTATAATATCTCCATAGAATAAGGTTATGATGTTCATAAGAAAATGTAAAACATTACTTATATATATTGGTCACATTGATACTCTTCATCGTATAATAATAAAAACTTCCCACCTAGAACATACTCTAAATCTCTATGAAGTCTATGATTTTTTCATGTATCTCTCTTATGGAAATATATAAATGACCCCTCAGATGTATTGAGCTCAGAGGGGATACCACTGATGTAGGATATTTCATATGAAGTACAACATGTTGAAATTATAGACCGAATAGAGAATGTTCTAAGAAATAAAACTACTCAACATGTCATAGATTTTTGGAAATATATCCTTTTATTGGATGTTATGTGGAAACGTGATGACATCATAAAGTAGATGTATTCTAATTTTTTTACCCGATTGTTGATTTCCAATGAAATAATTAATTTTATTTGGAGTAGAATGTAATATCGCATGTTTTTATGTAACTTTTTTTCTCTAATAAATTTCATCATAATTGATATCTTACTTTTTACTATGTCAAATATCCCACTCACTTGGCACCGACATCGTGTATTTTAAACTTAATAAGGACATGGGGATTGTGACATACAATACCGAGTTTCTATGAAACATCTATTTTGTGATATAATTATTTAAATTTTATAATTATAAACTATAAATTAAATACAAAAACATTAATAGTTATAAAATATTTTAAAATATTGATTATAATTTTTGAAAATATAAAACAATTTTATAACGGAAGAGATAATTTTTTTTAATGACCTAATAAGTTCAAAAATATTATTTTCTAAAATGAATTGCATTTCATGTCCATCTTTGAAAAAAATTAGAATCATTTAAAATTTAATTTTATAAAATATTTTTAATTTTGGAATATATAATGTCAAAATTAATTATTTGGGATTTTTGGGATTTTTCTACGAAACGTCATTTTTTGAATAAGAGTGAAAAATACCAGATTTTAATTCAAAACTACATTTTCATCTAATTTATTTATAATGTAAAATTATATATAAAATTCATTTCAATGATTAATTTAATGATATTTTTATCATCCATTTTAATTTATGTAATTTTAAACAATATTACTATGACATTCAATATAAAAAAATAGAAAAATGTTTAACGATTTTACATGAAAAACACATATTATCAACCCGAATTCGAGATTAACATTAAATTAATTTCATTCAATTATCTAATTAGAATTTAGATAAATGGATTTTATATTTTGAATTATAATTATTTATTATTTACATTAATTTTAACTTATTTTTATTCCAAAAAACGTTATTGAATGTAATGAAAATTAATTACATCGATTTGGATAAAATTTTGCTTGACTAAGGAATAAACATTAATATTATGGGCTTAAATTACCATGAAACATGTCCAAAAATCATTTAATGGTATTATTTCTACGTTATAATAACATTTATATTCTCTTGAAATGTATTATTTCAACATTATATTGGAAAACTTTGGGGGTAATACCATTTCACAAAATTTACCAGAGTGTCACTCCTCCTCCACTATAAAATCCCTCTTATCCAACCACTCCCACACACCACCATAGAGACATTTAATATATCATTAAATGACCAAATATCTCATAAATATCTATCCACTAATCCTATTATCCTCCCCTTTTTCAAAAATCGATCCATGGAATCCCTTTGGTGAAAACCAAAAGAGATACTTGAATAAGAGGTAATATTGATCATCAACTTCTTTTATTTTATTTCCATTATACACCCCAGTATGATCTTATTATTCAAAAATTTAAAAAAAATAAATATAATAAAAATAATAAGATGTTGTTATGCTATGTGTTTTCCCAACAATTCCACACATATTAATCTATTGGGTTACTAACATGTTGATTACAAGTACAACGAACGACCACCTCATGAATAAATGATTGTTCATTTTTTCTTTACGTGATTTCATGATGGAAGTTATAATGGAAAATATATTTATATATTATATATATAATAATTATAATTTAGTTAATATTCTATAATAATTTTTCAATATTTATCATTATACTGTTCATTTTTTTGTAAATGTGATAATTTTATTTAAGGAAGTGTGGACTGCAACCCACTCCAAGAGACATGATTCATTCACAAACTACAAGGAATTTATTTAGGATGGAATTTGAGATAATAAATGACACATATGATATAATAATTGAACTATAATAATGATATATAAATATATATATATGCATATAGTGCATTTACAAATTTCCATTCAATTTGACTATAAAATGGAAACAACGTCCATGTGTACGTATGAACAACTATATCCAAGAAAAAAGTCTTAAATTTTTTTCATCTATATTAAATGGATTATTTTAAATAGAATATAAATAATATACATTATATTTATATCATTTTTTACATTATGTAAATAATTATATAAGTACAATAATCAAAGATATAACAAATGAAGACACATGTGAAGAATAAAGATCATGTTACACTATGTGAAACCTTATCATAGAATTAAAAAAAGAAGTAATATTAAGTAATATTAAAACTATATTTGTTTTTAGATATAAAAATATACTTCTTTAAAATAATTATAATAATATTACATTTTTATATTGGAGGTTGTTACGAGTAGGGAGAGAGTCAATAAATAAGTTGAGGGGATTTCATCTAAATTTTTATTTCCATGAGATATATTCTTTATTCACCACTCACTTCTGTTTTTTGGTGTATATACATAACATGGATTTATTATATTTTTATTATAAATATATTTTTTGAAATTTACATATCTCTTATATGGTATTTCATTCCTCGGGTTTTTTTTCAAAAGTTTCCAAATCACTAAGATAGTTTGGTCTCAATTTTCCTTCTTTGAGAGTCATGTTCTATTACAAACCTAAAATAATTTTCATGTTGTATATACATCTGTTTAACATGGTATATCATTAATTTTATTATTTTAATTATATATAAGGATTCATATAATTTCAATTTTTCATTAAGAATATGATCCCAAGTTACCTTGTAGTAAGAATTTATTGAAACAATATCATTATTTATATGGATTGTTTTTTATTATTCTTCCATTGATGAAATATTATGACAAATGTTTTTAGAAAATTCATGAGTTTGCTTATACACTATTTATTAAATCTATCTCTATGTTTTAGTACTGATTTACTACTATTTTATAATTAAAATAATTAATGACATATTTTTATTAAAATTATGAATGAATTTATGTCTTCAGTTATAAATCTATTTTATTTTACAAATTATTTCAAAAACGATCTCATATGATCTTTGAAGACCATTTTAAAGGATAATGATTTTTAAAAAGTTTTATTTTTTTCAAATCATATGTAATACGTTTTAATTTATAAAATAATGGTAAAATTTTCCATTGGATAAACATATCATGGGATTTATTAGTTCATCACTCACTATAGTACTAATTATATAAATATAAAATAATATATATATTGTAATAGTTGAAATATTAAAAATTGATTAATAATTATTATGTTTATATTTCAGATTTTATTTTTGCAATCAACATAACTATGAAAAGAATGTTTCTATGAAAATGAGATGTGGGAGTGCATGTTTAGAGTGTCAATGTTTGTATTAAAGGAAAGGTTTGAATAATTTTTTTTAAACATGTTTTCTCAGGATGATAAATGGTTTAATAACAGAAGGAAGACTAAAATTGAAAAGTAATATATGACACTTTTGGGACATGTATATGATTCAATTATAATGTAATACTGAATAATTTATTATGGAATTTTGAATATGAAACCTGATTCTATAACCCAGGAATAAGTTATAAATTAAAATCCATTATTATGATTCTATAAAGTATATATTAATTGGTTTTCTAATAATTAAATTCATTTATAGTTCTAATAAAGCGGATTTGGAAGTGGAATATATGATCCTAGGTTTAATCATGTGGGAAGATATATTCAGATTGGTAATTTCATAATCATACTTTTTATATTATAATAACCACATTGATTTTAATATATATTTCAAAAATGATCAAAAAATGATAATGAGAATGGTATATTCCAAAAAAAATCTAATAACTAAAAATGAGATCATTAAAATTTTTTATAGATTCATATTGTTTTCTTGTTATGATTGAGTGTAAGTGTTTCCTTATTTTACTAGAGATTGTTATACTGATATTTAATTAATCATTAACTCGATGTTATTCTCGTACATGAGTAATATTTATTGATTACATTCTAGTATATTGTAAATGTTATAATAATAATGTGAATCCAATAAGAATTATTATTCAACAATGTACATTAGTGGGATTCAAAAATATATTAAATTGTATGAATAATAATTGAATATAATTTTATGAAAATGTTGTAATTCATGGGATAACCATTTAAGAACAAATTATATGGGGCTATGTGACTGGGATGTTTTACTTTCACATGATTTTTATTTAACAAATTGTGGATTAATTTTTTTTTAAAGGAAGTTAAATAAAAATTTATATGATTTCTATAGATAATTGATTCATTCTATTTTCAGGAATGGTCATATCATTTTCTATATTATGATATTAATTGAATAGTTTCCAACCTTATATTTTACTGGATAATAATAATTTTTTTGTTAAATATAGTGATAATTTTTTGAATAATATATACTCACATATTGGTTTTTATCTTGTAGAATAAAATTTGTTTCAATTATGGAGTGACCTTTATGGAATTATATTTAGTTATATATTTACATGGGTATATAATTTTAGTAATGACTATTGAAATTTTTGGATGGGCATGTTGTATTATTAGAAGATTAATATTAATTATTAATTTTTTTGAAAATTCTTAATACACTATTTAGAAGATTGGGAAATCAATTTAATGTAATATCATAATAATTAAGGGAAAACATACGAAAAAATTTACCTTGTTTGATCCAATATTGATATATGGAAGATATGAATTTATAATAGTAGAACTAGCTGTAATAAAAGAAAATTGTATAACATATATGATTATATAATAGTGTTTTAATGTGAGACGTTTTTATGTTTTGTTTACCCTTGTATTATTATTATAATAATCTTATAATGATCATAACTCATGTTAACTCTATTGGTTAGAGTAATGAAAATAACCTAATGATACTTGGTTAAAAACACATACCATTGAAAAAGAAGAAACTATCCCAAAGACCATCCCTAGGGGATATGGAATGTAGTAATAAGTATTGTAATTATACAAAAAAATCTATCAATATTTTTTTTATAGTGTCATTATAGTTTATGTCACAAATAAAGTGCGAAAAAGATTTTGTATTATGAATGATCAAATGATTGGGATAATGAACAAGAAAATATTATATATCATTTATGTCAGTTATATATATATAATCATGGATAATGTTTTTAAATGAGGTGGGAAAATACTATAAAATTTAGAGTTGAATGCAATTGAACACACAACTGTAAGGAAAAGATAAATGATATAAAAATCCCATTCACCAATTTTATTATATTTGGAAATTATGGTGCTCGGTGTATGAATCTAAGAAAAAATATGGGAAAAATATTTAAAAATACATGACAACAAAATCCCCCAAAATTACTATTCATGAATAAAATATTGAGTTTATAATCTATATTTTTTCACTATAATATATCATGTATGTTTCCAAAAACATATTCAAATTTATTAGTAATAAAACCCATAGTCATATGACTATCATATAAATCTTCATCTGGGATTGTGGGAAGTAAATCCATATGGATCCTCATCAACATCTCTCAGTATAATTCTATGTATAATTTTTAATGTGTTATATATCATTATAAATTATTTATAATAATTTTTAATTTACGTATAACTAATTATAATTCATAAATAATCCTTTGATCATCTAGTATTGTGTATTTAATTAAGATATTCCTATAGAAATTAATATTTTCATTTGAGTAAAATTGTATGGAAGAAATTTAATTACTGTGTGAGGGGTGTAATGTATCTCCCAAAAACAATAATGTATGATTACATTAATATATTTCAATGTGTTCGATATCATTCTCCAAACATGACACAATACCTAATTGATTGAATGATATAAATTGATAAAATATAAATAAATAATTATATCTATTAAAATCATAGACACTAGAGTATATGAAATTAATTGGAATAACCTATTTATCAATAATATATATATTCAAATTAAATTAAAAATTCAACGTGAATGAAAATCAAGTAGTTATCTATAATCACTAATAATACTATTTTTTTATATAATTATTATTTATTAATTTTTTTTTTGATGTGCTACAAATTTATATATCCAAAAACATATGATAAAATTTATATATTAATTTATATATTAAAATTTTTTAACACTAAATTGTAGGTAACTGTTACAAAATATGATAAATATATTATATTTAGAAAATTTTATTTTCCATTTGATCTGAACATTCCATTTTTATAGATTTTCTTAAAAAGCCACAATTCTAGCAGGAACCGAAATGAAAGTAGGAGAATACAAATTTTAAAATTCAAAACACCTCTACAGTCACGTCGCTAGCTTTGGTCATGATCACCACTGATGTCGTCGTCGTTCTGACACCACCACCAACATTGCAAACTTCACACCGCCCCAGATCAATGGAGTTATCCATCCGTTGGAGTTCACCCTCGTCGCCGTAAACCAAACCACCAGCATAGTGAAGCCAAGCACATCAGAACACAAAAAAAATAACTTTTCACCTTCTGATATTGGCAATAGCCACAACTAGAACAAAAAATGAACATCGCCCTTCAAAACACTGAACAAATCCGACAGAGCAGAAACTTCACCATGAGTGAAGCGAATTCCAACACTGAAAATCTCTGACATCAAAGGACTCTTACCAACAACAAATGCCACCAAACCACACATCCCAAAATCTTCATTGTTACCTATTCTCCCGGTTTAACTTGGAGAGAAGCTGAGGAATGTGATCCCAAAGTAGGGGATAAAGAATCCTAGGGTTGAGACTATACCCTCTTCACTCAAACATAACCTAAACTAGTTGTCCAACTAGAATCACGCATTCAACCACATGAAACAAGGGATATATCCTTGATCATTGGTCAATGATGGTGCATATGGGAGACTATACCCTCTCTATCATAGTGGAACACATCAGTGACATAAAAATAAAACAGAAGATAAAGAAATATAACAATAAATAATTGAAGTATATTGGCTCGTAAAATAAAATAAAACTGATTCAATAACCAATCATGTATAAAAATTTATGATTTAATTATGATATATATAAATTGTGTATTAATGTAATATGAATTAAACAAACAATAGTACATTCAAAACACAATATAAAAAATTTATAAAAGTTATTTCCTATAGAGTCACAGTAACATGCTTGGTCCTCCCTTCTAATACTCTTTCCAATATTTGAAAATAAAAATTACATAGTAAGATAATTTCAATTGTCCCATCATTCATCTATGAAATATTTTTGGGAACCAACCAGCTTCCCAAATAGTGTATCAGAAAAATATTATAGTAACCCCCCAATCTTTCCTATAATTGAACTAGTCATTGAGTAAATCATGAATCGACAAGAATGTAATAGTAAAAAAATAATCTAGAATAACTGTTTCCCATGTAATCTCGGGTTCCCAATGGGTATCCCAACTGAAAAAAATCCTTTTTTGGATGAATATATAAGATCTATGAGTATTTAATGTTTAATAAAAATAAACACCAACATGAATATTAATTTTAATTAAAAATAAAGGATCTTCATTTCGATTATAGAAATAATATAATGTCTGACAATTGTAAATGCCTCTTTGGAAAATATCTCCATTTAATTTGTAATAATCATTAATGAACCTCAGGTCCATATGTTCCAAATAATACAGGGTTAACAACAACTCCATAAATTCATGATAAACTAGGGGGGACATAATGTCTATAAATTTAAAATTAAAAATGGGGAACATCATGTCTACTGATTTCAAATGAGTAATAAGAGTTGTAATGTTTAATGAATAAGAAATATCTTGTCCATGAATTCTAGATAAGAAAAATGGACCATTATATCCAATGATATGGGTATGAATGATGTTATCACATCTATTTTATTTGTACAATTTAACTTATATTTCCAGACCTATCTCTAAATAGTAATAAAGAGGATCCATGTTCAGACTTATTTCATTACACCATTTCACTAGGTTCAAGTTATAAGACATACCATTCATCTTTTTTTAATTAATTAATTAGTGTTCAAGTTGTTCATGAGTATCCACTCACCAAATAATACTTTTTTTTACAAAATTTATTACATTTCATTTTCCAAATCCCTTCCAAACACATGTTACTTATTTTTTGGTCACAATGGAATCATAAATCCTTAAAGAATATTATCAATCTAATATTAAGTGTTGGTTTAGGTAGAGGTTATTATCCTACAACAAGTTATCATGGACAGAAATCATGTTAGGACTAAGGTGCTTCTATTTAGTTTAATTAATTTCATAATATAATATAAATGAACATTAATCCCAGAACCAAGAACACTAATTAATAATATAAAAAAATTATCAAACATTTATAGATCACATACCATATATGAGTATAAGACTCTCAGGCAGATAAAAACTTTGAAATAACGTTTTACTAAGAGAATATAGTGAAAATGACAAGCTCCAAGATATTTCTGCATATTAACATATTGAAAGACCGTATTAAAAAAAGAAAAAATAAAATGAGATGTGAACCTAGGTGAATCATAGAATTTATGATGGTGAACTGATGTTACTAATGACACATGAATCAGATAATGTATAGAGCAGATCCCTCAAATCCTATGTGTAAGAAAGTGGAGTGGATATCCCCACCATAGCAGATGTGTGTGAGAAACGCTTTTGGATGATGAATAAATAATTTTAATATAATTGTAGGAAAACTATAATACTGCTGCATTTTTATGTTTCTTATTGTATGTATGATGTAATTATGGAATTTAAGTCATAAATTCTAATTTCACGGGGTTTTCAAAAACATAAGGTGTTTTCAAGAATAATATAAGCACTAAAATGACTATTCATAGTCTGTATTGGCAATTTTCATGAAACATTTTTCATGATGGAAAACTCTTGATTATTCCTCATAAATATTTCTGAAATTGGATTTGAACATGGTATTATGTTCCAATCCGATCAACCAAACACAATTAAGTACCAATAAGAAACTAAAGAAAAACATACCCAAAAATATACTATCTTTTACAATCTATTCCACTATCAAAATGCCCCCTATGAGATATTCCATTTCCAGGATGAAAAAAAACATATGATAATTACAATTTCCACTAATCGTGTATATCTGCCAATAACACTCATTTTTTTCCTATACATGGCCATGTTTTCATATAACCCATGCTTGAGAAAATGAATTACCATATAATGCATCAGTGAACCAATCCATGATAAAGCATGGATACTCCTCAAGAGATTAATCAATATCTAACTCAGTCTCATTAGGATAAGGGTCATGAGATGGGCTTTTCATGCACTAAAACAGGGAAGATATTATCTATGTATTATTACATCAATATTAAAACAATTAGAATGGCATCCAACTGGTCTCTCTCCATTATCCAAAATTGATAAATATATTTGTGAGATATATTTCCTGATGTATGAATTTGTTAATTTCCCATTCTAGGTGAAAAATGAATGAAGACTACATCTCTGACTTGAGTACCTTGAGGTTGACGATGAAGATTGATATATGGAATTTTCCTATACTCGTCTATATCTATATGATTTCTAATAATATTTACATACTCTAATATATCTATAAAAATATGTCATCCCTATAAAACAACATCATCACCCTCTAACCATAATATTGGTGTTCGAAAATGTCTAATGTATAGGGACTCATAAGGAGAAATTGATTGTAGAATCTTGGAGGTTATAGTATGATATTAATTCAGAAAGACGTAAATTTCACTCACAGTAACCTCAAATTATTAAAACACAACCCTTGAAAATTTACACTAAAATATATATATTATTTAGGGGACTACAAATAGTTTGAGGGAGATATGTTTTCCTCATAAGTACCTGTGAACCCAAATCCTTCTATAATACTTTATATAATAAATATGTAAACTGGGTAGCCCTATATAATATGATAGAACACAATACCACATAATGGATTATAATCTTTTGAACATAATCCTATCCTAGTTCATCCACTTATTATGATTAACTGATTGAAAATATGTGCATAACATTTTCTGTCTATAAAAAATCACCCATATTACATTATACCCATGAGAGGATTTTGTATGCCCAACAAAAAATCTATAGTAAAATTATCTTTTTTACACTTCGTAATATGTAATTACTGTAAATGAAAAATAGGCCACTTTGGTTCTATATTCATCTGATGGATGTTGGATCACCACATAGACATCATTATATCTAATTTTTCATCATCGTTCACCAATAATAGTAGTTTATGTGATGATGTATCTTTGAAAATTAAGGAATTATTTCCCATTTTCATGTCATGAGATTCTCTCATAATCACCTCTCATATGTCTCCTAACACCAATTTACTCCCATTATTATGAAATATGTCATCCTAAAATAAATTCAACTAGGAAGTGTGTCCTCAATTATAAAACCCTCTTGGAGGACCACGATATTGGGATTATAAAACTATATTGCCTTTATGTGATAAAAATGAGATAAATTTACAGCTAAATCAATAAATCCATGATGAAAAAGATATTCCTAATCTAGTCATTCATGTCATCAAATATATCAATCAATGTCTATTTACAACTCATTTCTTATACTTATTGCATATGAGTCTTCCCAATCAGAGTAGCATTCAATGTATTTCATTTTCCAAGAAAATAAGAAAGATCAAAATCAACAGATTGGAGGTACTCAACCCATCTACTCTATATGAGGGTTAAATCATTCTAACTGAATATATATTTCATACTTTTTGGATACATGTATAAATTAATCATTCTCCCATCAAAGTGTTCCTCCAATATCTTAAGGCAGAGACAAATACAACTATCTTGAAAAATTATGTCTAATAATTACAGTCACGAGGCTTTAATTGTCGACACATATACGTACACAAAAATATATCACTATATAATTATGAATGTTTCGTAATACATAGGGTATCCCATTGTATGATAATATTGAATTCTAATTATTTCTGAGGATAGTCTTTTTTAACTCCATAAGGGTTTTTTGACATGATTTAAAAAATTACAATTCACCACCACTACTTGTCAAGACCGTGAGTGGTATTTCAATATGTTGTAAATTTTTAATAAATAAACTATCCATTTTTTTATGAAAATTTGACTATTAATAATATTCCTAGGAAACTTCTATGAATCAAAAGGTATCACCATAGTTAGATAAAAAAATATAGTATTATTTGAGATATTTTGACCATTAAGTTAAGTTTATTTATTTTCAAGTGTAATTTTTTTATCATGTCTTTTTGGTTGTTTAATTTCAATGTATTCAATGTGATATCAACATTTTTTTCTTGATAACATTTAGTTTGATAATATTAAATGATATTATACCGAAAATCTAAAAAATGAATCCATGTAGATGTGGAAGACATTATTCATTAGATGCATAAAAAAGAATGTTTTTTTGATGAACGACTTTACCAAACAATCACACATTAAATATCTAATCTAAAATAATATATATGGTATATCTTAGGGTCTACTATTTACCTAAACATAGATAAACCCCAATTTTTTTTCTTAAATTTGTTGATCCTAGGAGGCAATAAAGTAGATTTCCTATTTCGGGCATGGGATAGTAGTTCTTAACCACAATCTATATCTATTATTGATTATACACAAATTTAAAATAGTTCACATAATACTTATTGCTGAGAATTAGTAGTGAAACCCATGGATATGTACAAGGCCAGTAATCTTATTAGCTCCAGCGTCTTATAACTATTTCTTTAAGATATTGATTCTTCATTGGATCCATTTGGAATTGTGGGATATATACCACTTTCCCTCATATCTCCAGCTCAATAGTAAACTCCACCTTTCATATATGTGGTAACCTATAAAATTCATTAGGGAAGTAATCCCATAAATATAACACTACAGTAGGTAATTTTGATTTAAATGTACATTAATCACTATGAAAAATGCCATTAATATAGGTTTTAACTTCAACCATCCCACGATTCTAATTTCCATATTAACTATCTTGGTAATCAAACCCACCTTTATATACATGGTTATTTCCATTTGGTGGTAAAAAGAAGAATACATGATAATAAAAATTATTATTTTCATTATAGGGAACCCAAAAATCAATCATGAACTTTATATTAACATATTAAAATGTTCCATAACAATAGGTAACTTACATTTTCAATGGGGAATTCCCTATATTGAAATACACTATCTTACATTACTCCAAACAGTGTATCAAGAGTTATCCATCCACTTAATTACTAAATATTGAATCCAATACATTCAAAGATATTATCATATATAAAGGATCTATACAAACCTATGTAAAAATATAAATATGCTAATGTAGAGGCTACCAAATGTCTAACTTTCCCCATTGATGGCCCAAAAATATATACATCAGGAGTAGGCAATAATAAATATTTATATCTAGATATGTGATTCTATGTTATAGCCTGACTAACCAGAGTAAGTGTTATATATTGGAACTATATAATATAATTCAAGAACCCGTGGCCATGTCCATCTCATTATCTTTTAAAGAGAGTAGTGCTCATTCTCCCTAAACAATGAGGAGATATGTAAGCACCAAACCCCAGTTTCCCAAAGTCAGTGCCTTATTTGATTATGTTGGCATACATACAAGGAATTAGAATCCTGAAGGACCATGTAGTTTATTATTATTGGAAACAAGTTAAATAATTATGTTTAAATTTATATATGGATAGAAAAAAACAAAACTAAATTATTCCACTTGAAACATCTTGTCTCCTAGATTATGCTTGCATGTCATTCATAATTTTCTTTTTTATGTCCTCAGAAAAATGAAATATAAGAAATGGAGAGCTCAAACGCTCAGTAATAGTATGTTATATAGTGGAAGATAGCATAAACATTAGACATGGTGAATAATTGAAAACACATGCCTTTAATAATGAACATTAACACATTATGGAAAAAATATGAGCTGAATAAATAATTCCATAATAAAACATAATCATGGGTATTATACTTGTCTAATAACCACATGATCCTCAAATAATAGCATCATAATGAGGGAAGATCATATGCCGGACATTCTGAAACATTTTTTCAAGGCATCTTTCACGAGGGCTAATGATTAACGTCTCGACCAAAATCCATATATCACATTGGGAAAGGCCTCGACCAATTCCATGTCTATTTGTCTCATGAGACCTACATATGCATCGAGGGGCTATAGCAGGCCCCACTAATCACATAATAAGTCCAATGAATTCCTCATATTAGCAGGGATAAACATAAACAACATCTACATTCATATCGAAACTATCATATGAAATGAAACTAACATTCCACAATTATTGAACATAAAAACTAACAATTTGGAATAATATGGTGAATCTTTTTAGGATAGATCATCCAAAATAAAGCTATTCATAAAACATTAAATGAAATATGTTATATGAAATCATAAATGATTAACCCCAACAAAACATAAGATTCAACAAGAGTGTTTAATCAAAATAGAATAATTTTCTAAAATCATTATACAATTCTTGTGATAAATACTATTTTTTTAAAGAAGAGTTATTTTGGAAAATCATTCTATAAAACCAGAATTAATGTAAGATAGTATTTAATGATAAAATTAGTTTTTTTATTAGGATAATGGTTTCCAAAAATATATTATATCTTGCCCTTGAAAATAGATATGAATTTTAGAAATCCATTGTATCAGGATCATATTTTTGAAAACAGTTTTGGGAGATACATTAAAAAAATGTAACTATCCAGAAAATAGCGAAGGATTATGGTTTATGTAAATATATAGAATAATAAAAAATAATTTATGATGAATACATCACATTACATAATAATTTCATCGAGGAAATTAGACAATAAAAGTAGCCCGAATTAAAATGGATGTTCGGGTGAAAATCCCTTACCTTAACTCCAAACCTGTTCCTCTATTGAACAGAAGCTCTTGGAATATGAAATTATAATTATTAATAATATATTTAATAACCTATTAGGAAAGTATTTATTTTATAATAATTCTGTTTAGTTCATTTATACCCTTATTTCTACGTTATCATATTGAATTCCGTTGCTCCAGGGTGTTCATTTTCTTTATTTTCATAATAGGTTCACCTATTTTTAAGTAATGGAGTTCATGTGGAATGGTTATAATTCACTAGGATTAGAATTATGTATTATTAATTAACATAAATAATTGATATTGGACATTTCTATCATTTTTTTACATGTAATGAGGATGAATCATTAGATGACATCCACTTTGATTTTTTGGTGGTATTTGGATTATAATGAACTAGTTTTGTCATATATCCTAATTTTGTGTACATATTCTGGTTCCTGAATATTAGTTACATTATTATACATATATAATAGTCTATTTAAACCATAAATATTGTTTCATGATAATTAATGAAGAAGAAACTCAAAAACAAAACTTTGTCATCCACGAAGGCTATAAATTGGAACCTCATGGCCGTTGATTTAGTTTATAAAAATAAAAGCGAGGGAGTAAGAATATTTATGATGGTTTTCCATTCACATGATATAATTATAGTATATAGATTATATTGTAGTTAACATGATAATTTGGATAGAGGAGGAGTGGTGGGGATAGAAAAGGAAGATAAATTGAAATGAAACCAAATGAAAAAGAAGGGTGCTTTACCTCTTGAAATAACGTCTTTGAGAATCTCTTTAAGGGAAGGGGTTTTGGTCTTTTGGCAAGACCAGATGCTTTTTGGACGTGGGGAGAGACTAGGGAAGGGTAATTGGGAAGAAAATTGAGGATATTTAAGGCTTACAGGAGTGAAAAGACGAGAGAGTGTTGAGGGGTTTTTATAGTGGAGTAGAGGGGTAAATTTGGAATATTTAATTCAATATTTTAATATTTCCATCAAGACAACCAATAGTGTTGTTTCATGTGACCCCTAATAGTAATAAGTGCATATGAGTTCGAACCAAGTGTACTTTCATCACTTTTGATGTCATGAATAGGATATTTAACTGATAATTTTCTTATATGGTATTTTATCGTATTTCACTATTCATAAAAAATTCAAGAATTTTAGAAAAATCCCAAAAATTCACCGCGACAATTTTTTGCCGTGTAGAATTGAGAAGTGAACTCCATTTTTCAAATATAATTTTATAAATATTATTAATTTAATTTTTTAATAAAGTCATATTTAATTCAAAAAATAAAAATTCTAGAGGTATAATTTGTTTTATGGGACATTGAAAAATTAATTTAGATCAAATTATCTTATTACCTTAAGAATATAAAATAGTATCATTTTTTACTGTTCATAAGGGTCATATTACTATTCATATTACTACTCATAAGGGTTTTTTTCTATTCAACAAAAATCATGTTTGTTCTAACAGACTCCAAATGACTTACTGAACACAACTCTAGATAACCATTTTTCAAAAATCAAAACATAGAAGAGGCAAAGTTGTGTTTAATGGATAGATTATAAAATTTCATTCTATATTTTTTTAAATCCTTGGGGTGTTACATTCTCCCCTCACAAAAATTTCACCTTCAAAATTCATAAAATATTACCTAAAAATATTTGGGTATGTCTTTAACAGAAGCTCCTCAACCTCCCATATTGCTTCCTCTATCTTATGGTTCCTCCATAGAACCATTACCAGACGAGTCGTCCAATTTATCAATACATTTTCTCTATTATCATGAATCATGATAGGATATTCACAATAAGATAGATCAGGATGATGTTTTACTTCTTCATAAGTGAGTACATGTGTTGGGTCTTGCATGTACTTTCTTAACATTGACAAGTGGAACACATTGTGAACCTTGGAGAGGCTTGGCGGCATTGCCAAATGGTAAGCTACGACTCCAATTCTGTCTATAATTTCAAAAGGTGAGATGTACCTCGGACTTAATTTTACCTTCTTACTGAATTGTATAATACCCTTCCATGGAGATATCTTTTAGAAAACATGATCCCCTTCGTGAAATTCCAAATCCTTTCTACGGTTATCAACATAGCTCTTTTTCCTACTTTGAGATATTTTGATAAGGTTCTAGATAATCTACACCTTTTTTGTTGTTTCTTGCAGAAGTTCTGGGCCCATGAGCTTTCTTTCACTAACATCATCCCAAAAAGTTGCTGTACGACATCTCCACCCATATAGTGCTCCATAGGGTGCCTTCTAAATACTTGAATTGAAGATATTATTGTAGGGAAATTCAACGAGAGGTAAATATTGATCCCACATTCCTTGAGAATCAAGTAAAAAAGACCTCAACATGTCTTCCAATATTTGAATAGTCCATTCTGGTTGTCCATCAGTTTGTGGGTGGTAGTCAGTGCTCAAATTAAGATCAGTATCTAGGGCATTCTGAAGACTCTTCTAGAATTGTGATGTAAAATGAGGATCGCGATCAGAAACAATTGATGACGGTACACCATGAAGTCCTAAAACATCATTAATATATATTCTTGTTAAACATTCAAGTGTTAAATCTTCCCATATCGCAATAAAATGTGAATATTTTATAATATGGTCAACAATGACCCATATCATATCATTCTTTCTTGGAGTCTTTGGAAGCCCTATAACAAATTTCATCATAATATTATCTCATTTCCACATAAGTATAGGAAGGGGTATCATGACTCCCCCAGGATGTTGTCTTCCTGCCTTCACCTATTGACAAACTAAACATCTCGACACATAATCAGAATTCTCCCTCTTCATTTTTCCCACAAAAAATGTTCCATCACATCTCTATACATCTTGGTTATATCCGGTTTTAAAGAGAAATTTGAGCTATGATAATCATATAATAGTTCCCTTTTTAGATCAGGTACTGATGGAATGCATAACCTCTTCCCAAACTTCATAACTCCTTCTTCATACACAATGTCATCCAAACTCCCATCCTTAACTGCATTGATTTTCTAGAGCAGATTCTCATCATCATATTAAGAAATCTTTTTCCTCTCTAGTAAATATTGTTTAGAAATAATTTGAAAGATGATTGATTTTTCCACTTCCTTATCAATTCCCATATCCATCTTCAGTAGATCCATTAATATAGGATCTCTTTCAATCCTCATTTGAGTCAGAAGGCCATTATCCTTCCTACTTAATGAATCTTTCACCTTATTCGCCTTTCCTGGGTGGTAGTGTATTGAAAAATTGTAATCTTTGAGTAACTCAAGCCATCCTCTTTTCCTCATGTCGAGTATGTTTTGTGTGAAAATATATTTCAACCTCGTGTGGTCTGTATAAATCTCACACATCTCTCCGTAGAGATAATGGCTCCCTATTTTCTGAGAAAACATTATAGCTACTGACTCATGTTCATGAGTTGGATAATTTTTCTCATGATCCTTTAACTATCTTGATGCATAAGCAATAAGATTATCGCTTTTCATAAGGATGCAACGTATTCCATTATTTGATGCATTACTGTATATTACCAATCCATCACTTCAATATGGAAGAGTCAAAATTTTAGCATTGACCAATATTATTTTCAATTCATCAAATAATTATATATATTATTTTTTCCACACAAACATAACTCCTTAAAATGTGATCTTGGTTAGTGGGTTAGCCAGTAGGGAAAAATTCTGAACGAAACACCGATAATAACCTAGTAAGCTAATAAAATTGCATACCTCGATTTGGTTTGTTGGATAGGGCCAATATTGGATTGCCTTTGTCATCACATGATCGACTAGGATTCCATACTTAGAGAAAATATGAACCAGAAAAGAAACTGATTGAAGCCAGATTTCACACTTGATAAAATTCCCATATAATTTATTTCCTCTATGAGTTCTCAGAATATCCCACAAGTTATTCTCATGGTCTTCATATCTTTTTGAGTATATGAGGATATCATCGATGAATAGCACAACAATGTTATCAAGATATTCCTTGATAACTATATTAATTAAATCCATGAAAATAGAGGGTCCATTTTTCATCCCAAAAGGAATCATTGTAAACTTATAATGCCCATACCTGGTTCGAAATGTTGTCTTATGAATATCTTACTTCCCCACACACAACTGATGGTATTTAGATCGAAGGTCAATCTTCAAGAAGTATTGAGCTCTGTGAAGTTGGTCAAATAAATCATCAATATGGGGTAGAGGATACATATTCTTTATTTTAATAGCATTGATTTCCCTGTAATCAATGCAAAGCCTCATGGATCCATCTTTCTTCTTGACAAAGAAAAAAGGGCCCCCCCATGGAGAAACACTAGGTCGAATAAATACTTTTTCACTCAAATCCTCAAGTTGTGTATTTATCTATATTGATTCCATAATGGCCATTCTATAGGGGGTACTTGATATTGGTCTTGAATCAGGAATAAAATCAATAGAGAACTCAACTTCCCGCTCTGGAGCATGTCCAGGTAAATCATTTGGAAATACATCAATGTACACTTTCACTATGTGCACATATTTAATTTGAGGATTTCTTTCCTCACACATAGATATTGGTTTATCTTCCTCTACAATTATTATATTCAGTTGAGCTACTAGGGGTGGTTCTAGATAAGAATCAGGTGGCTAAGTTTCCACCTTAATGACAAGGGATTCTACACCATTTTAAAAAAATGGAACTTCCTTCTTCTTAAAATAAATCTTCACATCAAAATTTGATAGCCAATCCATACTGAGAGTTATATCAAATTAAGTCATTGGTATGATGATAAGGTTAGAAACTAGAGAACATTTTGGTGTCTAGAGAGGGGACAAATCGACATGCCTTTGTTGTAATGATACATCCTCTAGGAGTTTTGACTGATAACCCCTTTATCAAATTAAATTGGTCATATAGTATTATTATGGAAAATTTGGAAGATATAAATGAATGCAACGATCCATAATCAAATAAAATATTGGAAAAATTTTAGAAAATGATTAAAGTACCTACCACCATGTCATTAAGAATTTAAACCTATGTAGTTGTGATTACATAAGCTTGTCCCAGATCCATTGGCCTTTTTGTTGAATATTTCCTTGACGCTTTGGACATTAATTAGTACAGTGTCCCATATCTCGACAATTACAGCATTGAACATCATTGTATTCCTTCTTCCCTTTGCAATCACCAGTAAGATGGACTTTCTAACCACATTTGTAGAATACTTATTTTCCTTTTAAGCATGCACCAGGGTTTTTCCTTCCATAATTGTCACGTATTAGAAATTTAATTCTTCCCTTCATCATCCCATTTTCCTTAATTCCTTTCTGAGGGTTTTCAGCATCCTTGTTCTTCTCTTTCTTTCCCTTAATGACATAAGACTTAGAGAATTCTTTTTCATTCTTGATATCAAAAGACACTATATCATCATATGATTAAAAACATTGGTAGACCAGTGCCCGCCGGAGGAATGGCTTTAAGCCATCAAAGAATCGATCATTTTTACTCCTTGGATTTCGTATATAGTCGACAACATGTCTTCCTAACCTTGTGATGTTGCCTCCAATCTTGGAAACATTTTTATCCTCCTTCTGCCTCAGATTCAAGAATTTTCTCTCCATATCTTCTTGATTATCCCAAGTGAAATATTTTTATAATAAGATTTCCATAAAATCCCTCCATTCAATCTCTTCTATTTGTTCCTCCTCCATTGTTTTTTAGATTAATGACCACCACTGATCCACATCTCCCAAAAAACGATATACCTCCATGAAAACCTCATTTCTTTCATTACATCCCAAAGTAAGAAAAATCTCCTCGATGGAACTTATCCACTACTTAGCTACAAATGGGTTTGTTGTCCAATTGAATGATGAAGGTTGTTGTCATATAAAGCGATCCAGCATAGTTCCTCCACGTGGTGGATCTGGATGCTTCATAAGGGTAAGGATATTATTCGCAACGTGAGTACATTTTCCTAGTATGGTTATGAGTTGTTCAGCACTATTCACAGCACCAGAGCCAACATCATTATCTTGAATCAGAGGAAAATCCCTATCGGGGACATGTGCGTTTGTGTGGTTTCAATTTCTTCCACTTGGTTCCATCTCTAGATAATGGAATACACTATATTAGGTTATAAATTATAATGTATAATATTAACTTAACGAAATACAGAGAAAAGAAATTGAGATCATGTGAATGTCTAATCCCATATTCACAAATATGGTTTCATTGAGGAATATTTTATATTTCAATCTGTCATAATGTCTTGTAAAGAAAATGTGAATTATCCTAAGAATATACCCTGTGAGGTCATAACCAAGAGTGTATAAAGGCCTATTGTCATGCACCGGTTCCCGTTCAAGTCAAGCTCAAAGCGGTGTTTTCGGGGTTTACCCCTAGATGCATCTGTGCCAGTGCCACCTCTACCCGCTCGTATCCATAGAAGGATTTATTGATTGAAAGTTCCAAATAATCTATTCCTTACCAAAATACCATGATGTTATTGTTTTAAAATCATCAAAGACTAACTGAGGGACTCTTCCCTAATTATACATTTTCTAATTCTAGTTTTCATGTATTCTATTGAACTGCCCCTGATACCAACTGTAAGGAACCGACCCCAGTTTCCCGGAGTTTGTGCCTTATTTGATAACGTTGGAATACATACAAGGAATGAAAATCTCGAATAACCGATTAGTTTAGTATTATTGGAAACAATTTATATACATAAGTTCTAAATTACATTTGGATATTAAAAAAACACTAAATTATTCAACTATCAACATCATGTCTCCAAGATTATGCTTGCATGTCATTCATAATTTACTTCTTCATGTCCTGAGAGAAATGAAACATAAGAATGGGTGAGTTCAAACACTGAGTAAGAGTATGTAATAAAATGTATGATAACATAAACATTATACATGGTCAATAATTGAAAAAAAAATGCCTTTAATAATGAATTTGAACACATTATGGAAAAAATATGAGTTGAATAAATAATGCCATAATAAAACAGAATCATGGGTATTCTACTAGTCTAATAACCACATGATATTTAAATACTATCATCGTAATGAGGGAATTTTATATGCCGGACATTTTGAATCATTTTTTCAAGGCCTCGGCCAAGGCGTCTAATGATTAAGGCCTCGACCAAAATCAATATATCACATTGGGAAAGGCATCAGCCAATTACACGTCTATTTGTCTCATTAGAACTAACTATGCATCGAGGGGCTATTACAGGCCCCACCAATCACATAATAATTCCAATTCATTAATCCTATGAGCAGGGATAAACATAAACAACATGTACATTCATATTGAATCTATCATAATAAATGTAGCTAACTTTCCCCAATTATTAACATAAAAACTAACCGTTCAGAATAATATGGTGAATGGTTTTAAGATAGATCATCTAAAATAAAGTTAGTCATAAACCATTAAATGAAATATGGTATATTACATCATATATGGTAAACCCCAACAATACATTTGAATCAACAAGATTGTTGAATCAAATGAGAATATTTTTCTAAAATCATTAAGCAATTCTTGTGATAAAAAATCTTATATTTTAAAAAGAAGAGTTCTTTTGGAAAAATCTTTATATAAAACCAGAAGTAAATTAAGATAGTATTTCATGATAAAATTATTTTTTTTATAAGGATTATGGTTTCCAAAAATAGATTATATCCTTCCCTTGAAAATAGATAGGAATTTGAGAAATACCCTTAAATCAGGCTAATATTTTTGGAAACAGTTTTGAAAGCACCTTTTAAAACATTTAACTATCCAAAAAATAGGGAAGTATTATGGTTGGTGTAAATATATATAATACTCACACATAATATATGAGGTTGACATCACATTACATAAGAATTTCATCGAATAAATTAGATAATAAATGTAACCGGAATGAAAATGGAAGTTCTTGTCAAAAACCCTTACCTTAACTCCAAACATGTTACTCTCTTGAACGTAAGCTCCTGGAATATGAAATTATAATTATTAATAAATTATTTAATAACCTATTATACATGTATTTTTTTTCATAATTCTTTTTATTTCATTTATAACATTATTTCTAAGTTATTATATTGAATTTCGTTGTTCCAGGGTGTTCGTTTTCTTTATTTTAATAATAAGTTCACCTGTTTTTAAGTAATGGAGTTCATGTGGAATGGTTATAAATATCCAGGATTATAATTATATGTTATTTATGAAAATAAAGAATTTTTTGTGGTCATTTCTATCATTTGGTTGCATGGAATGTGAATGAATCATTAGATGACAACCACTTCGATTATTCGGCGGTATTTGGATTATTATGAACTAGTTTTGTCCTATATCTTAATTATATGTACATATTCTGATTCCTGAATATTAATTATGATATAATACATATATTATAGTCTTTTTCAACCATAAATATGGTTTCATTCCTAGAAATGAAGAAGAAATTGAAGAACAAAACTCCGTCGTCCATTAAGGGTATAAATTGGAACCTCAGGGCCGTTGATTTCGTTTATAAAAATAAAAGGGAGGGAGTAAGTATATTTATGATGGTAATTCCATTAACATAATATAATTCTAGTATATAGATTTTATTGGAGTTAACAAGATCATTTGGACAGAGGAGGTGAGGTGAGGATGGAAAAAGAAAATAAATTGAAATGAAACCAAATGAAAAAGAATGGTGCTTTATCTCTTGAAATAACCTCCATGACAATCTCCTTAAGGGAATGGGTTTTGATAACTTAGAAAGAACGGAAGCTTCTTGGACGTGGGGAGATACAAGGGAAGGGTAATTGAGCAAAATGTTGAGGAAATTCAAGTCTTATAGGAGTGAAGATAAGAGGGAGTGGTGAGGGGTTTTATAGTGGAGGAGAGGGGTAAATTTTTAATATTTAATTCATTATTTTATTATTTCCCTCAAGACAACCAATAGTGTTGTTTAATGTGACCCCTAATAGTAATAAGTGAATCTAAGTTCGAATCAAGTGTCCATGAATCACTTGGGATGTCCGGAATAGGGTATTTATATGATAATTTGTATATACGGTATTTTATTGTATTTCACAATTCATCAAAAATTCAAGAATTTAAAAAAATCCCAAAACATCACCCCTTCCATTTTTCGACGTGTAGAATTCAAAAGTGAACTCCATTTATCAAAAATAATTTTCTGAATATTATTAATTTAATTATTAAATATAGTTATATTTAATTAAAAAAATAACAATTTTAGAGGTATAATTTGTTTTATGGGACATTAAAAAATTAATTTAGATCTCATTATCTTATTACCTTTAGAAAATACAATAATATCATTATTTACTATTCATAAGGGTCATATTACTATTCATATTACTGTTCATAAGGGTATGTTACTATTCACCAAAAATCATGTTTGTTCTAACATGCTCCAAATGACTTACTGAACACAACTCTAGATGACAATTTTTTAAAAATTCAAAACATAAAAAAGGAAAAGTTGTGTTTAATGGATAGATTATAAAATTGATTTCTATATTTATTTTTAAAACCTTGGGGTGTTACAAGCTACATATTATTCCCAAAAAGGAGGTTTGTTTTAATATCTTTGTCTATTAAACATAGGTGTATGTTTTGAAATAACCATTGTAGGTGATCAAATATACTATATTGTTGAATTGTAACTATGTACATATCACACTAATTAATTGTTTGACCTGGATTACCACAATTATTAAATAACTTGTGGATACATGTTCCCCCACATTTAAAAAAATATCTCTAATGATAATGCTCATAATAATGCATTCAACAAAAGTAAATACTAATACATGTTCTAGATACTGAACTATCATGGCCCACACATTCAACTTCCCTCGGCTTTCTCTAGGAGATGAGCACATTGTTCAATATTTTTGATATGATATTGAAGAAAAAGATTGAACTGGGAAATTATGTAGTTTACAACACCATATTTAGACATCCAAGATCTCGACATCTCATTAATATATATATTTTTTCTAAATTATAAATCTCATGAAACTAATCTGAATAGTATAGAATGAACATGGAAATATGAAGGAAGTGCATAAAATTTCCAATTTAGTCATCTCTAAAGTATTCAACAATAAAGAAATCAAATAAGGACGATTGGAAATACCTCCAAACCATATCATGATGCCTATTTTCCTATCTAATAATATCGCTACATCTCTTGAAAGATATTCTAAACAAGTAAACTATAATCATTACCCTCATTCCATATGAATATTTAGATTCTTGATGATAAATAAAATTTCCTCAATTTTGGACTTAGTGGAATGGGGGATATCCTCCCCAAATAAAGGAGGTTGATGATGTTGATGAAACAATTATTTAAACTCTTCAATATTATGGTAATTTCATTGGGAAACCTCTATAGTCTATATCAATAATAGGAAACATTATTGAAATTGTGTTTCTATGATGATATCTTGTATAGCATGTAGTGCTATATAATATTGGATGTTCAAGTCCCACGACCTGTGGAGCATGATCACCTCTACCTTCCTAGTTTTTGACCATAGACATTCATGAAATAAAATATCTAAAATAAAAAATTCATGGCCCAAAATGAGGTTTGATAATATGAAAGATCTCATATAAAAGAACAGTATATGTATGAATGAGTTCTTATATAAGTGACAATACCCATATGCCTTATCCAAATTCTATGTCTATGTAACATAAAATATTTTAATGGGTCATGAGATACACACCAAACACCCACATATTATTTCATTAATAGTTAAATGAATCATATATTATATAATCATGTTAGGTATATAGAGTATTATATACAAGTTATAGTGGAAAACTCTATTTCATTTTCTATTATAATCCTTATTTAATGGAAACCATTTCATTCATAAATTTGAGATTTTTTAGTTATATATATATATATCATTGTCTATTTAGAAGGGTTTACTATTAACCAGTTATCTGGTCCTACAAATTATAACTTTCGATTGTCAATTAATGAAAATGAAACTATAATATTACAATTATTTAATATTATGGATCTACAGTTCTTATTTCTTAAGGCTTATACATGTTTCTAATTTCAATTTGGATCAATTTAATTATTACCTATAATTATTTATCCCATTCTACCAAATATCTTATGGCTCTAACATATGATAATTACTTAGTTAAGTTGCCACCATAACTCTATATTGGAAAATTGAATTAAGATTGGTCCTTTAAATTAATTAAACAAATTATTCATCCCTTTAATTCTATAGTAATATTTTTATATAATAGTTATACCCTACAAGACACATACATAATGTATTAGTTTTTCAATTAATGAAATCTACAAGGCATGGAAATTTCATAAGATGTGGATCTCTAAGGGAAATACTAATCCATGATATAATACATGTATACCATACATGACTAAGGGGAGATTAAAATCCATAATGACTATAAATTCAAAAACCTATTTGAATCCCCAAATATTGAAATCTATAAAATTATAATAATAAAAAACAAATAATAGTGGACCATCCCAATAATGTTGGACTTTTTCCAATACATGGGTTATCATCTTCCTAGAACATGTTCAATATAAAATTCAATTACATCATAGTCGAATGTATACTAAAAAATTATATGATAAAGGAAGAAAATGATCTGATACCACATTGTGTTTTCTAGGTAAGGGTTCACTCATAAGTAATCTATCTCTATTAGCTATATGGCATGTATGTGTCTACACATATTCTACTGGATAACAAATAGAAGTTAGGGTCTATGATAGTATTTTGGGGATATTATAACTTCTATATTGGAAAAAAACAAATTAATGTAATACTAATTAAAATATAGTGGATAAAATATAATAACAAACAATGGATGTAGATCCCCTAGAAAATAATATCAAACATAGTCAATATCAATTATCATATATGAAATAATGAATCCATGATTCTATAAATTTGTGGGGGAGTATGGGATTTTTTGGAATACATAAATGAGTACATGATAAATAATAATATATCAAAATACATTCACATGGAATCACGATCACATGACCAATCATCTTCTCTCATGGACTATCCTCAAATATTAAATTAAACTTCCATAGAAGACTAGTTTCTCTAATATACACTAGTGTCCATTTAATATATCCAAGTACAAATGATAAACCCAAAAAAAGTGTGATTAATAAATGGTTATTCACCAAAAATGGTATCTATAATTGACCTAGTTCATAGCTAAATCAAGATTCATTATGTAATAAATAATAGTAATGTTACACCTGATATAAATAATTACCATGTCAACTCATGTTTCCCATGGCATACCCATCTAAAACATCATTCTTCTAAAAAATATTGAATGTCTTTGAACCATTATTATTTAATAAATTATAATGATCTTCATGTTTTTTACTTTAAAATAATTATATTTATAGTTAGGTCATTTAGAGAAGGAACATTGTCTCTCGAATTTTTAAATAACATAAAGGAAAATAATTTTCATTAATTATGATTAATCAAAATGACACTTCATGAACATATATCAAAAATAACCAATAAGGACCATCATGTCTAGAATGATAATATTACCAATGGATAACATCATTCCCAAAAATTACATGTTATCATATATAATATCATGTCTCGTTATTTCACAGAATATTTAAAGAGCATCATGCTCGAAACCATAATGAACATCATGAATATAAATTTCATATAGTAATTTTGGGAAGTTGTCTCTAATGAGGAAGGTAAACAAGAGTTTAACAAATCCATGATATTTAAACTATTAAATTTATCTTTGAAATAATATATATAAATAGTAATAATGATGGGACATGCATATACTATATTCCAATATACCATGTAACTAGGATCAAGTAACAGGGCGTTACCATAAAACATTTATTTAAAAAAAATTAGAAAGTGATCAAGGTGTCCATGGGGTTTCTGATTCCTCTTATGTTTTATTAACTTAATTTATAAAATTATTTTATATAATTTCATTCAAAACACACCTATTGGTGTTTTAGTAACTAGTGAATCATAATTAGTTAAGGTATATTTCTCAACCCACCCAAATGGATAGTCTAATATGAGGTTTTAAACACTCATGTGGTTATCATGGTAACATATCATATTATTTCTATGTTTCAGGTGTTCAAGTCAAAGAATTTCCCAATTTAAGAGCAATAATCTAAAGGCCCAATGTATATTATAACAACATATAATATAATCAAATAAGAAATTACGGAAAAGTCATAAAACACAATCTATAGATGACTGGAAGAATTATAATCGTGTATCAGCCTTTGCATCAGGTTGGAGTTAGGAAAAATTAATAGACTAAATAAATAAAAATATGAAATATAAATTCACATGAATGTTAGACTAATTATGATGAATGAAAATGAGAAGGAAAACTATAAAAAACCTACAATTATATAGGGATATCTGACCTAGGCAGCAATTCTTGAATTTGGTTATGTATAGGAGTGATATCTCAAAGCCTATGTGAAGGGTAGAAGAGAGAAACTATCCTCTAAAAATGTTATGAAAGATAAATGAGGATAGAGTAAGAAGTAATATATTTAAAATAAAATGGATAAAAAATATTTTTACATATTTTTATAGGTCTCATTGTAACACCCTAGGATTTCAGAGTATGTTATATCTTTAAAGTAATTCAATAGCTTACGCTATATGCAACACCGAGTTCGAGCGCACCACGACTTACCAAACTAGCCGATCAAAAAGTAGTTATAAATCGAAATAACTGCATTTTTAATTCTATATACTTCATATAATTTTAACATCCATATTATGTGTTTCTTAGACATAATATAATAACATATTCAATTTTTCAGATAAAATAAGTATTATACAGAAATGAAATTTTACATCCTTTTAATGGGGAACCCTTTGTAATTCCAATATTTGACAGTTTATATATTCAATTTGACCCAAAAAACATCTTCTTTAGAAGAAGGACATAAAAATTATTTTGGATAAATTTTTGGTACTTTTCTGATAACTTTTATTTTTTAATTAATAGTGAAAAATAATATATTTTAATTGGAAACAACATTTTTAATCGATATAATTTATATTGTTAAATTGTGAATTTGAGTGGTTTTAAAGTATAATTACATTATATTTTTATCATTTAATATAATTTATCTAATTTTATGTAATTTCACAATTAAATTGGAGACAAACAAGTGTTAATATTTTAATAGTTCTTACTTCTTAAAAACCTGCTTCTTGGTTTTGACAATGCAAATTTATTTTAAATTAATTAATGACAATTCAATGTTTTGAATTTGATAAAATAGACATAAATTTCTAATTTGGAATATCAAATTATCTTTGGGAGAAGTTTTTGTATTTTTCAGAAAACATTCAATTTTTGATGAATAATGAAAAACACGACGTTGTAGATAAAACCTGATTTTTTCATTTAAATAATAATAATTATTATTTATTTAAATTTATTTTATTGTAAAAATCGATACATAATACCAATATTAGTATAATTTAATTCATTGGATTCATTTTATAATAATATTAGAAATATAAAATTTTATTAAATATTTTTACATATTTTAAACACCTTCTAGGAACATTTAAAAATTTTCATAAAATGTAATTTCACCTCTTTGGTGAATTTAATTTCAAAAATTCAATTGACTTGGTTGAAATCAGTTAGTAAAATGTTTTTCAATCAGATGAAAATAATTTTTAGTGAATGATAACATTGGAATTTTATTTAACATTGTTAAAAGTAAATAAGGGAATTATAGATAAAAATGATATTATAATTACCCTAACATGTAAGAACCCGGACCTTCTTTTCAGGTATGTTTTTCATTTTTCTTATGTTTTTGGTAATAGAGGTGTTTTTGGAAATTTTTTAAGTACACACCTTGTACTTAATGAGTACAGACAGCGTACTCCTTTGCGGCATGAGGCTGTGTGCTGGCCGTGTCCGGGCCACACAAACGACCATGTTGGGTGACATGGAGGCTGATTAAAGTGGAGTATGGAAAAGGCTAGTACATTTCATGTACTTCT
Organism: Viscum album; assembly: GCA_963277665.1. NCBI lineage: Eukaryota > Viridiplantae > Streptophyta > Magnoliopsida > Santalales > Viscaceae > Viscum > Viscum album. The sequence goes on from OY728157.1 coordinate 549,094,711, forward strand.
TTTTTTTCATCAAACGGACCGGGCTCACGTCTGATCGCCATAAACGTCTTCTTCAACGTCTTGTTCGACCGAGAGAAGCAGTATGGCCACAGAACTTCTCTGAGCCCCCAAACCTCCGATTTTTCTCCGAATCGACTATCATTGATTACATTAGAACTGCTGCGGTAAACTCTTGATTCTTCTAGAGCATCGTTTTCCAATTCCTCTTCTTTTTCAAGTTATCCGGGGTTTAATATTTTGTGCATTTTCGTAGATCTACAATGTTCTAAGGAGAATCAAGCCTCGTGGCTCATGTATATAGATCTACTAGATTCAAGTTAGGTAGTTTGTGCCTTTCCATTCAAATTCATTGAGTATTTTGTGCAAATTACACCAATACCCTTGAACGAAGTTTTGTATGTTTACTATTTTACCCTTTTTTTCAGCCTTGCTTGTATGCTTGTGTAGAGGTAATTTGGTTATGTAAAAGGATAATTTCTATGCTTGAATGTTTTTCTAAATCTTATCTGTTTATGACCTTTTGGTCTTGTTCAACATATTGGCCATTTTACCTGTTTTCCAGGCATTATAAGCATAGGATAGATTGTTGTTCCCAGACATGCTAGAGATATTGTAGATTGGTTAACCAAATATGCATGTATGTTTAATTTGGCGATATATCATTATTATGCACTGACTGGAATGGGGTCGGGAAAACCTTGTGCTATTGACTATAATGGGATAGACTGAGTGAGCTTCCTCAGAAATTCTTGGACATTATAGACTATAGGTAATAGACAGAGTGAGCTTCCCAGAGAGTGTTAGATATTATAGACTACATGAGGATAGACAGAGTGAACTTCCTCAAGGAGTCTTGACCTTTATAGACTATAAGGGGATAGACTGAGTGAACATCCTCAGAGAGTCTTTGTTTTGTTTTAATTTCCTTAAACCACTATAGGATATAGGAGTAATTGACCGAGTGAGATTACTCATAGATTCTGTGATCGACCTAAGGATATAAGAGGAATTGACCGAGTTAGCTTCCTCAGAGAGTCTATTGACCTTGGTTCTATAAGGGTAATTGACCGCGTGATCTTCCACGGAGAATCCCTAACCACCTTAGACTATAAGGTGAATTGACTGATTGTGCTTCCTCAGAGAGTCTTATAATTTATGTATGACCAAACTAGAGGGGTTAGGATGACTATACTGCCCAGAGGGTTTTTGGAACTTCATGGATAGGACCAGAGGTGATGGTTGTGAGTATTTACCCGAAGGGTTTCTATTTGTGTTTTGGTGTTTGCTTCACTACTTCTTGTTGATCTGTGGATTGTTTACTACTCAGTATTGTCCTATTACTGCTTACTGTATATCGATACTATACTTTACTTGATATATACTCACTGACTATTAGGCACAGATCTTCAGTTGGTTGAATACTAGGATTTAGTCTCACACCCTTTTTGTGTCATGCTTTTGGGCCCAAACAGATTATATTGTTGAATGTATATAAAAGGGAATGTGCCCTTCCACTTCGGGTACTTGACATGAATTGGAGCAGGAGAGCTTCAGACCAAGCCGAGGCTTGAAATGCTGAGTTGTTTCTTATCTGTTTTCTTTTTTAATTTTCTTTAGCACTGTATTCAACATTGTGAGTTGTTTGGATACTTTCCTAGACATATGTATCATTCATCATTTCATATATATATGTGCTCTAGTGGTTTATTGTTTTAGTATTCCACTGTTTACTGTTGTTGGATATTTAATGCTTCTGCTATTGTATGTGTTGTTTACTTATTCTGTGTACTCTACCAATGAGGGCATAGTTTCCCCACTATCACACCCAAGGCCCTCACTGCTAGACGACAACCTCTGGCATTTGAGGAAATGTTCTTGAGGCCATGTGACCAACCGGTTATGGGGTGCCTCTGGGTGTATTCATGAACCGGGGCGTTACAATGTGGTATTATAGGGTTTCATTTCTCTTGACTTACTATTTTGAGCCTATAGCGATTGATAGGATGGAATAGGTTGTTGGTAATAAGTTGTTCCTGGGAGTAGTTAACCCATGTACAGGTAAAATCCAATCTACCTCCTTTGTTGCAATTTCTTCAAGTTTTGTGATTTTTAAAGGTGATTTGATTTCACCTTGAGTGACTCACATGACGTGTGTTGTTACTATTGATATTATTGAGGTTCTATTTCTATTATAACCCAATGATATGAGGGTATGTCATCTCAATCATCATATAGGAACATTCTAGAAATCACATGTCATGAATTTTTTCCATGTCATCTAGGATGAATTAGTGATTGCATGTTGTTGTGATAGATTATGTGTAAAATATGCATGCAGTTATGATAGATTCTTAATATAATAACTACTTTTAATAGGATTGCTATATGTAAGGTCTTGTTTGGATGAATGACAAATTTTTATTCTTGAGGTTTAATGGACCCACATGAATCGGAACCTGGTTGATCATTGACTTGTTTCCCTTTTATATGATATATATGAGATGCCATGATTTGATTCACGAGGAGTATGGGCCCTCACGGAACGTAATTTGGCACCTTAATGATTGTTTTTTGTGTTTTTTGGGCTCCAGAGTAGTTCTGAGGCTACTACCTGGAAAATCCCAGAATACACGGCATGTACATTATGAATACACACATTGTAGTTTTTATACCATGTCACTGACTATGTGGTCAGAAACACGGATTTGTGAAAAATTCTTCAGGAACACGCTGTGTACGGTGAGTACATGATGTATTGTTGTGACTGTGTGTATACCTGTGTGACTAATGACATGGATGGATAAATCATCAACTATACATGCAGTATACTATTATCTCACGTTGTTCCATGTAACCTAAGTACGAGGCCATGTCACGAATAACACGGGTCGGGGAAAACATTCATGTACATGCCATGTGCACAGGGAGCACGCCGTGTAGAGTGAACCGTGTAGCCGGTCATTTAACTAACAACACATGTCATTGAAACCTTGTCAAGTGCACGACGTGTGGTGGTCATAAAGGCCGTGTAGTCTACGATTAAGAGAATTGTGTAGGTTATCCATGTAAGGAGACTTGGGTAGGGTAATGGACTTCAAGTACATGCTGTGTGGGGGGGCAACATGTCATGTGGTTGGGGCGTTACATGACCAATTGTGGCAGAAGTACACAACCATGTGAATGGAATAAGAGAACATATCGTTTAGTTTTTACACACGCCGTGTAGTCATGTTTTTTGGAAATTGAATATTTCTTTATCATATTATCTTATTGTACTCTTGTGTTCTCAGTCTTGATAATCCTGATCTAAGGTGTGCTTTTGACCTATCAGAATTATGACACAGAGATGTCCTCCGGTTTTACGTCAGCTACCAGACGATGATCAGACATTAGATATGGCTGATCATGGTCCTCCTACTGATCCTCATATTGTGCCAGCCTTAGAACCATAAGTTATACTAGTTTCAGGCACTGATGCGCAACTTAGGGAACAATTTCTGATGATGATGAAGACATTCTAAGGAGCCCCGCCTTCTGCCCCGTCAATGGAAGAGTTAACGTGGGTTTTCCAGTAGTAGAATCCCCCTACTTTCTCTGGGGATGGAGGACCTCAGGCTATAGATTCATGGCTAGAGGCCATGCTGATGATTTTCGAGCATCTAGAGACACCTTCAGAGAAGAGGGTGAAGCTCACGACCTATATTCTCTGAGACTCCACCAAGAGGTGGTGGGAGGTGATCTCACTGTCAGGACAGAAGTAGAGTTCAACTTGGTATGAGTTTTGGATCATCTTATTTGATTACATCTACCTGGAGACCATGAGGGATGATCAAGCCCGAGAGTTTATGAGTCTGGAGCAGTTTACTCTTTCTGTTATGGAGTACTCGTCTCGCTTTACTGAGCTGTAGCATTTCACTCCACTTCTAGGAGGCGATGTGGTGTTTCTTGAGCAGAAGTTCGAGGATGGTCTGATTCACGACATCCAATCGCAGTTGAACATCATCAGGTTGACTTTGATATCCCCTATCGTCAACCAGGTTCTGATCACTAAGCGCAATCTAATGGATTCTGGAGCAGTGAAACAGGGTGGTTCGACATCCAGAGTCATTGTTCCTCCTAATGATAGTAGGAAATGCCGTAGGGAGTCTACTCGAGGAGATCAGAGTAGGTGGAATATATCTTCGGTCAGCTAGGTAGTATGATACCAATGCGAGGGGAGTGGGCATACTAGGCCCTAGTACAAGAGAGACCTAATGGACTGCCAATCATACAGTAATATGGGCCATCTTCAGTGTTTCAATAAGATCTTCTCACCTATAGCTGGTTGTAGGGGTTCTTCTATGACCCGACATTCAAGGGATGCATCGCCAGTTTCTCACCATTTTGGGAACTGGAGTTTATCCGACTGTTCGGGCCGAGGCGGAGGTCACGGCCGTGGTGGTCAGTCACCAGGCTACCAATGACAGCAGAGTGGATTGGATCATAGTGGTCAAGCAGGGTCCCTGGGCTGTGGAGCAGGCTAGACATTTACAGTGGAGCAGACCCATCAAGAGCAGGATCTCGGCCCCTCTACAGTTCAAGTTATGATCTTATTAGCCTCAGTTATATTTTCTTCTCATTTTGATACATGGTCTTCCCATTGCTTTATCTTTGTTGCTGTTGTGGAGAGCCTTAAGAACTACCTCTTCTCCTCTTCTGATACATTGATTATAGAAACCCCGTTGGGGACTAGAGCGGTTAGTGTACGTCAGTGTAGAGAGTGCCCTATTGAGGTTACATGGTGTCACTTCTTATGGGACCTCTATGTCCAAGAGATGATGAGTTGTGATGTCATTTTTGATATAGACTAGCTAGTTCCCTTCCAGGAATTCGTCAACTGTTATCACCGTATGGTGAGTTTTGTGTCACTTGAGGGTGGATCCATTCTTTATAGAGGTGAATGGGATGTCCATGCGAGCAGAGCAAGCCAAAAGCATCATGGGTTGGGAGGAGCTATATACCATATCACTACTCTTTATCTGGAAGACCATGGTACTTCATAGATATAATTTCTTCCAATGGTGGATCATTTTAGAGATGTCTTTCCAGATGAATTATCAGTGTTTCCTCTGAAGCATGAGGTAGACTTATCGATTGATCTCATTCCAGGAGTGGCACCGACGTCCATTCCTCCTTATAGGATGGCTACAGCTAAGTTTCAGGAGCTCAAGAAGCAGTTGTTGGAGTTGTTGGCGAAGGGTTTCATCCGACCCAGTACTTCTCCTTGGGGTTCGCCTGTCCTGTTTGCAAAGAAGGTAGGCAGTACCCTCAGTCTATGTGTGGACTATCGGATGTTGAACCAGTTCACTATCAAGAAACGATATCCCTTGCCAAGGATCGATGATCTCTTTGTTCAACTTTGAGGAGATCAGGTGTTCTCGAAGATTGATTTGAGATCCGATTATCATCAGTTGCACGTTATACCATCTAATGTACCTCTTACGTGTTTTTGGAGAAGGTATGATCTATACGAGTATACGGTTATGCCGTTCGACCTCATGAACTCGCCTATAGTTTTCATGGAACTAATTAACAGAGTGTTCCATCTATACATGGATTCCTTCGTGGTTGTTTTCGTGGATGATATATTGGTGTACTCTCACACTCAACACACCATGCTACCCATCTTTTCATCATTTTGACTACACTGAGGGAGCATCAGTTATATGATAAGCTCTCAAAATGAAACTTTTGGATAGACCATATTCACTTCATGAGACATGTTATCTTAGAGCCAGAAGTATCAGTAGACCTAGAGAGAGTGATAGTTGTAGATTCCTTGGAGCAGCCGAATAATTTCTTTGAGGTGTGGAGTTTTCTAGGGCTGGCTGGATACTACATACATTTCATACCAAAAATTTCACACCTGGTAGAACCACTTACTGGTCTAACCAAGAATGGGGAAAAGTTCTTATGGTCATATTCTTGTGATTCAGCCTTTCAAGAGCTTAAAAAGAGGTTGAATTCAGCACCGATATTAGTATTTCTAGAGTCGGGAAAGAGCTATACTGTTTACTGTGATGCATCAGGTATCAGGCTAGGAGCTGTGCTTATGTAGGGAGATGGATTCATTGCTTACAGGTCTCGGCAGTTAAGGCCACATGTGAGAAATTACCCAATGCATGATCCAGAGTTGGCAATTGTTATTCATTCACTACACTGTTGGAGACATTATCTTCTGGGAGAGAAATTTGTGGTGTTTATTGACCACAAGATTCTCATGTACATCATCACTCAGCATGATCTGAATTTCAGACAACAAAGGTGGGTTGAGTACCCTCATTATTTTGACTTTGAGCATGCCTATACACCTGGGAATGAAAATTTTGTGGCTGATGCACTGAGTAGGAGGACTCAGATCCAGTCAGTTCAGGAGGCCAGAAGTGAGTGGAATCTTATGTCTCTATTCTATAGGATGCATTAAGAGGTGCATGATATTAAGGGGTAGACGTTTAATTCTTCTTTAGAAATTACCTCTACCCTTCTTGATCGAGTACGTATGAGGCAACTATTTGATTCTGAAGGCCTAGTCCTATGGGAAAGCGTGTCAGGAGAGGGCCCTATTCTTGGGTGGACCATAGGCGAGGATGATATCCTACGATTCTGGTGATGTGTAATGGCACTAGCAGATATACACGTGGAGCTGATACGAGAGTTTCATTCCTCAGTTTGGGCAGTTCGTCTGAGCGTCACCAAGATGTATCATGATCTACACTGTCAGTATTGGTGGCCAGGTATGAAGAGGGACGTTTTAGGTTTCATGATGAGCTATTCCACTTATCAGCAGTTGAAGGAAGAGAATCAGCGACTAGCAGGACTTCTGCAGCAGTTACCCATTCCCGAGTGGAAGTGGAACGAAGTCGTGATGGACATCATGACTGGTTTTCCGAGGTCTCCTCGAGGGAATGACACAGTATGTGTTTTCATTGACAGACTCATGAAGGTTAATCACATCTTTCCAATCAAATAGAACTTCAGCATTGATGATCTGGGGACGTTGTACATCCGAGAGATTTCATGTCTTCATGGAGTTCCACACACCATTGTTTCAGACAGGGATGCACATTTTACTTCTCGGTTCTGGCTGGGGATTCATAAGTCTTTAGGTACATAAGTAGTACAACATACCATCCCATGATAGACGGTCAGTCAGATCGTACAATTCATGTGCTTGAGGATATGCTCCAAAAATGCATTCTAGATTTTGGAGGTTCTTGGGAGAAGAATATACCTCTTGTGGAGTTTTCCTACAACAACAGTTTCCAGACAACTATTTAGATGGAACCTTACGAGGATTTGTACGGTAGGACATGCTGATCACCTTTATGCTGGTAGGAGGAAGGAGAGGAAAATTTTTTGGGACCTTGTCTAGTTTAGGTGACCACAGAGCAAATAGAGTTGATTTAGAAGAAGTTGGATATTGTGTAGTCTCATCATAAGTCTTATGCTGATCTGCGGAGACGACCTCTGGAGTTCGAGGTTGGGGATCAGGTTTTCCTGCCTGTCGCACCGTGGTTGGTACACGATAGGATTCAGAGGCAGGTTAAGCTTTCACCACAGTACGTCGGGCCGTTTGAGGCATTGGAGAGAGTTAGGCCGGTTGCCTATCGGTTACAGTTACCTCAGAGGTACCAAGATATGCATGACGTCTTCCACGTTTCTCAGCACCGATGTTACTTTTCAGACCAATCTCATGTCTTTCAACCTGATGAGGTTGAGCTCAATGTGAATGCATCATTTGAGGATCATCCTATCCGTATTGTCGATCGCAGAATGAAGTTTCTCTATGGCCAGTCTGTTCCTCTGGTACGGGTGCTATGGCAGCACGGGTGAGTAAAGGACGAGACTTGGGAGAGGGATGTCGATGTACGATCGCAGTGGCTAGAGATCTTCAGGGTTTCTTCTTCTACGCCTTGCTAGGTAAATTCCAGGACAAATTTATTTAAGGGGGGAAGTTTGTAAGAACCTATAACTTTTTTTCAGGTATTTGTTTCCTTTTTATGGACGTTTTGAGAAAACATGTGTTTCTGGAAATTTTTGAAGTACACGACTTGTACATTAAGAGTAAACGCCATGTACTACCTTGCCACGCGAGGCCGTGTGCTGGCCATGAATGGGACACACAAGCGACCATGTAGGGGAGACATTGAGGCCACCTAAAGAGATGTATGGAAAAGGCTAGTAAATTCCATTTACTCTAAAATTACACGCCGTGTACTTTATTTTTTCATTAAATGGACCAGGCTCGTGTCTGATCTCTATAAATGTCTTTTTCTTTGTCTCATTCGACCGAGAGAAGTCGTACGACCGTGCAAATTCTATGATCCCCTGAACCTCCATTAGTTCTTCGTATTGACCATAGTCGATTGCATTAGAACTGCAGCAGTATGTTCTTTCCTCTTCTACGGAATCATTTTCCAATTGGTCCTCTTTTTTAAGTTATCATGGGTTGAACGTTTTCTTTGTTTTCATAGATATACGACATTATAAGGAGAATCAATCCTTGTGGCTCAAGTATATCGATCTCCTAGAATCATGGTAGGTGGTTTGTGCCTTTTAGTTCAATTTCATTGAGTATTATGTGAAAATTCCACCAATACCCTTGAACAGGGTATTGTGTGTTTACTGTTTTACCCTTGTTTATTTTCCTAACTTTCTTGTATTCTTGTGTAGAGTTAATATGGTTATATACAAGGATAATTGATATGCTTGGATAATTTTTCCATGCTTATCTGTTTACGACTTGTTGGTCTTGTTCAGCCTATTGGTCTTTATACCTATTTCTCATTCCTTGAAACCGTAGGATAATGTGTTGTTCCCTGACATGCTTGAGATGTTGTAGACTGGTTAGCCAAGTAGCTCTATAGGTTTAATTTGTCCATATATCATTATTATTCACTGACTGGCACAGGGACGTGAGAACCTAGTGCTATATACTATAAGGGGATAGACTGAGTGAGCTCTTCAGAGAGTCTAGGACATTATAGACTATAGGGGATAGACCGAACGAGGTACCCAGAGAGTCTGGGGTATTAGAGACTACATGAGGATATAATGAGGGAGATTCCTAAGAGAGTCTTGATATTTATAGACTATAAAGGGATAATCATATTGAGAATCCTCATAGAGTCGTTGTTTTGTTTGAATTTCCTTAAACCACTCTAGGATATAGGATGAATTTTCTGAGTTAGCTTCCTTTGAGAGTCTGTGATCGACCCGAGGCTATAAGAGGAATTGATGGAGTGAGCTTCCTCATAGAGTTTCTAGAACTTGGGGTTATAAGGGGAATAGACCACGTGATCTTTGTCAGAGAGTCCTTGACCACCTTATACTATAAGGGGAATTGACTGCATGTTCTTCCTTAGAGAGTCTTATAATTTTCATATGACCAAACCATAGGGGTTAGGCTGAGTTTACATCCCAGATGGTGGTTGGGAATTCATTGATAAGACCATAGAGGATGGCTGTGAGTACTTCCCAGAGGTATTCTTGTTTGTGGTTAGCTATTTGCTTCACTGCTTCTTGTTGATCTATGGATTTTTTACTGGTGTGTATTATCCTGTTACTGCTTATTGTATACCATTACTGTACTTTACCTGCCATATACTCACTGATTGTTAGGCATAGATCATGGGGTGGTTTCCTTCTGGGATCTAGTATGACACCCTTTTTGGGTCATGCTATTGGGCACAAACAGATTATATTGTTGAAGGTATAGATAAGGGCAAGCGCCCTTTCACTTCAGGTACTTGACTTGCATTGGAGCAGGTGTGAATGGGACCAAGCCGAGGCTTGCGATGCTGAGGAGTTGCTTATCTGTTTTCTTTTGTACATTGGTTTTGTATTATATTAAGAATTGGGACTTGTTTGGCTGCTTTCCTAGATATATGTATCATGCATCATTTCATATAAATATATGTGCTCCAGTTTGTTATTGATTTAGTCTTCCACTATTTACTATTATTGGATATTTACTGCTTCCAATATTGTATGTGTAGTTTACTTCTATTGTGTACTGTGCCAATGAGGGTATAGTTTCCCCACTATCACACCCAAGGACCTCACTTCTAGTTGGAAGCCTCTGGCGGTTGGGGAAATATGCATGAGGCCATGTGACCAACCGGGTACGGGGCGCCTTTGGGTGGATTCCGAAACCGGGGCATTACATAACATATGTTCTAAATGTATTGGATATGTTTATTTAGACCAAAATCAACATTAGGAATAAAATATGATCTTTTTTATCTACCTGGATTATATTAGGACATTTATTATAATATTATTTAAAGAAGTGTTGAAAGTGTAAAATAAAAATTTGATTAACAAAACAATTTTTAGTATAGGTTTATAAATAAGATAAATTCGACTATAAATATAATGTATAAATATAATAATATTTCCCACATCATGGTATTTTATTTATAATTTTTAGACATTAAATAATTAAATATATTTATGACACATTGATGATGCATAAATTATCTTATTAATGAATGTTTAAAATAATTGATGTTATAAATATCCAAATAAATGTAAATAAAGACTATGGATGCATTATACTAATTTTAAAGGTTAATATGACATGTTATAATTTATATAATATATTTTTTTTCTATTTAATCATGTTTTTTTGACTTTCAAAAAATCCAAAATACTAAATACTGTCAAAATTGATAGGAATGAGTTTTTATAAAGAATAATATATTATTAAGTGATATAATATTTCTAAATTATAATATTCTGAAAAAGGATTTATATAATTATAGATATTTCATTAATGAGCCTCATTAGGTTCAATTGTAATTTTATAGTAATTTTAACATTCGTGTAATATAAAAATATAGGAAGACGTTGTCAAAGTTAAACTATTTAACTAAGAATTGAATCTAAATGATAAGGTAATATGGTGACATAAACATGTATAAAACCTGTTAGTTGAGAATATTGTGAACCATACCTACCTTAAATTCTAAATAAATCCATTATGAGCCATTATAAATGGAAAATTATTTTATAATAAAATAGAATTTCAATATTTTCCTAAAGTGACCCTCACCATTTTTATAAAATGTTACTTCCCCTTTCCTTAATTTCACACCTCAAAATCCATATATCTCGGTCAATCACTACTAAAATTTCCTCCCAACATCCCTCATACATCATAAAGTTTATAAATTGATCAAAAAAAACATAAGGATCACTTTTGATCAAATCCAAAGGAAGCACCTGAATAAGAGGTAAAAGTTTCATCCCCTCTTTCAATGATATTTTATTCTTCCACTTCCTCTTTATTATCTATTTCCATACCAAAATAATATCTTCATAACCTTCTACATACATTCATGTTATTAAAAATATCGTAAAACCATATTCATTATTCAATACATCCAATGAATGACAATGTCACCATACATGCATATGTACAGCTTATTGTCTCCACGTCGTGGTGTAGTTGGTTATTAAACACATCATTCTTTGGATGGGAATAATAATGAGTATAATTTATGTAAATAATAAATATATCATGTTAATAATTCTTTATATATGATATACCATCCAATTACCTATAATTTCACCATCAATATAATGATATTTTTTCTCGTGTGTACGTACGGATTACCGTCTCCACGAACATGATGAGATTGATCCACCATCATAACCATTCTAAAATAATTTTCATTTTATGATTTTAAATATTTTTTAAGAAACATAATATAATTATTTATATGAATCAAATACATCATATCCATAGAAAACATGGCATACTTAACAAAAAAATAAAGGAAAACGAATTAGTTAATAGCTAAAACAATAATACTACTCAAATATTATTCACAAAGAATTATTATAAGTTCATATATGATATAATATTTATATATGTAGTTCTTGTATAATTTAATAAAAATGATTTAACTATTATAAAAGAGGTTAACATACCCTGACTATGGAAATGTACCAGGTATGGGTTAATTTTACAATCTCTTTATTAACTAAGGTTGTTTTTACAAATGTATCTACTGGAACATCTTTATCATCCACATCAGTGTTTCATAAAAATGAAATTCGAAACCTTTTTAATATTTCCATAAAAATCGATTAAAGTCATTTATACCATTTTTTGACTTTTTATAAAATGTTTTGAATGAAATATTTTATTTTCCAAAAAAGGTACTTTATGACCCTTTTGGAAAATTAATGTAAGATGTTGTTTTAACTTATACAGAAGGTGTGGCTATTTTCCTCCATTATAACACATTCTAAGCTTCCCTCGCAAAATTATAATTATATTTTCAATATAAATGTTTTCTATTATAGTTATGTTACTTTTAAATGGTTTCAAAATAGAAAGAGATATTCCACTCAACTTTTTTTTCATCTATGTCAACATACTTTGATGGATTTTAAAATGGTATGTAGTTGATTTATTATGATACAAACATCAATATGGTATTGAAAATTCTGGATATGTTTGATTGTGGATATGTTATTTTTATACCATTCATATTTTAGGTTTAACGTATTAACATGTTTTATGATACTTTTAGTATGAATATTTATGTTATGTTTCAACCTTTTCATATGAAGAATGCATTGGAATTAGTAAGTGATGGGTGGAGCTCCCTATAGATCTTCTATGCATTGGTAGGTCTCATGAGACTAACTATTGTAATGGCACAAGTCCTTGAAAAAATCTTAATTGTAGTCTTGGAATGAGGCCTTGACTATTTGGTTATGATGTCTGGAATTATGCATTCCATCAATATGAAATTATATTTTGATGTTACATGTGATTATTCGACAAGTATAATATCCATGTGAATAAGTAAATGAAATTATTTGATATTTAATTTCCATATTATGCTGATGATTATGTTTTAAAGGATTTTTTTATTCTTATAAACTACATTAAATGTTTAATCTTATTTATGGTAGTTTCTGATATTTTGTTTTCTTTACTAAGAATCTGACCTCACCCCTTTCATATGTTTTCATTTTCCTAGGATTTGAAGAAGTATATTATGATTAACCTGTAGGGATAAGACAATGGATATGAGTGAGTTCAAATAGGACACACTGTTTTTTTTCATTATTTCATCATGTAATGTTAAAATTATGTATGTATCTAGTACTTCCAAGGCTACAAAACTAATCAATCCTTAGAGACATGATATCTTTTGATCATGCCAATGTAATGTAATAATTCACTGACTCTGGGTAACTAGGTTCAAGGATTTATATTTGGTATTAGAGGAAGTTTAGAACAATACATAGAAACTAGATTTAGATAAACTCTGATTAGTGAACATTAAATTAAGATTGACATTGATGATTAGTATATAATAACATCCAAAAAAATTTAGTGTAAATATTTTGTGGGGTTTAAAAAAAATACACCCCTGTTGGGATACAAATAGGTATAGGTAGCTCTGGCACAGATGTTCCTAGAACTGAAAACTCCAACATGGAGTATTGGGCATGACCCTAGGTATCCTTGTACATGAAAATAGGGCTTGTTGAGCTGTTGGTATTGACACTCGCAGAGGATATACTTAAGAAAATTCAAATTTTATTTACAAACCATTATGAAGGATTTATGAGTAAATATTACATTAATGAAAACATTTTTGTGATTATAGATTACATGAATAATGTTTTCAATTTACGTGAGTTATTTTTAAATTTTTTAATAATGTATTTTGAATCATAAACTAACATACTATATGAAATTATGTATAAATGAAGCCTATTATATATAATGGGAACTCTAGAAATATGCATGATCCAAATAGAAGAAGGATCATGTCTAGCACGGTCATAAGCCAACATTTATACGTGATATAGTCTCCCACGTATTATCATGATATGTAAAAATAGAATCATGTGTTAATTAGATAAGTACAATAGTTTCAAAGTTATATTGATTTGAAAGGATTATAGAGAATTAAAGGATGGTAGAGAAAAATATAGGTAAAGGGAAGAAGTGAAAAAAGAATTTTCTCATATGTGATAACTGTGGAAAGAATAACCTTGGTAAATTTTTGATGGGAATGGGAGTTTGTTATAATTGTGGGGAAAATGACACCAAGTACGTGATTTAAAGGTTATGAATATGGTTTAAAATGTACAATGATTCATCTGCAAGGAGTTGAGACACTACATGAATCAATGTCCCAATCATCAGAGTATACCCTAAAAGATACTATTGGATTAGAATCAAGTTATGATACAACATCAGATGAATAGGATTAATTATATTTATAATAATTTTATTAATGAATTATGTCATTTGAGTGTTGTATCAACAACATAGTAGTTTTATTAATTATGGAGATAAATAAGGGATGTACTGCAGTACTATTTCATTAACGATTTGAGATTAAAAAGTTCTATGAAAAGTTACTCAACATAATGTTAAAATTCAGGGAAAATAAATGGTTAAAGAAAATATAAACTTTAATATGGTCTTGATACTGAGGTAGTGATTTTGAAATAAGTGATGGTTGATTGGGAAATATTATATTGGATATTCTAGACTAAAATAAAAAAGATTAATTGTTTGTTTATTCCATCATTGTTGGAGTATTCTAAATTTTTGGACATAAGGAATATATGTCAAGTATTCTATAATAAATAAGAGATAATTAATGTAAACAATATGGTTTTATAGTAATTCATTTTATTTCCATGTTTTATGAGAATACATGATGGAGGTACTCACATGTTATTATGTGAAAAAAAAGATCATCATTATGTTATGTTGACATTCCTTATAAATTTTTAGACTATGATTTTGGACGCAAGTATTTTGGATAAGTAAAATGGTTGGAATGAATCATATTTTACATTTGATATTGTGGTTTAAGGTTAAAAAATTTCTTTACATTTTTTAAAAAAGGACAAACCGATGGTTGGGTGACTACCCGTCGCGTCCGACAAGGCCGCGAGACATGAACCCACAACCAAAGGGCGATAAGGATACATGACCTAACATTGTCCTATGTGATGTCCTCGGTTTTATAATATATTTTTTTTAAACAATCTGATATTTTAATTATAATTTCATTTTTATGAAACCCTATACAATTAGGATAAATAGAATATTTTTGTGTTCTATAAGATTTTTGAGTGAAACATGATTTGGTGGTAGAAATTAGTTAAAGAATGGAACACAACTTGTCTAACAATTTATTTTATAATTCAATGAATAAATTAATTCTTATACATTATGGAAAGGATATTTAAACAAAAAATGTGTTATCCTAAATCCTTATGTATAGATGAACCAATTAAATTTTTAGTCATCATAGATTTATGGCTTTTGAGATATGAATTGTATATTTATTGTTCACTTTTTTGTGTTTGATGACCTCAATAACTCCAGGTAAATATTTATGTTTTTACTCCAATTATATGTCTTAAATTTCAACCAATTTTACCTTACCCATTCAAAATCCAAATTTGGTGGTGTCTTCTTCATTTCCATTTCCATCTTATTAAGACTAAATTTTTTAACCTTATTTCTAATGTGGGTTTCCCAGAAAGGTATTTTCTATTTTTAAAATTAAATTTTGGACGAAAAATTTCAAATTGTGAAGATTCTATTTTTTTAATGAGGGAAGAATTTAACACACTAGAATTTCATAGTACGTTATCTCTTTAAAATAATTCAATAGCTTGCGCTACACACAACACAAAGTTCGAGCACACCACGGCTTATCAAACATGATGTTAAAAATGCATTTATGAATAGTATTAACTACATTTTGAAGTTTATATAATCTATATAATTTTAACATCCAAATTATATGTTTCTTAGACATAATAAAAGAACCAATTTAATTTTCAGATAATATAAGTATTATTCAAAAAATGCAATTTTACCAGCTTTAAATGGAGAACCATTTTTCAACCAAATATTGGACACTTATATATTTATAATTTGACAAAATAATCGTCTTTTTTAGAAATAGGACATGAAATTTTAGTTTGGATTATTTTTTGGTACTTTTCTGATAACTTTCATATTATGTGGAATTGTGAAAAATTTTAAATTTTAATTGAAAGAAACTTTTTTAATTGAAATAATTTTCAGGGTTAAATTATAAATTTGAGTGGTTTTAAATTATAATTAGATTATATTTTTATAATTTAATATAATTTAGTTCATTTTAAGCAATTTAACATTTAAATTGGACATAAACACATGTCAATCTTTTGATAGTTTTTACTTTTTAAAAACATGCTTTCTGGTTTTGACAACGAGAATTAATTTTAAATTAATTAATAAAAATTATTTTTTTTTAATTTTGTAAAAAATAAATCATTTTTGAAATTGGAATATCAAAATTATATTTGGGTGAGTTTTTTGTATATTTCTGAAAATCTTCAATTTTTCATGAATAGTGAAACAAACGTCGTTGTAGATAAAAAAATACACATTCATTTAAATAATTATGTTTTTATTTAAATTTATTTTAAAGTAAAAATAGTTAAATAATAAATATATTTTTACAATTTAATTCATTTTTTGTCATTTTATAATAAGATTAGATATATAAAATTTTATTAAACTTTTTAATGTCTTTTACCCACCTTCTAGGCACATTGGAAAATTTTCATAAAAATTAATTTAACTACTTATGTGGATTGAATTAAAAAAATGTGTCACATTTTACATTAATAAGTACAATGTGGTTCAATAGGATGAAAATAATATATGGTGAATAGTAATTTTTTAATTTTATTTACCTTGGTTAAAAGTAAATAGGTTAATTAAAGGTAAGAATGATAAAATATTTTCCCAAACACGTGTACTAATTCTATTGGATATGTTTTTTAAATAAAATCAACTTATGAATTAAATATAATCCTTTTTATCCACTTAGATTTGATTAGGACATTTATTATTATTTTATTTAAGGAAGAGTTTAAAGAGTTAAATTTAAATTGTTAAAACAAAACCATTTTTATTATACAGTTATACATTAGATAAATTCGATTACAAATATTAAATATAAATATAAATATATTTCCAACATCATGGTGTTTTATTTATAATTTTCATAAATTAAATAATTAAATTTATTTATGAAACAATGAATATGCAGTAATTATCTTATTAATGAAATATTAAAATTATTGATATTATAAATATCCAAATAAATATAAATTAAGAAATTTGATTCATTAAACATATTTTATTTGTTAATATGACATTTTAGGATTTATGTACTGTATTGTTTTCAAATTAATCATGTTTTTTTGGAATTTCTGAAAAACCAAATACTAAATAGTGTCTAAAATTGACATAAATGAGTTTTTAAAACAAATACTATATTATTAAATGATATAATATTCCAAAATATCTAAGGTTTGTCCAAAAGACTTATATAATGATAGATATGTCATTAATGAACTACTTGAGATTATATTGTCATTTTATAGTATGTTAGAAAACAATTAAATATAAAAATAGAGGAGGACATGGTAAAAGATAAACTATTTTACTAAGAATTAAATCTAAAAGTTAAGGTAAATATGATGACCTATAATTGTATAAAACCTATTGGTTGAGAATATTTCGACACATCCTCACCTTATCATAGAAATAAATTTAATTGGAGGCATTAGAAATTTAAAATTATTTTATAATAAAATAATATTTCCAGCCTTTCCAAAAGAGACCAGCACCTCTCTTTTAAAAGGGTACTTCCCCTTACCCTAATTTCACACCTCCAAAGACATTTGTCTCAGACACCCCTACTCAAATATCCTCTCAACTACCCTCAATTTTACCTTGAGGCCTTAAATTTATCAGAAATCCATCCTATGGATCCATTTTGATCAAATCAAAAACAAGAACCCGAAGAAGAGGTAATAATTGCATAACCTCTTTCAAAGTTTTTTTCTTTTTCATTATCCTCTTTATTTGTTATTTCCAAAAAAATAATAAATCCATTACCTTCAACATTATGTGATATTATTATATATATAGAACTACCATATTCACTATCCTATCAATCCTATGATTGATAAAGTCACCATACGTGCGTAAGTACGGCTTACCATCTCCACGTCATGGTGTAGTTGGTTATTCAAAACTTCGTTATTTGGATCGGTATAATAATGAGTATAATTAATTTATATAATAAATATAACATATTAATGATTCTATATATAAAATATACCATTCAATTACATACGATTTCACAAAATATAGATTGATATTTTCACTCATGCGTATGTACAGATTACCGTCTCCATGAACGCAATGAGATACATTCCTCATATTAACCATTCAAGAGTAATTATCATTTATTGATTTAAAATAATGTTTAATAAACTTAGTATCATTTTGTATATGAATAAAATACATCCAATCAATATAAAACACAACTAAAGTAACATATAATGAAAAATGAATCAGTTAACACATGAAATAATGATACTTCTAAAATATTATAAACAAAGAATTATTTGAAGATCTTATTTGATATCATATTTATGTATGTGGTTCTTGTATAATTTAATAACAATGATTTAACTATTATATAAGAGATTAACATATTCTAGAATAAATAAATGTACAAGGTAAGGGTTAATTTTACAATTTATTTATTATCCTAGGTTTTTTTACGAATGTATCAACAAGGATTTATTTATATAAACATTCGGGTTTCTTAAAAATTGATTTCAAAAAAATTATTATTTCATATAATATGGGTTTAAGTCATTTTATACAATTTTTGGAATTTTTATAAAATGTTTTAATAGGAATCATTCATTCATTTTCTAACAAGGTACTCTATGACCTTTTCAAAAAATTAATGTAAGAATGTTTTTTAACTTATATGGAAGGTTCATCTATTATCTGCTGTTATAACTCATTCCAAGATTCCCTTACAAGCTTATAAGAATATTTTCAAAATATTTTGTTTCTTTTCTAATTATGTTACTTTTAAATGAATTCCAAATAAGAAGAGATATTCTTCTCAAATAGTTTCTATTTCATCTATTTCAACATCATTTGATCGATTTTAAACTGGTTTGAAGTTGATTTATATTGATACAATCTTCTATATTATATTGAATATTTAGTGATATATTTTACTGTGGATGTGTTATTTTTTTTACCATTCATGGTTTAGGGTTAATGTGTTATCATTTTATATTCCAGTTTAAATATGAATGTATATGTCATGTGTCAGTATTTTCATATGAGGAATGCATTGGACTTATTAAGTGATGGTTTGAGCCCGTTATAGATCCTCGATTCATCAGTAGGTCTCATGATGCCAACTAGTGTCTTGGTACAATGCCTTGCAATATTTTTATTTGTAGTCTTGGAATGTGGTCTTGACTATTAGGTTATAAAGTCTGACATTGTTAATTCCATCATTATGAAGTTAGCTATTGATAATACATGGGATTATTCGACTAGGAGAATATCCATGTGAAAATTAAATGATATTTTCAGATTTATCATTTCTGTATTATGTTGACGATTAAATTTAAAAGTCTTCGGTTTTAGTCTTATACATTACCTTAAATTTTTATACTTATATATGATAGTATCTGCTATATTGTTATCCTTACTGAGAATCTGAGCTCACCCCTTTCTTATTTTTCATTTTTCATGGATTATAATATGTATATTATGATTAACCTGCAAGGATAGGCCATAGGATATGAGTGTGTTCAAAGGGAATATAATTTTGATTTTATTGTATTCATTATTTAATGTAAAACATATGTATGTATCTAGTAATTAAAAGGATACTAAAATTATCGATCATTAGAGACTTGATCTCTTGTGATCATGACAATGTGATGTTACAATGCACCAACTCTATGTAACTAGGGTCTGGGCGTTATAGTTTCTATCCGAGAAGTTTATTACTATCCTTGGAAACTAGATTTAAATAATCTATGATTATAGAAAATTACCAAAAGATAGATGTTGATTATTAGAATAAAGGAACATACAAAATTTTTTGTATTGTTAATATAATTTGGGGTTTCCAAGAAAATACCTTACTATCTGGATACAAACGGGAAGAGGTGGCTCCGACACAGATGTACCTAGGAGTGAAACTCTGACAAAGAGTTTACGGTTTAACCTGGGTTATCCTAGTACATGACAATGGGCCTTCCTGCACTCAAGGTATTGACACTCACGATGTACATGATTAGGATAATTAAAATTTTCATTACAAACAATTATAAAGGAATTATGGGTAAATACTTCCTCAATGAATATTTTTTATGATTATCGATTATATGCATAATGTTTTCAATTTATTTTAGGGATTTAACAAGTTTGGAATTATTCATTGCGATTCATAAACTAACCTAGTGTATGCCATTATTTATAAATTGTGCCAGTTAGAAGGCATGATAACTCCAACAATATGCTTGTTCCAAATAGTAAGAAGGATTATATCATTTATGGTCTTAAGACAATAATTAGAATAGAAATAGTCTCCTAAATATTATCATCATATGGAATAATAGTATCATGTGTTAAAAAGATATGTAAATAATTCTCTAAGTTCTATGGCTTTGAAGGGAAGCTAGATAAGAAATGGATGGTATGGAGAATGCTGGATATTGGTAATAAGGGAAAGAAAGATTTTCCCATATGTGATAACTGTGGAAGGAATCACCTTGGTAAATTGTTGAATGAAATATGAGTTTGTTATAAGTGTGGAGAAAAGGACACCAAGTACTTGATTTCAAGGCTATGAAAAAAGTTTAAATTATACATTGCTTCATCTGTAAGGAGTTGGGAAACTATGAGAATCAATGTCCCCATCATCAGAGTATACCTCAAATGATTCTATTGGATAATAATCATGTTATGATACTACCATATATGAAGAGGAATAATTAGTGTTATTGTATTTTAATTAATGAATTTTTCTGACTTTTGTATCAATGATGAAATGGTTATATTAATTATGGAAACAAATAAGGATTTTATTATAGTACTATTTAATTAAGGATTTGTGATTATATGGTACTATGAAAAGTTACACAATAAGAAGTCAAACTTTTTGTAAAATACATGGTTGAAGGAAAGATAAACCTTAATATGGTCCTGATACTGAGGTAGTGATTTTAGAATAAGAGATGGTTGATTGGGTTAAATTGTATTTTATATTCTTATCTACCTTGGAACTAATTATTGATTTTTAATTTCATCATTGTTGGATTATTCAAAAAATTTGGACAAAAGGAATATATCCAGTATTTTATAAGGAATAAGGGAGAATTAATTTAATCAATAAGTGTTTATTGTAATTCAGGGTCTTACCATGTTTTAAGAGAATACATGATGAAGGTACTCACATGTTATTATGTGGAAAAAAGAGATCTTCACTATGTTATGTTGACCTTACTTATAAATTTTGGAACTATGAGCTTAGAAACATGTATTTTTGATAAGTATAAAGGTTGTAATGGATTAAGATAGAAATTGGATACTATAGTTTAAGGTTAGAACATTTCGTAATATTTTTTTTATTTTTTTTAAAAGGGCAGCTCGGTGGTCAGGTGACAACCTGTCACGTACGGTAAGGTCGCGAGACTTGAACCTGCAACCGAAGGGAAACAAGGGTGCATCATGTACCACTAGCCTATATGGTTTCCTGGTTTGTATAATGTAGTTTTTTAATTTATCTGATATATGAATTATAAATTCATTTATTTGAACCCTATACAACTATGATTAATAGAATGTTTTTGCGTTCTATTAATATTTGCAGTGAAAGATGAGTTTGTGGTAGAAATTAGTTAATGAATGGAACTCTACTTGTCATGTAAATCTTTTTCTTATTAGATGTAGAAATTAATTATTATCCTTTAGGGAAAAGATTTTAAATCCGAAAATGTGTTCTCCTAATACCATATGTTTTTATGAACCAATAATATTTTAAGTCATCATTGATTTATAGCTTTGAGGCCTCATTTTTCAATTTATTGTTTACTTTTTTTTGATTGATGACCTCAATCACAACATATAAATATTTACATTTTCCCCCAATTATCTTTCTCTAATTTCCACCAATGTTCTCTAATTCGAAATCCTAATTCGTTGGTGACTATTTCATTACACTTCCCCTTAAATAAAGACTAAATTTTGTTAACCCTATTTCCAAAGTGGGTTTTCCACCGAGGTATTTTGTATTTTGAAACATTGATTTTCGAAGAACAGATTCAAATTTTGAGGAACAAATATATTGAAGGAGGGGATAATAAAACACCACATGATTTCATAGTACGTTATCACTTTAAAGTAATTCAATATTTTTTGCTACACACAACACCAGGTTCAAGCGCACCACCACTTACCAAAGTAGCCGTACAAAAAGAAGTAATGAATAGTATAAAATACATTTTGAATTTTATATAATCCATATAATTTTAAAATCCATATTATTTGTTTCTTAGAAATAATATAAGAACAAATTCAATTTTTTAGATAAAATAAGTATTAAAAAATATGTATTTTTACAACCAATTAATGGAGAACCCTTTTTCGTTCCAATATTTTACAATTTTATAAATTCAATTGGTCAGAATAAATTTATTATTTTGAAACAGGACATATAAATTTAGTTTGGATAAACTTTTGGTACTTTTTTAAAAACATTCATATTTTGATAAATAGTAAAAATACTAAATTTTAATTGAAAACTAATGTTTTAATCGAAATAATTTATAGTGTTAAATTATGAATTAGAGTATTTTAAAGTATAATTAGATTATATTTTTATCATTTAATATAATGTAGGTAATTTTATATAATTTCACATTTAAATTGGACATAAACACATGTAAAATTTTTGATAGGTTATACTTCCTAACAAACTATTTTCTGGTTTTGACAACATCAATTAATATTAAATTAATTAATGATTCATTGTTTTTAATTTTGTAAAAATGAAATAATTTTTGAATTTGGAATATCAACATTATCTTAGGGTGAATTTTTGGTATTTTTATGAAAATATTTAATTTTTTATGAATAGTGGAAAACACTACGTTGTTGATAAAAACTGACTTTTTCATTCAAATAATTATAGTTTTTAAAATAATATATTTTAATGTCCAAATATTTAAATAATAATTATAGTTTTCCAATTTAATTCATTAGAGTCATTTTATAATAAGATTATAAATATAAAATTTAATTTAACTTCATAATGTCTTTTACCCACCTTCTGGGCACATTTGAAATTTTTTGCATAAAAAGTAATTTTACCACTTATATGAATTAAATTTCAAAACAATTTGAGACATATTTGAAATATATTTGTATAATGTGGTTAAATAGGATGAAAATAATATTTTTTGAAAACTAATCTTGGAATTTTATTTTCCATTATTAAATGTAAATAGGTTAATTAATGGTAAGAATGATATTATAATTATACTAACTCATGTACTAATACTATTGGATAAGTTTAATTCGACCAAAATAATATTTGGAATAAAATATGATCCTTTTTTATCCAATTGAATTAGATTAGGTCATTTATTTTTATTTTATTCCAAGAAGAATTAAAAATGTTAAATTCAAATTATAATAACTAAAGAATTTTTGTTATAGGATTTTACGTAATCTAAATTAGTTTATAATTATTCATTAAAAATATAAAAATATTTCCTTCATCATGGTATTTTATTTATATTTTTTAAACATTAAATAATAAATTTATTTATGACACAATGATGATGTAGTAATTACCTTATTAATGAAATATTAAAATAATTGATATTATAAATATCCACATAAATGTAAATTAAAACATTAGATGAATTTAACTATTTTTTATGTTAATAAGAAACATTAGTATTTATTTAATTTATTTTTTTTCGAAGTAATCCATTTTTTTAGTTTCAAAAAAACCAAATACTAAATTGTGCTAAAATTGACAAAAATGAGTTATTAAGACAAATACAATATTTTTAAATGATATACTATTATTATAAATATAGGGTTTGTTCAAAGGACTTATATAATGAAAGATATTTCATTAATAAACCACTTTTGGTTCTATTGGCATCATATTGTATCTTTATTTACCATGTAATATAAACATACAAGAAGACATGGTAAAAGTAAAACTATTTAATTGAGAAATAAATCTAAAAGATAAGGTTACAACAATGACCCAAACATGTGTAAAACCTATTGGTTTAGAATATTCCGACACATACCCACATTTTCCTAGAAATAAATATATTTTGATGCATTAGAATCTGAAAATGTATTAATAATAAAACAATATTTCAATCTTTTCTTAAAAAGAGCACCATATCTCTTATAAAAGTGTACTACCCCATAACCTAATTTCACACCTCCAAATCCATTTTTCTCAGCCACCCATACTCAAATATCGTCCAAAATAACCTCTATTAATCCTATAGTCTTTACATTGATTATAAATCCAACCTATGGATCTCTTTTCATCAAATCAAAAGGAAGCACCTGAAGAAGAGGTAATAATTTCATCACCACTATTAGTGTTCTTTTCTTCTTCCACTTCCTCTTTATTTGTTGTTTCCTTTGAAAAATAATATCTACAGTATCTTATAAATTAATTTATTCTAATATATATATGGTTCAATGATATTCAATATTTTATCTATCCTATGAATGACAAAGTCACCATACGTGTGTAGGTATGGCTTACTGTTTCCACATCATGGTGTAGTTTTTTATTCGACACATCATTATTTGGATGGGTATAATAAAGAGTATAATTGATTTTTATAACAAATATAACATGTTAGTGATTATTTATATGTGATATAGCATCCAATTACATATGATTTCACCATTAATATAATGATATTGTCTGTCGTTCATACGTCCGGATTATCGTCTCCACGAATACAATGAGATTCATTCCCCATCATAACCATTCAAAAAAATTTAATTTTATGATTTAAAATAATGTTTAGGAAATTTAATATAATTCTGGATATGAATCAAATACATCTTATCCATAGGAAACATGACTTACATAACAAAACATATAAAATAGAATGAATCATTTAACACCCGAATCAATGATACTACTAAAATATTATTAATAATTAAAAATTACAATATCATATATGATATCATATTAATGTATGTGGTTCTTTTATAATTTAATAACAATTATTTAACTATTATAAAAGAGGTTAACGTACCCTCAACTAAGTAAAAGTACATGTTTAGGGATAATTTTACAATCTCGATATTATCTGAGTTAGTTTTTACGAAAGTATCTACTGGGACTTCTTTATCATCCACATCCATGTTTATTAAAAATTTATTTCTAAAAAATTTTAATATTACTTATAATATGAGTTAAACTCATTTATACCCTTTTTTGACTATTTATAGAATGTTTTGAAATAAATCTTTTTGTCATTTTCTAAACAATGTACATTATGACCTATTGACAAATTAAGGTAAGAATTTTCTTTTAACATATACGGAAGGTGTGGATATTTTCAGCTATTATAACTCTTCGAAGCTTCCCTTACAATCATTAGGAATATTTTGAAAATAAATTTTTGATTTATAATTATGTGAATTTTAAATGACATCCAAATAAAAGAGATATTCCTCACAAATTGTTTTGATTTCATCTATGTCAACATCATTTGATGGATTTTAAACTTGTTTAGAGTTAATTTGTTATTATACAATATTCCATATTGTATTAAAGGTTTTGTGATATGTTATACTTTTGATGAGTTATTTTATACCATTCATGGTTTAGTGTTAAAGTATTAAAATTTTGTATGTTGGTTTTATTACAAATGATTATGATAGGTTTCAACCTTTTCTTATGAGGAATGTATTGGACGTAGTAATTAGTTGGTGGATCCATCTATATCTCTTTGATATATCATAAGGTCTCATAATACACACTAGTTTCTTGGTAAAAATCCAAGAAAAAATCTTATTTTTTGTCTTGGCATGAGGCCTCAAATTTTTGGTTATGAAGACTAACAATATGAATTCCATCATTATGATATTAGATATTGATATTACATGTGATTATTATAATAGTAGAATATCCCTGTGAAATGTAAATAGACTTATTTTATTTATCTATTCCATATTATGCAGAATTTTATGTTTAAAAGGATTTTGTTTTACACTTATACATTGCCTTAAATGTTTATCTATGTTTACGATAGTTTTATCTATATTGTTATCCTTACTGATCATTTGAGCTCACCCATTTCTTGAGGTGTCATTTTCCCAGGATGTGAAGAGGTATATTATGATTAAACTTCAGGGGTTGGACAAAGGATATGAGTGTATTCAAAGGGGACACAATGATGTTTTACTTTATTTCATTAATTAATATAAAACTTATATATGTATCTAGTACTTCCAAGTATACAAAACTAATCGGTATTTAGATACTTGATATCTATTGATCATGTAAATGTTATGTAATAATGACCCCACTCTGGGTAACAAGGGTTAGGGCATTATAGTTGGTATAAAAGGAATTTTAGTACAAACCTCGCAAACTAGATTTAGGTAAACACTAATTAAAGAACATTACCCAAAGATAGTCTTTGATTATTATTACAGAAGAACATCCAAAAAAATTTGTATTGTAAATATAATGTGGGGTTTCTAATCCAATACATCCTGGTTTGGATACAAACATGTAGACGTGGCTCTGGCAAAGATGTACCTAGGAGTAGGAACTCTAACATGAAGTTACGGGCTTGACTCAGGGATTCCTGGTACATGACAACATGACTTGCTGCACTCTTGGCATTGACACTAGCGGTGGATATTCATAGGATAATTCACATATTCTTTACAAACTATTATGAAAGAGTTTTGAGTAAATATTTCCTCAGTGAATTTTTTTTATGATTATGGATTATATGCATAAACATTTCAATTTACATTTCGTATTTTACACTTTTGGAATTATTCATTTAGATTCATAATCTCTCCTAGTGTATGCCATTATTTAGAAATGGTTCCCATTACAAGGAATGAGAATTCCATCAGTACGCATGATCCAAATACTATGGAGGATCATAGCGTTCATGTTATTAGGACTACATTAATAAGGGATATATATTCCCATGTATTCTCATCATATGGATAAATATTATCTTGTGTAATTTAAATATGTAAAAATTCTATAAGTCCAATGGCATTGAAGGGATGTAGGTGAAGAAAAGGATGGTTTAGAGTAATATTGATAATGGGAAGAAGGGAAAGAATGATTTTTCCATATGTGATAACTGTGGAAATAATCGCCTTGGTAAATGCTTTACGGGGATGGTATTTTGTTATATGTGTGGAGAAAAGGACCCCAAGTACATGATTCCATGGGTATGAAAAAGGAATCAAATGTAAAATTATTTATCGGTAAAGAGATGGGACACTATGTGAATCAATTTCCCAATCATCATAGTATACCTTAAATGATGCTGTTGAATAATAATCAAGTAATCATACTACCATAGATGAAGAGTTATAATTAGTGTTCTTATATTTTTATTAAATAATTATTTCATTTGATTTTTGTATCAATGATATACTATTTATATTAATTCTGGGAATAAATAAGAATTGTACTCCAGTAATATTTTATTAAGGATTTGAGATTATATGGTACTTAGAAAAGTTACTCAATGTAATGTTAAACATTTTGGAAAATACATGGTTAAATGAATGATAAACCTTAATATTATTCTGATACATAGGTAGTTATTTTGGAATAAGAGATGTTTGATTTGGATAAAGTATATTGGATTTTCTTGACTACCTTAGAACTGATTACATGTTTGTTTATTCAATCATTGTTGGAGTATTTCAATTTTTTGGACATAAGGAATATATCTAATATTATAAACAGAATAAGGGAGCGTGAATGTAATCAATGAGGTTTTATGGTAATTATGGGTGTAACCTTGTTTTAAGAGAACACATGATTAAGGTACTCACATTTTATTATGTGGAAAAAAGAGATCTTCATTATGTTATGTTAACCATCCTTATAAAGTTTTAGACTATTAGTTTGGGCACAAGTATTTTCGATAAATATAAAGTTTGGAATTGATTTAGTTGGGCATTGGATACTATGGTTTATGGTTAAAACATTTATTTATATTTTTTATATTTTTTTTAAAAGTCAACCAGAAGGTCGGGCGACTACCCAGCGCATTTGGAAAGGATTGAAGACTTTAACCCGCAATCGAAAGGTGATAAGGGTGCATCACCTACCACTGGCCAATGGGAGTCCTGGTTTGTATAATGTAGTTTTTTTAAATGATATGATTGATAGAATATAAATTAATTTTTATGAAACTCTACACTATTAGGATAAATAAAATACTTTTGAGTTCTATTATCTTTTGGAGTGAAAGATGAGTTTGTGGTTGAAATTTGTTAGAGAATGGAATTCTACTTCTCAAGTAATTTTTTTATTCTATGAAAACATTAATTATTAAACATTAAGGAAAGGATCTTCAAACCAAAAATTTGTTATCCTAATACCTTGTGTTTTGATGAACAAATAATATTTTAAGTCATCATATATTTATGGCTTTGAGCCCTCAATTTTATATTTATTATCCAATAGTTTGTGATTGATAACCTGAATTATTCCAAATAAATATTTACAATTTTCCACCAATTATTTGTATTAAATTTCCACCAATGATAACCTATTCAAAATCCTAATTTTGTGGTGACTTTTTCATTTCCATATCCCTCTTATTAAGTCTAAATTTTATTAACCCTATTTCGGATATGTGTCTTCCACAAAGGTATTTTCAATTTTTATCCTTTTATTTTTTATTTTATTTTTCAAAATTAAAGGACAAAATTTATAGAATATGGTGATAATGTAACACCCCAATATTTCATTGTACACTATCTCTTTAAAGTAGTTTAATTGCATGTGCTACACACAAAACTGAGTTCGAGCACACCACGACTTACCAAATTAGCCGTTCAAGAAGTAGATATGAATAATATGAACTGTATTTTGAATTTTATATACTCCATATAATTTTAAAATCCATATTATGTTTTTCTTATACATAATATATTTACAAATTCATTTTTTCAGATAAACTAAGTAATTTTCAAAAAATGTTATTTTACCACCTTTTAATGGAGAACCCTTTTTAAATCCTATATTTCATATTTTTATATATTTAATTTAGCAAAATAATCTGTATCATTAGAAACGGGACATTAAATTCTAGTTTGGATTAATTTTTTATACTTTTATGATAACTTTCAGATTTTGATGAATAGTGAAAAATAATAAATTTTTATTATAAAAAACTTTTTAAATAAAAATAGTTTATATTGTTTATTTATAAATATTAGGGGTTTTATAGTATAATTAGATTATATTTTTTCATTTAACATAATTCAGTTCATTTTAAGTAATTTTATATTTAAATGGGTTATAAACACAAGTCAATCTTTTGATAGGTTTTACTTCTTAAAAACCCACTTTCTGGTTCTGACAAAGGGAATTAATTTTAAATAAATTAATTCAAATTAAATGTATTTAATTTGGTAAAAACATACATCCTTTATGATTTTGGAATATCCAGATTATATTTTGGTGATTTTTTGGTATTTTTCTGAAAACATTCAATTGTTGATGAATAGTGAAAACACTACGTTGTAGATAAAAACTAACATTCTCATTTAAATAATTATTTTTTAATTTATTTTTATTTTAAAGTCGAAATAGATACATAATACCTATATAATTTCAATTTAATTAATTGAGGCTATTTTATAACAAGATTAGATATATAAAATTTTATTAAATATTTTAACGACTTTTACCATCCTTCTAGCCACATTTGAAAATATGCATACAAAGTAATTTTACCGCTTTGGTGAGATGAATATCACAAATCTGAGAGACACTATTGACATAAGTAAGTAAAATTTTGTTCCATATGATTAAAATGATTTTTGTGCATAGTAACATTTGTATTTAATTTACCATGGTTATACGTAAATATTGTAATTATAAGAGAGAACGATATTGTAATTACCTTAACACATGTCCTAATTCAATTTGATGTGTTTTTCTCGACATAAATCAACATAGGAATAAAATATGATCCTTTTTTATTCACATGTATTATATTAGGGTAGTTATTATTATTTTATTTAAATAAGAGTTAAAAGTGTTAAATTGAAATTGTAATAAATAAACCATTTTTATATTAGGGTTATACATAAGGTAAATTATATTATAAATATTAATTATAAAGATAAAATGATTTCCTACATCATGGTATTTTATTTATAATTTTTAGACATTATATTTTAAATATATTTATGACGCAATGATGATGTAGTAGTCAAGTTTTTAATGAAGGATTAATATAATTGATATTATATATATCCCAATATATGTAAATTGAGTCTTCTGATGCATTTAACTAATTATTTAGGATAATATTAAATGTTAGAATTTATTTAAGGTATTTTTTTCGATGTAATCTAGTTTCCTTGAATTTCAAAAAACCCAAATACTAAATAGTGTCAAAATTTACATAAATTCGTTTTTAAAAGAAATACTATATTATTAAAATATATATTATTCTTAATAATATACAGTTTGGAAAAAGGATCTATATAATGATAGATATGTTATTAATGAACCACTTGAGGTTCTATTGATATTTTATAGTATTTTTATTAACTATGTAATATAAAAATACAACAAGACATAGACAAATTTTTACTTTTTAACTAATAAATATATATTTGAATGCATTATAAACTGAAAATGATTTTATAATAAAATAATATTTCATCCTTTTCCGAAAGTGACCCTCATCTCTCTTATAAATGGGTACCTCCCCTTCCCATAATTTCACATATCCAAAGCCATTTGTCTTATCCAAAACTACTCAAATATACACACAAATGCCCTAAATTTATCTTATAGTTCATAATATTAATAGAAATCGAACATAAGGACCCCTTTTGATCAAATCAAAAGGATGCTCCTGAAGAAGAGGTAATAATTTCATCACCCCTTTCAAAGATCTTTTCTTCTTCCACTTCCCCTTTGTTTTTTGTTTCCATAACAAAATAATAACTCTAGTACCTTCTACATACTGAGATGTTATTATATATATGGTATAATAATATTTATTATTATATCTATCCTATGAATGACAAGGTCACCATACGTGCGTATGTACAGATTACCCTCTCTACCTCAGGGTGAAGTTTGTTATTCAACACTTCATTTTTTGGATGGGTATAATAATGAGTATAATTGATGCATATAATAAATATAGCATTTTAACTATTCTTTATATCTTATATACCTTCCAATTACATATGATTTCATCATCAATATTATGATATTGTCGCTCATGTGTACGTACGGATTACTGTCTCCACGAATGCAATTAGATTCATTCCCCATCATAACCATTCATGAATAATTTTCATTTTATAATTTAAAATAATTTTTTTGAAACTTAATATCATTCTGGATATGAATAAAATACATAATATTCATATCAAACAAGTACTATGTAACAAAACGTACTGATGAAAATGAATCTAATAACACACGAAATAATGATACTACTAAAATATTATTAACAACAAATTATTAAATGATCATATATGATATCGTATTATTGTTTGTGGTTTTTATATAATTTAATAAAAATGATTTAAATATTATATAGGAGGTTAAAGTACCTTCTACTAAGGAAATGTATAATGTTTGTGTTAATATTACAATGTCATTATTATCTGATATTGTTTTTTTGAAAGTATCTACTGAGTCTTTAATATCATCCACATCAGTGTTTATTAAAAATGTATTTCCAAAAAAATTTACTATTTTCTAGAATATGAGTTAATGTAATTTATTCCCTTGTTTTACTTTTAATAAAAAAAATATAATAGAATCGTTCCGTAATTTTCCAAACAAGGTACTTTATGACCATTTCGACAAATAAAGGTAAGATCGTTTTTTATCTTATACAGTAGGTGCGGCTATTTTCGTCCGTTATAACACCTTCTAAGCTTTCTATACTAAATTATAATAATAGTTTTAAAATAAATGTTTTATTTTTTAATTTTGTGACTTTTAAATGATTTCAAAATAGAAAGATATATTCCTCTCAAATAGTTTATTTTTCATCTATGTCAATATCCTTTGATAGATTTTAAACATGTTTGAAGTTTATTTATTATGATAGATTCATTCAAATTGTATTGAAGGTTTTGTGTTATTTTATTCTGTGGATGTTTTATTTTTATACCAGTCAAGGTCTATGTATAAATTGTTAAAATTTTGTATACTATTTTTAAAATTAATGTTTATGTTATGTTTCAACCGATTTATACGAGGAATGCATTGAACATAGTAAGTAACAGGTGGAGCCTGCTATAACATCTCGATGCATCTGTAGGCCTCATAAGAGTAACTAGTTTCTTGGAACAAAGCCTTAAAAAAATTTATTTGTAGTACTAGCATAAGGCCTTCACTATTTGGTTATGATGTCTAGCATTATTTATTCCAACGTTAAAAAATTAGCTACATATATAACATGTGATTATTCGACTATTAGAATATCCATGTGAAAAGTAAATGGAATTATTTGATTAATCTTTTCCATATTATTATGATGATTATGTTTAAAAGGCTTCTGTTTTGTTCTTATAAATGGCTTAAAAATTTTATTCTTATTTATGATAGTTTCAACTATATTTTTTTCCTTATTGATCATCTTAGCCCATACCTTTATTATGATTTATTTTTTCAATGATTTAAAGTAGTATATTATGATTAACCTAAAGGGACATGCCAAAGGATATGAGTGTGTTCAAAGGGGAAACACTATTTTTTTTCTTTTTTTCATTATTTAATGTAAAACCTATATATGTTTCTAGTACTTCCAAGGCTACTAAACTAAGATATCATTAGATACTTCATCTCTTGTAATCATACCAATGTTATGTAATAATGAACCAACACTGGTTAAATATGTTCAAGGAGTTATGGTTGGTATTATAGGAATATTAATACAAACCTCTGAATCTAGATTTAGATAAAATATAATAAGATAACATTGCCCAAAGATATAATTTATATATTAATTGAGGATACCTTTTAAAAAAATTTGGTTTTGTAAATATTATGTGGGGTTTCCAATTACATATATCCATTTCTGTATACAAAGAATCAAAGGAATGTAGAGAGAATGATGGATAAATGGAAGAATGGAATGGAGGATTTTCCCGTACGTGATAATTTTGGAAAGAATCACCTAGTTAAATTATTGAATGGAATGGAATTTTATTACAAGTGTGGAGAAAAGGATCTCAGGTACTTGATTAAAAGGCTATGAAAAAGGGATTAAAATGTACAATGCTTCATCTGCATGGAGTAGG
Organism: Viscum album; assembly: GCA_963277665.1. Classification (NCBI taxonomy): domain Eukaryota; kingdom Viridiplantae; phylum Streptophyta; class Magnoliopsida; order Santalales; family Viscaceae; genus Viscum; species Viscum album. The sequence goes on from OY728157.1 coordinate 549,128,207, forward strand.
CTCACTATGCAAATCAATGCCCTAATCATCAATGTATACCCTAAATGATGTTATCAGATAATAATCTTGTTATGATACTATGACAGATAAAGATAAATAATTAGTGTTCTTATATTTTTATTACTGAACTATTCCATTTGATTATTGTATCAATGATGTACATGTAATATCAATTATAAAAATAAATATGGATTTTACTACAATAATATTTCATTGAAGATTTGAGAATGTATGGTACAAAGAAACGTGACTCAACACTAAGTTAAAATTTTTGGATAATACATGGTTGAAGGAATGATAAACCTTAATATGGTCTTAATACTGAGGTAGTGATTTTGGAATATGATATAGTTGATTTGGATAAATTATATTGGATATTCCTGACTACTGTAGAACTGATTACTGGTTTGATTATTCCATCATTGTTAGAGTATTAATTTTTTTTGGAAACAAGGATCATGTTGAGTATTATATAAATAATAATGGTGCATGAATGTAATCAATAAAGATTTATGGTATTTCAGGGTTATACCATATTTTAGTTGAATAAATAATGAAGGTACTCACAAGTTATTATGCAGAAAAAGAGATAATAATTATGTTATGTTGACTTCCTTATAAGTTATTGGACTATGAGTTTGGACACAAGTATTTTTGATAAGTATTAAGGTTGGAATGGATCAATTTGGACATTGGATACTATGGTTTAATGTAAATACATTTCTTAAGAATTTGTGAAGATTTTTTTTATAAAAAGAACAACCTGAATGTCGAGCGACAACTCGTCGCGTCCAGTAAGGCCGCGAGACATGAACCACCATATAAGGGTAACAAAGTTTCATCAAATAACACTAGACTACATGATGTCCTAGTTTGTAAAATGTAGTTTTTTAAAATGACCCGATAGATGAATTATAAATTCATTTTTTGAAACTCTATATGATTAGGATAAATAGACTATTTTTGAACTCTATTATCTTTTGGAGTGAAAGATGGGTTTGTGGTCAAAATTTGTTAAAGAATGGAACTGTACTTGTGAAGTAATTATTTTTCTTATTAAATGAAGAAATTAATTTATAATAATTAGGAAAAAGATCTTAAAATAAAAAATGTGCTATCCTAATACCTTATGTTTTCATGAACCAATAATATTTTTAGTCATCATAGATTATTTTTCTTTGAGCCCTCAATTTTCTATTTATTGTTCATTTGTTTTTGAATGATGACCTCAATCAGTCCCTATAAATATTTATTTTTTCCTCCAATTATGTGTCTCCAATTTCCACCAATGTTCTCCTATTCAAAATCCTAATTTGGTGGTGAATTTTTCATTTCCATATCCTTCTTATTAAGACTATATTTTATTAACCCTATTTATTATGTGGGTTTTCCACAAATGTATTTTCTATTTTTATCTATTTGTTTTTGAAGAACAGTTTCAACATGCGAGGATGCAATTTATTGAAGGAGAGGAGAAGGTGACCTCATAGGATTTCATAGTATTTTATCTCTTTAATGTAATTCAATTTCTTGAGCTACACACAACACCGAGTATGAGCGCACCACGACTTACCAAACTAGTCATTCAAAAAGAAGTTATGAATTTTATTTATTAAATTTTAAATTTTAAATACTCCATATAATTTTAACATCTATATTATGTGTTTCTTAGATATAAAATTAGGACGAATTCAATTTTTCAGATAAAATTAGTATTTTTCAAATAATAAAATCTTACCACCTTTTAAGGGAGAACCATTTTTTAATCCAATATTTGACACTTTAATATATTAAATTTGACAAAATAAACCTCTTCTTTAGAAACAGGACCTAAATATTTAGTTTCGATACATTTTTGTTACTTTTTTGATAACTTTCATATTTTGATGAATAGTAAAAAATAATAAATTTTAATTGAAAACTAACTTTTTAATCGAAATATTTTACAGTATTAAATTATAAATTAAAGTGTTTTTATAATATAATTAGATTATATTTCTATAATTTAATATGGTGTTGGTCATTTTATGTAATTTTACAAAAAAAACCTTGATATAAACACATGTCAATATTTTGATCGTTTTTACATCTTAAAAACCAGCATTTTGGTTTTCACAACAGAAATTTGTTTTAATTTCATTAATGAAAATTATATGTTTTTAATTTGGTTAAAAAGGCATAATTTTGGAATTTGGAATATCAAAATTATCTTTGGGTGAATTTTTGATATTTTTCGGAAAACATTCAATTTTTGATAAATAGTGAAAAACACTACGTTGTAGATAAAAACTAACTAATTCTTTTAAATAATTATATTTTATATAAATCTATTTGAACGAAAAAATATATATATAATACATATATTTTTCTAGTTTAATTAATTTTATTCATTTTATAATAATATTAGATATAGAAAAAATTATTAAACTTTTTAACATCTTTTACCCACCTTCTAGGCACATTTGTAAATTAGCATAAATAATAATTTTACTAATTTAGTGAATTGAATTTCAAAAATCCAAGAGGCATGGTTGACATAAGTAAGTATAGTTTGTTTTAATAGGATGACAATAATTTTTTGTAAATTGTATCTTTTGAATATTATTTACCATAGTTAAAAGTAAATCAGGTAAATAAAGGTAAAAATGATGTTATATATATCCTAAAAGAAGCCCTACTTCAATTAGAATAGAGTTATTAGACCAAAATAAACCATTGGAATAAAATATGATCCTTTTTTATCCATATGGATTGGAATAGGACATTTATTATGTTATTTAAAGAAGTGTTAAAAGTCTAAAATTCATATTTTAATAAATAAGTCATTTTTATTATAGGGTTATACATTAGATAAAATCGGTTATAAATTTCAATTAGAAATAAAAAATGATTTACTACATTATTTTATTTTATTTATAAATTTTAGACATTAAATAATAAAATCTATCTATGAAACAATGATGATAAAAAAATTTACTAATTAATGAAATATTAAAATAAATGATATTATATATATCCAAATAAATTAAAATTTAGAATTTTGATGAATTAAAATAATTTTATTGGCTAATATGACATGTTAAAAATTATTTAATGTATTATTTTTGAAGTAATAATTTTTTTTGACTTTCACAATAATAAAATACTAAATCGTGTAAAAATTAACACAATTGAGATTTTATAAAAAAATAATATATTATTAATGATATAATGTTCCTAAAAATAGATGATTTGTACAATGTACTTATATAATGATATATATTTCATTTATTAACCACTTGAGGTTATATTTTAATTTTATTGTTTGTTGATTAATAATGTAATATAAAAATACAAGAAGACACAGTAAAAGACAAAATATTTAAGTAATAATTAAAACTAAATGATATGGTTACTATGGTGACATAAACATGTCTAAAACCTATTGGATAAGAATATTTCGACCCATCACCACCTTATCCAAGAAATAAATCTATTTTGAAGCATTAGAAACCGATTATTATTTTATAATAAATTAATATTTCAAGATTTTTCTAAAGTGATCATCACCTCTCATATAAAAGGCTACTCCCCCTTACGTTAATATCACACCTCCAAATCCATTTTTCTCGGCCACCCCAGCTAACATATCTTCCCATATACCATGTAGTCAACCTAGAGGCCTTTAATTGATCATAAATCCATCTTAAGAAGCCCTTTTGATCAAATCAAAAGGAATCCTTAGTATAAAAGGTAATACTTTCATCACTTCTTTCAAAGTTCTTTTCTTCTTCCACTGCATATTTATTTGTTGTTTCCATACCAAAATAATATCTCCAGTACGTTGTACATAATGTGATGTTATTATAAATATGGTACAATCATATTCATTATTCTATCCATCTTATGAATGACAAAGTCACCATATGTGTGTACGCACGACTTACCATCTCCTCGTTTTGGTGTTGTTGGTTATTCAACACTTCAATATATGGATGGGTGTAATAAGGAGTATAATTGATGTATATAATAAATATAACATGGTAATAACTCTATATATATGATATGTCATCCAATTACAAATGATTTTACCATCAATGGAATTATATTGTTTCTCATGTGTACGTACAGATTACTATCTCCACAAAAGCAATGAGATTCATTCCCCATCGTAACCATTCAAGCCTAATTTTCATTTTATGTTTTAAAATAAGTTTTAAGAAACTTAATATCATTATAGATATGAATAATAAAACATTTTATCCCTAAAAACATGACTTACATAACAAAACATATAACTTAAAGTGAATCAGTTAACACTCGAAACAATGATACTACTGAAATATTATGAACCAAGAAATATTAAAAAAAATATATGATATCATATTTATGTATGTGGTTATTGTATAATTTAATATAAATGATTTAACTATTATTCAGACGTTTAATGTACCCTCGAATAAGTAAACATACAAGGTAATTGTTAATTTTACAATTTCATTATTATCTGATGTTGTTTTTACGAAAGTATCTAATGAGACTTCCTTACCATACACATCGTTGTTTCTTAAAAATTTATTTCAAAAAATTTTCAATATTTCCTAGAATATGGGATAAATTAATTTATACCTTTGTTTTACTTTTTATAAAAAATGTTTTGAAAGGAATATTTCCATCCTTTTCCAAACAAGGTAATTTATGACCTTCATAACAAAATAAGGTATGATTTTTTAACTTATATGGAGAGTGAAACTATTTTCTATTGTTATAAAACCTTTGAATCATCCCTTAAAATCTTATAAGAATATTTTAAAAATAAATGTTTTCTTTTATAATTATTTTACATTTAAATGATTTCAAAATAGAAAGTGATATTCCTCTCAAGTAGTTTTTATTTCATCTATGTCAGCATCTTTTGATTGATTTTACACTATTTTGATATTGATTTATTATGATAAAATCATCCATATTGTATTGATGGTTTTTTGATATGTTTGATTGCATATGTGCTATTTTTATACCATTCATGGTTTTGGTTAATGTATTAACATTTCTTATTCTAGTTGTAATATAAATTGTTATGTTATGTTTCATCCTTTTTATATAAATCAATTTGTTGGACATAGTAAGTGACAGGTAGATCCCACTTTAGCTTCATGATGTATTATTAAGTCTCAAGAGACTAACTAGTATCTTGGAACAAGGGCTTGACAAAATATAATTGGTAATCTTCGACCAAGGCCTTTACTATGTGGTTATGATGTCCAACATTATGAATTACATCATTATGAAATTAGATTTTGATATTACATGTGATTATTCGACTAGTAGAATATCTATGTTAGTAAGTAAATGGAACAATATAAATTATCTTTGCCATTTTTTTTTCTAAATTTGAACTTTAAAAGGATTGTGTTTTAGTCTTATAAATTTCCTTAAATGATTATTATTATTTATGATAGTATTTGAAATATTGTAACCCTTAATGAGCATCTGAGATCACCCATTTCTTATGTTTTCTTTTTCCCAGGATGTTTAAAAGTATATTACGATTAACCTGCAATGATAAACAAAGGATATGAGTGTTTTCAAAGGGGACACAATTTTGTTTTTTATTTATTTCATTATATAAGGTAAAACTTATGTAGGTATCTAATACTTATAAGGATACTAAATTAATCAGTTGTTTGATACTTTATCTCTGGTAACCATTCAAGTGTTATGTAATAATACACCGACTCTAGGTGACTTGGGCCAGGGCATTACACTCATAGTATTTATTATGTAAATATGGAATTTATGACAGAAATTTAAATTTATTGTGTCTTCCAAAACATATGGGATATTTCATGGAAGATTTATAATGTATAGGGAAAATATCCACTGTTAATTTTTATTGTAGCCATAATCTTTGTTATTCCTCAAAGATATCCCCTAAACAGACAAAGAACCCTTTTCTATATACCAATCCACACAACCAAACTCAATGAAGGATCAAGTAAAAACTAACGAAGAACGTACCAAGAAAAATATGGGATATTATATTTTAATTATAAATTTATGTCACCATATTTCTGTTATTATAATTATTTATTCATATAACACATCCATTAATAAAAAAACCATTTATCATTTCTTCTGCGGACTACCACATTCACAACATAATAAGTTTTTTTCCTTCAACACCTAAAAATATTGAATCTTAGGGTGGAATTAATGTAAAGTATGGTGTTTATGATAACATTAATTATTTGGTGATACAACATTAAGATCCTATTAATGATATGATAATAAATTGATCATCATACATTCTATCATTTAAAAAAATTACACTAAGAGGGTAATCTTTTATTCCAATTGGTTCATGTTTTAATACTAATTATTTATTTTCATAAATATTTTATATAACCTTATAAAACACTATAATACAATAAAAATGTCAGTATTTTTCTATAATAATTATCTTGAAACATAAAAACCACACAATCATTCGTTAAATTAGGGTATATTTTTGTTTGGGTCGGTTTAACCAAAAAATTGAACAGTATGATTACTTTTTGTAATCAATGAATATTCAAAAATTTTGAAAAGAATAATATTATATAATTATATAAATTATTATTAAATTTATTTATAATATTCAATATTAATATGAAAATCTTTAATTAAGAAAACACACTTTGATCATTAAGAACAACTAAAACAAACCATCTCACGATTTCAACTTCACAAATATAAATTAAAAATCATGAATGAACATTAAAACATAAATAATATTCATAAAAAATAGAAAATATTAATTTTTTATATAGTAATGATTATATTTTAAATATTTGTGAAAATAGAAAAATTTATTATTACACTATAACAAATTAAAAAAACAATAAACACTCAGTGTAAAAAATTAAAATAATTCATATTTTTTATTCATACTAATGATGAGTGTGAATAAAAATTTTCATGATAAAAGTTTTAAATAGTTATATTAATATACATTTTTCAAGGATAAAATTTGATGTGATATGTATTTTGTATATGAATAATAATCAAGGTTTTCCATCTCAATTTCCTTTCATTTTTATATATTTATATTATTCACAATGTTCACTTTTTAATGGTGAAAACACCACACCATTGTAATATTTAAAATACAATTATCATATGTTTAATTATATTTAATGTCATATATGGTATCATTTTTTTTGATGGATTTTTGTTTCAATGTTGAATTTTTTTTAATTTTTTCTCTTCATTTTCCCTTCATTGAGACAAGTGTTTCATATATAGATTTATTTTCTTTTTAAAGGTGTTAATAAAACTACTTTAAGATCTATTATAAAAAAACCATTTTATCATATTATTTCTAGAAAAAAAACATTTTCTTTCAAGGAGTATTGATTAATGTTTTACTCAAGGTGAAATGGTATTATTAGTATCTATTTTTATTATGTGAAACATAATACATTTGTTACACCATGTTTCCTTTATGTGGTGTATAGATTTATAATGGATTTATTTTAATCTGTATTATACTTATTTCATTGTGTTTAATCGAATAATCCTAAATCAATATTCAAGTGTATATTGATTTATTTATTTCCACTATATTGAGGATTCATATAAACATAATTTTTATTCATTGTGATATGATCATTAATTGAATATTTTTAATAATTTGTTTGTATATTATACAATTTGATTATATGATGTTTCATTATATAATTTTTTATTTGTATATATTAATTCTTACACCATAAACCCTTTGACTGGTATTTCTCACATCATTGAATATAATCATTTCAAACCACCAACTTTCATTATATACATAGATTTTGATTATTTTATTCCATATTTTATTACATGTAAACCTATTACTCTATATGGTTTGAAAATAAAATATTATATAACACATTTTGGATGATGTTAACCAAGAAAGTTTGTAATTAAATTATAATAGTGAAAATTATTTTCATTTATATACTAATGATCATTAAGAATTTGAATGTATACTTTTTATCAATAAATCATATTTGTATGGATATATTATTATCATTTAAAATATTTTATTGACATGGGGAAAATTAATTCACATTCCAAAAGTTATTGTTTTAGTAAAAAAAATAATTGGAATTGTCAATCATATAGTTCTTATTCATATTTTCTTCTTGTTAATAAATTTATCAAAAACAAGTGATGGGTGGGACCTTAAATTTTATAGCCCATTGATGCATTAATCTCGATAACGGGGAGTGAAAAGATTCATCATGATATATGTACCTTCCAAAAAATAGGATAATGTTTTGATTTTGGTCTTGATAAAAAGTAACGTGTCTTGGCATAATGCATTGACAATATGATGATAATATTTTAAATTATGTGTTCCACCAATATGAAAAGAATATTATAGATATTGAATTTTCATTTATTATCATGTACATATCATAGTAATAGTTTCATGTTTATTATGGATTCATTTTTTTACATGTTACTTCCATAATATTTTTTCCATGTTTATAAAAATATTTCTTCAATTATATGGATACTTTACATGACATTTGATGTCAAAAATTATTATATTGTCCATTTACCCTAGTTATAGAGTTAATTATTACATGTGACATGTTTATAAGGTGAACACATTTTAGTTAATCATTCAGATACATTGAGGAATCCTCATTAAATAAATAGTTTAATAAAAAAGTTGAATATTTTCCATCTAATACAAAGAACATGGGATTTATTAGTTAATGTAGTGTTTTAATTTTCTAAATATATATAAATGTAAATGTAATTTGGATATTGCAGATGTGATAATAATTACTGCTTTTTAATTGTGACTATAAAATATGGAATATAAAAAATATGTAATTAAATTTTGTTTTTACGGTACATGTGTATTAACACTAGACCTAGGTTGTCTCACTCTTCATTTGCAAATAACATTCATCATTCTAAAAAGGTTCCAAAAATCAATTATATATTATAGAGTCATCTTGAAATATTCATGGATAAAATGTAAATTTTTTCCCTTCAGAATATGACTAATAAATATAGCCTTTATCATTATCTTTATGAAATGTAACATATCAAATTAGTAAATGGAAGCAACTGATATTTGGGAATTTGAAATAAGTCATTTTATACTGTACCTCATTGTACGAGAGAAATTATAATAGAATATATATTTATATATGATATATATAATATTAATAATTTATTTAAGATTCTATAATTATTTTATAATACATATCTTTATACTTTCCAATTTGTGTAAATACAATAATTTAGTTTGAGGAAGTGTGGACTACTGCCCACTCAAAGCAATGTGATTCATTCAAAAAAATACATGTACTGGATTGAAGGGGTTTTTGGTGAACATATATTATATATAAGATATAATAATTGAACTATAATAATGGTATATATAAATATACATACATATATGTCATTTACACTTTTCCATTCAATAAGACAGTAAAACGGAAACAACCTTCATGTGAACGGATGACCGGATGTCTCCATGAACGTTGTATTCCATTTTCTTAATATATATTTAAAGGATTATTATAATAAAAATATAATTAATATAAATGTTATTTATATCATGGTTTATATTATGGAACTCAAGATATAGGAATAAGGATCAAACATATAACGAATGAAGACACACGAGGAGAACAAATATAATATTACACGATGTGAATCCTTACCATAGTGTTTTAGAAAGAAATGATATTATGTAATAATAAAACCATATATGTTATTATATTTAATCATATAATTTTTTAAAATAATTATAATAATGTTACATTTATTATATAAGAGGTTTGTATGAGTATGAAGGGAGTCAAGAATTAAGGTAAGGAGATTTCATCAAACTTTTTATTTCCATGAGATACATTCCTTATTCACCACTCACTTTTGTTGTGTGGTGTATATATATACCATGGATTTATTATATTACTATTGTACATATATTTTTGTGAATTTATATATCTCATATATTATATTTTGTTCCATGGAGTTTTTTATCAAAATTTCCCAAATCAGTAAGATAATTTGGTCTCAATTTTTATTATTTAAGTGTCATTTTCTATTATGAACCTAGATTAACTTTCAAGGTGTAAATAATTCCATTTGACATTTTATAGCTTTAATATCATTAATTTAATTATAAATAAGGATTAATGTAATTTCATTTTTTTATAATATGATCCTAAGTTACCATGTGGTAAGAATTTATTGAAAAAATATCTTTGTTTATTGGGATTGTTTACGATTATTATTCCATTCATAAAAGATTATGATCCATCTCTAGAAAAAATTCATGAGTTTCCTTATACACTATTTATTAAATATATATATATATGTGTGTGTGTTTTTACCAATTTTCTACTCTTTGTTAAGTATGATAAAGAATAAAATATTTTTTTGAAAAACCAAAATTTATTTGTATTGTTCATTATATATTTATTTTATTTAAATAATGATTTAAAAAAATCACATATTATTCATTAATAAAATTATCTATAAAAAGGTTTTTTAAAACTATTTTATATTATTAATGATTTAGTAAATCATTTGAAAAAATTACATAAAAAATTGTTTTCAAAATGTTTTAGGTTTTAGTATGCATATTTCAAAGAATAATGGATTTTCCCCAAGACATGTTTTTAATATATATATATATATATTATTTGATATTTTATAAGACATAAATTTGTGTTACTCAATTATTTCCGTGGAATTTATTCAATGTTTTTATTTATACTTTTTTTCTCAATGAATTATAATTTCAAGTCACTATGTTTATGAAACCCATTACTCAATATAGGGTTATATGATTTTTGTAACCCCATTATTTTTAGGGGATATGATTTTTAAACAATTATGAAACCCATATATTTTTGCACATTTTATGCTATTAATAAATTCTTGTGACACAAATTTTATTTCATGGGTTATGATATGATTGTTTATCATTTTTTTAAAATTTATGTATGATATCATTATGATATCCATAGAATATATATAACCCTCTAATGTAAGAACCCAATTCCTAGTTTTGAGGTACGATTTTCTTCTTTTCTCATTTATTGAAGTGTTTTTCAGAAATTAAGGAAAATAGAGAAAAATCCTAAATTTTGGAAGTACACGCCGCGTCCTTTTCCACACGCCATGTACTTTTGGCCATGTGGATGAGTACACGGGGCGTGTGTCCATGTCACTGATGAAGGGTGTAAAAACCGACTACACACCGTGTAGTGATCCTTTACACGTTGGGTAGTCAGTCGGCAAGCGAATAGAAAGGCGGTGGCCAACTGTGCAACATCACACACCGTGTACTCATGAATACATGCCGTGTAGTCATGTTGGTAGGTGAACAGTGCCACGCTTGTGGGAAGCCGCAAAAGGAACAGTAAAAAAATGGGATGTACACGCCGTGTACTTGAAAATACACGTCGTGTACTTTGTTTTTTTTTCTTCTTAAAATTGGAAGTAGCCTCCCATATTCACTGGTAAGGCTTAGAACCAGACGGGTGCTTAGGAGGGATGACCAAATCTTAGAGGATCCATAGATCGCAAATAGGGAATCCGTTTCCTGCACTGTCGATCTCCCTGGAACCTCACGGGTGATTTCTCCCTTCTCCTAGAGTAGTTCTTACCAATTCTTTCCCGTAGGGCCATTATTTGTGTTTCAAAATATTTTCGTCTACGTCAGATCTACGTCGTTATTGGGAATTTCTGGAATCGACGTTCATGTATATCGTTTGTTGGTGTATAAGGTATTAGGCATGGTGTTTCTTTTCTAACTATCGTGCGTTTTTTTGTGTTTTTGAGCCACGAACCCATATTGGGGTGTCGTTTGGCTGAGTTCGTGGCTATTATGAATACCTAGAATTGAATAAGTAATTAATTGTGATAATGAAATGCTGTTTGGGATCGCTGCTTGGATCAAGGACCACCCCAGGTGTGCGTTCCTCTATTTAGTCGTTTTTCCAGGATACCTGAGGGTATGAATTGTTTATATTCTGCATTACTTTTGACATGAGAGGAATTGTATTTGAATTGCTTGTGATATGTTGGGAATTGCCCATTTACATAAGCCTGAGGGCGTTGTTTTACTTGGCATGTGGGAAGTTGTTATCTTAGACTGAGGGAAACATCTTCCGTGCCTGTGGGCAATAGACTCTACGCCTGAGGGTGACACTACCTACACCTGAGGGAAAAATCTATTATCCCTATCGGAAATTACCTGCAGGTTATGTTTCTGATATCCTGAGGGTAAGGGTTGAGTGTCTGTGGACACTGACTGTTTACGTAGAAATTAACTGTGTTGTTTTCTTATATTAAAAGTATTAAATGAAAAATTAAATGGAAATATAACTAGTAAGTTGGTTACTTTTTGAGTACTGATTAGTTTATTGCATTTTACATTTTCACACTATTGTTGCATGTATACACACAGTTGGGCACGTGTCTTTGGTGGGTTCCAACTGAGATATATTTCTCACACCTTGTTTAGGCCATTATTTCAGCCTAAAAAGATTACGTTTTTCAAGTATAGATAAGTGAAAGTGTCCCTGTGCAGGTACTTGATTGCTGCTGGGGTGTAGGAGAGCATGAGACCGAGCATTGGCTCGTGATGTTGCTGTATATTCTGTTTTTCTTATCTGTACATTCAATTCAGTTGTAATGTATTATATTTCAGTGTAACATGTTCTGGATATTTTATAGAATAGTGACATGCTGCATCTTCATATATATATGACTGTTGGTTTCTCTTTTTTTTATCAGTTATCGATTTCAGTTTTATATATATATATATATACTATTGTTGTTTCCACTGTTGTTGTATGTTTATATTATATTCCACTATGATACACTTGAAAAAATGTGGTCATAGTTTCCCTACTATTGGACCTGGGCCCTCGCTGCTAGTCTCCAGCCTCTGGCATTTGGGAAAATGCGCTTGAGGTCATGTGGCGAACCGGGATAGGGGCACCCGTTGAGTGGCACCCGGAACCGGGAAGTTACAAAGTGGTATTAGAGGGTGTTCTTTTCATTGACCATCTATTTAGATCCTTAGTCAAGGATTGGATTGGAATGGAAGTTGGTAATAAGCTATGCCCGATTGTAGCTAACCCATGTACATGGAAAAGCTAGTCTACCTCGTATTTTTTCAATTCTTTTGATTTTGAAAATTTTACAGTTGATTTGTTTTCACCGTTGGGTGACACACTTGTGATTATCATGTTATAATTTATCCATGGGTTCTCATTTAGTTGAAACCCGATGAGATGAGGGTATGCAATCTAATGAATCATTTAGGAACATTCTAGGAATCACATTCCATTCATAGTTTCCTTGCCATATAGGTGCATTAGAAATTGCATGTTGTTGTGATAGTTGTTGTGCTAGAAAAGAATGTTGTTGTGATAGCTGCTTTGATAAATACATGTTATGTGATAGGGTATTTTTTTGTGAGCCTATTGATAGAATGAACGCCAAAATTTGGTTTTTGGGGATTATGGGCCCCCATTTACCGTAATTTGGCAGATCATTGACTGTTTATCTTGTATAACATAGATAAGATGTCAAACTTTGATTCGTGGAGAGTATGGGCACTCGTGGGTCGGAATTTGACACTTAGGTGTTTTTTTCAATATTTTCTGGGATCAGGAGAAGTTTCTGAGGGATAATGTCTAGAAAAACCTGTAAACACGCCGTGTAGTACTTTAAACACGCCGTGTATGGTCTACTATTTGGGGAGAAAATAAACTTTTTGATTACACACCGTGTACCCAGAGTACACGCCATGTAGTCTCTTACCGTGTCATAAACTGTGTGGGTAGCGACACAGGGAAGGGAAGAGCTTGGGGGGGAACATGCCATGTATATTCTATAGACGCTGTGTAGTGTTGACCCGTAGTCCGGTCGTGTAACTAACAACACAGACAAAGGAGAACTAAAGACATACACGCCGTGTCCACTAAAGAACCCGTCGTGTAGTGTGACCTGGGGACCCGGCCGTGTAACTAATAATAGGGGTCAGGGTAATCCTTTCATGTTAATGTCGTGTGTATATGAAACACGATGTATAGTTTGAGCCGTGTATCCGACCGTGTAACTAACAACATAGGTCTGCGGAGCTCGTCTAGTACACGTTGTGTACATGTGGGACACTCCATGTAGTCTTATCCGAGGACAGACCCTGTGGTGTTAGCCATGTGGCTAGGGAAACGAGTTGGTGTACATTCCGTTTATGGGTGTAACACGCCGTGTATTATCATGCCGAGTAGTCGGGCGTGTCACAAATGACACATGCAGTTGGAAAATTACACCATACACGTCGTGTAGTCAGTATACACGCCATGTAGTTTTGTTCAACAGGAGTCGTGTGGCTTATCCATGTAGAAGGATCCGAGTATGGGATGAGAAGTCAGGTACACACCGTGTAGTCTGTATACATGCCTTGTAGTCCTGTTGTGAAATATTGAATGCCTTATTCCTCTTGTTCCCTTTGTGGTTCCTTCGCATTCAGTCTTGGTAAATCTTGATTCTAAGGCGTGTTTTGACCATGTAGTGTCATTCCACCTAGACGTTCACGTGTTTCTTGCCAAGACAATGGCAACAATTATACTCCTGATATGGTAGGATATGGGATACTAGTGTACCCTCTATCAGAGCCTGATGCGGCGCCAACCATTATACAGGACACAGGCACATAAGCGCAGTTTCTTGAAGGCTTTTTTCGGTTCATGCAGACTTATCAGGGAGCACCGCCGGCTTCCAAATCTATGGATGAGCTGACACATATCTTCCAGGAGTAGTATCCGCCTATTTTTTCAAGGGATGGAGGACCTCAGGCTGCAGAATCATGGCTAGGTTCTATGCAGACTACCTTCGAGCATCTTGAGACACCTCAAGGGCGGAGGGTCAAGCTCACGACTTATATGTTGCGTGATTCCTCCAAGTGGTGGTGGGATGTTACCACCCAGTCAGAATATCAAAGAGACATGGTGTGGGAATATTTTCCGGCAGTCTTTTATGACTTCTTCTTTCCAGAGCTTCTGAGGGCAGATAGAGCTCGAGAGTTCATGAATCTGTTGTAGGGTGCTATTTCGGTAATGGAATATTCTTCTCATTTCACCGAGCTTCAGCTTTTTTCACCCGTACTGGTGGGTGATGAGATTTTGAGAGCCAGACATTTTTAGGAAGGTCTTTGTTATGACATCCGAGCACTGGTGAATGTTTTCAGGTTGCCTTCAGTACACACTATTATGAACCAGGTGCTGATTACAGAGAGGAACCTGAGGGAATCTAGTGGTGTGGGACAAGGCGGTTCAGCACCCGTTACTGGTACTATTTCTACTGGCAGGAGGAAGAGAAAGATGGAATTCTCTCAGGTTGGCAGTACCATCCAGAATAATGCTTTAGGTGGCCAGGTCATGTGCTACCAGTGTGTTAGAGAGGGGAACAAGAGGCCACAGTGTGCACGTGATCCATTGGAGTGTCGATCTTGAGGCAATATGGGTGATTTTCATCGCTTTTTCATGTTGTTTCTATTATTGGATACTGAGTGGTGTTCTGTACAGACTACACGTGCGGGAGTAGGAGTAGTGGCTTCTTACCAGTCAGGGAACTGGAATACGTCAGGGCATGCAGATAGAGATGGTGGTCATGGTCTTGGTTGCAAAGCACCAGGATCTCAAAGGCAGGAAGGCGGGACAACTCAGGGTAGCTAGGTTGTGTCGTAGGGTCGTGGCACTGGGCATGAATATGTAGTGCAACAGACCCAGCAGGAGTAGGATCTCGGACCTTCTACAGTCATATGTACTATTCGTGTAGCTTCTATCTTATCTTTAGTACTTTTATATACAGGTTCTACTCATAGTTTCATATCTGTACCCATTATGGGGATCCTTGGGCTCTTTGTTGCTTTTTCTTCTGATATCATGATTCTAGACACTCTGTTGGGAACTAGAACGACGGATGTGCGTCACTGCAGGGAGTTCCCCCTAGTGGTTGGAGGGTGTCACTTCCATTGGGGCCTCTATGTCTTAGAGATGATGACTTATGATGTAATTCTCGGGATGGACTGGTTGGTTCCCTTTCGAGCCTTTGTAGACTTCTATCGTTGCAGGGTGAGTTTCACGTCACCAGAGGGTGGAGAGTTTCTATACAAGGGTGAATGGGGTGTTCAGGCGAGTCGAGCTGAACCAGAGCATCATGGGCGAGGTGGCGTCACAACCTAGATTGCTAACTTTTATCTAGATGATTAGGGGACCTGTCAGAAAGATTTCCCTCCTGTGGTTGATCGTTTCAGGGGTGTCTTCTCGGATGACTTTTCAGGTCTACCTCCGGAGCATGAGGTGGATTTCTCTATCGATCATGTGCCAGGAGCAGCACCGGTGTCCATTCCTCCTTATAGGATGGCCACACCTGAGTTACAGGATCTCAAGAGGCAGTTAGAGGAGTTACGGGAAAAGTGTTTCATCTGACCCAATACTTCTCTTTGGGGTTCTCTTGTCCTTTTTGCGAAAAAGGCGGATGGTACTCTCAGACACTATGTGGATTATCGGAAGCTGAACCAGTTGACGGTTAAGAACCGATATCCCTTGCTGAGGAATGAGGATATTTTTGATGAACTTCGTGGAACATGAGTGTTCTCGAAGATTGACTTGAGGTCAGGATATCATCAGCTGCACGTGAGGCAATCGGATATACAACATACAACATTTCAGAGTAGATATGGTATGTACGAGTACTTGGTTATGCCGTTCGGACTCCCAAACACGCCATCAGTTTTCATGGCTCTAATGAATCACGTGTTCCATCCTTATCTGGATTATTTTGTAGTAGTATTAGTGGAAGACATCTTGGTGTACTCTCACACTCGACATGACCATGCCACCTATCTTGGTATTGTATTGAGTACAATGAGAGAGAATAAGCTATATGCTAAGCTCTCAAAGTGCCACTTTTGGATGGACCAAATTCACTTCCTAGGTCATATCATCTCGGATGTAGGTGTTGCAGTAGACCAAGATAAGGTGAGAGTATTAGTTTCCTAGGAGCATCCTAAGAACATGTTTGAGATCCTGAGCCTCTTAGGGATTACTGGTTACTAAAGATGCTTCATACAGGACTTCTACCGCTTAGCAGCATTTTTGATGGGTCTGACTAAGAAGGGTGTGAAGTTCGTTTGGTCAGAAGCTTGTGATGCAGCCTTTCAAGACCTGAAATGGAAGTTAACATCATCACCAGTCCTGATACTGCCAGAGTAGGGGAAGAGTTATACAGTTTACTATGATGCATCATGTATTGGGCTAGGAGCAGTGTTGATACAGGGTGATCGAGTCGTTGCGTATGAGTCTCGGTAGTTGAGGCCACATGAGAGTAATTACCCAACACATGATCTTGAGTTAGCTGCAGTTGTGCATACGTTGTGTTGAAGGAGACATTATATATTGGGAGATCGTTTTGTGGTTTTTACCGACCAAAAAAGTCTCAAAGATATCTTTACTTAGTGTGAATTTAATCTGAGGCAGTGAATGTGGGTCGAATACCTCATACCTTTGATTTTGAGCTTGCCTATACACTGGGAAAAGTTAATGCAGTAGCTGATGCACTGAGCAGGAAGACTCAGATACAGGAAGTGCAGGTGGCCAGTGGTGAGTGGCAGCTTATAACCTTGTTCTCTGAGATGCATCTGGAGGTGCATGACAGTCATGGGCAGACCTATCATTCTTATTTAGCTGTGACTTCTACCCTATGGGATAGAGTGAGGATGAGACAACTATCTAATTCAGAAGGCTTAGTTCTATAGGAGTCAGTGTAAAGTGAGGACCCTCCTCATGGATGGGAGATAGGTGAATCCTAGATTCTGCATTTCCATGGACGAGTATAGGTACCAAGGGTTATACTCGAGGAGATGATGTGGGAGTTTCATGCTTCTACTTGGGCAGTTCATCCAGGGGTTACCAAGATGTACCAAGACATGAGACGTCAGTACATGTGGCCAGGGATGAAGAGAGAGATAACTGGTTTTGTTATGAGGTGTTCCACTTGTCAGCAGGTGAAGGCGGAGCATCACAGGCCAGCTGCACTGTTACAGCAGTTACCCATCCTGGAGTGGAAATTGGATGATGTCACAATGGACTTCGTGACTGGGATTCCAAGGAAACCTAGAGTAAATGATGTTGTGTGGGTTGTTATGGAAAGACTCTCGAATGTAGCTCACTTTTTTCCAATCAAGGATACCTTTGGTGTTGAAGAGCACAGAAAGTTGAATATCCGAGATATCGTACGTCTTCACAGGGTTCTTCATTCTATCGTTTCATATAGGGACGCCCATTTTATGTCTCATTTCTGGCATAGTTCTCAGAGGTCACTAGGTACACAGATGCTACTGATCACAGCTTACCACCCTCAGACCGATGGCCAGTCAGAGTGTCTGATACAGGTGTAAGAGTAGACGCTGCGTGCATGCATCCTTGACTTGGGGGGCTCTTGGGGGAAGCATATACCCTTAGTCAAGTTTTCCTATAACAATAGTTTTCAGACAACTATCGAGATGGAACTTTACGAGGACTATTATGGTAGGACATTTCATTCACCATTGTGCTGGTCAGAGGTAGGTGATGCAGCTTTACTAGGTCCACAGCTCGGGCATGAGACTTCTGAGCAGGTCTAGTTGATTCAAAACCGGATGGCTACCGCACAGTCTCATCAAAAATCGTATGATGATCGCCGCATACGACCTTTGTTGTTCATGGTCGGGGATCATGTTTTCTTGTGTGTTTCTCCAAGGTTAGGACACAGACGGATCATAAGACAGGGTAAACATTCACCAAGGTATGTGGGGCCATTTGAGATTTTGGAGAGAGTTGCGCCGGTTGCCTATCATTTGCAGTTATCATAGAGTTACCGAGCCATGCACGACGTCTTCCATGTATCTTAGTTGCACCGTTATCATCTAGAACCCTCTCATGTTTTTCAGCCATAGGAGGTTGAGCTTCAGATCGATTCATCCTTTGAGGATCATATGATTTGTATCGTTTATAGGAGCATGATGGTTCTCCGAGGCCGGTCAGTTCCCCTCGTACAGGTGCTATGGCAGCATGGCTGAGTGTAGGACTAAACATGGGAGCATGAAACCGATGTACGTGCTCAGTGGCTATAGATTTTCATGGATATATCTTCTCCACCCTTGGAAGGGAAATTCAGGGAAGAATTGCTTTAAGGGGGGAAGTTTGTAAGAACCCAGATATTAGTTTTGAGGTACAGTTTTCTTCTTTTCACATTTCCTAATGTGTTTTTTAGAAAATAAAGAAAATGGGAAAAAATCCTAAATTTTGGAAGTACACTCCATGTACTTTTCCACACGCTGTGTACTTTTGGCCGTGTGGGATGAGTACACGGGGCGTGTGGCCATGTTAGTGATGAAGGGTATAAAAACATACTACAGGCCGTATATTGGTCCTTTACACGCTGTGTAGTCAGTCGGCATGCTAATAGTAAGGTGGTGGCCAGCTGTGTGACAGCACATGCCATGTACTCATGAACACACGCCATGTAGTCATGTTAGCAGGTGAAAAGTGCCACGCTCGCAGAATGCCGCCAGAGGAACAGTTAAAAAATGGGAAGTACACGTCGTGTACTTGGAAATACAGGCCGTGTACTATGTTTTTTTTCTTAAAATGGGCATTAAGCTCCAATGTTCACATGGAAGGCATAGAACCGGACGCGAGCTCAAGAGGGCAGCTGAATCTTCGAGGATCCATCGATCAAAAACCATGAATCTGTTTTCTTCACCGTTGATCTCCCTAGAACCGCAAAGGTGAGTTCTCCCTTCTCCTGGAGTAGTTCGTACCAATTCATTCTCGTAGAGAAGTTATTTGAGTTTGAACCGATTTTCTTCTACGTTAGATCTACGTCGTTCTTGGGTATTTCTATACTCTATGTTTGTGTATATCATTCCATGGGGTATAAGGTAGGTGTCTTGGTGTTTATTTTCCAATTTTCGTGCCTTTTTGTGTGTTTTTGAGCTACAAACCCATGTTTGGGTGTCGTTTGGATGAGGTTGTGGCTATTATGAATACCTATAATTGAATAGGTAATTAATTGTGATAATGAAATGCAGTTTGGGATCGCTTCTTGTATCCAGGACCACCCTGGGGGTGCGTTCCTCTGTTTATCCATTTGGCCAGGATACCCGAGGGTATGCCTTGTTTATATTATGCATTAATTTTTCCTTGAGAGGAATTGTATTTGAATTTCTTGTGATATGTTGGCCATGGTCCAATTACTTCAGCCCGAGGGCGTTGTTTTACATGGACCAAGGGTAGTTGTTATCTTATCCTGAGGGAATCTTCTTCCGTCCCTGTGGGAAATAGACTATGTGCTTAAGGGAGACACTACCTACGCCTGAGGAAAAAATCTGTTATGCCTGTGGGAATTTACCACTGGGTTATGTTCCTGATTACCTGAGGGTAAGGGTTGACTGTATCTGGACATTGACTGTTTACATAGAAATTCACTGTGGTGTTTTCGTATATTAGAAGGATTAAGTGAATAATTAAATGGAAATATAACTGGTATGTTGGTTACATTTTAGTACTGCTGAGTTTATTGCATTTTACTTTTGCACACTGTTGTTGAATGTTTACACACAGTTGGGCACATGCCATTGGTGGGTGCCTACTGAGATATATTTCTCAAACCCTGTTTGGTTCATGATTTTCGGCCCAAACATATTATGTTTCTGCCGGTGTAGATAAGGGAAAGGGCCCCTATACATGTACTTGATTACTGCTGGGGTGTAGGAGAGCATGGGTCCGAGCATTGCCTCACGATACTGCTGGCTATTCTGTTTTGCTTTTCTGTACTTGTACTTCAGTTGTAATGTATTTTATTGCATCGTAACATGTTCTGGCTATTTTATATAATAGTGACATGCTGCATCTTCATATATATATGACTGTTGGTTTCCCTTTTTGTTTTCAGTTATCCTTTTTAGTTATATATATATATATATATTTCCTGCTTCTACTATTTTTGTATGTTTATATTATATTTCGTTGTGCTACGCTTTGTCAAATGAGGGGATAGTTTCCCCACGATTAGTCCTGGACCCTATCTTCTTGATGGAAACCTCTAGCATTTTTAGAAATGTGCTTGAGGTCATGTGGCGAACCAGGTTCGGGGAACCAGTTGAGTGGCACCTGGAACTGGGACGTTACATCTAATATATTGGGTAACGATTTATATCTCCTCACATAGACTATGATGGTATTATGATATATCCTTGACCACTAATATGATCATGGGAGTGAACCCATACTACCAAGATGTTATGAGGAGAGAAATAATTCCACTAAGATGGTCATGAAAGTCTACCATGAATACCAAGATGGTAGAGGGAATTAACCCATACAACTAATATGGCCTAAGTATTAATTCAATGAATACTATAGAAATCGTATAATATGCTTATATTTTTTCCACAACACCATGTTTTATCCATATGTTATGATATCATGGAATTTTTTCTTTATTTCATTAGGATTCATGTCTTATGAAAATCCAATATTTATTCAATGATACATGTTTATGATAATTGATATGATGGATCTAATCTTCTATTTTTATGATCACATGTTAATAACCCTATTATCATGTTTATGCTCACAGGTCTCCCATAATTTTTCTTACTGATCATATTAGATCACCCATTTTTTTGTTTCTTTCCCTAGGTTATGATGATATGTATTATTTTTTATGTGTCTAATAAGGGTTATAGTCAGAACTAACCTTGTTGGAGATAATGTTGCATACATGTGTACCGGTGTTCATGTTTCCATATTCTGAATGGATCTAGACTAGTATGGTCCTTGGCCCTCAGTTGGAATAATTTTTATGTATTCTAATAATGTTATATAATAATATTTTATTAAAGGAGAGTTTTTCTATGTTATTTTCTTTTTTAACCATTAAAATTACTTATTTGGATGGCTTCTGATCAGGTTATTATAATATAAAGAAAATTTTATACATAATTCTATATGTTGTATTATCATCACATTTTGCATTACTCATATTTAATGATAATCACCGATAATTTATTTTTTTCTAATGTTTTGGAGGAAAAATATTTTCATTATGATATTGATAATTATTGAAAAGTTATGTAAGTATTAGTTGACCATACGCCTTATTTATATTAGTGGGATATGTTAATTTTATGTCTTTAATATACATGTATAAAATTCTAATAAATACACTTTCTTTTCTTTCAATACTGATAATTATTATAATATTTTATTTTGAAATGTTTATTCATTTTCCCTTATTATTAATTAATTTTAGTTAAATGGGTGATGTGTTGGCCCGGTTATTGTTCTACCATTTGATGCATTTATAGGTCTCATGAGGAAAAAAGGTTTGGTTCTTGTATATTTATCCTTCCCTAAAATGTTCATGTATTGACTATAATCTTGAAGATATGTAATGAATCGTGGAACAACCCCTTGACTGTAGGATTTTCGTTCCTGAAATTAAACATTCCATCTGTATAGTATTAGTATTAAAAGAAATATTATTTCATTTATTTTATTAGATATGGTATTCTCCAAGTTTCACGTTGTTGTTTACATATTCCTTCCATTATATATATGATATTATTTACTAAATTATTATTTCATTTAAATGTTTTCTATCCTAATCATTTTTTATCACACCATATTATGTTTTCCACTTCCCAGTGATATGTAAAATACTAGTTTATGTGATATGTTTATAATTATTAAAGGTTTCAAATAATTTTTTATAGGGATTTAATATATGTCATAAATTATTTAGTTTTGAAGCTAATGAAAAAAAATTCCATTTCATAAAAATATTATGGATTTATCAGTTCATCATTCTCTAAAATACTAATTATTTAAATATAAAATAATCCATAGGATGTAATAGATAAAATAATAAATATTGATTCATAATTTTTTTATAATAGGGATTTACAATTGGAATCAACATAACTATGTAAATTAAGTTTCTATTAAAATGAGGTACGAGAGTGGGGGATTGGAGTTTCAATGTTTGTATTAAAGGAATCGTTTAAAAAAATTATATTAACTTGTTTTCTGAGGATGATATATGGTTTAATATGTAAAGGATTGCCATTATTGAAAAGTAATATATGAAAATTTTTGGACAGTTATTTATTTCAATGTAAATGTAATACTGAATAATTTATTCAAATATTATAAATATGATACTTTAGTGAAAACCCTAATAATAAGTTGTAAATTAAAACTAATATGATGTATCAGTAACATAGATATAATTTGGGATACCGAGAATAAAATTCATATGTATTTATTATAAAGTGGATGTGGTAGTGAAACATGTGAACCTAGGTTTAATCATATGGTAAGACATTTTTAGATGGATATTTTTATGATAATAATATTTTTATTTTAATAACCACTTTCGTTTTTATATATTTTTGAAAAATGACCACAAAAATGACACTGAGAATGGTATATTTCACAAAAACTACGTCTCATAACCTAATATGGGATCATAAAATATTTATAGATTTATATTATTTTTCTATTAGGATTTTATGTATGAGTTTCTATGTCATACTTGTGGTAGTTATACTGACAATTAAATAATCCTATTACCAAAATCTATTCTCATCAATTAGTCATATTTATTGATGGAATTATAGTATAATGAAAATGTTATAATAATTTTGGGAATCGTATGTTTATTATTATTCAAAAAAATAACATTATAGGTATGAAAAAATATATTAAATTGTATTCATAATAATGGAATATAGTTTTTTGAAAAGGTTATATTTTTTTGGATATGAATTTAAGAACACATTATTTGGGGTTGTGTGACTGATAAGTCTTATTTTACTATGATTTTGGGTTAATAAATAGTGGATTTATTTTTATGAATTATGTTTTATAAAAATTATTTATATCCGTATTGATAATTGATTCATTATATTTTCTGGTGTAGTCATGTCATTTGATAGATTATGATAAAAATGGCTAGTTTTCATCTTTATGTTTCAGTGGTTAATAACAATTGTGGGTTAAATATGGAGTTAAAGATTGGTAGAATAAATAATCACATTGTGGTTTTTATTATATATATTGAAATAGTATTTCATTATGGTATAATTTTGAGAGAATTATATTTGTTAATATACAAACATGAGTATATGATTTTAGTAATGATTAATGTCATTTTGGAAGGATGAGTTAGATTTTTAGAGGATTGATATCAATAATAAAAGGGTTTTGAAATTCATTATAATATTTATGGATGTTTTGGAAATAAATTTAACGTATTTACTTAACAATTAAGAGATAACCTAACTAAAAGTGACCTTGTTTGAGCCAATAAGGATACTTGGAAGACACAGATTTATATTGGATGAACTAAATATAATAAAAGATGAGTTGTATAAAATATATTATTACATCATAGTGTTATAATGTAAGGTATTATTATGTTTTGTTTTCCCTTGATTAGTTATGATAATAATATTATAATGATCATAACTCAAGATAAATCTGTTGGATTTTGTAATGGGAAAAACCTATAGAAACATTGTTAAAAATGGATACTGTTGAAAATGAAGAAACTATCCCAGGACCATTATGATGGTATATGATATATAGTATGAAATATTTTAATTATACCAAACAATCTATCAAGAATTTTGTTTTACAGTGTTATCATAGTTTATGTCCCAAAGAATGGGTGAAAAAGATGATTTATCTTGAATGACAATCGACAATAATAGTGTATAAAAAAATATTAAATATCTTTTAGTTCAATTATATATGAAGAAACTTGGAGACCTTTTTAAAAAATGATAGGTAAATACTATAAAATTTAGATTTGAATGTAATTAGACACACCATTATAAGGAAAATAATTTTGATATAAAAAATAACATCACAAATTGTGTTAGAGTTGAAAATTATTCACCTCAATGTACCAATCTATGGTAAGATAAGGGAAATATTCGGTAAAAACCATGAAAAAAATAGAAATCCCATGAAACTACTGCCAACGAATCAAATAGTGAGTTGACACTCTAAATTGTTTCCCAATAATATATCGTGTATGTGTTAAATAACATATCTATATTGATTAATAATAAATCCTATAGTCACATGACAATCAAATAAAGCATCATAAGGATTGTGGGAAGCAATTCCATATGGATCCACGTCAACATCTCCCAGTATAATTCTATGTTTTATTTGAAATGGGTTATATCACATTATAAAGTTTATATAATATTTTTTTAGGGAAAATTTATTCCAAATTTCTAAATAATCCAATGATAATTTTTTAATATATTTTTAAATACGAGTTCCCTAAAAAAATTAATATTTTATTTTGAGTAAAATTTTCTTGAATAAACCTAAGTATGGTGTGATGGGGGGTGTATTTTACCTCCACAAAATTATAATGTTTGATTACATTTATATATGTCAATGAGTTGGATATCATTCTCTAAACATAACATTATACCCAAATGAAACCATAATATATATATATATATATATACAATATATACACATAATTATATATAATAAAATCATAGACACTGAATTTTACGGAATTAATTAGAATATCCTATTTATGAATTATATATATATAAATTAAATTATAATTATATGTGAATGAAAATAAAGTATGTATCTATAATAACTTATAATATCATTGATTTTTTATATAATTATTATTTATGAAATATTATTTTATGTGATACAAATTTAGATATTAAAAAACATATTATAAAATAGGTATTAATTTAGATATTGAAAAATATTTAATATTTCGTTAATATTAACTAATATAAAATATAAGAAATATATTATTTCTATGAAATTCCATTTACCATTAAAAAAAGAGGTTTCAATTATATTTTATTATATCATAAAAAATATAATTTTTTAATTTTTTAATTTCAATTTAATAAAAATAAAATTCATTATTGAATTCCTAATTTTAAGGTTGAATAAGATTGAATATTTGTACATGTTTTGAAATAGTCATTTCAGTAAAAAAAATAAGGTTTTTACAAAATATCTAACTTTTATTACATTACCATAATGAAATAATGGTGTAGAACATTGAACAATATTTTATCTAAAAAATATTATTTTTATAAATAATATTATTCATTTTACTGTATTATTTGAACATATATATCATATTAGAAATAATTTTGAGATGATTCAAATTGTAAATTTTATTTAATACTATTTTCTATCATTTCTTTCAGTTTTTTAATTGTAAAAGGAGATTTCATTGAATGCCTCATATCCATTATTTTTTTATAATAAATAATTTTTCTATATTTAAAATATACGTCCAATATAGTTTTACCACATGAAAAAATTAAATCATAAATGTATTATTTTTTAAAAAAATGTTGCCACACACTTTGGAATAATTATATTAAAATAATCATTTCAAAACATTGGATTTATATTTATTAATATTAAATTAAAATTTATAATTATCAGATTAGGTAAAAAGCTAAATACTAATCTCTTCTCTTAATATTATTTTAATGGATAAAAATTAATGGCCATGGTAAAATAGAAATATGTAATTGGAGATAAACCTAGTGTAACAGTCATAAAAATTCATAAATGGGTTCCAATAATTTAATATCTTAGTGTTTGAGAGAAAAAACATGATTCACCTACACATTTGATATTTTTGAGTCATTTATCCTTGAATAGTGTTATGAATTATTGAATTTGTAACTACTACTCCAAAATAAATAAAATTCAATTCACTTATAAAAATATAACATATTCAACCCTTCGCATTTTATATTACCATCAAAATACTCCTAGAAAATATAACAATTATCACTCCCTAGATCCAAATCCCATGATCTTAATCTCTTGACCAGTTATCAATATTTTAATCAAATTAAATTCATGAAAACTTCCCGGAAAAAATCATGTACCCACAGTGGCGAACATATTTTTTTGATACGTAAAAGGACATGTTCACTCAAACATAACCTTTTCTATTGGGCTAACGAGAATAACAAATTCAACCCAATAAAACAATGGAAATCATCTTGATAATGAGGGAATTTAGGTGTAGATGGGAGACTATACCCTCAGTATCATAGTTGAACACATTATTGATATAAAAATAAAACAGGAACTGAAGAAATATTATAATAAATAGTTCAATTATATTTTCCAAATATATATAATAAAACATAATCAATACAAAATATTATATGAAAATTCATGATTTCATTATGATATATATTAAGGGGGGTTAATGGAGAATGATGTATAAAAACAATAGTACATTAACAACACAATATACAGAAATTATAAAAGTTATTTCCTATAGAATCACAAAAACATGGTCAATCCTATAATATCATGCACTATCCAATATTAAGAAATAAAAATTCCATAGTATGATACTTTCGATTGTCCCATCCTTCTTCCATGAAATCATTCTATGTACCAACATGATTCCTAAACAGTGTATCAAATTAATATTGTAGGAACCCACCAATCATGTCTACAATTTAACTAGTTATCAAGTAAATCATGAATCAATATGAATGTAATAGTAAAAAAATAAGAATCTTGAATAAAATATTACTATGTCAACTAGGGTTCCCCATTAGTATCCCAACTGAAAATTTATTTTTCAGATGAATTTAGAATATCTCTGAATATTTAAAATTTTAAAAAATAAGAATCGACATGTATATTAATTCTAATTAAAAATAAATGTCATCATTATGATTATAGAAAGAATATAATGTATGTGAATTTTAAAACTATCTTTGCAAAATAATTCCATTTCATTTTTAATAAAAATTATGGAATTCAGGTCAATAAGTTCCAAATAATTAATGTGGAAAAATAACTCCACAAATTCATAGTACAGAAGGAGGAACTTAATGTCTATAAATTTGATATAAAAATTAAGAAAATAATTTCCATTGATTTCACATAAATAATAATTTCTTTAGTTTCCATAACAAAAAAAACATCATTTCTATAAATTCTGGATAAGAAAAATCGAACATCATGTCCAATTAGATGGGTGAAATGATGTTATCACATCCATTTTATATATACAATTCAACAAATATTTCTATACATATTACTAAAGAGTAATAACGGGGAGTCGAGTGTATACTTCCTTCCACTACCCCATTTAACTTGGTTCTAGTTATAAGTCATAACATTCACCTTTTGTTTTATTAATTCATTAATGGTCATGTAAACCATGTATATTCTAAAGCCACTAAATATTTTGTTAACAAAATTTATTACATTTCATTGGACAAATCTATACAAAGACATGTTATTTTCGTTTTAGTCACTATGGAACAATAAATCAATCACGAATATTATTAATAAAATAATAAGGGATGTTTCAGGTGGAGGTTATTAACCTACAACCAATTGTCACAGTCAAAAATCGTGTTAGGCCTAAGGTGATTCAAGTTAGTTTAATGAATTTAATAATATAATAGATATTATCATTATTCCCGGAACAAATATCATTGAATAAAAATATAAAAATAATATTTTTATCAAATTGTTATAGATCACAGGCCCTAGTGGGTATAAGACTCAAGATCAGGTATCGACCTTGAAATAATGTTTTATCGGGAGATAATATTGAACTAGAAAAGCTCTATGAAATATTTACAAAATAACATTTAGAAAGAAAATATTAAATATAGGAAAAATAAAATAATATGGGAACCAAGGTAAATCATATTATTTAATATGGAAAACAGATCTAACTAACATCACATGATTCAATCGATGTATAGAGGAGATCTCTCAAACCCTATGTGTTAGGAAGGGGATAAGATCTCCCCACCATGTCGGATGTGTGTGAGAATTTTGGTTATTTGAGGAATAAATAATGTTAAATAATATATGGAAGAATATAATAATGATTCATTTTTACATTTCTCATTCTATGTATGAGATAATTAGAAAATTAAAGTCATAAATATCATTTTTTTGTGGTTTTCTTAAACATAAGGGGTTTTTGAGGATAATTGAAGTTGTAAATGGACTATTTACTTTTTTATTTACAATTTTCATGGAAAAGGTTTTTTAAAGATAGACTCCTGATTCATCCCCATATATCTTTCCATAATATGCAATTAGCATTCTATAATGTTTCAATATGAACAACCAAACTTAAAAAAGTATCAATAAGATACTAAAAAACAACATACCCAGAAATATACTAGATCTTACCACCTCCTCCCCCATAAAAATATCTATTTTTATAAAGTCTCTATGGTGGGTGAAAAAATATCATCTAAGTATAACTCTTTCCACTAACCCTGTACACCTTCCACTAACACTCATTTTTTGTCTTATACATGACCATATTTCCATAAAACCCATACTATAGGTAATTTACTACAGTATTAGGGTTCATGTTAAACATCACAATAAAAAATGGATAATCATAAATAATTTAATCAATATTCGACTCAATCTCATTAGGATAAGGGTTTGGTGTTGGGGTTTTGATGCAATAAAATAGGGAAGACTTCGTCCGCGACTTATTACATCTATGGTAAAACTAAATAATAGCTTACCAGCATGTCTCTCTCCATGGTCCAAAAATGAAAAAAATGGGATATATATTACCCTACAGATGAATTCATTAATGTCCCAGTCAAGGTGATAAATGAAAGAACACCATATCTCCCACATGAATATCCATAGGTCGATGATGATGATCAATATAAAGAATTTTCCTAGAATCATCTATATCTATATGATATCTTATACAATGAACTTACTCTAATATATCTCGAATCAGATGGAATCCCTTTAGAAATAAATCAACTCCCTCTAAAAATATTAGTGGTGGTCTAAAGAGACTACAATATAGGCCCTCATATGGATATATTTTTGGTAGTATCTTTGATGTTATATTTATAAATTAATTCAGAAAGAGACATACTTCAGAAAAAATAACCTCCAATGTTATAGAAACATCCCTAGAGCATGTCCTTTATCACTTATATATTATTTATGGAATGATCATCAGTTTGATAGTGATATGTGGTACTCAAAAGTATATGTGAATCCAAAACCATGTACAACACTTTCTAAAATAAATATGTAAATTGGGTAGGCCTATATAACTTGATAGCAAACAATACCCCATGATGTAATATAATATTTTTAACATACATCCATCATAGTTCATCCAATAATAAGGATTAATTGATTGAAAATATGTGCATAAACTTTTTCTATCTATAAAGATTCACCCAAATTACATTATACCCATGAGAGGATTGTTTTTAAGACCATTAAAAAATAATAGAGTGACATTTTCGCATATACACATCATAATAGGAAATATCTATTAATGAAAAACAAGCCACATGTGTTCTATAGTCAATTGATGAGAGTTGGAACACCACATAAAAATACATATATCTATTTTTTATCAACATTAACCAATACTGTCAGTGTATGTCATGACATAACATTGAAAATTCATGATTTCTATACCATTTCAAGCCATGATATTTTCACATAATATCCTCTAAAATTTTTCCTATTAACGTGGAACTTCCATTAATATGAAATATATCATCCTAGAAAACAATCAACTATGAGGTGTGTCCAAAAATATAAAAATCTCTATGAGGACCATGGTTTTGGGATCATCAAACTGTATCACCATTATGTGATCTAAATGTGATTAATTTAATGCTAAATATATAATAACATAATTAACAATAAATACATAAATATTAGTATTCATCTCATAAAATAGATCAATCAATATCCCCTCACTACTCACTTCCTAGACTATAGACATATGGGTCCTCCCACGTAGATTATCATACAATTTATTTCCTTTTCCAAGTAAACAGGAATGATCAAAATCAAAGTATTAGAGGTAATAAACCCATATTCTATATCTGATGTTCAAATTTTTCGAGATGAATATATATTTCATAATTTTTATATACATGTATAAATGAATCATTCTACCATCAAATTGTTCCTCCTAATTCAAAAATCATGATCAGATTTGACTATCTTGACATATTTTGTCCAACAATTACAATCATGAGTCCTTAACTATCGAGACATCTACATACACAAAAATATATCACAACAAAATTCTTAATGTTTCATAATACATAGGGAGTCCCCTTCCAGGATAAGGTTGAATTTGAATTATTTCTTAGGTGACTCTTATTTTTAACTCCATAAGTGATTTTTTACAAGCTTTAAACAAATGAGAATGCACCACCATTATTTTTCAAGACCATGAGTGTTATTTCAATATATCATAAATCATTAATACATAAGATATCCATTTTTACCATGAAAATATGACTATAAAATATAGTCATGTGATACACCTAAGAAACAAAGCTTCTCACCATATTAGGATCAAAAAAAGATTCTTTTATTTGAGATATTGTGCACCATCAAGTTAATTTTTTTATTTGGAAGAGTAATTTTTTTATCATATCATTTAAACGGTTCAATTTTAGTGTATTACATATGATATCTAAATTTTTTCATTATAATATTGAGTTTAATAATATTTAATGATATTATACAAAACAAATACCTAAAATGAATCAATGTACATGGGGAATACATTATTCATTAGATCCATGAAAAAATAATGTTATTTTGTCAGGAAAAATGAATTTTCCAAAAACTCATACATCAAATATTTAATTTGGAATACTATACATGGTATGTATGAGGGTTTACCAATTACGTGGTGATATAAAAATTACAAATAAATTTATAAAAAATGATGATCCTTAGAGGTAATAGAGAAGGATTCCTAAATGTTTCATGGGATACTAGTTCATAACCATAAGCTATTTCAATTTATGAAAATAAACACATTTAAAAGCGTTCCAATCTACCTTCTTAGTGAAAAAATTGTAGTTAACCCCAAGGAGATGTACTAGGTCAATAAACCCATTAGCTCTAGGCTCCTATAGCTATTACATTGAGATATTGAGGCTCTATTGGATCCATCAATCACAGAGGGATCTATTCCAATGTCACTCATATCTCTAGCTCAATATTAAACTCCACTAATCATATATAGAATTTTTTTTGGGGAATGAATCCCATAAATGGAACATTTATGGAGGTAATTTGGATTGAATTTTACCCTAATCAATAAGAAAAAGAAAACTAATCTAGTTTTTCACTCTATCTATCCCAAGATTCTTGTCTCCTCCGTGAATATAATGGTCATACCACTCACCTTTATATACATATTTATTTCACTTAGGTGGTGAAAAGAAGAAAATATGACAATAAAAATTAATATTTTCATGATATGGAACCAACAAATTAATTGTGAGCTTGATATTTAAAGATGAAAATGTTCCCTAATAATAGGTAAATAAAATTATAAATGGGGAATTCCTAGTATTGAAATAAACTATCCTACCATACTCCAAAGTGTATATCAAGAGTTATCAATCCATATGAGTGCTAAATTTTAATCCAAATACATTCCATTATTAAAAAATATATAACATAGTGATTCAAACCTATGTAAAACCATGATGATGCTATTGTAGAGGCTACCAAAAGTGTAGTTTACCCCATGCATGGCCCAAAAATATCTACCCCAGGTGTAGGATAGAATAAATATTTATATCCTAATATGTGATGTTATGTTATATCCTGACTACCCTGAGTAGGTGTTCTATATTGGAACTATATAATATAATTATAGAACCCATGGCCATGTCCCCCTCCTTATATTTTATAGAAAGTAGTGCTTAATCTCCCTAAATGACAAGGAGCTACATATCTTACTCCAAAAGGATATTCATTTGTATATATTTTTTCACTGAACATAGGTGGAATGTTCTCAAAAGGCCTTTTCCAGTGGTCAGCTCTACTGTACGATTGACTCGCAACTAGGTCCATACCACAATAATTAATTGTGTGAAATGGATTCCCACAATTATTATATACCTCATGGATACAAGTTACCAAACATTTAAAACAAAATATCCAATGTGTATTCACATAATGATGCATTCAACCACAATTAAAACTACTAACTGATCTAGATACTAAAATATCATGCCCCACACATTCAGCTTCCCTCAGGTTTCTCTATAAGATGAGCACATTATTCAATATTATGGATATGACATTGAAAAAAACATTCACCTAGGAATGTTTTTAATTCCCAATACAATCATTAAACATCCTAGATCTAGTAATCTCATTACTATAATTTATTTTTCTAAATTATAAATCACAATAAACTAATCTGAATAGTACATGCAGTACATGGAACCTTAATGGAGGTGCATAAAATTCCATGTTTAGTCACCTCTCAAGTATTATATAATGAAGTATTCATAGAACATTGATTGGAAATACCATCAAACAACATCATGGTGATTATTTTTTATCAAATAATTTCCCAACATCTTTTGGAATATGCTCTTAAAATTTATGCTATAATCATTACCCTCCATTCCATTGGAATTTTTAGATTCTTGAGGATAAATAAAATTTACTTTATCTTGGACTCAGTGGAATGATGGACCTCATCCCTCAATAAAGATGGTGGATTCTGCTGATGAAACTATCATTTAAACTCTTCCATATTAGGGGAATGTCCTGGGGATTACTTTATATTATATACGAAACATAGGAAACTCTCTTTAAACTGTGTTTCCTTGATGATTAATTTTATAAAAGGTAGTTCCATATATTTATCTACAATGTATAATATTCAAATTTCACGTCTCACCACCTTTGGAGCATGATCATCTCTACCATCCTTGTGTTCGACCTGAGGTAGTCATGGAATAATATATATATATATATAATGATAAATTCATGCCTCAAAATGAGGTTTGAGAATAGAAAATATAATATATAACCGAATATGATACAATGATAGTGTTCTTATCTAGGTTACAATACAATTATTCCTTATCCTAATGATATATATATATATATATCATAAAATATTTTAATGGAATAATGGATAGACTCCAATCCCCCATAACAAATTTCATGAATAGGTTAATTAATGATATATTATAGAATTGATTTTAGTATATATAGTATTATATACAGGTTATATTGGATAACCCTCTTTCAATTTTGATTCAAATCCCTATTTAATGGAAAAAAATCATCCAATACTTTGAATTTTGTTGTTTTATTTATATATATATAACATGGTCTATGCAGATGGGTGTACCGTTAATAAGAGATCAAGCCTTACAAATTATAAGTTTCAATTGTCAATTCATGATGCTACAACTATACATTTAAAATTGTTTAATTATATGGACATCAATTCTATTTTTTTAGAGTCTTATACATGTTGTTATTTTCACTTGGAATCAATATAATTAGGAACTGTAAATATTAATCCCATTCTACCATTTTTCAGTGGATCAGACATATGATAATTACATAGTTAAGGTTCCACCAGAACACTATATTGAAAAAAAACATTTAAATTGATCTTATAAATTTAGTTAAAAATTATTCATCTCTTTCATTCATGGAATTTTTTTTCCATATAACAATTTTACCCATAAAGACACATAAATAATGTCTCATGTGACCATGTAATGTAATCTACAAGACCTAAAAATTTACTAAAATGTGGATCTATATGGGATAATACAATTTCATGAGAAAATATATGTATACCATACCGTACTAAGGGTAAATAAAAATCCATAATGATAAAAAATTCAAAACTCTATGTGGTTTGCCCAATTTTGAAATCAATAAATCTATAATAATAAAACCAAATCAGAATGTACCATACCAATAATATTGTATTTTTTCCAATACATAGGTTATCTTCTTCCTAGAACATTTCTTCTACAAAATTCCAATCCATCATAGTCGAATTTATACTAATAACAATTTTAT
The DNA here is from genome assembly GCA_963277665.1 of Viscum album. NCBI lineage: Eukaryota > Viridiplantae > Streptophyta > Magnoliopsida > Santalales > Viscaceae > Viscum > Viscum album. Next base: position 549,163,204 of record OY728157.1, read on the forward strand.
GATAATTGAAGAAAATTATCAGATGCCAATTTATGTTTTCCAGAGAAGAGTTCACTCATAAGTAATCTCACTCGGTTGGATATATGTAATATAATGTGCCTTCACATATTCTAATGGTTTCCTAATTGATGTAAGGGTCTATGATGGAATGGTGGGGATACTATAACTTCCATATTAGAGGGGAACACAACAAATATATACCAATAAAACTAAATAGGAGGAAATATAATAACAAACAATGGAAGTAGATCCATCAGAATATTTAATCAATCATAATCAATACAAAATACCATATATGAAACAAATATTCCATGATGCTATAAACATGTGTGGGAGTAGGGAAATTTTTGAGAATACATTAATTAGTACATGATCAACAATAATATATAAAAATCTATTCACATGGAATCATGCTCACATGACGAATCCCATTCTCTCAGAAACTATCCTCAAATTGGAAATAAAACATCCATAGTAAGAAAAATTCCCTTATCAAAATAGGTGTCAATAAAATCCATAAATGTACTGATCAGCGACCCAAAAAATAGAGAGATTAATACATAGTTATTCACAAAAAATGTTATCAATAATGGATCTAGTTTATCAGCATATCAATAATCATTACGTAATTAATAATAGCAATGTCACAACAGATATAAATAATTTCCATGTCATCTCATCTTTTCTATGGGATACCCATTGAAAACATATTTCTTATAAAAAATATGGAATGTCACTGAACCATTATTATTTAATAAATGATGATGATTGTCATGTATGTTACTTGAAATTAATGATATGTATCATTATGTACATTATAGAATGAACATTGTGTACATATTTATTAAATAATAGTAATGAAATTAATTTTCATTAATTGGGAACGATCAATAAGAAACATCACATACATAAGTTGAAACTATTAAATAAGTATAATCATGTCTATAAATACAATATAATCACTAGAGAAAATCATTCCCAAAAATTTCATGTTTTCATAATGAACATCAGGTCCCATTATTTTACATAATAAATAAGGAACGTCATGTCCATAACCTTAAGAAACATCATGATTATGAATTTAAGATGAGAATTTTGGAAAGTCGTGTCTTATAAGGAAGGTAAACCTGATGTTAACAAATTCATGTAATTTTAAAAATTCAATTTATATTTAAAATATTAAAACTAATGATTACTATTGAGGTTCCTTCTGTATACTATATTAAAATAGACTATTTGACAAAGGTCAAGTGACATGGTGTTACCATTGAACTTTTATTTAATAAATAAATATGTGAACAAGGGGTTCATGGGATTTTTGATCCCCCCAAATGTTTTATTAACAAAATTTATAAAATTATATCGTCAAATGAAACTTCATACACACCTTTTGTTGTTTTATTCTCTAGTGAATCATATATTATTAAGGAATATTATTGAACCCACCCGAATGGATGGTCTACTGTAGAGTTTTAAACACTCAAGTGGTTGTCATGGTCATGTAGAATATTAATTCTATGTTTTATATTTTCATGTAAAATCATTTCACCATTTAAGAGAAATTATATCAAGGTTCATAGTGTATCATAATAAAACAAATTATAAACATATAAAAGTTTGGTGAAAGGGCATAAACCAACTTCAAAATATGAGTAGAACAATTATAATCATCTATCAGCCTTTACTTCAGGTTGAATTGAGGTAAAATAAAAAAATAGATCAAAGAAATAAAAAAACAAATATTAATTCACAAGAATGAAAATTTAATGATGGTGAATGAAAATGAGAAGTAATTAAATAATAATCCAATAATTATAGTGGGATATATATCCTAACCAATAATTCTTGTATTAGATTCTTTATAGATAAGATATGTGAAAGAATATGTGAAGGGAAGAGGAGAGAATATATCCTATAATAATGTTATTCAAGATAAATGAGGCAAGAGTAAGAAGAAATAAATTTTAAAGAACATTGGATAAAAAATTAATTTTACAAATTTTTTATAGGTCTCATAGTATTTATTATTTAAATATAGAATTTATGACATAATGTTCTATTTTTTGTGTCTTCCAAAACATATGGGATAATTCATGGAAAATTTAATAGGTAAATATAAAAGATCCAATGTAAATTTTTCTGGCACCCACACTCTTTCGTATTCCTCAGAGATACCCCCAAATAGAAAAAGAACCCTTTTCCATGGTCCAATCCCCACAACCTAACTTAGTGAAGGATCAACTAAAAACTAAAGAAGAACTTACCGAAAAAATATGGGATGTTATATTTTAAATATAAATTAATGTTACTATAATTTTTATTATAACTATTTATTCATATAATACATCCATTAACAAAAACCCTTTGATCATTTCTTATCTTGACTACCACATCCACAATGTAATGAATTTTTTTCCTTCACCACCATACAATGTTGGATTATAGGGTTTTATGGAAGTAACATATGGTGATTATGGTATCATTAATTTTTTTGTGATACTAAATTATGATCTTATTAATGATATGATAGGAAAATTATTATCATATATTGAATCATATAAAATATATATACTCAGAGGGTAATTTTTTCGTCTAATTAGTTCATATTTTAATAACAATTATTCCATTTCATACATATTTTAAATTATTCTATATAACATTAAAATAAAGTAAACATATCTTTTTTCTCATATAATAATTATAATGGAACAAAACCACATCATAATCATTTGTTAAATGATGGTATTTTCACATTGGGTTACGTTCAACCAACAAATTGAACAATAGGATGAGTTTTTATAAACAATGACTATGGGAAAATTTTGAAAAGTATAATATGATATAAAATTTAATTTATGATTTAATTTTTTAAGACTATTGAATATTATTATGATATTCCTTAATTAAGAAAACACACTTCGATCATCAAGAACTACAAAAACATGCCTTCTCTCAATTTCAACTTCACTGATATATATTAAAAAACAAGAAAGAAAATTAAAACATTATAAATATTTATACATAATAGATTATATTAATTTATTTATATAATAAATCAGAATTTTAATGATTACCTAAAATATACCATTATATTATTAGACTATATCATATGATAAAAACTATTAACACATGGTGTGAAAAATTAGAATAATTTATATTTTGAAAGACTAATAATGATGTGTATGAATAAAAACTACCATGATAACGGTTTTAAATAGATATATTAATATAGATATGATAATAATAAATGTGGATCATATATTTTTTGTTAGAAAGGAATAATAAGTTAGGTTTTCCATCTCAATTTCCTTTACTGATTCATATATAGATATTATATGCTATGTTCACTTTTTATGGTGACCAAACCACACCATTGTAATATTTACAATATGATTATCCTATGTTTAAAGATATTTTGTGTCATATTTTGTATCATTTTGGTCAATGGTTTTTTGGTTCAATGATCTATATTTTGTAATATTTTTCTCCACATTTTCCCACCATTGTGAAAAGTATTTTATTTCTATATATATTTTCATTTTCAATGTGTGTATAACACCCCCTGGAGATCTATTATAAAAAATTATCATTTTATCATTTTATTTTTAGTTGAAAAAAATTTCTTCTCTTTATGGAGTTTTTATTAATGTCTAACTCAACATAAAATGGTTTTCTCGTTCTCTATTTTTATTATGTGGAACATAATACAATTTTTGCATTATGTTTCCTTTATATTGTGTATTAATTTATATTGGATTTATTTTAATCTAAATTATACTCATTTTTAAGCATTTATTAGATTAATCATGTGTCAATATTCAAGTATATATTGATTATTTTTTCCATTATAGTGAGGATTCTTGTAAAGATAATTATTGGTCATTGAGATATGATCATACATTGAATATTTTTTATAAATTTTTGCAATATTATAACATTTGATTATATGATGTTTCATTATATAATTTAGTATTTATATATATGAATTATTACATCATAAACTCTTGGAAATATATTTCTCACATCTTGGAATATATTATTTTGAAAGCTTCCACTATCATTCTCTAGATATATTTTGGTCATTTTATTCCATTTTTGTCTTATTCCTAAACCCATTACATTATATTGTGTGAATATAAAAGATTATATAACACAATTTTGTGGTTGTTCACCTAGATTCTATTTAATTCAATTATAATAGTAAAAAGTATTAGAATTTTAAATCTAATGATTATTAAGATTTTGACTATATTCTTTTTAACAATCAATCATTTTCTTCTGGATAGATTATGATCATTTTATATATTTTATTGAAATGGGGAAATGAATTCACATTCCAAATATTGTTATTTTATTAAATATGATAATTGTTATGGTCAATTATATATTTCATATTCTTTTTCTATAACAGTAAATACATTTTTTAAAAATAAGTGATGGTTGGGGATATACATTATATATCCCATCGATGCATCAATTTCCATGTGTAATAGAAAGATTAGTTTTTATATATCAAACTTCCAAAAAATTGGATTCTTTTTTGATTGTGGCCTTGATAAATATTTTTTGTCTTGGAATAAGGCCTTTCTAGTATGTTTTTAATGTCTAAAATTATGTGTTCCATCAATATGAAAATAATATTATTGATAATGAATTATCATTTATTATCTTGTATATATTATACTACTTATTCAATGTTGATTATATTCATTTTTTATATGAAAATTTCATAATATTTATTCCAGGTTTCTGAAATTATTTCTTCAATTATATGGTTAATTTACAGAGCATTTGATCTCACACATTATTATGTTGTCCATTTACCCTGTTTATAGAGTTAATTATTACATGTGACATGTTTATAATGTGAATATATCTGAATTAATTATTCATATACATTGATGAATTATCATTAAATGTCTATTTCAAAATATAAGGTGAATATTAATCTTCGAATACAAAGATCACGGGATTTATTAGTTAATATTGGGTTTTAATTTTATAAATCTCTATTAATTGAAATATCATTTGGATATTATATATGAAATAATAATTATTGAGTTTTATTTAGGATCATTAAATCTTGGATATATTATATATGTAATTATAATATGTTTGTAATATATGCGTGTATTAACAGTGGATCTAGGGTGTCACACTCTTCCTTACAAAATCTCATTCATCATTATATAATGGATAGAAAACTCCATTATATATTATGGTGTCCCCATAATTTTTTCATGGATCAAATGTAAAGTGCCCCCCTTTAGAATACGAGGAATATATAGAGTCTTCCACATTATAATTATCAAATTTGACATATAAATTTAATAAATGGAAGCTACTAATATTTTAGAATTTCAAATATTTCATTACTATTTTCATATATTGTTTCCATGTTGACTCATAAATATAGATACTCATTTTCAATTTTCTCTTCTACTACAAGTTGTCAAATGATGATAATAAAAGACCCATTAATAGTATAAAATAATGTTTCGTGAGGGATTAAATTTTACTAATATAGGTTATTTGAAAACATCACCATCACCTAAAAAAATGGTCTATTGATGAAATTTTGGTTTCATATAATGTATAGGGTCACCATCATATAGATCATAGTATATGTTATGGTGATATAAAACATTATATTTATAGAAATTCTAACATGAACTATAATAATGATACTCCCCATGGTTCATCGTGTGTAAATATATGACCTTAAATATCATATCATGATGATTTTTAGTAAATTTATTATTCTCATATATTTATAGATATTTTTAGGTTTACATATTTAATTAATTACATAATTACACTTATATAGACACAACATATATTACATGTGAGATACTTCTATTCATTATCCATTTTTTTTCAACCAAACACATATTTTAAAAAGAAATATGATTTCATTTTTGGATGGTTCTTCATAATTTTAGCAATGATATAATAATTTTACATACTATTCCTTAAGCCCTCTATTTTTTTAAAATCATAGGGATGAGCACAAAAATTTCATTATGGGACATGAATAATCGATGGAAACAATAAGTCCATGAATACTTATAATATTTTTCCTTTTCAAAATAAACATTTGGATTGAAAAAAAAATTACCCACAAATCACATTTTCAACCACAATATTCCAATAAAACATTTAATAATAAGTCTCAAATGGAATATAAAACTGGTATTGTGTCCCTTGAAAAGTTTTAAAACTCATTAAAACTTGTTCAAATGTTATAATTTTCACCATTGAAGAGTAGAAAAAAATTTCCTTTGAACATAACCCAATAACATAACTTGTTAAACAAATTTATTTCTGTATAAACAAAAAATTATAAAATACATTAGTAAATTAATTTTACTCATAATTTATGTGCAGACATATCATATAACCCTTAGTACTACCATAAAATTACAATAATGTTTATATATGAAATATACCTCAACACTATACTGGGAGTAATTATCATAGTCACATTTGTAATTACCACATAATCAATATACAACATATCCAGTTAATTATATACAATCGTGGACCCACCAATATTTGGTTTATAATAGCACATCTTTTAATCATAATCAATTCCCATAAACCATAAAATATTCATAGAACATGAATACATGATTCATAAAAACATCTATTGAATAAAATCGGCTATTTTAAAAGAATATTGAAGGAATAAAAAAATAAAATTATGTTGAAATACCAATGTAATAATTTGAATAATGAATTAAAACATTATGGTGTACTGAAATTGGGAAAATATTCTCCTGCTATATATGTTTAAACTTAATTCATTTTTACTTTTGTATAAAAAGTAGTATTTTTAAAGAATGTCCCACACATAAAACATAAACAAAATATCCCAATTCAATAAATTTGAGATAAATTAAAAAATAAATATTAAAATAATTAATTTCTAGAAAAATAAATATATAATTAAATAATTAATTAAAATAATATAAAATATTAAGTAAAAATCATGAAAACATTTAAAATGATATTTTTTAGTTTTAGAGCCCCTTACCTTTTCAATAAATGTGTTCTTCATGTAAACATAATGTACTAGAAAATAAATATAGATTAAAAATTTAAATAACTAATAACATATTCCACTTTTATTTTTTTACAATTATTTATATCCATTTATATGAGTTATAAAAGTCAATTTTTCAATCCTATGAGAATTCATTTCGTGGTTCCATGGTTAGAAAAATTCTATATATTTATGGATGAATGGTTACAATACAAAATGTACTATATATGTGAAATTATATGGTATTCATGAACGTATAAATTTTTTAAATTGTATCATATATCATTAATCCTTCTAAAGTGAGGATGATTAATTTGATAAAACATTAATAATAACTATTTAATTTATTTTTTTGGGTATTCCAACAAACAAGAAATAAATTGTTTTTATTTAATGTCTTGAATATATAATATGTTTTTAACATCAAATAAGTTTTAATATAATTATTAAAATATTATTTAACCCTAATAATTGAATTATGGACATCCATGATTGTTGTAATGAAGAATTAAAACTCATTATCTAATGTGATTGTTAATCACAATAATTTTGACAATAGTTTTTTTCATTTAATAAAGGATATTAGAAAATGGATCAGCATAAATATTATTTTAGAAATAAAACATTATAGAATATAAATAATACTTGATTTATTATTCTTTGATATCTGAATGTGGTGAATAGTAGGTATAAGATCAAAATAAATTGAGATAGGCGGTTTAAGAAAGTTACCTCTTCAATATCACATCCTTGAAGGACCCTTAAGGAACATGGAATTGATCATTTAATTATAAAATAACAATTACAATATGTTTATGGAAGTGTAAAAAAGAATTTGGAATAGGTTAGTTGGGATATAAGGATCTTGTTTGTGAAGTGATGTGAAAGAAGGGGTTCCCTTCACTATTTGAGGATATGGGTACTGGATGAATTTTTTCAATATATTAAAATATAATAAGACAATTATAGATCCAAATTATTCCAAACATCAATTAAATAAATATGGTATGGTATGTTAAAACTTATACTATCCTTTCTGGCTTTATTTACATTATTAAGAACATCTAAATAATTTAAAATTTAACATATTCATGAAATATAAATATTCTAAAATTTTATACAATTTATTTATATAAAATTAAAAATATCAAAATAAAAATTCAAGTTCAAACCACATATTTTATTATATCTTAGAAATGTCATTGGTATATATATAATTTTAAAATTTCCCTAAATATTTTATATTATATTTATTTTTATATTTTTAATGTCATCAATTTTATATTCCAATTAATTGATCAATTTTTCTTCATCATTGTGCAATCCATTATTTTAATTATTTATCAGTAAAAAATATTACAACGATGAAGATAAAAATATTATATATAAAAATTAAATTTATAGTGAAATATAAATTGAGTATTTCAAAAAATTAATAAAATTTATACTTATAAAACAAATTGTTTGACAGGTTTTACTTTATAGAATATAATTTATAATAAGAGACTCAATGTCATCAAATTAGATCAAAGGGGTTATAAATTAGAAACATCGATTATTTTTTTCAAATCATACTCATGTAATAAAATTTTGACCAGTGTTATTGTAATTAGGTAATATTTCACAGATTATTTTTTCCCTTAATTACCTGATTTACCATTCTATTTGGTAATAAACAATACTTGGTTTATGATTAATATATAAAAAAGAGAACTATTTAATAAATTTTAAAATTATGATTCCAAATATGGAATCTATTTTTCTAATTTCAAAACATAGTCTTTGAATAATATTATCAAAATTAATGATGAAATTGAAATGATAACATTTTTAAAAACAAATACATTATTGAAAAAAATTATTTTATAATACATTTAGTTATAAAATACTTTATAAAACCATAATTGTGATATTTTTAATGAATATGAATTAATTATATTTTAATAGTAATTAAAAACATTATTTTTTTATAAATAAAATTCTTCTTTCAAATTTAATTCTGTACATTTCATTTCACATTGAAAAATTAATATATTCAAAAAATTACCATATATTAAAACTAACATAATTTTGACATCATGAAACAAAAATAATAATTTAATTTTTTTCAAACTATGTTTTTTAATAAAAGAATGTAATTATAATAATCAATCATGAAAACATAAAAAGTACATTTTTTGGAATACATATTTATATACATTAAAATTTATATATTATGTTATTATTTCATAATAATATATCAATACATTAATATTGAATTTTATAATTATATTTCCTTCATAAATCAAGTATTCAAATTCAAATCAAACTATTTAATTGAGAGGTTATAGTGAGGACTTTTAAATTATGTTATTTAGTTTTTCATTGAATATTGATGTGGTGTATCCTCTACGCTACCCAAAATTGTATTTCTATTTAAATAATAAAGAAGTTACATCCCCCTGAATGTTTTTTACTCAAAATTTTATCTTCAGATGAAATACATGGGGTTGTCATGATTAATAATTCCTCTATTTAAGTCCCTCATCATAAAATGGATTAATAAAACATTCGCTTGATAAGTGATAAATTAATAGATTAAGGTCACATGAGATAATACATAGTAGGTATAAATATAGTGAAACATGGTCATTGAAGATAAAAATAACACCCAAGGACCGATAGAGATTCTTAAAGAAAAAGGTTGTGATAATTTTATCGACAACAAATTTTAAATATGTGATAGGTAAAAAGTCCATTGATGTAACGCCCCGACCCATGTTACCCGGAGTTAGTGAATTATTACATAACTTTGGCATGATCACAAAAGATCAAGTCTCGAAAATCGATTAATTTTGTAGCCTTGGAAACACTAGATACATTCATAAGTCTTACATTACATCATAAAGTGAAAAATACAACAACATCTTGTCTACACACTCATATACCCTTATACTATCCCTATAGGTCATTCATAAAATACTTCTTCGCATCCTGGTAAAAATAAAACATAGAAAGGGGTGAGCTCAAATGACCAGTAAGGATAAAAATATAGAGGAATCTTTCATAAATAAGTATAAAAATTTAAGGCAATGTATAACTAAAACAAAATCCTTTCAAACTTGAACTTTAGAATAATATGGAAAAAATAAAATTAAATAATTCCATTTACTTATTCACATGGTTATTCTACTCATTGAATAATCACATGCAATATCAATAACCACTTTCTTAATGATGGAATGCATAATTCCAGACAATCATACCCACATAGTCAAGGCCTTGTGCCAAGAATACAAATAAAGTTTTTTCAAGGCCTTGTACCAAGACATTAATTTGTCTCGTGAGACCTACAAATGCATCGAGGAGCTATAACGGGCTCCACCAACCACTTATTATGTCCAATGCATTCCTGATATGAATAGGTTTAATCATAACATAAACATTCATATTTAAACTAGCATACAAAATGTCAATACTTTATCCATAAACCATGGATGGTATAAAAGTAACACATCTACAGTCAATCATAACACAAAACCTTCAATACAATATGGAAGTTTTGTATCATAATAAATCAACTTCAAATAAACTAAAAATCCATCAAAGGATGTTCACATAGATGAAAATCGATACTATTTGAGAGAAATATCTCCCTTTTTGAAATCATTTAAAAGTCACATAATCATAAAATAAAACATTTACTTTGAAAATATCATTATTATCTTGTAAGGGAAGTTTCTATGATTTTATAATGGCATAATATAGGCGCATACGCCGTATAAGTTAAAAAAACATTCTTACCTTAATTCTGTCGAAAAGATTAAAAAGGACATTGTTTGGAAAATAACAGAAAGATTCCTTTACAAACTTCTTATAAAAGTTAAAAAATGGTATAAATGACATTAACCCATATTTTTTAGAATATTAATAATGTTTTGAGATACATTTTTAATAAACATGGATGTGGATGATAAAGAGGTCCCAGTAGATAATTAGGTATAAACAACCTCAGATAGTGAAGAGATTGTGAAATAAACACTTACTTTGTACTATTCCTTGGTTGAGGGTAGGTTAACCTATTGTATAATGGTGAAATAATTGTTATTAAATTATACAAGTATCATATACATTAATATGATATCATATATGATCTTTTAACATTTTTATGTTAATAATATCTTAGTATTATCATCATTTCGGGTGTTAACGAATTTGTTTTCCTTTATATCCGCTGTTATGTAATCCGTTTTTATTATGGATAGGTTGTATCTTGTTCAAATATAAAATTATATTAAGTCTATAATCATTATTTTTAACCATAAAATGAAAATTATTCTTGAATGGACATGATGGGGAATGAATCTTATCGCGTTCATGGAGACGGTAGTCCGTACATACGGACGAGCGAAAATATCATTCTTTTGATATTAAAATAATATATAATTGGATGGTAAATCATATATACAGAATCATTATAATTTTATATTTATTATTTATATTAATTAAACATCATTATTATACCCATCCAAATAATAATGTATTGAATAACAATTACACCACGACGTGGAGACATTAAGCCGTACGTACGCACGTATAGTGAAATGTCATTAAATGGATGGATAGAATACTGAATATGGATGAACCATAATAATAATAACATCACAATATATATAAGATACTTGTGTTATTATTTTATAATGGAAATAACAAAGAAAGAATAAGTTCAAGAAGAAAGGAACTTGGAAGAGGGTAGCGAAAACATTACCTCTTCTTTGGGTTATTATTTTTGATTTGATCAAAAGGGCTCCTTAGGTTGGCTTTCTGATCAAACTATGGCCTCTAGGTTGAATTTAGGGAAGTTGAGTGAATATTTGGGCCAGTATTGGCCGAACCAAAAGTCTTGGAAGGTGTGAATATTTGGTTAGAAGTGGTGTCCCATTATAAGGCGGAGGAGGGACTCTTTAGAAAAACTTTAAAGTATTATTTTATAATTAATTCAAATTCGATTTATAATGGCTCCAAAGTAGATTATTTAAATATAAGGTGGTTATGGGTTGATATAATTTCAACCAATATATTTTATACAGGTTTGGGTCATTATATTAACCTTATCTTTTACTTTTAACTCTTAGTTAATTAGTTTGACATTTACCATGTCACTTTGTATTTTTATATTATATAGTAAATAAACATACTATATACATCCAAGAGAACAACAAGTGGTTCATAAATGATAGACCAATCATTATATATGTCTCTTGAATGAACCTCAGATTTTTAATAATTTAATATCAATTAATAATATAATATTTTTTAAAACAAATCTTTTATGTCAATTTTGACAGTATTTGGTATTTTATTTTTGTGAAAATCATAAAAGAATTATTTTATCAAAAATACTTAATTAAATAAATACTAACATGTAATATTAACTTATAAAATTATTGTAATTCATAAAAAGTCTAGAATTACATTTATTTTGATATTTAACATATCAATTATTTCATTATTTCATTAATTAGGTAATTACTGCATCACCATTGTGTCATAAATAAATTAAATTACTTAATGTCTAAAAATTATAAATAAAAAACCATTATGTAGAAAATATTTTATTCTTTTTAATTAAAATTTATAATCGAATTTATCTTATATATAACCCTTTATTAAAAATGATTTAGTAATTAAACATTGATTTTAACTCTTTTGACACCTCTTTAAATTAAATAATAATAAATGTCCTAATCCAATCCAAGTAGACCTAAATGATAATATTTTATTCCTATGGTTATTTTTTGTAGAGATACACAAGTCTAATAGAATTAGGACATGTGTTAGGGTAATATTAATTAAATTTTTACCCTTAACTCTCCTATTTACTTTTAATCGTGGTAAATAAAAGTAAAAAGTTACAATTCACTAAAAATTATTTTTCTCATATTGAACCACATTTTACTCCTTTATATAAACCATGTCTCTCGGATTTTTGAAATTTCACTCAATGAAGCGGTAAAATTTAGTTTTACATGAATTTCCAAATTCTCCTAGGAGGTGGGTAAAAGACGGTGAAAAGATCAATAAATTTTTTATATATCTAAAATAATTATAAACTAACTCCAATGAATTAAATTTAACATATATAAGTATTATGTATCTATTATTACTTTATTTAAATTTAAATAAAATAAATAATTATTTAAATAAATATTCGTTTTTAAACTATAACTCAGTGTTTTTTCACTATTCATCAAAAATTGTATGGTTTCAGAAAAATACCAAAAAATCACCCTAGGCTAATTTCGATATTCTGAATCCAAATATGAAGTCCATTTTGAAAGATAAAAATTATAAAATTCCAAAAAGTGGGTATTACTATTCATAAGGGCTAGTTTGATTGGTTGTGGTGTGTGTTCGAACTCGAAGTTGTGTACAACACATGCTATTGTATTATTCAAATAGAAGCATACCGTAGAAGCTTGGGGTGTTAGATTCTCCTCTCCTTCAAATAATTTTGTTCTCGAAATTTCTAGAATAAACATGAATAAAAAGACTCTTGTGATTCTTCATCTTATGTTCCTCGGGTTCCCACATTGCCTCTTCCATCTTATGGTTCCTTCATAGAACATTTACCAGATGAGTCGTCCGGTTTCTCAACACTCATTATCTGGTATCGTCAATCATGACGGTCTCTTCTCAATAAGATAGATCGGGTTCTAGTTCTACTTCCTCATAGGTGAGTACATGTGTTGGGCCAGACATGTATTTTCTCAACATTGATACATGGAACACATTGTGAACTTTAGAGAGGCTTGGCGGCATTGCCAACCGGTAAACTACAGTCCCAATTCGTTCTAGAATTTTGAAAGGTCCTATGTACCCAGGACTCAATTTATCATTCCTACCAAAAAATATAGCTCCCTTCCATGGAGATACCTTCAAGAAAGAATGACCTCCTACCTGAAATTTCAAATCATTCTTCGGTTATCGGCATAGATCATCTGCCTACTTTGAGCTACTTTGTTGTGGTTTTGGATTACCATCACCATTTCCATCGTTTCCTCCACCAATTATAGGCCTATATGTTTTCATTCACCAACATCATCCCAACAGGTTGGTGTGCGAAATCTCTTTCCATATAACACTTCATATAGTGCCATCCGAATACTTGAATGGAAAATATTGTTATAGGAAAATTCTACCTGAGGTAAATATTGATCCCACTTACCCTGAAAGTCAAGTGAGCATGATCTCAACATGTCTTCTAAGGATTGAATAGCCCGTTATGATTGTCCATATATTTGAGGGTGGTAAGCAGTGCTCAAACAGAGTTCAGTATCGATGGATATCTGAATAATTTTCCAGAATCATGATATAAAACAGGGATCACGATCTGAAATAATCGATAGGGGTAATCCATGAGGTCTCAAAACTTCATTAATATATATCATTGCTAGACGTTCATGTGGTAGACCATCTCTTATAACATAAAAATGTGCTGACATGGTAAGACGATCAACAATGAAAAATATTGCATTGTTTCTTCTTATCAGTCTTCGGTAGTCCCATGAGAAAGTCCATCATGATATTATCCCATTTCCACTCATGTATGGGAAGTGGTTTCATGACTCCTCCAGGCTGTTGCATTCCACCTTTCAATTGTTGACAAACAATACCTCATGACACAAAATCTGCAGTCTTCCTCTTCATGTTGTCCCACAAAAAATGATCCTTCAAATCTCTATACATTTTGGTGCTCCCTGGGTGTATAGTTAAATTGGAACCATGAGAATCATGCAAAAATTCCCTTTTTAGATCAGGTATATCTGGAAAACAAAGCCTCTTCCCTAATTTCAAAATTCCTTCTTCATACACAAAGTCGCTCAATCTCTTATCATTTACAGCTTTAATATTATTTTGAAACTCTTTATCATCAGTCTGATAACACTTTATCATTATAGTAAAGATGTTTTGGAAACCATTTGAAAAGGTATTGAAGTTTCACCTTCCATGGTGATTCCCATATCCATATTTAATAGATCCACGAAAATTCAATCCCTCTCAACTCTCATCTTGTCCAAAACTCCATGATCTTTTCTACTAAAAGCATCTGCAACCTTATTTGGCATCCTCAGTTGGTAGTGTATCATGCAATAATAATCCTTGAGTAGTTCAATCCATCTCCTTTTCCTCATGATGAATTCATTCTTTGAGAAAATATACTTTAAAATCTTGTGATCAGTATAAATCTCACATTTCTCACTGTAGTGATAGTGTCTCCATATCATCAAAGAAATGATCACAACTGATTACTTGAGATCATGAGTAGGATAATTTTTCTCATGAATTTTCAACTGTTGGGATTCATAGGCAATAACCCTATCATTCTGCATAAGGACACATCCAATCCCTTTCTTCGATGCATCACTATAAATAACGAACCCATCATTCCCCGATGGTAGAGTCAATATAGGAGAATTGACTAATCTTCTCTTCAGTTCTTCGAAACATTCTTCACGCTATTTTTTCCAAACAAATTTAACCCCTTTACGTGTTAGATTTGTTAATGGGTTATCCAACTGGGAAAAATTCTAGATGAAATGTCAATAATTACCTGCTAAACCAATAAAACTGCGTACCTCAGTTATACTTGTTGGTGCTGGCCATTCTTGGATTGCTCTTGACTTATAAGGATTAACAGAGATTCCATCCTTATAGACAATATGTCCATGAAAATAAATCTCCTAAATCCAAAATTCACACTTGCTAAACTTTCCTTATAAATCATGTCTTCTCAGAGTCTTCAATATAATGTGCAAGTTATTTTAATGATCCTTATAGCTTTTAAAGTATACCAAGATATCATCAATAAATACCACTACAATGTCATCAAGATATTCCTTTTAAAACTCTATTCATTAGATCCATGAATACAGAGGGTGCATTAGTCAATCCAAAAGGCATTACTGTAAACTCGAAATGCCCGTACCTGGTTCGAAATACTGTCTTTGGATTGTCTTCCTTCTTCACACACAACTTATGGTATCCAAATCGAAGGTCAATCTTTGAAAAGTATTGATATCCATGTATTCGGTAAAATAAATCATCAATGTGAGGTAGGGGATACTTGTTCTTTATTGTTATATCAATTATCTACATGTAGTCAATGCACAACCTCATAGATCCATCTATCTTCTTAATAAAAAGGACAGGGGATCCCCATGGAAAAACACTAGGGTGAATAAATCCCTTATTACTCAATTATTCTAGTTATTTCGTTAGTTACACTAATTCCACAATGGTCATTCTATAAGGGGTCTTCGATATGGGCCTTGATCCAGGAATTAAATCAATGGAAAACTCAATTTCTCATTCTGGAGGATGTCCAGGTAAATCTTCTTGAAACACATCAACATATTCTCTCACAATAATTATATCATCTATTTGAACATTCCTTTCATCACCTATAGTCATTTCATTCTCTACATCCCAAATAATTGAATTTAGTTGAGCTATTAGGGGTGGATCTAGATAAGAATTAGGTGGTGACGATTCTACTCTAAAGATAAGTTGTTCCTTATCATCATCATCAAAAATTGTAACCTCCTTCTTCTTACAATAATTCTTCAGATCATGGTCTGAAAGCCAATCCATACATAGGATTATATCAAACTCAATCATAAGTGTGACGATGAGATCATCAGATAAAGAACATTTAAATGCTCTAATGGGAACGGATTCAAAAAACATTGTTGCGATGATACTTCACTTAGGAGTTTTAACTTACAACTCCCTTGTTAAATCAAATTTGAAATATCTAATTTTCTTAGCAAAATAGGAATATATGAAACAATGTGATGATCCAGAATCAAATAATGCATTTTCTAAACTTGAGGAAACCATTAAATTACCTACCACCGCGACTTTCGGAGCTTTTACCTCATCAGTAGTGATATCAGAAGCTTGGCCTTGATCCATTGGCCTTTTCTGAGGTATGTACCCCTGAACCTTGGGACATCCATTTTCATAATGTCCCATCTCTCTACAGTTGTAGAATTGAACATCGGTAGCTTATTTCTTCCCCTTGCAATCATCATCTTTTTGGACTTTTTCACCACACTTGTAACAGACTCCCATTCCCTTCAGGAAAGTACCAGGGTGTTTCTTACCACATTTACTACAATACTGATATTCAAATTTTCCCTTATTCCCCTTATTTCTATTTCTAGATTGATCAGAAGAGCACTTCTTCTCTTGCTTTGCTTTAAAGTCATAAGACTTAGAGAATTCTTTTTCGGTCTTGATAGAACATGAGATAATATCTTTGTATGACGAGAAGGATTGTGACTCTAATGCTCGACAAAGAAATGGTTTTCACCCATAATGAAATGATAAATCATACTTCATGGGTTACATATATTACCTCCAGCAAACCTTTCAATCCTTGTAAAGTTATCCTCATTCTTTTTGACATTCTCATCCTCCCCTTTCCTCAGACTCAGAAATTGCCTTTCCATATCTGGTCTCTAGTCTTGAGGGAAGTATTTTTCTAATAAAATCTCTATGAACTCCCTCCATTCCATATTTGATACTTCATAATATTCTGTCATGTTTTGAATCAATGACCACCATTGGTCAGCATCTCCAGTGAGGCAGTGAACATCCATGATAACTTTCTTTCCTTTCACTACTCTCCATGGCATGGAATATTTTCTCTAAAGAATTTATACATTTCTCAAACACTAAGGGATTTGTAATACAATTGAATGTTGGTGGTTATTTACTCATGAAGCTATCTAACATTGATCCTCCATGTTGTGGATCAGGGTGCTCCATACGGGTAAGGTTATTATTCATAACCTGAGTATGTTGTCCCAGTATGGTGATTAGCTGATCAGAAGCAGTTGAATCACCAGCTCCACTATAATTATCTTGACCAGGAGGGAAATCCTTACATGGAGTGCCTGCATTGATACGGTTTCCATTCCTTCCACCAGGTGCCATATCTAAAAATGGCATAAACTAGATCAGTTTATGAATCAAAATACATAATTCCATACTTGTAAATCACTTAACATAAAATAATCTATTTATGGATATAATCCATAATCATAAAAATAATTTCTTTAATGATGTATATAATCATAAACCCTTCATAATGATTTGTAATGAAAATGAGAATTATCCTAAGAATATCTCCTAGCAGTTTCGTAACCAAGAGTGCAGAAAGGACCATTATCGTGCACCAGTTCCCGTTCGAGTCTAGCTCAAAGCGGTGTTTTCTAGTTTTACCCCTAGGTACATCTGTGCCAAAGCCACTTCTACATGCTCATATCTAGATAGGGATGTGTTTCTCGGAAAACTCACAAAATCTACACAATACCAAAATTCTAAGAATTTCTTCTATACTAATCCTATAAATCTATCTTAGGTCTATGTGCTCTAATCAAAGTTTATCTAAATCTAGCTTCCATGGTTTTTACTAAACATCCTCTGATACCAACTGTAATGCCCCGAACCCAGTTACCCAAAGTCGGTGCATTATTAAATAACATTGGAATGATCACAAAAGATAATGTCTAGAAAGGCCAATTAGTTTTGCATCCTTGGAAACAATAGATTCATTAATAACTCTAATATTACATCATAAAGTGAAAAATACAACAACATATTGTCTCCACACTCATATCCACTTAAACTATCCCTATAGGTCATTCATAAAATACTTCTTCACAAACTGGAAAAAATAAAACATAAAAAGGGGTGATCTCAAATGCACATTAAGGATAACAATATAGTGGAAACATTCATAAATAAGAATAAACATTTAAGGTAATGTATAACTAAAACAAAATCCTTTTAAACAAGAACATCAGCATAATATGGAAAAAATAAAATGAAATAATGTCATTTACATATTCACATAGATATTATACTAGTCAAATAATCACATGCAATATCAATAACCACTTTTATAATGATGGAATGCATAATCCCAGACTATCATAACCACATAGTCAAGGCCTTGTGACAAGAATACAAAAAACAATTTGTCAATGACTTATACAAAGAAACTAGTTTGTCTCATGAGACCTACCGATGCATCAAGGAGCTATATTGGGATCCACCCGTCACTTATTACGTCTAATGCATTCCTCATATGAATAGGTTTAAACATAACATAATCATTCATATTAAAAGTTGTATACGAAATGTCAACACATTCTCTATAAACCATGAATGGTATAAAAATAACACATCCACTGCCAGACATATCACAAAACCTTCAATACAATATGGATGTTTTGTATCATAATAAATCAACTTCAAATAAACTTAAAATCCATCAAAGGATGTTAACATTGATGAAAATCAATACTATTTTAGAGAAATATCTCCTTTTTTGAAATCATTTAAAAGTCACATAATTATAAAATAAAACATTTACATTGAAAATAACTTTATTAGCTTGTAAGGGAAGCTTCTATGATTTTATAATGGCGGAAAATAGCCGCAAAATGCCGTATAAGTTAAAAAAACATTCTTACATTAATTCTGTCGAAAATGTTACAAAGGACCTTGTTTGGAAAATGATGGAAATATTCCTTTAAAAACTTCATATAAAAGTCAAAAATGGGTATAAATGACTTTAACCAATATTATATAAAATAGAAATAATGTATTGAGATATATTTTTATGAAACATGGATATGGATGATAAAGAGGTCCCAGTAGAAAATTACATATAAACAACCTCGGATAATGAAGAGATTGTGAAATAAACCCTTACCTTGTACTTTTCCTTGGTTTAGGGTAGGATAAACTCCTGTATAATGGTGAAATAATTTTTATTAAATTATACATGAATCATATACATTAATATGATATCATATATGATCTTTTAACAATGTTATGTTCATAATATCTTAGTATTATCGTCATTTCGGGTGTTAACGAATTCGTTTTGCTTTATATGATTTATTACATAAGCCGTGTTTGTTATGGATAGGTTGTATATTATTCATATCCAGAATTTATTAAGTCTTTAAACATTATTTTTAACCATAAAATGAAAATTATTCTTGAATGGATATGATGGGGAATGAATCTCATCACGTTCGTGGAGATGGTAGTCCGTACGTACGCACGAACGACAATATCATTATTTTGATATTAAAATAACATATAATTGGTTAGTATATCATATATAAAGAATAATTATCATGTTATATTTATTATTTACCTGATTTAAACATAATTATTATACCCATCCAAATAATAATGTATTGAATAACAATTACACCATGACGTGGAGATGGTAAGCCGTACGTACGCACATATGGTGACATGTCATTCAAAGGATGGATAGAATACTGAATATGGTTGTAACATATTTATAATAACATCCTAGTATATAGAAGATACATGAGTTATTATTTTATAATGGAAGTAACAAGTAAAGAAGAAGTTGAAGAAGAAAGGAACTTGAAAGAGGAAGGTGAAAACATTACCTCTTCTTCGGGTTCTTTTTTTTTGATTTGATCAAAATGCTTCTTAGGATGGAAATATGATCAAAATAAGGATTCTAGGTTTAAGTGAGGGATGCTAAGAGAATATTTGGGCAGGTTTTGGCCGAACCGAATGTCATTGAATGTGTGAATAATTGGTTAGAAGTGGTGTCCTTTTATATGGGGGAGGATGGGCTCTTTAGGAAAATCTTAAAGTATTATTTTATAATAAATTCATATTCAGTTTCTAGTGGCTCAATGTTGATTATTCAAAGTCTGATGTGGGGATGGGTCGAAATAATTTCAACCAATAGAATTAATATATGATTGGGTCACTATATTAACCTTATCTGTTAGATTTACTCTTTGTTAATTAGTTTGACATTTACAATGTCAAATTGTTTTTTTATATTATATTGTTAATAAACATACTATATACATCCAAACGAACCCCAAGTGGTTCTTAGTGATACAAATATCATTATATAAGTCTCTTGGAAAACCCTTGTATTTTTATGAATTGAATATCAATTAATAATATAATATTTGTTTTAAAAACTCTTTTATGTCAATTTTGAAACTATTTGGAATTTGATTTCTGTGAAAATAACAACAACTTTATTTATTCTAAAAAACAAAATTAAATAAATACTAACATGTCAAATTAACCTATAAAATTATTGTAATTAATAAAAAGCCTCAAATTAAATTTATTTGGACATTTTTAATATCAATTATTTCTTTATTTCATTAATGAGGTAATTACTACATCAATATTGTTTAATAAATAAATTAAATTATTTAATGTCTAAAAATTATAAATAAAATATTATTATGTATAAAATCTTCATATATTTCTAATTAATATTTTTAATCGCATTTATCATATGTATTACCCTATATTAAATTTTTTTATTAATTAAACATTGATTTTAACTCTTTTAACTCTTCTTTGAATTAAATAACAATAAATGTCCAAATCTAATCCAAGTGGACCTAAATGATAATATTTTATTCATATTTTTGTTTTCGGTCTAGATATGCTTTTCCAATAGAATAAGGACATGGGTTAGGGTAATATTAATATCAATTTTACCCTTAATTACCCTATTTACTTTTAACCGTGATAAATAAAAGTAAAATGTTACTATTCACCAACAATTTTTTTTATCTTATTGAAGCACAATTTAATCCATGATATTAACCGTGTCTCTTGTATTTGCAAAATTCCACTCAAAGAGGCTGTAAAATTAAGTTTTATGTGAGTTTCCAAATTCTCCTAGGAGGTGGGTAAAAGACGGTGGAATGTTCAATAATTTTTTTTTATATCTAAAATTATTCTAAACTAACTCCAATGAAATACATTGAACATATATAGGTATTATGTATCTATTTTAACCTTAATTAAATTTAAATAAAATAAATATTTATTTAAATAAAAATTCATTTTTAAATTATAACTCAGTGTTTTTTCACTATTCCTCAAAAATTGAATGTTTTCAGAAAAATAACAAAAAATCACCCTAGGATAATTTCGATATTCTGAATCCAAATATTAAGTCCTTTTTAAAAGTTAAAATTTATAAAATTTTAATAAGTGGGTATTACTATTCAAAACTACTAGTTAGATTGGTTGTGGTGTGTGTTAGAACTCGAAGTTATGTACAACACATGCTATTGTATTATTCAAAGAGAAGCGTACCATAGAATATTGGGGTGTTACAATTGATTTCCAAGTGAGAATAGTCAAAATATAATGTTTCTTATATCAATATTCCATTACTATCATATCTATTAACAAGAGGAAATATATTTATTAGATACTAATTAATTTATCCTTTAATAAATATCTATCACAGACTCATCATTTTTAAAAAATGATGATATGAATATATTTCATCCCTAAAGATATTGAATCAACTTTAACATATCATAGAACCAAATTTACCAATTATAATCGAATCCTACAACCATTTTCTCTAAAACCCATAATGGTTATTACAAGATAAAAACATTCCAAAACTAAATAATCTCAAAAAAAATAAAAAATTATTTATTTAAAATTCCTTGATTATATTCTATACTATGATTGAAACCCAAAATTCAATAGTATTTAATCACAATGTTTTCAAAGATAAATTTATCTCCAAATTGCATCATCAAATCATAAAGTCTCATACACTGAATGTAATATCCTAAATAGAATATTATAAAAGATATTCTATTGATTTTTCTAAATAACCTGAATCAACATAATCCAAAATAAAATAAAATATGACTCTAAAATATAATTCTAACATTATTCATCAAATGAAACCCATAATATTCTACTTTCCATAATCATATAGGGTATAGAAATTAACATAATATATATCCATTATATTTATTTACTAAAACAACAATTTCATATTACATGGACTTCATGTAGGTCGGTGATAGGTGATTATCCATTGTCAACCTTCAGTTGTGTGTTTGTAACTTTTGACCTTTATAGACATAATTGGTTTTCTCCTAACCTTCACATTATACTATTTTTCTAAAATCCTAGTTATCATAAAATTAATATAAAATTGATAAACATCCAAAAAATAATCCTCATTTATTCAAAATTAAATAGTTATATTAACATCAATTTTTATATCATAAATTTAATTTTTCATCCCAATATTTAATAACCCATAATTTCCAAAAGATTAAAGATCTTATAAAATTGAACGGTTATCTATAATAATATAATTATTTACAAAAATAAAAGAGAATTGTTCCTCAAATAACATTTCAATATAAAACTTTTAAGGGTTACATATAACTCAAACTCCAAAAATATCATCCAATTTACTACCGGTTTCAAAAGAGTATTAATACTTTTAAACATTTCTCCATCCAAAAATATAAAATTTATAATGAATTTCTAAAATACAGAAATCTTTATCATTCATAATTCTTAATAATCTCTTAACCTTGATTTTGCATCATTTTCCATAATACTTCTTTTAAATTGAAAAAAAACATGAATGAGGACCCATGAACATGAGCCTCATCCCAGTTGATGAGGACTCTTCCTGTTCATTCAAGAGACCAGAGACAAAATATGTATAGATTTATATTTACGACTTACAATATAAGGTACTATTCTGTATTGTATCTGGAAAAACTATTTATCTCTTTCAGATGTTTAGTCCTCATGTACTTCAAGGCCATTGTTCCTCCCAAGGAATTCAGGCCAGTATGGCTTTTGGTCCACCTCAAGGCCTTCGAGCCACATAAAATGAAGATGAAACAAAAAATATTTAAATGAAATATGGATCCACATGTGGATTTAGAGAAAGAACAATCACTAGATAATAGCTATCCTAAATTGGAAGAATAAAAGGGTATTCCATTTACATCGGTACTGGGCCTATGGATCTTGACATAGGAATGCTATCCAACCATCCTTGTGAAGGTGAATTGATGACATAAAGAGATATATAATTGTGTGGGGTAGTTCCATGTAGCATATTTGGGATGAATTCCTCTACGAAAACAGGGTTTTGTAATGTGTCACTATGCCTATGGGCTATGTATGAGATTCCCTTAAACCCTTAATAGGTGGATTATCATAAATAAATTTACAATGAAGGCCATTAGGATTTTTAGGATGGATGGACCAAGATTTAATAATGTCAAAACATAATACTAGAAATAATCCATACCTTTCATATGTCATTTTTATTTTCCTCGTGATCAATTATAAAATAATTAAGTTTTAATAAAAAAATTGCACTGACTAAAATATCTCATTTGTGTTCTTTATTCATAGGAAATTTGTTTTCATAATGGAATCAAAACTCACATCTGAAAAATTTTGTTGAATACTCGGAATGACTATATTTTTCTTTCTTAGAGTAAATAGAATACATCAATTTTCAATGGTTGGTTAATTTTTTTATGAACAATGTTACAAAATTTAAAACCTCTTCCCAAACCTGAAATATAATTTACTATGTTATTAATTCCACATTCCTTTAATATAGTTCATTGAATATGTTTACCTTTATGATGACGGTCACATTGAATTCCATAGGGATTAATTTCTCACAGATTTTATTCATTAGAAAACCCCAAAAGGGTAATGTAATCAATTGTTACTACTAATAAATGGGTTATAATATCAAAACATTTATTATTAGAGCTCAAAAAACATTCGGTTTCACATTCAAAAAATCACTTTATTTTCCGACAGATCCTTTTTTACTTTATTTCCAACTATATTAGGCTATTTTTTATAAACTGGAATTGATAATGTGTTGATATTAATAATATCTTCATATAACATCATATATTATGGATAGAAAATAATATAACCTTAGTCATGTTAACTAAAAGTTATATATGTTATCCACAATAACAATCACTCTCCCTACCATGCTATCCATTATGGTAATATATGACTTGTAACTTATGCTTCTGTAAAATCCTTACCTCTAATGTTATCTAAACCGATCATTTATAGAAACTATAAGGACTCGAACATAAATATCTAATGGTACTTATTTTTATGTCAATATGATATTCTCAATCAATTTAGGAACATTTTCATTTAATAGTATTATAACATTAGGTCGTAGATCTTAGAAAAGGATGCCATACTATTAAATTTTGATACTTCTACTTATTATCCATTTTTTCTAAATAAAAAATTTCTTGAAAATAAAACATTACTTTTTTCATGAAAAAATGTAAAAAATATCTCTTGGACCTCATCATTTTCCATAATC
Organism: Viscum album; assembly: GCA_963277665.1. Classification (NCBI taxonomy): domain Eukaryota; kingdom Viridiplantae; phylum Streptophyta; class Magnoliopsida; order Santalales; family Viscaceae; genus Viscum; species Viscum album. The sequence goes on from OY728157.1 coordinate 549,188,496, forward strand.
CCCCAAACATGGTGAAAAACATTTCTAAATAGTGGAATGTTAAAAAAACATAGTATGGGACATAAAATAATGATAGAAACCCATAGTCCAATAAAATCTATTAAAATATTCCCCTTTGACAATAAACATTATGCTAAAAAATAATATTACGCTTAAATTAAACATTTCATACAAAAAAAATTATCATAAAAAATTAAATGTCAAAGTCAAAGAATAAAAAAATCATAAAGGATTATTTGAAAATAATAAGGACTCATCAAAACATGTTTAGAAAGTAATAACTATTACCATTGATGAGTGACATATATTTTCCTCTGAATATAACAAAATAACATACCGTGTGAAAATAAATATATTTCAATTGAAACAAATAATTCCCAAAATAAATCATATAAGTTACCTTCATCATCATTTTCATACATTCTTATGATGTAATTCCCACTACTATAGTTGAATAACCACAACAGTCATACATGAAATAACCCTCGTAGTAATACATGGAGTGAGCATTGTAGTTACATTAGAATAAATATAGAGTAGAATTAAAAAATAACCAAAGTATTGGAGTGATAAAACATACTCAAATATATTTGGATTATAATGAAAACAAAAATCATCATAACCAATTACCATTAACAAAAAAATTAAAAAATTAATACATGCATCATAAAAACGTTCCTTCTGGAAGATCACTTATTTTAAAAGAATGATTCCCATATAAAAATGGTAAAATATCATTGTAAATGAAAATATAATATTTTATGTTAATATTAAAAAATTAAATCATTATTAAATAAATAAAATATTATCATCTTATATAAGTTAAAAAAATTAATTTTTTTACATTTTTAGAATGAAAATTTTAATTTTTTAATTTGTTAATGAATTCCCCCACATAAAACATTGAAGATATCACTTTATAAAAACATTTGAGAGATATTTTAAAATAAAATTTTAAATATCATAATTTTTATATAAATACATTGATAAATATAATTATAAAAAACATGTTCATAAATGAGTTATATTTATAAAATAAATGAGTATAACATTTAAGTCGATATATTTTAATCCAACGTGTCCCTTTACATATGTCTGGATGGGTAATTTTATTTCAATTTATACACTATATAATCAAAATAGATTAATTAATTACATAATTAATAACATATTAAAATCACAGTTTTTTTATTATGTTCATTTATGGACATTTGAATGAGGTATAAAGAATAGTTTTTTCATTTTGGGAGCATTCGTTTACGGGTTTCATAGTTAGTTAACATGTGTTCATTTATGGTTGTAGTTTTGATATTGAATGAGTACTCGAAAAGGTAAAATTATATAGAATTAACTCACATATAAAATCTTAAATGGTACTATATATCAAAATTTTTCTTTCATGATGATGATTCTTTTAATACAACAATAATTTTAATTGTTTAGTTTTTTGGCATTTTTTCCAACCAACACGAATCATTTAAATTTTATATAATATAATTTCTATATATTAGTTACAGAACATGATATCATTTATAATATACATATGAAAATCATATTAATCTTTAATAATAGTTTTTTATTATTTCATTAAATTGGTAATGGAAAAAATCTCAATTTAGACAGAGATAGTTATTTTCCATAATTTGGAAAATGGTTTTGATTCATAGAAAAAGTTGAAATTATAAAATATATTGGCACAATATATTAAATAAAAAATAAAAAATTCCATTATATACATGATACTTTAGTTAATATTCATTTATATTTGAATGAGATCTTTTTAATGTAATAGAAGAAAAGAAATTAATAGTTGTGGTTTATGAATGTCACAAATTGAATATCACCTCCTTGATGGATCCCACAATAAACATAGAATTGGATTTTTAGTAAGACTATATCATATAATTTTTTTTGGAAAGTGTATAAGATAATTGTTCATTGTATTTAAGGGTTATATTTCTCATATAAATGATGTGAAGTGAAGTAATGGGTGCCATTTTATAATTGAGGTGGTGCCACTTTAAGAATTTACAAAAATACCAAAATATAATTTCACTAATATAAAGTATTCAAATGAGATCTTAAATGAATAGGTGATATCATTTGAGATAATATACATACCATTAATCGCTTATTTATTATTTTTATAATATTTATTAAATTATTAAAATATTATATGCAAAAAATATCATTATTGTAAAATTTGATACTATTATATTCTTTGACTTTATAAAAATCCATAAATAGAGTAAAAATATCATTATATACTAGACATGTCACAGTTGTGTTAAGGAATTTTGGATCTCAATTAATATCACAAATTATATTAATATTTTTATTTTTAGTATCATTTATTTTATTTATCATTTAATTAAATTACTATTACATCATCGTTATGAATGAATTGAATGAAATTATATCATCAATAAAAATTAATAATGAATTAACATTATGGTGATATATATTTTACATTTTGAAATAATATTTACTATAGAATATATATTCTAGATGAAAACATATTAAAATGTTATAATTATTAGAAACCTTAGTGTGTCAAGAATGAGATTATTTAAAAATAAAATATTATAAAATACATATTGTCAACTAAGGGGATCCAAAAGATCCAAAATGCATCCCACCAATGATTATGTTCGATAAATACTCATAAAATAAAATTACCTATAAGGGTGGTAATAAAAATTAAAATATTATTATTATTATTATTGAAAAATAAAAGGTAGAGTAAACTAAATTTTGACCATCTCATTGAAATTATGGAAACCATTTCTCATATTTCACATTAAAAAAATTTCCTTATTTTTTTTGAAATTAAACATGGAAAAATAAATCAAAGAGAGTGTTTTTAGGGAAAATACAATTTTAAAATACAAAATGTTTTTATATAAAAATTAATTTAAAATATATATATTTTAAAAAAGTTATTATATATAATTCATATTAAATACTTAAATATTAACACTAATCCAATATATAATTGAACTCCATTATTAACATTTATTTTTCATTATAAATGCAGTATTTTTCATTATGCGCTAAATAATTAAATTCTTCATAAATTTCTCATAAAATACATATAAAATAATTTTCACATGGTGTAAAAAAAATTAAATTGTTTATTAAAAATTATGTTAATTTATAATCTATAAATTAAAAAAAAATATTCCTTAATGAAGAGAAATAAATTGTATTTTTTAAGAGAAAACTTGTTTCTAAAGATTACAATTTGAATGTTATATTCTTATTTTCAGATCACCTACAAAAAATGTATTAATGAGTTATACAGAATTATTTAATTAATAATTTATTCCTATATACACATTACAATTTTGCAATTTTTTATTATGGTTATATTTTAATAATAATATTTTGTTTTTCAGTTATGTTTGATGTGGCTTATCATGAATGTTTTCAGACATTGAGTACTCATTTAAAAACTCATGAGGTAACATCATATGTTATTAACTGTTCTCTCATAAATGCACAATGGTTATCTCCATGGTGAAGTAGTCTATATGCTCATTACAAATGGAGAAATAAAATAGTACCATGGAATGTTAAAATGACATGTTTATCTATGTTAACATTACATAGATATATTGTGTGAGGTTGATCTTACTTTTTATCCATTGTATATGGTGTCTTTCCTAAGGGAATTACCATTATGCAAGGTTACATGGGAATGGGTATCTGGATTTTCCATTAAAATTTATACCAATTTGGTTAAAGTAAATCTCAAAAATCATTAAAATTTATAATTAAAAAATTAGATTATTGTTTAAAAAGGATTATAAATAATATTTGTAAATATTTACATAAATATATTTTGAAGAAATAATTAAATATAAATAATAACATATTTTTATATAATGTTTTAGTGACTAAATGAATTGTTTATTCATTAATAAAAATAACTTATGAGTTGATGTTTTTATTTTACAAACTCATTGTGAATAATGAAATGATTATAGTGTAAAATTTATAAAACTATCTATATGTATTTTTTGAGTGATTATCTTATGTATAGAATGTTTATATTATGATTTAATTTAAAAAAAATTATAATACATTGTTCTCATGATTAAATATATTAAATTTTAATCTCTAAAGAATACTTTCATTTTTTATTCAAATATATTTATATTTATATTGTTTCTATTGTGTATACATTATTTATGTGATAAATTTATACTAGTATATATAGAATGGAATTTCATGTTGTTTAATATTCCATATGGTTTCATTTTAATCTACTTTATTAAATGTTTTTAATTGTTGGTAAAATAATAAATATGATTTTTAGAATATTTTTTTTCATATTCGTTATTTGATATATAATGAATTCAAGTATATATTTAATAAATTCTCCCCGAGAAGGGGGATAATGGTTTTGAATAATTACTAGCCAAACGCCTAATGTATTTCATAGAAAGGTGAATGTGGTTCACTATTTATCACATTAGGCTTACTCGTGTTTTTAATATCGATCTAGTATTTGAAAATTACTTTATTATATATGTACATGTAACATATAAATAGAGTCAATTCAGATGAGCACATGTTTTCATAAATTTATTGTTGTGTAACACATACTATGTGTTCTGTAATGAGTTACACATTAACATTGTTTGGGAATAATAAATTCTTTTCTAGAAATTGGATTCTAAATCTGAATCCGTACAAGAATGCCTACACAAATTCAATATATCATTAGAATATAATTACTAAATATGATGTATTTATTACCAATTCCATATAATTATAATGTATATTAGTCTAGGGTTACATAAAAATGAAATACCCATTAATATTGGGATTGAGATTCCATCAAATGTTGAATATTTCCAGAAAATGATCATCCGAAAATTTACTTCATGTATATAAAGGGTTGATACTAAATTTAATTATGTCAATGAAGGATTTAATGAGGGAATTTTGATTTATTTTTAATCGGTTAGTTTCATTCCATACATTGGTTCCCCCTGAAAATCTCGTCATAACACATTTTATATCTTTTTTGAATTATACATAGCATGGGAACTCCAATTGTTGAAATTCCCTAATTCATGAATTTGAAATTCTATATTAAAATAATAATGATTTAATTAATATAAATTAAATGTAAAATAGTTATAACTTGATAAATTGGGTATACTATATCTCTTATAGTGAAGCTTTAAGATCCCATGAATGGGAATTTTATTGAATTAAATTTCACTAACATAGATATATGGTTATAAAAAACTATATGGGTTTCACATATTTCAATAGAAAAATGTAGACCTAAAAATAAAATGGAAGTCATAACGGATAATATTGATCTCCATGATGGAAATACGGAAAGGGTTACTCTATTATAGGATATAACTTATGATAGATTTTAAATATGTGAATTAATTGAATAATTGGAAAATTATTCTTATATTCCCACTATAATAATAAATATTGTATTTGTTTTCTATTTAGAAATTATTGAATTTTAAATAATTATTATGTTCTATATATTTCTAAATATTTGAATAAAATATTATAGTTAATATGAAATATAATTAATGGTTTGTATATTTAGGACATGTATAATTAAATGTATGATAAATAAAATTGATGGACTATGTTTGTTATAATCCACACATACATTGAAACTTTAAACATGGTGATATATATGAAAATTATGTTCATGTAAAGAACTGACCCAGGTTTCCCTCAATCCCGGAACTCGACCCTTTCTGTTATATACCTAATGGTCGTTCCTGATCTCCATAGGGTGGAAACAAGAACCCAACCATCGAAAAATGAACCATAAGAAAATATTTCACCCAACATGATGAAACAAATGTCATATATGTAATAAAAAATTAATCGGGGAAGAAGAACAAGATAAAAATTATAAAAATGTAGAAAAATAGCATAAAAACCACATCAAATGTAGCTCAGACTCCAAAACATAAGTCCAACTGAAAGGGACCCAAATGAAAAAGATAATCCAAACAATGGCGTGGAAAAAATCCCACTATCTCCCCACTAGCTACCCAATTATCTAAAACAAACCTCACCACCTCATTGTGGCTCCTTGCCTTCCATGCACTAGAAGACAAAATAAGTTCTACGCACCACCGAAGAGGTGAAAATTGTGTGAGCTAATAGGATTAGTCGGATCCCACCAATGAGTTCCACATATATCCTCGATATAAGAATAAATTAATGTTGCATTTATGTAAAAACATAGAATGATAATAGGTAAAGAAATTTTATATAAAACTTAGTAAAAACTCCTCATTTCCATAGTTCTAAACAAATGTAGGTATATCAATTTCAAAGAACATTTTCCACGTCATTTTTCACATGTAGAAAAAATTATATGAAGGATAACTCATAAATCCAAGATACATAATAAATAATCATTGGTATTACAACACAAATGAATACTACTAGTCCAGGCTATAGATTATGCGTACCTCAATAATCAAGTGTACAAACTAGTTACTAGAACAACGGTCCTACGAAGCCGAGGAATACACCATGAGTAGACCCCACAATAATTTCAATATCTTTCCTATAGAAGAATGGTCCACATAAATAGAGAAAATCCAAAACTCAAACCTCCTTATAGTCACAAAATAATGGAAAATGGCCTTAGCTAAACCTTCCACATATGTACCCAAGGTAACACATATTCTCTTTTTCACAATTCAATTCAATTCATTTAGACCATTTAAAATTTCATTTAAATGCTATTAAAATACTCATTTCCCTTACATTTATCATTAAACAAGTAAAAAATTCATTGAAAAATCCACTAGACACACATAAAAGAAATCCTTCCAATCTTTCATTGTGAATCTGTTTGTAAATAAAAACAAAAAGATTCATTATCATAGTTTAGAGAAGGATCCACTTACCTCAAAACACATGTTGCATAGTCTTGTAAATGGATCCCCCAATAATGAAAACCCATTGATGAAAATTAAGCCCATATAATCCAATAAAAATCACATGGTTGATCCAAATATGAACATATGGGGTCTATGGAATGGGATCAACCTATATACCTCAAGAATGAACACTCGTAGCACCACAAATGATAGTGGAAAAGGCCTCTATGGAAATATTGAACAATGGATCAAGAATAAACATAGAAGAAACACAAAATTAACCCAAATTATCTAAAAGTGAATTCCAATATCGATATCATTATAAAAGGAAACGATTAAGTGATATGAAAACTTACCCAGACAGACCCAACGCAATCGCAACAAAGATTGGACATCAAATGGGTCAATCAAAAAAGAATGGTGTCTTTGAAAATTGGCTAATGGAGACCATTATTTTATGGTGAATGAGTCTGTAATGAAAGTAAAATTAAAAACATCCATTAATGTGTTTTAAAACTCAATGAAGTCCTTTTTATAGCATGAAACCCCCATTCATACCGTGAATTACATGATCCAAAAGTTGGCCGAAAAAACCCCATCATCCTGAAAAAAAATCATTTATTTTAAAAATTCACAACATGTAACCACCATTAATGATATGTAATCTTTAATAGTGTGAATCCACATTCACATATTTTACCAGGTAGAAATAACATTTATTGTAACCAACATACAGGATTTGAAATCATTTTGCGTCCTACAGAAAAGTCTTGTCAAAGATAAAAGTCCAAAATATCTATGACATAAAAATTATAGGTATCCTACCAAACATAATATAGGGGGAAAATGTGGTTAATGTCTTACCTAGTAAAATTGATACACGAAGTTACAATCTCCCCACTATAATGTCTTTCAATCCATCAGAAATCATGTGAAAGATGTAATCACAAGACATCGATGAGTTCATTGCTGCCTCCTCAAAGACATGGGTTCCAAAGTCTCATGAGAAACATGTACTTGTTTCCATAGAACTATGACCAATAGAATTGACTTCCCAAGCAATACATTCACTTGATAGTCAACTATCTCGACATGTTTTGGAAACTCATGATCTTTTAGCTCTAATGAATTTCCCAACAACTCAAAATGTTGGTGGGATCAGGGGGATACTTTTTGAGATGATATATATTGAAGACATTATTAATACCTATAAAATGATACAGAAATGATAACCAATAAGAATAATTTATGAGCTAATCAGTGACCTAAAATGGCCCTACATAAATCGAATCCAACTTTTTTGATTTCAAATATGATAGTGACCCATCAATGGAGAAACATTCAAGAAAAACCAATCACCTACGAAATTATTCAAAGGTCAATCCCACTAATATGAATATTATATCTACCAATTCATGGATGTTATCAGATGTGGATGTACATTCTAAATCTTGGCATATGTCACCTGAACCAAACATTGTCAAATTAATGATACATGGCCCCCCTCATCCCAACAAAGTGGTGATCTACACGAGATACCAAATAATTACTAAACAGGATCCATTATAATTTATGACTGATAACATTAGTTATAAAAAACTCAACTAATCCTAGATGGTTTTCCCATGATCCTATGATATCAAAGGCACAGATGCAGAGAATACCCTTGAAGATCAATATCACATGCTCAGTCTACCTAGCTATAGATGGATGGTAAAAAATACTGAAATTGATCATAGTTACAATTTCCCCTTGAAGAGTCCTTAAAAACCTATAGGTGAACCAATGATACCTATATGAAACAATAGCAAAAGGAATCTCATTAAACATCACAATCATGTCTACATACATCATAACTAGTTCTTCAACATTAGTGGTTTCTTTTATCGATATAAAATGAGAATAAAATTTTATCCCATCAACCAACACCTAGATAACATTAATTCTGTGAAGATTCCATGGTAATCCAACAAAAAATCCATGGATACCTCATTCCATTTCCATATCAGCAGTAGAAGAGTCTGAATCAAACCATAAGGTTTCAATTGCTCTGCCATTATCTATTCGTAGGTGTAATAGTGAGACACAAACTATGTGATATCACACTTCAAACTCATCCACTACAATTGCCGCCTCATGTTACAATACATGTTCATAGTTTCTGGATGAATGAACCGTGAAGAGATGTTACAATTGTACAAGACTAAACTCCTCATATACATTGGGATGACAATTCCCTTCCTATAGTGAATAATACCTTCTAATGAAAGTGGGGAAGCTCAAATTGTCTCCCACCATAAAAGAATTATGGAGTCTTCTGAAACTCAACACCTTGCTACTGACTCTTCAAAATAGACATCATGATATATGATGATAACTGAACACTAGTGAGAACAATGACTAAAACATCCTCTATAGAATCTAGGAAAAAATGATAAAAAAATCCCTATAAGGTTCCCCAACTTCAATTATAGAATTGACTGTGATGCTACATTCCTGATGTGATCATTTACAACGACATTTCCCTTCCCTAGGGTTTAGCTGATATCTAATTTCAACATATGAAGGTATTATACCAATTTTCTCAGGATTTGAATCAATTCCTTCTAAGAAAAGATATTACTCACACTCGTTTTATCCTAAAATAGCATGATATTTTCCCCAAAAAGATAGTTCCACCAATTTTTGAGCACCTAAATGCTTGTGGAATCCTCTCAAAGAATGATTGAGTTATGTATTATCATGTAGTAAAAGATAATGAGATCCATATGCAACCACATGGTCATACATTATAAGTAACTATCAAAAGATAGCACCCGAAGAATTGAAGAACACCACGTACCCCTAACTGGGATTAAGTGACATCCGAATGGGATCATATTTCAGAATTCATTTCAGTTCATCGATAGAAGACTACCACTTCACATCCCATGAGAATTTCACTGCCATCATGGTATGAGAAGTAAAAGGATATTCCATTATAGATAATTTCTTTATTAACCAATGGTAGTATCCAATAATACAAATGAAGATCTATATCTCATTGACATTATGTGGTTCCTTCCATGACCAAACAACCTTTACCTTCACTAGGTCAACTGATAAGTTTTTATCATAAATTATGTTCCCAATGAAAATCACTTCTTCAATCCCAAAACCATATTTTGAAATCAATCCATGAAAATGGTGACTTCTCAATATTTTTAGAACCCAACTCTGTTAGTTCTCAGGATGATGCACAAATTTTGAATAATCCAGAACATCATCCAAGAACACTAACACAAAAGTGTCAATATGTTGATCAAATTTCCGATTCATCAAATCCATACAAACTAAATAGGCTTTAGTCAAACCAAAAGGCGTCACATGATATTAATATTGGCCATACATAATTTGAAATGTGATCTTGTTTATATAAAACTCCTGATATCTATGATGATGATAACTCAACCAACTATCAAACTTTAAAAACCACTTCTCTCATTTAAAAGATCTAATAGATCATCCAAATGTGGAAATGGATATTTGTTCTTAATCATTACCCAATTCAAAAATCAATAGTTCACAAATATCCAAAGTGATCCATCGACATTCTCAGAGAAGAGCATTGGTGATTCCCAAGGAGAAACTCTTGGGAGAACAACACCTTTTTCCAATAGATCATCCAACTGAATCTCGATCTCTATCAGCACCATTGGTCCCATACGAAATGAAGGTATTGATATCTAATATGCACCTAAAACTAGATCAATTGTAAACTATACCTATTTATCCAGAGGAAGACTGAATAATTCATATAGGAAAACATCTATAAATTATCAAACAAAAATAGGGAGATCAGCAATAGAAGAGAAAACATCTAGCTCAAACACCACAAAAACCATCAACATCTCAGGCTATGGGAGGGAAGGTCCTGCCTGAATAAACATTTAGATCCACTCCCCCTAAAACACAAGAGAGATCAAACCAGAAGAACAAATTGAAACGCACCATTGATAACATTAAAAACAAGATCGAAGAGCAACAATCTAATCCATATTGATGATGTCGTATTACAGGTCAACAAGAAAATACCAGAAGAACATTTTCTCAACAATCATTAATGAATAAGATGGTCAACCAAAATAATTCTCTATCCTACTTGCAAGAGGTGTCTCTAACTCAATTTTAAATGAAATTTCTTCAATCAGAAGCTTATGAATAGAAAAAATAACTGTTGATATAAAGGATTGGGAGGCCCTGTGTAGAAAAAGAAATTGAAACTGTATATGCAATAAGTATTGTACCTCTAACTATTTCTGGACATACATCCACATCCTCTGGAAACTCATGTACTATGTGAAAACTCTTCACACTAGAGTATTTTGGATAGATCCTTATATTATTTTACGTGTCTAACTGTACCATAGTATCCTTGGGAGATGATATACCCTATCCATAAGGAGGCATAGTCATCCACTAAAAAATTACCATATATGACCAACATGTCAACATCTATTTCATGTAATTACCTATATAAGACAAGAATACCTAGTGTATTCAATATTTCTCTAATGATATAATTGTCAAAGGAACATTACCACTATAATAGTCGGTGTAGAGGTGGCTCACTACTGAGACCCACTTCCAATACTCCAGCGATGATCTTGGAACATCATCTACATCCCATGTAAACCAATAAAGCTGCCACATGTTGGAAGATAATTGGTTGAAAATAGTTCCCTTACTTCCATATTCATTTTTCCATCATAACTATGTATTCCTTATCCACATGGGTATAGAAGTTTAATATAAACACATGCTATGTGATATCTGGTCACAAACCCTATTGGTACTTCTGATCCTTCCGCTGGTCATTCTTAACAACATCCGGGGGAAAACATACAAGCTCATAAAAATGATTGATGTATGTCGACACTAAAAACCCTCCCTATTATAAATATAGTAACTATAGGTAATTATCTAACATCAATGACTTGGGTAAAACCTGGTGGAATAAAATTGTATTTAAAATCTTCTAATCCAAGTTTATGCATTTTTATTCATGGAATATAGAATCCCACCAACCCTTACCAGAACCTACAATCTTGAATTCAATGAAAATTTACTTAATATTTTCAAGTTCCTCCATAATTACAAATATTTATTCGATCATATCAATCTATTACTCCACCTATTTGTGTTCATTCATTCCTTTAAATGATGGTGGTTTCACACACAAGAACTATTACTATCGATATCCCTCTCTTACAACTCATGGATATACAGAGAACACTATATTCTAGACTCCTAGAACGTCTTGATCAATAGAACTGATATTCCGTTTGATAGAATCGATTATATTGTGTTCTATAGGTGTGTTCTCTTGAAGGGAAACAGTTGCACCATCCAATGGAAGTCGTGGAAGACATCTTGGAGGCATACAACTAAACACATAAACAAAAAAATAGTATAACAACATAACATATATCGGCTCAAAATTAAAAACCCAAAAGTAGAATATAAGATTGAAAATTAAACACAACATTAGAGACACACATCCCAACATCACATGGAAATTTGAGTCTCACCATGATTGTAGCTAAAAGGAACTTATCGCAATATACATCCCACGTCCCAAAAATCCTATATCGAGTCTAATAGACGTCTCAATACAAGTAATCTTGATTATAGACCTCCCTTAATACCAAATAGTATTGAACTGACCCAGGTTTCCGGAAAACTCAACAACTGACCTGTTCTGTTACATACCCTAAGTATGTTCCCAGTCCCCATGAGCTCTGGACAAGTTCACGGACATCAATCAACAAACCAGAGGGTGAAATTTCTCTGAACATGATCAAACACATATAATATATTAACTAAAAGTGATAGGTATAATAATAATAAGATATATATCCTATAACTATAAGCGAAATAATGAAAACAAACAACAGAATGAGTAGCAAATACTCAAAATGACAAGTCCATCTACAATGGAATCGAACCAAACAACTACTCCAAATGATAACATGGACTAATTTCAACCATCTCACCACTATTTACCCAAAAATCTAACACGAACCTCATCCCCTCACTATGAAAACATTCTTTTCCCAATATTAGAAAATACACAATGATCTACACACCACCAAAGCGGTGTGCATGGTGTTAGCAGATCGGATCTATATGATCCCACCAAGGTGTCCAATATTATGCCCATGTATTACAATTAATGTATTCTCATTTTATTTAAATAACATGTAATTATAAGATGTATATCAGTTTAAATGAAATCATGGTAAGAATTTCCCTTTTACCACTGTTATAAATGAAGGAATATCAATTTGAAACCACATTTTCAAATAAGAAACAGGAATATCAAAGATAACTAAAAAATACAAGAAATAAAAACATGATGCACATGTATCACAACCCAAAGGAATACTATAGTACTAGTATAGAGAGTAATCATTCCACAATAATCAAGTTCACATACCAATTCCTAGAAAAACGGACCTTGGAAGCAGAGTAATACCCCATAAGTAAACCACCCCGACAATGTCAATATAGGTCCCCTAGAACAATAGGAATACGTAATAGATGAATGCCACAAGAGAAAAACTACTTGATAATCACAAAACATTGGATGGTGTCCTTAACTAAATCTTCTTCAAAATTACTCAAGGTTAACCATGTGATCCTTTTCCCAATTCATTTTAATGATTTGAAAATCATTTCAAAACCATTTCAAATTATATTTCATTGCTTTGAAAATACCCATTTTCATTTCAATTTTTTAATAAATAGGGAAAACCCATTTTCCATTAAAAAGTATTTCCCACACGCATAATAAAATCATTCCAATCATTAATTATGAACTTTCTTGGAATTAAAAACAAGAAGATCTATTTTCATAGGCAATATATGGAACCACCAACCTAAATTACCGAGTCACACATGGTTGTAATGGGTTCCACCAACAATGAAAATCCAATGAAGACAAATAAGTCCCTAAAAACAAATCCACATCACATTTTTTATCCAAATATGAACACAAGGGGTCAGAGAAATGGAAGAAACCCACATACCTAAAGAATAAATTCCCACTGCACCTTATCTAACAAAGGAAAGGTCCTCTAGAGTGATATTGCACAACAGATCTAGAAGAATCCAAGAAGAAACGCCATATTAACCCAACGAATCCCAACACACCACCCATTGTGGATATCATGATCAATGGAAATGATGATGTGATAAAGATACTTACCTAGAGAGACGCACCATAATAGCTACAGATATCAGATGATGAATGGCTCAATATTGAAGGAATGGTGTTTTCTAATAATGCCTATGAGAGACCATGGGTAGAGGGTAAATGATAATAGAATGAAAAGACAAATAAAAATTTCAAACAATGTGTTTTAAAATATTATGTGGTTCATTTCATGGTGTGAAACCCCCCATTCATGTTTTTAAGTCCATGGTGGTTAGGTACGCCTAAACCCAGTCACCTTTAATTAAAAATTCGTTACATAAAACATTCACGATATGAAACAACCATTCACGATGTTCAATATTTCATAGCATGAATTCCATTTCATGACTTATACCCAGAAGAAATTACATAGCTTGTAACCAATATAGACATCATGAAGTCATAATTCATCCTATAGAAAAGGCTGTTTAATGGTGAAATTTGAAAAAATTTCAAACATCACAATTATTTTTATCCTCCCAATCTCAATGGTGTGGAAAACCACGATGAGGTTAAGTGAATACTTAATAAAATGTTAATGGGATGTTAAATTTCAAAAAATCTATAGAGATTTTTTGTTAGACACATTATATTATAAATCCTTTGACATAAGAGAATCATGTTTTTTTAAATTACAAAAAAATATAAATTTTGATAGATAATACAAATGGATTATGGATTATTAGATCACATAGTGATGTAAGTATAATAATGGGTGAAGAAAAAAATTATGGTCATATGTAGTTCAATAATTTTTTTAATGAATTTAGTTAGTATGAATATGAGAATATAATGAATCACATGAATTAATCGAATGAAATGCCTAGTGATTTTTTAATAAATTATAATATCACATGAGAATGAATAATAGGATTTTTTTGATCAGATATGGGTGGTCAATAAATACGACATGAATTTATAGATAATCCAAGTGATTATGGAATTAGATCTCTTTTCATTCCTCCAGGAACCCCAAAATGGAATGGGGTTCATATGTTTTAGAATCATAAAATGTTAGGAATGATTCTATCTACTCGGTGAATATTTGACCATCCCATTTCCTTTTATGGTTATTATATAATGTCTATTTGTTCATATTAAAATGTATTCCATCAATATATTTCATGAATCAAACATATGAGATATGGGAGAAAATAATATATTTTATGATTTTATGATTATTTATTATTTAAAAAACACATATGATGAGTTCATTTTCATAGAGTATAAACTATGTAAAAAAAATATAAATATCATTGTCATCCCATGATGGGTAAAAGATGTTATTTCTTACACCAACTTGGAAACTATTTTTTAAGCTTGTTTTGTTTATTCACATTGTGAGAATTCAATTTGATCATGTACTCAGTGTGATAAATGTTTAATGTGGATAAGTTAAATACAAAAAAGGGAGTCTTCCTAGGATGGATTTTTTGCATATTTAACAATGTGTTTTGAAATATGAACTATATCTATTAAAACAAGAACCTCATAGGTCTGAAGGAATCTGTTAGGAATCTGGGTGATATAGATATCATCTAGGAAGTGATGTTTATTTAATATTCATAACAGATAAAGTGAATTACTATATTAATGAATTTGACTTTATTCATTCAATTCAAGGATTAAATTTCCATGAATATGATATGGAATCCAAAAAAAAATCATATATGGAATGTAGTTAATATCTCATAAGGGATAAAACCCAATAAGTGATTTTTTTTCACACAAAAACTAAAATTTATGGTAATATGTTTTCATATAAAGAAGGATTTTTTTATAAATATTACAATTAAATTCATGGTATTTAATATGAGGAAATATTTTCATTAGTTATGATGATAGAATTTATTCACACTTTTATATCCATAAGTCATAATTAGGATTTTGAGTTATATTAGATGAATTATTATTCCATTTTAGTTATTAATGTATTTTAAATTTTAAGTTGTCATATATGGTGTGTTTTGAAAAAATCCATTTTATATATTGAATCATCATTCTCAGAGTTGGAATATATTATTTATAGTCTAGTAAATTTTTTTAATTTCATCTAGTATGTGAAAGTTTCTGGTGTATACAGGATTATTAGAATGAGTGTCATAGTGTTTTAAATATATAAACAACATATTTTATATTAGAGATTATATATTGAATAATTACATGGTAAAATGTGTCTAGGTATGTTTATCTAAATAGAATCTGTGGTGGAATATTCTTATGTATAATTTAATCAGATATACAGAGTTATATCTCTGAGACATCTCAGACACAATCCTGGAACATACATTGGTAATTTTCTAAATCAGTATGGCATAGAGAACTACAAAAAGGTGTAACTACTAGTGCTTCATGACATAATTTTTATAATGATAGTTGATTCTTAAAAGGAGTTATCAGTGATGGATATAAATATTTATCAGTCACCCATTGGATCTCTCATATATTCAATGATGTGTACTTAATTATAAGTCACCTTTTCTTTTTTTATTACATCAATATACCATTCATATCAAGTTGAAAGTCTCTAAATTTTTATAAATAATATTTTTTCGTAAAAAATAAGGATTGAGGATGTGTTATTAACCATTTTAAGAGAGGATGGATTATATGTAATGATATATATAGATTATAGTTTCCAACTGACACATAATTTATGATGTCTTGATATGGTTTCATGATTTTCCTAAATATATGATATATTAGTTGGAAAAATTACAATCATGACACCATTGATGATTTGAAAATAATGGTATAGTATATCATTTCATTAGATACTATAAATAGTTTTTTACATGAATAATTTAATCAATGAACATGGGCTAGGTCATAGAAATGAGGAAGTGATCAAGAATTATTATGATAATAATGGATACATTTGTTAGGTAATGAATCAAAATATCAAAAAATAATTATGCACATCATTCATAAATATGATCTCAAATGGGACATCATTGAGATGCGAGATGTAATGATATGAAAGGGGGATTTTATGTAACATGAATTGTATGAATTGAATAAACCATTAACATTGAAAAATAATGAGGTTCATGATGAATCTCATGGTTTAATGTTCTATATTGTATGTTGTAAAAACTAAAAAATGTATCATGATATAATCATAGTAAATAAAATTATTTAACATTCATCATGTGTTATTAAATTTATTAAAAATTAATGGATGAGTGCTAATGTCTTCTCCAAGTATTAATTTGAGATTCCTCAATAGTTCACCAACATATATTATTACAAGAATTAATGATATGTTATGATTATCCTAAATATATTATTGTATTCATAGAAAAGAGTTGTATATGATATATAGAGAATAAAATCATATTGAAATATTTAAATCCATCTTACATGAACTGAATCTGTGATGAATATCACATAGAATGTCATATGTACATTGATATACATAGTCGTAGAATCAAACCATAAAAAGTTAAATTGTTTTGATAAACATCATAGGGTTAGTGATATACCTAGCTTAAGAACAGTCATACATTTACATGTCACTAGTGTTTGTAAAAATAATAAATTAATTAATCATTCCATGGTTGGGTATATAATTTATCAATTCATTAGTTGTATTGAAACCATGGATATTTTATTAAACCTATATGATTTTAAAAATCAAACGGACCTTTATTTAATTAGAATGAGGAAATTACTGGACATGCATAGATGAGGCACATATGATGTATTTATCTATATTGATGAGAAGGATTTCATTTACCAAAATATTAATTGAAGGAAATTTTATCCATTCATTAACTTGTTCAGTAATTTTCAAATAGTCAATAAATAATGATATATCATATTCTATATGAACATGTTCTATTCATCATGGTCCCCCAACATCAGGGATAAAAAATATATATATGAAATATTCATAAATATACTATACAACATTAATAGTTCTATTCATATATATATGTCATTAATCATTATATGGAAAATAATAGACACATTATTTATATTTAGTTTTACTTATAATTTTCTAGAGGACACACCCCACTTATAATAAATTCAAATTTGATATATTTTTAAATGCTAATATGGACTGTATGGTCACATAGTTAACACACATGAATAGATAATGTTATGGGAAAACTGGAATTCAGTATATAAGTATTGTTATTGAATAATTCATGAATAAAAATTGGTTTAGTTAGATTCAAATGTGGTAGTTAGGTTTTCCATTATGTCATTTTTGGAATTATGAAAAAGTGGGAGTTTTTTGGGAGTACACTAAAATTGAAACAATTACACCATGATGTAATTGTTGATTCCATGGCCTATAATAAACATTTATATTTTGATACATACAATTCATCTAGATAACCGTTCAATCTACAATTGATTTTCTTCATTAAAAAATAATTTATGAATGGTTTATTAAGTACTGAGTTCAGATTCAGAAGGTTTTTTGATTTCCCAATAGGATGTTATGCATATGATCAATTACATTTTGATGCTCATAAATAGACATCCATGAATTAAAATATATAATGGTGTAATCCATTAATTCATTCATTCAAAAAGTTGTAATTTTTTGTAGCCTAGTTGAATTTATCTTTCATACCAAAATGTAGTCATCACTCCACAGAGACACTAAAACTATATCTAGCATTTAGGAGTCCTAAAAAAATGTTTGTGGATAAACTACCTAGTTTCATTACATCATACCTAGGATTATTACATTTAATAATAACCATGATCATGATCAAACATACTCAATAAAATATTAATGAAGAATATGATGATATTTGATAATTTGATGTATCAAATTTTAAAATATGATTTCAGATATTATATCTCCTATGATTCATATACATATATTTTCATGTGTTTTGGATTCTCTTACATGTACAGTGTTTGTAAAAATTACATCAATTATGTATGATTTTTTTACAAAGTTATATTATTATAAAGTCGACTATGTATTTTAAATGGTGTTGATAAATGGGTCAGGTGATAGTTCTTTTTAATAAATAATTGAAAATAAGATCTCAAATGACTAATAAATTTGAAATTTCTACTATAAAAATGATTATTAATCTTTAATCACATGAATATTATATAATAACTAAGCAACAATAGCCCTTTTTTGAGGATATTCGTACCCTAAATGTTATTTTTATTGTCCATAGGAAATAAATATCTTAATACAATAGAAATTGTATTCCCTTATCTAAACACATTTTAATATAGAGTGATTTATATTAATAACACAAATCCAAAAGCAAGGAAACCCATTGAAATAATTTAAACTAAAATAGATTCAAAAGAAAATTCAATGACTGATACATTAACATTTTTCAAATATAAGTCCAAAATTCAATATATTCCAATTATCGAAAAAAGATGTCTTATGCATAAAAATTGGAATTTTTTTTTATTAAATTATAGAATGTTGGATTCACAAGGTTGAAATCATGTTTTAATTCATGGTTCAGTACCAAATTTTTATTCTTTTTTTACATTTTCCATGGAAGCTGAAATTTTGATCAATATTGTTCACCCTTGTTGTGATATATCACTGGTGAATTAGAAGCATGAATACCATAGTGCACAATGTGATGCTCACATTATCAAGAATCAGGCCACATTAACATAATCATTAATAATTTTATATAAAAAATTCATTGAGATTTTACAAATTTTTATTGAAAAATATGAATTTATTCTCCCAATGTGTTTATAGAGACACATTGTCTCAATACATTTCATTGTACACTAATTATATTTTTTTGATAAAACAAATATTGTCATATTAAACATGAAATTGTCCCCAAACCATTGTTATGTATAAATGGATTCTATAAATTCAAATTCACATCCCAAAATTCCAAGGGAATGGATTTTAAATTATTTATTAATTTAATAAAAATAATATTCGAAAAATATTGTGAGATAACCATTCATTCAATAATTTATTCCCCTTAAAATAAACGTACATTTATAAATTAATTCATGAAAAAATAGATGATACTGAATTTACATGTTTATTATGTACATTATCACATATCTAGTTTAGAGTTATTTTTTCATTGATATGTAATTTTTTCTACTTACTACAAAAAACCAGAGAGTATCACATCCCTTAGTGATAAAAATGAAAATTCAGAAGGGGATAAATAAAGGAGGGTTGATCCATAATTAAATGTGAAATATATGTATGGATAAATATCAGATGTCATTTAAATGAAGAAAATTACTTCTTTTATCAGTATATTATTTAATCTATATATCAATTATAGACTCTTCATAATGGATGAAAAATGGGGTTGAACATCATGAAGTGTGTGATTTTAATGTTAATAATTGAACCTTAAGATTCATTGATTCCTATATTTATAACCTAAATTTAATACCATGGAGTCCCTAAGGGGTTGTCTTAATTGAAAATAATGAAATTATGTAATAATGAAACAATAAAATATGTTTTTATTTTTTAAAACCAAACAACGCATCATGATATAGATTAAAAAACCAAAAAAACAACATATATATATATATAGTGTATATATACTATATTATTAAATAATATAGGGAATGTATGTATTATAGTGGTTATAATTTTGGCCCTTATTCCCTTCAATCCTAGTCTCGAGGTACACAACAATTTCGGATGTGACATGCTGTTATTCAACCAATGTGCTTCCATTTATACAAAAAATGGGGAAAATAAATTTTTTTAATAAATTTTTTAGTGCATATAGTTTTGTAAATATTTTAAAATTTATTTAGACCCATAAAAATATAAAAATACAATATAATAAAGTAAATTCTAAGATGATGTCATGATTCCTCCTAGAATGTTCTCTATTTAAAGTAGTTATCCCTACTAGGAAACCCAACATATAATGTGTTTTCCTCTAATTAAGTTGTGTCATTACAATGCACCTTTTTTTATAGTTTATGGAATAATTAAATTTTTTTATTATTCAATTAACACATTGTATAATGTTATAACAATTGTGATATGCTAAATTGTGACATCCTTATGAGGGTACACATGATTCAAAATGTATGATTAGATCATATTTCCTTAACATTCCTTGGCGAAAAGGTCCTTTAGAAGTGTGTAATAAATGATATTGTTTTTTTAAATATGTTGGATTATAAAATCATTATATGAGTGGGATTGAATTTAAATATTCCTTGATAATATTTTAATTAAAAACATTAATGGTTTTTATTTTTCTAGAATTGCATTCATTCCACGAGAATGTACTGATCTAGAGAAGGATTATCCTCTCTGGTTACATTATTTTTTACCACCTACAACTTTTTTGGATCACATTAGTCATTTCTTTCTGAAATAAATTTTATATTTTATGATGATCATCACAAAGTTCTAATTACCTATTTTGTCTCTCTATGGAAATGTCAAAATTCTATTTCTCTGTTTTCTAATTATCCATGTGGTCTATTTAATGGGAAAATTGAAAGATTTTATGTAATCCAACGGATGCGATGACACTCCAAATATGATTTAGTATGTTTATTGATACTCTCAATGGGTATCCACCAACAACACAGTATAATATTTTTATAAATAATTTATATTTTTAAGGTATTTAACATATTTCACTTTTTTCCAAATCAACTTGGCCATCGGTTTTACGGTGGATTTAAATGGAATATTTGTGTGATATCCTATGTATTTTTGTGAGAGTAAGGAATAGTGAATTATTGAAATGGTATTCATGTTCATTGATGATATCCTTTGGATTTTTTAATCTAGGAAATCTCTTTTTCTCGAGGAAGTGAATCACTCTTTGATTATCACTGGATAATATAAAATTTGATTTAACATATTTAGAAAATTAATAACTGGTTTGAAGGATGTTGAATTATACCATAATGATAGGTAATGGTCCCATAATTTAAACTACCCTTCAATCATATATTTATATAATTAGAATTATATTAAGTAGAAATTGGTACTTTTTTTGACAGATCCTATCAATTGTTAGTAAACGATACTTTGAAAGAATGGAAAATAATACATATAGAGTGTTTGAAAAAAATAAACCACTATGATGATATTTCAGGTTGGTTTTTTCAAGAATGTAGACTCCGCAATCCACAGTAAGAGATAAATTAATTATAAAAATATTGTGGGATTCAAGATACATATTTTTTTAACCTAATACATACAATTATTCTAGTGGTATGGATCATCCAACACATGGTGTTTCACATAAAAATGAATTTATTCCAGTATATAGACCCTAATAATAGTGTCATAATAACCCATTCTATTTATTAAATTATAAAACCATACAAGAAGGTTTCGATTAAAGTGGATACTTCTGATGGGTATTTCACAACTTTTATTTTTCTCATTATTGACGATCAATCTAGTATTTTGATAATGATAAATGTCATAATGATCATAATTAAATCAATGAAAACAGACAATGGATATGACATTGAAACAATGTGCATGATCATCACATATTATTTATAATTGGTTTGAGTAATTGATGAATTACCTTTGGTGAATTCATTATTCATTAATGGGTCTAAAAAAATAAATGTGTTACACATTTTTTTGAGTAGTAGGAATCAAGTAACTTTTTCCTATAGTTGTGGTCCACAACTGTTAAATTAAAAAATTAATTTCCTTATTAGAATCCTTGAGTTCTATCACATAATATCCTATCAATTGTGTAATTCACTAGTGATCACCATGAAAATCACAACCAAATCCATATATATGATCTCTATGCACTTTTGGATATCGGTTCTAAGACACTGGATCAATACCCATTGTTTAAAGAAACAATGGGTAAAGAGGATTTGATCAAAACAATATCCATAGTTTTTTAAAAAATTATGGTAATATGTCCTCTAATACCGCCATCCCTTGGGCTCATGCTCCCCCTCCCAGTTCGACGTTCCCTAATATCCCCTCGTATGAGATTCGGCCACCAGGCCCCTCCCTTCCTCTACCTCGACCTCGTCCTCCTTTCCACTGCCTCGACCACCCGGCTTCAAGCGCCACTACCATGACCCATCCCAGTGGGGCCTAAGCCATAACTTCTCAAGCCCACCTCCAATAGTCTAGGGGCTGGTGACTAGCACCGAGTAGGAATGCTAATAACATGGTAGGCATTTCCTATAAACCTGTACACATGCACACACATCTCCATGCCCAAAAATATGAAAAGTAAAAACTACTAAAAAGGAAAAATGCATGAATACACTAAAAATCGAACCAATAGAGTACGACATGAAGGTAAATTATAGTAATGAAAAACCCTAGGCCAAAAGTACAAGCCCCCCATAATAGAGACCGTAACAAAGTCCAAACTGTAAAGAAAGGTGATAAGACAACAATCTATAGCTTTAGGAACACAACTCGGCTTGTCTGATCTCACGGAGCACCGTCCGATCCTAGTCCACCGAGAATCCTGTCAAAGGCTCGCTCATCTGCACAAGAAACGACACGTGCAGGCAAAGCCTATGCATGGGTGAGTATAACAATACCCAGGAAAACACCCCGAAACAAAAAAGGAATACAACAGGGGAAATACCACAAAAAAAGGTATAGCCCTCTCTACACTGTATATTTTTACGGAACATATAACAAGAATATCCAAATATACTCATACACAAACAACCATTGTGCAACCACCAATAAGATCCAGCTCTATGATTCCACTAAGCATGCGACCGTGAGAAGACACTCATAGGTCTGAAGAGCGAGATATGAAGTAACCATTCTTGGGAGAACACACTCCACAAGTACTTTGAGAACATTATTCTTAGATGAGGATCCCATCCAAGTCATGGGGGGATTCCAACAACTCAGTCTGAACTAATCTGCTAAGCAGAGGATTAATGCCTGGGTAATGATGGTCATGTCGATACCAAGAACTCTACCTAGTGTTCCATAAATGAATAGAGGATCCAGATCCAATTCTCACAGAGAGGATTCCAATAACCCTATTCAAGAGGTCATGCTGAAGGGATCATACTCTTGTATGTAGGAAATGATTCTAGGAACCTTCAAGAGAAAGACCAAGGGGACGAACCCTAAGGAAACTAGCCCAAGTCACAGAAGGCAACCGGCTCAATCCTTGTAAGATTGGTTACACTGCGTGTATTATGGTTACAAGTTGTGTTCCTTGACCCCGGGTACTACCCGTGTCAATTGCCTGTGTCATCTGTTCAAGCTGTGTAAAACTCAACTACACGTCATATAGAAGAATCACACGCCGTGTTCCTTGACTCCGGGTTCTTCCCGTGTAAACGGCCCGTGTCATTTGGATCATCGTATAAAAATTAACTACACGGCATGTAGTAGGATTACACGCTGTGTCTGAGCAGCTGGGGCTCGCTCCGTGTACGCTGGCCATGTGCCCGTACACAGTCTCCATCCATGTCGCATGCCCGTGTACTTGTACAAGGGGTATCCCGTGTTTATGGTCGGGTCTGGCCAGGGAGGGGTATACATGCTGTTTCCTTCGCCGTGTACCCAACCCATGTCCATGTACACCTGGAGAACATGCCAGGTGGTCTGCCGACGAACACACACCGTGTAGACTATACTATACACCGTGTAGTCGAGATTTCTCCAGAATCGATGTCTTCCTCCACGCGCCTCAGCCGAATCACCAGATTTCGCTTCTCTCATCTCTTCGCTCCGATATTTCAGGTCTTGGTTTGTACCACCCTACGAACACCGAATCCGGTGTTTTTGATCCTTTGATCGGATTATAATCCTCAAATGATCCATCCGAAGAAAACACCCAAAAACTCATATCTCTCGATCCGCTCGGAATCATCTGCCGAAACCGTCATCGCACCTCCATGACATAGCTCCGGGGATGTATCTACAATCTCGGATCATTGCACCAATAATCGAAAGCCCAACGATCAATTTCCTCCCAGAACGCATAGAACACAATGAAGAACGCAGGGGATAAATATCAAAAATCAAAGAAGTGGGACGAACCCCGAACGTTGTTCGTGATGATCTGGATTTGTCGTCGTTAGATCAAAACCAAAATAATCAACATATTATAATCTCGAGTATTGGATATCCCATTAAAACCCCAAATCACACCTTCCCGCAAAATGATTGATCAGCGGGCTAATTGGTTTGCAGATTAGTCTGCGTTCGTCGTAGTAACCATGAATGGGGAAAGAGAAAAAAAACATCCTACCTGGATCTGCGGCGTTCTTTGCTGAAGATCTAGTCATCGCATCGTTGTCACCATTAGGGGTTTCCTCCAGAGATTTCACAGAGCCTCCATGTGTTTCAGGGTTAAGAGGTTTATAACCCAGGAACCATGCACAATCCATTAATTAAAAAGGATAAATTGATATCAGTTACAACAGATTTAAAAGATTTTGCTTCATAATAAAATATTTTTAATAAATATTTTATTACTATTACGTCCAAAAACTAGATTTCACCACCGGCCTGCGCCGACCAATGTTAGGCATCGTCTAAGGTAAAATCGATGTTCTGAACGCAACAGTGCCTTCAGATTTCTAATATGAGCACCCATTAGGGAGTTATTCCACTTTTTTAGGAGAACCGCACATGCGTGTAATTTAATCATTTAATTAAATTCAAACATTTTTTTTCCGAGCTCAACGGGCCTCAGAACTGCATGCCATCTCAGAGCCTGGTCTTGAAATAATTCCCATAAAATATAAAAAAATTAGGGCATGGAATGCCCGATACATTACATCACACCCACCATAGGGATTTTATGTCCCCGAAAAGCCAAAACAAGGGCTATTCAAAAAACAATGTGGGTATTGCACACGAATCTGATCCTCTCGCTCACACTTTCTCTCCTGGAGATTCCCGTTCTGTCACCGGACACACACTAAGGGAATAGCTCATTCACGAAGGATCATCTCCTGTCGATCCTCGATCTCCACTGGGTACTCAGCAAAGGTCTCTCCATCATCGATGTCTAGATCTCCCTAGTCAATGATGTGCGATGGATCCTAAACATACCTCTGTAGCCGTGACACATGGAAGACATTGTGTACCCGGTCCATCTGAGGAGGTAGAGACAAGAGATATGCCACCTCGCCAACTCTACTCAGAATCTGAAAAGGACAGATGAACCTCGGAGATAGCTTGTCGCCTCGGCCAAACCTCTGCAATCCCCGTCGAGGTGAGACCCGAAGGAACACATGGTCTCCCTTCTCGAACTCCATGGGCCTCTGCCTTCTGTCGGTATTAGACTTTTTCTGACTCTGTGCAGTCTTCATCCTCTCTTGGATGACCTTCACATTCTCTATAATAGTTCTGACCATCTCTGGGCCCATGAGTGCTGACTCTCCTGGGTTAGTCCAGAAAAGTGGTGACATGCAAGGTCTCCCATATAAACCCTAAAATGGTGACATAACACTAGTGGAATGATAACTGTTGTTGTAAGAAAACTCCACCTGTGGTAGGTGATCCTCCTATCTATGAACAAAGTCAAGTATGCAAGCTCAAAGCATATCCTCCAGAACCTGGATGATCCGCTCTGTCTGACCATCAGTCTGGGGATGAAAAGCTGTGCTCAAGCGTAACTGAGTCCCAAAATATTCTTTCAATCCCTTCCACAACTGGGATGTGAAACGAGCATCACGATCTGAGATGATCGTGGATGGAACTCCATGAAGTCGAACTATCTCCTGCACGTAGAGGTGTCCCATGCTCCCTACTGAACTCTTCTCCCTATTGGATAGGAAGTGGGTCGACTTGGTGAGCTAGTCAATGATCACCCACATAACGTTGTGTCCCCTAGACGTGCATGGTAAACCTGTCATGAAGTACATGGATATCCCGTCCCACTTCTACTCTAGCACCTCAAGGGACTGAGTCAAACATGCTGGAACCTGGTGCTCAGCCTTTACTTGCTGACAAGTAAGTCACCGAGAAACAAACTCTTCCACACTCTTCTTCCTTCATGGACATCAGAACTAACGTCGGAGGTCCTGGAACATCTTTTCCATGCATGGATGCACCTCCAAAGGGATGTATGGAACTCCCTTAGAACCCCCTCCCGCAATGTCACTGGTACTACTGTATGCCCTCTGAAAAGAACAACGTGCTCCCCACCTTATGAATATCCATCATCAGCATCACCTGTAGATATCTGAGCACATAGAGTCTCACAGATAGTATCCTTACGATGTGCTTCCCTAACTCGCTATAAGAGTAGAGGGGTAATAACCATAGATTGAAAGTAAAATCCCCTATTTCCATCCACAAAGTATAACTGAAAATAGGGAAACTGTCTTGTTGCCTCATCTAGAAACTTCAAACTAGATATCCTGCTGAGAGAATCTGACACAATGTTCCCCATTCTAGGAGTATAAATGATATCAAAGTCATAATTCTAGAGGAACTCAAGACACCACCTCTATCTCAAATTCAGATCTTTCTGAGAAAAGATATATCTGAGACTCTTATGATCAGAGTATATGATAAACCTCTCTCCCATCAGGTAGTGCTGCCACATCTTCAACCTGAATACTACAACTGCCAACTCATGATCATGGGTCGCGTAGTTCTACTTGTTGGGATTCAACTGGCGTGAGCCATAGGCAATCACCGCTTTCCTCTGCATCAGGACACATCCAAGCCCAGTTCTTGATGCATCGCAGAACACTTCGTACTTGACACCCTCCTCTGGTAATCTCAAGATCGGGGCGCTCGTCAGACTCTATCTCAACTGCTGTAAAGATAGATGGAATCTCTCGGTCCACACAAAATGCTGCCCCTTTCGGGTCAAAGCTGTCATGGGTGCTGAAATCCTGGAGAAATAAAGAATGAGTCTCCAATATTATCCTACCAACCCAAGGAAAATCCGTATCTTCATCATGCTCTGGGGTGGATCACATGCTAGAACTGCCTCCACATTGGCTGGGTCCACTGCTACACCATCTGCTAAGATAACGTGTCCCAGAGAGTGGTCCTCCTCTATCGAAAACTGACACTTTGAGAGTTTCCCATACAACAGTTGCTCTCAAAGTGTGTTCAGAACTATCCTTATGTGTCTCGTGTGCTCCTCCTTGGATGCAGAGTACAAAAGGATATCATCGATGAAGACCACTACAGACCGATCCAGATAGGGCAGAAAGATCCGGTTCAGGAGTCCCATAAACACGGCCGGGGCATTCGTCACACCGAAGGTCATCAGCAAGTACACATAGTGAACCTAGAGACATCTGAAAGCCGTCCCCAGTATATCCTCATCCCATACACGCAATTGGTGATATTTTGATCTTAGATCAACCCTCATGAACCATCTCTCCCCTCTCAACTGGTTGAAGAGGACATCGATCCTCAGTAGTGGATACCGGTTCTTCACAGTCACCTGATTCAAGAGCCGGTAATCCACACATAGCCTCAATGTCCCGTATGCCTTCATGGGAAACATCATTGGGGCCGCCCAGGGTGAAACGCTGGGTCTCACAAAGCCCTTCTACTGCAGGTCTTCCAGCTACACCATCAGCTCACGAAGCTCTGCATGAGCCATTCGATATGATGATGCTGATATCAGTGTTTTCTCTGGTTGCAACACAATGCAGAAATCTATCTCATGATGGGGAGGTAGCCTAGTGACATCCTCTAGAAAGACATCATATTACTCAGCCACTATTGTTGGAAACTGGAAACTCGTAACATCGGCTACGCCAAGGGCTTGGCTGGCCAACTGATGTGAAATCGGTTGTTCCTTCCTATGCACGAGTCCCTTATGTACTGCCTGGGTATTCTTTTTACTGACAATGAAGAACCTCGTTTCATCACTACGGACACACCACACCCTTCACCTAAAACAGTCAATCTGGGAATAAACTGTGGATAGTCAATCCATACCATGAATGACTTCATAAGGCCTTGACTCTACCACCAGGAGGTCCAACCGAAACTCTCACCTCCAAGGGTCAGGTCACACTATCTACATCGGTGTGTGATCTCTAAATCTTCTCTAGTCAGTGTTTCTATGAGTAAGGGTCGAGTCAACGGATCAACTGGAATCTCAATGTCTCGAACAAGATAAGCATGCAGAAAGGAATGACTATCACCTGTGTCTATCAGTACAACAAACAAAGTAGAAAAGACACAGATTGTACCTATAATCATTCTGGGAGTACCTGGGTTATATGACTTTGTCGCCTGTAGCTATCCCTGCCTCTGTCCACCAGCTCCCTGAGCCTGGGGTAGACCTCATATGGGTGGTGGTGGTAAAAGGTCAAAACACCGACCACCTCTATCTGCTCTCCCAGCTCCGCTACCACGTCTGCCACCCCACAGATCTGTATACTCCACATGTTGCCTCTGCCTCGGTGGTCCATCCACTACTCCCATGTCAATAGTATGGTGGGTCAGATAATCTCGAGTGAGATGTCCCCTGCCATCGCATGAGTAGCATCACCTCTCTCGAGGATAGATGGATGCACCCTGTGAACCCTGTACGGCAGATCCCCTATCCTGGGATCTCCTCTGAAAATATCTCCCATGCCTGGGTCCCTGACGTCGGCTCCCTGCTGTCGAGGTCTCTGCTCCATCTCTCCCACTAGTGACAACTGCCGGCTGTCTCTGCTCTTCCGAGATGCTCTCGACCACCAAAGCCCGCTCGAGCACCCCATCATAAGTAGGAATGCACATAGGGATAATGCTAGCTCAAATGTCTCTACCCAAGCCCCACTAAAAAGTCCGAGCTCTGAAGTACTGATCTCTGACCATATCCATCGAGTACCGTAAGGGGTCGCTAAACCTCAATGAATAGTCATCTATTGTCATGGTTCCCTTCTGGAGCGGAAGAAGCTTCTGTATATGCACTTCTCTCTGGGTAACCGGTGAAAATTCGTCTCTGAAGAGATTCTAAAACTCCAACTATGAAAGAGTCGCCTCATCGTGAGTCTGGATAACCAAACTCCACCATCGTCATGCCGAGCCCTGCGGAAGGCTCGCTTCCAGGATAACCATATGGTCTGCTGGTGTCCTGACCAAATGGAAGACTCTAGCCCCTGCCTCGATCAAGTCCTCTACTGCCTAAGGGTCAGGCCCTCCTCGAAACTGAAGGGGTATCTGTCTCTGAAACTCGTGGAGTGTGCTCAATCTGCACTCTTCCTCCACTGGTACTGCAGGCGCTAAACACTGCCCCTCAGGTGGTGGAATAGCTGGCACACCACCCTGAGGTAAAACTAGGGGATATGGTCCTTGAATCAAAGCTTCATCACTTACGGGGTCATCCTCATGATCGAACTGCTGGATCCTAGAGGGTGTGTGTCACAGATACATCATGTTAATGAAACAAGATGTATCACATCCAGAGAACTGACTCCCAAAGAACATTGAAACAATTACATATTCTTATATGTTGCATGTAACATTATATTCCCCCTTTTCACTAGTGTCCTCATGTTCTGAGTCGAAAATTATGTTGTCAGAGTCTTGGTGTATGGATACGTCAGCTGCCGTACCAAAACTGGGTTCCCTGGCCTAAAATCCGAACTCGAAACACTTAACACTGTTTCCCCAAACCAACTCACAGACTCTCGGTCATAAGGTAGAACCGACCTCCTATGATACCACCGTGTCACGACCCATCACAGTGGGGCCCAAGCCGCAACTCCCCAAGCCAACCTCTAATAGGCCAGGGGCTGGTGACTAGCATCGAGTAGGCATGCTACTAACATGGGAGTCATTGCCTATAAACATGTACACATGCACACACATCTCCAAGCCCACAAATATCAAAAATGAAAACTACTAAAAAGGAAAAATGCATGCATACACTAAAAACCCAACCAAAAGAGTATGACAGGAAGGTAAAGTATAGTAATGTAAAACCCTGGACCAAAAGTAAAAGCCCACCAAAAGAGAGTCTGTAACAAAGTCCAACCTATAAAGAAAGGTGCAGGGACTACAATCTGTAGCCGTAGGAACACACCTCAGCCTGTCTGATCTCACGGAACACCATCTGGTCATGGTCCACCTAGAATCTTGTCAAAGGCTCGCTCGTCTTCACAAGGCACGACTGGTGCGAGCAAAGCCCGTACATGGGTGAGTATAACAATACCCAGTAGGAAACCCCAAAACCAAAATGGAATAAAACAAGGGAAACACCACAAAAGAAAGATGCAGTCATCTCTACACAGTATATGTTTACGAAACATATACCAAGAAAATCCAGATATACTCATACACAAAAAACATTACGAAACCACCACTAAGATCCAGCACGAAGATTCCACTAAGCATGCGATCGGGAGAACACACTCCTAGGTCTGAAGAGTGATATAAGAAGTACTCATTCTGGGAGAACACACTCCACATGTACTCTGAGAACATGATGCTCAGATGAGGATCACAACCAAGTCATGGGGTTATTCAAACAAATCAGTCTGAACTAATCTGTTAAGCAGAGGATTAGCACCCAGGTAAAGTTGGTCACGTCGATACCAAGAACAGTACCTAGGGTTCCAGGAATGAATAGTGGATCCGGCTCCAAGTCTCACAGAGGGGATTCCAATAACTCTATTCAGGAGGTACTGCTGAAGGGATCATACTCTTGTATATAGGAAATGATACTGGGAACATTAAGGAGAAAGACCAAGGAGACGAACCCTAAGGAAACTAGCCCAAGTCATAGAAGGCAACTGGCTGAAGCCTTGTATGATTGGTTACACGGCGTGTAGTATGGTTACACGCCGTGTTCCTTGTCCCCGGGAACTGCCCATGTAAATGGCCCGGGTCATCCGTTCATGCTGTGTAAAACTCAACTACACGACGTGCAGAAGAACCACATGTCGTGTTCCTTGACTTCGGGTACTGCTCGTGTAAACGACCCGTGTCATTTGGCTCATCGTATAAAAAGTAACTACAGGGCGTGTTGTAGGATTACACGTCGTGTCCGAGCACCTGGGTCTCACTTTGTGTATGCTGGCCATGTGCTCGTACACAGTCTTCGTTCGTGTCGCCTTCCCGTGTACCAGTACACGTGGTATCTTGTGTATCTTGCCAGGTCTGGTCAGGGAGGGGTATACATGTCGTGTCCTTGGCCATGTACCCAACCGTTGTCCATGTACTCCAGGAGTACACACCAGGTGGCCCGCCGATGAACACACGCTGTGTAGCCTATACTACATGTTGGGTAGTCGGGATTTCTCCAGAATTGTTGTCTTCCTCTACGCGCCTCGGTCGGATCACCAAATTCCGTTTGTCTCGTCCGTTCACCCCGATACTTTAGGTCTTTGTTCATCCCACCCTACAAACACCAAATTGTGTGTTTTAGATCCTTTGATCAGATTATATACCGTGAATGATCCATCCAAAGAAAAACGCCCAAAAACTCATATATCTCGATCTACTCTGAATCGTATGCCGAAACCATCATCTCACCTATGTGACATCGCTCTTGGGTTGGATCTACAATCTCGTATCGTTGTGCCAACAATAAAATGCGCAACGAACAATTTCTTCCTAGAATGCGTTGAACACAACGAAGAACGTGGGGGAGAAATAACAAAAATCGAACAAGAGGGATGAACCTCGATCGTTGTTCGTGATGATCCGGGTTCATTGCTGTTAGATAAAAACTAAAATAATCAACATATTATAATCTCGAGTATTGGATCTACTGTTATAACTATGAATCACACCCACCCTCAAAAAGATCGATCCACAGGCTAATCGGTTCATAGATTAGTCTGCGTCCATCATAGGAACCAAGAACGGGGAATGGAAATTAAAAAAACAAATATCCTACCTAGATCTGCGGTGTTCGTTGGTGAAGATACGGTCGCCGCGTTGTCGACACCGTTAGGGGTTTCCCCCAGAGCTTTCCCCGATCCTCCAGGGGTTTCAGGGTTATGAGGTTTGTAACCCTGGACCCCTATTTAAGCCTTTATTTAAAAAGGATAAAAAGATATCTGCTGAAACAGATTTAAAAGATTTCGCTTCAGAATAAAATATTTTTAATAAATATTTTATTACTATTACGTCCAAAAACTATATTTCAGCACCGACCTATGCTGGCCAATGTTTATCCTCAACTAATGTAAAATCGCTGTTCTGAACGCAACGGTGCCTTCGGATTTCTGATCTGAGCACCCGTTCAGGAGGTATTCCACATTTTTAAGCGAAACTCACTCGCGCGTAATTTAATCATTTAATTAAATTCAAACATTTTTTCTGAGCTCACCAGGCCTCGGAACTGCACACCGTCTTAGAGCCTGGTCTCGAAATAATTCCCATATAATATAAAAAAATTAAGGCATGGAATATCTGAGACATTACAACCATGTTGACCTCCCAGAATTTTCCTTGACCTCCCAAGATCCATCTTCACGTAGACATCCTAGACTCCTCCTCGACCTCCCAGCCTCCACCTCGACTTCCTGGATTCCGCCTCTGCCTCGACATCCTAACATCCTCCTCCCGGTCCCGCCACCCATCCCCACCTCCCTCCCACGACATTCCTGCCACCGCATCTAATTCTTCATCCCTACCTCCCCTACTAGCATCGACATCCGACTCCACCTCCTGGCATCCGCTTCTGCCTCCATCTCCACCATGGGTCCCTAATCATGAATTTACATTCATCATGGATGTTTTATAGGGTGAGTCTAATTCCATCTATTCCCCAATGTCTATAATCATTTCCATGTTTCCTTGACATCTATCTCAAATAAATGGTTTTTTTATGGGGATGAATTTGGTTTTTTGTGGAACAAGAATGAATTTAATATAGTGTATTAGAAAGTATTATCCATAATTTATGATGTTTGAATTCCTTTTACATGTTAATTAAAGTATCCAGGTTCATGGGGTGTCCATGTGATGTCCTATATTTAAAATAGTTATAGGATGGCATGTTTTGAATGATTTATCTTACCCCTTAGTGGGTAGATTGTCGCGGAACACCATAGGTATGAAACATCCAGTCCTTTCATGTAGGATATATGTAGGGATATCAATTATTATTGGTCCTAGTGTGGGATATCATTGATCAATTTGGGATTTTAAGACCATGTGATTGTGTATAGGATACAATGGTTAATTCCCTATATGGTAAAGTCAATTAGTTAGATTAGAATTCAAAAATACTATAAAAATATATGTGAACTTTTTGTATGGAATGGTCATAGTTTCATTTCATTGGTTTTTGAGAGAGGATGATTTTTTAAAAAGCAAAGGACCCATGTGATTCAGGTTTGATATTGAGGACTGGTTAACAATTTTTTAGAAGGATTTTTTTGTGTTATGGACATAGGTCTGTTGGTGTTTCAACATTCTATTGTTTTATTGTAAATTATTGAACTTGAATGATGTATGATTTATTTGTTTTTTATATATTTTTATTAATTTTACTAACATTTATTATATCACTAGAAATAAAATTTTCAATTAATGTAATGTTTGAATTTTAACACTACTATGACTACTTTATGTCTTCATTGACCTTACCTAGAATAAATAAGTTTTTCGATTCCTGTTTTCACATTTTTTTTAAATCATATAAATATTCATTGTGCTAGATATTTTATTATTATCATTATGTTGCTTTTTATTTTTATAAATACATTTACATAGTGAACTTTATTAATGATCAACCATTACATGATATTAAACACACCATTAAATTGCTCATTTATTTATGTCTTACACATACATGAATAACGATTTACCATCATGTTTATCATGTCCATCCATTACGTAGTTAATTGAAACTCTAGTTTCTTTTTACATTATGTAGATAATTTGAAATTTACATTTCTATCAATTGACAAATTTACCAATTTTATGTTACTACATAGTAAGATTATCACCATCGTTCACATGGACAACTTATAAGAACCACTAGGACTACTACAACAATTTTAATTTCACAAAAACTGAAAATACATTCCAATAACCTGGTAATTTATTTCTTCCCATGGACATTGGGAATTTGTTAATTAAATAATTTATATGATATGGTTTATAAAAAAACCTTTGTTTATCCTTTGGTTTTATATTATTTTTTGATTTCTGAAATGTGTCTTGGGATTATGGTTAAAATTCTTATGCGAAAACTAAAAGTATTATACATAATATATAAGTCTTATGAATCAATCAAAGGATTATGAAACAATAAAATACATAAAAACTATGAAAGTCTTAGTAAAACTATTTTTAATGAATAACACTCAAAATAGATTTGTTCATTTCTAAATAGAATGTTAATTTAGCTTACAAAGAAGTAGCACCCACAATGTGTCAATGAAATATTGTATAAAAAATACTACAATGAAAATTTGAACGGAAATTACACATATTAACATAACACATATATATTTACCTGTATAATTTTTGATTTAATTTGATACTCTATTTCCCTAAAATATTGAATTTAAATTTACTATAAGTTTATAATATTTTTTTGTATTTTTATAAATTATAAAATATTTCTAATTTATAATTATTATTATATTTTTTTTATTTTAGGATTTTGCATGGGATAATTCTTCATATGTGTATATGATACTATTTATGGTGTTAATATTTATAACTCGTGGCATAATTTTATTATTATTTTTAATCTATTTTCATGTGTTCTTCTATGTTAATTATTTTTTTGTCTTTCTTCATTTGTACAATTTTCATATGATCAAGATAATGAAATTTTATATCTGTATTCTCCTCTCATTTTCATAAGATCTAGGTAATCACTCTACCCATCAATTTTTCATCATGAAGGATAATATTTAGGTAATTTTACTTATTCATAAGTCATTAATTTTTTTTTGTAAAAACAATTTACGTATGTAGTTTGTTGTCATGGATGATCTTATTCTACTTTTTTTAGTTTTTAATCAATTCTTTCATGTTTTGAAAGTATATTGAGATAATTGATCAATTTTTAATTATTAATTTGGATGTGGTCATTAAATATTTCTATCTTATTTTTAGTTTACTTTTTTTAGTGTTTTAATATTTATTTATCCATAACAGAGTCTAAATTTTGTTATCTCATTTGTCTACTTTTTACGTGATTCTTGTGTGTAGTCCAAATATGTCTATATTTCATCAATTTTTTTTGTTATTTCGTAAACCTCTGATGAATCTCACCTATTTTCTTCTACAGCCATTTTTTTGTTTACAAAATCGGAAAACAAAACTATCTATTTCAACATAAGTGGTCAACTTTCTTGTTACATCATAATCCATCTTCATATGTCCTATTTCATGCTACTGAATAAAAAAGTAATGAAATATTGTGAAAAAAAGTTGAGTAGTGGTTGAATTCTTTAGGATATTATTTATTTTTTGGGTCTATGTTCTATTGAATAATACCATTTATGATTCCTGAAACTTTTTATGGTACATTAATCATTCTTCATGGATAATTGGTAGATGCTTAAATTAATTTATCTAGGATTATAGGTTTTCATTATTTTGAATTAGATATAATGTTTCATAATTAATTCTTTGATTACAGAATTAATGAGGAGACATTTAAATTTATAGTTTTAATGGGTGGTATTATGTTCATTTTAAAATTATGTATCTTTTAGAACATGATGATTTTGATACTCTATAATAAATAAAAATGATTCAAAACCGTGTTAATAAGATAAAAACCCACTTTTACACTTTTGACCCAATTTTTAGTGCTCTACAAACCTAACATGACATATTTTCTTGTATTCCCACCTTATTTGAGATATTTGACCTATAAGAACACTAATATTATGTTGGTAGAGCCTTAGTTAAACTATTTGTTTGTTTGAAATCTTAACAACACTATTTAACACAATAAATTTGGACTAAAGTATACATTCTATGACCAAAAAAATTGAGACTACTTAAAAAAAATAGATTGAACCACATCCTCTTGAACTAAAATATGATTTTTCCTCATTACTCGCAGGAACATGTTTTGACCCATGGAGCGTTGTGGTTCTTATATTGGGACAGTGACTTCTATAGTCACAAGATACAAGTATGCTTAGTTTAGTTTTTATTTTATTTTCATTATCGCATCATCCACTTAGTGCTTTTAATTCTTTCTGGGGATGGAGGATAGTTATATTGAGTGAACAGGGCCAGAAGGGCACTGGAGGTGGCTACACAGTTTTCTTTGCAGGGGAGAGAGATCATGGCAGTGGAGGGATTAATTAGTGTGTTTAATTTTTTTCTACCTTTGTATTGTGTTGTTTAAGTTTATTTTCTTTTCCATCGGTGTGAAAGACTGACATACGGATGAGTAGTGACAAAATTGTATTCATTTTCTATTGTTGTTTTAATTAATTGTTTGTGGGAAAAATCATTCATGTGTGGCAATTCATTGATGCCTCGACACTTTTCCTAGTATGTGGGCATAGCCAGTCTACCACTACTAGAACATGGGTCTATATCCACACATCTATACCAACGGATTTTAAACCATCATTATATGGTGTATATTTTGATATATTACTATGGTTTTGTTAGAACTGCTAGTATAATATCCTTGATCTTATGTTTTTATCTAGATCACCTCCCGATTTTTATTTCCTCCCCTGTATCACCCACATTCCTTGGCCTCCCACCCCTGCATCCCTCCCTCCTACTTCTGGCCTCCGCCACTGCCTCTCAGCCTCTGTCTCTGCCTCTCGGCCCCCGAATCTACCTCCCAACCCCCGCCACTACCTCCACCTCTCCGGATGCCTCCACCTCCTCCTTGTCATGTGCTCCTCTGCCTTCGCCTCCCGTTCCTCACCTCCGCCTCTACAGCAACCTCCACCTTCATGGCCACCTCTGCCTCCGCCTCCTCTAGGTTACGATCGCCTTCGCGTCCACCTAATTATTTATAGTTATAAAGGATCCCTATGTATGAATTCATCCATCTTGTCCATGGATATTTGGTTTTCTTCGGTTCTAGGTTGGTTTTTCAAAGTTAGATTCAGTATTCTCTTATACTTATTATTATGCCTTTTCAACCAATTATGATGTCAATTTTAGCCAAAACATAGAGCTTGGTTATTATAAATCTATCATGGTTTTTTATTTTATGGTGTGTCAATTATTTTATTGGTCCTCATATTATCATATTTAATGGATTTGTATCTCTTATGTACATATTAAGGAATGTTTCCAGTATTCCTGACTCATGACAGTTAAAAACAAGATTTCATGGAAGTGGTGGAAGTATACTATTTTGACAAATCCATCGGAGGACCAATATTTTGAATGTTTTGAGGGGAGGCTCATTCATAGTAGTTTTTCTAATGTGGTGAAGTTAATGAAGGATATTGAATTTTATATCTTCTTACAAGGAGATGAGTTAGAGTATGCACATCCTTTTATTGAGTTTGTTTCATTCCTTACTACTCTAGCATTGGATGATTATATAATCTAGTAGTGTTTTGGGGTGGTTCTTCAACCACATTTATCGCTAGAAATTTATTCCCTCATCATTGAATATTATGGATAGATGGTAGATAAATCTATCAATGTCGAAGAGATATCAGAAGGAATACTGTTGGTGTGATGATTTAATCTATTCATAGGTTTGGTTAATGAAACACCAGTATAGGAGGACAGTAGGTTGTGGGGAAAGCAGTGCAGGGGGTGGGGGGGAGGGGGTGGGAGGGAGTGTAGGGGCTGGGGGAGGGGGTAGGATGTGGAGGGGGAAAAGGGTATGGTGGGGGATATAGTTTACAGGGCAGGGGGGAGGGGGTAGGCATGAGGCTATGGGAGGTGGGGGAGGTAATGTAGGGGGCTGGAAATGTAGGGGGATAGGGGAGGGGAGGGGAGGGGAAAGGCAGGGTGTGGGGTAGGGTGGGGGAGGAAGTGTATGGGTATGGAATTTTAAGGGGACTGGGTGAGGGGAGGGGTGGGGGTAAAGTAGTGCATGGGGCCGGGGGAGTGTGGTGGAGGTAGTGTAGGGGGATTTGGGAGGAGAGGGGAGAGGAGGTTTCCAGGTAGTACAGGGGGCTGGCAAGTGGGTGGGGAGGCAGTTAAGGGGGCTAGGGGAGGGGAGGGGAGGGGGCGGTAGTGCAAGGTGATAGGGGAGGAGAGGGGATGAGGTAGATAGTGCATGGCGTTGGGGGAGGCAGTGCAGCGGATGGGGGAGTGTAAGGGAGGGGGGAAGGTAGTGCATGGTGCTGAGGGGAGGGTGGGGGAGATATTGCAGGGGTCTAGAAGATTGGATGGGAGGGGAAGGTAGTGCATGGGGCTGGGGGTGGGTGGGGGAGGTAGTTTAGGGGGAGGGGGAAGGTAGTGCATGGGGCTGTGGGAGGGTGTGGGAGGTATTGTAGGGGGAGGGGAGGGGGCAGGAAGTGAAGGGGGATGAGGGGTGGTTGGGGGAGATTGTGCAGGGGCTGGAGGAGGGAAGGGGAGGGGGAATGCAGTACAGGGGGATGAGGGGAGGGTTGGGGAGACAGTGCAAGAGGTAGGGGTAATGGGGAGGTAGTGGCGGGGGCTGAGGAGAGGGCGAGGGAGACAGTTTAGGGGGCTGGGGGATGGGATGGGAGGGGGTAGGTAGTGCGGGGGGGCTGAGGGGAGGGAGGGAGAGATAGTGGATGGGGTTGGGGAGGGGAGGGGATGTGGGAAGGCAGTACAGGGGAGTGAGGGGAGGTTGTGAAAGATAGTGAAAGGGGTTGGGGAGGATAGGGCTGGGGGGAGGCATTAAAGGGGGCTGAATGGAGGGTGGGGGAGATAGTGTGTGGGGTGAGGGAGGGGAGGGGAGTGGGGAAGTCTATGTAGAGGGATGAGGGGAGTTGGGGGAGACAGTGTGTGGGGTTGGGGGAGGGGAGGAGAGGGGTAGTGGGTACAGGGGACAGGGGGAGGGAGGGGATGGGGAAGGTAGTGTAGGGGTCTGAGGAGAGGGTGGGGGAGATAGTGTAGGGGGCTGGGGGAGGAGAGATGAGGGGAGGGGTAGTCAGTGTAGGGGGCTGAGGGGAGGGGAGGGGAGGTGGTTCTTTCAGTGTAGGGGTATAGGGATAGGGTCAGGTGCATGGGGTTGGGAGGAGGGTGGGGGAGGAGATGGGAGGGGACTGGAAGTCTAGGGGCTGGGGGACTGTTGGGGAGGTATAGGGGAGGGAGGGGTAGTGTAGGGGCTGGGGGAGGAGGACATGAAGTGTAGGGGTAAAAATTCCTCTATTATTCACAACAATTGCAATATTTCCATACAATTTGACTCTAAAAGCATCATAGTTGATTATTCACTTCACCTCCACAGATTTAAACTGATCAACATCATCCAGACTCTATGGGTCAAAACTCCTCTATTAAATCAAATTGGTTACATCAAGTTATACACATGAAATCCAAACAATTACATAAGCCAACATTATTATACGATTGATCTAACCTATTCCAATGGAAAAAATAATTTAATTTCTCCGTCGCGTATCCAATGGAGGCACCTACCAACTTTTAAGCTTTAAAATGAAATACCAATCCTAATTAATTTTTCAAAGCTCAACACATTTTTGTATCAAGACTTATGAAATCTATTTAAACTCATCAACCTACTTAGGGACACCAACATTCATCCAAGAATATGGTATTCATCACATATTGACATCATGCATATTTCTTCCTTCGTTGATAACAAAAAAAATTCAACACAATGTGTCTTCAACAGAAACATGTGTTTGGATTCAACTGGTAGTGTTTTTATCTCACGACAAGTTCTCCTTGAAGAATCATGGATTCCATTTCAACATTGTTACTCATATTTATCATCATCAAATTTTCATCATCTAGTTCCAAATCATGTTTCTTCCCTTTTTTAGTGGATTATTCGTATCCCATTACTAAAGCTGCTAATAGCCAAGGCTATTCATTTTCAATTTATGGTTGGATGCCTACTGGTTTCTCCACTTCTCATCATCCAATTACACCTTTTGCTGCTTAAAATTTCCTTGATGAATCTCTTGTCGCCCAAACCACCTCAGTTTTTTATTTTGGGAAAACTCATGGTGATAATTCTTTGAGATAATCTCTTACTTATGCTCTTTCCATAGAGCAATCTTTTGGCTAGTTAAATAATTCCATTCCTCATAATTCTCATCCTATGATCACATGTTTCAAGTATAGTATTTTCAAACCCAAATTCTTTTGTGTAACCTAGATATTTTAAGTATTCATTGTTTTAACATTATTGGTAGAATGTAATTCATGAAGAGTTCATCTTTTATTAGAAATCATACCTTTTCTTTTGTTCGGGTTACTGTTGCACCATAGTGTAGGAAGGTTGTATTTTTTTATAGTTCAAGGATCTATACCCATAGTTGAAAAACTGTGGGTATATAATGTCTTTTGTAATTATCTATACCCATGGTTTTGTAAACTATGGGTATATTTAAAATCGCAAAGGATATACCCATAGTTTTATAAAAACTGTGGGTATAGCTCTATATCAACGCCTCAATACCACATGGTTTATGGAACCGTGGGTATAGCCAATACCCACGGTCTTATGGGCAATACCCATGGTTCCAACTGTAGGTGTATGTGATTTTTCATGTAGAGATATACATGAGTGTGGGAGATTGAGGAAAAATACTCTAACTTATGGAAGTGTTCACCGATAGGGATCTCTATCAGGTTTGGAAGGATTATATTCAGTAGTCGTTGTGCACAATATAAAATTATTTTTTCTCTGGTGAAAAAAATATTACTAGGGTCAAGTATCACAGTGGTATAGAAATAAATTCTTTCACAAGTTCACCATAGTATTTATTTAACCCCTTATGGGGACCCATCTCTAAAATAAGAATAATATTATTATTTCTTTGACATGCATTTTGCTTGTGAATTAAATTACATATTATTTAATAAAATAATATTAAATATATCATATTTTTCATCAGACCTAAAAATGTTGTCTTCCATTCAACCATAATATTTATTCTTCCCAAAAAATTCGCTATTTATTTTAAAAATAAATATCACTTAATTATTATCTAATAAATAAATAAAAATTATTTTCACAAAATATAAAAGAAATAGTTATTAAATATTCTTCTCGTATTATATTCTCATGAATAATTAGTGAAAATATATATTTGATGAATAAAAAATGAATAATTATAAAATCATGTGAGATAGAAAATTTATTCTACTCGTTAAATAATAAATAATAATATTTAATTCAAATGAGATTATGTATACCCTTACTATGCTACCATTTAGGCCCCTTTCTTTGTGGGTTTAGGTAAAGTAGCCTAAGGCCCATGGAAAATGTATAGAAACACATCTTGTCCCCTGTAGATAATGAGGCTAATGTTGAAATTAAATAATACCTCTAATGATCCCTTATTGTGTAATAT
Organism: Viscum album; assembly: GCA_963277665.1. NCBI lineage: Eukaryota > Viridiplantae > Streptophyta > Magnoliopsida > Santalales > Viscaceae > Viscum > Viscum album. Next base: position 549,230,919 of record OY728157.1, read on the forward strand.
AATCCCTTGATCGCAATATCTATAATCCATCATGTTTGAGGTTGGTCCCACCAACCTATGTGCATGAAGTATCTATCATTGATTTTTCATAAAGTGGACATTCATGTATAACACTATGTCTATATATTTATTTAGGATATATAAATTCCTTAAATGATCTTTTAAAACAAACATCCATTAAATAATACATAGGAAAAATCATTTCTATCATTATTCATCAATTCAATATTTCTCATAAGACATCAAACATATCCTACATCACCACGAACTTATGTCCGCACAATTTTCATCAATAAATCAATGTAACAATACTTATAATATTCGTTAAAAATAATATTTATGTCAATGGATCAATAAAAATGTTCCCATATTGGAATATGTAATGATACATATAAATGTGTATTTCTTATTGGTGAGTATAATAAACATAACATCCCAAACTAGAAATCACCAAGAAAGAAGACCCTGAGAAGGTTTTTCAAAGACCAATGAGTATCCATCCTTGATAGCCTTTATAATGTTTCTCCACACATGATATCATCTGGATATATTAATTTTATTTTAGATTAGTGTCAAAGGGAATTTGGTAACTCATTATAGAGGGTAACTTCTATGACCGTGTAGTGCGACAACAACTCTTAAGAAATTATCACACACTATGTTATAAAAAAGAAAAATAATTATTATTTAATAAGATTATTAATATTCCCATATATGAATATATGTGATCATAACTTACATAAAAGTTGGTTATTGGGTACAAACTTCAACAGATCCCACCTATACAACACCCTTGTATAAAAAACCTTTAGTCTGCTAGAAATCACATGATACTAATGATTCTGCTAAAATATTACTTTATTAAATTTTTCATCCATATAGTATTCATTGGTTAATATTATTAATCTATGTTAACCCCTATTATAAAAATTCATCATGATTTGATTCATTTATAGTGTATTATTTGTCTGTTGTTGTGATCTTGGATCATTTTAAAGAGTCACCACAACCGAATGATCTCAATAAAATGTTAATTTTTTTTTTACTTCTATGTACCAAATAAGGATCCACTAAAATGATTAATATCCAAATATCTTCTTTGGCTTCATAATAGTCTATTAAATACAAAGACTCTAATGTTGAATAAGTGAAAACTAGATTCTTTGAACTCTTTCAACTAGGAGCTCTTCTGTTGATTAAAAATACATATCCATACTATGACTTCATATTATTCTAATAATTGAAATAAATTTCATTAGTATAACACCTGGTGATCTGATATATGTTTCCTCTATACAATTGTATCATATCATTTGTTCTTGTCATATACATAATAATAGCCTCAACTACATACCAATGTTTTTCCCTTGAATCTTCTTGATATTTACTGGAAACGATCAATGAATTGTAATGTTCATGTATAGTATATAAAATGGAATACATATAATATTTTATCTTTGAAGAATATGGGATATTACTCGTTATCTAATTATTTTATTATTTCTCTAGATATGTTTTATTAGAATAATTTAAACCACATGACACTAGAAGCAATATCCTCTTGGATCGTTCCATAGAAAATATTTTTTTTCTTGTCAATGTTTTTACATAGAATTAGTCCAAAAAGCCTATTAGATCTATCATGAATGATATTGGTCCCTTGAATATTGTATTATTAACATATTTAATTTATGGATAAACACTTTTTTATCAATTCATTAACATGTTTTATGAATTCTATGTAATCTTTAATAGTTTCTATGTCATAAAAATATACTACATGTATACTGACAATATTTATACCTAACCTCTTCTAAATAAATATATCACATCCATTATTAAGGAAACCAAATTTTTTTATTCATTCATTAAATTTAATGTTCTATGAGATGAATTCTTTCATCAATCCATAAATGGATCACTACACCTTTAAAATCATTTTGAAATCACCGAGTATCATAATCACTTATGGTTATGTCATATATACATCATCGTGAATGTTCCCATTATTGAATGGATTTTTTAAATCCATATTCAAAATATCATAGTCATGGTTATATTCTATAAAAGTATAATTATGATTCATTTAAACATGGATACTGGCAAAAAGGATCCATCATATACAATTCCATGAGGATGTTTAAACACTTTATACCCTAGCCTTGATTTATATATATTTAATAAGAATTCCATACATAGTAATCTATGTAACAAACATTTCCACCCTTCTTGATTTAGATCAATTGGTGCATCGACCAGAACTGAGTCAGGGTTATGATACATTGAGTCCAATTTAGAATTCCTTTTTTTCATACTTTCTTGCAGCTTATGATCTCTCTATTTCATCTTTGTATGAGGGATGATCATAATTTCAAATAAATAATTTATAATCAGCTTCAAAGACTAGAAAAATAGAAACACCTGGTTCTATTATAGATCATTTTATCATATGCATTACTTGTGTTTCATTTTCTACTTCTTCTATAGTGACCTATGGTACTTGATCTGACAATAAATATTATGTATCGTGAGCAATAAATTTATCAAAGCCAATAATTATCCCACTATCATTTTTAATATTTCATCCATTTTAAGAGATTCAAATATTTTGGTGATAGTAACGTTATTTTTTTGATGTCTTGTATAGATTTTATCCCTTTGTTTCTTTGAGAGACCATATAAAGACAAAATTTTGTCTTTTTTGTGCTAGTTTCATTCTTAATAAGGCCTTAACAAATTATTCACAACCTCAGTCACATGTATGTGACATGATAGGTTTCATTAGAATCCATAAATTGAAATGAATTCCATTGTTCATTTTTTCTAGAACTCATTTTAATGTGTAATCATTACTATTCAATATATATCCTCAAAAATATAATCGATGATCTCCATGATACATTATCAAAATTAAAATTTCAATAAAACAATGGTTCAACATTTTACTAACACCATTACACTATGGGGTGTATATACGAGTGAGTTGAGATAGATCCCAAACTCTAGTATATAGTTGATAAAATCTCAGTTATGATATTGAAAATATCATTCTGATTGGATATTTTTTATATTATTTCAATGTTGATTACATACTTCATTCATGAATTCCATGATTTTCTCAATGACTCAGACTTATAACTCATCGTGTAGACATAACCATATCTATATAATTCATCAGTATTTAATATGAATTAAGAATATCCACCTCGAGATACTACTAGAAATGGTCCACAAATATTTGTGTGTACCAATACTTGAATCATTATGGCCCTTTAAACCTTTACAAGGAAATGTAGTTTGGCCATTTTCCATTTTAAACAAGCATGAAATCATTTATGTTATTTTATCACAGATGAGTCTAAATCACAATCTAAATAGATCATGGTCAAAATCATCTCATTTACATGAACATTACTGTGATTCCATTGCTTGGTGTTTTTTTAGATTTGTAAACATGATTAATTTTCAATTTCCAATACTTTTTTTCGTATTATAATACATAAATACCTTCTTTTAAATTTTCAATACAATAACATATCTTTTATTTATAAAATAAATAACATTTATTTCCAAACATGAAATGAAACCCATCAACATCTTGCAATGAAAAAAAAATTATGTTCTCGGAAATTGCTGGTATTTAATAATAGTCATATAAAAACAAAATCATCACCATTGGAAATGAATGTTGGTAGTAATAAAAGTCTATCGAAGACAACCTCGCATTATTAACAACACTCAAATACACCTATCCTCTATAAATCATTCTAAATATACCTTGTTCCTTCATTTGGATTTAGATGTGAACACCACAACATGTATCTAATATCTAATGTTTTTATATTTAACAGTTTCACTCAATAATGAACACACCATTATAATCCCCTTGATTTTGTGCCATTTCCCTCTTCCAGTGTCCATGCTTGAAACATGGAAAACACGGTTCCTCTTTTTCCTTTCCCAACCTCTACATCTTCCACTTTTTAAAAAGATGGTTCTCAGGATAAATAGATTTTTGGAGACCGAGCCACCTTTTCCTTGTTCTTAATTTCCTTATTCAGATTATGGACCATAGGTTTATCACACCCACTTAGAGAGTCAATGTAAGGCATTTTGAAATAAAATACTCACTATTTTTCTCATATTTCATTTAAAAATAAATCTAAAAAAGTTTTATTGTAATGATTAATGTATGTGATCTATATGCAACTCATCCAATAATTTAATCATTTATACCTCTATGTTTTCAATGTTTCCAATATGATTAACTTACATGGTTCCCAAACGGTGTGGAATCTCCAACCATAATTTTAAATAATAAATTAGAGATATCGTATCCCTCTTATATCTCTTTATCGTGATAGAGTTCCCTATTTTGAGAAATCATCCTATATGATTCCATCTCTTCATATTACTTATAAATTTCATTGGTTAAGGAAGATAGTATTAAGCACAAAAAATATGTAGCATCATTCAAATGGTTCTCATAGAGAGACAACTCTTCATAAGTATCCTTTTTCTAGTCACATTAGGATTTTGTTCTTCTAAAAAATTCAATATCCATTTTTGTAGAAGGTTAATGAATAAGGGACTTTTCCATTCTTGGAAATTTATTATGGTCAAATGTATATCCTTTTAATTTACGGATCACAGTGACATTTCTGATGTCAATTTTACTATTTCTTCTTTATGTATGATGAGTAGAATTTTAGTACATTATCAGATAATATATACTCAAATAAATAAATTTTATACTTATTTATACCTCACTATTTTATCAAAATCCAATATCCCTCACCATTTACTTCGAAATATCATGTTTCATCAACATTATAGTGGAAATGATCAACATTTACCTTTTCATTACCCCATCATTAGTTTTTCAATTAACATGAATGGTTTTTTGTCAGAATTCCAAATGACAACTACATTGACTCACAACTCATCGATCTATATAGTGGACTACCCAATCCTAAAATCCTTACATTATATTTCCTCAACCCTATAATAATAGTTAAAGAAATTCATTATTTTTTATTCAACATTTGATGTGACTAAACTATGTCATCCTAAAGAATCAAGTCTGAACTTCATTACATTTTCAAGCATAACAACAATAGATCGTCCAGAACACTGAACTATGATTTTATTTTAACTGATGTTTTGGAGGGGTATACTATCATAATATATTCAATTGAATGATTTTCTATTTTATATATGAATTTCTAATTATTATCATTATTAATTATTTTTTAATATTATTTTTATTTACATATGATTTTATATTTTTCTTAAAATATACCCATTTTTTAGTCAATTTACATTATTTATCTCTTGAATTCTTTTTATTTCCTTAATTCATGTGATCATGAAAAAATATCTATAATTAAATAAGAATTAAAAAATAATAATAATAATGTGGTATGATCATTTCATTTTAATAATAGTGAATATATCTAGTGGTTGACAAGATATCCATTGACATAGTAAAAAACACCTTTAAGAAATTATGTTTTGTTCTATATAATTCCACATCCACCTATGTACATGTAAAAAACCCACCCAGATTACCCTCAACTAGAAACTGACTTGATATGTCACATACATGAAGGGCATTTCTGATCCCCATGGGCTGGTGATAAGAACCTAAGTATTGAACTACACAACAATGGGAATGATTTGGCCCAACCTAATCAAACACATGGTATATATATACTAAATGGAAAAGTAACAATGGAATAAAAAGAATATTTATATCCCATAAATGTAAGAAAATAGAGGAAATAGACAAGTGAAAAAGAAGCTAAAAATTCATAGAGATGTCCAATAGCGACTGGATAAAAACCAAACATCTACTCTAAATGATGGCGTGGAAAACCCACCACCATATCTCCACCAACAACCCAATTAGATGGTATGAATCTCTCATCATCATAGTGGCACCTCACATTTTCATGCACATAAAGACAATAAAAGGTATATACACCATCAAATTTGTGCGTAGGGTGTGAGCTAATAGGCTTAGTAAAATCACACCAAGGTGTTCTATAAAAAATATGTCTATAAATAATCATGTATTCTCATTTAAAAGTAAAACATGGAATGTTATATAGTAATTTAGTTTTATTGAAAACATGGTAAACATTTCCCTTTTTCCATAGTTATAAACCAAAAAAGATATATCAGTTTCAAAGAAAATTTTCCATATCATTTTTCATAAGCATAAACATGAATATCAATGAAAACTCAGAAATCCAAGAAATAAAAACATAAGCAAAGGTATTAGAACACCAATGAAAACTACAGAAATATGTTTCATACAACTCATAGCACAATAATAGAGGGTGAGAAAACTAATCCTAGAACACATGCCTAATAAATAGTGTAATTCCCCATGTGTAAACACCCAAAAATTCCTATATTAGTCCCATATAACAATAGACCTAGGAAACAGAGGAAATCTTCAAGACAAAATGTTATGATAATCACAAAAAAATGGATGGAGGCCCCATGATAAACCTTCCATCTAAGTACAAAACATAACCCCTATGATCAATTTCAAAAAACAATTACAATGTGTTTAAAACAATTGAAAACCATTTGAGAATCCATTTAGAAAAAACTAGGGAAAACTATTACCCTTTTAAAACCCTTTTTGAAGACACAAAAAAAAAACCAAACAAATTTTATAAATAAATTTATAAAGCAAGAACAATCGCTCTTATCAAAATAGGCTAGAGGGGGAACCACCGACATTAAAACATGGGTCGAACATGCCTAAAATGGAAATCAAAACTAATTAAACCCAACAATGTCATTGAAGGACCTATAATAAAACCCTGGAATCATTGTATTGAATAAAATCTAAACACATGAGGTTGACAGAAGAGAGAGATCCTAGATATCTTAAAGATGAATGTCTATGACACCATGACCAATGATTGCAAATTCCTCTGAAGCAAGATCTGAAAACAAATCTAGAAGAAACCAACAAAAAACATCCATATTTGAACAGTAGATCAAATAACACAATGCTATGGAGCTACCATAATCAATCGTGACAAAAGACCAGAACGAAAAATTACTCAGAGTGATGCAACATAGATGAAATGAAGAACCAATGTAGATCTGATTGATATGGAAGGAAAAGAACCTCTGAAAATCATATACGAGCTCTCTCGGTTTGAGAAAAATGATTATCCAAAGAAAATAAGGAACCAAAATAGCCAAATAAATGTCTTAAACATAGGCGGAGGCTGAGTCATGGCATGCACAAAAGGGTCAGACATGTAGTCCAAACATGATATGTTATGCTTATAAACCCAATGCCTCAGATTGAAAACTGATTTTTTTTCCTGTCACGTCATGTAAGCCTCGATCATGACATGTACCCTATCACAACATGATCTCTCAATTCACAACATTTATCCAGAAACTAGTACATTGTAAGTACCTCATGTACACGATGTGTACATACTCTACATCCTGTAGAATGTCCAAAAAAATGGATTCTATTGAAATTGAACCAAAAGTGAACTTAAAGAAAGGTAAAAACATACCTGATGAAGGTAACATGATGCTAAAAACACCCCAAAATAATGACTTTCCATCCATGGGAAGTCTTGAGGAAGATGTAACCCTTGGAAATAGATTATTCCACTGCTCCCTCACTACTGTATTACATTCCCATGTCTCATAAGAATCCAATCCCTGTTCATATAGAAGTCTAACCAACCGGATCGATTTCCCATGAATTACTTTGGTCAGATAGTCAATGATTTCAACAAGTTTATTAAAAAAATAATCTATATCTATCTCAATTTCATCCCCACTCAGAACATAATAAGGATCATAGTGATACTTTCTGAGTAGAGATATGTGAAAAAAATCATGGTTTCCAATCAACTGAATCAGAAAATATAACTAATAAGAAAAATATTCTAAAATTTCAGTGATCTCAAATGCTACAACATATCTCAAGCCCAAACTCCCCTATTTTCCAAGTAGATGGTGACCCAAATGAGTGGAAACTATCCAAAAAAACCAATCACAAAGAGAAAACTCCATAGGAAGAGAGTGTCAATCTACATACAATTTCAATCGAATTTCGGTTATAAAAACACATCAGTGCACATCTTCGATCGTCACAAATGTCTCCTGAACCAAACTTGTTCTAACCAAAGATACTTCTCCAACCTCTTTGCAACAAATATGTGATCTACATGGAAGACCATAGAATTCCTCGAATGGATACATTATTATCAACATATGATGATTTTTTTCAAACAAAATCAACTAGTTCTAGATGTCTATCCCACGATCCACTGAAATCCAAGACCCTTGTGTGAATAAGACCCACTAGTATCAGAATTAAACCCTCTTTCTAACTATCTATCTATGGATTATAAGATGTGTTTGACTTTATATAACTTCCCATAGCCTATTTAAGACTCATATAGAACCTATAGGTAAACCTATAAATCCTATCTAAAACAAAAGATGAAGGACACTCGTGTATCCCCAAAAACTACCGCCCATACTACAGTCATGGATCTTCGATTTTAGTGGTGTATTTGATCGAAATGAAATGATCATACATCATAATATGATCAATAGACACACAAATATCATTTTTCCCTCAAGGTTTTTATTGAATCCCACCAACAATATCCATGGATAACTCGTCCCATTTCCAACCTAGCACTGAAATAGGATGATGAGAACCATAGGGTATCAAATGATATTCCTTTTTCTATAGGTAGGAGTAATAGTGGGACACATAATCTTTAATGTCACATATCCTACTTAGCCATTATAATCTTCTTCTTATCTCATAATACATCTTCATAATGCCTTCATGAACGGACCACAAATTTCATTGAAAATCCAATAAGAATCAAATCCTCATAAGTAATGGTAAGACAAATTGCTTCCTAAAGTGACGTATGCCATCCCAAGAAAGATTTCAACCCTAAATAGCCTTCCCACTATAATGGTTTTCCCAAGTCATCTAAAACTCCCAATAATACAATTGAATTTTCAAAATAAACTCCATGAGAGATGTTGAAAACTGATAACTGGTCAGAACCATACCTGAAACATCCTCTTGGGCATCTAGGTTCACCTACGCTAAACGCCACATAAGATTCCACTCCACCTTTGATTCCAAAATAGCATATGACAGTACCTTCATTCTATGAGCATCTTCAACAACATATCCTTCCCCCAGGGTGTAGGTGATTTCAATGTAAAATGTAATAAGTAATCTTATTCATCATCCTTGTCTAATATTTTAACCATTCTATGAGAAGATCTGGATTATATTCTTATGATTGGACAAGACCGTGAACATCTTCCCAAGGAGACAGTGATGCCTACATTTAAGTGCATGCATAATCCCAACAAGCAATAAATCAAGAGTGGGGTAGTTCATATCATGTAGTCAGAGCTAAAGTGGTCCATAATATACCAAATTGACATCCTACAACATCACACATCCCAAACAAACACAAGATGCATCAAAATACACCACCTACCCCTAACCTGGCTTATGTATGATCATAATAGGATATGATGACATAAGTAATTTCACTTCATCGAATGAATACTAACACTTCACATCACAATTGAATTTCACCTATTTCTTAGTAAGAGCAGTAAAAGGAGTTTCTAGTTTGGAGGAATCCTTAATAAACTATTGGAATTACCCATAAATACCAAGGAAGCAATAAATTTCCAAGATGTTATGTGGATCCACCAATGAAATAAAATCATTTACCTTCTCAAAATCAATTGATAAGACATGTTTAGAAATTATGTTTATCAAGAGGATCACTTATTGAATATAGAAATTAAATTTTCAAATATCTTCATAATGATTTTGATTTCCCATAATTTCCAAAACCAAACTCATATTCTATCCTTTCTGATGCATGGATTTAAAATAAACCAAAATTTCATCCATAATCACTATAAATTATGTGTCTAGAAATTGATGGAATAAATGATGGATCAAAGTCATATAAACGATAAGACCATTAATAATACCAAATATAATCATAAAATAATCATAATTACTATACCAATACGTGAAGGCCGTATTCTATATATCAGACTCTCAAACTCATAGATGATGATAACCTGACCGAAGTTCAATCTTCTATAACCACTTTTCCTCCTTCAACTAACAAAAAAAATAATGCATATTATGAAAAAGATATTGTTTTTTAAACATTACCCGTTTCAACATCTTATATTCCACACATAACCAAAGTAAACCATATTATTTCTTTGAAAAGAGAACATGAGTGACCCATAGAGAGACACCAAGGAAAATGAAACTTTTCTCTGACAAGTCATCCAACTAAATCTTGAGTTCATTCAACTTGGCCAGTACCATGTGGTAAGAAGGCATAAATATTGGTTTCATACCCAACAAAAGGTTCATCAAAAACTCTACCTCAATATCTAGAGGAAAAACAGATAAAGTGTCTAGGAAAATATCAAGAATGTCTTGAACAAGAATCAGAAGATCATCAACAGACAAAACTTCATCGAGATCAAAATTAAAAGTAACCATTTTAACTCTTAAGCTCTGGTTGGGACTGTCCTGAACGACTGGACCTTATGCCCCAATCCCCCTTAAAAATACAAGAGCTCCCATAGAATATAGTTAACAAAAAATAAGGAAACCAAAACCCATACTCATTCCACATGTCAATAGGTGAGGCTAACTCTATCGTAAATGGAATTAGTTATGTTGGATGTTTGATCATATCAACAAAGAATGATTATATAAATGAATGGGAGGCACCAGTAACAAAAAATTCAATTTATAATGGAGATTTAATAAGATTCGAACCTCAAACTATTTCCACACCTTCATCAACATTCATTGGAAACTCATCAATTGTGTGTAAATTTTTCAATCTTGAGGCATATTAATGGATACCTCCAGTCTTTATAGATTCTGATTGCCTTGAATTATCCTTTAGAGACGACGAACCATGACTATAATGAGGCATAGTCAATGCATGATAGAATTATTGTTGATGACTGACATTTCCACAAATATTTCACATCTTCAATGGAAGAGGACAATAATGTCTGGTGTGTTCTCCCTTTCCACACTAACTGCAATTCAGAGGCACATTACCCATTGTAATAGATGATGAAGTAGAGGCTCACAATTGAGACCCACCTCCACTACTCTGGCGATTGTCCTACCACATCCTCTTCTTCTCATGCACACCACTAATGTTTTCCCCATTTATAAGAGACGAAGTGGTAACATCGACCTTTCCCTCTATATTAACCACTTCCATCATAAATTTATCCATTGTCTCATCATAGGTAGAAAGGATTAGAATAAACAGTTTTGATCTAATATCTGATCGTTGATCATGCTGGTAATTTTGAGACTTTATCTGGTCATTATTTACCATGTCCTTAAAAATATGGACAAGGTTTTAAAATTGGAAGGTTTATGCTGATATTGAACACTATCCCTTCTACAACTAATGTAATGTTAGATACTCTTCAAATAGTTGTGATTTGGGAAAAATTGTTGAATGAGTAGGGGTTTGAAACCCTTCCAATCCAGGCAAACATGTGTTTCTTCCTTGACCGTAGAGTCCAACCAATGCTTTCCAGAACCATCATGTATGAACTCTTCACACGTGACCATGATGTTATTAGGTGTATCTAGGATGTCGAATTATTTATCGATCATGTCCTTACAAATCTCCACCTCTAGGGGTTCATTAATTCCATTAAAGTGTGGTTCCTTCCCACATAACAACTCCTACGATCGATCATTCTCTCCTCTAGCTCAAGGTTTTACCTCATCCAATGAAATTATAACTTGTGTAACATCATGATTGATTGCCCTAACTACACATATGATCATCTCAATAAGTATTTTATCAATAATTGGGTTACCTTGAAGAGCATCGGCAGATCCCTCCTGAGGAACACGTGGAAGATGTCTCAGATGCATAATATTGAACATTGAAACATAAAAACAATCATAAAACAGAAAAAATATCATTATAAACAAGAAAAACCATTATAAAAAATATACTTCTTACAAATAAATCCAATACAAGTGACACACATCTCAATATCACATGGAATCTTCAGTCTCGTTATGATAAGAGATGGCAAGATACTTAACACAACATACCTATAAAATCCAAAAAATTCAATCACCTGTCTAATAGATGTCCCAAGAATAGGATTCATGTGGAATGAACACCGATGAAACCAATCTGTATTGAAAATAACTAGATTTATCCCAACTGGAAACTGAACAGATCCATCGCATACTCGAAGGGCGTTCTCTATCCCCGCTAGATGGAAACAATCACCAAGACATTGAACATCCCAAAGGAGGAAATGATTTATCCGAACATGATCAAACCCATGAGATATATATACAAAACCAAAAGGAAAAGTGGAAAATAAAGAATATTTATATGCCACCTCTTTAAGAAAACATCATAAATAGACAACTGTAAAATAATCTAAAAAATCTATGAAATGTCCAATGAAAAATGACTAAAAACCATTCACCAACTCCAAAAAATGTAATGGAGAAACTCCCACTATCTCATCACCATATACCCCACCAATGGGCATCATTCATCTCAACCTCACAATGGTTCCATGCCTTTTTCTGCACTGAATGAAAAACAATGCTTTTGGCACCACCGAAGAGGATCACAGAGTGTGATCTAACAGGCTCAGTAGGATCCCACCCAGGTGTTCAATAACAAGTATCTATATAACAAATCAAGTATGATCATTTTAAAATTAAACTATGCATGATAAGTAGTAAATTATTATTCCATAAAACATGGTAAAAATTCCCTTTTTCTCTTCATTTCGAAACCAATGCAGACATATCTATTCCAAGTCACATTTTCCATATCATTTTTTACAAGAATAAATATGAAAATCAATGCTTAATCAGAACGCCAAGGAAAAAAAAATAGAAACATATGTATCACAAAAATAAGGAATACTATATGACTAGGTAAAAAATCACTCATACCAAATTAATCAAGTACACAAAAATAGATCATAGAACACATTTCTCGGATGAAGAATATTTCTAGATGAGTAAACCCCCAAAATATCAATATTAATACCATAGAAAACTATTTATAGGAAATAGAAGAAATCTACAAGACAAATCTCCTTGATAATAAGAAAACATTGGTAAAATGGATGAAGATAGACATTCCACCTATGTATCCTAGGTAACCCTTGTTCTCAATTTCAAAATACAAATTCGATGTTTTAAAAACAATTCAAAACCATTTCACACTCCATTTATCAAAAACTAAGAGAAAACCATTTCCCTTTTAAAACAATTTTCAACACACAGAAAAAAACCACTCCAATCAAATAAATCATTTTATATTAAAGGAACAATTATGCTTATCGACATATTCTAGAGATAAAACCACCCGCCTCAAAACTCGGGTTGCACATGCCCGCAATGGAATCCAAAACAAATGAAACCCAAAAATGTCAATGGCGGCCCAATAATCAAATCCATGACTCTTAGGATTGATAGAAATATAAACTCTAAATGCCAAAAAATGTAGGAAAACTACATACCTCAATGAAAATACCCCCCCCCCCCACTGCACCATGACAATTGAATGAAAGGGCCTCCAGAAGGAGATCTCACAATGGATCTAGAAGATATTAGAATAAACATACAACATAGATCAAATAATATAATAATGCAAAGCTAGAGTGAAACCATGATCAATCATGATGAATGGATGGAATGAAAACATACCTAGATAAATGCTCCACAGACAAATCGATGAACCAAAGCTGAGCGGATCAATCTTTAAGGAATGACACCTCTGAAAGTCACATAGGAGTTGTCTAGGGTTGAGAGAAATGCGGATCCAAAGTATAATCTAAACCAAAATAGATGAACGCATGAATTAAAAATTGTCACGAATGAAGTAACATCCTTTATCCAAGGGTCTTGACGTGTAGTCCACACTGGATAAGTTACGTCGGAGAACCTACTGCCAGAGATTAAAAATTGTCATTTTTCACTCATGTCGTGTAAGCCTCGGTCATGATGTGTACCCTTTCCCAATGTGATCTCCCCATTCACAAAATGTATCTAGTAACCAGTACACATCATGTACCTACTCTAAAGCCTGCAGAATGTCTAGATAATGGATTTTATGGATATTGAACTAAAAGGGAACATAGAAAAGTGAAAAACATACCAGTTCTTGTTTACAAGATGTTACAGTACATCAATTAGATTGGTTTCTCCTTTAATAAAATCATGAACTGCCTCCACTAGCATCCGAGCTATATCCATTACATATTCATTTACTCGCACGTAGGTGGAAGATTCAAGGGGTTTACATTAAAGAAACCATGTGATCATAACATCATACATAATGATATTATAGATGACACACATTCCATAAATTTCATTTAATATTAAATTTAATGAATCCTATAAAATTCAATGGTATCTTTTTTGATCATGATCCTCTATATCAATGAAATAAATTAAATATTTAATAAAAATAAAATAAAATTCAAAATCATTATTCTTTATTATAATTTTTCCTCAAATAAATTTATCAGATTCGTTAATTAATAAATTATTTTATCTTAACACTCACTATAATATCAATGAGATTCTCATATATCAAAAAAAAAATAAAAAAAGTTTATTTAATATTATATATGTAAATAAATTTACCTGGGTGAAGTCACTTTTAATAGCAGTTTGAATCTAAAATATATATATTTCACTCGAATACTATATACACGTGTAACAAATGGAAGACATGACATATCATGTACTTTTGTGATATCTACTATAAACTTATTGATTACACGAATTAAATGATTTTTATATCTTGTGTTATGATTCCATGTATATAGTGTAATAACTTCATATGACTCATTAATGTTATGAATATTTGAACAGTACATATAAATTAATTACATATATATAAATGAATTGAGTCCAATCACAATGTGGGTACTATAAACAAAATCACCAAACATAAGCACTTATCGATATTTTTTACACAGTATAAAGAATTAATATTAATTATTCATAATTTGGATTAAGTGAAAGACATGTACACGAGATCAGAACATCTTGGAAATGTCTCACCATTAATATAAGACATGTGTATATGGACTCAACATATGAACCATACCTTGTGAAAATTGGATTACACTGCATATTCACTGGTTACATACAGTGTGGTCTCCATGTTACAAAGTCACTCATCTGGTAGGCCATATACTAATTTACATGTATTGTTAGTGACTTAGATTACAACATTTCATATACGTGGGATACATGTTGTGATCTTTGGCTGAGTGTGTGCCAGGCAGGCCCATCCAAAAGCCGGTGTAAGATATTTAATACACCACAAGTATTAAATGAAAACTGTTTAAATTTGTTCCAAATTTATTCCATGTTCATTTAACAACAGTAAACATCATGTAAATCTGGTTACAAGGACTATAATATTTTTTTTATCTTTCTTGAATACTTATCACCTCTGAGTGATTTAATTGATAATATTCTTTCCATT
The DNA here is from genome assembly GCA_963277665.1 of Viscum album. Lineage (NCBI taxonomy): Eukaryota > Viridiplantae > Streptophyta > Magnoliopsida > Santalales > Viscaceae > Viscum > Viscum album. The sequence goes on from OY728157.1 coordinate 549,246,527, forward strand.
AAATAAGTGGATTTTATTTGATCTATGAGAAGTAAAATAGGAAGTATTTGATGTCACAAATACGTTTAAAGAACAATTAAAATTAAATTGAAAGAAAATTTAATAATTCGTTATTCAATGAATGATATTTAAATATTTTTCAATAATTATTTGGCCCCATTTACGTCAATTGTAGGATTCTATCAGAATAGAAGAATTAGATGGCTCTTTCTCTAATTTTCTTTTTTTCATGATCATTAACCAATAAATGATAGACATGATGATGAACACCGTAAAAAACATATTTAATGAAAGTAAATAGTTAAGGGATATAACATAGTAACCAAGATAAGGATAATCACATATTATTAAATATTAATTTAATGAATTAATTAATAATATATCTTGAATTAATCTTTTGTTGATGGGTTTTAAAACAAATATGCATTACATTATTTTTTTTAATAATAAAGGGAAGATTATATAGTGGTCCATACATTACATATATGTTGTACTTAATCATTGAATAATATTGATTATATAACATATCAAAAACTACTCCAGGACCATATAGGTTTAGAGTCTTTAGAAACTGCAAATCATAAAAAAGCAGGTTTTAAAAATATCTACAGTGTATCCAACTTATTTCTCACAACTAGCCACCTTTTTTACATATGTTACTTAATATCATTTTTGATGACCTGGGGAAAAGAAACATATGAAAGGGTGATATAAAATTATCATTAAGGGTAGACAAGGTAAGTACTAATCATAACCTAATCATAAGAACATAACATTTGAAAATCTTATCATGTATAAAAAAAGATCATAATATTATGTCTCGGGTTAAATATTAAAATTGAAATGCAATCCAAATAGTCATAATATATGAAATGAAATTTCTTCCCATACACTCATAAAAATAGAAAATAATTTCATATTATTAATGTCTCATTACCAAGATCATCAGAGGGGAACAATTCCATTATTGAACTGAGTTCACTCCTCATTCCAGTCCTGTATTACTGAACCAGCTTAACTTGTCATTATATTCAAGTCTATCTCATGAGATATAAATTTTTACCCAATTTATTTGAGAGATATATTGGTCCCACCCATCACATAATTAAACCATTATTACATGTTCCACAAAAACATAAAAACATTCACCATAGCATAACACATGAAATCAAATGTGTTCCTTAAACATCCTTCAATCATAATTTATATAAAACAAATGGAATTCCTAAAATATAATTCCATTATAAACATAATAAAATAATAGTAATAACAGGGGTAGGAATATGACCATATTTATAGAGTGTAATCTTATATGGAAAATAGTTTTGATTAAACACCTATGTATAATTATTGAGGAAAATATCCATTCTTCTTGGAAAATGTTTTCCATCCTGAAAATTCCACACAATTTTAGAAGAAATATTTTTATCTGAAAATAACCTTGTAATATTTCAGGTGATACTTCATGAAAATATGTAATTATAAAATATTAAAATAAATTCATTCCATAATAGTTAAAAAACATTTTCCTCAATCTTTTTATGGAAAATTCAAAAATATACCTCGTGCCGAAACATGACAAAATAATCCTTTCATATTGTTTTGTAAAAATTCCAAAATGGGTAAAATTGAAAGTAAATAATTATAGAAGGATATAAATAATATTTTTATTTACATATTTAGGAAACATGGTTGTGGATGATAAATTTATCCTAGTAAATACTTATGAATAAACAATCTCAGATAAAAATGATATTTGCAATGTTATCCCTTACCTTATGAATGATATCCTTTATTATTATCTAAAACTCCAATAGAATTATTTAAATAATATTAAGAAATTTTTCTACAAACATAATAATTTTTATGATATCATTCATTATCATATTTTAATGCATTTGATAGTAACATTTCATTGTTACTCATTATTCGGGTACTAACTGCTTTTAGATCTTATGAAGGTTTTTTTGGAGAAGTTCTTATTTTTCATTTTAGGTTGTAGTTATCTAATTAATATAATGAAATTATTATAATATATATTTTATTTTTTCATTCAATTCATTAATGAAGATTTTGTATAATGAATCACATCGCATAGTGGAGTCGGTATGTCGTACATACGCACAAGCGATTATATCTTTCCCATAATTGTTGAATCGTGTTAAAGTTGGTGGTGTATATTATCATAGATTCAATATAACTTAATATTAATCATATATATATTGATTAATTTTATCACTATACCAATACATGTATAATGGTGGTCAAAAGCTGATTACGCCACATTGTGGAGAGAGTACATCGTACGTACACACGTGTGGTGATTTAATTTTCCATAGGATGGGTAGAAGGTGAAATATGGTTGTTTCATAATCATAATGACCTCTATGTATATAATTATTACATTAGTAATTACATAAATTCAAATAAATCATGAGGTGTAAGTAGATGATGTGATTTTTTTTTGACAAAATCGGTAAAGGATATTACCTCTCCTTCGGCATGCCTCTCCAAAATCATTTCTTAGAGCACTATAGTTGGTCATTGATGAAAACAAGGAGCTATATAATGTTTATAGGGATGTTTAGAATTACAATTTTCAGGGTATAGTTGAGAATTATGGATCACAATGTATTTAAGAGTGGAGGTAGGAAGTCCCTTTTTATAATTGTGGTGAGTGGCACTTTTTGAAACCGCAAAAATATTAATTTATAATAAAACCAAAACACACATAAAACTGTTAAAATGTCTCCATTTATAAGTTGAGATGATATATGGTTGTAATGACTTCATCCAATAAATTTTATACAAGTTTTTATTCCAATTTATTCATTATCATTTAAATTAGAACTTTGTTACTCTTTTTAATTTTTAACTTGGTTAACAAAATATTTCCTCATTAAATTGGTGATATATTTAATTATATGAAGTCAATTAGACTATAAATGAATGATTCATAACATTTTATAACATGTATTAATTATTATATATTTTAAAAATTGTTTATGATTCTTACATAATTTATGAAAATATTATTTTGACAAAATATCCATACTACCAATTTTAACACAATTTATTTCATGAATTTTTTAAAATATAAAATTCCGAATTTAACCTCATTAAATATAATTTATTATATCCATAATCATTAAAGGTAATCTAGAAAATTAATCTTACGTAATCAATATCCCAAATTATATTTTTTAAAATATATTTAATAACATTAATTTGACCTCTTCATTAATAAAATAATTAATACCTCAATTTTGTGAAATTATTTAGTTTGCATATATATTGAATATAAATTCAAAATAAAATAATGTGATGAAGATAAATCCATTATATTTCATAAGAATATTTGTAGTCTTATTTGTCTTATGAAAAAACCAAACATTAAAAATCATATACTCTTTTAAAACATGAATGTGAAATTTTTTTCTTCACTATAAATAAAATAATATAAGTGTCATAATCTCTTCTATAAGCCACTAAATGGTGAATAAGACTACCCCTGGATGAATATGGTGGATATATACTCTAAGTTTAAGTTTTGACAAGTTTTTTATCCTTTTTATTATTAATAATATAATAATAATTTTTTTTATTGTTTTCTCATCAATTAATTATTTTTCTCATTATCCATGTATAAGTCTTTAAGATAATTATTTATTTCCGAAAAATTAGAAATAAATTTTCATGATAAATAAAAACTTCTTAGATTTAAAAATAGTTTTTATAATTCATTTTATCTTATGTACGAACTTGTTAAAATAATTTAATTATTAATGTTTGAGAGAGACATATTTAACTTTTCATTATGTAAAATACATTAAATGTCTTAATATCATCCATGTTTGTTCCATTTGATAAAATTTAGACATAAGTATGATTTTCGAAAAGTTATAATCATACAATTATGTTAAGACAAGTGTTAGGGTATTTTTTATAATATTATATTTACCCTTAATAATAAGATTTAGCCTTTTATTGTGTTAATAAAAATTACTGAATTTACTATTCAGATTGCCCAAAAATAAAATAAACATATTTACATAATTTTTAAATACTTATATCATGTATTGAATAAATTCTTCAAAATTAAAAACTTATAAGTTTCAGTGATTAATTTAAAATTACTTGCATTTTAGAAATTAAAAAAATAGGTTATTAAAAGTTAAAATATTTTAAAAGAGTGAAATGATTTTACATTTGAATTAAATTTAAAATAATTATAATGGCCTAAAATATATTAAGTTTTAAAAATATATTCTATTTATACTTTGAAACCATTAAATAATATAATTTAACCATATAAACTATTTTAATGGAAAATGATATTTTCAATTAAAATTTACTGTATTTTTACTATTCATCAAAACATGATAGTTATGAGAAAAATATCAGAAATTCATCCTATGTAAAATTTTATATCCCTATTAAAAAAAACATGATTATGATGTCATATAAAAATTATTAAGTTGTCAAAATGATAATTTAAAAGTGGTTCCCTATTCAATGGTATAAAATTAACCTTTGAAAAAGTATTTTATACATCAAATAGGGTTTTATACAAACCCTATGACTAAAATATCCCTTGGATAAATATAAAAAATATATTATTAAGTATATAATATATATTTATTTCATTAATTTCATTACAAATATAAATTCACTCAAAATAATAATATGTTATAGATTTATATTTTTCATAAATAATCGATAGCTAATGAATTCACAATGCATTATCATTAGTTAGTTATAATTAGTCAGGCTAACATAATGACTATTGTATAATGGAAATTTTATAATAAGGGAATATCATGGTTCATTTAAACACATGATATTGTCAAGATCATTCTACTAGTGAATAAAAAATATTTTAAAAAATATTTATTAAGAACATCATATTGTTACATTATACCCTTATTAAACTAAAATTTTCCCTCCAAATTCATCACATGGAAACAAAAAGATCAGGATACCTCTCCTTCATCATATCCTCATGTTACCATGCTTATTTTTCAAATTTTTGGTTCCTCTATAAAATTTTAACCAAGCGAGTGTTCTTGTTTGATAAAATTTTTTCTACGATCTAGATTCTCTATCGGTTTTTCTTCATAATAAATATCATGCTCCAGTGATACAACTTCTGAGCTTCATACATGTGAAGGATCAAGTATGTAAATTTTCAATCGAGGTACATGGAATACATCATGATCTTGAGAGATATATGGTGTAACCACCAATTAGTAAGCTATATTCCTAACACGGTCCATAATGTCAAAAGGACTAACATACCTAGGGAACATATTTCCCTTATTTACAAATATCATTACCCACTTAAAGGGACATATTCATAGGAAAACCTTATCAACCACTTCAAACACTGGGTATTTTCTTCGATTTTTAGTATAACATTTTTGTCACAAACCATGTTGGGTCCCCATCTGACCTGACACCAGACCTGGTCCGCAACATGTCCCTAAGGGCGTTCCCGATCCCCATGGGAACGCACAAGTTCCAATGTATCAATAATACCATATGCGAACGATTTACCGGAAATAGTAAACACAAAACAATAGATAGATAAATAAACTAAAACTGAAAACAGACAACCAAACTTGACTATAAATCATTTTAGATTTAAAGGTTCATAACATGAACCAATATCCAAAAAAACATATTACATCAAGGAAAAACAACTCTAACTAAAACCTCAAAGGAATAAGAGGGACCACATAACCAATCCACCAAATCCAACCTTCACGATAAGGCCATCATCAACACAAACCACTATCACTGTGCACAATGCCTCAAACAAAAAATACACAAATAACAAGGTCTACACACACACTTAGGTGTATGTAGGGTTTGAGCCAAGATCCCAGTAGGGTACCACCATGAGAAGATTCAATGAAAAACCATTTAATGATGAATTAATTTTCTAGTGAAATAAATAAAAAGGAAATACATTTTTAAATGGAAATTTAAGAAAACAAATTTTAATGATAGGTGTTTTAAATGAAAAATATTTTAAAGAGTACATAAAATAAAGAATGAATACAAGGTCACTTTTAAGATAACCTAAGTGTATATCTGTGAGCATAAAGTAAACAGGGATAACCAAATAAGGGAGAGACATCATGGGTGTTAGCTAGTGTGGGTCCCTAGATCTTTTTGTGTCGGTGAAACATGGATTAGAGACCACATCACTCAGTAAATGTATCTTAGAAACCATTACCCTCAACAAACATGGAATAGAATCCACGACCCTCAGTCATTCATATGTTTAGTTTGTGTTGAGGTCTTCGATACTACTAAGTAAAAAAGGGACAAAGCCACTATCGATTCACTATCCCACTAATCTATTCTACCTCCCAAGCTACCCAAGATTACCACTTTTTTCCCAAACAAGATTCAAGTTCGTAATGATGAACATTAGACAAACAATCCAAACAAAAAACCACACATGACAAAAAAAAATTTACACCATCAATTCCACTAAGAAAATCAAGGATCACGCCACACGTCACATTTATAAATAAAATATAAACAGGGTACTTATACACATAAAACCACCATTTTCACACCAAAATTCTGTTTTGAAATATTACACACACCTAAATATTTAAAGAAAATAATCTGCATCACTTACACCATCAATTAAGAAGATGGTAAATTTAAATAAAACACATTTACAATTAAAAAAACACCCTGAATATTTCGTATGAAATAAAAAAAATCTGTCGCAAGACTTTAAACACAAAAACACACTCAAAACCACTTTAATGACAAGTGGCATCTTGATGCCACACCAAAACACCCACTACCACTCTTTCAAATTCAAAAAAACTAAATGCACAGTCTCTAAAATAATGATAAATAGATCAATATAGGGTTTCAAAAAAAACATTCTAAAATCACATAATCACTTCTACCTCAAAATAAAATAAGACACTACAGATGAAAAAAACCGCCATATACATACCCAAAATCCATGTTGAACTGATGCACACATCCCAAAAACTCTCCTTATCCCAAACACACACCCCAACCCTTCCCAATAATGATTCGTGCTTCATACTAAATTTAAGAAATATTTCACACAATTTATTATTAATGACTTCAAAAGAATACAACATGGATTTCCATCCAGATTAAGCTAAATTTTATTTCATGTAAGGCGCACTTTAAAATTTTAATTCACATCAAATTCATGAAAACCAATTTTAGAACATATTTTTCTCCACTTTCGAAATTGAATGATTCAACTGTACAATTTAAAATACCATGCACACAGTTGGATGAAACAACCAAAAATTTATTATAACACTTTTCATAATATTCTTCATGTCTCAATGCACTAAAAATTCACCCAATCATCCCTCTATGACTCAACACATATTGAAATTATACCAAAACACAATCTACATAGTTTGTAAAATGAAGATAAACAATTCAGCTTGGATGTTCACAGAAAACAATCCCATGTCACATATACAAATAAAATATCAATTAAAACTTGATTCACACCGAAAAAAATTAATTAAAAAATATAATAAATAAATTTAAAAATAAAATAAATTCATTAATTAATTATTAAACGTATAACCACCTACCTCGAGAGAAGATATTCACAAAACTTGTGTTAATCTTCAATCACAGTTAATGTGCACCACATGAAAACTGAATTGGATCCTATATCAAACAATTGGACCAAAAAGGATTCAATATGTAACCCCAAAACGAAAATCATACCTGCTGAAAAAAACAAAAAATAAATGAATAGAAATAAGGAACATCTCAAGAGGGGTGCGGTGTGTGTAGAAGGAGAGAACGGTGTCATTGGGGACGCTTGGACGGTGCCATCTAGTAGGGGAGGAGGCATGTCAGACTAAGAAACGACTAGTATCGAGGTGGTCAGATTGGAACGAGGGATGGTGGTGGGGGAAATGATTCCAGACAGAAGTGCGGGGAGGAGGCAGACGTCAAGAGAGTGTTATGCACCATGTGGTATCCGATAAACATAGGTACGACATTAGGGGGAAAGGTTGTGTGACGAGAAAGAATGGAAGGATGGGAGAGAATGAGGGAAAGGGGAAAAAAGGGAAAAAATAGAACCCAAAAAACAAAAAAAAACAAAACTAATCCTAATAATAAAATGATTTATAATAATATTATAATAATATGATGATAAAAATAGGTTTAATTAAGATAAAAAACTGATTATTATTAATAATAATATTATTAATATTTACAAAAATCTTAATAATGTTAATTTTTCTATTATTGTTATTATTAAATGAGTTCATTAAATGTCATCATTTTCCCCCATTTTATTTATTTATTTTGAATATACGATGACCTGGGCAAAGATACACTATTTTCTAAACTAAGATTTACATATGCGTCTGATGACTTCATGCCTAAAAACACACATTTTCCTATAAAACAAAAAATTATAATACGACTTCAACCCGGACCCAGACAAAAAATTTATCAGGCCTGAAAAAAATAAAATAAAATAAATTTGAAAAAGTTAGAGTGTGGATATTTTCCACACCATAAAGCTTTATGTCCCCGGAAAGCCACAAAAAATATGGAGTCCCAAAGTAGAAAATGACACACCCCTTAAGATTCAAAGGTGATCCCCCGAAAAGCAGGTAAATGAATGTAAAAGCATTGTGCTCAATGAAAGCTACATAAATGACTACCTCAAGTCTACTGTAAAATTAGTTTTTTGCTATGTGTCACCCACCTGAAATAGATAAGACAAATCAATTTGATTGATTAAGGAAAGGAACTCTCACACTATAACGACCCATACTTTACATACATTTTTAATACTTCAAAAATTGAAGCACACTTATTACAACATATGATAAAATTACAAAGGACCGTATAGGTATAGTGCCTTTAGAAACTGGGAAACATAAAAAACTGGTTCATAAATCTTCTACAGTGTCTCCCATTTATTTCATCATATCTAGGGTCCCTTTTAGCATATTCTACTTAATATCCATCTTCCTGACCTGGGGAAAAGAAAACATAAAAGGGTGAGCTCAAATGCTCAGCAAGGCAAATAAAGGAAATAAAAATCATATCATATCTTTTTGAAAATCATAACCTGCAAAAGAGATCATAATATCTTAACATGGAACAAATCATAGGAGTGAAAATGAGATCCCCATAATCATAACATAAAACTTGAAACTTTGTGGCATGCACACATAATCATGGAAAATCATTTCTTGTTAGTCCTGACTCATCGCCAAGACTATCTTAGTGGACAAAGTCCCTTTCTGAACCGAGTTCACTCCTCGTTTCAGTCCTGTATCACTGAACCGAAATAACCTTCCGTTCCAGCCATGTCTATCTCATGAGATATAAAATCTTTACCCAATGCATTGGAGGGAGATATAGGTCCCACCCATCTTATAATGAATCCTTTCTTATGTGTGCCACATAATCATAAAACATACATCATCGCATAACACATGAAACAAAAATGGGATTCTTGAAACATCATGACATCATAAATCAATTCATATAAGATAAAGGAATTCATAAAAATAATTCCATGACAACATGATCAAATCAATGTAATAATAGGGATAAAAACAGAACCCTTTATTATCTTAGATGGAAAATAATTTTGAAAATCACTTGAACTCCATTCTTGAGGAAAATATCCTTTCTTCTTCAAAAACATTTTTCCTTTCATAACATGTCATACAACTTTAAAATAAAAGATGTTGATTAAAAATAAACTTGAAAACTTGTAAAGGAAGCTTCTTGGAAACAATGTTTTAAAAATCCATTCATGCCGTATAAGTTAAAAAAAACATTCTTCGTACTTTTGTCGGAAAAGTCAAAAAGTACCTCATACGGAAAAACGACAAAAGATTCCTTTCATATTCATTACTAAAAACTCACCTAAGGGTAAAATTGGATTTAAACTATTGCAAGTGAATGGAAATAATATTTCATATTGAAGGAACATGGATGTGGATGATAAAATACACCCCAGTAAATACTTACGAATAAACAATCTCGGATAAAAATGAGATTGTGATATTTCCCTTACCTTAGGTCCGATTAGCTTTGTACGTGTCCGAAGCTCCTGTATAATGGTTTAAATAATGTTATTGACTTATTCAAGAATCATACATATTTATATGATATCATATATGGTCATATTATTAGATTCTTTTTAGTAATATTTCATTGTTACTTGTTACTCGGGTCTTTATAACTTTTTGTTCTTATGCGTGTTTTGTCGAATAAATTCTTCTTCTTATCTTTAGGTTATATATAATTCATTTCCAGAATGGTATTAGTGTATTATATACCATATTCATTCATTCAATTCATTTATATAATCATTATGAAATGAAGATCATGTAGAACGAGTCGCATCACATCGTGGAGACAGTATTCCGTACGTACGCACGAGTGATGATATCATTCTTATGATCGTGGAATTGTATTGAAGTATATATATATTATTTCAGTATCAATATTACTTCATAATAATCATATTTAGTTACTCATTACACCATTATAACCATCCTTGTAAGGTGATGGTGGAAAATAGATTACACCACGACGTGGAGACGGTATTCCGTACGTACGCACGCGTGGTGATTTCATTTTTCCGTAGGATGGATAGAAGGTGAAATAGGGTTGTTTCATATTTATAATAACATATCAGTATGTAAGTAATACTGATGTTATTACTTTATCATGAAACAACTAAAGAAGAAGAAGTTGAAGAAGAAAGAAATTGAAAAGATCGGTAATGGATATTACCTCTTCTTTGGAACGCCTCTTTGAATCCTCCACTTAAGGAACTAATATTGGTCTTTGGAGAAGACCAGAACCTCTAGGACTATTCTAGGGAAGTGGAGAGGAGAAAATGGAAGGGGTTGGCCGAGCTTGAGTGCTCAATTTGGTGTGAGGAGGAGGGGGAGGAGGTGCCCTTTTATAAGGGAGGAGAGGGGCACCTTAGGAATATCTCAAAATATTATTTTATATTAAAGTCAAAATCGGTTTATAATGGTTCCAAAGGGTCTTATATAGAAGATAAAGTGGGGAAGGGTCGAAATCCTATCAACAAATAGGATTTAGACAAGTTTAGGGTATTATTTTAACCTTATCAATTAGATTTAACTCTAAGTTAAATAATTTAACTTTTACCATGTCTTTTTGTTTTCTTTCACTATATGGTTAATACACTTACTATAACATGCCAAACGAACCCCAAATTGTTTATTATTAAAATATATATCCTTATCTAAGTCATTTGGCCGAACCTTAGATTTTTAGGAATAAAATAACAATTAATAATATAATATTTGATTTAAAAACTATTTTGTGTCAATTTTGACACTATTTGATATATGATTTTTGTGAAAGTCATAAAAGAATTATATGTTCGAACCAAGTTGATTAAATCAACATTAATATATCATAGTAACCTATAAAATTAGTTTAATTCATAAAAAGTCTCAAATTACATTTATTTTGGTCTTTATAACATCAATTATGTCAATATTTCATTAATAATATCATTACTGCATCATCTTTGTGTCATAAATAAATTACATTCTTTGATGTCTAAAAATTAAAAATAAAATATCATCATGTAGGAAATCTTTTTAGCTTTCTAATGAATATTTACAATTGAATTTATCTTATGTATAACCCCATATTAAAAATGATTTACTTATTAAACATTGATTTTAACTATTTTAACCCTTCTTTAAATAAATTAATAATAAATGTCCTAATCTAATCCAAGTGGGCCTAAATGGTCATATTTTATTCCTAAGTTTGTTTTTGGTCGAATTACACTTGTCCAATAGAATTAGGACATGTGTTAGGGTAATATTAATATCATATTTACCCTTAGTTACCGTATTTACTATTAACCGCGGTAAAAAAAGTAAAAAGTTACTATTCACCAAAAAATTATTTTCATCTCATTGAACCACATTTTAGTCCTTGATATTAACTGTGTCTCTCGGATTTTCGAAATTCCAATCACAGAAGCGGTAAAATTAAGTTTTATGCAAAATTCAGTTTTTAACCTACCACTTAGTGGTTTCACTATTCATAAAAAATTGAAAGTTTTCAGAAAAATACCAAAATTTCACCCTAGGCTAATTTCGATATTCTGAGTCCAAAAATGAAGTCCATTTTAAAAAATAAAATTTATAAAATTCCAAAAAGTGGTTATTACTATTCATAACGGCTAGTTTTAATAGCATAATGTTGTTTAGTGAAACTCGGTATTGCGTACGACGCAAGCTATCGAGGAAGGTCGTGATTGCGTGTAAAGCAAGCCAAGAAAGTGTTGTATAGAAAAAGATTCCTTTGATGATTTATATAACATAAAAGTCTCGGGTGTTACATTCTACCCCCCTTAAAAAGAATTTCGCCCTCGAAATTCGTCACTTTGCAACAAACAGATGAGGATACTTCTCCCTCATCATATCCTCAAGCTCCCATGTAGCTTCTTCAAGTTGGTGGTTTCTCCATAAAACTTTCACCAAGCGAGTGGTCTTGTTTCGTAGGACTTTTTCGCTATGATCCAGAATCTCTATCGGCTGTTCTTCATAAGAAAGATCTTGCTCTAGCGGTACAACTTCTGAGCTGAGTACATGTGAAGGATCTGGTATGTACTTTCTCAGGAGAGATACATGGAACACATCGTGAACTTGAGAGAGATTCGGTGGAAGCGCCAATCGGTAAGCTACCTTCCCAAACGATCCAATATTTCGAAAGGACCGATATATCTAGTGCTCAACTTCCCCTTCTTTCCAAATCTCATAACCCTCTTCCAGGGAGATATTCGTAAGAACACTTTATCACCCACTTCAAACTCTAGGTCTTTTCTTCGGTTGTCGGCATAGCTTTTCTGTCGACTCTGAGCTGCTCTTATGTGTTGTTGAATATATCTGACCTTTTCTGCCATTTCATCAACGAGATCAGGTCCTAATAGCTTTCTTTCCCCAACTTCATCCCAGCAAGTTGGAGTCCTGCATTTCTTTCCATAGAGAGCTTCATAAGGAGCCATTTGAATACTGGAGTGAAAGCTATTATTATAAGAAAATTCCACCAAAGGTAGGTGTTGATCCCAACCTCCTTTGAAATCCATAGAGCAAGCTCTCAACATATCTTCCAGGGTTTGAATTGTTCTCTCAGACTGACCGTCTGTCTGGGGATGATAAGCAGTGCTGAAACTCAACTCTGTATCCAGAGTATGCTGAAGACTTCGCCAGAACATCGAGGTAAATCTCGGATCTCGATCAGATATAATAGAAAGTGGTACTCCATGCAATCTTACCACTTCCTTTACATATATCCTGGCAAGCTGATCTTATCGAGAAATCCTCTCTAATAGGAATGAAGTGTGCAGACTTTGTGAGACGATCAACTATGACCCAGATAGCATTATTGCCTTTGGATGTTTTAGGAAGTCCTGTGACAAAGTCCATAGTGATGTTTTCCCATTTCCATTCGGGTATGGGTAATGGTTGTAACATCCCCTCAGACTTCTGTCTCTCAGCTTTAACTTGTTGACAAACCAAGCATCGAGAGACATATTCAGCAACATCTTTTTTCATGCCATCCCACCAGAAGTACTCTTTCAGGTCCCTATACATCTTCGTGCTTCCAGGATGAATAGAGAATGAAGAACTATGAGCCTCATCCAGCAGCTCTTTCTTTAATTCGGGGATGGGAGGAACACAAACCCGATTCCTGAACTTTATTATCCCATCACAATCAAGGTTGAATTCAGGAACATTTCTCACCTTCTTTTGTAACTCGACATCTTCTTTCTGTGCCTCTTTAATCTTCACATGTATAGATGGTTGAACATTCATTTGAGAAAGATAAGATTTTTCCCCTTCCATTATAATTCCAAGATCCATCCTTTGTAAATCCATAAATATTGGATCTTTTGTGATCCTCATCATGGATAAACTAGCATGGTCTTGTCGACTTAATGCATCTGCCACCTTGTTTGCTTTCCCAGGGAGGTAATGGATTGAGCAGTCATAATCCTTAATCAGCTCCAACCATCTTCTTTGACGCATATTCAACTCCTTTTGTGTGAAAATATTCTTTAAACTTTTATGATCAGTATAAATATCACACCTTTCACCATAAAGGTAATGCCTCCAAATCTTTAATGCAAAGATTACCGCAGCCAACTCCAAATCATGTGTTGGGTAATTTTGTTCATGGATTTTCAACTGTCGTGAGGCATAAGCTATCACCATATCATTTTGCATAAGAACACACCCCAATCCCTTCTTGGATGCATCACTGTAGATCACAAACCTTTCTCCACTACAAGGCAGTGTGAGCACAGGTGCACTGGATAACCTTATTTTCAACTCCTTGAAATTCTCTTCACATTCCTCTGTCCAGACAAACTTAACTCCTTTCTGAGTCAACTTGGTGAGTGGATTAGATAATCGTGAAAAATCTTTTACAAAACGTCGATAATATCCAACCAAACCAAGAAAACTTCGGATCTCAGTTACTGTTGTTGGTCTCGACCATCTTTCGATAACCTCTGTTTTTGCTGGATCCACAGATATCCCCTCTTTTGAGATTATGTGACCCAAAAATGAAACTTTTTGAAGCCAAAATTCACACTTGGTAAATTTGGCATAAAGCTTCTCCTTTCTCATGGTCTTCAATATAATTTTCAAGTGATCTTCATGTTCTTCCTTGCTCTTTGAATAGACAAGAATATTGTCTATAAAGACTACCACAAATTGATCAAGATAGTCTCTAAAGACTCTATTCATTAGATCCATGAAGATAGCAGGGGCATTAGTAAGACCAAATGGCATCACTATAAATTCATAGTGTCCATACCTTGTACGGAAAGCCGTCTTTGGTATATCCTCCCTTTTGACCCTTAATTGATGATACCCTGAACGAAGATCAATCTTGAAAAAGTATTGAGCTCCGCGTAGTTGGTAAAATAATTCATCAATGCGTGGGAGAGGATATTTGTTCTTGATAGTGATCTTGTTAAGTTCTTGATAATCAATGCAGAGTCTCATTGATCCATCTTTCTTCTTAACAAATCGAACAGGTGCTCCCCAAGGTGACGCACATGGGCGTATGAATCCCTTATCAAGATTCTCTTGGAGTTGCTTCTTCAATTCCTGCAACTCAATTGGGGCCATTCTATAAGGTGTCTTTGAAATAGGCAAAGCACCCGGTACGAGTTCTATTGAAAACTCAACTTCACGATTTGGTGGAAGACCCGGTAATTCCTCTGGAAAGACATCATCAAACTCCCTTACAATGGGAATATTCTTAATCGTGAGTTTCTCACCAACCATTTGAGATAAATAACCTTCATTTAGTGGGATCAATACCCATAAGATGGAAGAAATTTCCACTAGAAGGTTATGTTCATCCTTGCATTGGTATACGATCGTAGATTGATCTGGAGTATGAAATGTGACTTCCCTTCTTTGGGAATTGATATGAGCTCCATGTAGAGAAAGCCAATCCATGCCAAAAATCACATCAAATTCCACTAAAGGAAGGATCACAAGATTTGCAGGAAGCACTTTCCCACAAACTTCGATCGGAGAAGAATTATAAACTTTTGATGCGATTGATGTGCCATTAGGTGTTGTCACAGCTAACTCAACATCTAATTGTTGAGGTAGTACGATGATACCCTTAGAAAAGTCTTCAGAAATAAAAGAGTGGGTGGATCCAGAATCAAATAAAACATTTGCTACTTTAGAGTGGATGGTAAGTGTACCTTTCACCACATCGTTATCGTACTCCACATCGCTGATAGAAATTGCATGTGACATTCCTTTGTCTTTAGCTTTAAGAGTTTTTTGACGTCGACCATCATCATCAACCCTTGGATTTGGGCATTGATTGGCATAATGCCCCGTCTCCTTGCACTTGAAACATTGAAGTGTTGTAGGTTCATTCTGTGTATCCCTTCCTTTGTTTGCGTCATTAGACATCTTCTTCCCATTATCACGGCATTCAAATGCCCGATGACCTTCCTTTCCACATTTAAAACATTTACTTGTCCCTTTAAGACAACTCCCTCCATGTTTCTTTCCACACTTTGAGCATAAGGAAAATCTCATCTTCTTTTCTGTGTGCCCTTTAGATTTTTCTTTGAATTCCATGTTCCTCTTCTTATCAAACCCATGTGACTGATGGGTTACTCCAATCTCCATCTCGACTTTGAGAGCACATCGAACGATTTCCTCGTAGCTATTGATGTCTCTTATGGCTAACGCCCTTCGAAGACTTGGTTTTAAGCCACTAAAGAATTGATCGATCTTACTCTCAGGTTGGATAATAATACCAGAAGCGTACCTTGCCAGTCTTGTAAAATTTGCTTCATAGGTACCAACAGATTCATCATCCCTTTGCTTCAGTTCAAGAAACTCTTTCTCCATCTTTGTTCGGAGAATACGAGGTAAGTACTTATTGAAAAATAAGTTCTTGAACTCGTCCCATTCCATAGACTCAATTTCATCCCTTTGCCTCGTATTCTTAACAAGATTCCACCATTGATCAGCATCTCCTTCCAAACGATACACTGCTAGGATGACTTTATCATGTTCAGAACATTGAAGAACTGAAAATATCTTTTCAGTAGTACTAATCCATTGTTCAGCAACTAATGGATCAGTAGACCCGCTGAAAGAAGGTGGACGCTGCCTCATGAAAGATTCAACAGAATGTTTCTCCCTCCTTTGCTCGTTTGGAAATCCTGCATGATTCATAGCTTGAGAAAGTTGTGTGAGCATGGCTATAAGATTTTTCATTCCAGCTCCCATATCGTTTGGTTGCTCAGGGGGACAATCATTGCATTGCCCATTGCATTCCGCATTAACACGGTTCCTTCGGGTTCCAGCCATTGACTAAAACCAAGAAGAATAGTGTGAGCAACACTAATTATAATAGGAAACCACATAATTCAAGAATAAAATTTTCATGCTTATGGTCTTATCCTAGGTTATTCAAGGCCATTTCTAAAACACTAAGATTGTGTACTATGCTTAGACTTATCCTTAGGGTTCTTACTAAGGCTTTCACATCCTAGTTTCCAAAGGTTGACTATACCTTTCCTCTGATACCAACTATAACGACCCATACTTTACATACATTTTTAATACTTCAAAAATTGAAGCACACTTATTACAACATATGATAAAACTACAAAGGACCGTATAGGTATAATGCCTTTAGAAACTGGGAAACATAAACAACTGGTTCATAAATATTCTACAGTGTCTCCCATTTATTTCATAATATCTAGGGTCCCTTTTAGCATATTCTACTTAATATCCATCTTCCTGACCTGGGGAAAAGAAAACATAAAAGGGTGAGCTCAAATGCTCAGCAAGGCAAATAAAGGAAATAAAAATCATATCATATCTTTTTGAAAATCATAACCTGCAAAAGAGATCATAATATCTTAACATGGAACAAATCATAGGAGTGAAAATGAGATCCCCATAATCATAACATAAAACTTGAAACTTTGTGGCATGCACACATAATCATGGAAAATCATTTCTTGTTAGTCATGACTCATCGCCAAGACTATCTTAGTGTACAAAGTCCCTTTCTGAACCGAGTTCACTCCTCGTTTCAGTCCTGTATCACTGAACCGAAATAACCTTCCGTTCCAGCCATGTCTATCTCATGAGATATAAAATCTTTACCCAATTCATTGGAGGGAGATATAGGTCCCACCCATCTTATAATGAATCCTTTCTTATGTGTGCCACATAATCATAAAACATACATCATCGCATAACACATGAAACAAAAATGGGATTCTTGAAACATCATGACATCATAAATCAATTCATATAAGATAAAGGAATTCATAAAAATAATTCCATCACAACCTGATCAAATCAATGTAATAATAGGGATAAAAATAGAACCCTTTATTATCTTAGATGGAAAATAATTTTGAAAATCACTTGAACTCCATTCTTGAGGAAAATATCCTTTCTTCTTCAAAAACATTTTTCCTTTCATAACATGTCATACAACTTTAAAATAAAAGATGTTGATTAAAAATAAACTTGAAAACTTGTAAAGGAAGCTTCTTGGAAACAATGTTTTAAAAATCCATTCATGACGTATAAGTTAAAAAAAACATTCTTCGTACTTTTGTCGGAAAAGTCAAAAAGTACCTCGTACGGAAAAACGACAAAAGATTCCTTTCATATTCTTTACTAAAAACTCACCTAAGGGTAAAATTGGATTTAAACTATTGCAAGTGGATGGAAATAATATTTCATATTGAGGGAACATGGATGTGGATGATAAAATACACCCCAGTAAATACTTACGAATAAACAATCTCGGATAAAAATGAGATTGTGATATTTCCCTTACATTAGGTCTGATTAGCTTTGTACGTGTCCGAAGCTCCTGTATAATGGTTTAAATAATGTTATTGACTTATTCCAGAATCATACATATTTATATGATATCATATATGGTCATATTATTAGCTTCTTGTTAGTAATATTTCATTGTTACTTTTTACTCGGGTCTTTATAACTTTTTGTTCTTATGCGTGTTTTGTCGAATAAATTCTTCTTCTTATCTTTAGGTTATAGATAATTCATTTCCAGAATGGTATTAGTGTATTATATACCATATTCATTCATTCAATTCATTTATATAATCATTATGAAATGAAGATCATGTAGAACGAGTCGCATCACATCGTGGAGACGGTATTCCGTACGTACGCACGAGTGATGATATCATTCCTATGATCGTGGAATTGTATTGAAGTATATATATATTATTTCAGTATCAATATTACTTCATAATAATCATATTTAGTTACTCATTACACCATTATAACCATCCTTGTAAGGTGATGGTGGAAAATAGATTACACCACGGCGTGGAGACGGTATTCCGTACGTACGCACGCGTGGTGATTTCATTTTTCCGTAGGATGGATAGAAGGTGAAATAGGGTTGTTTCATATTTATAATAACATATCAGTATGTAAGTAATACTGATGTTATTACTTTATCATGAAACAACTAAAGAAGAAGAAGTTGAAGAAGAAAGAAATTGAAAAGATCGGTAATGGATATTACCTCTTCTTTGGAACGCCTCTTTGAATCCTCCACTTAAGGAACTAAGATTGGTCTTTGGAGAATACCAGGACCTCTAGGATTATTCTAGGGAAGTGGAGAGGAGAAAATGGAAGGGTTTGGCCGAGCTTGAGTGCTCAATTTTGTGTGAGGAGGAGGGGGAGGAGGTTCCCTTTTATAAGGGAGGAGAGGGGCACCTTAGGAATATCTCAAAATATTATTTTATATTAAAGTCAAAATCGGTTTATAATGGTTCCAAAGGGTCTTATTTAGAAGATAATGTGGGGAAGGGTCGAAATCCTATCAACCAATAGGATTTAGACAAGTTTAGGGTATTATTTTAACCTTATCAATTAGATTTAACTCTAAGTTAAATAATTTAACTTTTACCATGTCTTTTTGTTTTCTTTCACTATATGGTTAATACAGTTACTATAACATGCCAAACGAACCCCAATTTGTTTATTATTAACATATATATCCTTATCTAAGTCATTTGGCCGAACCTTATATTTTTAGGAATAAAATAACAATTAATAATATAATATTTGATTTAAAAACTATTTTGTGTCAATTTTGACACTATTTGATATATGATTTTTGTGAAAGTCATAAAAGAATTATATGTTCGAACCATGTTGATTAAATCAACATTAATATATCATAGTAACCTATAAAATTAGTTTAATTCATAAAAAGTCTCAAATTACATTTATTTTTGTGTTTATAACATCAATTATGTCAATATTTCATTAATAAGATAATTACTGCATCATCTTTGTGTCATAAATAAATTACATAATTTGATGTCTAAAAATTAAAAATAAAATATCATCATGTAGGAAATCTTTTTAGATTTCTAATGAATATTTTCAATTGAATTTATCTTTTGTATAACCCCATATTAAATATGATTTACTTATTAAACATTGATTTTAACTATTTTAACCCTTCTTTAAATAAATTAATAATAAATGTCCTAATCTAATCCAAGTGGGCCTAAATGGTCATATTTTATTCCTAAGTTTGTTTTTGGTCGAATTACACTTTTCCAATAGAATTAGGACATGTGTTAGGGTAATATTAATATCATATTTACCCTTAGTTACCCTATTTACTATTAACCGCGGTAAAAAAAGTAAAAAGTTACTATTCACCAAAAAATTATTTTCATCTCATTGAACCACATTTTAGTCCTTGATATTAACTGCGTCTCTCGGATTTTCGAAATTTCAATCACAGAAGCGGTAAAATTAAGTTTTATGCAAAATTCAGTTTTTAACCTACCACTTAGTGGTTTCACTATTCATCAAAAATTGAAAGTTTTCAGAAAAATACCAAAATTTCACCCTAGGCTAATTTCGATATTCTGAGTCCAAAAAAGAAGTCCATTTTGAAAAATAAAATTTATAAAATTCCAAAAAGTGGTTATTACTATTCATAACGGCTAGTTTTAATAGCATAATGTTGTTTAGTGAAACTCGGTATTGCGTACGACGCAAGCTATCGAGGAAGGTCGCGATTGCGTGTAAAGCAAGCCAAGCAAGTGTTGTATAGAAAAAGATTCCTTTGATGATTTATATAACATAAAAGTCTCGGGTGTTACACACACCCAAAGAAAGCAACATCACTAACAGATCTCCTCAAGTACCACAAAACAGAAACCACATTATTTTTCTGTTAGGAACATACAAGACCATACCACATCCAAGGAAAACTCTTTTCACATACCTCCAGGCTGTCTCTAAGAACAAAACCAAAATGCCTACACAGTCAATCATGAAGAGGATCCCCAGTATTTGAAACATACCAACACCCAGGACAAGATGAGAAAATGAACACGAGGAGGCCTGGGTGGCCTCCCCACGATTATGAAAAACAAAACAGAGAATCATTCTAGAGACATTTAATGAGACCCTCCATTGGTCTCCCCACCATTATAACTGACGAATGATACATGAACATCAAAATTTTTTTTGACAGTGACCAAACGCCCCTACAAAGGGCGGGGATTAAAGGCCCAACTTCCTGGGCGTCAAAAGCATAGCCAAATTCGAACAAGCATCTCCACATCCCGAGATGAGAACGATTAAAAGTGGAGAACAATTTACCTAACATATCACATAGGGACCACTAAAACTATAAAATTCGGTGGGACACAACCCCAAAAGACTTAGGTATGGAGGAGAATACGCCTCCTCATAGAAACCAGATTCATTACACACACAAACATGTCATTCGAAACAGTACTACCACAAAAAAAATTTAATCTGCTCTTATATACAACACCTATGACAGAAATAATTTCGGGGTACCATGCACTCCCAGGGTTCATGACCACATTCCAACTTCACATCGAGGCCTACGGCTTGAGCCATGATGTTTGATGCATCTCCTGTCTCACAACAGATCTTCTCCTTTTGGTAATATACGCAACCACACCGAAACCGAGACAACACCGACTAACACAACAAACCACAACATCCAACTACTCACTTGTGTCGCATCCAACAATATAGGAGGATTGATGATGTTCATGAATCACCTCATCACCTTAACCAAGAAATATAATAAGGAAATACTGACAAAAAACACTCCCTTTGAACTGAAAAATTAGAACTCTCTATGAGGAAGACACACTTCTAGGAAAAAATGGATTATTGAAGGGTTTCAGTAAGTCTACATTTTCACTTGAAATAAACTCTGACTACCAGACATCCCCAAACTCGACCCATGTGGCCGATGAAATAACTACAAGCCTTTATAACTTCGATCAACACTAATTAATCCAAACCACCTTCACCCTTCCATACTAGAATTCCTTTCGCAGCTTTCTGGGGAACCATCAGACACAACAATGTCAAACATCATACCTAACAACTCAGACAACAAAAATAGGCCCAAACTCCCTTCAACTCCCCCCACATCTGTCATCCCATTGAGAGAGGATCCACTTAACCAATAAGGAGAATGGGATATACATAGCACTATCACTCAAATGGTAGAGTCCATACATTAATCAAATGGAGGTCCAACCAATGGAGAATTTCCTTTGGATACACTTCAATAACATGTTAAAAGATTTTTGGGGGAATACAGTAGTCAATAAAGAAAACCATAGACCTAATCAAACTGGTCCAATGGGCCATACATACTGCAAGCGAACACTAAATGTGTATGGGAACCACTTTAAGGGATTGTCGATGCACTTTTTGAATGAAACCACTAACCACATGGCATCACACTAACATACCAATAAAAATTCAAAAAAAGAAAAAAATTGGTCAAAAATGATTCTCACCTCGAAAGGCCTCACATCCAACATTTTCTAAATACATGGACACACCACAAAATCACTAGTTTTTAAAACAACAAATTTTCCATTAAAAAAACTTTTTAAAAATAGACAAATATATTGGGTTAAATAATCACCTACGGTGTCCCATGGGCCTAATGCATGCATGTTCCTATCCCACACCATCACCCACCTCATGCACATCCATGAAATCATCATCTCATTTCATTATACATTTATCAATCAACATATACCCATGAATTCAGCTTCTTGTGTGAGAACCGAAGATCAAAACTAGACCATTCCATTTTTTCAAACAAAAGCACATATCCCACAACTTTCAAACCCTACACATAATTAACTTTTTAAAGAAATTCTTTTCAAAACATTTTCCAACACATAATAATTTTTACATAAAAACTATATTTCCATGAATCCAAAACAATGAAACAAGGAATGATTCTAGAGAAAACTAGTGTTAGTTGGTGACATGGACATATGGTTGGTGGCCATACGCCAATCACGCCACCGACAAGAAGAGTATTCTTGGACAGCATCCCCTACTCCACATGGCTTTCCAGACCCTGAAATATCACTAGGCCACTGAATCCACTCCCTTTTCATTTCCTCTAGACATGATTAACCACAATGACCAAAGACTCATAGAAACCACAACTTACATTGGTAAGATGAATTCCACCATGAGTTGTGCTGGTCAAGCACCTTACATGTTTCCAGGATGTTATGTCCTGACAACCATAACACCAGTCTACCATGAATCTTCCAAAAAGGAACATGACCTAAGATAGAAAACATGCTCTGATACCATTTTTTCGTGAACTATTCCAGGTCGTCATCTGACCCAACCCCTAACTAGGTACGCAACATGGACCGAAGCAAAATCCTGATCCGCACAGGCTATCCCAAGTTCCTGGGTATCAAAAATAACACATGGGAACAATTTACCAGAAATATTAAACACAAAAGTATTGACTGATAAATAAACTAAATATAAAAATAGACAAACAAACAAGACCATAACTCATTTCAGATTTAAAGGATCGTAACATGAACCAACATCCAAAAAAGGAAATGACAACAAGGAAAACTCAAACTCAAACTCAAACATGCTGGAAATAAGAGTGGCCACATACCCATGCACCAATGCCAACCTGTATGAGAGGGCCATCTGCAACCCGAACCACCATCACTGAGCATGATTCTCCAACCTGGAATACACAAAGAAGAAGGTCTACATAAACTGAAATGTGTATGAAAGGTGTGATCCAAGAGCACCTGAGGATTCCACCGGGAAAACATCCCACACAAAACCATATTTTGGTGAATACATTTTCCCGTGAAATAAGTAAAAAGGAAATAAATTCTTAAACAGTATTTAAAAAAACAAATTTTGATGACATGTGTTTTAAATGAAAACAATTTTAAAGACAAAACCATAAATTAAACATTCACGCTCAGTTACATTTAAGATAACCAAAGTATCATGCTGGTGGACATAATGTAATCAAGGATCACCCAATAATTGAGAGGCCTCCTGGGAGCTATCTAGCATGGGTATATATATCGTCGTGTCTTAGTGAATCATGGATTAGAAATAAATTCCCTCAAAAAATGTGGCTTATAAATCATGAACCTCAGTGAATATGGCATATAAATCACAAACCTCAGCCAACGTGGGTTAAAAACCACGTCCCTCAGTAATTCAAATGTTTAGTTAGAGATTACATCATCGATCCTGCTATGTGAATCATGGATGAACCCACCCTTGGATCATTATACCACATGTCTAGTCCAACTCCCTTGCTTCCCAGGTTTCATGCATTGTGCTCATACAAGTTTCAAATTCATAATGGGTTCACATCACAAAAACAAACCAAATAAACAACATGCATGCCAATATACCCTTTACACCATCAATTCCACTATTATAATCGATGATCACATCACATGTCACGTTTATGCATAAAATCCAAACTGGGTACTTATACACACAAACCATCATTTTCACTCCCAAATGAAATTTTGAAAGATTAAGCACACATAAATATTTTTAGAACATAATCTTTATCACCCACACTGTAAATTAATCCAATTTCAAATTTTAATAAAAAAAATTTACAATTAAACAACCACCATAAAAATTTAGTAACCTTTTTCAAAAAGATGTATCACATGACTTTAAACACCAAAACACACTCAAAAACACTTTTATGACAAGAAGGAATCTTGATGACACAACAAAAAAAACTATTTCTCAATCACATTCTAAAAAACTAAATTCATTGTTTCTAAAACAGTGATAAATAGCTCCATGTATGTTTTCACAACAAAACATATTAACATCACATATAAATTTATATCTAAAAAAAGACACTACACATTCCAAAACCCAACATTTACACACACAAAATCCATTTTGAAATAATACACACATTAAAAAAATGATCCTTAACCTAAAAAAATAACCAGAATACTCACAACCATTATTTACGCTTAAAACACAATTTATGAAATCATTGAAACAACTTATTTTTATATATTTCAAAAAAATTCAACAAGTAATTGCAAAAAAATTACAAAAAAATTTATTTCATGAATGGTTCACATGAAAAATGTAATGCAAATAAAATTATTCAAAACCACATCTTGGACATACATTGAACCACATGATCCATTCAATGAATCAACTGCATAATTTGACACACTATTCCCATAGTTGGATGAACCACCTGGAATTTTAAGAAAACAATTTTTAGAATATGTTGCATGGGTAAAAACACTAATAGTTCAACCAAACACCCCTCTAGGGCTCGATGCATATTGATGCTAAACCACTGCAAAATCATTATAGTTTTTGAAATTCAAATTAACAATTTAGCTTAGTTTTTCACATAAAACACATCCATATCACATATACACATCAAATATGAATTAAAACTAGATTAGCACAAATGAATTAGATAAAAAATTAGATAAATAAGTATAGGAAAAATATTTATTCATCAAATAATAGATAAACATTGAACTACATACCTAGGGAAAAGAAATTCCCAAAAAATATGCGCATATCAAATCGCTCATAATGCGCACCACATGCGAACTGAATTGGACCCGAAATAAGAAAACTAGGACATACATTATTCAATATTAAACCCCCAAAAAATGTTCATACCCACTGAAAAAAAATCAAAAACTCAAATTAGAGAAAGGAGGAATTTACCAAGAGGGGTGAGGTGAATGTGGGAGGAGATTAAGGTTTTAATGGGGAAGCTGAAATGACACTGACCAGCATGGGATGAGGCATGCCGGAATATGCTATGGCCAGCAGGGAGGTGGCCATATAGGATCATGGGGCGACATCGTGAGGATGGTTGTTGGATATGAGCACGAGGAGTAGGCGGACAGCGGGAGGGTGTTACGCATCATGTGGGAGCCACACAATATAGGTAGGGTCTAAGGGGAAAAGATGCACAATTGTAATGAAGGGAATGAGGGGAGATAATGATGTAAAGGGGAAAAAGAAAAGGAAAAATAAAAATAATAAAGGAACCCAACAAATAAAAAAACTAAAATAATACTAATAATAATAAGATTTATAAAAATATTATTATAATATGATGAGGATGATAAGTTGTGTAGAAGCATAATTGTCCTCTCATACTAATCGTCTGTCTGAGGATGATAAGTAGTGCTAAAACATAAATCTATATCCAAATCATACTGAAGTCTTTGTGAGAACATTGATGTAAACCTTGGATATCGATCCGATATAATGGAATTCGGTGCTCCATTCAGTCTTACCACATATATTACATATATCCTATAATGTAGTTCAAGAGAGAAATCATCTCTAATAGTAATGAAGTGTTCCGAATTCGTGAGATGATCAACTATAACCCATATATCATTATGGACTTTAAATGTTTTGATAATTATGACCATAAAGTCCATAGTGATGTTTTCCCATTCCCATTATGGTATGGGTAATGGTTTTAACAAACCTTAAGGCTTCTATCTCTTAGCCTTAACAATCTTATAAACCAGGCATTGATAGACATATTTGACGACAACACTATTCATTCCATCTAACTAGAAATACCATTTCAGGTTATTGTACATCTTTCTGTTTCCAGGGTGAATAGAGAATGAAGAACTATGAGTCTCATCCAATAGATCTTTCTTTAATTCTTGTATGGGAGGAATAGAAACCATGTTCCTGAACCTTATTATTTCATCACAAGTAATATTGAATTTATGAACATTTCTCACCTTCTTTTGTCCCTCTACATCATTATTATGAAACTCTTTTGTCATCACGTATATAGATGGTTGATCTATAATTTGAGAATGATAATATTTCCCTCATTCCTATTAAATTTCATGATCCATCCTTTTCAAATCTATAAATATTGGATCTTTTGTGATCCTCACCATTGATAGGATTCTGTGGTCTTTTTGAATCTATGCATCTACAACCTTGTTCTCTATCCCATGATGGTAATGTATTGAGAAGTCGTTATCATTAATAAACTCCAACCATCATTATTGGAGAATATTCGTCTTCTTATGTGTGAAAATGTACTTTAATCTTTTATGATCAGTATAAATATCACTCATTTTTTCATAAAGATAATGCCTCCATAAATTTTGGGAAAGTATTACTGTAGCTAACTACCATTCATGTGTTGGGTAACATTGGTCATGGATTTTCAACTGTTGACAGGCATAATCTATCACATTATCATTTTTCCTGAGAAAACACCCCAAACCTTTCATGTATACATCATTTTAGATCACCAACTATTCTTCACTACTTGGAAATGTGAGCATAGGTGGACTGGCTAATCTTCTTTTTAGCACCTTGAAATTCTCTTCACATTCCTTCATCCACAAATACATTACTCCTTTCTATTTCAACTTGCTTAGTGGATTAGATAATCATTAAAAATAATTCAAAAAACACTGATAATATTAAGGGAAATAATGAAAACATCATATCTTAGTTACTGTAGTTGGTCTCAACCATCTTTCAACAACTTCTATTTTTGATGGATCCACAAATATACATTTAATTGAGATTATGTGACCCAAAAATTAATTTTTCTGAAGCCAAAATTCTCAATTGATAAATTTCATATAATGATTATCCTTTATCAGGGTATTGATTACAATTATCACGAGGTCTTAATGTTCTTCCTTTCTTTTCGAATACACAAGAATAACATTTATAAATACAACCACCAATTGATCTAGATATTCTCAAAACACTCGATTCCATAGATCCATTAATATAGAGAGGGAATTGGTAAGAACAAAAGGAATCAAGATATTTTCATATTGTCCATTCCATGTACGGAATGTATTCTTTCGAACATCCTCCTTTTTTACCTTAATTAATGATATCTTGAACAGAGATCAATCCTTGAAAATTATTGAGCTATGCATAGTTGTTCCAATAAGTCATCAATGCGGGGAAGAGAAAATTTATTCTTCATTGTGATCTTATTATATTATCGATAATCAATAGAGAGTCTCATCGATGCATATTTATTCATAATAAATATATATGGTGCTTGGTGATTCAGTATGAAGTATGAATCTCTTATCAAGATTCTCTTGGAGTCTCTTCTTCAATTCTTGCAACTCAATTGATGCCATTCTATAAGATGTCTTTGAAATAGGTGTAGAACCCTATATCCATTCAATTGAAAATTCAACATCACTATTTGGTTGGAGACATAAAAATTACTCAATAAATACATCATCAAACTCCCATAAAATGTGTGTATTTATAATAGGGAGTTTCTATCCTACCATTCGAGATAATTAACCATCATTTATATGAATCAGACCCATAAGAAGGATTAAATTTATACTATAAGGTTATATTCATCCTTGAATTGGTAGATGATCATATATTGATATAGAATATGAAATATTATGTATCTTCCTTGTAGATTGATATGATATCCATATAGATAAATCCAATCCTTGCTATGAATCATATCAAATTACACTATAGGAAGGATCACAAGATTTGTAGGAAGCACATTCCAACAAACATCAACCGGATAAGAATTATAATATTTTGACACGGCCGTTGTTCCATTAAGAGTTTTCATATATAACTAATCTTCTAATTGTTGAGGTAATATATAGATACCCTTAGAAAGATTTTCATAAATAAAATAATGGGAGGATACATAATCCAATAAAACATTTTATACATTAGAGTCGATGGTAAATGTACCTTCCACTACTTCATTATCATATTCCATGTAGCCGATATTGATTTCCAGTGACTTTTCTTTGTCTTTTTCCTTAAGAGTTTTTTGACATCAATAAATATCAATAATTCTTTATTTAGTTCATTAATTGTAATAATGCCCCATTTCCTTGCACTTGTAGAAATAGAGTGTAAGATGTGCATTCTGTGTAGCCTTTTATTTTTTTCGCATCGTTATGAATAAATTACCTATAACTTCTAAATTCAACTAGCTGATGAACTTCTTTTCCAAAATAAAAACACATAATAGTACCTTTAAGACAATTACCTCCATTATTATTTCTACATTTTTAGCATAAGTGAAAATCCATCTTCTTTTTAGTGGGGTCTTTAGATTTTCTATTGAATTCCATTTTTCTATTCTTATGCCACCCAAATGACTAATCAACTAATCAAATATTAATATCAACCTTAAGAAAACATCGATCAATTTCCTCAAATCTATTTATGTACTTTATGGCCAATTCCCTTCGGAGAATTGGTTTGAAGCCAATAAATAATCGATAACTTTGAATATATGGTTGGATAATAATTCCAAAATGTGTACCTTGAAAGTCCTATAAATTATTCTTCATAGGAACCAATGGATTCATTATCAATTTTTCTTACATTCAAGGAAATACTTAATCATATTTATTTTAAGAATACGAGGAAAGTAATTATTGGAAAATAAATTCTTAAACTCATCGCATTATAAGTACTCAATTTCATCTGTTTGCATCATATTCTTGATAAGATAAAATTATTGATCTGATTCACCATCCAAAAAATATACTAATAAGATGAATTTATCATGTTAAGAACATAGTATAACTGAAAATATCATTTCAATGGTATGGATTCATTGTTCTTCCACTAATTGATCACACGGCCCGCTAAATGAATGTGGACGCTGGCTCATGATGGATTCAACAGAATGTAGCATGCTATTTTGTTCATTTGGATGTCCGAAAAAATTCATAGCATGAAAATATTGTGTGAGCATGGATATATTATTTTTCATTCTATCTCAAATAACATTTGGTTTCTCAGGGGGACATTCATTGCATTTCCATCACATTCTACATTAAAACAGTTCCTTCAGGTTCCATTCGTTTACTAAAACAAAGTACCAAATCGTTAGAAACACTAATCATAGTGGTAAAACCACATAATTAATGAATAAAATTTTGAATTTGGGGACTTTAGGTTTTATCCTAGGTTTTTCATGAGCGTCACTAAAAAACTAGTGGTGGATTGTAACTAATATATACACATATCATTAGGTTTCCTACTAAGGTTCCCTCATCATAGTGTCCAAAGGATCGATATACCTTTTCTTTGATACCATCTATAACGGCCATTTCATTTAATGTATATTATACTAAAAAATTTAGAATATTTGTTACATGACATAACACAAACCATTCTAGTATTTTATAGATTTAGTGTCTTTAGAAACTAGGGAATGTAAACAAATTGTTCATAAAACATCTACATTGTCTCCTGCTTATTTCTTAATAACTAGAATGATTTTTAAAATATTTTACTTAATACCCTTATTCATGACCAGGGAAAAATAAAAATATTAAATGGTGATCTCAAATGCCCTATAAGGGTAAACATGGGAAATATAAATCATGGAATAATCAGAATAACATATCAATTGCAAATATTATCCTGTATATAAAAGATCATTATATCATTTCATGGGATAAATAAAAAAAGTGAAATGTAATCCCAATAGTCATAACATAAGACATTAAATGTATTGGACTACACACATATTCATAGAATATCATTCCATGTTAGTCAAAGATCATTTCCATGACCATCATAGATAATAATATCCATTACTGAATCGAGTTCACTCGTCGTTCCAGTCCTATATTACTGAACATGATTTACTTATCATTCAAGTCATGTATATCTCATTACATATAAATATTTACAAAATTAATTGGAGGTAGATATATGTTACGAAAATCTCATAATAATGAAATTATTACATTTCCCAGAAAAAATTAAAACATTCACCATAGCATAACCCAATAAAAAAATGGGTCTTTTAAAACTCATTCCCTCATAATTGTATAATACAAATAGATTTCCTAAAAAAAATTCCATCATAAACAAAATGAAATAATATTAATAACATGGGTATAAATAAAACCCTATTTAACGAGGGTCATTATATATGGAATATAAATTTTTATAAAAAACATGAACTTAATTCCTGCAGAAAATATCATTTCCTATTCAAAAACATTTTCCTTCCATAAAATGCCACAAATCTTTAGATGAAATCAATTTTTTTGTGAAAATAACCATGTAATCATGTATAGTAAGATTAAATGAAATATTTCATTATGAAATTTTAAAAATACATTCATGTTGTGAAACTTAAAAAACCATTCTTCTCGTACATTTTCTAGAAAAGTCAAAAAATCACCTTGTTGAGAAAAATGACCAAAGATTGCATTCCTTCAATTTAGTAAAAATTCACCCATGGGTAAAATTGACTTTAAAAAATTATATGAAGATATAAATAATATTTTAAAAAATATAATTAGTAAATATGGATGTTGATGATAAATATACCCTAGTAAATATTTACGAATAATCAATCTCAGATAAAAATGAGATTTACCAAATTATCCCTTACCTTAGGCCTGATATGCTTCATATGTGTCCAAAACTCCTACATAATTATTTAAATAATGTTATAGATTCATTCAATAATCATAATCATATTTATGATAAAATTTATGAAAATATGATAATCCGTTTTTGGTAACATTTCATTGTTACTCATTATTCGGGTATTAACTAATTTTTGTTCTTGTACATGTTTTATCAGATAAGTTCTTATTCCTATATTTAGGGTATGGTTATATCATTTACATTATGTTATTAGTATAATATATATCATATTAATTAATTTATTTCAATTATATAATCTTGATTTAATAAATATTATGTAGAATGAATCACATCACACCATGGAGACAGTAAACCGTATGTACGCACGAGCGACGATATTGTTCCCATAATTGTTAAATGGTATTTAATTGTATGGTTTATAATATATTAGAATAAATATAATTTTATATTATTCATATATATATTTTTATTAAATCTAGATTTATACCCATCCATGTAAGATGGTGTTGAAAACAGAATACACCACTACGTGGAGACGGTAAGACGTACGTGCGCACACATGGTGATTTCATTTATCAAATGATGGGGAGAAGGTGTAATATGGTTGTTTATAATTATAACAACCTATAAATATATAATGTCAAATAGATTTATTCATTTATAATGAAACAACTCTTGAGATGTAATTAGAAGAAGAATGAAGTTTGAATCAATCAGTAAATGATATTAGCAGTTCATCGACATCCCTCCCATAAATATCCTCTAAGAGCATTTGAGATGGTATTTAATGAAGACCAGGACAACTAGAATGTTTCTAGGGACGCTTTTAAGGATAAAGGGTAGGGTTTGTTGTATCATGAAGGCTTAATATGAAGTGAAGTGTTGATGGAGTAAGTGCCCATTTATAATTAGGTTGAGGGGCACTTTTGGAAACATCCAAATTATTAAATTTAAATAAATCCAAAACCCACATGAAAACCTCCAAAATGTCAAAATATAGAAGTTTAAATTATATATTGGTGTAATCTCATCAGCTAATAAATTTTATACATGTTTTTATTTCAATTTAGTCATTATCAATTTAATTAACACTTAGTTATTCTATTTAATTATTATCTATTGTAACAAATATTTCAATATTAAAAGGGTAATATATTTACTTATTTTTAGATAATTAGACCATAAATGAATAATTTAGAACATTTTAGACTATATCATGATTATTTAATATTTTTAAAAATATTAATGGACTTTTAAAAAAATTAAGAAAACAGTATATTGACAAAATATCAATAGTGTCAATTTTGAAACTATTTATTTGATAGTTTTTTTAAAATATATAAACAAGAAGTGAACCTAGATCGAAATATTTTATTATATCCTTAATGGGTAAAGGTAATATAGAATATTCATTTCAAATAAAAATTATCCCAAATTATAAGCCTCCAAATGGTTAATTTGTCATCCATTGGATGCTTATGGTCGCGATATACTCGACAAAAAAGGTTTTTTCAAGTGTTTGGGCATTTTTTTGTAATTATTTTTTTTAATTTTTTTAAATTAATTCCTCGTCAATCAATTAAAATTTTCATCATCCAAGTGTAAGTTTTTAAGGTTATTATTTATTTCCTAAAAAATTAAAATAAATTTTCATGATAAAGAAACCCATATTAATTTTACAAATGAGTATTTATAATCCATTATTTTATTCTCAATAACCATATAATAAAAATTAATTAGTTATTAAATTTTGAGTGATTTGTTTTACACTTTTCATTAAATAAAATAAATTAAATGTCCAAATATCATCCATGTGGGTTCTAAAGTATACCATTTGTAACCAAGTATGTCTCTGGTAATATTATAATCATCTAATTATATTAAGACAAGTGTTATAGTAATTTTATACTATTTTGTTTTCCCTTAATTACTTGATTTACCCTTTAATCACGTTAATAAAATTTAATGATGTTACTATTTATATTGGTGAAAAATAAAAATAAATCTATTTAAATACTTTTGGAAAAATGAATCCAAATATGGAATAAAGTTTTCAAAATTCAAAACACATGAGCTACAGTAATTAATTTTTTATTAATCCTCTTTATAAAATGAAAATAATGGGTTTTTTAAATTGAAAATATTGTAAATGATGGAAATATTTTAACATGTAAATTCAATGCCAAATTAATATCGTTTACCTTTATTATATTAAATTTTAAAAATATATTCTATTTATAATTTTTTACCATTCAATAATATAATTACCCATATTAAATTAGTTTAATTAATGTATTTATTTTAAATAATCATTTAATGCATTTTTTCTATTCATCACAACATTAAATTTACCATAAAAATATCAAATATCCATCCAAAGTAAATTTTTATATGCATTATAAAAATAAAATGTTTAATTTGTCATATACATATTATATATGTGTCAAAATAATAATTTAAAAAGGATTCTCAATTCATGGTTGTAAAATTAACCTTTTAAAAAATAGGTTTTTATACATCTATTACGGTTTTATTCATACTTTATGAATAAAATATCCATAAGATGAATATAAAAAAATTATTAAGTATATAACATATATATATATCTCATTAATTTCATTTCCAAATAAAATTCACTCAATAATACAAATATCCAATTGATTATATTTTTCAAAAATAATTGATAGTTAATGAATGAACAATTCATTTTCATAAGTTAGTTATATTTATTCCAGCTAACATAAAGGCTATGATATAATAGTAATTTTATAGTAAGGACATAGAGAGGTTCGTTTAACCTCATGCTTTCATGAAACACAATATAATAAAGAATAAAAATAATTTTAATAAAATATTTCATAAAAAAAAATTTTGCTTCAGATTACATCCAGCGATAATTCACACGTGCTATAAAAATTTCCAAACATCTCTATAGGAATCTCCATTTTCTAGCATCGATGATACTATCTACTTTGGGGTTCACCTATGATCATCATGTGATTATCTTGCAAATAATTCTTATTGAACTCTCTAGAAATGACAATGGAAAATGAAGTATGTTCTGTCTCCATTCGTGGGAGAAATCTTGTAGAGGGATCACTTAAGGGCCTTAGAGGACTCTATATAATAGTCATCGTTGAAAAATTATATTCATGAAATATAAAATATATATGTATTAAGTATTATACTTCCATTATATTATATCAATTAACATATGAAAAATTATATGTGATCAATAAAAAATAATTTTTTAAACACATGAGGTAATATTTTTTATTCAAATTGCTAAATAATATATAAGAATATTTTATTTAACTGAGATTTTGGGAATAGTTTCTGTGTGACCTTGTAGGAAAACTTCTTAATTTTATTAGGCTATGCATCATAATTTCCAAAGATAATGTCTAATAAAATTCCAAGGAACTAATACTAAGAAAAACCTAAATTTTCAATGACCTAAAAATTAATCTGGAAGATTTATGTTTAATATAATCCCTTTACCATGATATCTCTAATGTAGATGGTTTCACAATGGTGCCATGAACCTTTGTGCTCAATGTCTCTTTCGTTGATTTTATACAAATCAAACATTTCAATTGAACAACATGACCATGGATTTATTTTGTTTATATAATTTCCATCAATGTTCCTAAAAAACTACATCTTATAAATAAGAGAAGGAATAAAATCCTTCTAAAATTATTCATTAATACAATGTTATTTATGATTCATTGCATGTATCCTACCACATTGAGAATATATGAAATCATTTTTTTAAACAAAAAATCAATGTATTTGACTTATAATATTAAATAATTTTAATCATAATGTCTAATGAACAATACCCATGTCCATAGATAGGAACTTGCAATGACATGTATAAATAAATATTTCTCACTAGTGGGTCTCATTCTCAAAATATATTACACTAGATATTACAATTATTGTACACAATGAGAAGGTGCTCCATGGTCCTATGAGTCTCCACCCCTTATATATTATATCATTTCATTCCCAAAAATGATATCATATAGGTGTATAATATATATTTATGAATAGTATCATAGAACATCTGGGTTCCCATCATAGAATAGAACTTGAATGACCTATTAGTGAGAAATATACTCTTAGTAAATTATCACATTAATGATTAGGTATAAGAACAATAATGATTTGGTAATAAGTTTATTATTGTTTAAAAATTTGAATATAAGTTACATAGAGGGAGGTCCTAGGTATCCAAATCCATCAATAATATGGTAAATTTAACAAATAATAGAGATACATAGGATGGAATGAATTAAACATAGAATAATGATATTAATTATAATTTATTTACCAAAAATAATGGGGATCATTTTCGACATTTTAATCCACCATTTTATTCAGAAATATTAATTAAAATTAATTAAATTGTTTCAAAAAAATTGATAATTGAATACAAAATAACATTTTATAAAAAAACCCTTAATTTTTAATTTTTTTATGAAAAAAATGATGGGTGATAATATGAGAAATGATCTAATCTACATGAAGTAGATTAAAATAACATGAAATTCTTTCATAGAAGAGGTGTAATTTATTTTTTCATTAATTAACAATTATATTGTATAAGAACTTTAGAATGGAGTTTTCCCACATCATTTTCTTAAGCATGATCCTATTGAAAATTCACTTCAACAAATCATTATTTTGATTGAATGTATCCAATTGGAATATATCATAATGGATCCAAATATTTGACATTAATTGAATATACAGTTGGATTCCTCGTAACCTGTTGTCAATAAAAAGTAAAATAATTAAACATTAGAACCAAAATGTATCCTTAAATGGACAACATGTTTCTAATTAAAATATTACAAAAACCATTCTTCCTTGAGAAATTCTAGATATTGTATACAATTTTTAAATATGGAAGGTGATGAATTAAATTTACCTAGGTCTTATCCACTATGATCACACTACTAGAGATACTTTAACGAAATCATGGTCCATCATATATTATAAAATTTAATTTTCACATATTGCGTAAAATATTTTAATTCTGGCACATTTTAAAAACCCTATCCACGTTGTGATGTACTGGGTATGAACTACCAAATCTAGTTCCATAATCTTAAACATTAATAACACGATAGTATAACAACTATATATTCCTATAAATTAATATAATATAATTACATTAATAAAAGTAAATAAATAATTCCGTAAATTCCCAACAACAATTTGGTTAATGGATTAATATAATTAGAGAAAAACATAAATTATACAATCCCATTTCATTCTCAACTGATCTACATATTGTACTATATAAAAAATTACTCGTTCCAAATCATGACATCAATATCTCTCGTAATTTCTCCACATAGACTATATTTCTAGACATATAGTGTAAAATACCTGACATTATAACACATGGATAAGCTCAAAACCCGAGTAAGTGAAATATATAACCGATTCTATTAGAAAAATAATCTTATTAAATCAATCAAGGGAGGAATAAATAATCTGAATACTTTAATAGTAAAATTAAATATAGAGAAATAGATAACAATTAAATTAAATGGAATCGCTGATAATAATAATTATGTTGTCATACTGATTGAATGAAGAATTGCGAATAATAAAAAAACGTGTCAATTATATGATCAAATATACAACACTGGTATGGGAAGGCGTATAAAAAACTAAGATAATTTTGTCACATTAAACCTATTGATATATCAAGGGTTATTATAATTCATAGCACCACCATCCACTTTTTATGTCAAACTAATTATCCATAATAGTCAACATGAAATTTATTTTATTTGACAAAGAACCATTTTCTAAATTAATACAAGGATATACCTATAATGATAAATTAAAAATGTTAATAAATAATCACATTATAGTAGTTTTCAATGATATCCATAATTTCTATAATTTTCCAAATGTCAGTAAAATGTATATCGTGATAATATCCAATATTTAAAGATAATATGGATGGTCAAAAAATATTCTCACTAGAAAAAAATTATCAATATTGTAAAATAAACATTCAAAATTTTTATACTCTTCCCCCTGTCAATTGAATAACATTTTTTCAAGGTGAACAACATCCAATATAAATAATATAAAATGTGAGGTCTTGACATTATAGAAAATAGAGTATATTGAGAATTGAATCTGTCATTATTATGATCAAAATCAATCAATAGAATGAATGGGAATGTTTCGAAAAAGAAATGAACCCAGTGTAATACAGGAAATGTTTAAGGGGTAAAAATTATGGAAAACACCATAGGAAATAAAGATCATGAACATGATCACTAAATAATGGAATATAAATATATTTCTTTGAAACCATGATTTCAATCCCATTAGTGATATTGCATATATGTATATAATTAAAAAACTCATTAATCATACAACATAATACATAAATTAAATTAAAAAACTTTATCTGAAATATATGGGAGAAAATATATGATTTTCTAGGAAAAACATTTAACAATGATGTAAAAAATATACATGTCACATTCAAAGGAAATTTCTGCAAAGGTGATACGACAGATTCTAAAAACATTTACATTTATATATTATCTTTAATAAATGATCCCAATAATGATAAAATTTTTATGATGTATAATTTAAGAGAGGAATACAAATATAAATAAGTTAAAGTTATTGTTATTTTTATTCTTTTAAACACACCATTATTCTAAACCAATATTTTATGATGTGTATAAAAACATTATGTTATGGAAAAAAATTAATTATATCCTTAATTATTAAAAAATATATTATATTAAAATGTTATTTTGTGAAAAAAAATTCATTTAAAATAAATTTTAATGATGAATCATTATCACCAGAAGAAAATAGTTCTAAGTTAAAAAATTTTCATATAGGAACCACATACCATGAAGTATTAAATAATTAAATCTGGATCATTGTGGTAAAAATATACTACATGAGGTAATTACAGATTATTTAATAAAAGTAATCCACATACCTAACATAAATTAATCATGTTCATGGGAATGACCATAACAAAGTAATGAACATTTAGTTTTCAAAAACTCTTATGCCTGAGGTAAAATTGAGAAAAAATACATTAGATGAAAAGAAAAAAATATGGAATAGTTTATCCCATGAAATAAAACAATGTATAATATTTTAAATTAATTGGATAATAAATAAATATTACACTATATAACGGAAACATGGTTCCTAACATTGAGTATCTTATAATGATTCATTATTGATACATGAAAAACCCATCTGACATCTGTAACTTTTAAATCCAATCTCACTAATGCGCTAGAAATCATTTACACTTGAAATATAATTATATAAATTTAATTCATTATATAATATCACAAATAGAAATTATATACACCAAGTTTGTAAATTTGGGTTCAAAAACCAAATATGTATCATAAAGATGAATTTGAGATAAAACCCCTTACATGTTTTCGAATTTTCGCTAAACTAGCTCCATACATCCAAAAAAGATGAATAATGGATATTAAATACATTTCCAGTAAAATTATTCACTAATAGAAACATTTAAATATTCATTAATAATTATTATGAATATATGAATATATATTGATTTATTTTTATATATTTTCTAGATCGGGTGTAACTAATCATTCTATCTTCCAAATAGTTAAATTAAAGTGATGATGGTGAATATTATTTTTCGTGATGTAAATAATAATTATATTATAGAAGGTATTGTATTATTTATTCCACGATATTAAAAAAGGAATAATTTTCATTCAATTGTAGCTTTGGTTATGAACCCGGAAGATAAAATAAAAGATGATCAAGTTATACAAATTATTAACAAAAAATTGTTTTATCATAATTAATGAATTAAATATTTATAAAAAATTACATGAATTAAATAAAAATAATTCTTTACATATTTATATCATATTATACATATACTTATGTTCTCATACACATATATTATATAAATTCATAGTTTTGTTCATATAGGTGGTAAAAACTATTAGATTTGGTGCCCTGCAAGAAACTAATGTGCACAGTATGATAACCCATATTCATAGTTTTGTATATTAAAAAACTTTTTATCACATTATGATTTTTTTCTGTGTAACATAGTTTGTGATAATTTCCTATATGTTGTTATTACACTAAAAGGTAATAGAAGTTACATGATATGATGATAACCTGAAAGTACAACAAAATTAATCATAAATATATTGGTTATATGGATCGAAAAAATAAATTGAGTGATACAATTGATACATTCTCTCTGTGGAAGGGACTAATAGGTCATTAAGTAAAATTATCATGATGTAAGACTTTATTAATTTTTGGTAGCATATTATTATAATTAGATCTTCTAGTTGAAAATTGAAATTTATAAGTGTGATTGAATGTTCCTATATAGAAAAAGGTGTATTTGTCTTTATGATATAATTTTATTATTAATGATTATTATGAGTCACGTACCATTAGGTATTTATTGAAAATGTGACAACATACATTCATGGATAGGTAGGATATGTTGGTTGTGTCATGAAAAATATTGAATAAATTAATAAAGCGAAAAAGGAATTGTTTCATCTTTTCTTTAATGGATTTTTATATCTCAAACCCATTGATGAAAATAATATGGCCTAAATAAGTCAATGTCTATGTTGTAATATAAAAAATTTTAATTTATAGGATTTCAAAAATAGAGACATTGAGCACATAGGTCAATGACACATGCTTGAAACTAGTTTTATTTGAGATATCATGATAAAGGTAATATATTACAATGTATGAATTTGAATGAGGTATTTTTTTTGAGACATTAAGTTATTTATCTATGAGTGCCTTGGCATGTTCTTAGATTCTAACCTTGGACATTATGGTGTTTCCCCTAATTCCCCTGATATAAAGGGTTAGAGGGTTACACAATTAGTGTATCCAAAATCATAGTTAAATAATAATAAAATTATTTATTATTTAACAATTTGGAAAAATATTATTCCTGTAAATGTTTTTAAAAATAATTCAGGTTTCATTGATCACATATATTTCATCACCAATGATTTGAGAGAATATAGTTTGAGAAAAATATTTAATAATTATGTATTTTTAATTTAGTAAATAGAATATTCATATATATATGATATAAAATTTCAATGATGCTTATTTAATAAATAAATAGTAATTATTTATGGCCTGATAAATATTGTGGAGGAATGGAGGACCAAATTTTAGGTCTAGTGAGAAATAATAAATAATAAATATTTGTTAACAAAATTATATTTAATACAATTCCCATGATATGTTCATGTTGAGTAATATTATTATTATTATTATTATTATTATTATTATTATTATTTGACATGAGGTTTCATAAAGACTAAATAAATAATAAATTCCTCTTGTGAAATTATTTATTTTTTACCCTAGAATTATATAAACCCAATTATATTATTTTTTATAGGGGAGAATTCATTTTTTTGGTTGTGCATAAATGATTTGGATAATCCGTTTAAACCCTTGAGAGATACCTTTTAGAAAAATTCTCCCATAAACGGGGAGTGATCTTCACCATCCTCCAACTTTTTTTTCAAAAGAGATATATGAGAACACTTTTGGAGAAGTTTTCAACGTGATCAAATGTGGATATCAATAGTTAATGTGTTTGTCATGCTAGAACCTCGATATTCTAAAATAGATTTTATGACATTGCAAGATCAAATGTGGAATTACAATAGAGATATTATATTATTATTCCTGAAATGAAATGACCATACAATGTAGATCTATTTTAATGTTCATAAATGAAGAATGAATCCCAAAAAGGTAAGTCTTTAATTAATTAATGTCATTATAAATCATGTGTGATGATCCGTTCTATGGTTCTGACATTATATCACTTTTATATGTTATTTGATTCAATTCATATATAATGACATTTCTCAGTTTGTAAATAATGGATTTATTATCCATCATGGATATAATCAAATTTGGGCATTTCCCATCGCACGATGACACTAGACCCTAAACCTAAAAGTAGTATCAGAGAGATGACATAATTATTTATAATTATTTAATATCTATCTATTTATTTTAAAATAATTAATTACTTTTAATTTCAAGTTGAATCATTCTTCAAATCCCAATGGGTATATATTATTCTCCCTCCTTCATATCTAATAGATTTAATGAATACAATTAATAATCTAAATGATATCAAATAATGGAACTCATCATGAGGTACCATGTATTCTGGTGGGATAACGCTGGAGTACATGCATGGTAATCAGAGTTACATGCCATATACATGTGTTCAATATATCATGAAAAAATATTTAAATTAATTAAAATAATCTGCATTAATGAAACGTGGTGTATTTATTTTTTACATCATGTTTTGATCAGGCCATCACCGAGCACGGTCAGGAAGAGTACATTTCATGTATCCCGCGTACACAGTGTGTAGTCCCTTTGAGTCATAGACGAAAAATTTATTGCTATACATAGAATAAAATACTTGTGACCATATTACATGGAGACAACATGTAGTTTAGTCGCTTATACAAGTCATGTATTACAATTTTTTGAGGCATGGTTTTTACACCAAGTCCCTAGTCATGTGTATATTATAAATGGTGAGAGATTTAATCATCTTATAGAACTCATGTACACACTGTGTAATTTATAAAAATTACTCATATTTAATATTAATTTATTATACTTCATAAATCTTAATTTAATGTTCTTAAATCTGGTCATTATATTGGTAGGAAACACCATGTGAGAGATTTTATTATATATAGATATGGTTAATATCTATGTAATATTCGTATCTACATATCATGTATGTGTATTATTATATATTCTACCAAATATTCATTATCTAATTAAATTTTAAATACAATTCATGTAATTTTTGTAATCCTTAAGATGATATTATATGTCATGAAAGTACATGATAAGTTGTGTATGTGATATGGGACAAATAAAAAACTGTGAATGATTGTAATACATAGTTAGTATATTCATATGGGTATTCACCATGTTTCATCTAAGAATTGTTTATGTACAATGTTAATATTAAGTAAATTTATTTATTTATTTTTAAATATTATTAGATGAGAATATTAGTTAACCTTACAAAATAATTAAAATAAAATAATTGATTACTTAAAGATGGAAATAAATTGAATAGAGGACGATTTAACATAAATAACATTGACTAATAATTGAATTCTAGTTTTATTAAATTCTTAATTAGTTGCATGGATGTGTATTATCATGATCATAGATAAGACTAATGTATGTGATTGGTTTCATTATTTTATTATTAAATTAAACTGTTTGTTGGCGTTCCTTCTCCTCTCTTAATATGTAATGTCATGTGTTCACATTTTTTATTTCTCATAAACACTTCCCCCCTCATCTTCATGTGAGTAAATGCATATGTAATTGGTAGCTATCCTAAGACAACTGAGAGGTTTCATTTATAGAGATGAGGATAAACCAATCCAAGGGAGATATATAGAAGAAAAAGTTGAAAGCTATAACACTAACACTAATTGGATCATGATTTTCCCCTATGTCAATGGATATATAATCAACCATTAGATAAACTAAACCTAAGTAAAACCATATAGTCATACCATTTCTATTTTTTTCATGTTTTAGGGTAATTTATTTATGGTTTTTTGGTCACTGTCACATTAATTAATGAATGTAACAAGTTTTCATGAAAGAACCAAAATAAATTGGCTTATTCATGCATATTATCTAAGACATGGATAATAACTTAAGTTAATATACATAATGTTAAAAAGCATGTAATGTTTATAATAATTGTAAATCATCTCATAAAGGATAAAATCCCTTAAATACATATAGTAAGATGATATTTTCATCCACGGTTGATGTTAAAATATAAACATAGTCCACTGTTCTTGACCAACCACAGTGGGGATTCATTAAAAATAATGGGGAATTATAAATTGAGTTTTTCGGTTTACATGACATGTTTCACATCAAGGGTTGACTGATAAATTAGGACTTGGTGTAACTTAGAGGTAATGGTCGAGGAAATCCATTATTATGATTTAAAGATTGGGGATCCCACCAGAATATCAAGGAACTTTGAGTTAATGATGTTAGATTTTGGAATTCCTACCTAATACTATTATTTCTTCTTGAAAAATCATTATTGGTTTAATGAAAATGTGAATTTCGATTCATTCGACATGAATATCCACACAACTAGATATTATAAATCCAATTTGGAGGGATATTGGTTTTCGATAAAATAGTTAGAGGATAATAAAATTTATATTTATTTTTATGAATTTTAGTTGATAATGTACTAAAATTATTGTAAGATTCTTTTTAAGAAACTACCTTGAAGATAATTCAAACATATCATTGCAATCCATAAATTAGAAAGATGACCTTTTCATATAAAAAACATTCTATGAGTGAGAAAGAATATTACATGTTATGCTTCTCCATGAAATACAATTATATGTGTTTTAATAAAATATTCACGTTGTTCATGGTAATGATTAATGTGATGAAGAATTATTACTCTTTCAAAAACATTTGAATGATTCAATATATGTTTATTGTTTTGTGTTATTATCCATTTACAATGTTCTTTTGAGAAAAATGAGGACATTGATTCTTATAGAATAATGTATCATCTTTGTGATCTCTATCAATATAATATTAGACAATAGAAGTATGTGATATCCAATTCCTTTTTTAAAACTATTCTTGGATATTCTTTGCTAGCTGGGCCTCACGATGTCAATAATAATGGCTACATTGACCACTTAAAAATATAAGGAATTAAATTCCTAGTAGATTTTATTATATATCTCATTATTTCATCACATCCCAATGAATTATCTTGTTCTAATTTTTATTACATCATGAATAATAATTGGAATATTATTTAATAACTTGTTACATTGATTAGAAAGTGGATACAAACATGGGCCTAACAAACATAATATCCTTATGGTGATAAAAATGGAAGAAAAAGGAAATGTGTCCAATGACTTCTTATATGTATAAATCTCAAGAGAACCATCCTTCTAAGGAGACAATGATCCTCAAGCAGTGTAAGGAAAAGGATGAAATATGTTTTTCATGAAGATGGTCAAGCCACTATAAGAGAATCATTATCTAGAATCAAGGATAAGATAACGGTGTGTTCTTTATCGAGTGTAATATTTCAATATCAACATATTGTGTATTGGATACATGTTGTGGTACTCACATATGTATCAAATTTA
Source organism: Viscum album (assembly GCA_963277665.1). NCBI lineage: Eukaryota > Viridiplantae > Streptophyta > Magnoliopsida > Santalales > Viscaceae > Viscum > Viscum album. Next base: position 549,291,215 of record OY728157.1, read on the forward strand.
AGGAACCATGCAGACACTAAATGATATATAGAGGATAGGTGGATCTGATAGGTGCTAATCGTGAAAGGTTATATGCTCTTGACATTGTTGACTAACACATTTTACTTCCATTGATAACGATTATGGTCATAAAAGATTTTAATTATATACCTACGGTTTCCATAAAAATAATTCTTGTATCATTCTTATAATTAGCTGGGTTAATTTTCATATTTTAGTAGAATTTTTTTTTCTTTTATAATGAAATAATATGTTATGGTATGTAACATTTAAATAATGGTTTTTATCTATAAATTATAAAACTATGTTTCCGTAATTGGTAATGAATCTTGTTCACATAAAACATATAACACCCATATATGGATTCACCATCATAGTTATGTGATCAAGAAGAATTTTAAAAATATATATCAAGATGGATTTTTAGATTCATCTAAGCTAAAACCACTTGAAATATTTCAGTAATCTTTATAAAGAAAAATGACTACACTTCCATTTGGTGGAAACTGTGAAGGTCCATAGAGCTTCTAGTATTAGTACTCCATGATGTGTGTGGAAACTTTTTTGATGATGACATTGGTTCATAATACTACATCATAACATTTACTGATGATTTGAGTATATATGGTTATATCTAGATTATGAGGTATTAGTCTGAGTCCTTTGAGAAAATCATAGAATTTAGAAATTATATATAGAGAAAACATGGAATGAAGTTAAAGAAACATTGATAGTATCGAAGTGGTGAATATCATATCCAAGAGTTCATTTACATTATCTGGGATTATGTGATTCTATATCAACTCACACCACCTTATAAAAAAAAGTGGAATAGAGTTAGTGAGAGGAGGAACCATACCTTATTATACATAATGTGGTTAATGATGAGTCACATATCTCATCCATTATCATTTTGGGTACATGAATTACAAACTACAACATACACATTTCACAGAGAACCATCAAAAGTGGAAACTAGAATTCACATCAAGCTATGAAGTTTAAAGAACCCCATTTTGTCTCAGACACATTTATCGGTGTGTGAGGAATTTTTTTTGGATTTATTTAACAAAAAAATACACCTAGGGTGAAAATTTATATCATAATAGGGTATTCTAAGGAAATAATGGGTTACTATATAAAAAAGTCCTCAAACTAGAATGTGATGGTTGGCTGACAATATGTCTTTGTTAAGAGGGAGAACATACATAAAAAGGATAGATGGAGTATGATTAACAAAGATGAATTTGATGCTCGATATACACAAGTGTTGGTATAGGAACGGTTTCTATAGGTCCCCTTGGAGGAAGTTGTTCATGAAACACATGTTCTGTGTAGTATCATAATATATGTTAAATAACAAGAAAAAATGGTTTTCTAGTCACCCAAGATGGTTATTCAATATTTAGTTCACAATGATGAACTTCTTTCCATAAAAGTGTCAATATAGAGACCAAAAGCTGCAATATGGCATGAAGGCCTGAATAATGAAATGGGTTCCATATATCAGAACAAATTTTGGGTTTTGGACAATATGGAAGTTAATGAAAATACATTTGGATGCTGATGGTTATTCAAGAGGAAATTGAAAATATAAGGTAAATGAAATATCTATAAAGAAATGCTAGTGGATAAAGGTCGTAAATAGTGTGAATGAACTGAATACGATGATAAAATTCAACAAGTTTCCAGGATCAAATGCCTAAAAATTATACATTCTATAGTAGCTTACCATGACAATGTGATTTGGAATATGGATGTCCAAACTACACACCTTAATGAGAACCTTCAGAAAAAGGTGTATATGAAACAACCAGAATGGATTGTGAATCCAGAAGATACCAATATTATTTTCACGTAACATATATAAATTTATGGATTGAAACAAGCATTCATGTCATGTAACATTATATTTTTTGAATTCATAAGAGTGGTTGGTTTCATTAAAAATGAATGTGAGCAGTGAGATTATAATAGGTTTAGTGGGAATGAGGTTGTTATGCTAGTATTATATTTTTCTTGAAATATTTCTTATTAAAATAAAGTACCAGTAACAAAGTCTTTTAAGGTCTAGTTAAACATGTGTTTCTCCATGATAGAATTAGGTGAATTAGGTTATGTTATGTGATCAGGATCATTCATGATAGATCCTATAGGCTAGTTGGACTATTACAAAGTCCATATTTTTTCCATATACTAAAAATATATAATATAAAACTATCCTAGATGGTATTGGTTTCAGTGTCACATGGTTTAAAAATTTCTATGAAAATATGTCATCAGGCATAACAAATAAAATTGATTGAGTAATATATCATATGTTTTAGTGATAGTATCAATCATGTATTATATATATTTAATATAAATTTTATTTCTTATGGATTGATCATGGTAGGAAGATGTCTAACAGATGTAGAGGATAAATATTGGTCAGGTATCAAGGCTACCCTTTTGAATATGTGAAAAAATAATGATATGATCCTCTTGTATAAGAGATTATAGAGATATTAATCAAGGGTTATACAGATGAACGTTTTAGGATAGATAATAATGATATGACATTTCTACTAGGATATACTCTCTCTCTCTCTCTCAATAGAGGATCTGTGAGCAAGAAGTGTTAAATGTAGCTAATTTTCACTGAATATATAGTAGAGTCCAAGAAAATAGCATCATCTGATTCAGTCAAGGAAGTTGTCTTTAATTATAAAATTTTCCCAGATCATGATGTTGAACCTCAGATTAAAGAACCTATCACATTATATTGTGATATTACTACAGTAGTGAATTTAACAAAAGAGCCATGGTCCAACCAACAGACAAAGCATATAATTTGGAAGTATCACCTATTGATGGGTATTAATCAAAGAGGTATATTTTTAATGAGCTGGGTACCCATAGAAGAGAACTTAGAGGGACTCTTGACGAATGTAATATCTCAATAAAATCTTGAGTATCATGTGAGAGATATCATATTGGTGGTTGTTAGCAGTTAACTCAAGTGTAATAGAAAGTCTGTTGGAGTTGTATCCCTATAACACACTTCCATGTACATTATGACAACATGTGATCATATTTTTGAATATTCATAAACTTATTTTCACATCATGATTATTTGTCTACATATTATATTATTTCATAATGTCTTAAAAGTAGTTATTGAACTTAATGGTCATAGAAGTTCCCAACTATGATGAGAAATTAGAAGTGATATGAAATTAATACTAAATATATGTTATATATATATATATATGATATATTTTTATGAACACAAATGATATAGGATATTAGGGGTGGAGACTCATATTACATTGAGGAACCTTCTCGTGGAGTACAACAGTGTTAATTTCTAGCAGGGTTTAATGTCAACGAGACTCGTTAGTTGGAAATCCTCATTTACATGTGTTATTAGATATTTCTATACATGTCCTTGTTTATTGGTATATAGATATTAAGATTATTAATAATTAGTATTACTATTCATTTACAGTGATTCATTGATGAGAACTATAACAACAGATGTTCACGGTATGGTAGGATACTTTGGGTGCATCATGACTAATATTGCATCAATGAATATTTTGAGAAAGTATTTGTGCCTTCAATTATTTAATGGATGTTGATATATTAGGCTCATTGATTACAATGATATACCTATAATAATTCCACATCCATGGTATTCTATATGAAATCTAAATTTCATGGAATTCAATAAAAGAGTTATCAAGAACATAGTCAAATGGTGCATGAATGAAACATTATTGATGGGAGATATCATGATAAATGAATTATATTTATCTGTAAGAATTTGTATTATTTACTATGTAGTTGTGGAATAAAATTAATTCTCTATGGGTTCTATGGGGGTGTTTCTAGATTCTATCATTGTACTATTTAATGATTCTCCAAATGCCATCAAGAATGTGGCCTATAGGGTCACACAATATGTATATCAGGAATCTTAGTAAAATAATAATAATTATTATTATTTTATATCAAATGAATAAAAATTATTCCCATATGTGGTTTAAAAATTATTCATGTCAAATTGATTACATATATTATTTCACAAGTTATTATTTGAAATATATTGTGTTCATAATATCTAATACATTTTTATTTTTGATTTACCGAATATAATATTTATTTATTAGTTAATAATGTAATGAAAATAATTTAGTAAATAAATATTTATTATTCAAGGCTTAATATATATTGTGGTGGAATGGAAGATAAGTTTTTGGTCTTTACCGAAATAAAAAATATTAAATGTTATTTAATTAAATAATAATAAATTTAATTCAAAAGTTAAGAAATTGTTGACAAATAATAATTATATTGATATTTGATGAGGTATTTCACATAGATTTAATTAATAATAATGGGAAAATTGTGAAATTGTTTTATTTTTAACCATCGATATATATAAACCATGTTATATTATTTTCATTGAGATCAAATTCATTGTGTTTGGTAGTTATCAGTGGCTTTAAGGAATCATGCCAAACCCTACAGAGATCACTTCTCTAATTAATCTTCCTAGAATAAAGAGTGATATTCCTCCAGCTCCAAATTTATATATATGATAGATCCAGGAGAATTGTTTCAATGCTATTCTTGAGGATATCAATGGTGGATGACAAATGTTATAGAATCTATAATTCACGAACCTAATGATTCAAATACTGATGTTGGGAATTATTTGGTGTCACAAACCCCTCTCCACAATGTGTACCCCTCCATGGAAAGAAATGTGATAAGGGAGATAGCGACCCACAAGTGTCGCCTCCTGTAGTCCCTGGGTTGGAGACTGGCACCGAGGGTATAGTAAACACACAAAAAGGGACGAATTACCCTTTAATAGAAATCCTGAGTATTTGAGAGATAAGACTAACACCAACCAAAACCTACATAGAATAAAATATAAAATAAAACCAATGTATATATATTTAATTCTCTGTATGAACTAATACAACTTAAACAGAAAAATGAATGTAAAAAAAGAATGTAAAAAAACAGCAGAGGCCACAAATCTAAAATAGATAATGCAACCCCAAGATAGTAGTAAGAAGCCTGATCACCAACCTTCTCCAAGTGACCTGAGAAAAATAGTTTCAATATACATAGTGTGATTATAATAGTATATGCAGTAGGATCTCCCCCAAATCCTCTTGTGGAAATGTAAAGAAAGCCTGCTAAAGCACAATGAACAACATGGTAAACTTACTCTTCACCTAAACAGGTATATTATTTTCCCAGCCACAAAATTGATACACTCACCAAGTATCAAATACAATAGTACATAATATAAAAAATAATATAAATGGGTACCTTACTACTACTTCCCCACTGGTATGATGCTTTTCCCCAACATCGCACGTCCTAAGTATCTCTCTCCAAAAAGGCTTTTCGCCGAAACCTGGACGAAGTACCACAACAGGAACCTCTAGAAACACAACCACTGCATCTTTGTAAAAAATGAAACCAGGTAGTTTTCGGGATCCACAACAACTCGCATAACATGTATCATACATCAGGTATTATTCTTCATGCCATTATAGCCCATACACTGAGTTAGGATCCTGAAGACACAATCTATTATACTCGTTACACATATATTAGTCCAAATGAAACCATATCAATATTATATGATTATGAATAACCACAAGAACCTATTTCCCTCTACACTCATATATGGGGAAAACAGTCATGGCTACTAGAATAAGTAACCACCAAGAGAAGATAGCAGATCCAAAGGTGTGTGTCATCATTCCATCCTCCCACTAGAATGTTGGTGAAAACACACTCAGGACTCAGAATCCTAGTAGTTTTAGTTTCTATAACTAATGTGATGGAGTTTCATATAGAAACACAAAAAGTATAGAATATATTGTATCTCAAAACCCCACTATGGGAATAAACTAACATTAGACTCAACTGCAGCTAACGTCTCTCAGACTCCCAACTTCCACTGCAAATACTAGGTATCCTATAAGCACACTATAATTTAAATATATTTATTACATTACTTCATTCCCCTTTATCATTTTCAATTAATGTTAATTAATTTTTTAAACATTAATTAACCATTTACAATTTCACATTATATTTATTTAGCATCACACCAAAGATTCATGCCCTCTAGGCATAACCAAACCATGTCCATAGCTTCTAAAAAATACTCCCTCGACATTGCATCCCAATAAGCTCCAATTTCATGGGTTAACATCTTTTATTAAAAACATTATCACTTTACCAGATTCAAATGCATTCTAGAAAAACATTATAAGCTATTAAACACTAGGGGGTCGACTCGAGGAGTATATGAACTACCTCTAAAGTCTTTTCAACCTATAGTAGAAGCATAGACTCGTCCTCATTGTTAAAGCTAATCATGGATAGCATGTGTAATACCCCATGTGTTATTTCCCATTTTGGAAGAAGGGAAATCAAGACCACCTACCTTGATCTGTGGGGAATGTAAAGAAGATAAAAAATCAATAGGATTCTGCAAGAATCCATTTATTCGCATCCAACCCATTTCATCATATTTGGTGTCCTCCCCGATACCGAAATGGATAAACCAATGCTTCTCTCCACTCTAGGGATCAACTGCTACCAAAACCAATGGGAATTCCTTCCCACACATATCACAACAACCATCCAGGATCACATCACAACATTAGAATTAGGAAACAAAAATCATATCAATGGGGATCATGGACCTTAAACTAGGTATTATTCCTTCACATACAATGATCTCTCAAAGATCCGAGCCTAATGCTCTTTTCTTTTACAAGCATGATGGTAACTCAAAAACCTAGGATGAATTATATTCTATCAAACAAACAATTCATTAATCCATATTGAATTGACCAATTCATTAATATTAGGTTTCAACTATGTGAAACCTAAACAGAAAGCTATCATAGCTATCCCAAATAAATAAACATGGTTACTCCACTAGTTTTATTAACATAAAATTAAAACAACAACAATCAGATTTATCTATATTCCTTATTTATCTTCGACAAATAATTATAATTCTTTTGAGTTTATGTTATTTACCAATTTAATTCAATAATGACATTCTAAATAAGGAAAACATAGATATCACACTATCTAGAAAAATAAGAGGAAACAAAATATCATAAATTCAAATTTATTTATTCGGATAAATATTTATTATATCAATTCCATTGTGATATAGTGTGATAAAACATGCTAACTCAACAGTTGAACATAAAATAATAGAGAGCCTATGGATCTGATACCTCAAATGGTTCTTTACATTTATTATACAAGAACGACCCACACAACGGATTATGATCGCCTCCCTCCGTGACAACTGCATCCACATGAGGACACCGCGGAATGACCACACCAACCGACAACAATGAAAAATATATTAAAATAAGGGATATCACATGGAATAAAATGGAAAAGTGAAATGAGAGTAGAAGGATCTATGAAAACACAAGAACAGATGTAGATCGTACCATCTATTGAGGACAGATCAACACTTGTTTCTTACACCAAAACAGGGTGAGCACATGTTGTAGAAAAAAACCTCAAGCGAAAATGATCACAGGTTTAAAGTTCGATCCCAACCCTCATATGGGAAGAAGGAAATTTTCAAGCCTCTCACACTAGGTAACTATAAGGTTGAACAAGGGATGAAGATATCTCTTCCCTTTAGAAGAATTAATGAAGAAACATGTTTAAGATACACTGGATTTTCCATAGAAAAAGATTGCATTAAACAGTGCAGTTTCATCATGTAAAGGCATACCAAGAAATAAGAAAAATAATATAAGAGATAGGGGATTTCTATCAACCTTAAATCCATTAAAATGGTCTATAATGCATTTTTTGTCAAAGAAAACACTAAATAGGAAAAACTAGAGGAATTTGGAATCAATGTACACATATCGATGCCTGGAAACAATATACACCTACAGATCACTGGAAGCACTATACACCTATCCATGCTGACATTATAAATGAGTCTCCAATGCCAACAGTACAAATGAATCACTGATGTCGATAATACAAATGACTCACTGATGCCGATAATACAAATGACTCACCACCGCAGACAATACAAGTGATTCACTAACACCGACAATACATATGACTCACTAATGACGATGGTAAAAATGACTCATCGACAATAGAAATACAAATTACTCACCATTGTAGATAGTAAAAATGGCTCACTGATGAATCTAATCACATCTGTCTCGCCGATGACTATTTTCAAATTTTTCTCACCGATGGTACTATTCACATCGTTCTCACTAATGAAATTGTTCACATATGTCTCACCGATGACACTATTTTCATCTATGTCACTGATGAAACTGTTCACATATATCTCACTAATGAGACTATTCACATCTATCTCCCTGATGAAAGTGTTTGCATCTATCTCACTGATAACACTATTCACAATTGTTTGACCGGCGACAATGTTTACATCTGTCTCACCAATGAAACTGATCAAATATGTATCACCTATGACATTGTTCACCTATCTAGAAACATTGTTCATTGAACTAGTAAATTTTGGAATGTTTTGTGGATAAGTCACCTTGACCTCCCAGAACACTCAAACTTTAGATTTCATCAAATGAATGGACAAGAGAGGTCTGATCCATTACATCAAAGACCTCTCAAAACATTCTAATCCATGTTAATTCAAAACCAACTTAAAATGAAATAGAATAAGTCTCCAAAAAAACAACCCATTGGGACACCTCTCAAAATAGTTAATAAAAAAACAACATAAGAAAGGAATATTATAAATACGGAAGGTCTATAACCACAAAGTGAATATCCATACAAGATAAGAGTTAAGCATCAAAAAATTGGGGTAATGAGGAGGTATTTGTAACACATGTTCCCAGGAAATCTCCTCTATGCCACTATTTATCCATATGATATGAACCAAGTGGATATCATGCCCACACAACACCTTCTCCATGCGTTATTTGATATTTAGAGCCCACTCCCCAAATTTTGCATCATATTCAATGTCGATCTCTCCCCAATAAGTGATGTGAGAGTCATCAAGAAGATAACAAGGGAGTTATGACACATGAAAAACATTGTGAATCTGGATCATCTACAGGGTAAGTGCTACCCGATATTCAATGGGTCCAACACAAACCAACTCTACGAAAGGCCCAAAAAACTAGGGAGAAAGCTTACTACCATGACAAAACCTTCACTGCCCATGATGGGGAGTCACATTTAGAAACATGAGATCCCAATAATAAAACACTAAAGTTATCTTCATTTGATTTTCATTTGTTTTATAGTGTTATTTGTCTTCTTTCATGCTCTCACGAATCACCTGAACCATATCTTTCATATTTTGAAATAGTTCAGGTCTGAGAATTGTTTACTCTCCGACCCTAGTCCATCATAATAATGAACTGTGAGGTCAGTCATACAAGGCATCAAATGGAACCATACTGATGGTTGAGTGAAAAAAATTGTAGCAATAGAACACTACCAAGTGTATGTGCCTCACCAATGTACCACCAAAAACCAAGACAAAAGAGAACGACATGTCTTCAAGAGTCTTGATGGACCACTCTATCAATAAATCCATCTGTGGATGAAAAGAAGTAATGAGGAATAGTTGAGAATCAAAATCTGGATAGAGACCTCTTCACACCATAGATTTAAAATGAGGATCATGATCATAAATGATTATCCTCTGGACTCCGTGGAGTCTCACCACGTCCTCTAGATACTACCTCAACAAAACCTACACTGATCTCAACTCCTTGATTTCTATGAAGTGGAATGATTTCATTAAATAATTCAATACCACCCAAATAGCATCATGACCTCCATAATCTCGAGATAAACTAGTAACAATGTACATTTAGATGTCCTACCATTTCCACTAAAGAACATCTAATGGATGGAGAGAACTTCTTGGGGCACGGTGCTTGGTCATCACATTCATCAAGACCAAACATCAAGATACAAACTCTGCAACTGCACGCTTCATCCCAAACCACCAAAACTGACACCTAAAGGCTCGGTACATCATTGTCTCTCTAGGATGTAACTCTAAAGGAGAACTATGTAACACTCTGAGAACCATCTCAAGCCTCAACAATGGAAATAAAATCCTCCCATGCTACAACAATCAGTGTTTTTCATCCTCATACCAACCACAAGGGGCCTCAACACAAATAACTCGGTCTCTCTATAGCTATTCCTCTAGCGCCCCAATTGGGACTCTTCCACCTGTTGCAGCAGAGATGACCGCACCATCATCTGAGAAAGACAACCTCTTCCCACAACTTCTCCAATATCAAGACGAAATGCTAAATTACTTCCATCACACTCTACGAATCACCATATTCATTCACTACACCACTACTCGACTTCCTTATCTTTGTACAAGATACAAAATTCCCCTTTTATAGGTGTATATGATATTTCAAAGTAGTATTACTTTATGAAATACATCTACTGACATTTTTTCATGTTCAAGTCATGTTTATAGCATCCCTCCTTTTTATCACATAAACTTTCATTATATTTTACAGAACCGAGGATCTTTAATGTTTAGTGTCTTGAAAACCAGGAACTTAAAACATGAAAACATAAAAACATTATTCTTAAACACTTGAAAGTCTTATCCTCAGGTTCACCCAAGGTTCATTACTGCATCTCATAACCTGGGGACATACATCAAAAGAAAGGGTGAGCAGAAGGCCCAGTAAGGGAAACAAGGGAATCATTTAACATGTGAACATTAGATACATCAATAAAGTCATGAAAAGAACTCTAAGGCATGAAAATTAAATCATGAGGCATATCATAATAAAAATAACATATTTTCATAAATTGAAGATGTGGCTGAAACATTTAATGTTGAAAATCATTTCTTTTCACCAAGGTCCATCCCCAAGGTATCATTAAAAAATTACCAAGGTTATTCACCAAGGTATCAGTCTAAAAAGTCATCTCTAGAGATTAAGTCTTTACCCAATGCATTAGAGCGCTATCTGGGCGCACCCTTGAAATGCCTTTATTATCTTGTGAGCCACATATATCATCATCTATCATTTCATAAAAAACCCATATATAATAAAAGAAATTTGTTTCATTTAATAATCACAATGTTTTAAAAACTGCTTTAAAGACATGATCTTTATGTCACTTTAAACCCACGGAAAAGGGAAAGCAAGTTTCATGTATGTAAATCCCAGAATTTAAAATAGAAAATTTTGATATATATATTTGTGTGAATACACCTATAGAAATAAGAGCTTTTATTAATCACTTAATAACATAAAATAATTATGAGATAAAGAGGGAGGCATTTTGAGACGAAAACTGTGCAGCATAACGTCTACGATACATGGTTTTAGAAAACATTGAATAGAGAGGGGACATGGTTCACCCACTCAAAAATGATACATAAAATTGTAGGGGGACAGAATATATAATATTTAAGAACATGGTAATGAAATTTGAATGATATACCATATGAAACGAAGAACTTGAAAGGAAGACAAAAATAAGATTTCTCTTATGAGAATTCTGCAGCCTAACGACGTCATTTAAAACTTCCAAAAATGGATTGACAAGATCAAATAGGGTCTCTCATCATATGAACATAAATGATTAGTATGATAGATATAGAGATCATTCCCCAACATAATAAAAAGGAACATTAAAGACTTGACCTGAAAGTAGATCTTGAAAATGAGAAGGGTGAAAGAATCTGTTACAAAAATTTCGGCAGCCTAACGACGCCACTTAAAAATTCATAAAACGAAATAATGAGAGTAAGAGGGGATATATCATTATATGAACATGAAAAGGGATGTATGAGGAGTATAAAAGAACATCCTTTAACATTAGAACATGGAGCATAAAATAAATTACATAAAAGAGATTTCTTGAAAATAAAGAGAGAGGTTGGATCCCTTACCTTAAAACGTAACTCTTAAAACACAAATTTTAGGACCTTGAGGGCTTGGGGGAACCTTGAGAGGACTACTTTGGAGGTAATGAGACCATAAGTTCGTTGGGGGGAGTGGGGAATCGAATGGATGAGAGGATGTCTTGGTATTTATAGGGAAAGTGAGGGGACAAGGCATTAATGGCCAAGGGACACCTCATTAGTGGTTTTGGAAAAACCGTGGGCCTTCCCATGGTCTTTGCCCATGGTATTGGCCACTTGGGACACCTCATAATTTATCTTACTATTCATAAGTCGACCATATAGATTACATACTTAATACATCAGTTAATGATGTCATTAAACACCAGTAACTTAAAAACTGTATTTTCACTATTCATTGAATATTCAACTTTCTCAGAATAATCCCAAAATTTCACCTTCACCAAATATCAATGCTCTGATTTCAAAAATGAAATCCATTTTATAAAAATAATTTTCTAAATATTTTTAATTAAATTTTTAATTAAAAAACTCTATTCACCGAAAATTAATTCTTTTTCAGAAAAATCCCCCAAAATTATCATAACATTATATCGATGCTCTGAGTTCAAAAATGAAGTCCATTTTATAAAAATAATTTTCTAAATATTTTTAATTAAATTTTTAATTAAAAAACACGATTCACCTGAAAAAACATATACTTGAATAATAATTTATGAAACCATTTTTAACCATTTTATTGAATCACATGACTTAATCAAAGTGCCTAGCTTATTTTAATACTTTCTTTAAGTGAGATTACTAATCTATTTGGACACATTAATAATCCTAATCATAAAATCACTATTCATAATTTACTATTCATCAAAAATCATGTTGATCTTATTAGACTCTAAATTTCGTACTGAACATAATTGTAGAAGACCATATTTTGAAAATCATTACACATTTTTAATTATTTAAGGTTTACATAAACATTTTTTAAAATATCCTTTCTCTAAAATTCACCACAAATATGCATGCTATATTTTTCAGGACATTTGAAAAGTCAGAAACATTATCATAAGAAGAAATCCCAATTTTTATTTAAAACAAAGGATTACACAAGGAAGTTATGGTCTCCTTAAATAGTCCCTTATCACGCTAGCATATGACCTAAGTGTAAGGTGTGCTATGGTGAGAGAATCTGAGGGAGGCTCGGACAACATTGCACGAGTAGTAATTTCTATCAGTTTGAACTTCTCGCAAAGGAGATTCTGTTCTAGCTTCACACGATGAAGTTCGTCTTGGGTTTGATCCAGAGCAAAGCCCAGTGGTGCTACCTCCTTCCCAAGATCCGTTATATGGGATTCGATCGGTCCAAGACTACTGGGCGAGACCATCAAAACTTCTTTCTATAATAATTAACCAAGATTACTTGTATTTAGAGACAAAAATCAAAACGTTTAGTATCCAACGGTTATATTGACCAATGGTCATATAATAGTCAAAACCCAACGGTCTCATTTTAATTATAATCATGTTATAAAATGAAACATTTTTGTTGAGTATAAAAATAAGATAAAATAACACATAAAATTAGGAAACAAGATTTATTCAAAATTTCGGGTCATTACAATGTTGGAAAAAAACAACATGCTATTATGATCGGTGAAAACCAAAAAATAATTACCAATAATGTATTGTCTCCACAACTTCATGGAAAAAACACGATTGGAAACTCAAAATCATGGATGGAATAGTTACGTTCATTGGGATTCCACAACCATGGCGCATAGGAAACCACCGATCTCGGATGCATTAGAATGCAGCCTAAACCCAAATGTGTAGCATTACAAAATACATCAAACAAAACTCCCAATGTTGGATGAAAAATAGCTAGAGCACTAACCAAAATCTCTATTAGGTACTCAAAAGCTTCCTAAAACTGACCAATCCAAACAAGTTCATGATCCTTCCAATTCATTTCCATTATAAGAGTCACAACCTGAGATAAATCAGCTATAAACCTCTTGTTATATCTTGTGAGTCCAAGAAAACTTCACAGTTATACCACAGTCTTGGGGATTACCTAGACACAACTACTTCTATCATTAATTGATCAACAACTACTCACTACTCAGATACAACATTCCACAAAAAATTAACTTCATGAGCCCAAAACTCACACTTCGACTACTTCCCAAACAGCTGTTATTAATGAAGAACTCCCCATATAGTGTGTAGAGGATCATCATGCTCATCCTCATATTAAGATTAAACAAGTATTTTCTCGATGAAAACCACCACAGACATATCAAAAAACTAATGGATCATCAAATTAATCATACCCATGACCACAAATGAAGCATTGATCTCACTGAAAGACGTTACAATGAACTCATAATGTCAAAGATGACAACGTAATGTAGTCTTCTGGATATCCTCCTCCTCCATATGAATCTGATGATATCCTGACTTCCAACCGATCATCGAGAACTAACTTATACCCTTCAGTTGATCAGATAAATCATCAATAAATGGATGAGGATATCAATTATTCATTTTCACATTGTTTATGTTACAATAATTGATACACAACCACAGACTTCCATCGTCTTTCTTCACACACAAAACCGGTGTGCCCCATGGTGACACACTCGACCGAAAAAAAACTATATTGTAACTAACTATTGATCTATATACATAGCTCATGTAACTCAAAAGGTGTCACCTTATATAGATAAATAGTTATGAGAGACGTTCATGGTTGTATCTTGATCCTAAACGTGATTTCTCGTTGAGGGGGTAATGATGCATCCTCTTTTGGAAGGACATCAGGTTACTCATCTATGACCCTAGGAAGAACCAACTACAGAACCTTAGAAGAACTCAACATCATCTCCGCCATCTATGATGACAAGGATGTGACATGCCTATAACCCTTCTGAGGGTCTCGCCCAACAACAAACACAACTGGCTTTCCATCAGAATTGAAGTACACAACCTACATACTAATGAAATCCATGATATCTTGTAATTAATACAACCAATCCATGCACATGATGACATCATATGGTTGTATTGATAAAAATATGAAATCTCCCCAAGAGTGGTTCTTCCCTAGAAATATCTCACTATATCTACATTATTCAGAAAAGTTGATGGACAACCAATTGGAATAGTCAACACAAAGGGTAGTAGAAGCCTCTCCACCTAAAGACCCAAATAATAGACATGGGATTTTGATATGAAGATGTTAGTTTTTCATGAATCAAACAAGGAATACACACATGTATAAAAAAATAAAATGGTTCCTTGAACGATGTCTAGATCACCTGGCGATGGAAATGCTAAAGCATGAAGCTGACCACAACCTTCTTCAGGGCCTATCTGACCATAATGACGACAACCACCATATTCACGCTCTTCTCTATGAGGACAGGGAGTGCAATGTGATGTCCTCTGCCTTCCCCATCTACTCTCTGATGATCCATAGCTGGTGCAACATATTGATATTTCCTCTGCTAGAATTGCCTCAACGAAGTAACCTAGAGTGGAACACATGGTGCATGATGATCACACTTAAAGGCTGATCACTCATTCTACTGATGACCTCATCCTTCACAAGTAAAATAAGAAAATGATCCATTGGAATAGGCCCAAGAGCCATCGCCTCCATATAAATGATATGATAAGGGATAGAAACTATCCTAGAAAAACAAAAACTCTTTTACCCTGAGAACTGGGAACCCTATAACATAGCTCTACTTCATGTGGAATCAAGAAGAATTCACTCTCAAGACAATCTAGTATTCGATAATGTTCTCTCAATGAAATATTACCTTTCCAGCAAATCAATATATTTCTTCAGCATAAATGGGGTGACCTAGACATAGATCTCTAGTCACAAATCCTCATCAAAATTCCTCACCATGGAATCATCATCTAACAAATGTTCTGAATGATATTGTAAAAGGTTCCTGAAACCGATTCCAAACTCTAGACCATAGGGTATCCCTGTCAAAGGGTTAGTTTCTCCTAATGATTAGCTGCCTTCATGATCAAATAATGAATCTCGGTTATAAAACCATCTCGGAACTCATCTCAAGATATTGTTGACTCCTCGCGATCCTCAAGGATCGAGAGCCGCCACTGCCTCACTACCCCACGCAACATCATCAAAATCAAGGACACCTAGTGCTCCTTCAAAGCACAGATTGTACTTAAGGCTATCTGAGACTACACTAACCAATCATCTGTGACCGCATCTGAAACAGATCCGTCATACTAATATAGACACTGGCACTAAAACTCTCAGAGTGTCCTCCTCCAAGTGTCGTCATCTTTCGCCTCGACCTATGGTGATCTACCGGCACATCCATCATGACATATTCTATGAAAACATAACGAGGAATTAGACATAGAGATATACCTACAAAATAAACAATACATAGAGCTCTTAAACCTTTAATAAACAATATTAAACATTAATTAATTAATTTTTTTCTTTTAGTCATTTTAGGTTAACCAATCCAAAGGTCTGCCCATTTGAAAACAGAAATAAAGAATAATGATGCAAGATCCATTCTGAGGCCTCTACCTAGAAACTAGGATCACCTCATTTTGTAGGCACTATAAAAATAATGGTTCATGCATTTGATCCTAGGGGGCCCTAATCTCCTATGTCTAAGCTGGTCTACAGTGCTTACATCACATTTTAAACATAACACATACTATTAACCTACCACCCCTTTCATCCTCACATGCGCCTAACTCCAAACTCAATTCTATCCCTCAACCAGACCTATGATACCACTATGTCACGACCCCCTCCCCATAAAGAGTACCCCTCCAGGGTTGGAAATTTGTGAAATGATATTGTGACCACCGATTCCTGCCTCCAGTAGGCCCGGGGTTGGTAACTAGCCCTGAGGTAATAGTAAACATACCAAATGGTGGGAATTACCCTATAATAGAACACAAGAGAAAGAGATAGATAATACAGACACCAAACATATCTATCTCAGATTGAAATATAATATAAAATTCATGTACACATATGTAATTCTATTCAAGAACTAATTCAACTAAAACAGAAAACTATAATCACCAAAAGAAAGTAAAATCATCACAAACTAGGTAGCTCGAACAGCTCCTGCAACCCAAAGATAGTAGTAACCAACCTGATCTACAACCTTATCCAAGTGACCTGGGAAAAATATTCAATATAAGTAAGGTTATTATAATAGTGTACTCAGCAGGATCCTCCCTTGAACCGCTTGTGAAAATGTAAATAAAGCCTACTAAATCATAGTTAATAACATGTTAAACTAACTCATTGCATAAATTTGTTTACTATTTTCTCATCCTCACCATGTATACTCTCACCAAGTATCACATATTAGAGTATATAATATATTAAAAAAATATCAAGGGTACCCCACTACTACTTCGCCACTAGTTTGCCTCTTTTCCCAAATGTCTCATGACCTAAGAATCTCTCTCCCAAAAGTCTTGCATGTTGAAACTTGGGGAAAGTTTCACAACATGCCCCTCATGCAACAAATCCACTATTTCAATGTAACAACATTACCTAGTTAGTTTCTAGGATCTACCACAGCTCTCATTATGTGTATCATACATCGGGAATTATACCTCAATCC
Source organism: Viscum album (assembly GCA_963277665.1). NCBI lineage: Eukaryota > Viridiplantae > Streptophyta > Magnoliopsida > Santalales > Viscaceae > Viscum > Viscum album. Next base: position 549,308,801 of record OY728157.1, read on the forward strand.
ATTATATCCCATACACAAATTAAGAATCATCAAGCCATCACATCTTATACATGTTCCACCTATAGTAGTCCAAATGAAACTATATCTATAATATATGTGTGTGAATAATCCAAAGCCATTGTAGCCCTCTACACAAATATATAGGGAAAACTACCCATCGGGCCTTCCAGAACATGTAACCACCAAGAGAATCCAGCAGTGCCAAAGGGGTAGTTATCCATCCATACTCCCACTAGAATGTTAGAAAAAACACACTCTTAGGGTTCAGAATCCCTAGGGTTCCAGTTTTCCTAACTAATGGGGTGGAGTATCATATAGAAACAAAAAAAAAGTATAGAATATATTATATCTCACATCCACACTATGTGAATAACCTAGTCTTTGACTCAATTGCTCCTAATGTCTGTTGGACTCATGGATTCCACTACTAAGACTAGGTATCCTATGATCATAGAATCATTTAAATAAATTTTATAAATGAATTCATTCCCTTTTTATTAGTTTCACTTTATGATAATTAATCCATTAAACATTAACTATCCATTTACAATTCCACACTATATTTCATCAGCATCACACCATAGATTCATTCCCTCTAGGCATAATTAAACTAGGTCCATAGCTTCTCAAAAATATTACATCAGAATTGCATCCCATCAAGCTCCAACTCCATGGGTTAACATAATTTATTAATAGCTTTATTACTTCCCATAATCCCAGGAATTCATAAAATATGTTCTAAGATTCTAAACATTGGGGGGATCGATACGATGTGTATATGAACTACCCCTCAAGTATTTTCCACCTATAGTAGGAGTGTAGAACCATCCTCCATTAAGAAGAAAAACACTGAAAGTGTGTGGCATAACACACATGTATTCACACCTTTCAGAAGGAGGGTATGAAAGACAAGCCACCTTAATCAACGGGGAATGTAAAGAAGTTAAACAACCAGAAAGATTCAACAATCATATTATCTTTCACATCCAACCTGTTTTATCATCTCCGGTGTCCTCCCTAGAACCCAAATGAATAAACCGCGAATCTCTCTACTCTAGTTTTCCATTTCTACCACAAACAACAGGCCTCCTTACCCCCACATATCACAACAGCCATCCTGACATAAATCACAACATAAGAAGTAGGAAATAGACATCATATGAACTGGGCTCTTGGACCTTAAACAAGGCATTCTTTCTTCACTCGTAATGTTCTCTCACATCTCCATGAATAAGTCTCTCAGAATTTACAGTAAATAGGTTAACTAAAAACCCTGAATTATCTTTTACCAAAAAACTAGTTCTTTAATCCATTATGAATTAAATAGTTCATTAATAGTAGGTTACAACTATGGGAAACCTAAAGGGAAAGCTATCATAGTTATTACACATAAATAAACATTATTACTCCACCAATTTGACTAATATAAAATTATAACAACAACAAATAAATTCATTTACACGGCTATTTTATCTTTGAAAAATATTTTTTAATTAATTAGATTTTATGTTCTTTACCAATTTCCATTAAAAATGTCATGATAAACATGGAAATCATATACAGCACACTATCTATAAAAACAAGAGGTAATAACATATGATCGATACCAATTTATTTATCCAGTTCGAATATTTATTATGTTAATTTCATTTTGATTCAGAAAGATAAAACATTCTTAATCTACAGTTTCACAAAAAATAATAGAGAATCCATGAATCCCACACCTCAAAATGTTCTTTATTCTCTTTATATGAGAATGATTCACAAAACGGATTACAATCACCTCCCCCCATGACAACTACATCCACCCGAGGACGCCATGGCATAACTGCACCAACTAACACCCAAGAAAACGCCATTATAAGCATAGAGGTCACATGAAATAACATGGAAAGGAGAATCAGGACAATAAGGATCGAAGAAAACACAAGAAAAAATGTAGAGCATACCTTTTTCCGATGACGGATCGACACTTACTTCTTGCACCAAAACGGGGGGTGTGGTTACACCAAGAAGAAAAATTAAGGGGAAATGATCCCTGGATTAATGTATGACCACACCAACTTATAGGATGAAGGAATGGTTTAAGAATATCATACTAGGAAAAAGAGGTAGAACAAGGGAGGAAGATATATCATCCCATTAGAATATTTGATAGAGTAGCGGTTAATGATACATGAGATATTCCATTTAAAGTTGATCGAATTAAACCATGCAGTTTAACCAAGTAAAGCCAGGCCAAGCCATTGAGAAATTAATATAGGAGTTATGGACATTGAATTGGACTTAAATCCCATAAAACAAGGCCTTGAATGAGTTTTTACTCATAGAAAACACTAAATGGTAGAAACTGTAGGAAGCTGGAAACATTGTACACATACTGATGGCTAGAAACAATGTACACCTACCGATGGTTGGAATCACTGTACACCTAGATACACAGCCAATACAAATTACTCACTGACACTGATAGTAAAAATGAATCACTCAGTTAGATATTAAAAATGACTCACTAATAACGATAGTACAAATGAATCACTGAGACCGACAATAAAAACGACTCACCGACAATGATAGTACAAATTAATCACCTATGCCGACACTTTAAATGACTCACCAATGTTTTTAGAACAAATGAATATCCAATGCTGATAATAAAATTGGATCAATGGTGATAATGTTCATATCTGTCACACTGACGAAACTATTCACATCTCTCTCATCAATGACACAATTAATATCTATCTCACTGATGAAAGTGTTCACATATGTCTCATCGATGACACTATTCACATCTGTCTCAAGAACTAAACAATTCATATATGTATCACCGTTGACATTGTTCACATCTGTCTCCCTGATGACACTATTCACATCTGTCTCACTGAAGAAACTGTTCACATCTGTCTCACCGATGACCCTTTTCACCAAAATAGACACATTGTTCATAGAACTGGAAATTTGGATAAGTGTTCGGGATAAGTAACTTTGACCTCCCAAAACACCTCAAATAGAATATTGTAATAATGGAATGAACCAGATAGTTCGGGTCTATTAAATTTGGCTCAAGTGTGGAACACGACTATAAGGAATATACATTGATTCATACAATGCAATTAGCATAAAATGCAAATTAGTTTTCATATTCACCAATAATTAAATAATTTGAACAAGGTAGTTATTTAATTAATTAAATTAATTATAAATTATATGTGATGATCCTCAATCAAGTTACGATTCTCCATAATTTATCAATATTCATTGATTCATATTATTAGATCAGGAAGTTTATCGTTGTGTAAATTTCGGATTAATCATCGATCGCCTGAAAAATTAATTTTTGGAATTAACCATCACATGCTTCTGATGCACCCAAAACCTCAAAAATCGTCACAATGTTTAACCTACCCAGATTCATTGTTGATTTTGAAATAGTTTAGATTTAATATCATTAAACCATATAAATAATAATTTTATATTTGATTTATTATTCAAAAAATAAAAATGAAATGAATTATAAATTGTTAAATACATATATATCTTCTTGTTATGAAAATTTTATATATTTTTTCTCTTTATTAATTATTTTTCTTAGTTTAATTGACTCTTATTTTCTTGATAATATCAAAAATAGGGTCTTAATTTTTATTATTTGAACCATGATGATTTCAAAATAATCACTTTTGTCGAATGTTCCCAACCTCATGACAATCATTGTAAGGAGGTTATGAAATGAAAAAATGAAATCAGTCATTCCAGGGACGTGGTAATCAACACATACAAATTAATCATGATTTCATTTTTCATATGATGGGGAATTTGATTAATATGTTTTATTTCTGAATATTTAAAAACTCTATAAATTTCACAATTATTTATTAATTTTTTTATACCCATATTATATATTGATAAAAGAAAATAATGGTTTCACTTATTTTATTACAAAATCGAGAAGCGAGTTTAATAAAAATTCATATAGAATCAAAATTTTATTAATATAAAAAATTATTATGGAATAACAAAGGTACATAAAATTTATATTTTTAAAATATATCATAAAACATATATATTAATTTAAAATGATAACTCATGTTGAGAAATTTGAGATTTAATTGGAGGGTTCTAGGGAAATATATGAAATTAAGTAATATATTATGACTAGAAGATCAATATATTAAAATAGTGTTTTAATTTTTGGAAAAAAATGACTTTTTGGACAAAACCAAAATTTTATTATTTCCATTATTTGGTCGTGAGTGACTTGTTTTTTGTTCTGAAGAAAACTATTTTATTAATATTTCAAATGAAAATTAATGGAACACTTTTAAAACTTATCATGAGGATTCTATGTTGAGAAATAATTCAGTGGAAAAAAATTTAATTTCCTTCAAAATGTCATACACAAAATTATAAGAAAGTTAATATTATGTTTAAATCCCATTAACCCATGAATTTCAACTATAATTATATTATATTTTCTCATAGTAACTAGTTTTCACATTGGATAACCTAATAATAATTCCTAAAAATAATGTGAAACTTATTAAAAATCCGTGAAAATAAGATTTATAAATTTGAATTCTATATATATAAGAACCTAGTTTTTCAATCTAGTTTGTATCCTTTAAATTTTGGTCTATATATTTATTTTGACCTAATATAGATCCCTTGTGGTTTAGTAAATTTATAATTGGTGTCACAAGAATGCTTGATGCTGGAAGCCCATATTTTTTTAAAAAATGGGTTAGCCTCACTGTTAGAGCATCGTTAGCAAACAATTTGTCTAACTGTGCTGATTAAAATTTCAAGACAGAAGTAAATGGCATAGTTTGTGCCTGGCTATGTGGCATAACTTTTCAATGTTCCTTTCAACGTAGAAAACATTGCACATTTTGCAGCATATTTATCAATACCTATGAACAAACTGTTCCCAAACCATTTTTTGGGTAATATGTCATAATTTATCTTATTGATCTATTATCCACATACTTGCTCAATAAACTGAGAACCATCAGGACTAAACCATTAATCACTCAATTTGGGGATCTATGATGATATAATGTAGTAATCAAGATATAACCTTAATCCTAGATCTGATCTAGAATCTATACATCACGTTAGATGTGTGGTAGTAACTACTCGAGTCCCCTTGACCTGTTCTCATTATATTTTTCTCTCTATTGAGTTATCAAGGAATGATATTTCCCCGCTTTCTTATTTTTAATCTGATCTAATCTGGATAAATAGCCAATACTAATGTAGAAGAGTCATACCAGACTATTTTGGGTGGTCTATTACTCATCCCTAATGTTAATTTATTTTGGAGTTGTCGTGTGGGGACTATAGATTTCATTGGGTGTCATTTATTGAAATATATATCATTATTATACTCATTAGAACTATATGTCTACTATATTTACAAATATGTGACTAGTTGTAAAGGATTGTTCCCAAAACACCATTCATCCCATGTTGTATATTGTTCCAAAATTATCATTTTACTATATTGACAAGTTGGAGCCATCATCCGCATGTGCCTTGGCATGACCAGCATATGGGTATTCATATCTATATTAAATGGATTTTTATAGTGATAATTTCATAATGGAATGTACCATGTATTCTCACCACTTGATCATCAAAATGTATGGTCTTCAATTTTATAATGAAATGAAAAATGTGAATTGGCATGTATACTAAAGATATGACTTGGCCTTGAATGTAAATGAATAGTAGATTTGATATCCATAGAACCCATTAACACATTAATTGAATGTGTTGAAATGAACATCAATTATTTAATATTCCTTAAAAGGATTAATGAATGGTTACCTTCTACATGGGATTATCACACTAATGAAAGGAGAGTCTTGAACCAAATAGACTTATTTATTAATTTTAACTTGATAAAAAGGTTGCATGCTACTTTTCCTTATCACACAAATGAATGGAAAGTATTGAACCAATAGTGGCATGATACATGACCTTATCACACTAATAAAAGGAAGTATTAATCCAAAAGAATTATTGCATGACTTAATAATAAAATAGGAATTGACTAACTCATGTTCACCTTGGATTCTAATCAGATAATGCCATAGGATCTCAATAAACCCATTCTGATTAAAGGATTTGAATTGATTAGGTAGATACCCATCATTATCCCGATCCTTTTCTATTCTTGGATTCATGGTATGACACTGTTGGATCCCTTCATATCATTACATGATTCTTTGGATACACTCCATGGATCCCATAATGACTAGTAGGTTCCATGGTTAAATCCCATAGGGCCTAGTCTCTGCTTATGCTCATTTTACCTTGGACGGTGTCCTTGAATTCAGTAGGCACCTCATTGTTGAATGAATTGGTCTATGTTCCTTGGATTAAACTCTTAACCATACCGGGATATATTTATTACTATGTTTGTGACCTATGAGGTCTACACCGCCTTAGTTAATAACCTGGGACTTTACTATTAAATTTCATTGTAGGTTTCCTTATTACAACATCGAAACATTTCACATTATAAAATTTGATTTATTTATATATTCTTAATAATAAAATTATGAATTGTTGAAATGTTCATACACCAGCCCAGCGATGATTCTGGTACATGGGTGTTTAGTTACATTGTACTACATTTCTATATATATGAATTCTTTCACACTGTTACATTTCAATTACATAGTCCATATGATATTGACACTATTTGTGATGGCCCACTAAAATTTATCTGATATTCTTTCCAGCCACCGTTTGGTACCTAGGGATTATTACATAGTTATCGGAGTTGACAAAGAGACTCATACGGTTTCAATCACATGATTTCTTTCAAATTATGATTGAGAATGATAACATATGATCAAACCAGATATTAGTATGCTTGGAATTGACTTTTATTTCCTTTATACTATTGTGTATCTTGTTATGCTTGTTGTAGTGTGTCCATGCATTTAACTATTATAGTGACATGAAATATCATCAGTTGTTTAATTCTATTCTAGTTGTTTCAGATATTTTTATTTTTGTATATATTTCCCATTGTTCCTTACTTTTACTTATATTACATCCACTATTTACCCTATTTTAACATTCACCTGTTGCAATACACATTGGTAATGAGGGCATTGTCTCTCCATGGAAACACCTTGGGCCCTCAATACTAGTTGGCATCATCTGGTATTCAGAGAGATGTTCTTGGGGCCATATAGACCACCTGGATTGAGGAACCCATTGAGTGGAATCTGATTCTGAGATGTCACAATATCATTCCACTTAATTCATAAAAGTGTAAAAAAAATTAAAAAATATTTAATTGAAAATGGTTTTTCAAAGAATATTACAAATATTCTAAAATATAAAAACGGGTTACTAAATTTAATCCCAAATTTCTAAAATTATATACTGTATTAAAAATAATTTTTCTTCATTACAGAAATGATTAAGGAATATACAATTTAGAAAAATATTCTTATAATGTCATAAATTTTATGCTATTTTTAAAAACTATAGGTCACTTAAAAATAATTATATTAAGAAAAAACTATAAAAATAATTATAATATTATATTTTAATGACTAATAAATAAATGATATACCTTTTTTCAAATTAAATTTCTATAATTTGATACAAAATTATTTAAATAATGTCTCAAAAAAATGTTAGGAAAATTTATTATTGGAAGGTTGCTAGTAATAAAATGTTAACTATCATTTATTTTTTCTTTATCATTTAACAATTTATATCATGTTACAGTATTAAGAATTATTATCATATATTTGATTTTTACTAAACATATTATATTTTTTTTCTTAACAAAAAATGATAATTTAAAAAAAATACTTTTTATTATTAAAATTATTTTAATTTTTTTGTTCATATTCTAATTCTATTTCATTCATAATAAGTATAGTTTTTACTTCATATCTATAATTGTTTTATAAATTAGTAACCCTAATTGATTCATTCTAATTCAGTGGATAAGTTTTAATGTTCACACATAAAATTTATATTAATATAAATATATATATATTTGATTATCAATTTAGTATTTTGTTGCATATGTAGAATGATATCAAGAAAACTAACTCATTCCAAGGTATCCAGATATTTAAATTTTTGGGTTTTATAATTTCCCCTCTTAAATAATATTCATCCTCACGACATGACTCATATTTTATGATTATTTTAGATATTTATGTCATAGTTAACCATATGCATCTAAAATTTTATGGGTTTATTTAGGTTGTGGAATGAAATTAATCAATATGAAAAATGGTTATATGTTCTTTATAAAGAGAGATAATCCCTTCATAAAATAACATACAATTTTTATACTGGAATAATACATAGATCCATAGGTAATTACATTACACATACATTTAAAATCATATATAAGATTATCTTATTATTATGTGTTTTTATTTGTAACTCAATTTCATGTATTTGGTGAAATTATACAAGAAATTAATCACTAGAAAATAAACTATGAAATCAAAATATTGACATAGTTAGAAGTATATTCATATTGTTTTACTAATTCATATGGTAATTCTTATTATTTAACTCTTTGTGAGTTTTATTGGGCCAAAAATAATATATTGGCAAAATCTCATGAAAATGAATCAACTATTTTTTATAGATTAGGTCTTTCTCTTACACTTGTGAGTCTGGTGATCTAAATATCTATTGTAATAGAAACCTATCATTTTTTTAAAATTTTATCCATTCTTCTTCCCAAATTTTTTACATTTAGAAAATTTAATATCCATTCCTTCATAATTTTGGTTAAGAATATTTCATTAAAATTCAATCATACTGTTCATTAGTGTGTTTGGGATGCTATGCAAATTAAAATTTGTAAATAACACAACCATATTTTATTAGTATTGGTGGTTGCATTATTACATTGGTCATACATATAACCTATTTCATTACAAATGATATAATAGATTTGTAGTCCTGGAAAACTATATTTAAATTTGAATTTCATATTACAATTAAAACATAAAATAATATATAATTTTTTATTGAGATAACCATTACTACATTATTCATATCACTCTATTTCAATTAGAACAAATTCACATTCATTTTTATAATATTAAAACTAATAAAAGAGTCATCTTTGATGATTTGGAAGTTTATACGCACATTAGATCCTATCCTGAAGAAATAATTCATAATAAATATAGAATGGAAACCATCTAAAAAAATTCGATGTATTCCATAAAACGAGCCTGAAGAATAATATAGTAATAATAAATGATGATCAAAAAAAATTAATATAAATAATAACATGATATTAAAACATATCAAATTAAAACATAACTAATCAAAAAATAATACAAATACAAATAACTAATAATATAAATATGGAATTCAAAATAACAATCATCATAACGATAATATTAATGTAGCATTCTAATACGACATACATAAATTTGTAAGCCCTCTTCCAAATAACCTGCCAAGTTTGTCACATTGGGCTTCCCTATACATTGAATGGTTATAATAGGCTCCCCCAATCACTTATTATGATGGATGCATTTATCATATGAAATGGGAGAAACATAATCATTTGAAAAATTATATTAAAAAATAACCATATAAAATGCTAGTAATTTCCTCAATTACTATACATAATCAATGTAAATATTTATATAGAAAACTAGAATATGAAATGTTATTAATTTTCACAATCTATCAACAAAATCATTAAATATTAAGACTAATATTTATAATGGTATTAAAATAGTTCACCCCTATCAAAATAATAATTATATGTCTTAAATAACAATATTTATAGTGTCATTAAAATATATTCCAAATGGAAAATAGTTAAAATGAGTCTTTTTGCACATAATTAATTTAAATTCATTACACATACCATTACAAATATTCTTGTAAAAAATATCCATTTCACAAAGAAAAACACTTTTGAATGATAAAAATTACGCTAAATTTTTTAAAAAAAATCATTATAAAATACTCCTTGAGATTTTTGAAATTATATTTGGAGAAATTGTTGGTGATGATGGTAGGTAATTTTATACATGTCATTTAAAAAATCTTATCATGGTGTTGTCAAAAGTTCTAATTTAGCATGTTCCAAAATTTAAAATAATATTACATTAAAATCATTTTTTATAAAAATTAAAATGAAATATTTAATATAATAAATTAGTTCGAAAATGTAGAATTGTTTTTTAAAAATCATTATATTGAACATACATATGGAAGAAAAATTTGATCTTCAACAAAGAGAGTAATAATGTCAAATTTCCATTAAAATAATATAACTATATTTATTTAAAAAGTCATGGAACATGGTAAAAATAAATTAAAATTTAAATAATTAATAGATAAGAATAAAATTCATGATTTTCATGAGATATAGATCATAATATTTTTTTCATTGGATTAATAATCATAAAAATTCCTGATAAATGATGACATTATATCATAATCCCTTACCTATATGGAAACATTTGTATCACTGGCCCTATAACATCAAATGATACTTAAATAAAAGGAATAGAAATTTATTCCTGATATAATATATCATTTGGTATGTATATACACCACAAAAAAAGAAATATTTGGTAATATGTAATTTTTTAGATGAAAGTAAAAGTGAGATGATAAACCCTTACATCATGTCTGCCTTCCATCGTATTCTCCCTAACATCCTATATTCAATACATAGGTTCATTATAACTCAATAATAGAAACAGAATCATGATTATTACCCTGTATATTATTTATTAATAATATTATATCACCGATTTGACATCAATTATTGTTTAAAATCATCGTATTGGGTAACAACTACTTCACTTTTAAGGAATTCTTTGGTTCATCCATTTTAGTCCTTATACATTAATCATTTTTTCTTCAAATAAAAAATAAAAAATATGATATTTATATAATATATATTAATATTATTTTTATTTATATAAATCCATTAATGATACATAGAAAAATAAATTACACCGTTCATAGAGATGGTAGGACATAAATATGCCAAAACATTGATTCCATTTTTCTAACAGATGGAACAAAAGAAAGATAAATTATATTTCACCATTTTAAAATAGTTAATATATTTTATATATAATTCTTATGAATTAAATAAATCCTTATTACTATCCATTTCAAACTAAAATGAAAATCATATCACATCTCTACGTTGTGGCAGTAGTCCACATATACGAATAAACGACTTTTTATTCCTAATAAATTGGAAAGTAAGATGGAAGATGTGATAATAAATTTTAGATGTAATAATATTTCTCAAACACACACACACACATATATAAATATTCAAACATTATATCCATATATGAGATGTTTTAATGGAAAAATATCACATTCTTTCGCGAGATGATAATATTCCATACACAAAATTGATGATTTATTTCCTAACGGATGGATGATGGGATGTATATAGGTCCTTAAATTACCATAATTACATCACACTATATATTTTAAAATAGTATTATTCTATTATAATATTTGGAGAATTTTTTATATGGTAAATTATGACATAAAACAATGACACATTGTTATAAGCTATACATCTTCTTAGGAGGACTTCTTTATATTTATTTGAAATGTTCTCCAAGAATGGTTTTATAATCCCGCCATGGAATATAAGACACTAGTATGGATTCTGGTAAGGTATTCTTCATTTTCTGGACAGAAAAAAGTTTCTAAATATTTTTTTATATGAGATGATTTCATATGTTATTTTATTAGAGGAGGTGGGAAATTACGAGGTTTTTTGAGAAAAAAATTAGACCCATTTTTTAAAAATTCTATAGGGATCAAATAAGTTGAATTATTGAACCTAAAATGATATAATATCATCATATGGTCATATAATATAAATTATAAAAGTTTTTATGTCATTCCAACCCTTATAGTTTTAGTTCAACCCCTATGAAACCCATTTTGTCATTTACCTCAATAATAAACATTTTTTCTTTTACTATTTTTATGACTAAAAATTAATTTTAAATTATTAAATTATATTCATTATACTTATTATAAATATGGAATCCATTTTATTTTAATTTTAATCACTAATGTGTAATAATTAAACATATTATTGATCCTTCACATGTGTAGAAAAAATGATCATCCAACGGAAGCATTTTTATAATTATAAAATATTTTCATCTCAAAATTAAAAATAAAACTATTTATATATTATAAATTAGATTTATAAATATATATATAATATTTTTAACTATAAACCCTTTTTTAAATAGTAAATTTTGAATTTTCAATGACAAATAATGATTAAAATTACAATTCTAATTCTGATTTATGCGTCTAAAAATTATTCTCCTTAATAAATAATAAAAACCTAACACATGGATAATATTAAAAATATAATTAATAAAACAAAGAGTAATTTTTCGTATATGTTTTTTAAAATTGGTGAAAATTAATTTTAAAATATGTGTGAATAAGATGATGAACCCACTTAGTAGAAAAATATTTTAATGAATAAAAATGGTTTATTCATATATTATTCATTGAAGAAATAATATATGAATGATAAAATAATTTTTAGATATATAATATATAAATTTAGTTAAAATATTTCACAAACAGTGATAACTTATAATTATTTATGTAAAAAAATTTGAATATATAAAAAGGATTATTCTTAAGAACATTTTATATACATTTAAATAATTTTTTTTATCTTTAATCAATTGATAACCAATTACTGTATTTTATACATGTATAAACCATATATTTTTCATTCTATATTTATTCTAATTGTTATACTTTGTATTGACATCATGTTAATAATTATTATATTTATATAAAACATTCATGAGTCATTTATGCTCAGTTTTTCTTGTTGTATACAATATCAAACATAATGTTAATTTTTTAAAATCTTGGGGTGTTAAATTTTCTATTCAATAATAATTTTCATCCTCATAATTTGAATTTCGATATGAAAATAAGGGATTGGAATTCAAAGATAACTATTTTGATAACCTATATTATAATATGGGTTAATAAAATATCCTTCTATTAAGAGAGAATGAGATGTTTGATGATCATCAAGAATAATAGATAGTAGCATTTCTACGTAGGAAATCATTTGTGGGGTGTGAAAATATGGAATGATAGGAAAATCATAGTTAATTATAAATAGTGATAGAGAAAAATTATTAAAACAAAGTGAGATATTAAGAGAATGAAAATAAAAAAAATCACTAAACCATAATTATTATAAAATACAATTGGTTTATCCGAAATGAAGCTAAATTAACAATTTTTTTTAATATCCATATCATAATGGTGTGGGATTATTTTACAATCATCATAGAGAACACAAAAAAAACACTATTATTATATTTTATAATTTAAATGTATGGTTTAATTAGTTTTATTATTCTTTGAATAATTTCCAATTCATTTCTTAATCAATAAATTGAATATCCAAAAATTATATTTTGTATGCTGGAAGAAATTAAAATAAATTTTTTGAGATCATAAGATACACAAAAGATTGTTATGTCCTTCTTTATATCTATAATTATTTACTAGAAATTGTTATCAAAAGTTATCCAATATAAAAAATTAATATCTAAACTATAGAGTAACAGCAATGGTTATTTATAATCCATTAAAATAGAATTTTTCTATAAAAACATCATATTACATCTCTAAAAACATAATAACACTCCACTAATATAATCATTCATGTAAGAACATATTTTTTTAAACAAATTATCCTAATAAAATAATTCTCTAAATATCATAAATCCCCTCAAAACCTGAAATATATATATATCCTGTAATACTATTATTAAAATAAATATAATCATTGTGCATAAAAGTATTTAAAAATCATAGATAACATGATATCATGTAGGCCTCTAGTAGGGGATTACACCCTTGTTTCTTGTCAAATATGGTTTCAAAACATTTTTCCATGCCATATATTGTATGTTGACCTTCTTATTAAAAGTTATATTAATAGATTTCTTATAAAATTACCAAAAATATGATAATCCTAGTCAATCATAACATTAATAATAGAATAACTTATCCATAGTTATGGGTTTTGGTATAGATTTTCTTAGGGAACAACAGATAATATTATGCCTCCTTATTTTATATACATTTAATGTAATGTCCAGAAAATGTAAATGAATTCTTTTGAGAATAAATTTTTCACTAAATATGAAAATATTACAAGGGTTCTGTTAAAATAAATTTCTTCCAAGTACTCATAGAAATTGTGGAATAACATAACATAAAACCACAAAAGGGGTTCCAAAAATCTTGAACTTATGACGAAACATTAAACTAACTAACCATTGATGGTATCTATAACTATTATTAAAGCCTTAGATTAATATAAATATTCAACCAAGTATTTAAACATTCCATTGATGTTTTATTACTTCTATAACAGGAATATAGTAACATCCTGACCTAGGGATCACACGATGTGACCAAATCTGGTGCGCCGTGTGACCTTAAGTGGGCCTCCCTCAATGTTAGAGGTTGTAGGAAAAGAGTGAAGGTTTGGTAAGTCCTTCTTCGAGACATTATATGCTATTTTGTTAGATTAAAATTCCAACATAAATATGAAATCATATATGGAAGCATATATAAATATAACAATCTCAAAGTCATAAGATAACCAAAATAGCAAATACAATATTCAAATGGAATGGAAAACATGTTTTGCTGATATAAGTTTAAATGTTTTTGCAAGTAAAATGAAAATAAAGTCATTATCAACTCCCAAAAAGGTATCAAAACATGTTTGTTTCCCTTATCCATGTTCCAACCATAATTAGAAATCTAACACATGGCCCTTTCACTTAATTTGAGCTACAGCAGTAAAGTCTATTCGGGTTCCGATCCGACAACCCATGTAGGGTGTGAGTACAACTCAGTATGACACCACCAATTAAGTATACAACAATTTCAGTCCAAATATAATATAAGTAGTTCTATAAATAAAATAATACAATTCATAAATAAATATTCATCACATTATCATTCATTCTTTAGTTTAATCATATTAACTCTAGGGTTCATGGGGTTCCCCGTACATCTATATTATCATTAGCTCATGTTGAATCCTGTAGGGTATCCTAGGTAATATCATATCTTAATACATATGTTTAATCATGTCATAGTTTATGTATTCAAAGGTTATATGATATCTTTATACCTGATTTGACTCGTGCTGAAGTTCAAAGTATTATATTGTGAGGAAATGTCTTGAAGCCCCTTTATTACATTCTATAAATTCACATATAAATACCAATGAAACCCATAAAATATTCATATGTAATATGATGACATAACCGTAATTACATCTCAATATAATAACCATTTAAAATTTCTTTTACTAATAAGTACAATAACCATGTTACCATTTATAATTGTAATTTTAATGACCATGTTCCCATTCCATTACTCACAAGTACAATGGCCATGTTTCAATTTATACTTCTCAATATTGACTGACCATGTGCCCATTCTTCCACAAATAAATAATTCATAATTAATTATCCACCTTTATTCCATTACTAGTTAAACAATTAGTTAAATACATCAATATACATAATTAACTCGTCCATTAATTAAGTACGCCAATCCCATTAATTAATTCATAACATAATTAATCAGTAACACAATTTATATCCAATAAATAATTTTCCAGATTTAATAATCTCATTCTAAATCTCAACTCAACAAAATTAATTCCAAAATTAATTATCTATATCACAATATCATTTAACCTAATAAATTCACAATTAATTATCTCAATATAGACAATTAAACATGTTATAATTAATCCCATGATTAATTATCAAGATTACAAACCCTAACCCTCATAATCAATTTCTACAAATAAATTCTCCAATAGTTCTTCTCCTCATTATTATGATAAACTTTTCAATTAATCACATAATTCAACAATACTTCAATAATTCAATAGATCTACCTAATTAACCCAACCTATCAATTACTATCAAATGATAATAATTTTATATTTTTTCATACATGATCCAAATAATTTTATATTGTAATTTTATTTTAGACAAGTTACCTCAATTCATTGACAGGTGTTTGTTCAACGGAATTACAAAAAATTCGAGCATCAAAACAAAGTATATCTGATTTGTAGATCTAAATCTGTAAATTGATATCTAGGATATCAATATATTATCAATTTAGATCTATATCTACCATCATAGATCTATATCTCACAAGTTAGATTGATATTTAATGAAAACAAAGAATTAAATTACACCAAAATATAATCTAAAGAGATAATACAGAACCTGATAGGCATCAGGATGATATACACCTATTAGGAAAAGAGTTAATCTATGATTAGGGATTTTAATATTCAAGAACAAATATTAGACAACCATGAAAACCCTCTATAAATATTGTAATTACCCAAACACTTTTATGCCTAATAAAAAAATTAATTAGAGGTTTTTTTAGGTTTTGGGTGATGTTAAAATAATTTTTTCACTTATTTTGTAAACACACACACATTTTTTTAGTTAGGGGCGCATGGTTATGTAAACTGTGTGCCAACTCTACTGGCCTCAGAGTCCAGGGTTTCACGGGTACCATGGATTTGGTTGAAGATTTAAATCAACTATTCAATAACCATTCACATCCAATTTTACTCAAATTTATATTAAATTTCAAAAAAATCAGCCAAAGTCATAACTAAAATCCAATGTACAATAAAACAAGAAAAAGTACCTGTTAATTTTCCTGGGATAATTGCAGGAAAAGTCAGGATCTTGCACTCTCCCCGCCTTATAATAGTTCATCCTCAATATCTACTTACATGATTTTATAATATTCCAAGACAAAAATATCGGGCCATTGACCCCTCATATCTTCATCCCTTTATCATGAATCATATTTTACATGCCTATGTTTCTATAAAAAAAACAAATTATCAACACAGTCATTCCCCGAAACACATTCTCACTACGATTCAACACATGGATCATATACTCAATTTACACATCTATCTCTAGGTAATCCTCACCTACATCGATCACATGATAAGGGTCGGGGTGATACCATCATAGTTTGGACTTATTTATGACATCATTTATAGTGAATTATTTCTATGGAAGAGCCAATCAGTATACCACCAGCCTGATTCTCACCCCTACATAAAACAGTCCAACAAAACTACAAACCTACATTCATGGCCTTTGTACCCTACTGTGTCCCAACCAAGGAGACACACAATGTAACACACGATCATTATCTGTAAACTCTAGGGGACATTTTCATCAATCAGTATATGACTTCTTCTTACTCCGACCCTTAGACATACATTTTCAAATCATCTGAACCTTCTCTGATGTCACCTACATGAGACTTTATCCCAAACAACTTTTACTCATCTACATCAATCCAGTATAGCATTAATCTTTATAGACTACCTTAAAGAGACTCATATGATTCCATTTATATAGGTTCCTGATTCCAAATTTTATTGAAAAACTCCAGTAGATCCATGTGATTCTCCCAAAACCCACTGAATTCAAGAACACATTCCCACATAGTATCCTCAAGAACCTATATAGTAAACAACCACATCCCATCTACCTATGGGTAGAAATCCGTACTCAATAAAACCTATGTACCAAGAGATATCTGAAATACCTACCAAAAGCATAGTGTAATGTTTGAATCATGATTTGGAACTATAGTCCATGTCAACCCATTAAGACGAACTATATCCCAAGCATACAGTTCTCCAAACTACTCAATTATTAAGGATTACCTTATGGGTAAAAAATACACTGCATTTATCACACAATAATTAATGAACAAAATAATGTTATTCTTCATAAGAGTATTTGGATGACAAACTAAATAATTCATTATCTCATCATCACACTTCCATTGTGGAATTGAAAACAACTGGAATAAAACTCCAGATTGTCGATGCTCTTCCTTCACCAACTGACAGGTAACATGTCTTTCCACAAACCCTTATATCTCATTGTTCATGCCAGAAACCATAACTATAATCGTAGGTCACAATACATTTTTTCAAACCTGAAATAACTTCCCACATCGAGGCATGAAATTCATGCATGATCTCGTCTCATATGATTTTGGGTAGATTAATTTGATTCTACGTATAAAAAATCTTATTCTCATCTAACAACCATTCCAAATGGTGCCTCCCCACAATCACATCATTTCATTGAGGATAAGAACTCAGGATCCTCATTAAATATCCCCATGATCCTTTTAAAATGTGTATACTCCAATGTTACTAGAACCATAGTCATCTTCCCCTGACTCTCATGAAACACCACATTAATTTTTGCAAGAAATTTCATCATCATTGACTCCTCACATGACTACTAAACCATCAGAGTCAAAGGTTTCCTAGTCAAGGCATCATTTACAATATTTTCTATCCCAAGAGTATATGTTAGTTCAATATCAGATGAATCCATATACTCTACCAATCAACGATTCCAAATATTCAAATCACATCGTGAGAAGATACTCTTCAAGCTATTGTGATCAATATAAACGGTATACTTTTCTCCCAAAATATTGTGTCACGAACACTTAAGAGCATAAACCACTATTGCCAAATCGAGGTCATGTGTAGTGTAGTTCTATTCATGATGTCTAGAATTTTGATAACAAAATTATATGACTCTATCCCCTTTCATAAACACAACTCTATGTCTAATCCTAGAATCATCATAATAATCTATGTAATCCTCAACTAACTCAGGTATGATCAAAATTGGTTTCATCGTCAAATCCTTCTTTAACTTATGTAATGCATTATCAAATGATTTGGAACACACAAACATTATCCCTTTATTGGTCCATCTATAATTTGAAACTACCAAATGAGAAAAATCATTGATTAATCTATTATAATATACAACAAATCCAAATAAACTTCAGTTATTGAAAATCTTCATGGGCTTCTCCCAAGAAACCACTACTTGAACCTTTTCTGGTCCCTCTAACACACCATCCACTAAGAGTATGTTCCATAAGATATGTACTGGTAAATCCAAAATTGAAACATAGATAGGTCGGAATATAACTAATTCTTTCATTGAGTTCTCAGGACAATTTCAAGATATTGGGAATGACCGTTATGAGTCTTGGAGTACACCAAACTGTAAGAAACCAATTTTACACATAGGTATGGATCCTTTACTTTTCGGTCTAAATCATTTCCTTCGACCTAAATTGGATACCAAATGATATAGTAAAGGGTATGAGAGTCTCCATGGATTATTCAGAGCCCGAAACCCATATTTTTTTAGGAAACAGACTCTGTGCACTATTTAGATTAAATCGTGCGAGATTTCTACACAGTTTGGAAAAATGTGTGGAAGGAGTTTTTTTTTAATAGTGGCACATCACATGGTTGGAGCACGACCGGGTAGCAAAACCTTGTGAACTCCCCTTTTCTCTATGTAACTGTTCATGGGTGGATCATAGTTTGATCAAACCATGCAGAGGAAGACTTTTAGAGAACCAACGGGATTTCCATCATTTTTCTTCCATTTGGAGATTTTTGAAGGCCAAAACTAGGGATCAAGATATCTTCTATTCTCAAAATACAATCGAGCTTCCATTCATCATGTTGGATGCGTAATGATATATACTCGAGTCCTCTTTATCCATTCTTCTTCTCTTCAACCGTCAACCTAGATATCGAAATGTGAACGTTTTTTACCTTTTCTTAGATCTACTCTGATCTGAGGGAAATCAAGGGTCGATACCGGAAGAGATGTCTTGTACAACCATAATGTGGGTGGTCTATAACTCCTCCTTATTTTTCATTGTTTTTCACATGTTCATGTGGGACCCACTGGTTTTGTTGGAAATAGTTTCATAAATTAACATGCTATTGTTATACTCGATTGAATTGCATGGTTATGATTTTTCAAAATATGTGATTTTTTATTAGT
Source organism: Viscum album (assembly GCA_963277665.1). NCBI lineage: Eukaryota > Viridiplantae > Streptophyta > Magnoliopsida > Santalales > Viscaceae > Viscum > Viscum album. The sequence continues at coordinate 549,328,810 of OY728157.1, forward strand.
GGTTTCACCCATAACTCCAGTTGCCTCATGTAAAAGTTTATCCCATATTTGGGTTTTTAGTGTTTTGGCATATTTGAGCCACCATTCGGTTGTGCCATTACATGAACACTCTAAAGGAGAGTCTTATTATCATAAATGGATTATTATTACTGAAATTTTAATAATGGAATTTACCATCTATTCTCACCACATCACCTACCAAAGTTAAGTGCTTACAACGGTTTATTAAAAGTGGGATATGAAATATAAAATGGCAAGCATACTTAGTATATATCTTGTCTTTATCAAAGGATAATGGATAAATATTACATGACTGTATCACCCCTTTCCTCGATGATGGAAGGTAGTGGAGTGAACCTCAATAATTTATTATTCCATAACGGCTAACTTAGACTTGATTAAATGGTTGAATCACAACATGTCCAATACACCCAAATTGAAGACAAGGCTTGGACCAATACAAAAATTGTTTCATCTCTATGTAACCTTTCTACACCAAGGGATGGTATGACATGAACCAAATGAATTACTACCTAATTACAATATCAAATAGGAATGGACTGACTCAAGCTCGCCTTAGATTTTGAGAAGAGAATACAATTGGTCTTGGGAACCCCATTCCAATTCAAGGATATAGTTTTCATAGTTTGATACCCAACTAGACTCTGGTTTTTTTCTATTACTTTGATTCCTACTATACTAATGTGGGGTCCCTTTCATTGTTACAGGATACCTCGGATACACTACATGTATCTAGCATTGAAAAGATGGCGCCACAGGGGAATCCCATAGGGGTCTGTCATTTCTTATCCCCGTTTTAACTTGGTTGATCACTGTAGACTCAGTAGGAAACTTATTATGAAATTACATGGATTACACTCTTTGGATTACTCTCGTTCACATTATCAAGACTCAGATACTTCTGAGTTAGCTTTCTGTAAGTTTACGTTTCCTTGGTTTTTACCCTAGAACTCCCTCATTGGATATCATTGTCTGGTTGACTTGTTTCATCTTGGGACCTTCACTACATATAATATCATTAGGTGATTTGAGTGTTTCCTATGCCTCACATGACCTACTAGCATTAAATGTTAATTTATTAATTAATGAACTGTTTACATGATCAGAAACCAACCAATTGTTGAAGGAGATACTTGGTTATTTAGTTATATTGAACATCTTTAATTTCGTTATATATGCATGCCTACACAGTGTTATATTCCATTACACAAGCCGTATGATATATACAATATTGGTCATGGCGCACTGAGATTTATCTCACACCCTCTCCGAGCATCGTTTGGTACCCAGAGTAGATTACATGGTTGTAGCTATTAACAAAGGGAATCATGTATCTTTCAATACCTTGTTGTGTGATGATAGGATGGAGCTTGATAGCAGATGGTCGAGTAGGATGTTGGGATAATCGAAGTAGACTTTGATTTCTTTTACCTTGTGGAACATGTTTTTCCTATTTTATTATGTATATGGTTTCTTGTTTTATAGTTACAAGGAATTACAGCATCACTCCTCCAGTTGATACATTTATTGTTATAATTTCTTATCTATTGCATCATTTTTCTTCCACTATTTATTTATATTTTTTCTGTTGTTTACTATTCCATTATACCCCTTCCACTAGTTTGTACTCTTCTAATGAGGGCGTAGTCTTCCCACAGACACACCATAGGCCCTCACTGCTAGTTGTTAGCCTCTAGAGTTTAGGAAGATGTACTTGAGGCCATGTGGCCCATCGGGCTTGGGGCACCTCTTAAATGGAATCCGGGTCTATGTTGTCACAATGTGGTATCATAGGTGGTTTATTTTAATTTTTGACTATTTGGAGACAATAGATTGGAGAATAGATATTCATGGGACTTGGTCATATGTTGTTCTTGGGCATTGCGAACCCATGATCGGGGAAAAACCCAAGTTACCCATAATTCAATTGTTATTATTTTTCCCTATTATAGTCGATATTATTTCACCATTGGGTGACTCACATGTTGTGTGATAATATTGATCATTACTATTATGGAATTTATTTCATCCATAACCTGATGATATGAGGGAAAGATATATTGATTCATGGATCATCATAGGTACATGGAATTCACATTTCATGCATATTTCCATTCCATATAGGTTCATTTCACTAATTTTTAATGCTTCATATGCTTGTGATTGTTGAGAGAAGTAGTGATAGTTTCTTGTACTTGTATTACTTTAGATTTGATTGAGTGATTTCATGTCTCAATTCAGAAGGTGTATATGCCCGGATGGGTTTGAATGAGTAATTTACCAAGACAATCCATTATTCTATAAGTAAATGGGTGTCATTTATAATGATTTGTGTATGGGAACTAATTAATCAGAAATAAACATCCATTTTAAAGTGAAACCTAAAATAAAAAATGAATTGGTTTCACATCCTTATTTCTCTATGTAATTTTTATTAAAGTTAATGGAGTGAACATATTAATTAACTGTGGAATGACATAAAACATATACCTGAGCACTTACTGATACATAGTCATCTATGTGGGTAGTTTGGGTATTTTTCCTTGGGTAGTGAGAGGTAGAGTTTGAAATAGAGCTTATTCAACGAGCAACACTTGTGTCCATTCCTCCATATATTATGGAACCTACTAAGCTACAGGAGATCAAATAACAGATAGAGAAGATAGAGGCCAAATGATATATATGGCACAATACATCTTCTTGGGGTCCACATGTGCTTTTCGCTCAGAAGTTGGATGGAACTCTGCATTTATTCATGGATTATAAAAGTTTGAAAAAACTCAAAGTCAAGAACCAATATACACTACCTCGAAAAGATGATCTCTTTGACCATTTTTGAGGAGAATAGGTGTTCTCTAAGATCTACATGAGATTAGGTTATCATAATGTGTGAATCATAACCTCAAACATACCTCTTAAAACATTTCATATTGGGTATGGACTATAGGAGTATCTTGTTATGACATTCAGTCTTACAAACATGCTTGTCGTTTTCATGGTTTTGGTGAATAGGGGAATCCATCCCTACATGGACTATTTTTTCGCGGTGTTTATGGATGACATCTTGGTGTTTATGAACACTCGTAACGACCATTCCAAACATCTTAAGATAATTATATGTACACTGATAGATCATCAAATTTATGACAGAATTGATAAATGTGAATTTTGGATCAACAAGGTCCACTTCTTCTGTGATATTATTTCAGAATCAGGGGTATCTATTGACAATAATAAGGTGATTGTTGTAGTCTGATGGGAGTATCATATGAATGTGTTTTATATTAGGATTTTCATAGTGTTCAATGGATATTACATGCATTTCATACCGGACTTCCCAAGACTATATTCACCACTTACTGGACTTACAATGAAGGGTGTTAAGTTCTTCTGGTACGAATCATACAAGAAATCCATTCTGGAGTTAAAAGGGAGGCTTGTCTCGGATCCTATTATGATTCTTCCAGAACATTGTAATGTTTATATTGACTTCATAGATGTATCAGGCATTGGACAAGAAGAAGTGCTGATGTAAGAAGACCAAGTGGTGGCATACATATCTCAACAGTTGAGGTGTCATGAGATAAATTACCCACCACATGAGCTTGAGCTAGCAGCAGTTGTCCATGACATACATGGCTGAAGGCATTATCTCCTATGTGAGAGCTTTGTGGTTTATACAGATCACAAGAACCTCATTTATATCTTTTCTTAGCATGACATGAACCTCCAATAGTGAATATGGGTCCAATATCTTGAATCCTTTGATTTTGAGCTTGCCTATATTACTGGAAAAGGCAATGTGGTTGTAGATGCACTGAATCAAAAAACTCAAAATTAGGTTGTACAGGAAGCCAGTGATGAATAGAAGTCAATGGCCCACTTTTTTGATCATCACCTATAGTTTTATGATAGCCACAATAATTCTTACCTATCATTCTTAACATTTACCTTTTACATACTTGAGAAGGTTAAGAGTATGTAGATTATAGATCCTAAAGGATTGGTTCTCCATGAGAGTATATTAGGAGATAACACACCTCTAGATTAGTCTGTTGACAGAGATGATTTTTTCTGTCTATGAGGACATATCTAGGTTCTTGAATATGTGATGGAGGAGTTGATGAAAAGATTCCATGCTTCCCAGTGGACAATACATCCTGGAAACATGAAGGTGTCTCGAGAAATGTGACATCAGTATCCGTAGCATTGGATGGAATTTTAGACTGCATGTTTCATCACTATGTGTTCCCACTGTCAGCGGGTGAATGTAGAGCACCAGAGACATGCCGGATTGTTATAGCCACTTCCTGTCTTGGAATGTAAATGGGGTGATTTTTCTATGGATTTTGTAGTTATATTTAATAGGATATTGAGGGGGTGAGATTCTATCTAGGTAGTCATTGACTGACTGACATAATCATCCCACTTCATTCCTATTTGGGATACTTTCACAATTAATGAGCTGGGAAGAATGTATGTCTGTGAGATCATGTGGATACATGGAGTTACATGTACAATCATCTCAGATAGAGATTCTCGTTTCACTTCACAGTTGTTGTATGGTTTGTAAAAATCTATATGAAATCAGGTTCTTCTAGGCATAGATTTTCACCTTAAGACTGATGGACAATCTGAATAGGCAATACATGTTTTAGAGGATATGCTATGATCTAGTGTCCATGATTTAAATAGCTCTTGAGAGAATCATACCCTTATCATCTTGTTCTCCAATAGTAAAATATTCTAGTAGAAGATTTAGATGGCCCAATTTGAGGCCTTATATGGTAGGCCAGGCTGTTCACCATTGTGCTAACTAGAGGTAGGTGAGACAACCCTACAATGTCCTCTTCCTGTTTAAGATACTTTAGAAAAGGTCTAGTTAAACTAGAAGCATACGATTACTTCTCATTATAGACAAAAATCATTTGTCGATCGCCTTTGATGACCTTTTGAGTTCATGGTTGGAGATCATTTTTTTCTTTCAGTATCGCATAGAAAATGGAATAGACAGTTAAGAAAGTCGGGAAATTTTCCTCCTCATTATGTCGGGCCATTCGATATCCTAAAGTGAGTCGGGCATATAGCATATTGATTTCTACGACCTCAGAGGAATCATTCCATGCACGACATCTTTAATCTATCAAAACTTCACAAATATCATATGGAACAGTCTCATACCTTTGATCCTGAGGAAGTTGAGTTAGAAGTCGATTCTTCCTTTGAGGAGTATCTGGTACACATTATTGATCGAAGCACGAAGGATCTCCGAAGAATGTTTTTACCTCTGATACGGGTGCTATAGAATAATGATAGTGTACAGGACGAGACTTGGGAGAGGGAAGATGATGTATGTGCCCAATGTCAATAGCTGTTCCTAGACAGTGTTTATTTACCCTTGGAAGGAGAACTCAGGGGGAAGGTCTTCTTTGTGGGGGAAGAGTGTAAGAACCTGATTTTTCACTCATGTATGGTTCATTTATGTTTCTTTCTAAATATATAATTTTGAACTTAATTGGAAGCTTAATGAATATGTAAAGTTTCTAAGGGTGTTCGCGGCTTGTTCGAATCCTGGAACCCATCTTTTTGGAGGAAACATACTTGGCGCACTGTTTAGTGTTAATCGTACTATATTTCTACAGGGTTTACCAAACGACGTGGAAGGTGTTTTTTTAGATAGAAACACCTCGTACGGTTGGTGCACAACCATGCTGCCAAACCATGACAACACCCCTTTTACCCAGGTAACCATGCATGCGTAGCATATAGTCGTTCAAACCAAATGAAGGAAGACTTTTCAGGTAGAACCGTCTCGCACTATTTGCACATGGTTTGACAAGCTGTGTGAAAAAACTGTGTGCATGATAAATACCAATGTAAAATGTCCAAAAATCCCATAACGATATATTAATCATCCCTATACCTACTAATCAATGAAATATACTGATTTTTCATATTTTTTCACCTAATTGGGGATTTTTGAAGGGAATATATATGGATCGAGAGATCTCATTCACCCAACATCTGATTGAGATTTATTTCATCACATTAGATGTGAAACAGTATGTACTTGAGTCATCTATAACTATTCTTCTTCTCCTTCTCCCTCGACCTAGATATCGTCATGTGATCATATTTCACCTTTCCTTATATTTTGTTCGATCAGATGAAAATCAAGGGACAATACCTGATGAGAAGAGTCATACAAACCTTATGTGTGTGATCTATAACTCATCTCTATTGTACATTATTTTTGGAATTCTTGAATGGGGCCAACCGATTTCATTGGAAATCATTTCTTAAATAAATATTCCTTGATTATACTCATTAGAATTGTATGGTTATTCTCTTTCAAAATATGTGATTCATTTTTAGTGGTTTCACCAACAACTCAATTCTCCTCATGTCACAGTTTTTGCCACCATTGGGTTTTTAGTGATTTTCATATTTGAGAAACCGTTCGGGTGTTCCTTTACATGACCTTTTTAAGGGTGTGTCTTTTTACGATAAATGGCTTATTAATACTGAAAATTTCATAATGGAAAATATAATGTATGCCAAGAACTTGATCCGCCTCAGGTAAGTTCTTAAAAATGTTTACTAAATTCAAAATATAAAATATAAAATGGAAATTGTAATCAGTATATAACAAGGCCTTATCAAAAGATATTGAATAAATTTTACCAATTCATAGAACCCCTTTCTATGACGATGGAAGGTGGTGGAGTAAACCTCGATAATAGAATATGCCTTAATGGCTAACCGAGACAAGATTAAATGGTTGCAATGATACATCTCCTATCCATACTAATAGAAGACAAGGCGTGGACCAATAAATAAATGGTTTCAACTCTACCTGACCTATCTACACAAACGAATGTAAAAACATGAACCAAATTAATTAATACATGATTACAATATCAAATATGGACTAACTCGAGCTCACCTAGGATTCTGAGAGGAGAATACCTTGGTCTCAGAAAAAAAATTCATATTCAAGGATATATTATGATTAGGTTAATAGCCACATCGATTATAGTTCCTTTCTATTCCTTTGATGCTCGTTATTCTACCATTGGGTCCCATTCATTATTACAGGATACTATAGATACACTCCTTTGATCCAACATTGTCTAGTAGGTTCCATGGTTAAAGCCCATAGGTCCCTATCGTTACATAGCCCCATTATACCTTGGTCCATCACCTTAGACTCAATAGGAGCCATATTATGGAATGCGTTAGATTAATCACCCTGGATTACACACTTACCATTTAGCTAGACTCAGATACTACTAAGTCATCTTTCTGTGTGTTTACATTACCCTGGTTTTTACTCTGGAACCCCCTCACTGTATATCATTATATGGTTTACTTATTACGTCTCAGGACCTTCAATTCATATACTATAATGATGTGATGTCTGTGTTTGATATGCCTCACATGAGCTATAAGAATTAAATGTTTATTGTTTAATTAATGAAGTGGGTACATGTTAAGACACAAGCCAATGGATGAACCGGGTACTTGGTTATTTATTTATATTGTACTGATTTATTTACATTATATATTCATTCTTCACACTTCTATATTCCACTAAACATGTCGGATGTTACAGACACTATTGGGAGTGGCCCCCTAATATTTATCTCCCACCCTCTGTAGGCGCCATTTAGAACCCTAGGTAGATTACATGGTTGTAGGTATTGAAAAAGGGAAGCAAGAAGCTTCCAATAATTGATTGTGTGTTGATAGAATGGATCACGATAGAAGAAGATTTATTAGCATCCTAGGATTCTTGGAGAAGTATTTTTTCCTTTTAACTTATGGAACATCATATGCCTATTGTCTTGTATCGATTCATTCCATTATTCTAGTGAACTGAAAATACATCATCACAACTCCAGTTGATACAGTTATTGTTATTGTTTCTTATCTATTGCATCAGTTGGCTTCTTCTATTTATATATATTTCTACTTTTTGTTATTATTCCATTATATTCCATCCACTGTGCAATAATCTGCTAATGAGGTATGGTCTGCTTCGGTTTGAGGTTGCTTCTTTGTTTATCACATGTGTTCATTTGGTGGATCTGCGGTCTCCTCAAGCGTGGGTGGTGTTGAGCATTGGCTCGGCTCATAATAGGAAGGATTATTCTGGTGTGGATGTCTCCGTGTGTGGATTTTGTGGCAACATCCAAATTTGTGGGCTTCTTCTCACGAGATCTGATGATTTGGGAGGTTGATGTTCGGTGATGGCCTTCGGTTTTGTTCCATTGAATTCAATTTTTTGTTTTGCTGTGTGGATTTTTTGGATGGTTTGTGGTCAGAAGGCCGTTCGGCTTGCAGTGTTGACATCGTTGTGTGGCCTGTCTTGGTTCTACTAGTTTCCCTATGAAGGGTGGATCATGGGTCTTGTGCAGCGCGGTTTCCGTCTTGGTCTTGGCGTCCTGGTGTTTGTGATGCTTTGTGGTTTTGGTTCGTCACTGTTTTGGTTTCAGGGTTGACTGTTTGGCAGCAAGGTGACACTAACGATGATGATGTGTTTGGCAGAGACGATTCACAGGATGTTTACTCGGTGATAATTTCTTTTCTTTTCATTTTGAACTTTGAATTTCATGATTGATGTGTTTTGTTTTTGAATTTTTAATTTCAAGACTACTGATGATTTGGACAATGTTTGGGTACCCACTTCCCCCAAAAAGTGGTTTTATTATATAAAAAATGATTTGGTCCTAATAATGAGGGCATAGTCTTCCCCCAAAAACAACCTATACCCTCGCAGCTAGTCGACAGCCTCTGGCATTTGGGATGATGCACTTGAGGCCATGTGACCCATCATGCTAGGGGACCCCATTGAGTGACGTATGGGTTGGGGAAGTCACACAATATTTCATCCACAAACACCACTACAAATTGTTCAATATATTGATGAATGATTATTTTCAACAAATCCATGAACAATTATTGTGAAATTTTCAACCGAAGTGGAATTATGAAAATAACAAAAAGTTCGTACCATCTTTTAAAATCAGTCCCTGATATATCATAAGTCATACACTCAACTGGTGATATCACAATTTCATGTAAATATTTGAGAATGCACATGCTCCCTTCAACAGGTCCTATAGATCATGAATGAGAAAAACAATATATCAGTTCTTCATAGTAATTTTTTTTATATTCGTTAAATGTCACACAAACGTAAACACCAATCAGCTTCTTTGTGAGAAACACAATAGATCCCTAAAGTGATGTACTTGGACAAATGAAACCCATATCCAATGACTCCTCCAAATGACTCATGAGCTCTAGAATATCAGTCGAATCAATTCTGTATTTTGGAATAGATACCTGGCCAAACCCCAACATGATATCAACAGTTAATTCCAAATCTCTATCAGGTGGTATCCCTCATATGTATTGAGGAATGAAATCCTGAAATAGATCCAGTATAGGTGGAAGGACATCATGACTAACACCCCTATCATATAATAATATACTAGAAACTTGGCTAGTGATCTCTCCCAATTTTTGAGTAATTAGACCTTCTGAACCCGCCTAGATATCCTACACTCCATGGTGAAAAAAATTTCACCCTTAAGAAATGTAAATGTTACTCTCCTATGGTAACATTATATATTATATTGGTATGTGACAATCCAGTATAAACCCATAATTAGTTTGAGGCCCACCATATCGTGAATATAGAGATCCCATAGAAATAAATATTCCCATAAATCTAGTGAACATCCCCTGCATAGACATGTGACTCTAGACCGTGTTCCCAACAACTTATCAATAGTCATTATTTCACTCATGAACTCCACCTCTTGTTTAAATAGATTTAAAAAATTACATATAAATGAATGAGAGGAGGCAGTATCAAATAAGGAACTAGATATAGTAGAAGCTACTAGAATATCACCTCTTATTATTGATATCCCAACATCTCCCTCTACATTTGTTGGATATACTACATTTAACTATCCTTCCCCTCTTCCCTGTGATGTATTTAGACTCTCCAGATTAGCACCACCCTGAAGATATTGGTTCTTTATCCCTATAGCACCACATCCACAATCTCTTCCACCTTAGCTAGTAGAACTCCAGTTGTCATACCAATATGGTGTAGAATACCCCCTTCCCACAATATGACTCAACCTAGTTTCTCCCTCAACAAAATTTTATCAGTAGGAGTAGAAAAACTTCTTTAAGTGTCCCATATCATATCATGATTGACACTATACTGATTTTTGGGGATAGTTTTGAGGATATTGTCCCGACCTACCAAATTGATGTTAGATCAACCCAATAAGGTATGTTTCAATATACCTCCTCTCTATGTACTCTTCTTCCCACATCCCTAGATAATGTTTTCAAAAATATAATTCATTCTATCAGAAGTCACACATCTTGTTCATATAGTAACAACTACTTGTCCAGTACTAGAAGGGTCTCTCAGTATCCCTTCATCTATGAGATCCATATCCACCACATTAGCAAACATGCTTAATTTTGAAACATTGACTTCATACTTAATTTCACACTTATGTCCATCTAAAAAAAATTCATTGTATCTACCTCATCTACAACTAATGATAAAGTAATGTGTTTTAGATCTGTGAAGCATCTAGCATAATCCATCACAGACATTCTCTCCTGGGACATATGTGTGAACATTGAATCTTTCTTTTGTCTCTACATCTCTGGATATAAGTGCTTCAAGATCCTCTCCTAAAAGTAGTGCTATAACATACAATTATTTTTTCCATTTCAAGCCTAAATGTCCCACCAATGATTCAATGATCCCCATAGAATATAAGTATCCAGCTTGATCATCCTCTCCACCAATGTCCCTTGATGGTCATGTATTGTCTCTATAGACTCAACCTAGAATTAATCTCCCTCGAGTCCACCCTCTCATGTAAAAGTTAATGGGTTCTATACATAAATCTTTTTTCTCACCTCAAACATGATTTTTATAACTCTTTAGGTCTCTCTCCATTAATTAAATGAAATGTGAAATGTTATCCTAGAACTACTCCCCTTCATCTTCAGTTTGCACCATTGGTGCCTCATGTTTCTTGATTTGGAAACCATTCCTATCCATTCCCCTTCGTCATCCCCTAAACAAGTTTTGTGGAGGAATATTATATACAAATCCTATCAAACACATTATTATTCATAAAAACCCGTACAAAATCTATGTGGAATATTCACGTTATTTCAAAATATATCTTTTATCTACATCTCATCAAATAGTCATAATTGAAGATCTATCAATACCATCAAACATCCCACTCCTAGGTTTTGGTTATAATGTGTAAAAATTCTATCATAAATATGTTCCCAATTAGACCCCCAATTATCCTCATTTCACATCATATTAAAATCATTCGTAATTCATGTTAAGCACCATTTTTTCATACTGTTCTCATAGACCAGGAAAACCATTCAACTTGAAAAAAATAAGCATAACCCATTTTTCTATGCATTCCTAAGATGATGCATATCACAACAACCCTGACTGCCTAGAATAATGCATGCATACTCAACTATTGTGCTATTATATTCCATGAATCAATACTCAAAAAAATATCAGAAATAATAATCATGTCACACTTGAAGTGTGTCACCCAATATGAAATAATATTAAACTATAACACCAATCAAAAATAAAAATTCCCACCTAGAGTACTTGTATTTTCCCTCATAAATTAGTTTTTAACTCACAATCAAGAACTCATTACCAAGCCGCAAATCTTCATATTCCATTTTCTTAATTTCCTAAATACTAAGACCAATGTAGAAGAAAGAAAACTTGATCTATGGTACCACATTGTAACATCCCAACCTAGGAGACAAAAAATGGCGCCCCAAGCCGGTTGGCATCAAGACCTCAATCACAACAACCCATATGCTAGAGGATTCCTACTACTAGAGAGGGTATGTCAAATCAACCATGGGGAGACGATAATCTATTTTATCATAGTAAAACACCAGTGTAAATATATAAAAAAATGATGAAGCATATATAACTAGAACATTCCCACAATCATAATATAACTAAAATGAAAAATAAAATTTTCAAAAGAGAGATAAAACATGATATTCATATTTAAGTGTCAATGTACATAAAATGAAATTTGCAAATAAAGGCAATATCGACTCCCAAGAAGATCCCAAACCACATCAGGTTCTCTAATCTATGCTCCATCCCAAAAAAAAAATCTAACACAAGGACGTAGCCCTTAACATGTCAAAATACAATAATGTCTATTTGGGTACAGATCAGGTAGCCAAAGTAGAGTGTGAGTACAATTCAACAAGATACCACCAACGATGTATAAAAAAATTCAAGTAAAAATTTCATGTCATTAGTTATATAAAGAAAATAAGGAAATTCATAAATAAATAGTTATCACATTATCATTTATTCCTTATTTAATAATATTAACACCCGGTTCCCAGGGATACCCATACCTCTATACTGGCTTCATCACATGTCTAAGATAATGTGATCCCTATGTAATATCATATCTTAATAAATGATTTGACTCATTCTAGAGCTTGATGTATTCAATGGTGATATGATATCTATATAACTAATTCATCTTATATAAGAGTTCAAATTAATATCATTTGAGGCCATATCTCAGAGTTCCATTATTACCTTCATTAAATTATCATTTAAATTCAAAAGTTACCATAAAAAATCATAATTAAGATAACTATTTTACCATTCTAACATCTCAATATAATGAGCATGTTCACATTCCATTAGTCATAAGTACAATAAAACTGTTACCATTTATACTAATCATTTGAATTACCATGTTCCCTTTCCATTACTCACTAGTACAATGTCCATGTTACCATTTATACTTCTCAATTTAGAAAGACCATGTAACCATAATTTAAAACATAATTAGTTGATAATTAATTATCCAGATAATTTGCATTACAAATTAATCATTTAGTTAAATACATATGTATCCTTAATTAACTCTCTGATTAATTATGTACGATAATCCCATTAATTAGTTCACCAATTAATAAATCAATAACACAATTTATATCGAATAATTAATTTTCTGGAATTAATTATCTCAATATAAATCTATACTCTTCATAATTAAACCCCTAATAAATTATCGATATCATAATATCAAGTCACCTAATTAATTCACAGTTATTTTTTCAATCTGGCTAATTTAATACCATTTAATTAATCCCTTGATTAATTATCCATATTAAAACCCCTTAGTCTCATAATTCATTCTCCAAAATTAACTATCCAACTGGACTACCCTTTAGTCTCATGATCAATTCACCAATTATTTATTTAATTCAACAGTGATTCAATAAATCAATTAGTCAACCTAATTAACCCAATGTTGTAATTAAATTGATAAACAATGCTACATATTCTATAATTTTTAATACAAGAATAAAATTCATAACTATGGGAATTCTATTTTAGTTGACCTACCATAATTCATTGATAGATGTTAATTCAATATAAATACCCAAAATACGAGAAGCACAATGATTTATATTGGAGTTCCAGATCTAAATCTCTAAGTCAAGATCAATCATATCAAGATCTAATCAATCCAGTTCATGACCTACAACTAGATCCAGATTTTAGAAATTAGGATTATATCTAATGAAGAAAGAGGATTAAATTTCAACATAATGTCAGGGAAAGAGATAATAATGAATGGAATTGGCATCGAGATGGGATCCACTTTTAGGGAGAAGACCAAATCTTGGATTCGGGCATTGAATCGTAAATAATGGTGGTTTGACAGTCTTGGAACCCCTCCAAAATGATTTGGAATTAACCAAAAAAATTTAGTCCCAAGCTATAGTTGAAATGTATGTGTTTCAGGGGTTATTTTTTTTAAAATTAATTTTAGGGTAATTAAAAACAACACAAATGGTTTTCGTGGAAGGGGCACATAGTTCGGTAAATAGTGTGCTAATTGTGTGGACCTCACTATCCAGAGATTCATGGTTTCATAGGTTTGTCTGCCTGGTTTGGTAAAACCATGTGCCAACACTATACAACCCATTTTCCTTAAATTTTTCTTAAAAAGTCCACCCAAATTATCCCCAATACATGACTATAATCATAGGTTCTTTAAAACAAAAAAAGTACCTAAAATTTATCCCGATATAACTTCAAAATGTTTAGGATCTCACATATACCATTGATAAAAATAATTATTCAACATAATCCTTCAATCCAAAAACAAAAATTCATCAACCCTTTTACATCAATTTTTTTTATAAAATTGATCCCTCAATGGTCTAAGCTTTATCCTTTAAAATATAAAATCTATATTGACAATTATCTATTTCCAATCACTTATGAAAAACACTACAAATGGATATATATGATGTTATTTATTTCCCTTGACTTGAAAATTTATCTTCTATTCACCATTTTTAGGGCCTTTCACATTCTATTCTACATATAAAAATATTTTTTTTCCATTGGCGTAACACCTCGATATTTGAGATATATTTTTATTCAAATTAATTTATTTTTAATTTATATTTATAATACATGAAAATTAATGTTGATCATTAATAGATGAAAAACAAAATTTATTATTTTTCAAAAAAACACAGAGTGCAACATGCTTTATACAAAACACCATGTTTAAATAAAATGTGGAATACTGATAAAATATTATTATTTAATGTTATAGTTATTTCCCAGATATTGGAATGGTGGGTGAATATGGATTACTAAATAATAAAAATATATGGTGTAAATATTTATATGAAATTAATATTATCATTAAAAATTAAATAGTAATGAAAATATAACCTACATGAAAATAAATGATATCATTTTATAGAAACATATTATTTATCTGAGAAAACACATTTTATCTAAAAGAATTAAATTAGTCAAATTTGGTGAATGATATTAATTAAATGTATATATAATATATTCAATGAAATTTTTAACATTAATATTTTTTTTCTGGAAAACATATAATAATAAATCCAACTTGATGCTTAAAATATTAATTTTATAAAATATTAGTTTTTTCAAAATTTTGATAATTAATTGAAAATTAAAATTTTCAAATAATAGAAAAATTAAAATGAAAATGTATAAATAATTTATTAAATATATATTCCTAAATTATATTTTAGTTATTTATTTATAAATTTATTTAGGAATGAATTTTTTGATGAATAATGAATACTGGTTCTTTTTTACGAATATTATTTAGGTATGATGTATTTAAAAACATTATAATTGATATAAAATGATTTTAACTACAAATTATGTTATAATATGTATCTAATTATATATTTTTGGTCATTGGAATCAATGTTTTATTTAATATTAGCATAATTATTTTAAAACATTTGAATATTTTCTCTTTGAAAACCGGTGTTATCATCATGTCTGTGAGGTTTGATTTGAATTAAATTTTACCACCAATATTAATATAGTTTTTAGAATTGGATTCCATATATTAAATAAAAATAATTTATATTATCAAATATTTTCAACATAATTTTTTACTTTAAATACTGTTAAAAATTGTAAAAATTAATTAACATCATTAATATTAAAATAGGTTTACTAGGGTTATATTAAAATGATATGGGATAAATAATTAAAATTAATTATCAAAATAATTTTATATATATATTTAAACAATATCATTTATAATGATCATTAATAGTTGTTTTTTGGATCCTTTTTCTATGTGTACAACATGGTTACACTTTATTATTTTCAAAACGTACAGTTTGGACACTCTCCTAACTTATAAAAGGACACCCCTTCACCTCTAATATTAAAAATATGAATCCAATTGTGATTGAAAAATACTTAACAAAATATATAAATTAATTCTCTCATCTCATCCATTAATACCTATTTTGTTCTTACAACCAACCAAGGAGGAATTTTGGGGAAAAATGAGGTTACTTGATGAAGAGGTAAAATTCTTCAGTAATGGTTCTTATTTTATTCCATCATCACCTCAGTCATTTATTATTATAATATGATGATATAATAACCTATTTATATTAAATATATATGATATATTTTTCTATTATTTTACTTACATTCATCCACATCTACTTCAATCAAATGTGATATTGAATTATTATTCTTTTGCACGGGGGACTACTATCTCGCGAACTGATGGATTTCATTTTCAATCACCACCCCTGAAGGATAGATATAATGATGTATTAAATCTTTTTATATGATAATAATTACATTATTATTCAGATATAGTAATTATATAACATATAAAATATTACTTTTCATCCTGTGGGAATATGATAATGTAACAAATGGGTAAAGTGGACTACCTCCTTCTAATGGGATGTGATTAATTCAAACTTTACATTAAAGGTTAAAATGATGGGTTTAGGAAAAATATATTACATAAATGAAATAAATATTATTTTATAAATGAAAAATAGTATGTTCTATTATTTTTTCAATCCATAACTATAATTGAAATTGTGTTCATTCGTACGTACAACCTACAGTCTCCACGAATGGCAGATTTCATTTTCAATTTCAAAATATTATAGAATACTATTAATAAATATATATCAAATTTATACGATATTAATATCATGGTTCATATTCTGAAAATTATGGAACCATGATTAAATTAACATGAATAAAAATAAAATAAATCTAAATATTCATGAAAAAAAAGCATTCAACACCTGAAATGTGACTTTAACATAAAATTCGTAGTTAATGGGTCATTAATGATCATAAGTAAAAATTATATGGTAATATATATATACACACATATGGGTAGTTTTGTAATATATATATATAATACAATTATATTTTTTGTAAGGTATTTTTGAATTAGTATGAAAGGCGTCGATACTTAAAAAAATAATTTTTGTCTCAATTTTAAATTTTTTAAAGACAATTCTAACATTCAACAAATAATTAATTTATGTGGTAAATATATTTCCAACTAATTTATTTCATTATGATTAAACATAATTTTTTGGGTGTTTACATATCGATTTTGTGTTATCTTATTCGTGGTGCTTATGGTTCAAAAGTGACTGAAGCTGTAAAATATAATTCTTATCTCATATTGAATTCATTAGATCATATTGTATGTTTCAAACATATATCATTATATGAGGAGTATATATAGTTCACATAATATGTTATATAAAAAATTCAATGTGTTAATGATATTTTATGGTTAATTTAATTTTATTCTCTTATGGATATTATGATTAAATGTTTCCTATATGGTATGAGTTTTATTTTAGAATCCTATCTTTATTAGGATAGTTTATCAGTATTCTTATGATGATGAAATATTATAATCTATCTCTCATTAATTTGATGTATTTTAATATAATCATATTGTTTTTGGAAACATTATTTTTTCAATTGTTTTTACTCTTTTCAATTTCTCATTTTTTTGGATGAAATATTTTATAAAAAAAGTACATATTTACACATCGGTCGAAAACCATATGTATTTAAAGTAAATTATTTTAAAAATGTTTTTAATAATGTTTTTAACATTATTGAAATGTTTTAACAATTATATTTTCATTAATGACAACCTTCTTACAATTGTTTTATAATGGAAACAACTTTTTTATTTTCCAAAATAAATTACCAATTTAATTTTACGAAATATGTTAATAGAATCTTTGTTTTATAGTGTACAACATGAATGTATTTTATTCCATCATGTACACAAAAATACATTAAGGGTTAATTTTTAATTTTTTATGAATTGATTCAATGAAAAGAAATCATAAAATGTTATATTTTAATTGTTTTTTCAATTTAGAGCTTTTATTTTCCACATGAAATTATTAAAATGATTTATAAATATATGTTTAAATGCTTTTAATGTTATTTTTAATGTAAATGATTTCAAAAAAAAATTATTAATTTTTTTTAATAGTTTATTCCCAAATAAATGATATTTTCCTCATTAAATGTTCCGAATGATCTTCCAAAATAATTTACGATAAAAGATGACATATTTTGAAGTCACATATTATTTTCTATGGATATGATCTAATTATAACATTTTTACTAATTATCTTGATGGATTATGTTATTAATGGAAATATTTTTATGAAACTAATTTCTATTCCACAAGTTATATATTGATTAAATAATTGTGAGGCCAATTAATTTATCCAAAAAAAAATTCCATGATTAAATAATCAATTGAATATTAAACATGCATTTATATACATGTATTTTTATGTAGAAATTGTTATGAAACAAATTTTTTTCATGTATTTTGAATGTTTTATGATTTTTTTTCTCATATTTATTGGATTTTTATTATGTGATAGTGGTTTTATTTTAACCTAGATGAGTGGTATCTATATATACCTCTAATTCCTTAGATAATGATTTATATATAATGAGATAAAATATACAACAATGGAGAGTGAGTATTTATTTGTAAGGGACTATGTCTTTAATAATAGTATTTTGAGTGAAACTATACTACTATGATTGTATAGAGTGTGAACCCAGTATGCTATGATTGGTTTTGAAATAATATTTTAATAATAAGAAAAATGCTTTTATTTCTTTTTTGTATTCCTAAATTCTACGTCTTATGATAATTTTATGCTCTTGTGGTCCATGTTATTTTATTATATTAGGAATTATGTCTTATGAAGAACTAATACTTTTTTCATGACCTATATTTTTTACCTAAGATTTTGTTGTTATGTTTTTGAAATGTTTTTATCATGTTCTCATTTTCTTATGCTCGTGATATGTTGATATCTTCATTATATAACATAATTTTATTTGACATCACCATTTATTATGTTTCTATTCCCTAGTTTATGAGTATTGATATTGTGTATGGTATTTCGTAGATGTTTTCTAGTTATGTAGAATGTAGTGGGAGTAGAAATTGCTCATATATGGACTAGTTGGATATTTTTACAAGATTCCATTGTTAATATAAATTTATTATCCAATAGTTTTATTTTCTGTAATGTATTTAATATTCATATAAAATGTTTTAATATCTTTGTATAAAAAGTTTGGGTCACTATAGTTTGTATCTTAGGATAATTTTAGTTAATATTTGTAAACAATGATAAGAATAATTTTTTGAGAAATATAATGATATATCTAAGGATAATCCCAATGATAATTAAAATTGTACAAAATTATCCTAGAATTTTAGTAAAATATAGAAAAAGTGGATTCCATGGAATTATAACTCTTTCTGGAAATTACATGTGGATGTGGCTTTGTAATAGAGGAGAATACGAGCAATATATAGAAAAACGGAACATTGATCTATAATTTATAGTCACCCAGTGCATGAAAAAGTGATTTGATAAACACCTAGTTTAACTCTCACAAGGGATATTTTTTAAAATATAAAAACAATAAATGAATAGTCATGACATATTTGAATAGAGGTCATTCATGAGCTAGGCTATGATTAAGGTGGAATAAATTAAAATGTATTTTCATTAATATATATATATATATTATTTTTCAATATTACATGGTTTCCTACTATGATTATTATTTCTAAAACTATGTTATATTGTTTCTTCAATGGTGTGAACTAGAAGTAACTGGATTAATGTTGAATGTGATAGAGATATTTTTATGAGAAACTAGATGGGTTGATGTCTAGAGTGATTGATATTTTTATTATTCATAAATTGATATCATTATATATTATTATAACAAATCACCTTAACTATTACTCAATATCACAAATAATGATATATATATAGAGTTAATTGATAGTTTGTGTGATGGGAAGCTAGGTGGAAATATGTTTTCATTCTCTATGTGTTCAAAATGTGGAGAGAAGCACCCAAGTTGATTTGGATGAGGAACATAAAGTTTTTTTGAGTGTATAGAATAAGTTAAAATGTAATTTAACTATACCAGTAAAATGAATGGTCATTATAATGAATTTTATGAGAATAATGTTTTACCAATGGTTTTACCTAGGTATTTTTGTTTGAAATGGGTAATGTATGGGTATTTTGAAGTTTATATCTTAACATGAAGTCTTATTTAGAGAATAAACATATTTTAATGGTAAATGGTCTTATTAATGGAGATGAGTAGACATAGAAGGACATATGAAATAAATTATTCATTAAGGAATAAGAGAATAAAGACTAGTTAGTGGTGTAAGAATAACGTAGATTGGTTTATGTGTTTATGTATTGTGTGTAATGAAATTATAGTTTTATAATTTTTTATTATAATAATGTAACAACATTGTATTGTTCCAAAAAAAATTCATTAAGGAAATTAGTGAATATATTGAATGATATTAATGACCATGTGATATGATTCAACGAAATATTAATATTAATGGAAAAAAATATGACTAGTTAAAGATAAACCCTCATACATTTAAGATCATGTTATAATGTCCTTTATTTTGGATAATGTAGTTATTTATATTGATAATATAAATTATATATTATTTATGGCAATAGAACTAATGTGTAATTTTATTTAATAGTGGATTACGTGATTTTTATGGTATTTTAGCATTTTCTTATTTTTTGATATTATTATATAATACAAGATTATGTAAACATATTTATTAATATTAATTATAATGAATTAAATTAATGAATACATTTCATCAAATTAAAATCACATAAGGTGAATATTTCATATTAACGTAATCAATTAATTTTATAAAAAAATGGTATTCCCAAGGAATTATTTACATATTTGAAAATGATTGGATATTAAAATTAAACATCATGTTGATTGAAATGAACTAAATTTAATTTTATATAAATTTAAAAATGAAAATTATTTTTTTTAAATTATATAAATTAAATGGTAGTTCATGATAAAAATCTAAATTTTGTTCATTATTCAACCAAAAAAATTATTTTTTTTAGAAAATTATCAGAAATTTACATACTGATATTATTTAAATTCTCATTTAACCAAAAAATTATATAATAGTTTATTTAACCCATATCACTTTAAATTTAAAATATATCATTCTTGGTTCACATAATCATAATTTCAGTAGGGTTCTCTACTGCCTCTTAATATAATTTGGAAAATAGTGATTCCAATTTGACAATAAATTTCATAAATTATTATAAACTAGAAGATTAATTGAATCATATGATAATAAAATCTAAAAAATCCATTATCTAGTTAGAAAATATTGTATAATATATTAGATAGCAGAGGAATATCGACCTTCCAAACTAGGGTATCTCTGGTTACGTGAAAAATTTTAATATCATACATAAATATATTATAATCCCTCATAATGGTTCATAATGATATGATACATTTACAAATAATACTATCAGGGTTTGTAACTATTGTTAACTAGTAAGTCCACTTTTTGAGCTTCACGTGATGATTGAGTTAATACCCTAAATAACAACATTAGCTTTATTCCCCTGATGTACATCTATGCTAGAGAATCAATACACTTTTAATATCAAGAATGTGATTTAATTAAAATGGTTACCACAAAATGACAACTCTCTAAAACATCATGATATTATCCTATATTTATAATTCATGTTTACACTTATCTCTATGGTTTCACTAATGTTATATGATCCAAAACCTATAATAAAAAGTGCAATATTACATTAATATTAAATCATATTCTATACTAGAGGGATATATATACCTTTCATATTATGATAAAACCTAAAATATCAACCCTTAAATTACCCTCGACATACATCTAACATCTTGTGTAATCTAAATCCCTATCATATAGTAACAATGATTCCCTTGACCTAAACTCCCATAATTGGTTCCATAATCCTGTATTTTACTAAATTCATTTGATACAAACTATAAAATGTCAGACATAAATATCCAATAATTACATCAATTAAAGAATAAATTTAATTACATACATTAAGAAGAAATTATTAGTATTTTATCATCATTGAAGTAGTAAAATACAAAAAACAAGGAAAATAAATGTCCTTAATTGATGAATTTTTCTCAAAATGTGAGAAAATGCAAAATACACTATAATTATTCATTATATAATAAATGATGTCCAAAAAATACTATTAGAAGAACCATGTGTTATATTTTTATTAAAGCCATAAGAATTTGAATCATAAGAAATGGGATACTATAAATTCCCAGTAATGGAAACATATAAAAAATCTATGAAAATAATAAACATGACAATACTAATATGTAAGTACTAAATAATAAAATTAATTCCATAATCAAATAATGTTGGAATAATTGTATATCCATGATAACAAATTAATTCAAGGGAATCATCAACACTAATCTCATAATAATGGAATTTATAATTCTATAAATCAATAAGAATGTCCTTCAGGGCTTTTTCTAAGACATTATACTAGTATGAGGAGAGGTATACAACAAAAGACATGTATTTTAATCTCTTGATACCAATTCATGTATCCGAGGCTATTTAATTTTCCCCCACCAACCACTTTTTTATGTTCATTATATTCAAAATCAGAGTTAATAAGAAATTACTTACAATTAAAAAAAGAAACATTGTTTAAAAAATGTTAAATTTTGAAATGTAAAATATGGAATGTCAAGAAAAATTCAATATCCATTAGAAGTCAATAACCAAGCTGAATGATAACAATTTTTTACATATTAAAAAATGGGTAATATTATCATTAAAAATCCATATAAACAAGGTATTTAGTCATTTGAATACATAACTAACTTCTACTAATCATCCATATTATAATTAAAATATTTCGAATGTCAATATTTTCCCTAATTTCAGTTGAATAAAACTATTTATTTGATAACATTTCCCAATATGAATTATGTAAAATATCATCCTCACACATTATATAGTAATGCGTATATGAATAATTCAATAATATAATTACATTATTATAATTTTTCATCCTATAAATTGTAAATGGTTTCAATAGAATAAAACTCCAATGAAACAAAATAAACAAAGAAGTCTATTTACATGATAAATATTTAATGTCACAAAAATAACTCATCAAATGATTTTATTTAATAACGAATCATTAAAATCATTATTTTATACCACAAGATCAATACACAAAATAATATATATATATATATATATATATATTATAGGATAAATCAAGAAACCAAATCTCAAATAGGGTAAATGCATTATAATTTTTTTTGGTAAATATAAGAGAAAACATAAAATATTATTCCTAAAAAATAAGTAATATTGATATAAAATAGAAATTTTCATATCTATTTCATAGGTAATTTTTGAAAAAATGATGTGAAAGAATTTGAGAATAATTATATTTAAAAATAATCTCCATTTATGTATGCATGAAAATACATATTTTTATGTTTTATAAATTCTGAGTGGATGTAAAAACATATATTAGTTAAATGGAATATCATTTTCCTTATTTTTAATATACCATTAGTAAAATGACACCTTGTATAAAGTGTAAAAAATAAATTTTTATTAACAATTTATTTTCAGAAAGTGTATTATATAATACAAAAAAAATAATTATTATAATGGGATAACCAATAAATAGATATGTTAAACATGAAACATTGTAACATAATGAAATGATATTAGAATTACCGATATCCCTTACCAGAAACATAATCTTTGATGTATGCTTCTATTTAATGTGGTTTTATGAAGTCAAAATGAAAATAATAGTAGAATAAATGATAATTAAATATAATGGGATTAATGTAGGAAAATTATATAATATAATTTAAATGGAATGATCATAACTGAATGAATGAAAATTGAGTTACCAAAAACTATTATGTATATTGAAAAAATGAGTAAATTGTCACTCAATAAAATGTATACGATTAGGAAAATTTTAACCAATTAATTTTAAAGGGAATAAAGCATTAAAAATTCGTGGGATATAATTCAAATTGAACACCATTCGAAGGAAACTTGTGGAATAACAAGAACGATGTCTCAAATTGTAAGAATGAATTCAAAGAAAAAAATTGTGTAAAATTTTAATGATTCCCATTGAATGATATTGAATATGATTATAAATAAAATAAACATACATAATTATAATTAATGAATTATATAATAATTTATGAAATATATATACCAAAAAAATTGAAGATGGGTTCATAATACAAATAATTTCTCAATGATATAGATTTGAGATGAAAGTCATTACATTGATCAAGATTTATTCTTCACATGCACTAAACTTCCAGAATATTTAAATTAATATATCTAAATACACAACTAAAAATGTTTCTAATTACTACATAAATTTAAATTCCTCATTTATAATCATTATATAATTATATATTAGAACTTTTTATATAATTTAGTCATTGGGTAAAACTAATCCTTATGTCATTGAACAAGATATATAAAAGTGGTTTAGTGTCCATTATATTTTGAAATTAAATAATTCGTAAATTTTATACATATTTAAATATGTGTTTAAATATATATATAATATTATAATTTAATTTTATGGTTGTTTCAGATAAAACTCAAGAAAGGTAAATACATGAAGATCCGTTTTCAATTATTTTCAATGAACAACTTTTTTCATAATTAAGGAGTTTTATATTAATATTACCTTATCATATCTAATATTAATAAATTATTGCCATATTTATATAATATTATATATGTAAATTTGTTATCATAGACATATAATTTATAAATTCATAGTATTGTTCAATTAGGTTTTAAATCCAACGTAAAATTGAACTGACCACCATTAATGATGGATATTGAGATGGTTTATTTGAAATATAATTATACTAGATGTAGAATGATATTATTTTTTTTATAGTAATTTATCATAATTGAAATGAATTATAGAGAAAATAAAATATTTATAATGCTATTACATAGAAATAAGAGATCATTTTTTCATTCTTATATTGTGAATGTAGTAATTTACACATACTATTAAATGATTTTAACCAATATTATCCAACATACTAAAACCAAGGATCAAAATGTCCATTGTATTTGGTAGATTATGTACATAAAATATAAGAATATAGAACTATAATAATACATATATATATTAGTCTTTCACAATGATATCTTAACTTACTCATAACTCCTACTTCTATATAGGATAACCTGAGTAACACATAGACTAAATAGATGATCTAAAAACATAGTAAGGTTTTAAACATGGTTATTAAACATAAAACTAATTTTATAAAGGAATAATATGATAAAATAAAAGGAATAGAACATTAGTAAAAATATTATAACAAAAAATACATAAAATTGAATCCTATGGTCATAGAAATATTAGAATGTTGCAAAAACATAATCAAGACATAAACATGATTGAATGATAATTGCTAAGACAACATCACATGGTTGATAAAGTACAATAATGGATCAGGTATACATTATAATTCCATACATAATGTATCATTTGAATAAAACATTACCCAATTCATTGGACTACAGTCAAGGTACACCCATCATAGCATGTTCATGCGTATAGGGTCCTCATAAATAATCAAACATAATGAATATACACAAGGGTTACCCATAAAATTAATATTCTATCATAATCATGTTATAAGGAAGAACTAAGGAATTTATAACAATTTTTTACATGAATTAATGAATTTAAATAATATTTTCTCATTCATAAGTGGGAATAGAAATATATCAAGAATAATAATTTAAAATAAATTTATAAACTTCAAAGATAGTGTTTAAGTCACATTAGAAATGTCTTGTTTAAGTTATATTTTACATAAAATTATAAGAATTCGTTTAAAATGATTTAAAATAATTGTTTGAATATTAATAAAACTGAAAAAAGAGAGTTTTTAATAATAAAATATGTGATCATCCAAAAATACTGGTTTGTTAAAATATTTTATAGTTTGTACATTATAATAGATAATAGATTGAAAATTTATATATCATCGGTTTTTCTTATCAAGATAAATTAAAAAGAAAACCATTTAGGACATGTATATCTATATAAAATAAGGATTAATTAAACTAGATTTATAATTATGGATGATTTAAACATAATTTGGAAGATGTATATAATGTTAAATTATAAATAGTTTCGGGTAAAGAGATTAGAATCATAGCATGTATGAAAATATGAGGTTCGAAGGGATCCCTTTCCTTATTTCTAAATGTGTAAGGTAATTATAGTAAATGTATTAGATGATAAAAATAGATACATTGATTATTAAATTTATAACATATTACTCGTTTTCTTGATAGCATTTTTTTAAGATCAATTATGGATATTTAAATGATTTAGAAGTGTTAATTTAATTGTTCTAGGAGAATTGATTTCATGGATAAATGGCCAGTTAATTTGTTTATAACTATGTAATACCATGTGAATATGTAATGATTCCTCATTAGTTAAATTAAATGGAATTAATTAACATCCACTTGTTTAAATGGACCCAAATATCATTTTGTTCATTCACATGAGTATTATTCGTTTGGTAATGTATATGCATAATTGTTCAGTTTATTTTGGTTTTTTTACGATCATCATAAACAAGTATCATTTTATTTAATATTATATTTATATATTATTTCTAGAACATGAAATAAGTTAAATTATAAATAATATATTATTATATAACAATAATAACTTGTTCATTAACATCCTTGATGTTGGTAAAGAAAATAAAAAACTCATCATCAATAAATGCGGTGAATCAACATATTACAGATGTTGTTTTTATTTTCAAAAAATGATAGTGGTGTGTAGATGATTGATAAAACATTAAAACAAGAAAAAATTACAGTTTTATATTGTAAAAGAGTTATACAATAAACACTTAAAATTAGGTAAGAGGCTAGTTAATTTAAGCATGTAGAATTTCTACATTATATAAATCATAGTTGTTGTGAAGAGAAGGGGTGGTGATTGATTGTATTTATAAGGGGAGGGTAGGGTTGTTTTTTATTATTATATTCATTTTTTTAATATATTGGCACAATACCATAAAACTTATTTATTATTGTCACTATATACAAAAACTATTTCATGTGAGTTTGAAAAAATATTTTCATACATCATCCATAACATAAAAAAACGTATTTGGTTTAAAATGTTAAATACCTTTATTATCTTATTTCACTATTTACCAAAAAATAAACTATTTTGGAAATAATATCAACAACTAATGAACCCAATTTTCAATGTGTAGAATTCAAAATAATGGACTCAATTTATTATAAATAATTTACTATATATTGGAAATTATTTTATTAAATATAATCATCATTTATTCAAAAAATATAGTGTCATTTTAAATTGATGTTAAAACCCTTTGAAAAATAAATTATGGTCTCATAAAAATATATAAGGATTATCATAAAACAAAAAAATAATTTGTGATATAATTTAATGAAAAAAAATTAAATTTTATATTATTATATTAATTATAAAATTTAAAATAAAACATTGATGTATTTAAAAAATACCAAAACCTAATTTATTTATTCTGAAAATTATATTTACTTATATTATGACGTATCGTATTTTCATTTATATGATACGTAATATTATTATACACTTTTAAATGTTAAATTAATATTATAAAGGTAATATTATCATTCCTAAAAGTCACATTAGTATTACAATGGTCAAATTTCTATTCATACGGTCTAATTTATAACAGCTATATGGGTTTATTGCATCCTATAAATAACTCTTATTACATTCATTCTTCAGTAACTTCCATTTTCTAATAAAGTTATATATAATTAAATTTCAATGTCTATATTTTATTATTAACATTATATTTTATTTCAACATAATTGTTTGTGAGTATGATCATTATAGTGGATCGAGAAGATCAATCAATTCCTATTATTATTCTCTTAGTTTCTATTTACTATCTCGTTGTAAAATTCCCCACACTAATTTGTTTCTCTACATACTAATGAATCATTATTAATTTATGAGAAAATTTTTATTGGTATCTCTATGTCATGTTTGAGATTTATATTGTGTGAAAAAATCATAAGATGTAAAAATCAATTAATAAAAATTTTAGGTCATTACATTTTTATCTCTTTTTAAACTATTTAATTAATGATAATAATTTAGTAACCATATCAATAATATGATCTCAAAATTTTCATAATATGACATTAATGGTATCATCAAAATCATTATTATCATTTAATATAATACTCATGACAATCCATATAGGGTGGTGATGATCATAAAAACAACAATCAATTGTACCGTGGAGGTGGTAGTGCAAACATATTCATTTTTAAGGATATATCATTCCATTACATGTGATAAAATGAGTAAAATTTATACATTTTTTTGAATTATAATGAATATATTAATATAATAGTTTTTATTAAATTCCCCTTTGATACGTTTCTTTTGTGATGTTGATAGAAAAATATATACATTGCGTCATGGATAAGGTAATCCACACTATGCAATAATGAAAATTTCATCTCTCTTAATAGAATTGGGAAAAACATTATTTTTTATTAATATAATATAATAATAATATTATTTATACAACCAAAACGGATTTCATTAAATTTTTATTTAATGATTATATTTGGAAACATAATTAGGATTGAAATATGTTAACTAAATGTGATTAATCATGTTGACCACATTGAGATTCCATTGAAGATCCCATGGAAATTGATGGCACAGGTTAATATCATATCACTATAAGATAAAAGGATTATATATTATTATATAATATATAATAAAGGGTAGAATTTTAAGAGGAAATTATATAGTTATAATTGTATGGAATGGTTGGGGACACCCCATTTATAATTGGCCATATCAAAATTTTCATAACAATATTTACTTATTATAAGGGTCATGCATTATAAACATTTTATGTGGCTCCAAAATGGATAAATAATTTATTATAAGAGATATAAATAAATACCCAATAAATAAATTATTACTATTTTTGTGTCATTTTTAAATCCTTTTACAACATAATTTATCAGGTTTGCTCTTTTATCTATTATCATGATAACTATTCTAGAACTAAGTTAACATGATATTTATTCCAAAAATAATGTATTCCTTATTAATAATTTTGAAACCACAAATTATAAATATGATATCCATTTAAATTTATAGAAATTATAAATTTGATAAAAAAAATTAAAAATTGAATAGTATAATATATTAAAAACATTTTAAAAAAAATTAGTTATATTTCAAAATATTATTTCTGAGTTTGTAAATAAAAAATATTATAATTATAATTTATATATAAAATAAATATTGGATATGATAAAAAAAACTTCTTGATTTATTAATTCATACTTATATAACTATAATTTCATAATGTCTAATTATTTGGTAGACAATATTCTCCCACTAAAAAAATAGAAAATTACAAAAAAAATCATAAAATTAAAGTACTATGATTAATCAAAAGACATTGTCATTTTTTTGAAGTTAAATATAAAAATTTTTATGAACCAATATTTTCATATACTCTCAAAATAGATAGGAATTTTATTCATATCATAAAATATAATTTTTAAATATCAAATATTCATTATTATTATTTATTATAAATTACTTAAAAATTTATGGTATTATATAATTCTTATTATATATATTTTTAATAAATGTATAATAATAAATTTATTATATTTTTGAAATAATGAACTAAAATTATAAAATTATTTTTTTAAAGAAATTATGTTATTAGATTATTTTTGAAATACTACATGTGTTTTAATATTATTAACTATTATCATTATATTTATTTTATAAATATAACATATTTTGGATAATTCTATTCATTCCTTCTAATTTAAATGTTACGTTTTAGTGGAAGCACTAAATATTTTAAGAAATTTTTTATAAAATATATAAATTTATCATTTTAAATTATTTTTGTGGGTAGAAAAGGCTATCAAATTTATTGAAATATTTAACGGAAATCATATCTTTAAATATTAAGGAGTTACGGAAATGTCATGGGAATCAATAAATTTTTTCTTTTATGTTAGAGATGTTATCCAAAATCATTAATGATTGGTTTATGATGTTGCCCAACCTATAAAAACCCCTCCTAGTGGCGATAAGCCAAGTATTAAACAATAATACCACTAATAATTTTTAAGTAGTTGGATTCTAAATCTAATTATGCCCATCACATACAAGGCCTTTTACTAATCATCCTGGATAATATGAAAAAATAAACATGAATAGAATAAACCAAAACATATATGATATACAATTATCTTTGGAATGTAATGATATATTTGAATTTAATATATAATCAACTAGAAACATACCACAGAAATAATCAAAATGGAGAACAAATTACGAGGTCCCATAGAACATAATTTCCAATATCCAGAAAATATGGAATATTTCACATCCCCCCTGTAATTCTATCATATTCTCTTCCATTTTTCAATAATGAGACTTTTCAAAAAATTCCATGAATCACCTCTATCATCTATACTTTCACTATTATCTTCATAACCACAGAAGATATTATTGGCCTATATATCATGCACGTTTACATTCTCTGTTTGGGGAACAATTCCAATACAATGGAATTTATAATATTACTTAGTTGAAACACCATGAATGATTGGGAAAAAATTCCACAAATTAGTACACAAATATGGTTGTATAGAATGACTTGACAATACAACTCAAGGGTATTCCAATATGGGAGGAAAACAACTCTACACTTATAGACACAAATTTAACCCTTTCATCCAAGGTTACTGGGGGAAAATCAAACTAATTAGTCATATTTATAATATGGGAAAAATATCTCACCTTCTATAGGGTAATATACCTCCATCCTCATCACCATGATGCTCATCTGGAATCCTTAACTATGTTTCGGGAGGGCATATGTTTATCACTAGAGGTGTCCATGGTAGCATTCAAGGATGTGGTGGACGGTTTGAAGTGGACTTTGGTAGCTCGACTCGGTGCAGAAAAACCATCCCTGCAAATCTTCATATGGTTTGGGGACTCTTGGATATTTCTTACTCTCCCAATGATTTCCACGCATCATTAGAAATCCTTCTTCCTGGTTATGTTGAAGGAGTCAGATTTCATCCACGCTTGATGCAATGCTTCGAATTCCATTTGGAAGTGGACGTTTAATTTGACTCACTGGTTGATGGATACTCACAGGGGGAAAGAGAGCCTCAAAGAGGCAATGTGGGTTTGTCTTCCTGGCCTCCCACTGCCTTTCCGAAATTGTGACTTGCTAAAGTCCATTGGTGACTCCCTTGGAGGCTATCTCTATGCGGACGATCAAACCCATCGAAGTGAGGACTTGTTTGACACTTGTATATTTTTGAGCTCGACATCTCTACCCCTACCGTATAAAGGATCTCTCTATAGGTGTATAATTCATGGGTGTGGATTCAATATTACTTTTTTTCAGTGTTCCCTAGGTAGTTATCATTCTGTATACACCAGGGTCATTTGTTGCAGGAGTACAGGAAATGAAGAAAATGCTACTAGGGTCATGCTCAAGGGATAGCCTCTAACGATTACTCTCTTATGATCTCTACGGTTGTCATAGAGCATTGTTATCATATGTCTATGAAAGTGGTTCTTCTGCAGATGGTACATTCCATTCCAATGTTTGAGAATGCCGCATCCCGAGTGGACACTCAGTGATTGGACTTAGTGGCACATTGTGCGGCGACCCACCCCCTCAGACCATCTAACCTGGTGGTGGATTATCTGAATCCCCAATACATATTTTTGAAGGAATACATGATTATTATATTGTTAAGGATCCGTCCACTCTGTATTTTTTTTTTGAAGATTCTCTCTCTTCTCTCAGAACATCCCTCGAGGAAGCCAAAAGGGCTCAAAGTATTAGATATTGGGGCTGGACCCATCTATCTAAATCATCTAAACAGATGAATAATTTCCTTTTTAGCTAAGTGTTATGGAACCATTATTCTAGGATCTCGTAGATGGACGTTAGGAATCATAACCCAATACCATCTACGAAATATGACAGGTAAACCATTCAAACCAACTCCCCACTTATCTCAACTAGGTTCTAACCCCCCAATTATCAAGTCCTAGAATCCGTACACATTTGATATTGAATTAGATGATGGAGACCACTATTTCCCATGGAAAGGAGACCGAGGAGTCTGTGGCCAATGCTAGGACACATCAAATCTAAATGTTATCCATAATAATTTTGAACTCTTCGGGCCTTGGTTCTTGGGTGAAAATGGACATCCTCCCTTCAAATATCAAGTACAATAAGCTTATTATAGGGAAATTCCTAGAACATAAGAAGAACCAAGTAAATATAAATGGGTTTTGCCGAAGAATACATATGAATGGATCCATGCATGTAGACCCTGTTAAAAAGGCACATCGGGTTCTTCTAGAATAAGTATATCCTGGTGGATTTAATTTAGGCAGCAGATCATTTTATCACCACAAAGTTACCAAAGATGAGGAAATCTTATCTGTGTCCTTTGTGTATGGTAGTTGTGAAGCATGTAGTAGAAAGAGTTTATGGAAGGATCTTAATACATTTCACCCAAGCGACCTCTTGTGGCTGGTGGGGGGGGGGGAATTTAACATTGCCTAAGGTCTTAAGGAGAATAAGGGAAAAGGGTATATCCCTCAGCTGACCATCTTGGAGTTCATCCAATTTGTAGAGAATGTGGGCCTGCTTGATATGGGATACTTTGGATAATATTACACATGGTGAAATAATAAGAAGGTAAGTAGGAGATGTTGGAGTCAGATTGACCGGTGCTTAGTGAACATCAATTCAATCTCCATGTTTATGAATTCTAAGGTGGTTCATCTTGCCTATGTTATCTTTGACCATTCTCTCATGCTGGTCATGTTGTCCCCAAGAAGGGCTTCCTAGGAAATGTTATGATTCCATCAATACTAGAAATGACACCGTAAATTCCATCGAATTGATAGTGAATCTTGGGGGGTGACGACCCAAGGGAATACCTGGGTAGCCATCTATAATAAGCTTTAGAGGTTGAAACTCCAGCTATTGTAGTGGTCCAAGAGTCTCCCTTCAGGCGACCAAAAAATGGAGACCCTCAAACAAATTTTGAGATCAGGGAAACCAACCTTGAGGAGGAGTTGAGTGATTTGACGTTTGAAGCCCGTGTGGAGAAGAAGGTTACCTATGCACAAATCATTCAAAAATAGGATATAATGGATCATGAGAGATACATAATTAAAAAATTTCATGAGGGTGACAAGAATCCGGCTTTCTTCCATTCTTGTATCAGAGATAAAATCTACCCTATCAATCTCAATATCATGCTTAAGGATGGAACCTTTACTGATGACAGAGATGTAATAGGGATCAGGATTTGACTTTTTTGGGGGTCTCATTGTCGGCCCCAACCCGAGAATGTTCAACAAAAATCCCACATTAGTTTCAGAGCTTTAGGAAGTCGTACCATCAATTGTCTATCATAGATACAATAAAAGGTTGGAAAATATACCGTAGGTGGATGAAATCTAGGTGGTCATGAGGAATATCAACCCAGAGAGTGCACCATGCCCCAACAACTACCCATGTTCATTTTTCTAGGATGCATAGAACATTGTTATGGGTGATGTTACTGTAGTGATACTTGACTTTATTAGAGGATGGAGTCTCCTGCGGGTGGCCTCTGCTACTACCATGGTCCTCATTCCTAAAATAATGAATCCTTATTCCCTTCTGTATTATTTACATGTAAGCATGTGAAACATCCCCTAAAATATCATGGGGAGAATCATCAATTCAATATTGACATGGAATCTTCCACACAGTTATCCATTTAAAAACACAGGTTTGTGAAGGGCAGGTCAATCCATGGGGTATTATCCTTGGAGTAGAAAGTTTTTAGAGACATCAACATCAAGACGCACAACTCTAACATGGTGATTAAACTCGACATGAGCAAATAATATGATAGGATAGTGTAGAGTTTCATCAATAGAGTACTCAAGACTTTGGGTTTCTATCACAATGTAGTTGATCTCACTGTTAAATTATTTAGGTCACCATGGATGGCAGTTTCATTTTTAGGGAAGACCTACTATTTCTTTAAGAAGAATTGGGGGCCTCGGCAAGGCGACCCCATCTCCCCTAGTTTATTTATTCTCAATCAGGACACCCTTATCCTCCCCATAAACAAGTGATTATCTAGTGGTGATATCCACCCTTATAAGAGGAAAAAAAATCCCCCTACCATCTCTCATTTCTGTTCACTTATTTCCTAATTTTCTTTATCAATAGTGGAAGGAGATCAGTGAACATATTCAAGAGGATTTTGGAGGATAATTGCACAGGGAGTCGCCAGCTTATCAATAATGCCAGGATAAATCAATTTATCTCCAACAAGTGCGCTTCTAACTTGGCCTCCCGGCTTTGCAAGACACTAGACATGTCATGTGGATATTTCCCTATAGAATACCTTGGCATGCCTATATCTTCAGGGAGACTCCGCGACTGACGGCATGGATCAAATTGTGTGCAGAATATCAGATAGGGTGATTAATTGGATGAAACAATATCTATTTTTCAGAGGTAGGATTTCATTAGTTAACAATGTTCTGATGGCCATCCCTATCCATGTTATGGCCTCCACCGACATACCAAAGGGTGTTTTAAACAACATTGATAGGATTCTAGCCAGTTTCGTAAGGGTTCTTGATCTGAAGGTAAGAGGCATTGGGTTTCATGGGAGATGATGGAAAACACAATCCAAGATGGGGGAATCAATGTGAGAAGCCTCAATAGGATGATAAAATGCATTCATTAAAAACATGCATGGGAAGAAATTGAGAAATGTAAACATTGGGGGAAGTCCGTGCCACACCATCATATGTGATATATGGAAGCCACTGGAGGCTTTTCTTCTCCCTTATGTTCCAAGGTTCAATAGCTCATCCCTATACTCCAACAGCATTCACGCTGGATCATTGAAGAAGGTAACATATTATTTTGGACTCACAATTGGGCTTGTTCTTTTATCGGTTTTTCTAGTTGTCATACCCCTTTGATTACCTATAGGGAATAAAGCAATTACCCTTCGTTAAATATTGAATTTTTGAATGAGGAACACTAGTATATATTTGAATCAAGTTTTATCTACTTAGAGATGGAGAAGTTTTTCTTCACAGCTTCCTCATCACGGACCTTTACTATCAGGTACTTTCACAGGCTTCAGTATGAGTAGGATCACCAATGTTACTAGAATGAGACAGTTTGTTTAACTAGAATTCCTTCAATGTAAAATTTCCTAAACTAGAAAATAAGTATACAGGTTGTGGAAATGGATGACAATATCATGAATTTGGGTATTAACATGGCCTCACGAAAAAACTAATGTAGAAATTCATGGATGGAAAGTACATTACACCTATTTTATAAAGGCGAGTGGGCATTGGAGGTCTGGTCATTCAATGGTTGACTTGATATGTACATGGTACATGTCTACGATGGGGATTCATTCCTAGATAGAAGGTTTCTTGGGACATCAGAGGAGGGTCTTAGAAGAGAGACGAGGTCCATCATCTTTAGCTGTGTCTGATTGTTCCTTTGGCAGGCTAGAAACTCAGACATGTATGAGAGAACCAGCCCAACATATATGATTATCATGGTGCATATAATGAACCTGCTGATTGGCCTTTCCAACCACTTCAAATACTGGTGAGATACTAATTTTTGAATCCAGCTCATGATATAATCTAGGCCGTCCCATGTCTCCATCAATAATCCAACGGGTCATTGGGTCAGCTAGCACCCATGAAATAAGGATATAAGATTAATACATACAAGTCCTACATTTTGCGAAGAATAAGAGATGGGTGCGTGGTTCGGGACACTCAGGGGAAATTCATTCTCGCCTTCACTGAGATGTATGGAATCAATGACCTTCTTTAGGATGTGGTGAGGTCTATGCTAACTAGTTTATCCCTTTGCAATCAGAAGAACCTAGAGATCTCCCACGTGGAGACTGATTCATTGATCCTCCATGACACCCTACATGGAAGATGTGTCAACCCCTAGTACATAACATATATGGCGAGAAAGTGAAAAAATCTTCATAATGAAGATATAAATGTGGATCATACGAGGGAACAAGTTAGTGGATCATCTTGCCAACATAGTGGAATCTAGGTCAAATATTTTCCCCAACACCCATCCATTCAAGCTTGAGGGAGCTGACCTGATTATAGGAAATACTATGGATCTCCATTATTTTAGACCCCAATAGGCTTTTCTCCTTTCCCACTTTTTATCTATTTTCCTTATTTCCTGTATGATCTTGAATAATAAAATATTTGATTTTGGATGAGGGATTAATGTTTTAAAAAATATATCTCAAAAACTGTTACACAACTAATGTAGATAAAAAATTATATTCATCTAGAGTAACAAAATAAATATTATATGTTATAAAAAAATTTAATATTGTCTATAATTTCACCCATCTAGAACCTCTTTTTATAATATCAAATTGATATATTACTCTTCATAAAGCAGTGAATGGATAGGTTGATCACAAAAAATTAGCAATTTTAGAAAATCATTTCATAATTATGGATAGATAAAAAACATGTTAGAAATATGATGAAGAGAGAAAAATAAGATAAAATATCATTGGAATAGAAGACCATAATAATGTCATTAATAGAAAATATTGAAATTAACACAACTATTAAACACAAAACAATAATATCAAATCATTGGAGTATAAAAGTATATAAATTTATTGAAGAAGATGTAAAAACATGGAATCTAACATATAATGAAATTGAAATTAATATATTGAAATTTAAAAATCACATGAATTTGATACTTTGGGAGAAAATTCGATATAATAATGACTTTGTGAACAAAATAATTCTTTACATGCATTAGAATGTATGTTAAATAATAATTCCCATGAATTTCTCTAGAAATTCAGTTTTTACATTTCTTGTTATATTATGACATATAAATTGTAACAAATTCAATTGATTGAAGTATAATACCACACTCTATATCATCTATAGAATCCCGTCTTCTTATAACATAAAATTTCTTTACATTACACAAAACTGAGGATCTTTAAGGTTTGGTGTCTTGGAAACTAGGAACATAATACATGAAAACAACATAAAGAATTCTTCTTAAACACTTGAAAGGCTTATCCTTAAGTTTATCCTAGGTTCATTACTGCATCCCATAACCTGGGGACATACATCAAAAGAAAGGGTGATCAGGAGGCCCAATAAGGGAAACAAGAGGAACATTTTACATGTGAACTTGATATACTTCAATAAGAACATGAAAAGAACTTTAAGGCATAAGAAAGAAATCATGAGGCATTTCATAATAAAAATAACATTTTTCATAACATGAAGATGTGGCTAAATCATTTAACATAGAAAATCATGAACATGTCACCAAATTCCATCCCCAAGGTGTCATTTGAAAATTACCATGGTTATCCACCAAGGTATCGTGAAAATTGTAATCTCTAGTGGTTACATCATTACCCAATGCATTGGAGCGCTATCAGGGCGCACCATTAAATTTGCCTTTATTATCATGTGAGACACATATATCATCATCAAAAATTTCATAAATAACCCACATAGCATAAAATAAATGGGTTTCATTTCATAATCATATGGTTTTAAAAACTGCTTTAAAGACATGACCTTTACGTCACATTAAAACCCACGAAAAGGGAAAGTGGGTCTCATGTATGTTAATCCCAGAATTTAAAATAGAACATTTTGATATATATGTGAATACCCTTGTAGAAATAAGTGCTTTGAGTATTCACTTTATAACATAAAAGAATTTTGAGAAAAGAGAGAGAGGCATTTTGAGATGAAAATTCTGCAGCATAACGACTATGTTTCGGGGTTTTAGAAAACATTGAAAAGAGAGGGGACATGGGTCACCCACTCACAATTGATCCATAAAACAGTAGGGGGACAAAATAAAAAGTATATATGGACATGGTAATGAAGTTTGAAGGACATACCATTTGAAATGAAAAACATGGAAGGAAGACAAAAATTTGATTTCTCTTATGAAAATTCGGCAGCCTAACGGCGTCACTTATACTTCAATAAAAATGAATTGAAAAAATCAAATAGGGACAATAATAATATGATCATAAGAGATCAGTATGATAGATATAGAGATCATACCCCATCATAATAAAAAGGAACTAGAAATACTTGTCATGAAAATCGAACTTGAAAAATGAGTAGGGTGAAAGAATCCCTTAAAAATTCGGCAGCCTAACGGCGTCTCTTAAACTTTCATAAAATGAAATGATGAGAGTAATAGGGGATCTCTCATCATGTAAAAATGAAAAGGGATGTAAGAGGAATAGAAAAGAACATCCTATCACATAAGAACATGGAGCATAAATGGTATGACATAAAAGAGATTACATGAAAAGAAAGAGAGGGGTCGGATCCCTTACCTTAAAACGTGACTCTTGAAACTCAATGTTTTGGACCTTGAGAGCTTGGGGGCACGTTGGGAGGACTCCTTGGAAGGTAAGGAGACCAGAACTTTGTTGGGGGAGAGTTGGGAGTGAAAAATAAAGGAGGAAAGGGTGGGTATTTATAGGGAATGTGAGGGGACAAGGCATTAATGGCCAAGGGACACCTCACGAGTGGTTTTGGCAAAACCATGGGCTTGCCCATGGTATTTGATCGTGGTATTGGCAACATGGGACACCTCATACCTTATCATACTATTCATAAATATACCATATTGAATATATACTTAATACATCATTTAATGATGTCATTAAACATCCGTAACTCAAAAACTATATTTTCACTATTCATCGAAAATTCAACTTTCTTAGAATAATCTCAAAATTTCACCTTAACCAAATATCAAAGCTCTGATTTCAAAAATGAAATCCATTTTATAAAAATAATTTTCTAAATATTTTTAATTTAATTTTTAATAAAAACACTATTCATCAAGAATTCATTTTTTTCCGAAAAATCCCAAAAAATTACCTTTACATAATATCGATGCTCTGAGTTCAAAAATAAAGTCCTTTTTATAAAAATAATTTTCTAATTTTTTTAAATAAATTTTTAATTAAAAAACACTATTCATCTGAAAAAACTAATACATGACAAATAATTTAT
Organism: Viscum album; assembly: GCA_963277665.1. Taxonomy (NCBI): domain Eukaryota; kingdom Viridiplantae; phylum Streptophyta; class Magnoliopsida; order Santalales; family Viscaceae; genus Viscum; species Viscum album. The sequence continues at coordinate 549,367,990 of OY728157.1, forward strand.
GAAACCGTTATTTACCCATTTTATTGAATCATATTACTTAATCTAGGTGTCTAAATTATATTAAAACTTTCATTGAGTGAAATTACTAATCCATTTGGTCACATTACTAATCCTAAGTGTAAAATCACTATTCATAATTTACTATTCATCATAAATTATGTTGATCTTATTAGACTCCAAATTCCTTACTGAACACTTTTGTAGAAGACCGTTTTTTGAAAATCATTACACATCATTAATTATTTATGGTTTACATAAATATTTAAAAATATCCTTTTTTTTCAAAATTCATCAATAAAATATATTCTAAAATTATCTTGATATTTGAAATTTCACAAACATCACTGAATGAAGAAATCTGAATTCATTCACCCGAAAGGATTACACAAGGAAGCTAGGGTCTCATCACATAGCCCCTTATAACACCAGCATAAGACCTAAGTGTAAGGTGTGCTATGGTGAGAGAATCTGAGGGAGGCCCAGATAACATTTCCCTAGTAGTAATCTCTACTAACTTGAACTTCTCCAGCAGGCGTTTCCATTCAAGCTTGACACGCTGGAGTTCGGCTTGGGCTTGGTCCAAAGCGAAGCCCACAGATGCTACCTTCTTCCCATTCTCTGATAAGTGGGATTCATAAGGTTTGAGTCTACTGGATGAAGCCATAGACTCCTCTTTCTGCATTAACCATTAGCATCTTATTAAATCAATAAGAGTAAGTTAATATACTACTCAAAAATATTGGGTAGTTACATTCTTCCCCCCTTAAGAAATTTCATCCCCGAAATTTATACTTGAGGCCTACTCAAAAAGGTGAGGGTACTTTTGCTTCATCGTTTCCTCGGGATCCCAAGTCACTTCTTCATACATATGATTCCTCCACAACACTTTCACAAGGTGGGTAGTCTTGTTTCATAGAACCTTGTCTCTATGGTCTAAGATCTCCACTGGCTGCTCCTCATAAGAGAGGTCATGTTCCAGTTGTACCACCTCTGGGTTCAGTACATGCGAAGGGTCGGGTATGTATATCCTTAAGAGAGATACATGGAAGGCATCATGAACTTGAGTTAGGTTCGGTGGAAGTCCTATACGATAGGCCACTGCTCCTATGCGATCAAGGATTTCATAGGGGCCAATGTACCTACGGTTGAGCTTCCCTTTCTTCCCAAACCGCATGACTCTCTTCCATGGATAATTTCGAAAGAAGACTTTTTCACCAACACCAAACTCCAAGTCCCTTTGACGATTGTCAGCATAGCTCTTCTGCCGACTCTGAGCAGCCTTTATGTGTTGTTGGATGGCATGAACCTGTTCCGTCATCTCTTGCACGAGATCAGGCCCAAGAAGATTCCTCTCACTTGTTTCATCCCAACAAGTAGGATTTCTACACCGCTTTCCATACAGAGCTTCATAGGGTTCCATCTGAATACTCGCATGGAAGCTGTTGTTATAGGAGAACTACACTAATGGGAGGTGTTGATCCCATCCACCTTTAAATTCCATTGAGCATAATCTCAGTATGTCTTCAAGTGTCTGAATAGTCTTTTCAGATTGGCCATCAGTTTGAGGATGATAGGCCGTACTAAAATTCAATTCAGTATTCAGAGCATGTTGAAGACTTCTCTAGAATTTTGATGTGAATCTTGGGTCACGATCAGACACGATGGATAGTGGTACCCCATGCAGCCTTACCACTTCCTTCACATATATCTTGGAAAGATGATCTAGATAGAAATCTTCCTGAATAGAGATAAAATGGGCTGTCTTGGTGAGATGGTCCACAAGAACCCATATCGCATTTTTTCCTTTGGATGTATTTGGGAGACCAGTTACAAAGTCCATAGGGATATTATCCCACTTCCATACTGGTATGGGTAGCAGTTGTAATACCCCCTTAGGAAGTTGTCGTTATGCCTTTACTTGCTGACACACCAGGCAACTTGTAGTGTAATCAGCAATCTCCCTCTTCATTTTATCCCACCATTAATGATCACGAAGGTCTCTATACATCTCAGTGCTTCCCGGATGTATAGAGAAAGCAGAGCTATGAGCTTCATCCATTATTTTTTTCTTTATCTCCGGAATAGATGGAACACATAGTCTTGTACGAAATTTCAATACACCTTCTTGATAAATATTGAAATCAGGGAACATCCCATCTTTTACAGCCTCCAACTTCTCCTGCAGCAAAGTATCTTCTTTTTGAGCCTTCTTGATCTTCTCTAGTAATCATGGTTGAGAAATCATTTGGGATATGGTTGATGATGTCCCTTTCCTTATAATTCCCATGTCCAGTTTTACTAGATCATTAATCAAGGGATCTCCTAGGATCCTCATTGTTTCCTGAACAACAGGATCTTTCCTAGTTAACGCATCCACAACTTTGTTTGCTCTTCCGGGGTGATAATAAATTGAACAATCATAGTCTTTAATAAGCTCCAACCATCTCCTTTGTCTCATGTTCAATTATTTCTGTGTGAAAATATACATTAGACTTTGGTGGCCAGTGTATATATCACATTTCTCCCCATAAAGATAGTTCCTCCATATCATTAGAGAAAAAACAATTGCCGCCAGCTCTAGATCATGCGTAGGATAATTCTGCACAATAATATTCAATTGTCGAGATGCATAAGAAATTTCCTTGTCATTTTGCATGAGGACAGACCCAATCCCTTTCAGAGATGCATCGCTAAAAATAACGAATCCTTCTCCGATAGAGGGTAGTGTTAACACAAGTACAGTAACCAATCTCTTCTTAATCTCTTGGAAACTTTCCTCGCATTCCTTTGTCCAGATGAACTTAACCCCTTTTCGAGTCAACTTGGTTAGTGGATTAGAAAGCCATGAAAAGTTTTTCACAAACCTCCTATAATATCCCGCTAAACCAAGGAATATACGAATCTCAGTTACTGTTGTGGGTTGAGGCCACTCCTCCACAACCATTGTCTTTGCAGGGTCAACCGAGATTCCTTCATTGGTTACGATGTGCCCCCAGAAAGCCACCTGTTGTAACCAAAACTCACACTTTCTGAACTTCCCAAAGAGCCTCTCCTTCCACAGAGTTTTAAATATAACCCTTAGATGATCTTCATGCTCCTCAAGACTTTTTGAATATATCAAAATATCATCAATAAAAACTACCACAAAGTTATCAAGGTAGTCCTTAAAGACTCCATTCATCAAATCCATGAAAATAGCAGGAGAATTAGTCAATCCGAAGGGCATAACAGTAAACTCATAATGCCCATATCTTGATCGGAAGGCAGTCTTTGGAATATCTTCCTTCTTCACCCTCAGTTGATGATAACCAGATCGAAGGTCAATATTATAGATGAATTGAGCCCTGCGAAGTTGGTCAAATAAATCATCAATTCTTGGGAGAGGATATCTGTTCTTCACTGTGATCTCGTTCAGTTCTCTATAATCAATGCATAGCCGCATTGATCCATCCTTCTTCTTCACAAAGAGAACTGGTTCTCCCCATGGAGACACACTCAGTCGGATAAACCCCTTCTCCAACAAGTCTTGGAGTTATTTCTTTAACTCATCTAGCTCCACATTTTCCATTCTATATGGAGTCTTTGATATCGGTTGAGGCCCAGGTACGAGTTCAATGGAGAACTCTACCTCTCTTTCTGGGGGAGGTCCAGGTAACTCCTCAGGAAATACATCCATGTATTCCTGAACAATCAGAACATATTCTATTTGTATGCTACCTTTTCCTTCATCATCATCACTGATTAACTCCATAAAGAAAGATATAGGAGGTGCTTCTAGATAGGTATCAGTTCGGGATATCTCTCCTTGGAAGATAACTGTAGGTCGTTTATTCAAGACTACTGAGATTTCCTTACTTTTGCATTTGATCTTAGCATTATACTTTGAGATCCAGTCCATCCCTAGTATAACGTCTAATTCCAACATGGGAATGACTACTAGATTTGCGATAAGATTGTTCTCACTAAGGTAAACACTAGAGTCTCTAAACACTGTTGATGCATGGATAATCCCACTTGGAGTCTTGACTGACAACTCTACCTCAAGAAATTCGGGGATTGATTCTATATTCCTTGCAAACATGGAGGAAATAAAGGAATGCGTAGAACCAGAATCAAATAAAGTACTTGCTAGTTTTGAGAGGACGACAAGAGTACCTGGTACCACATCGTTTGGAACTTCAACTTCAGTTGTTGTGATACCGAAAGCATGACCTTTCTCCCTTGGCCTCTGCTGAGGTTGATGGTGATTCCCCTCCACCGCCCTCAGATTTGGACATTGATTAGCAAAGTGCCCAAGATGTCCACACTTGAAGCATGTGACTTCGGGTTGGGCCGAAACCATCTTTCCTCTGTCATTAGTGTTGGGAAGTTGAGGCTTCACATCACTACGACAATTTCGAGAAATATGGCCTTCTCGTCCACACCTGTAGCACTTACCACTTCCAATCAAGTAGTTCCCCGAATGCTTCTTCCCACACTTATTGCATGTGGAATGTTTCATATGCTTTCCACCTCTTTCCTAATCAAAACTTCTTCCCAGGATTGGTTCTAGAGTTTACTTCTTTTCATTAGATTTGTGAGACCACTGTGTCTCCCCAAACACTAGTTCAACTTTCATAGCACTTTGAACAGTTTCTTCATAGCTATCATAGCCCCTGTTGGCTAGATTCTTCCGTAGATGAGGTCGTAGTCCGCCAAAGAATCTATAAACCTTCCCATTAGGGTCCATGACAAAGCTTGAGGTAGAACGGGAAAGCCTTGTGAAGTTCATGTCATAGCTTCCGACAGATTCGTTCTCCTTATGATTCCGCTTGAGAAACTCTTTCTCCATTCTCGTTCTCATGGAATGAGGGAAATACTTGTTAAAGAAATTTCCCCGAAATTCTTCCCACTCCATAGCTTTTATCTCTCCTTGTGGCTTCGTGTTTTTGATCAGTGACCACCACTGATCAGCTTCCCCCTCTAGGCGGTAAACAGCAAGGGTGACTTTTTCTTGTTCTGAACAATGAAGTACAGAAAAGATCTTTTCAATGGAGCTTATCCATTATTCCGCAGCCAATGGGTCAGTATATCCACTGAATGTTGGTGGTCGTTGACGCATAAAGGACTCAACAGAAAGTTGCTCCCTTCATGGTGAGATCAGCCTCTCAGCTTGATTCAAGTTATTACTCATAACTTGAGTCAGTTGGTTCATCATTCGCATGAATGTTTCAATTTCGGCTTCCATCGGAGGGCCGTCAGCACATGGTACACTGCGGTCACCATCTGCACGGTTCCTCCTATTGCCCGCCATTTTCTAAAAGAATAAAACCTTAGTGAGAAACTTATTTCATTTATGAATCTTTTAACTAAGACTTCATGCTTAGAAAATTATACTTCTCTATAATTCCTTCATAATGATTCATATTAAGCTTGTGATTAACCAAACATATCCCTCGGGAGTGTCGTAACCAAGAGTGTAGCAAGGCCCGTTATCGTGCACCAGTTCCCGTTCGAGTCTAGCTCAAAGCGGTGTTTTCGGGTTTTACCCCTATGTACCTCTGTTCCAGAGCCGCCTCTACCTGCTCGTATCCAGACAGGGATGTATTTGTTTTATAAACCACTTACTCAATACTTACAAAAATACCAGGAAGTTTTCGTATATTTAAACTTTTCTATAGGGTTATTCCGAATGTTTTTATATCCTAATATTCACAAATAACTAAACCATCCTTTGATACCAACTATATCATCTCGTCTTCTTATAACATAAACTTTCATTACATTACACAAAACTGAGGATCTTTAAGGTTTAGTGTCTTGGAAACCAGGAACATAATACATGAAAACAACATAAACCATTCTTCTTAAACACTTGAAAGGCTTCTCCTTATGTTCATCCTAGGTTCATTACTGCATCCCATAAACATGGGACATACATCAAAAGAAAGGGTGAGCAGGAGGCCCAGTAAGGGAAACAAGAGGAACATTTTACATGTGAACTTGATATACTTGAATAAGAACTTGAAAAGAACTTTAAGGCATGAGAAATAAATCATGAGGCATTTCATAATAAAAATAACATTTTTCATAACTTGAAGATGTGGCTACATCATTTAACATAGAAAATCATGAACATATCACCAAGGACCATCCCCAAGGTGTCATTTGAAAATTACCAAGGTTATTCCCCAAGGTATCGTGAAAATTGTAATCTCTAATGGTTACCTCATTACCCAATGCATTGGAGCTCTTTTAGGGTGCACCCTTAAATTTTCCTTTATTATCATGTGATCCACATATATCATCATCAAACATTTCATAAATAAACCACATAGCATAAAATAAATGGGTTTCATTTCATAATCATACATTTTTAAAAACTGCTTTAAAGACATGACCTTTACGTCACTTTAAAACCCACGAAAAGGGAAAGTGGGTCTCCTGTATGTTAATACCAGAATTTAAAATAGAACATTTTTCTATATATTTGAATACCCTTGTAGAAATATGATCTTTGAGTATTCACTTTATAACATAAAATAATTCTGAGAAAAGAGAGAGAGGCATTTTAAGACGAAAATTCTGCAGCATAACAGCTATGTTTCGGGGTTATAGAAAACATTGAAAGATAGGGGACATGGGTCACCCACTCACAATTGATCCATAAAACAGTAGGGGGACAGAATAATAACGATATATGGACATGGTAATGATGTTTTAAGGACATAACATTTGAAATGAAAAACATGGATGGAAGACAAAAATTAGATTTCTCTTATGAAAATTCGGCAGCCTAACGGCGTCACTTAAACATCAATAAAAATGAATTGACAAGATCAAATAGGGTCTCTAATCATATGATAATAAGAGATCAGTATGATAGATATAGAGATCATACCCCAACATAATAAAAAGGAATTTGAAAGACTTGACATGAAAATCGAACTTGAAAAATGAGAAGGGTGACAGAATCCCTTAAATATTCGGCAGCCTAACGACCTCTCTTAAACATTCATAAAAGGAAATGATGAGAGTAATAGGGGATCTCTCATAATATAAAAATGAAAAGGGAAGTAAGAGGAATAGAAAAGACCATCCTATCACATAATAACATGGAGCATAAAAGGAATGACATAAAAGAGATTACATGAAAAGAAAGAGAGGGGTCAGATCCCTTACCTTAAAACGTGACTCTTGAAACTCAATGTTTTGGACCTTGAGGGCTTGGGGGAACCTTGGGAGGATTCCGTGGAAGGTAAGGAGACCAGAACATCGTTGGGGGAGAGTTGGGAGTGAAAACTAAAGGAGGAAAGGGTGGGTATTTATAGGGAATGTGAGGGGACAAGGCATTAATGGCCAAGGGACACCTCACTAGTGGTTTTGGAAAAACCATTGGCTTGCCCATGGTATTTGACCATGGTATTGGCCACTTGGGACACCTCATACAATATCTTACTATTCATAATTCGACCATACTGAATATATACTTAATACATCATTTAATGATGTCATTAAACACCCGTAACTTAAAAACTATATTTTTATTATTCAACAAAAATTCATCTTTCTCAGAATAATCTCAAAATTTCACCTTAAACAAATATAAAAGCTCTGATTTCAAAAATGAAATCCATTTTATAAAAATAATTTTCTAAATATTTTTAATTTAATTTTAAAATAAAAACACTATTCAACGAGAATTTATTTTTTCAGAAAAATCCCCAAAAATTACCTTAACATAATATCGATGCACTGAGTTCAAAAATAAAGTCCTTTTTTTAAAAATAATTTTCTAATTATTTTTAATTAAATTTTTAATTAAAATACACTATTCTTCTGAAAAAACTAAGACTTGACTAATAATTTATGAAACCGTTATTTACCCATTTTATTGAATCACATTACTTAATCTAGGTGTCTAAATTATATTAAAACTTTCTTTGAGTGAAATTACTAATCCATTTGGTCACATTACTAATCCTAAGCGTAAAATAACTATTCATAATTTACTATTCATCAAAAATTAAGTTGATCTTATTAGACTCCAAATTCCTTACTGAAAACTTTTATAGAAGACAATTTTTTGAAAATCATTACACATCATTAATTATTTAGGGTTTACATAAATATTTTAAAATATCCTTTTTTTAAAATTCATCAATAAAATACATTCTAAAATTATCTGGATATTTGAAATTTCACAAACATCACTAAAGGAATAAATCTCAATTCATTCACCTTAAAGGATTACACAAGGAAGCTAGGGTATCGTCACATAGCCCTTTATAACACTGGCATAAGACCTAAGTGTAAGGTGTTCTATGGTGAGAGAATCTGAGGGAGGCTTAGATAACATTTCCCTAGTAGTAATCTCTACTAACTTGAACTTCTCCTGCAGGCGTTTCCGTTCAAGCTTGACACGCTAGAGTTCGGCTTGGGCTTGGTCCAAAGCGAAGCCCACAGATGCTACCTCCTTCCCAAGCTCTGATAAGTGGGCTTCATAAGGTTCGAGTCTACTGGATGAAGCCATCGACTCCTCTTTCTGCATTAACCATTAACATCTTATTAAATCAATAAGAGTATGTTAATATACTACTCAAAAAGATTGGGTCGTTACATCATCAATATTTATATTTTCATAAATAAATATATTATAATCCTATTATAATGAACCCATTGGAAGAAAATGGGATTCATAAATATTTCAAAAACAATCATAAAATGTAACATTGGGAAAACAAACAACATCAAATGTATCTTTTCAAAAAGTCGTAAAATAATTATAAAATGTAGAGGGTTATAAAATATTTGTTTAATGAGATAAAAGACTTCAGGTATAGGAATGTTCACCTAAATTCCTTTTAAAAATTATCATTAAAATGTAGAATAATGTTTTTTGAAAAAGTAATATGGTGGAATGATAACTATTTTGATAACCTTATAATATGTGATATAAATATTATATTCAAGAAAAGAAACAAATATAAAAATATTAAATTCATGGAGAAATTTTTTTTGAACATGAATAGAAATTTATTTCTAAAACATTAGAGACCATTATAAATTAATGATTATTCAAAGAATATTTGATTGTATTTCCAATTTTTTATAAAAATTGATAAATAATATTAATATACAAAAAAATATTCACATTTAATTATATAAACTAATATCTATAATATATATGTTGACATTGATGGGAAAAAATAGTTTTGTATGAATTAGAGTTAGTCTCCCCAATGTGACATTATTGTTGAGAAATTTAATAATTTTAAATTAAATTATTGATGAGGATATGTAATTTCCCAATAAGAAAAATTGTAATCCCATAGTGTATAATTTAATGGAATATTTAATAAAATACATGATGTGTATATTCCTGTAGGAATGAATATAACCAAATTGTTATGTAGTTGATTTGATGAAAATCTACCCATGAATTATTTATTACTTGATCTCATACTGTCCTCCAATAAAAAAAGATTTTTTAGAAATCTATTTATGAACCGTATATATATACACATACTTTTATATACCTCATTATAAAAAATTGTGGATTAAATATTATATATTTATGGCATATCATACCACCAGGTTATAGTAATTATGATTATTCTATAAATGATTTATAATTTTGATACTCGTACACATTCGTTGATATTAATATTGAAATACATATATTATTCATCATACCAGTATACATATTTATGTTTTTTTAAAGTAATCATATCACAGTCCATTATATTTTTGGATATTTATTGTGAAAACTAAATTTGTGAAAATTTAATTTTTGTAGTTGTTCATAAATTATGGGTGGTTTATTTAATATTTTTTTAGAAATTTTGAGCTTAGTATCTTTTCATTAAATAAAGAAAGGAGAAAATTTTATGGAGAAACAGGTTTTTACGAGACATCAATGCCTTCATAATGGAGTCCCATGTTTTTCCCTGATCTTATCAGCAATTTTGTGTTTCTCTTCTTACATAGATCTCCATTATACTCCTTGCCAATGTTGTCGGCCTCAACCTATAGATTAGGGTTCACCTAGTTTTTCTAGTTACTAGAGTAAACTATCAATGACATATTCATATGATCACAAGTATTCAAATTTCATTTCCTCTTTCACTGAATTACAATAAACTCTTCTATAACATTATCCATGACATCTAGGATGATGTCCCCGTTTCCATGATTTGGTTTGCTTCAAAGAACCCTCTACCTCATTATCTCCTACTTTAGTGAATATCTTTATTGATGTCACCACCCTACCATAAAAAATATCATGATCACGCATTTTCATTTGGATAATATCCTCTTGATGTTTTAGAGACTCTTCAATGGGTACCGCAAGTGCACCAAATGATTTATAAGAAGTGATTTCACCTAAGTGATCTGACTCCTTAGAGTGTTCAACTACAGTGACACTAGTGTCCCCAGTGGGAGATATGGATTTTATGTGTTGGTGATTTTAGAATCCTTCATTTTAAATAGAAACATCGGTTGTAACTATCATCTTCAATCGATTAATTTTTTCATCCAAGCCATATTTTTTCCTACTACCATACCTTCTTTTAGTTCATCAAAGTCATGCATTTTAGCTTCCAAGGGATTGTGGTGTGCAGTAAAATATTGACACACATCATCACTCATAACTTCAATAAGGGGAAGATGATACTTAGTAAGCATTCTAGGGTATTCCACATAATGTTTTTTCTTACCTTCACTCTTCCTAACAGTATCATTTGTTTCCATCACGATCAATTGATTAATAGATTTTTGAATTTCCCATTCCATCACTGATTTAAAGTTAGTCTGATCATCATTACTCATGAGAACATTAACAGTTGCACCAAAAACTGCTTTATAGAAGACTTTAGTATTAAATATAGGACTCTCTATTACTAAATAGGACTCCAGATATAATAAAACCCTATCCTTGTAAGATGATACCCCCTTTCTACCTATGTCAAATACTTCATGAAATGGAAATTCTTCATCAAGCTGAGCAGGAGCATCCTAAATAAGGTCCAACCATGTTTTTCTCTAAAACATTATATCAGTTGTCTCAATGCCATCAAAAACTCTATTGTCAGCAGTAGTGAGTCCATCACTTGGTATGATAGATATGTCATCCTTCACTCATTTATTTCTCCAGTATGAGTGGATTAATAATTATTTTTGAAATAATAAAATGAAAACACCATTACCAATATAAAAAAATTAGTTATTCATTAAAATATAATAACAACTATATTTATGTATCTATATTAATCAATGATATGATATTGTAGAATCATTTATATAGGTGGACAAAATGGCCTAAACATGATCATGTTTTAATACGATATGTTAGAATGCTTAAGAAATTATTAATTTTAATATAATGAAATTTCAAAAAGATAATAATAATAGTATTTAGATATTCTCAAGGTTGTGAATCTAAATTTAATAGGGTCATATATTGAATGAAAATATATATGAAAAATTTAAAATGTCATTTGGTGGTGAACATTTTCTACACTTACACATAATAAACATTCATTTCTATAATAGGCTGATTGAGAGGAATAAATTATGATTATTTTATTAATATAATGAAACTTCCAAATAATAATAAGAATATTTATGTAATTAATTTAGAATGAACATGGGGTGTAGTAGTAGACAAATTTTAGATAGAAAAACTATAGGGAAGTTATACACTTACATTGATTAAGTTCATATTCTCTAGGAAACCTCATTAATTATAAAGGGGATTGGGAAATATTATGAACTAATGTGATAACAAACATGGGTAATATTTAAAAGGGAAATATAATGGTATTTCATCAAGTAGAAATACATAGGAATTTGTTTGACAAGAAGTCCTAAACGTGTGACACATTTAACTAAATTAAAAGGCAGGTTTGTAAAATCCCATTATTTTTAAATATTGAAATGACACTAATTAATCGTTAGTGGATCCTAGAGTGTGGAAATAATTGATTTTATAATTTATTTTATAATATAATCCTATACAATAATCATTTTGATTCCATATTGACAGAATATGTCTTATCTCTATAGTTTTCTACATGTACCAAAATTAATCATTTACCGTTGTAATTAAAACATAACATTGGAAATAAATTTTACAATGTCAAATAAATATTAACCTTATAGATTAAATTTTATAAGAAAATTGTAAATATTATTACTAATTTATCAAATAAATTTCTCTGGATTTTAAAAACAAATTTTAGTTTTAGGGCACCGAACGAGTGAAAGTTGTTTTTAAAAAATGTTCATTTTATGATTAAATATTATATGTAAGCCAAAATTATAAACTAGTGATATTTTAATTAAATAATTTGGTTTATTATACACATAAATAAAAAAAATTTCCTTGTAATCATAAAAAAATCATCTACCACTATTAAAAAATTCAATTAAAATAAAATATAGGAAAATATGTTTTTGAATAGAATGAAGATAAACTTATGTACCAAAATGAGGAAAAAAATTATATTTATGATTAACATATAATTTTAAAATAAAAAATTTCAATCCATGATTTTCTCTTCGATCAATTAATTATTTAATAAATAGATATGTCCTACTTTTATTCATATAATGAAATAAAATGTACAACTTTCATAAAAAAATTATTTTTCACTATTATCCAAAATAATAATTATTTAAAAACTATCTAACAAAATTACTAATATAATTTGGGAATTATAAATTTAAATATAAATTTCAATTTAAATAATTAATATGATATAATTTATATAGAAAGTTTTTAAATTAAAATAAATATTATATATGGAGAAATAAATTTAATTAAAAAGAGAATTATTTTTTATTTGTTATTATTCCTTGGTACTTTGACTGTATTGGTGACCATTTTCCTCAGAACCTTATCTCTCTGATGCATGACCTCGATAGGTTAGTCTCAAAATAAAATGTAATGGCCCGGACATCTCTGGTCGATTACTTTGTAAAAACGTTTTTTTATGTGGTCTATGCGGCGAACATCAAAAATAATAATTATTATAAATAAATGGTGACGTGTTAATAAATTTTATTTGGGGTTTTGTTATAAGTGTTATACTAAATAATTATAATAATAATGTTGGTTTTTTTATTGATCTGGTAATAATGATTTAATGAGAATTATGTTTTGAATTAATTGCAATGAAATTTGAGATATAAGGATAAATAAGAGATGTTTAAAAAAATAAAATAATAATAATAATGATAAAGATTTAAAATAGGTGTGTGTCATGTGGGTTTTGATGGGAGGTGATCTTGTATGTTTTTTAGGGAGATTTAATCATTAATATTGAAAATAATTATGATAAAAAGAATGGAACTAATGGTGTAAAATCAAGGGAGGCGCCACTTTGTTGGGGAGGAATGAGATTGAAGAGAGAAGATGAAAAATATATTAATAATGATATAAAATAAAAGATAAGATTAAATGAAAAAAAGTGAGAGAAGGAATACAAGGTGGGGCGTTTTGGGCATGGAATGAGGAAGAGAGAGGCGCCACTTTTTGTGGAAGAAGGTAAGAAGATTGGAGTGAGAAACATGATTAAAAGAAATAAGATTTATTGAAAAATAAATATAGGAGAGAGGTTCCAAGTGTAATCCACCTAAACAAATGACTTTGTGCATGAATTTCAAGGAGATTGGAGAGAGAATGTGAGAATTTAAGAATTAAATTAAATAATATAATATAATAATGTAATTATTAATTTTGGATGGGAAAACTGAATTTTGACGGTATCTTCCTCATGCGACCTCGGTTTCACGAACCGTCAGTGGCAGTGTGACCCTGACTACGAGACGGAAATTATGAGTCCAATATTGGATGTCTTTTTTGGGTTTTCGGATTGGGTACCCGAAATGCTCATGAATTAATAGATTTAATATTGTTATTATTACGGGATCTTGTATCCAACGTATCTTCTTCATATGGTGTCGGAATGATGAACCGTCAGCGGTAGTGTAATATTGTAATTAAGACGGTCATTTTAAGACCAGTGATGGATACCTTTTTATGAGTTATGTCTCGGGTCAACGAAACACACATATTAATAAAATTAACGTTCTTTATTAAAACGCGTGGAAACCGCGTGACGTGTTGTGTGTTAACCAATAAAAACATGTAACATATGTACGGTCACATCGTGTTTTCATTAATGCACGCTGAATACGGATTTACCTATTTGTTGCCTATATAAGAATGAGGTCATGTTTTATCTCCCATATCGATCGCTTCTTTGTCGCACGACGACGCTCTTGGATGATCGAGAAGTATTCCTCCTCTAACTTCTTTGTCCGAGCTCCGAATTACGATCCGTCAGCGTCCACAGGATCGTAACGATGAGAGGAAGCTTCTAATCCTGGACTTGTCACTTTTCCTTCCGGCCTTCCTTCTCCATATTCCATCCTAGGAGGCGTTTTTCGGGTTTGGCGAAGGCGAAGGACACCGAAGGACGTCATCGGATGCGACGTGATCGGGACCTTTTGAGGTAGGGGTTTACCTTCGTCTCTCTATTTGGTGCAACATGCGGGGTGTGATATTTTTCTTTTGTTCCATGTGATGCAGTTGATCTTTAAATAAAGATAATAACCGGATAAAGAAGGGTTTGGGGTTTTGTGCTGTTTCTATTGCCTTCCAGTTTCTTTATCTTCTGATTGTGATTTTGGATTGAAAGGACTTTGCCTACTGAAAATCAAGGTCGTTGGTGGCCTTTGTGTGCGCAATTGATATCTGAATTGTTTGTGGTTGGTTTTGTTAAAACATGGAAAATGGATAAGCATGTAAAGACTGGCTGATTAAATGAGAATGAAAACCTTGTGTGATCACCCCGGTTGAACAAAATTGGAATAATGAACGTGTTGGTGGTTTGGTTGTTTTGTGGGAAATGTTTTTGTAAATGATGGGGTTGAAATGGGAAGTGGTTGGTTGTGGAAAATGCCTTTATTTATGAAAAGTGTTTTGATTATGAAAAGTGTTTTGGAAGTAAAAGGTGTTTTCAAATGCGGAAATGTTTTGTGTGTGGAAAGGGTTTTATGTGTGGAACATTGAAATAAATGAATGATGGAATGTTGTATGGTTGTGATAATCTTTTGTAAATGAAATGGCATGTGGTTGCTTGTGTTTTACCTAACCTTGGTTGTGGATTGCAGGGATATGTTTCTGAAAGGATTTGTCTGGATGATAGTTTCCCAATAGTAATAATTTTTGTTAAACCATTGCATGAAACATGAAAACCTAAATGGGGTTGGGGGATGATTGTTTGGTTGTTGATGCATGCTTTGTGGTAGCAGTGCCGAGGCACATGCTCAGTTTCTCTTTTTAAGAAGCCATAGGTTGGGCTGTGTGTTTGGTATATGTATATATATAATTGTATCTTTGTGTTTTGTCGCACCACACCCATGTCAAGCACCTAGTTCCGAACACTCCCATTTTATGGGAGAGGGTGTTCCCCCCTTAGTTACTAGCTCCTTCCTGCTCCTTCTTCCATAGGCTATGATGGCTTGAGGTGACCTTACACCCAAGACTCTTCGGGTAGGTCTCGGAGGCTGTGATGGCTTGAGGCGACCTTTAGCCCAAGACTCTTCGGGCAGGCTTACCGTTCCCAAGAACCTTCGGGATGAGGACCAGGTGTGTGCGGGCGGGTTAGTGGTTGTGGCCCAGGTGTGTGCGGTCGGGAATAGTGTGGTAGCGTCAGGACAATTGCCGGTTGGAAGAGAAGCATCTAATTAAGTTGGAAATGGTGCGGGGTACCCAATACTTTTGTTCTATATATATACTAATGTTGTTTGTGTTACTTGGTGAGTGTGACCAGTGAGGATGGGTGGATAGTTTTTCCTTGTTAGTTTCTGGTTCTTCTGTTTTCTCACAGGACCTTAGGGTGTCTCCCCACTTGTGCACAAGAGCATTAGGTTTCCCTACTGAGTATACTTGTATGCCCACCCTACGTTTACTTTCAGGTTTCCAGGAGGACTACCAGGGCCGTGCGGGACCCTACTAGTCGGGCAGTTGGAGTTGTTGCAGTTGTTGTTCTCTTGTTTTCTTTGGCATTGTACTTTTGAGCTTCCTTGTACTTGTACCTTGTTATAAAAATTGTTTAAACATGCATGTGGGCTTGGTTTGTGTTTATTTATATACACTTGTTCTTTTCCCTTTTTGGTGGTTGACTTGTCCTATTTCCCGATCCAAAATAATAAAAAGGGTAATGCCTCCCATATTTGTGAAAACTCATACCCTTGGTGCTAGTCGCCAACCCGGGGCCTACTGGAGGCGGGACTCGGTGGTCATTATCTTCCTTTCACCATTGCCAGCTCGGGAGGGGCATCTTTGGTGGGAGGGGTCGTGACAGAATGGTATCATAGGCTGATGGTTGAGAGATAGGATGGAGTCTGGAGTTAGGAACAGTGAGGATTGCATGGGATGGTAGGGAAACAATGTTCGTTAATCTTGGTGCGTGACATAGGCCAGGGAAGACCGGCTAGGACACGGGATTTTAGGGCCCCCCGTGATCCGATGCAAGGACTCTGAGCCTACCGAACGACCAAGTGAGACTATACTGATTGCAGGGTAGAGACCATAGGGAAGGTACATGCATCATCATTTTTGTGTTTTACTTGATTTGGGTGTTCTGGGAAAGAAATTGAAATAAAATGATAATTAAAACTTTGAGTTTCTCCTTACTACTTGGGCTTAGGAGATCCTTGTTTACCATAAATCTATGGAACTTGGACGTTAACAGAAATGCAGAGGAGTGGGATGCGGACAATTTCACACAACAGAAGTGGCAACCCCAGCAAGGCGAAATATCGAGAGAGATGTTTCATGTTTTACTTAAATGCTCTCGTTTATGTTTTGTTTCAATCCAAGAGCATCACACTCAATTGTTGAAACTCATTCTCACCCATGCTTTGGGCCTGGACCTTGTTTTTCATGAGTCTATAATGCTATGTTATTTCCCGCTTTTCTTTAAATGTACGTGAAGAGCCCTATCATGTGGGGAGGGGAAGACATAATCCATAATCGAGACGCATTAATGTGGATGCGATTTAGCCCGTGCAGGCGAGTCAGTGCCGCCTAAAGCGAATAATATCTCAACATGGGAGAAGGAATTCTTCAAGCCATGTGCTCGGGTAGTGTGTGGGTTGTACGTTGTTGGGTGCAGTGTAAGTTGGAAAAAAAACCTAATATATGGGAAAGGAAAAAACTGATCCTTAATCAAGACGCATTAATGAGGATGTGATTAAACCCGTGCAGGCGAGTCAGTGCCACCTAAATCGGATAGTATCTTGACATAGGAGAGGGAATTACTAACTCATAGAGTTGTTGGTTGGTTCCTTGTCTTGAAGAGAGCCCTGAGAGGTATCTTGTGGAGTGGTACTTCAGATCTTTTCCTTCTTCTGGGTCAGTTTTTAATTCTCGAGGACGAGAATGTTTTGAGAGGTATCTAATGTAATGGCCCGGACCTCTCCGGTCGAATACTTTGTAAAAACGTTTTTTTATGTGGTCAATGCGGCAAACATCAAAAATAATAATTATTATAAATAAATGGTGAAGTGTTAATAAATTTTATTTGGGGTTTTGTTATAACTATTATACTAAATAATTATAATAATAATGTTGGTTTTTTTATAGATCTGTTAATAATGATTTAATGAGAATTATGTTTTGAATTAATTGCAATGAAATTTGAGATATAAGGATAAATAAGAGATGTTTAAAAAAATAAAATAATAATAATAATGATAAAGATTTAAAATAGGTGTGTGTCATGTGGGTTTTGATGGGAGGTGATCTTGCATGTTTTTAGGGAGATTTATTCATTATTATTGAAAATAATTATGATAAAAAGAATGGAACTAATGGTGTAAAATCAAGGGAGGCGCCACTTTGTTGGGGAGGAATGAGATTGAAGAGAGAAGATGAAAAATATATTAATAATGATATAAAATAAAAGATAAGATTAAATGAGAAAAAAGAGAGAGAAGGAATACAAGGTGGGGCGTTTTGGGCATGGAATGAGGAAGAGAGAGGAGCCACTTTTTGTGGAAGAAAGTAAGAAGATTGGAGAGAGAATCATGATTAAAGGAAATAAAATTTATTGAAAAATAAATATAGGAGAGAGGCTCCATGTGTAATCCACCTAAACAAATGACTTTGTGCATGAATCTCAAGGATATTGGAGAGCAAATGTGAGAATTTAAGAATTAAATTAAATAATATAATATAATAATGTAATTATTAATTTTGGATGGGAAAACTGAATTTTGACGGTATCTTCCTCATGCGACCTCAGTTTCACGAACCGTCAGCGGCAGTGTGACCCTGACTACGAGACGGAAATTATGAGTCCAATATTGGATGTCTTTTTCGGGTTTTCGGATTGGGTACCCGAAACGCTCATGAATTATTAGATTTAATATTGTTATTATTACGGGATCTTGTATCCAACGTATCTTCTTCATATGGTGTCGGAATGACGAACCGTCAGCGGCAGTGTAATCCTGTAATTAAGACCGTCATTTTAAGACCAGTGATGGATACCTTTATATGAGTTATGTCTTGGGTCAAAGAAACACACATATTAATAAAATTAACGTTTTTTATTAAAACGCGTGGAAACCGTGTGACGTGTTGTGTGTTAACCAATCAAAACATGTAACCTATGTATGGTCACATCGTGTTTTCATTAATTCACGTTGAATATGGATTTACCTATTCGTTTCCTATATAAGAACGAGGTCATGTTTTATCTCCCATATCGATCGCTTCTTTGTCGCACAACGACGCTCTTGGACGATCAAGAAGTATTCCTCCTCTAACTTCTTTGTCCGAGCTCCGAATTACGATCTGTCAGCCGCCACAGGATTGTAGCGATGATACGAAGCTTCTAACCCTGGACTTGTCACTTTTCCTTCCAGCCTTCCTTCTCCAGCTTCCATCCTAGGAGGCGACTGTCGGGTTTTTCGAAGGCGGAGGACACCGAAGGACGTCGTCGGATGCGACGTGATCGGGACCTTTTGAGGTAGGGGTTTACCTTCGTCTCTCTATTTGGTGCAACATGCATGGTGGGATATTTTTATTTTGTTCCATGGGATGCAGTTGAACTTTAAATAAAGATAATAACTGGATAAAGAAGGGTTTGAGGTTTTGTGCTATTTCTATTGCCTTCCAGTTTCTTTATCATCTGATTGTGATTTTGGATTGAAAGGCCTTTGCCTACTGAAAATCAAGGTTGTTGGTGGCCTTTGCGTGCACAATTGATATCTGAATTGTTTGTGGTTTGTTTTTTTAAAACATGGAAAATGGATAAGCATGTAAAGACTGGCTGATTAAATGAGAATGAAAACCTTATGTGATCACCCCGGTTGAACAAAATTGGAATAATGAACATGTTGGTGGTTTGGTTGTTTTGTGGGAAATGTTTTTGTAAACGATGGGGTTGAAATGGGAAGTGGTTGGTTGTGGAAAATGCCTTTATTTATGAAAAGTGTTTTGATTATGAAAAGTGTTTTGGAAGTAAAAGGTGTTTTCAAATGCGGAAATGTTTTGTGTGTGGAAAGGGTTTTATGTGTGGAACTTTGAAATAAATGAATGATGGAATGTTGTATGGTTGTGATAATCTTTTGTAAATGAAATGGCATGTGGTTGCTTGCGTTTTACCTAACCATGGCTGTGGATGGAAGGGATATGTTTCTGAAAGGTTTTGTCTGGATGATAGTTGCCCAGTAGTAATAATTTTTGTTAAACCATTGCATGAAACATGAAAACCTAAATGGGGTTGGGGGATGATTGTTTGGTTGTTGATGCATGCTTTGTGGTAGCAGTGCCTAGGCACATGCTTAGTTTCTCTTTTTAAGAAGCCATAGGTTGGGCTGTGTGTTTGGTATATGTATATATATAATTGTATCTTTGTGTTTTGTCGCACCACACCCATGTCATGCACCTAGTGCCGAACACTCCCATTTTATGGGAGAGGGTGTTCCCCCTTAGTTACTAGCTCATTCCTGCTCTTTCTTCCATAGGCTATGATGGCTTGAGGTGACCTTACACCCAAGACTCTTCGGGTAGGTGTCGGAGGCTGTGATGGCTTGAGGCGACCTTTAGCCCAAGACTCTTCGGGCAGGCTTACCATTCCCAAGAACCTTCGGGATGAGGTCCAGGTGTCGGCGGGCGGGTTAGTGGTTGTGGCCCAGGTGTGTGCGGGCGGGATGCGTGGTTTGGCCCAGGTGTGTGCGGGCGGGAAGAGTGTGGCAGCGTCAGGACGTTTGCCGTTAGGAAGAGCAGCATCTAATTAAGTGGGAAATGGTGCGGGGTACCCAATACTTTTGTTCTATATATATACTAAAGTTGTTTGTGTTACTTGGTGAGTGTGACCAGTGAGGATGGGTGGATAGTTTTTCCTTGTTAGATTCTGGTTCTTCTGTTTTCTCACGGGACCTTAGGGTGTCTCCCCACTTGTGCACGAGAGCTTTAGGTTTCCCTACTGAGTATACTTGTATTCTCACCCGACGTTTACTTTCAGGTTTCCAGGAGGACTACTATGGCCGTGTGGGACCCTACTAGTCGGGCAGTTGGAGTTGTTGCAGTTGTTGTTCTCTTGTTTTCTTTGGCATTTTACTTTTGAGCTTCCTTGTACTTGTACCTTGTTATAAAAATTGTTTAAACATGCATGTGGGCTTGGTTTGGGTTTATTTATATACACTTGTTCTTTTCCCTTTTTTGTGGTTGACTTGTCCTATTTCCCGATCCAAAATAATAAAAAGGGTAATGCCTCCCATATTTGTGAAAACTCATACCCTTGGTGCTAGTCGCCAACCCGGGGCCTACTGGAGGCGGGACTCGGGGGTCATTATCTCCCTTTCACCATTGCCAGCTCAGGAGGGGCATCTTTGGTGGGAGGGGGTCGTGACATAAAAGGTCATGCTACAATTGTACATAATTTTATCCTAGTACATGTGTTAGTTCAGGTATATAAAATATATAAATAGATAAATTAAACATATAATGAACATGATTGAGGTGGGAAATTAGTGTTAAGAGACAGACATTATTCTATCATTATTTAGCATCTCAATGAGACTGATGTAACTAGGTCTAAATCATTCATTGATCCCTAATATAATAACCCACATACATTGTGATAAACAAATTAACACCATATCACAAAAAAATATATCTCTCTCATTATTCATTATCTACATAACACTTATAAAGACTTTGTTCTATTTAATGGTTTGATAATTCTATGTCATCTCTTGGGAAAGGCCATGACCTTGTAGATTCCCATCACTAACATCGTCTAAGAATGTTAGATTAGTAAATATCATCACATTATGAACCTTATATGGTGATATCTAAAATCAGTAATAGAAACTACTTTTATATGATAGCACACCCTAGTGGGTCTTATAAAATCTATGAACCCGTACATCTGGATCCGGTAATAAAACAATATATTTAAATTTATAGTTTTGATACAAATAAATGTCAAAAAAATTTACTCACCAAAATACACACCATAAATAAGCTAAATTTGATAAATTACCTATAAAATTATAATTTTAGTATTTGTTATGATAATTAGGATAAAATCACCCAAAGTGGAAGATTTCCAACAATATCAATTTTATCGACATAAAATATTTTTCAATAAATACATATATGGTTTACTTGACATTACTAATATATCATGATCAAAAAACATATAAAATTTTTAACTCATCATTAATTCCTTTGAGATAAAATAAAGAAATTTATATTATTATAAAAGTATAAATAAGAAACCTAAAATGAAATTAATAAACCCACTAGATTATGAATACTTATAAAAAATATCCTTTTCCAAAAGCAAAAATCTACCTCAAAATTAATATTTTATTTCTGAAAAAAACGTTTATATTCATAGATATATTCATAAAAAATTTCATAATATACCATTAAAGAAAGATAAGACACATTATTGAAATGTATAAGAAACTAAAATCAATTCAAGAGTATAATTCCATGATAACAACCCAAACTATCTAAAATGGAGGAAATATACACAATGTGTATTAGGTTTACTCCCAATTTCCATATAAAATATTACCTACTACCCCTCCTCATTTTCATTGGTTATGGTTTAATTTTAACATATCCTTAAGAGATATCCCCAGGATTCCAAAAGTTAGATATAATTTCCAAGGAATTTACTAACTAATGAGGGATGATTTTCCTTTGAAAATAAGACATATCAAAAAGGAATACCACCACCCGAAAACCAATATTTAATTCATGATAACTATACATGATAAACCAATGAAATACCACTAATATAAAAACAAAACTATAATAGAGTACCATAATGAAAAAAGACAAATACTAAAATAAAATGTGGAAGATAAATCCAAAGAATTTTAAGTAATATGAATAGATAATTACACCACTCAAATCAAGGTCCATGAAATAACTCCACAATACAATACATTTATAATGATTCACCACAGAAGATGTGTGATACTATACATTTTCATGTGTCCCAATAATAAATTCATAAAAACCACTAACGTCACAACATTTGGGTGAGTAATGGAACTCATTAGAATTCCCCCAAATTACATACATACTCAATCTACTATAATGGAACATGTTATGAAGTTTATATAAAAAAATTATATAAAAAGTTTTAAATAGTTTCTTTCAAGCCAAGAAATTTAACACCTAACTAGCTTTCCAAACAAAAAGATTTTCGATGTAAAAAAACCAAACAATACAATATTAAATTTAAAATTTCTTTTTAGAATACCCAATCCATGATTCATTGACAAAAACAACCATGCATTCATTCTTATCTAATAGTTCAATATATAAGAGCTTCTTCTCATCAATCCACTAAGTTGTCACAATGTGGCTAATGTCCTTGTGTCCCAATGCTAGAAACCCCTTATCTAGGGTAACATCCCTTTTTTACATCAATGTTGCATGCCCCTTTTTTAGGGTCATGTTGAAAACATGAACTCGCATATACCCATGTATGTCAAATCCATTTCAAATCGACCATTCCAAGCCAATTTCAATAAAACTATTTTTTTTTCAATACCTCTCTTAAGAACCCACTTTTATAATTCCATCAAATTCATAATTTTAAAATCATCATTTTAAGACCATGAAACAATCACCTTCCAAAACCAATATCTATCATTCCATAAATACATAAATCATCACTAAATAAGGTTTCTACCATTCTTTTGACATTACTTTCATAGTATAAAACAAACTATTCAACCAATTTGAAATAAATGAATCAATTTTTTTGAATATTATTATGGAGTTGAGCCACCATACTCAAAAAAAATAAGGGAAACAGAATAAATACATGAAAATGTACAGAAAACCAGGTTGAACCTCCAAGGACACGCCTTAGATACGTTCCCCTAAAATCAAGAAATCCAAACTGAACTGTGATTGGATTAAACCACCTTAAATATTTCATCAGTGGACTAGATATAATAATCTAAAAGAGGGATGAAATTAGATATTATAAAACACATTTAAACTTCCAAAAATGACGACTTATCAAGGAAATCTTGCTTCAACAAACCATCAGTTTCATTAGATCATTCACGATTTGATTAGTATAGGTTCTGTTTCCTTTGGGAGGAATAATTATAGAGATAGGTTCGTGATGGTGAAAATAAGAGCGACTTAGAGTTAATCTCGACCAAGAACCACATTTTTAGGAATATTTTTTATACCATGAAGGGTTAGTCAGACAGTTTCGAAATCCATGCGCTAACCTTTCACTCACTTCTATCTCAATGATCACATTGCAAAATTGGCCCACATGGTTAGAAAAACCATGCCATAACCATGAAAAATACATCTATCCCTCTTTTAATGGTTTATCCTAGCAGGGTGAGGATTTAGAAAAAATCGTTCACCTACCTGTGAATCATTCAATTAGCCCATGTATCAATGAAAATGGTTTCCAACAAGATTTCCATGGTTTTCATAATCGGTTCTCAAAATTTTCAATTTTATGAAAGGCCCAATCACATTCAAAATGTCCTTGAGACCATCAAAATCTCCATCCAATCACATTATATACTTAAATGGAATATTTAATGTTTTAATTACTTCATAAAAGGGGTGAGACATTCTCCCACATTTTCATTTATTCCCCTAGATTATAGAAAACCAATAACATCGTAAAATTGTTCGGGACCCTTCTTGACCATTTCATTCTCCTTTTCCCAAGTCTCTTTGATAATCATACCATGTGTCCTTAAAACCGTCACTAGATCAATGTTGTTTTCATACACATATATCTCTTGCCTATCCACAATCCTTAGTAGGATATGAACCACTGAAACATCTAGATCTAGGTAAGTTTTATCTCATCGAATCTCATGTTCATGATCAAGAAGAATATTTTTCAACAGAGATACATAAAAAACATTGCTCATAACATTTAATTGTGGGGTAAATACGTCCAGATATCCCACATCCCCATTCTATTCATGTATCCCAAAAGGTTTTATGTTTCAAGGTGATATATTTACATACTTACTAAAACAATGATGTCCAAGTAATGGGGAGATCCTCAAGAACACAAGGTCGCTGACCTCAGACAACAACCACCATCAAAGATGATACCCATATGCTTTCTAATGACTCTCAGCCGTCTTAAAATTTTACCGGATAAACTAAATCTTATTCGTTGATTCCTGGAAATGGCCTAACCCATCTAGTGACATGCCTTAATAGAATCCATTTGTATTGAGTCTTGATAAATATTGTTATATGATAACTCAATTAACAGTATTTTATATTCCCTTGCACAACCAAAATAAATTACACAAGATGATATCATATCATCCAATAAATGTATCAACCATTAGGATTTTCTATCTATCTGAGGGATACATTTCATACACGTGGTTAAATGATTATGAGGGTATTTTAATAAGGATTTCATGAAATGGGACTTAATACTATGATCTCTTTTTGATTGTATAAAAACTGGTATTCCATTCATATTTACCACTTCTGGAATAATGATTTTTCACTTGTCCGTGATAATATAAGATTGAAGAGTAGGGATGAAATTGGTGGAATTTGTTAGATGATCCACGATCAATCATATTGAATCATGTTTTCAAACTATGATAAGGATAATTATTAAAAAATCCATGTTTATCTACTCACATTTACAAATAGGAATAGTTAGAGACTGTAATATATCTACTCGTCACTGATGTTTTGTCATAAGATAATGACATGTAATGATTAATGAGAATAGATCATCCAAATTTTATTTTCTAATGACACATGAAAACTATTATTTCTCAACCATATAGATCTAAAATATTCTAGGAGTAAAATACCATCCCGAAAGGTGTTAAGAATGGAGAATCTATTCATGACAGGCCATAGGTACGACCATCCGATCTCGCGAACACAAAAATGAACTATCATCAAGTCATCATCCCTCAATAGTATCCCCATCCATGAGTTTTGAAGTCTAATTAAGAAATTTAAAATCATATTATTGTTCCTATTTAACCATATACACAAAATTAGGGATGAATAACATATGAAAGAACACTACAATATTATCTAATTCTTCACATTCCACGCTCATGTCTGCTGTCACTGACATCAACTTCCACTGATCTGAAACATCTTTTTCAAAATTAATATATAACATTATTTTTAATTAATAATCCACCGAATTACATTTAATTCTTGTATAAGTAAGTTCAAATTATAAATTTTTAGATACTACATACATACAGTTTTTAATAGATTCAAATTCCTTTTTGGAAAAAATATGTTTCAAAATCTTATAATCCATAAACACTTCAAATTTCTCACAAAAGAGATAACGATGCAATGTCTTCATGTCATGGACTATAGAAGCTAACTCAAACATTTTGTGTTGTGTATTTATTATTATATAACTATAAATTTCTTGAGTTTTAGGATAGTACATGATCTCTCTACATGATTAAACATCTAAACAATGTTACCAAAGGATCATTACACACCATATACCCTTACCCTGATTCAGAAAATACAAATATTGGTTCTAAATTAAGGTAAACATTTATCTCTTGAAAATACTATTGATGTTCATCAATACATTATAATCAAAAAAAATTCATTTTCAAATATTTATTTGGTGAATCTATAAATGATAAATCATGAACAGAACATTAAGAATAACCAGTTAGACCAAGGGAACATCATATGAAGAAAACATTCACTAGTGGTTTCCATGAGATAACATCCTCTATATTTTCTTGATCAACAAAAAATGATTCTTTATAGATTACATGG
The DNA here is from genome assembly GCA_963277665.1 of Viscum album. NCBI lineage: Eukaryota > Viridiplantae > Streptophyta > Magnoliopsida > Santalales > Viscaceae > Viscum > Viscum album. The sequence continues at coordinate 549,394,319 of OY728157.1, forward strand.
ACAAGGAAATATACCTCTTCTATAAAAAATTCTTAGCATGATAGATTTAATTACAATTTAACATCTATTAAAATTACTAACAATGCCTCCATGTGTTTGTCATGCTCAACCCTTATCATTGAATACATAGATATGTCATTCAACCACACAACCAAAAAATAATCTAGAAAAATTTTGAATAATTGATTCATAAATTCCATATAGACTACTTGTGAAATAGTAAAACTGAAAGGAATTACCCATATTGTTAATCTTCATTTATACTATTGAAACATTTTTTTGTAGAATAACCACATTCGTAAACCACAATTGGTGATATCCTGATCAAAATTACATCTTGATGAAAATATTATCTCCACTCAATTAAACAAAAAGAATATTAAATTATTCAATTGGATACTAAATCATCCTGGAAACATAGTTATTATTACAATAATCCTTGCACACCCAAAGATTTTAATCCTCCTTTTTTACAAACAGGATTAGTAATGCCTATAGATATATGCTCAGTGGAATGAAACCTTTTCATTCCAGATCATCCAACTACAATTTGCCTATTCTTAAATCCATTTTATTTTATATAGTAAGAAATAATGTAAATATGACTGGTCTCTTTAATGTGATAAATTATAAACTCTACTTCTCATGTTGTTGTATACATTGAGTAATTTTTTGAAAAAAAATCCAGAAACGGATCAAAAACCACATGAAAAATTATATACTCAATGTATTTCATTTTAGAAAATGTAAACACCTCCATTTGGTTTGATATTGTTAAAAAATATGGTTCTAACAAGACCATTTCACCATCCATTACATTCTACTCTCCTATAAATTTTTTTTGATGCCATCATTAGTCATAAATCACTCCCAACATGTATAACAGTTGATGTGAACCATAATCATTATCAATCAATCCATACACATGATTATGTCACACACATCCATTTTCGGCATAAAGAAATACCATATCATCTTTGATCCATCCACTATTATATAAAATTCAATACACATAAAGGCTTGACTTTCTCGTTGACCAATAATAGTTTTATGTTTCAACTAAGAAGGAACCATCTCTACATTGAAACATAAAAAATAAAAAACCATAAGAAATATTGGAATGTGATGCACATGTATCAAACCAATATTTCACAAGATAATAATTCAATGTAATCATACCTCCCACTATCAATTTTCCATATTGGGCAAAAATAATAACTTGTTCATCTCTACATATTTTCATGCTCATGGAACTTTTTTATTTTTTATCTACTGAGATATCCATTACTAATATTTCATGGTGTACCTATAATCACCATGGATACATATATTATACCGATTACGATTATTCGTCTTCCATCGTCCCATTAGATCCTACAAAGTTAATAATATATGAAAAGTGTCTATAACACCATAAATTATAACATTGATACAATTTTACTAAAGATTCACCATATGGTTGATCTTTTGGAATTATCTAGGTTTTTATATACACTCTAACTTAATGTGGTCGAACAAATCACATTTGAATCATCCAACTTCTGACTTGTTCCTTAGAGGATGATTCATTAATCCAGCTATATGATTCTGATTGATATATATTCCAAGGAAATATGTGTCCCTTATTCACTTTCTCCAATCATTAAGGTTCTAATTGTTTCACTGTGTATCTACATGATCCCTCTACTTGTATAAAATTAGATATCCCTTTTATCTACCACCACAATATTGACCATATCTGTATAATTCATTATACAAATCCTAGATATCAACGAGTTAATATCTTTCCTCCAACCCGATTAAAAAATGTGTTCCATTAAGGGAAAAATAGAATAAATTTCGAGTGAAATGAAAAATAAATTAATGAATTTACTTTTGTACTCTAAAAATGTTATTCTCTATAGTTTTAAGATGAAATATTAGTCTTTATTTCAATCTTGTACTTATAAGGAGATAATTTTTTATTCATCAATTATTCATGATCATCACATGAATAGACTTCGTCTAAGATAGGATAAGATACTAAATCCCACCACTGGAATAAAATATCCTCCATCATATATTTCACCGGCATGAATTTTAGTTTTGATGGTGTGGTATGTTAATAAATTATTTCATTCATTCTATTCGACCAATCATCATCCTTATTTGGTTATGACTCACCCCAAATAATAGGTGGATTGTTCTTTTGGTGATAGATAGAATCATCAAATTGGATTTTTACAGTACCCCTATACCCACTCATTATATCATGAAAATCATGGTCTATTGTATGAACACTCTCTTGGTTCACCTATGGCTTAGGTGCAACAACATTCTTAGCAGTTTCCTCTGGTTTGTTTATCTGACACCTACTAGGTGAAATTCTATATAAAAATAGAATAAATTGTCTGTTTTACTCTCTATTAAAATATAGTTTAACAATTATAAATTATACCACATCATTAACTTCACAACATTTCTTTTTAAAAATTTCAGTTCCTTCTTCATCCATCTTTGAAAATTGCACAGTGATTATGAAAATCATTCTATTATCAAAATACTCATATAATTTCTTCAAAAAAACTATAAAATTATAAATAAAATTTATTTTTATTAAAAAATTGATTATTTTTATCTGAAATCATAAATCATTACTCATAATTATGTATGAACTCGAAGTGGTAATTAATTTTATATAATGAATGTCATGCTCATCTCAATGGCTAAACCCAAGACAGTGAGATTATAACTTCTATAAATGTATCTAAAATATATATGTACCCAAATCCCTGGCAACATGATGTTCAACATAAAAAGTTTATATAGGTATTTTTATTCACTAAAAATCATGTCTTCAAAATTTTATCCCTTTCTACTAATCCCATAGAAGGAATAAACCAAAATATATTTAGACTCGAAAACTTAACCAATGAATAACCAAGTGTCGGAAAAATTATTACCACTTGTCTAAAGGAATGGTATAATAACCATGAATGATACCATTTTTAACATCCCACAACTCCATATTGTCTTCAATAAATACATAAATTCAAATTGGCCGTAATTGACATTCCCATGATGATAAAGTGTAAAAATAAATTCCAAGGCCTTAATTAACCAATGGGAAATGATTTTCCCATTGAAAAGTAGACATCTCAAGAAAACAAACCATAACTATATAACCACTACATGATGCATGATAAAAATATAAAAAACACAATGAAATATAATTTATATCAAAACTAAACTAAATTAAATGACCACATTAGAAAAGGACAGACTCAATGTAAAAAAACAGGAACACAATACCATCAAAATCGAAGGACTCTAAAGACATAATTATATAGCTCCAAACATGGTCCATTCTCTAATTCCAAAATACACCCCATGTATCATGATACACCTCTAATAGATTTTGATACATTACATTTTATGTTATATTAATAAGAAATATCTACAAAACACCAAAATATTGATGTAGGGATGAGTACTAAAACATCGTTGGCATTATTTAATTGTCTTCTATACTCATTCAAACATGGTAGAACATGTTAGATCATTTATATAACACTATTTATAAAAAATATTTGAATAAAATTTATATAAATATATTCAGTTTAACATGAAAAATGTTTTCTATAAAAAATCAGTTTCTAAGGAAGATAATCAAATAATACTTTAAACCATTTAAAATGACTTTTTTTCCGAATAAATCCATCATTCACAAACCCAGAAACAAATGAATGCTTCATTGAAAGTTCCATACCCTTGTTAGGTTTCTCATCTATCAACAAAGTAATCATAAGTTGTCCAATATCAATGTGACCTAATGTCACATTCCCCATATCCCAGGTCATGTACGTCTGTACACCTATGGTACATGCCCTTTATTCCGGGTCACATCGAAAGTATGATCACATAGAAACCCTTGAATGAAACTATAATTTCAAATAATTCATTATATTCCATTTCAATATAACCATTATTTATTCAATAACTTTCCAAAAAATAACTTCCATAAATCCAAAAAACTCATAATTTTAAAATCATGATATAATGCACATTGAGAAACCAATTTCCTCAATTCCATAAATCCAAAATCGATCAGTAAAAATGCTTATATGATTATTTTAACATCAATTTTACAATTAAAATCATTTAATCAAACCAATTTGAAACTATTCCTTCATTTAATATTATGAGGATTCAATATTGAAGCTATATACCATGGGTACTCTGGAAAAAATGAATAACACCATAAAAACACCATCTAAACCATGTTGAAACTCTAAAACCCTACCATTGAGGACTTACACTAAAAGTAACAACGTAAAAACTAATCATGATTATGATCAACCCCTTAGATCTATCTATAGAGGACTATAAATATGAAATCACGAGGAGGATGAATGTAGATATAGGAAGAACCATGAAAGACTACCATAAATGGGGACATTTTAAGGGAATTAGAGTTCAACACACCTATAGAATCATCATGATCACGTTTTACTTTATGGGATGAAGTTCCAAAACATTTTAGAGGAATAATTATTGAGTTAGGGATGATATAGAGGAAAAAAAGTTGTTTAGAGATAATAACGACTGATGTCCCCATTATATGATCTTATTTTTAAACCTTGTATCCTTGGTCGAGTGGACATGAAAGGCATCAAATAATTGTGCACCAACCTCTATATCAAGTATAACCTCAAATTATTGCACTAGATAATTATATAACCTATGTTCCATCCTTAAAAAATGCATATATCCCACTTTTCATTGTTTCTCCAAGGTGTCCGCATAGTTTGGGAACTACGAGTTCTTACACATGCAACATCCATTTAGCCCATATCCCACTATGTATGGTTTCCTATAGGTGTTTCATGGTTTCCACAAACCATGATCAAACCACACACCTCTAGAAAAGGTCAAATCAAATTCGAAATGTCTTCCAAACTATCAAAAATATCACCCAACTATTATACAAGCATAAAAATAATATTGAAATGATTAATTACATGAAATTGGGGAATCTACAGATAATGTATCTTGTGAAAAAATCATTACCCAATACAAAAAATGGATATAATGTATCGTCTCATCCATTGATTATAACATACCCAACTATATATTGTTTAAATCAAAACCACTCGATTTATATTTCTAATAGATCCAAAAATCCATGGTTTATAATTTTACTACTCATCATCATAAAAAATATCAATGGATGATGTTATGAATAAAAAGTGTTATTCCTATATCTTTTCATTATAATATACTTTAAAAATTTTTTAGAGACGAATAGAAACCACTTTTGAATAATGATGTACACATTATATTATTTAAAAATACACATAACAAAAATACATATGAAATGTGAATGATAATTTTTTATAAAGAAAAGAATGATTCTTAAAAATAAAGTAAAATAATAATTCATAGTTTTGGTGGTGGAAAATATATTGATTCACTATACACTAAAAAAATATCTGTTTTTTCTTTTGGAAATAATGTAAAAAAATTATGTAAAATGATTCCATTTTGAAAAAAAATTAGATATTTATAAACATTCTATTATATTTTTTTAAATATAAATACAAAAATAAAATAATTTTATTAATATCAAAAAATAATAAAAATTATAACAAAATAATTTTTTAGAACACTTAAAATGATTTTTTCTGGTAAAGTGTCCCTTATCTCATGTTTTAATCATCACATATGTTTATTATAAACAAGAATAAAAAACACTAATAAATTATTTTATTCATTAATAACCCCTTTATGGATTTTTATTACTTTTCCAATGGTATATTTAATTATATAATCAATTATTTTAACAACATATATTTTGATGATATTCATCTACTATATCAAAAATGACTTAGGTTCGATGGATATAGACAATTAATAAATTATTTTAACACTACCAAATTAATAATAATAAAATAATTATCAGTTTTAGGAATCAATTTTAGTTTTAAAAAAATACCTGAATTTTCGTTAAAAATTGAACTATGATGCAATTATATTATAGAAGTGTGTACATACACATGAGTGATTTTTCATTTTTAGAGTGATCCTAATTAAATGTTTTTATTTATAATTTTATATTTTTTAAAATATGATTCATTCATAAATATCAATTAACATTATTAAATACACTTATATATAGTATCCATGTGATGTGGTTATAAATATTGACTAATATTTCATCTTGGAGGAGGTAATTCACACTTACACACAAAAAAAATTATCATTTTTCAATTGAAGGAATGTTTATATATTAGATGATATATTTTCATTAGAAAATATTCACTATTAAATTAATATCATTTATTTTAACTAAATCGAGTATTTTTTTTATTCTTATCTTTTTTTCACTTTGTAATCCCTTTTCATTGTTATTGTCATAACAAATATTTTTACTTCGTAGGGTTCTTTATTTTTACTATCAAAGTTTAATTTCCCCAAAAATAGACCATGATATTAATTTTATACCATAATAAAATAAATTGGATCAAGATATTATTTTTATGATTTTTAACTTTGTTAATAAAATACTATTTATTAAAAAAATATCATTTATTTCATTATTGGAAATATATGAGATATTATAATATAAATATTTCTATATAAGTTAAAATGGTTCCAAGAAGAAAAAAATTAATATAAATATTACATGTTTTTTATATTACCATCAAATTATATTAAGAAAGGTTTCGATATCATTTTGAACCTTATAATTTGGATTAAACCCTTAGTCAGCTAATTTTATTATTAACTTTGAAAATAACATTTTAAATATTAAGTGGAGAATTTTTTTTAATAATGTCAAATTTTTATCATAAATGAATATTTTTTGAAATATTATAAAATTTCTCATTCTAGTTATTATTTTCTAATTATTTTATCGAATTGAAAGATTTTAGAAAAATATTATTCAACATGAAATATCATTAGTTTCATTATAACCCAATTCTGTTAATTTCACATTCAAGAGAACATAACAACAAATGAATTAAAATATAATAATTTTACATGTAATGAACAAGTTATATTAATATAATAATTTTGGGCAACATTGTATTTTATAATATTATAATACTTTAAATATATATTAAATAATTTATTTTATTACTCTTTTGATGGAATAAATACTCTATCAATATTGTATAGGAATCTATGGTGATTAAATAAACACTGTAAACATACAATAAATGAAAATTGAGAAATAATATAAGATTAAAATAATCCTTTTTGAAATAAAAATAACCTTAGTATATCTTTATGAAATCAATTTAGAGATAATAAAATAAAGAGAATGACATTTTGGAATTTTTTAACATTAAATAATTTAAAGATCAAAATTAGATAAATATGGCATAAATTATATATACATTCTATAGTTTGATTAAAATGGAGAAACTAAAGTCATAAATTGTACAATGTCAATTTTGGTTATTATTATTTAGTTCCTATCATATTTTATTTAATAATAATTACCTATTTTACCTTTACCATGTTGAAAATTATTCTCTATGTTTATTATTTATAATGACCAAAAATAAAAAAGAAGTTATTTCCCAAATTTTCATGAAATGATTCAACATACGGAATCCAAAATTTGATACCTTATTTATGTAAGTAGAAAAGAATAATTTCCGAATAAAATTCCAAATAAAAAGAATCACATTTTTATAGAAATATTCATTTTTAGGTATAGTAATTATTTTACCCAAAATATAAGTATAAATTTAATTCAAAAGACTATAACATTATTACGATTAATAAAAATAAACATAAAAATCCAAATGAATACAAAATAAATTTTTACATTGTAAATACATTAATCAAAAATAAAATTTTGTGAAAAAATAAATATAATTCATTATACATTGAGAAATTTATATTTTCCTAAATATCTCAAAATTTTACAATAAGTTAATTTTTATATTCTGATTTCCAAAAAGAAATATTTTTTATTGAATAAAATTTTAATTTTTTATATAAATAAATTTTAATATATTCTAAAAATATCATTAATTTTTTTAATTAAAATGTATTTTGGATGAATAAAATAATTTTTCTAAAAAATGTGTTATTATTATTAATGGTCATTTGTAAATAAATTTATATTGTGAAATATGTTTATATATATTTCAGAAAGAAATAAATCATATTCATACATGAAAATTTAATTCAATTTTTTAATAGTCATAATTAAATAATTATTTAATGCTTAATTAGGCATGGTTTTTCATGTAATATATTCTATTGAACATAGTTATTTTAGTATAAAATAGTCTAGTTATCCCAACATTTATAAATATCATTAAATCAATTTGAATATTAATTTGGTAATCCAATTATTGTAATTTTAAAATAATGTTATCTAAATGATACATTGTAAAAACATTAATAATAACGCCCTTTTGAATAGAGTTAAAATAAAATTTAATTTTTATTAGAAGAATTTGAAATCATGGTTTCTATATAGGATGATATTTTTGTGAAGTTAAAATATTGACACGAGGGAAAACATAATGTCCAAATAATGATTTTCATAGATAGAGAACTTAGGTCACAATAAATTTAATTATCATGATAATGTTAATCACTATAAAATCATAAAAAAAGATGTCCGAAAAATACAATAAATTCAGATAAAATGAAGATAATTGGATAGTGTTTTGGTTGCCTGATTCGTTAAGTTATTTACATAATTCACTTACCATACATACTAAGAACATAATGAAATATACTATCATTAAAACAATATTTTCATCCTTTAAACATATTTTAGCGTATTTTTATATTCATATCTAAATGATGAGTATTCAGGGTAAAATTCTCAAGGTTTAAGAATAAAAATCAACATCTAATGGAGCACATAATCCAAAAAAGGTATTACATGATATTTCAATTAAATTATTATATTAACAAAAATTAAAATTATTATTACTTGGTTTGATGATTCAAAGAAATGAATAAACATTTTTTTTGTAACAATACATTTATAACCAAAATTAAATAGTAAATCCCAAAATACAACCTAAATCATTCCATAATATTTATCTACGAAATTACTAAAAAATACACATCACAAAGATTTAAACACACTAATAATTATTATTATATAACATTTTATTCCAATATAATTTCAACTTTTATCTCAATATAATAGTAGTCACTCATGAAGAATAATAAAAAAATATTTATTCGATAGTTTTATATTCTCCATGACATGCTATTAATTTCACTTTATGACCTGAATCATCATAAAGGCACATAAAAAATTATATATTCTTCCAGAATACATTTCATGAAATATTTAAAAAATATTATATAATTTTAAAAAATACATGATATTCTTTTAAAATTAAATTTGTGACACATTCCTGAAATCATTTTTCAATCCCATGGTTATGTATGTCATATTATTCCACTTTCTAATATCAAATTATTACCGCAATATTATAGATAATATTAACCCTATAATGTTTCAATTCATTTAAAAATCACATTAAGAAATTAAGAGTCATTCTTCTTAAAGAATACGTATGGATAAACCAAAGGGATAAATATACCTCAACCTAATAAAATGTCTCTCAATATGTCTTTAGTCACATTAAAATCCCATAAAATAAAACATTATAAAGGCCTCTATGTTTTTGAACATTTGACCAAACTTGAATACATAACCCATTGATAGTATTTATAGCTCTTAAGTTAATGTCACAATAAAATATCATAAACCCTAATGTTATCTAAACCGTGATACGATACCAACTATAAGAGCACTGAGCTTAGACATTTGTATTAATTGTTGTAAATATATTATTTATATTTAATGTTTTGATACTGATATATATGACAATTTCTATCCAGGAGTACTTACAAAATTATATGTAAATTCATGATCATATACATAACAAATGAATATTATAATTTTAGTGTTTTATGGAACTTAGAAAAACTATTTAACTGATGAAATATCCATATATTATCTATTTTTTCCACAAAATATGTTCATGAATAAATAATATTCCCTCATGTTAACTTCCATATCTAGAAATAATATTGTGTTAAAATTACTGATAATGTATTTAAAATACTATAATAATTTAGAGTTATGGGATTAGAATAAAAATATTAGAAAGGGACATAAAACAAATAACAAATATTATAGTTAATGAATACGTATGAAATGAATTTCATTTTTCATTAATAATTTTTGGGCCCTAAACAATTGTTTTATTTTACACAAAAAAATTTCTACTTGAATCATTTTATTAACAATTTCTTAGAAAATGTTGTAGGAAAAATAGAACTCATAAGGGAAATATGGAAGCTAAATAATAGATGCTATATGAATAAATCAAGGAAAACATACATTATTTAATTATATGGTGGACATAGTTCTATTAGGGATATGGTTACTCCCTAAAACCAATCATAACATCTCAGGATAAAAAATAATTACCCAACGCATTGGAGGCTTATGAAGGATCTATCCATGTAGGGTCTAAAAGGGAACCACCCATCCTTCGATTATAATGGAAACGTGTGTCCTTTTTTTAACAATGGAACTACATTTCCTTGGATAATAGTGGAATCATACAATATCATAAAATTTTTTCAAAAATAATTTCCTGAATAATAAATTTTATTCATCTATCCATTCATCAAAAATCTTCGAAAACCACTTTTAAATCCATATAATCACACTTTTGGATATTAAAATACCTTTACTATTAAAAAATCAAACCATAAATCTTTAGAATAATTCGATGGTGGTTATTGATTGAATAAAACAATGAATATTATAATGAAATCCATATATAAAATCATATAGTATGGCATCATTAAAATCTATTAACATAGGTTACGAAAAAATAAAACATTCTATTGACTTTTGTAAATAAATTCAAATACATATTAAATCTGATTCTATATTGGAAAATTTTGATAGAGAAAACAAATTTGAATTTTAATTATTTTATTTAACTATTAATAAATTTGTAAAATAATTTTAATAATGACAATATTGAATATAAATATTCATAAATAAATATTCAAAACATATAAAACACAGTTTTATGTTAAACTATCTCATTACATGTGTCTGACTCATAAAATAAGTTCCTTATATTCCAGAATAATGGGAATCTGTTAATTATTTTTGTTATAAAGATCAATTTACATGGTATTTATTCAATTTAACATTTTATAATAAATTACATAATTATTTAATTTCATATAGGATGTTTTGGGGATATTGAAGTCATATATCTAATAAAACATTGGTTGGTTAACTATGTTCAATGAGGTCATTATCACATCATCTATAAAATATTAATGTTGATATTTTTTCGATTTATATACACCTATTTTAATTTTATATCAAAATATTAATTTTGGTTACGAAAAAATATTTATGATACAATGATATAGATGATATTCCATAAATACGCATGAGTAACATTTAAATGTTTAAACAATAATGATGAAAATATGGAAATAATTTCATTATCATACCATAATAATTGTTATATGATAAATATCATATATTTTTTAATATATATATATATATATATATATTTAATTTTATGTGGATATGAAAAATGAATCACAACATTTTATGGAGGTAATAATCCATACATATGCAAGAATAAAATTATCATTTTTAATTCGATATAATTGAATGAAATTTGATAAAATTTTATCTTTAAAGAATGATAAATATTTCCTGAATATCATATATATACTAAATAAACTATTATAATCTTGTCTGAAATACATTTATGAAAAAAAAACTACCTCGATTTCAAAGTTTATAGTCTTCCATACACACGAATGATTGATTGATTTCAAATTAGATTGAAAAATAGATAGTTCTTGATTCATGCATTTAAAAAATAATATATTATTATATGGTAGATATTTATTTAATTGAATCATCATAAATGGAACATATTTTAAGGATATATAATATTAAATAAAATTTAAATTCTTAAAAAACTATTCATATTCTTTAGGAATAATTTTTATGTTTACACCAAAATCCCTCATATGAGATATTTTTCTCAATAACATGTCTCACTGGTGTGTTAGGTGAAGTAATGAAGGTTTTTTTATAGATATTTGACAATAAAATAGTTATTTTAGTTTTTTTAGAAGATGATATGGAGTTTCATTTTATAGTGTGGGGAAGGGAATTCATGGATTTTCACAAATTATAAAATTAATATAAATCAATTTTCCCATTAAAATGTTACCAGATTAATATAATTCCAATATATAATTATTATGAGTTTATATAATCTCATCAAATAGAATTTTATATGGTCAGGTTATGATTCCATCGATTTATTTTTGGTTAAACCCATTAATAACCATTTTCAAGATTATCAACATAAAAATGTTTTTTACACTCTATTAGAGAAAATAGTTAATGTTAAATGAAAATTTGACCTAAAATAGAACATGGTTGATATTTTAAATAGTATTACCATTACATGTCTTAATATAAGTTTATTTATTAATTTTTTATGAATTAATAAAATACTTCTTCTTTAAAAATATTATTTACAACTTTAGAGGAAATACATGAAATTTTATAATATAATATTTTTCTAAATGATGTAGTGTGATTTAAAAATAACCCAGATTCAAATAGAAGTAATAAATTATTTTATTATAATCATAAAATAAAAACATATTGTTTTTGATGTAATTTTAAAATTAATTTCCTGATTAACCCCTCCGTTAATAAATTTTAACCTTAACTTTGGTATTAGATATTTTAATACCAAATCAATATAATTTTAATTAAAAGTTTAAAATTGTCGCATATATTGATACAATATATCATTTTAGACAGTTATTAATCAAAATTTTCATTTTATGATATTTTTTTGAATTGAAAATATTTTTAGAAAATATTATTTAACATAAATAATCATTAATGTCATTTTTGATACTATTCATTTAATTTCACATTTAAAATGGAAACAAAAAATTTGATTATAATCTAACCCTTGAATAAATAACTAAGATGGTATATTTATAGATTGATTAATTGATCACTACAAATATTACATAATATATTACATTTAATTTTTTTTGAATAATTTAATTTATTTCTCTATAGATTCAATAAATAATGTATCAAGTTTACATAAAAATTTAATTTATTTATTCTATCACAAGTACATTGAAATAAATTAACTTGATAATAAAAATTTATATTTCAAAGAAATATTTAGTATAAAAAAACCTCTATTTATCCATACAAGATATATTAGAGTTTATATAAAACAGAATGAAATGTTTTACTTTTAGATAATGAAATTATTATGTTCAAAATTAAATAAAATTTGGAATCAAGAATCAATATTTCTTAAATTTGGATTGAAATGGAAAACCTACACATGTCCATTTTGATAAATTCATTTTTTTTGTAAATTTTTAGTCCTTATAATAATATGTTTTACATTAAATTCATGATTAACATTCACTATAGTTACAATAATTCACTATGGTTAATATTTATAATGGTAAAAAATAAAAGGAACTTATATAGAGAAATTGCAACTCCTGATTCAAAATATTGAATTACATCTTTATGGTGCATTTTTTAAACATTGATTTAATTAATTTAAATTGTAAATTAAAAATACAATGAATTTGTTTTCTAGGAATTACCTTTTAAGTATGAAAATTTTTTATACCAAATTCATTTATAAAATTTATTCCAAACAATATAATTCATTAAAATTCAGTCAAAAAAACTAATTAAATTATAAAAATAATCCCAAATATTATTTTAATTCCTAAATAATTGATAAGTAAATAATGTTTTCAATAAAATTAATTATTTTATAGTACTCAATGAAAAAAATATTTTTAGAAATAAATTAAAAAAACATTACCATAAGATAATTAGGATAAAAGGGTATTAAAATAAAATATTTATTTTCAATTTGAATTCTTAAATATTCCAATATTACTTTTAATATTTCCACTCAAAATTAAATAAAACCATTATTAGTGAAAATCTATCTTTGTAGAAAGAATTAACTTTTCAAAAAATTGATTGATTATTTACTACGTATTTATCAATACATTTATACTGATTAGGACCATTATATATATTTTATACTATAGTTAATTATATTAATATTGGCCAATTTTATTTCTAGGTCATTAGAATCATATTTAAATTATATTTCATTAAGGATCCTTGCCCCAATACAATATGTGGAATACAATTTTAATAATCCCATGGTGATCATGCTTGATCAATGCCTTCATTGAGTGACATGTCAGTGCATCATTCCTAGAAATTTTTATATCATATCCTAAAATCCCTAAATGAGGTTATCATTTTGTTTAAAATAAAAAAAAACTATGGACTTTCTTTTTACGGTCCAAAAAATGAGTTCAAATTAGAGTGATATAGGAGATAAAAGTATCCTTAAAAATAAAATAGGGGTAAACAATATGTATGGGGACCTACATAGTTAGTTGTTGGCTCCACCTCCTATCCATGTGCTTAGTTGGAACACTATTCTTGATAGTTTAGAAGTAAAATCCTTATAGGTGGACTAGCAGTGTCTCCATGATAACTTGATATGTTGATGTGTTCTTTGGACCATGTCCATGTACTAGACACTCTACCCATGTACTCAAGTACACATCATGCTCTTGGAAGTTTACATACACATGGATTCACTCCCATGTGATATTCCACATGGTTGGTCCCTTTAAGGAAGGGATACACAACATGTATGAGATGTTCACTCATTGTAATCCTAATATATTTTTCAAACCCTATCCATGACCTATGACGGTGATATATGTTGGGTGATCATCAATGAACACAAAGTCTAGTTGGAATTTCTCATGCCTTCTTGATCCACTTCCAATGTGGAAATATGCTTCATCAGGCTTCTATTTAAGCCATATCCCTAACCAAAATCAGTAGATCTACCAAAAAATCAAGGTTCCCAGTCATCATTGTTTAGAAATCATCTTTTTTTCATCATCTTAAATTATGTCATTATTTATTCACACCACTATTGGTATTATTGTCCATTTCAACCTCTCAAATTACCAAAACAATCATCTATTCCAATCAGTAATCCCAAATCTATTCTCTATTCATCATTTAATACATTTTTCAAAAATGAACTATGAATATTGCTGTTTGATCAGTCTTAGTAATGGAAGAAAATTGTCGAATCAGAACTTTATGGTCAAATCACCATAGAATATGAAAAAATGAGGTAGAAAAATCAGAAAACCAAATGATTAGGGATCCATGACTACTGTTTTGGCCAATATATCAAGAATAAGGAAAATATGGTTATTTAAATAATAAAAAACTAACATAAAACATGTACATAGGCTCATTCTCAATGTAAAATTGGAAAATATCGAAGAATAAGGGAGGTTATGGTCAATCAATTGAGAAAAAGAAGAAATAAATCTACAGTTGGAGAGTCTTATCTCGATTATGGATTGATCATTGATGACAGACGTATCTACTAATGATTTTAAAGGAGTCATTGTGTTCATTGCATCCCGATCTCTTAAAATCATTTTTAAAATCATCATCTATCTTAATTAATCAATAGAAGAGGGTGGAATAGCTCTAGATTTCACCCATGGTTTCTATGGCCAACACTAGAGATATCATTTTATAGAAACATTAATATAGTTATCTTTTTGACTAAAATTAAATAATTAGATAATTTAATAATTAATTGATTCACATATCCTAATACTAATGAGTGTGGGGTACGAATGTCTCGTGCCTAAACATTTTATGTCACACCTTGGGTTAATACTACATTCCAAACTCAAAATCCATTTTGTATCCTGGATCTGATAAATTGTTTAATATTAATCCCATTTTATTTTAGGTATTGTAGGAACACAATATAAAATATATTCAATATTTTTATAAAATTAAATGTGGTCATACTGGACCTCAGAATCGCATGTATTCTCAGTGCCATGAATTGTAAATATATATACTTCTTTCAAATTTTTACCACGAAAAAACCATGTCTCTAAAAAATCATTTAATTTGAAATATAATCATTAAAACCATTAAAATAAACATCTAATAAATTTGTTTATGAATTTTTTTTTGTATTGTTACATGGAGAAGGTAGTGCATAGGTTCTCGTGAAAAATTCTTTCACTTATCATTTGAGAAAATTGTGGGAGAAAATAGTGCTTTCATGATCTAATTTATATTTAAATACATTAATGAATCTTAATTAATGATTTTATTGTGAATACCATATATTTATAGAAGGTATAAAATACATTCATGTGTTCACGTAAGAATTCCATCAACCCTAATTTTATTTTAAAAAATTTTGTAAGATAATTGGGTATGTTTGGTTGATATATATGGATAAATGTGTATTACATAATAGAGAGAATTAGTGTATTTTTATATGAGAGAAAAATAAAAGATATTGATTTAAAAAATTAATATTAAATATAATTTAGTCATTATTTTGAAAAATGCGCGTTAATAGAATATTTTTTCATAAAAACAATGTATAATTTCAATATAATTTATTAATAAATTAAATTTCAAAAGTTTCTATAATAATTAAATACTATATATTTTAAAAAAATTCGTAACAAATTTTACACTTCACCATTGTAATGAATTCATTATTATTATTTGGATAAATATTTTACTTGTAATGTAAACAATGATGATTAATGGAAGGGGAAGAGATCATATACAATTTCTAATCAAATTTATCAGATTTAAATATTGTTATATGTTTTCAATAATTTAATTATATATTATTTATCATAAAATATCATTAATGAAATTTTGAAAACAATTCAACTAATTTGAAATTAAATAGTGCATGAAAAACATTAAACTCAAATATAATACTTCAAGACGTTAATAATATTCTATATTTCTCTATAGAATTTATAGAAAAATAATAATTATACAATATTTTTTAAATTAAAATATTTTAATAACCATTTATTTATTTATTATCTAAATAATTACAACCCCATCGTTATGTTACCAATTAATTTTATTAATTAGTAAATAAAATTATTAATAAATATTAATGATAAAAAATGAATTAATATCTCTATTAATCTTTTAGAACTAATTATATCAAATTTTTATCCTTATATAAAAATTATATTTATTGAATTCAAGAGAGTGACATTTTATATTTTACATTTTATTAAAATATTATAAATGAAATAATCAAATAAAAATGGATCCAAGTGGCAATATTTTTCATACATGTATGAGAATGGTCAAGATTCAATCATCCAACATGTTAAAATTTTGAGTTATAGAAATTTTAAACCCCTTTCCCAAATATTTAACCTTGGTTTACATGATTTAACCATACTAAGGTGACATAAACATACAATGGTTATTATTCATAATTAACTAAAGTATAAGCGAAATATTTACCAAATTTTAATATCTTGATTCCAATTATAGGATCCATTTTGTATGATTAAATATATATATTTGTTGGAAATTAAATTTAAAATAACTTTGAAAATTCTCACAAAACAATATATAAAAAATATATTTTTTTAAGCATAAAACTGAATATATACATATCCCATTCAATGAAAAAATAATTGATGAATGATATAAAATATGAATGAATATATACATATATATATTAATTTCAATAAAATTATTCACTAATTATGATTAATTTACTTTTTTATGACAAAAATCAATTTCTCTTGTGAAAAATTATTTTAAAAAAGATATATTTTGCTTTCAAATGTTTTGAATTTTCTTTTTATTAAATTTATAAAAAATGTATTAACTTTATTGATATTTGAAACATACAATTTTAATAATTTAGTCAGTCCAATTCTAACACGCCAATGTGACAACATGGAGATCATTATCGCATTATATAACAAGATTTGAATTGTATATATTGGTTTGTTTTAACATGTGTTTTCATTAAAAATGTTATCAAGAAATAAAATTTATTTATAAGGAATAGTATAATAAAATATCAGGTTGTCACATTTGACCCATATTGAAATGAAAATTCACCCCAAAATTTCATAACTTTTATATTTACATATGAGGATATCAATATTTCATCCCATAATCAGGATACAATATAGCATTTTTTAATTTATGATTCCTCCAGAGAATATTAACCAGGTCAGTGGTCTTGTTTAGTAGAAAATTCACTCTATGATATAAGATTTATATTTGAATTTAATCATAATAAATACCATGATTCAGTTTTATGACGTGTCAGTTATATAGAAGTGATTGATATGGTATATAATTCCTCATGATAGAAATATGTGGTACATCATGAACCAAATTGGGGTTTGGTGGAAGAATCCAGAGATAATCTACCATCCCTACACAATAAATAATCTCAAAAGAGTGAATATACCGAGGGATAATCATTCATTTCCTAACAACATTTTATTACCTTATTCCGAGGATAAATTCCTTGAAATACCATCTCACCAACATATATATTTTATTTAGTTTATATTATTCTATATAAATGTTTTGATGATTTTGTGCTATCAGGATATTGTATTGAATGGATCTATATTTATTTTTCATTTACTCTGCCACCTCAAGAACTGATAACTTTATGTCTCCAACTTCATCCCAACACATTGGAATTATACACTACATTAAATAGAGGGCTTCATAAGGATCCATCTGAATACTTGAATGAAATCCATTGTAGTTAGAAAACATGACTAAATGTATCAATAGATTCGAAACACCTTCAAATTCCATATATTAATATCTCAACAAATTTTCTATTGTTTGAATATTTGTTAAAGAGTGACTATCTATTTTTGGATGATACACTATTTTAAAAAACAAAACACTGTCCAATACCATATTAAGACATCTCCAGAACATCTAGGTTTAACATAGATCCAGATAAAATTTGATATAATGGGTTACTCCATACGATAATAGAACATCATTACTGTAAATTATAGATGTGTTACCTAGAGATATATATTACCTGATAGTGATTAAGTTTTATGAATTCTTATGGAGTCCCACAAAAACACACATAAAAATATGTCATTTAAATGATTTATTGAGTTTGATGATAAAATACATGGTGATGTTTTCCCATTTCCATTATCCTATGGTTAATGGTTATAACATCCCCATATAAATCATCTTATCATACATTACTTTATGAAGTTTCATGCAATGAGATACATACTCTACAATATTGTTGTTTGTGTTGTATCACCAGATATACTATTTCATGTTTATATACATCTCCATACATCAATGATGAATTGAGAATGATTATCTATTAGAATTTTCGAACAAATCCTTCATCAAATCATGTATGGATGTAACACCAACATGGATCCTATATTTTTTTCAATACAATCAAAGTTGAACTGGGGAATATTTCATTTCATCTTATATTGTTAAACATATTCGTTCTACACCTCTTTTATCCTCACAAGGATAGTTAATTGAACAATCATTGAATCTAGGTAATATTTATCCCCTTTTATAAATATTTATAGATATAACCTATTAAAATCCAAAAACTATGGATCTTTTCTGACCCCCTTCATAACGATCAAGAATGGACATTTTGACTGAAAACATCATCCTCTATTTCTACCCGCCTATGATAGTAATGTATTGAGTATACATAACCATTAATTGACTATAACTATATAATCAAGTTCATATTCATCTTTTTTTGAGTGAATATAAACGTTAAATTTTTATGATAAATATATTTAACTCACCATTATCCATAAATATATTTATCCAATATCTTTAATGTAAATATCTTAGAAGTTATCTCATGATCTTGAGTTGGGTAAATTTATCATGATCATTCAATTAGCATTTGGAATAAGGTACAATCATATCATTATACATGACTATACAAAACATTATCTTCATCAATACATCCCAATATGTCACAAACACTTCTCTATTGTATATTAATGGAAGCATAGGTGTGAAAAACATACCTTCTCTTCAATTCCTTGAAATTACCCTCACATACATATGTCTAAGGGAACCTGGATTCCTTTTAATTTAACATAGTGAGTGGATTCGATATCTAGGATATATTTTACACAATGAATTATTATTCACTATCCAATCCAATATTTCAATATATCATCATTATAATGATTTTTCTAGGTTAATTTACAAAAAATTCTATCATAGATGGATCCACCAGTATGCCCTTACATGAGATTATGTATACAAAAATGAAACATCTATAGCTAGAATTTATACTTTTTAAATTCTCATTCAACATCAACTTCATTCTCATCATCCGAACAATCATAAATTGAACTTCACTCTATTAATTTATCTTTTATATTATAAATATATCGAATTTAAATACCTACAAAAATAGATTAGTGTAATTTTTAATGATTGTATTCATTAAATAATGGAAGATATTTGTGGAATTAGTAATACCAAATTGAATCAAAATAGAAATATAGTTTTTTAACCTCGTATATAATGTTATCATTGGTACGTTGTCCTTCATAAACCTCAATTTAGGATATCCAAAATAGAGGTCTATCATGAAAATGTATTATGCTGAACCTTTTTTATATGAAAAGTAATAAATATGGGATATATGATACTTATTCTAGATAGTGATCTTATTACATTATATTTAATCGTTATATATTCACATTAATACATATTTTTATTAAAAAAATTACACAAAAGGTGATGAACATGGATAAATTAATAACTTCTCAAGATTATTGTGGAGTTATGTATTTGAATCCAGAACCCCAATTAATGACATTATATATAGATTAATTAAAATATTTGCAGAACTATTTATGATTTCTATTGAAAAATATACTTCATGATTTAATGGAAGACAAGTAATCACATCAAGAAAGGCATCAACAAACACCTTTCTAATATAAATATCTATAAATTTGTGTCTATAAATATGAGATAGAACACTTTGTAATTGGAATAAAAACCCATATATAGGTTTGGAATCTAACGTATATTCATATTTATCATCTAGCTGATATATGATTATGTCTTGGTTCAGAATATAAAATATTTCAATCCTTCCTTTTAAATTCATGTGGTATTTTGAACAGAAATATAATACATTCCTAAGATAATATTAAATTAAACTAACGGTAGAATAATTTTATTTCAAGAACATTCCCATAATTATTAAATAGAGATTAATAAAAGAATTTAGTTATGATTATCATAACATTTTGGGGCTTCAAAAATAATCCAACATGATATTTTTTCTGTGTAATTTTGAAACACATAGAAAATTATTGATATATATAATAGTGGGTAGATTTAGAATCAATTAAAACAAGTGTAGTTGTAAAATTATTATATGTTAACCATTCACACCACGGTAATCATAACCCTAATGAAATATAGTTATTTCAATTTATTGGTTTCAAATATTATTGACATGGATAATCATCAATAACCATCAAGATTGAGAACTTATTATGATAATTCTCGTTCCCATATTATTTGAATCACTTGATTGTGGGTGGTGTATTTTGTTGTTTTTTCCTCTATAATTGGATGACTTATTCACACTACATGAGTATTTTATTTATAGATGAACTTTTAATACACACCTATTGTATTAATAGTCATCTTTTTATAATTTCCTCTTTGTATCCTTCCACACATCAAGTATAATACGGGCTCATATATTTCAACATAGGGTTTTTTATCATAATTTCTTTTAAATTCATTATTTATTTTCAAATAAAAACATTACATTAATGGGATACTCTAGTCCTCTTTTATTCATTTGTAGAATAAATAATCATTTCTCCATGACTATTGTTGTATATAAAAGATAATGAGATTCAAATAATTGGGTATATAAAAAATAATAATCTATCATTAAGAATTTACTATTTAATAAAAATACCTAAATAATACCTCAGATGTATTTTAATCTTTTCCTCATATGCACCAATGGATTAGTTATCCTTCTACCATAGCTCATTTAATACCTTTTCTATTTTCATATGAATAATAATTGGAATATACATGTTAAAAAAATAAAATTATATACTCATAATACTCAATTGTGACAATAATTTCATGTTTACTTGTTTTCAATATGAGATTATACCATTCATCTCCATAATAATCCAACCAATATATATTATATGTGAATTTTGAATTCTATAAACAATATTTAGAGAAATATATATTTTCAATGTGATTGATGCATTTCTCAAAAAATATTTGAGCAGTAGAACCACTAAATTAAGATATATGATTTATCATAAATGAAAAAATACATTGTCATTCCCTCTTTATTCATTTGTATGATCATCTTGATTCATGGATTAGGAAATCTGTGTAAGAACAAAAAATAAAATTTTCAGTCCATATAAAAAAAATATAAATATGTAGAGGGTAATAATTTCTTTTTTCCATCAAATTTATCATTAAATAATTTTTTATCTATTCTATAAATTAAATAATACAAAAAAATTGTAGTTTGAGATAAAATAATTATTATGGGAAACCACAAAATCATGAAAAATAATATTCATAATGTCTAAATCATGAAACCCTAAACTAAATTTATGACACAATAAGTTTGACATAGGTAAATACCGATCATTATCTATTTATGTCCTTCATGATTATTCAAATTTAAATAGATAATTCATCTAATAATATCCCCCAAGTGTGTTAAAATAGGTTTTCTATAATCATAGACTCATCATGCAAAATAATTATGGTTTAAAATTAATCAATCAACTATTTTAAATTTTATTACCTCATGATTCACCTTTGATAAAATCACAAACACTTTCATTATGATGAAATTGATTTGTTTTCTCAAAAAACAATATGAATTTATTTATCAACACATAAAAAATTACCAAATTAATATTATTTTAATTTCCTATATTTTACATATATATTTTTTAAAATTTTAAGGAATTATTTCGGGGCTAGGGACTTTGACGCAACATGATTCTGAGGCCTGGTGTGACCACAACAAAATATTGATATTTTTTAGGTTCACTAAAGTAAATGTGTGAGTGAGTCTCTCAAAAATATTAAACCATGATTAGATCAAAAATATGAGGGAACTAATTAACATGGAATTATGAGATTCGCGAAAAAATGACTCAACATTGACTGGAAATTATCAGACAAAAAATTTAATTTTCAGACTTTTCAAAAAATAATAGAATAACATAAAATGTTAATTTATTTTCTTTGCACTATTGAGTGGAAGACTATGGGATTATGTTTCAGAGATGAGGCACAACAAAGGAATCTCCTTAATGGTTTGTTTAATCAAGGTGTAATAGATATTCTGTTTTATAAATGAAACCATGTAAAGACGTGACATCACAGTGTAAGAGAAATGTTGTGACATGTTTTCATTTAGTATGATAATGCATTGAGAGAAATGTTAAATAAACCCTATGGATTCTTGGATGATCCTAAAACAAGTACTCCCTCAAATGATGTATTACTAATGCATACAAGATCTCTAGAAATGTCGACGCCATACAAAGAACGGGAAAAAGAAGCGACGAAATCCAATGGAGCATGAATCCTAGTGGGTGGAGTGCTTCAACAACGAGCGTTAATTGAGTTAGGGGGTTTAATTGTTTTATTATTTCCCTATTATTCATTATAAATGATGAACACAGATCATCCAATGAAATGATTGATCCAAAGATCATTTTTTCTATTGGGAGGATGTTGTTTTTTGGGATTTATATTTAGGATTAATTTATTATTGACATAACATCATCCTCAAACCTCCCCCCGATTTAAACACTCTAATATAGATGGAGTGGGCCAACACGAATATGTCTCGAGCCCCTTAGTTTGTGCGTTATTCCTGGATGAGAATTTTAAAGGGGTGGAAAGACAGATTAAAGGCCTTAGGTGGGAAGGTGATACCCCACAGAGGCTGGAGGCACAATCGGTGTTAAGAATAGACCACCGGTGCAGACCCGATGGTCGGCAAAAGAGCCCGCTGGTGGTGGTCGAATGCTGGAGGTGGCGCACCCCAATGGCATGTCGGGAGGAGCCGCCGGCACGCGACACCTCGGTCGCATCGATGCAGCATCTCGTAGTCGTGCGTCGCGGTTCACTGGAGAACAAGATCAATTGACCTTGTGTATGGAATCTAGTCCGCCCCGTTGGCCGGCTTCATAGTAATAATAATGGTGGCTTGACCGATGTGGGAGGCAACACACCCACAGATGATTCACATGTTGAGGGGAGCTGAATGCGGCTGCCTATAGTGTCCCAACAAGGGAGACTAGTCAAGCCAGCGGGCCACACGTGCCCCATCAGGTTAGGCCAGGTCCCAGTCATGTCGAGGGTCCCCAAACCTAACCGGCCCCTTATAGAATTAACACTAATTTCTTTCAAACATGGCATCCAATAGACTATTCACTTGGGAATTGGAACCCTCATGAGGAGGTAGTTATTTTGAAATAATATATGGAGGCTTTCATGGATGTTGAAATTCAATGAATGGAATGGGGAGCGGTCCTCCCAAGTTCAAGCATGCTATGTGCGGAAAACCATGTTGATGTCTAATACCTAAATACTACTAACGAGTGGCCCTATGTTGATTGGATACTATTGCAAGTTGGGAAGCGGCTTCTCTATGACCCGGCAGTCCCAAAGAGGGGAGTGTCATCTATGTGAACTAGCCGACCCATGGTACTCAATAGGAAGAGTATATAAGTATTGCCATAGGTGGGAAGCGGCATTTGTGTTACCCAATGTGCCTACTTTGGGGAGAGACTTATGTTTGACCCAGCATACCTGTGGTACTCATCTGGGATAGTACCACAACAGTCCTATCTTAGTGGGTAGTGGCTTTGGTGAGACCCGGTAGGCCCACTGTACTCATTGAGGAGGAGTTCTATAGAAACCCATGGTGTTCTATGATATGAATAATGGTCCTACATTCCTAATCTATAATATACCAGGTGTGAGTTGTCTTACTTCATGATCATGATTTTTTGTTTGTTTGTGCATTTCTTTGTGCACTTTACATTTTTTTGGGATCCCTACTGAGTATATTGTTACTGAACCCTGCATAGGATTTCCTGAACGTGTTTTATATGTAGCACATAACCACTGACTTGAGGGAGTACTTGGTGGACCAGGACACGGCGGTGCCCAGTGAGACCAGGCAGGCAGGGAGAACTTCTATAACATCCAGCAGCTACTCTAATCATACACATCATGTGGGGTTTCCAGCTGATGACTTCCATTTTTTCCTTTCTACTTTCCATTTATCCATTTAGTCTTTGGTTGGGTTTTTATTTTGGCCCAGTTGACATACAGTTGTGCATGAAAAAATTGGTTGATTATTGTAATGCTTGTTTAATATTATAGCTTTGGGATGTGGTTTCCTGTTCATGTGTACATGTACCCATGAAAATGCCTCCCACTTATAGATTGACACATACGGTGATAGTCTCCAACCCCTGGACTTTAGGAGGTGGGCTTGGGGTTTGTTACGACATGGGCCTCGGTGGACGGGTCGTGAAAAAATGGTATCAAAGGTTTTCAGTTATACCTCAAATGAAGAGAGTCTATTGTTTTTTTTGGGAAACAATGTTGATTGTTTATAGTTTGACTTTCAGATTTGGGGAGTCCATTGTTGGTGAGACAAATGATTTATCCCTACATCAGAACCTTGAATTCTGTGTTTTGAATTAATAAATGAATGTAGTAGTTCCATATGTGTATCCTTATGATATATTTGAAAATGATTCAGATCACCAGGTAAAATATTCTGAATATGGTACATCTATTTCTATTTCAGTATGCCTCCATGCAGATAGCCAGGTAGGTTTCTGATACATGATCTTGTGGAGAGCGAACTATGCGATGAGGCATTGGTCCATGGGCCAATTCTGGAGATGGCCCTGTTGGGTGGTGCAATAGTCTTTCCAGTACCTATTGATCAGCAGTTACTACTAGTGTTACTGGTAGAGGATTCGTGTAGGCTCAACACCTTACTTGAGTTCTAGTGATAGAGACCTCCTAGGTTCATGGGAGAGAGAGATCCATAGGTCACAGAGGAATTGCTGGATATCTTTTCTGAGAGCCTTTTTTAGGGATAATTAGGTATATGATGGATCATGACCATCCAGACACATGATGAGTTGACCATCACTTGGGTTGACTTCGAGCAGCTTTTCCTTGAGGAGTTTTCCCCCACGGCCTTGCGCTCTGTGAGCATCCAAAAGCTTCTTCACCTGTATAAGGACATCCTGTTGGTGGCTGAGTACTTCATGTTGTTTACATACCTATATCTCTACTCAATAGACATGTTGTGGAAGCCTTTTATCAGGTCCAAGAACTTTTATTGGGGACTCATATTAGAGATCAGGGCATATATGGTGTCTCGCATCATCCCTACTTAGTATGCGGTGTTGTAGCGAGCCATTCTTGTAGAGAGATTCCTAACAGAGCAGGTGTTGACAACAGAAGCCACCAACAAATATCAAGTGGAAGAGTCTTCAATAGTGAGCATTAGGGAGTAGACATGAGGGCCCTAGAAGGCCATGTCCTTAAGGGGGAAACCCCATTCCACTTGGTCTGCAGTACGGGGATCCCAAAGTAGAGGGAGTCAGCAAAGAACTAGGATTTTCTTCACATGTGGTGGGTAAAGACACATGGCTCGTGACTGTCTGAACCGTCACGCAGCTGACCAGATGATGGTCGAGGGTCCGCCAAGGAAGAGGTATAGGTTTGAGCGAGGAGGTCCTTAGGGTGGTGAACATGGAAGGGGAGTAGGTCGAGCGGTAGTCAGTGGGTGACAGTTCAAGGTTCTACCACAACTACCACAAGATGGTCCACCACAGGCTCAGGGACCTGGCGTACAGGGTTAATGTCCACTTCAAGTGATGGAGACCTATGACCACAATGATCTAGAGATGATTAGAGGTAAAATATGTGTCTTCTATACCATAGCTTCAGTTCCAATAGACATAGGTTCCAGTCACACTTTCCTTTCGACGGACCTAGTTCGAGGCACAAAGATTTCGAGGGAGTTGTTGGCTCGATCCTTAAGATTAGAGACTCCTATGGGAGGACATCCAATGATAACACACTAGTGCTGATAGTGTGTGGTTATTATATCAATATATATATTCATCTAGTATCTTTTAGTAGAGACGTTGAGGCCTTACAATGTCATCTTGGGTATGAACTGGTTATATACAGTCCATGCGCAGATTAGCTATTTTAGGCCCAATGTGTGGTGTGTCTGTGAGGATGGGACCATGTTTTCCATACCTGGTGAAAAGGGAACCTTCATAGCATAGGATTAACTTTCATAGATAAGGGTGAAACTGGTCACTCACAAGTTGGCTAGCATGACCCTCAGTGTGGGGGATGCGAGAAGTTTGAGCTGTCCATTAGTGGGGGACGAGAATGAGGATATCTTTCCTAAGGATGTTTTGGGACTACCTCCTCATAGGGTGGTATACTTCTACATCGACCTATACCCCGGTATGACACCAATATCCACACCGTATATCTGATGGCTCCCACAGAGCTACATGAATTGATGGTATAGTAGGAGGACTTGTAGGAGAAGGGGTTCGTAAGGCCCAACATTTCACCATGTGTAGCCATAGTTTTTTCATACAAGAAGGAAGATGAGAGAATGAGGTTATGTGTGGACTTATGAAACCTAAAACAGGTGATCATGATGAGAAAGTATCAACTAACGAGGATTGATGTCCACTTCGATCAACTGAATGGAGCGAAGTGGTTTTCAATGATAGACCTCAGATCAGGCTATCAACAGCTTTGGTAAAGGGATGATGACATACCGAAGACATCTTTTATATGCCTTTATGGCCACTACGAGTAATTGGTGATGCCCTTCAGCATGACCAATTCTCTAGCAGTGTTCATGGGACTCATTATTAGGATCTTCCATGATTACCTCAATCTTTTCATGGTGGTCTTCATTGATTACATGATAGTGTACTCAGCATTGGATCAAGAGCACACTACACACCTATAGTAAGTCTTGGATACACTCTGAGAGCACCAAATTTATGGTAATCTCTATAAGTTCTAGTACAGGATTCAGGAGGTCCACATTCTGGGACACATCATATTATAGGTAGTAGTTGTTGTGGATCCAACAATGATAGAGGCTTTTCCTGCTTGGGAACCACCGAGGAGCATGAATTAGGTATAGATTTTCTTAGGGTTTTCAGGATACAACTGGAGGTTCGTGTACATCTTTTCCATAGTATAAGAACATTTCTTCTCTTTGAAACAGAATGAAAACCCCTTCGTGTGGACAAAAAAGTTCCAGTAGAGTTTCTAAGAGTAGATGTAGAGACTAACGAGTGCCCCTATCTTAAGACTACCAGAAAAGGGTGTTGGGTATGTAGTATTTAGTGGAAAATCAGAGACTAAAATGGGGTTTTCATGATACCTAAGCAAGTTTGTGATCGGCTAATCCCCACAGAATTTGAGGCCACATGAGCATTGATAAGAGACCCATGACCTAGATTTAGTATCGGTAGCCTTTTACATGAAGATGTGGGGGGACTACTGGATGTGAGTACAGTTTACTGTCTACTATGACCACAAGAGTCTCAGGTATATCTTCTCATAGAAGGACCTGATCTTCAAATAGTGGTGATGGTTGGAGTTCCTCCAGGTCTATGAATTTGAGTTTTTCTATACTCTTGGGAAGGGGAACATGATGGCAGATGCACTTAGGAGGAGGTTTGGTTTAAAGCTACTGAGTGAGGTGACAGAGTAGCTAACGATGATACAGATCTCCTTCATAGATTATCATGGAGAAACTTTCCATTAGTCAATGATTTTCACTCCCCCACTCCTAAAATGAGTAGGGAGGCATAGCTTGTTGATGTTGACTGCGAGGCCCGACATGCTCAGTTATCACCTGGACAAGCTCATGATGGATTTTCTATAAGTGGATATCATGTCATCTATTTTATAAGACACACCATACTACCATTGATGTTATGGGAGGAGATATTGAGGAAGTTACATAGATCTAGTTCGGTGGTACATCCGGGTGTAGCGAAAATTTATAGGGACCTATGATGTTAGTACTTGTGGTTAGGGCTAAAGAAAGTGGTGGAAGAGTTCATTTCATGATGCCTCATTTGTTAGCAATTGGAAGTCGTGCATCAGCTCCCAGCAGGCTTGGAAGAGCCAATTGAGGAACCAGAATAGAAGTGGGATGGTATCACCATGGACTTTATGATAGGGTTACCATGTATGTCCATAGTACACGATTCTATTTGGGTGATTGTTGACAGACTCACCATGTCTGTTAACTTCCTACCCATCTGGCAGCTAGATCGGTTGAAGTATTAAGATTCCTCTACATCCCAGAGATAGTGAGGTTACAGCGGGTTCATTTGTTGATTGTATCAGACCGTAATGCACACTTTACATCGCAGCTATGGAAAGGATTTCCAGAGGCATTTGGGACACATATTAACTTGAAAACAACATTTCACCCTCAGATAGATGGTCAGATAGAGCAGATCATACAGACCTTGGATGACAAGCTTTGGGCTTGTGTACATTATTTTTTTCATATTTTGGAGAACCACCTACCACTGGTGGAGTTTTCATACAACAATAGATATCACTCCACCATTGTCATGGAAATGTTTGAGGCCTTGTATTTTAAGGCCATGCAGATCACCAATATACCGAACATACATTAGTGGACTCATCACTCGTGGGTCCAGAGATGGTTTGGGATATCACTGAGATGGTTTCAATAATCCAATAGAAAAATAGGACTTTATAGAGAAGTCATAAATCATATACTGATAGTTGATAGAGAACCATGGATTTTGAGATGGGAGACCATGTGTTACTTCGGGTCTCACCCTGTTGAGGATTGTGGAGATTTGGCTGGGGCGAAAAGATATATTGGAGGATCATTAGACCTTTAAAGATTCTGAGAAGAGTTGGCGAGGTGGCGTACCACCTAGCTCTTCTCCCATAGATTCATCGGGTGCATGATGTTTGCCACGTGTCATGGATGAGGAGGTATGTGCATGATCCATCACACATCGTCGACTAGGGAGAGCTGAACATGGATGATGGGGTGACATTTTCGGTGTTCAAAGTGGATATATAGGATCGATAGGAGAAGTTCCTTCATTGAAATTCAATTACATAGGTGCATTCGTGGTGGCAGTAAGGGAATATGCAGGGGAGACCATGGGATCAGGGGGCATAGATTTGTGCTGGGTACCCTCATTGGGTTGATTAGACATTGTTTGGGCTTCAAGATATATAAATCCATATCGTATAATGAATTTAATGTCCCAGAATATCTATATAATTTTTTTAAAATTTTATGGAATTATTTTTAGACCACGCACCTTTACGAGACGTAATTATGAGACCTTGTGATCCCTGAACCAAATATTGATCATTTTTATGTTCACATATGTAAAATTGAGTGATTTTTCATCTAACATTGGAACTGGTTCCCGGATAGAAAATCATAGGGAACCGTTGAAATTGAAATGATAGTATTTTCCTCGAAGGGAAATAAAATCAACTAGAAAGGGTCAGATGAAAAAGATCAATTTAGAACTTTTTAGGAAATAATAAAATAACATAATAATTTATTTTATTTTAATTAAAAACGTTTAGAGGTGTATGACAGCATTATGCTGCAACAATGAGGCTCATTATAGGAAGCCCTATAATGGCTCATTTAATTGATGCACTACAGATATTATGTTTTATAAATGAAATAGCGTAACAATGCAACATCCCAACAAAATAGAAATTTTGCGTAGTGTTTTTTTAATAAGATAACGCATTGGGTGAAACTAGAAAAACACCATGGGGATTATAGGGTGAAACTACAACAAAGAATCCCTGCAATGGAGAATGTTGAACACCAGCATGATCACTTGCAACATCGACACCGTACATAGATTGGTACTGGGAAGCGATGAATTCAAACAGAGCTTTAATCCTTGAGGGAAGATCACTTCAATGATGAATGTCGATCAAGGTAGGGCTTTATTAGTTTTATATTTTCCCTGTTCTTCATTCTAAATGATGAATGTTGATCAACCAATAAACATGGAGATATTTGGATCGTCCGTTCTAGTTGGATGATGATGTTTATTTAGGATTTATATTTAAGATTAAATTTATTGTTGATAGAACATCATCCCCAATCCTCCCCCTGATTTAAAAACTGTAACATGGAGGTCACAAGCTGACACAAACATGGCTTGATACCCTCTACATGTGAATTTTTCATGGCTCAACATTTCAAAAGGGGAGGAAAAGACAGATTCAAGGATTTTTTAGGGAAGAAAATACCCCACAGAGGCTAGAGGCCCAATCAATGCCAAAAACGGACAACTTATGTTGACCCAGGGGTATGTGGATGATCCTGTCGACGCCCCATCGGTCTTGGGATGGAGGCGGCACTCCACGACGGTGTTCCAGGAGAAGCCAACAGCTGGCGGAAGACAGGTGACCCCTCGGTTGTGTTGGTGGAGCGGCCCGCAGCTACGCGCCCAAGTTCTCTGGAGCACGCAGTCGATTGACCACTTGGGGGATCCAACCGGCCCAGTTGGCCATAACCATCGCTTAACCGTTCTAGGAGGCATCAGCCCCACAGATGGCCCACATGGCATGGGGAGCATGACGTGATGGCCTGCCACTTACCGTCCAGGTGGACCGTGCAGGCCAGCGGGCTGGACCCACAGCCCAATACAATAGACATAGTCCATGCTGGGTCTGGTTCGGGTTAGCAAACCCTGGCCGGCTTGGGTCGGTAAGACTAGGTCGGACTGCACCCAGACCCAACAAGATCTTTTTTTTGGAAAATTTCCAATATAATTGAAACTAGGAATCTGATATATGAGACACAAACAGTGTTGGAACACTCCCGATGAGGTACTTCTTTTGAAATACTCTATAGAGGATTTCATTGAAGTTGTAATTTCACGAATGGATAGGGAAGAAATCCTCCAAATATCAATATTTATATATGCGTAATCCCTGTGTTTGGATAAGACCTAAAGACTATTGACGAGTGACCCTATGTGGATTATATAATATGGCCTAGTGGGAAGCGGCAACTATGTGACACGGCATGCCCATGGTGGTGAACGACTTCTATGAGACCCGGAAGACCCATGGTACACGAAAAGAGGAGTACCTCATTATGGCTATAGGTGGAAAGCGGCTTTTGCATGACCTAACTTGCCCACAGTTGGGAACGACTTCTGTGTGACCAAGCATACCCACGATACTCATCTTGGATAAGTACAAAAATAAACCTAGGTTGGTGTGAAGTGGCTTATGTGTGACACAGAAGACCAACCGCACTCATTTATGAGGAGTTATCCAGCATCCCATTGTATTGGATGATATGACTCGTGGTCATACTTTCCTACACTAGAATATACCTGGTGTCAGATTTATTTCTTTGTTAAGAAGCTTGGTGATCATGAATTTTGCTTTGTTTTGGCATTTATTTGTGTTCTTTACTTTTGTGTTCTCGGGTCCGTATTGATTATATTGTTAGTCACCCATGCACGAGCTTTGCCCGCATGTGTTGCTTCTGGTGTATATGACCTCTGACTTGACATAGGACTTGGTGGCCCCAGACCTAGTGGTTCCCAGTGAGACCAAGAAAGCGGGGTGTGCTTCTACAGCATCCAGAATATACTATGTACATACCCATCATGTTGGGTTTCCAGTAGACAGCTTCCTGTGTTTCTTTTGTACTTTTCTATATTCTAGTTTTTCGTTTGTTCGGTTTGTATTTTTTCCTATTTAACTTTCAATTGTACTTGTACTAAATTTTTATTTAGTGGAATTCTTGTTTACTTTTCCAGCATTGGGATGTGGTTAGGTGTGTGTGTGTGTGTGTGTATACATGTTCTCAAGAATATACCTCACACTTGTGGGTTGACACAATTAGTGCTAGACTCCATCCCCTGGCCTTTGGGAGGCAGGCTTTGTGTATGTCACGGCATGGGCCCTAGGGGATCGGTCATGATAATTATTATCGTAATTTTTCTCAAACGTTTTATCTCATCCTAGTTTCCAACAATAAAAAAACCTAGTTTTGATAAAAACTATAGTTCAATATCATATTTATTCATAATTATCATATCATGTAACATAAATATTCAATACAAAACATTAAAGTAAATTCTAAAAAAAATTGTTAAGTATCATTTAAAAAATGGATAAATAAAAAAATTTCATAAAATATCAATATTGTCTCCCTCATATATCTTCATAACAACCAATATTCATTAATAAATCATCCCTAAATTGATTCTATAAATAATATGGTAATTAAGACATAATAATGGTTGATCTCAGAATATCATTAAGGGTAAAAATTATTATTATTGATGATCACTTAATCATTACATGAGAATAATGGGCATGATAACATCCTACAAATTTTACACCAATAATTCTATGATCATAAAAACGAGTCAATGAATATATTTGGGATGTTTGTAAGTCTTGAGTAAAAATTTATTCAATGAACATTATCCTTGAGAAAATAAAATTTTTAATATGATAATGTCAAAAAATATTAGTTTAATACCATTTAATAACCTTAAATAATAGGGTTGAATCATAGTGTTTAAATTGTATTTGGATGATTAGGATATAGTATTTCTGTTTGTAAGAACTAATTAATCATGCCTACTAGAATCATAAAATTATCGAATTCCTATATTAAAAAATATAACACAGCATAATAGTTTTATGTTTATAATAACAGAGGTATAGTCCAAGAAGAATATGTCGATAGCATATCAGTC
The DNA here is from genome assembly GCA_963277665.1 of Viscum album. Taxonomy (NCBI): domain Eukaryota; kingdom Viridiplantae; phylum Streptophyta; class Magnoliopsida; order Santalales; family Viscaceae; genus Viscum; species Viscum album. The sequence goes on from OY728157.1 coordinate 549,428,219, forward strand.
ATACCTAAATCCATAAATAATATTGGATTTCAAGGACTAAAATTGATATTACCTAGTCAATCCAATCAAAGATCACTGCCATTATGTGAATTTTTTTTATAGCACACTACCGCACACATATCAGTTTTATTGAATCCTCTTATTCACTACATTATATGGAGTATTTATTAGTTTATCAACATAAATGTCTCTTAAATATCAAATCACATAATGGTGATATTTTTCCTCATCTATATAAAATTATAATTCTTCAATTAAATTAAAAAACATTTCCCATGTTCTTGTATTCTTGTTTCAGTACATTTTTCGAAACACCCTCTTTTATAAGACTCCATTATTATTTTATATAACTATCAACTTTCAAAATAAAAACCATCATTTGAAAATATCCAAAAAAATTAAAATAATTGATTTTTTCTCAAATACAATCCTAAAATTCAATATCAAAAATTAGATCACCAACACCTTCTTTAGAAACATATATTTAGGTTAGGTTCATGATTCACATAAAAATTTCATTCTCAAAAAAACATTACAAAATCAATGCAATAATTACATCTCAAAAACTTATTCGATGACCATATGATGATCCATGACCTATTTTTAGTAATCAACTTCCCTTCATGAATATTTCAAGCTCACCACCACCTTTTTTTGAAATACTTCATTTCTACTAATGAAAATCTCTATCATTGACAGACATCTAGGGAAATTTTCCATTCATGAAACTTCATATAATAACAAAACCTATCATATTTCTATTTCTACATAACCATATTTCATGAAATATACATTCTTCAATATTAAAAACAATAACATTCAAAACATAATTGAAACATCACCCATTTAAAAAAATCATGATTTTCTGAATTCAATGCAGCTTCCATATTTTTTTTGTGGAAACACTATAAATATAGGTTATTTTGAATGATGACCATCCTCTAAATTTATTACCCCAAAAATATGCAATGAAATACAAAATGATGCCTCCCTCAGAATGGAGACAACATGCACTATAATAACACATTTATTTTACTATAGATTAGAATCCTAGTGAGTATTGACCAAAAAGACAACATAATATACATTTATTTTTCAGAAAACCCTTTGTTCCAAAAATACCCCCCTATGGGATGATTGGGAATCTACAAATAAATTCAATAGGGTGCCTTCCTAAAAGAAATACCTAATTGGAATGAAATAAATCAACTATCACTATAGGTATACATTTGTAAATATTATTTTATAAAACAAGAGGGTGAAGTGATAATTTTGTGTCTATTGATACCAACAACCTATCTTACAAACTAGTCATATATGATAATAAACCAATGAATTTCACTTCAATTGAATATATCTATTCTCACCATTTATAAATAAACCCATGTAAACTATATTTTTCACTTAGTCACAATAAAAACAAAACCAATATTGTATCTTCCAGAGAAAAATTTATAAAATCCATAAATATATTAAATCCATTAGAATGAATATAGGGATAATCCATAAAATTGTCAGGCAATGATTGGTGGATAACCACCAAGGTTTCGCTATTGTTTCTAAACAATTGTAGATTCCAAAGTCTATGTTTGAGTGGAAAACACATGATCATTAGTTCCAAATTTCTCTATTTTAATCATTCTTTTTTTTAAATTTTATTTTATGAACTGATATCAATTCACAATAATTTTAGAATCAATGTGTTGAACCGGATACATCATTTTCTTAGTATCACTCTTATCATAATTGTGTATCACCAGTGGTTGTATCACCTCATCAATGATATAATCAGTTTTATTCATCATCCAAAATAGATGTGTTTGTGAATTTATTAATATAGATATGACCTTCCTCATCTGTAGAAAGTGAAATTTTATTATTGTTTCCTTACCAACAAGGCCGCACATTCATTTCAAATTAAAAATAAACCCATATATATAGAAATTCATCCCACCACAAGTCATGTCTATTCAATATAAGAAAATAATGATAACTCATTATCCCTTCCATATAAAAATAATAATCCAAAATTGATAGTAAATTGAAGATAGATCAAGATTTATTAAACTACTATAAAATTCTATTCCATAAAATTAAATTCGAATAGATATTTTAAACATGTTTTGAATATGATATCTTGTTATGTTGTGGTTATATAAATTATCCATTCTTTGATTCTTTATTCATGGTGGGATCTAAAATATTTCCCCGCACATGATTTCCATGTTTTTTCCCTATCACAAATGGATACAGCATTGTTGTCAAGTCATGCATGTTGAATTTTTTTATAATCCCTTTTCGATACAATTCCTTATAAATGACGGTGTATTCCTTCATTAGAATCATAGAAACCCCCAAAAATTATGTGAATTTACCAATCATGAACATTTAAAATTATAATTACATGATATTATGAAATTATTCAACTCATCTATTTATAAATCCAAATAATATCATCAACATACACAATAATCATAAATTTATATCTTTGAGAATTCATCACATATATATTATGGTTAAAAATTCCATATTTAAATTATAACTTCCCCAAATAAGAATCCATTAAAAAATACAATGCTTGTGGTGCCTCTTTTAAGGAATAAATATAATTCTTCAATATAAGAACCTTTTTCTACTCAATTAAAATCAATCATTCCAATATCATTTCAATTTATAATTATTTATTAATAACATTGTTTATGAATGTAATTTTAACATCTATTTAATAAATGTTTTATCCACTTTGATTCTCCATAGCTTGGAGGAGCCTAATCAAATCTATTTGATCCATTGGAGAAAATATTTTATCAGCATCAATGAATTTAATCTTTAATTATTCTTTAGAAAACAAAAAGATCATTTTTATCACATTACCATGATCATCAAATTGGTTTTGTAAATATCTTATTTATTACAATAACATTCTGATTGTATTTCCTCCCAAAAAGATCCCATGTCAAATTTTTATTAATATGATAAATTTATTCATTCATGTGAATATACCATGATTCATACTTTGATTCTTCTTCCAACATTGTTGATTCAAATTTTGATAGGGGAGAAGATTTTTCTTCATTATTTATTTTCCATGTCTATAAAGGTGAGTCCAAATAATTAATTATGTTGGATTGATCAACATATTCCCTTTTATTGGTCTTGATAGGTCCTTGTATATTTTATTATGAAATGGTCCCACGTTTTTTTTCAACTTCTAAATCATCATCATTTGAGTAATCATTATTGTTAGGAAAGAATTTCATAGTTCTGACACTTGAATAATTCCCTATTCAACTGTCTTCTTCATAATAAATCATATAATCATATGAGTGCCTCAGATTATTCTTAATTTTATCCCCAATCATAATTTCATTATGTTTCTCCATAATCTCGTTAAGATTATTATATTATCATTTAAAGTATTTTCACTTCATTGAGTACCTGTGGAATATTTCCTCATCTAAAAATTACCATAACTTCAATTATTTACATAGTTGTTTCAGATGAGTCATTTACCTCAACAAAAATAATAATATACATTAGTTAGGTTTTCCTTCCATAACATATTGCATTTGGTCTCTTATCCTCTCACTGATTCATATATGTTAATTTTTTAGTGAACAAAACAAAATAAAAAACTTCTTTCCCATAGTTAATAGAAAAAACCCTCAACAAACATAGTTTTTGAAATATTATTAACCTCTTGATTTCATAATTCAACAACCCCATTATAATGATGTTCTCACATTGAATATACCTCATTAATGATGCTATTTTTTTGGGTAATTTTTAAAAATCAATGGATTTTTATTATCTTTTATCGTCATATAGTAAAATCTATATTTTTTTTACAGTTTCATTCCCATGTATCCATAGATATATCTCCATATAATCAATAGAATCATTTTTACACTGAATTAATATAACACATTGCATGAAACAATAATCATAAATAAAAATAATGAACTAAATCTGTCCATATGTTCCAACCACATTCACTAAACCACAAACTTGTGTATGGACTAGATAAAGATGATTTGATGACCATTTTTTCCTTGACTAATATGAATTCTAGACCATCAATCATTATAGGAAAGCATTACAACTCTTCTGTCTATCATGTTTCATATTGGGAATATCTAAAACATAATTTAACTTTTATAAGTATTCCATGATATATTGATTAATCTGACCTAGCCCCAGATGACATAAGTGTTCCCCCTCATCAATTGTTATGAAAAAAATGTTTCAACTACTATATACTCAATATAATTTGTTATTTCCCTCCATCCATTCAAGAATGAATTATAATAATTTCCTTTGATAGCATTCCCTTTATTATAAAATTTCACTACCAGTTACTTTTCAAATATTTGATCCACACAAAGAGTATTTTGATAGAATCTGTCCACATATATCATTGTTGTTTTCATTATGCCATTATTTCTAATTATTTATTTCCGCTATCGTTGAACATTAAAGAACCATTGTTTCTTAATCTCACTATTCCGCCAATCCTTTGAAAAAAAATTAATATTATTTATAATTCCTATCATGTGGGATAAAAATCCACTATTAGAAACATTACTACTATTTTTAATTGTATAATTGATAGTAATCTAAAATATGCTATCATTCTCAATGTTTTTATTTTCCATTCATGAGATTCCGAAATGATTTGATACATAAAATTAACTCTCCATTGAAATTTAAACATGCATTTATGAATCATACACATACTCTTAAATATAACATAAATACATATTTTCATGTGAAATTATTATTGGTTTATAAATATTGACTATTTTAAGAGTTTTAAAATTATGATATACACCTTTACTCTATTTGCAATGAATATAATTGTGGAAAATGTTAGAATAGTGATAAAAAATGTTAATCGAAATTATATCATATATTTGTTGAAGGATATGTTATCATTACCCTTTTTCATATTATAGGTGCTTTCCCATTTAGATATCTCCTTGACCCTTTATTGTAAGACATCGTATGATCATGAATGATAGAATATTGACAATTAATAGAAGGAAATATATTCTCCCTTATAGTCCCCAACATGTCCCCTTCATTTTTATAAGAAATTGATTAATTATCATCTATTTATAATTGAGGATTATTTTATCTTTCTTCTATGTTTTTTAAGCCTTCTATGTAATATCATCGGTACCATTTTGATATTTTTATCACTTTTTCGACTCTTGGTATTTTATTATCTAATTTGTAGCCTTTTATGCTTAAATATCATATAAAATTCAAATTTTACCTTTAAATTTATATCTATGATAATTCAAGGTTTATCTACTCTATTAGAACCATGATTTACTATATAAAAATTATAAATATGTATAAGAACCTTCTAATCATTGACATTTTATTTGTTTCCGTCAACGATGATTCAATTTATAGTTTACTTCCCAATGAATTTATTTATTCTTCAAGGCACTCAACTATCTTAGAATTACTCTCAAATATATATGTTGGTTCATTAATACTATTTTCATGATCTTTGTTCCCTTTTTTAAAATCTACTACCACTTATGATCTTTGAAGTGTTTTAAATTTTTCATCAACCTATCCTTACAGATGGTTGATTCGTAGTTCAATATGTCCCATGTACTATAATGATTATTTCATCAAATTTAAAATCATTTTATTTTTCATTCATTTAATATATATGTCATTGAGGGAGCCTTGAAAATCCTCTTTGAGATCAAGAACACCATCTGATTGGTTATCCAAATCCTTCATATATTCTCTATTTTAAAATGAATCTATCGGGGAATCACTAAAATGATAGTGAAATTATGGTTCTAGATCCTCCAAAAATTCATTTTCATCACATTTTTTTGAAGATGAATATCTTCTTCTATAATTTCATTAGTGTTCTTAAGTCAACATTTTATGGGAAAACCCTTGAGATATATGCCTAAATGTTTCATAACATTAAATATAGTAGTTTATTTTAACACTGATAAGAAATGTTACCTACATTACCACATATAAGGAAATACGATAAAATAATTCCATCAATTCACCCTTATCCTATCATGATTTTTTTGGAACAAATTGAATTGATTTCATAATAACTATCATCTAAAGCATCAAAATATTTGTAAATTTATTCTTCTTACATAGATTTGTATTTCTTACTCTTTCTTAATCATATATTTGGTGTATTCTAGTTTGACTCACAATTTATAAGTCTCAAGACTTCTTAGTAGGTCATGAAGTGAAATCATCGACATATCCCTTTCATCAAGATCTGGAACAATTGGATTGTTTGGAGTTGGTATCCTTCAAAATATTTTATTCAAAATGTAAATATCATTAATTTATAACCTATATATATTTATGAATTTCACCACTAAATTTCATAACGCTATTATAAACCCGATCTTCAATTTTATATAGATGTATATTCAAATCATCTAATTGATTTTGAAAAACATGGAGCGAGACCACCTTTTTTTATCACCATAGATTTTATTTTCTTCCTTATTTAAAATGGATATATATATTAGGAAACTAATAAAATTCAAATATATTTGATCAAATTTTCTTTTAGTAAGTTCATTTTTATATTTGGAATATACTTCAAGCATTTTCAAATCTGTTTTAGTAATAAAATGACATGTTTCATTTTGTTCTAAAACCCCTAAACTATGGAATAGAAAAAATTCATACTAACATATCTTATATTAAATCTCATTATATTTACCATAATATGGATGTTAGTACCATAAAAAAGATACTACATTCATATTCATTGAATTATATTAAAAAAATAGTGGTCTGATTTAACTCTTATAAACTCTAATTGATACCACTTGTATTACCATAGAACACCTTGAGAGGGGATGGATGGATCATGGTGTCCCTATTTTAATTTAATGATACATATCTTTTTCCCACATTTGTATGAACATGGTAAACCTATTTTCTAGAATCACACAACTGTCAAACTGGAATATGAAAAATATAAACACAACACAACAGTGTTACATGATTTACCACTATAGACTAGTCCAAGTATCATGCATTTAAAAAGTGTTTATAATTCCTGAGTCTAAAATGAATCAATAGATTATTTGGATTATAATTGAAAAGACATGATCACTATGTTCCTGTAATAATTCTTATATAATAATTTTAGATAAAACACACTACCACCCTCCAATCACTTCCATCAATTTCACCCATTATCACTTCATTGGGATAAGTCTTACTCAGTTAAAAAATTTTAAGGTATCATTCGTATCAGAGTAAATAAAAGTTATTTTTTAAATCAAGTATGTTAAATAATGATGCTTCAATACATCCCCAATATTTTCCTAAGTAAATGTACGATTGTAAAGGTATCTTTTGTGAAACATATTCTTTCAGACAACACCCTTTTTTAGTAAACTATAAAATATTTCAAAACTAGTCACTTTTTTGAAGTGTCAATATTTCATGAAATTAAAAACATTTATAAACTACCTAAAATTGAATACCACCGCAAAAATTATTTCTAAAAAATATTTTACATAAGGCTTTTGATGACATAATGTTCCTGAGTATTGTGATAATTACCATCATGTAAACCCATCATGAAATTAGAGAAATAAATACTTAAGAAAAATATTTTTCTATAGACCATATTATTAGTAGTGGTATAATTATAAAAAACCCTTTCCCTTCATAAAATATTCCATCTCACCACCACATTATGAGAACCATTAATCCATATTCAAGAAACACCCTTTATATGGGAAACTTCCATCTAAATTTAAAATTCACAAAATTCTAGAAAACAGATTAATTACCTTATTTTCATTAGAGACAAGGCATAATTTTCAAAAAATTATTTCATTAATATTCAATCCATTGTTAAAGAACGAATTCTATAAAAAAAATCAGTTGGGAAACACCAAACTTTTCATAATTCCATGGAATTCATATATTTGTTTTGTGGAAGCCCTTAAAATTAATCCTTTAATGAACATAGACCTTCATTGAAATTTTGGAACTAAAAAGTTGGAATATAGTGGGAAATGACACCACCCACAACATTGAAACCACCTAAACCTTAAGAATATGTGTGTCAGAAACTAATTGATCAACATTGTGTTGATTAATACTATTCACAAAATATAATACTTTTTTAGTTGTTAAACCCCTGTATTCCCATATGTGGCATAACCGAAATCCTGGAAACAATATTTGAAAGATACAAAAAAACATCAATAACATTTTTTTAATGGCATGAAAAAATAAATACCTTCATTGGGCTTTCATAACCACCCATTTATCTTATATTTCTATTCAATAAACTCCCATGTACTATTGAGGTCACATAACAATAATCATTACACAGTATTTTGAAGAGATATATAAATCCAGACCCACCAATTATATAATCATTAATCCATTCATATGTGTCCCACGATATTATAAAATAATCAACATAAGATAACCTACAAGGAATAGAATGGGTTTCATTAATAAATCATCATCACAATAATAAAACATCTAGATAAATAATGATGATGTTATACTTCATGGAAGTTTAAATTATTTGAGAATTGAACTATTTGTTATGTAAAATAATCATTTTAATTTTAAGCACATATTAAAATGTAATTTTTTATAAATATTATGTTAAAAATACATTTTTAAAATATCATTTGAAACATGTATAGGAATATTAATTTCCATCACCAGTAATTTTGGAGTGAAATTTAGATCATGCCTTATATGTAAAAACATTTATTCATTTCACTATTTGGTAAAATGTCAAGACTTTCAAATTTTTAAATAGGAAAAAATTTTCCATTTACGATTTATAAAACAAAAAATATATAATAACAAATTTAAAATTTTCATATGACTGTAATGTCATCTTTACAAATATATTTAGAAATTATGGGAATGGAAGAAAAAGTATTTTCAATGGAAGAAGGAAATATAGGTGTTATTCCATAAAAAATGTTCTTCAAGTATCCAACATAAATAAATAGAAGAAAATAAAAAGAAAAAATATATATATCAAGAAATATATTTATGAGAATAATGTTTTTGATATTCTTGATATTTATTTCATGATATTTAATCATCAGAAACATAACCATATAAAATCATGATGAATAGTGAGACTGTGAAAAAAATCCCTGACAACCAATTTGATATTATTCTTTGTAAATATGGAATACTTTATATTTATGTTAAATGTTTTTAATATATATAAAAGTTTTATATACATATTTATAATATAATATATTATCCACTTAAATATTTTAATCACATTTAATAATAATTCTTTGATAAAACCATTGTTTTTCGGTGATAACTATTTATTTTTTCTTGATAATTCCTTATTTTTTGTTCTAATACATATAATTTAGTTATGCTTCAAAAAAATCATTTATTTGTTTGATTCATTAATAGAATGTAATTTCAATATATAAATCTTTTTAATCAACTATAAAAATAAGAAATTGAAAAATAAATTATATCATTCATGGAGATTATACGAAGAATATAACCATAAATGATGTTGTTAAATTTAGATAATTAGAATGAATAAATATTAAATATTAATATAAAGTTATTTAATTTTCATTATATCATATATATACTATATATTATTTAAATTTATTCTGATTACTACTTATTTGAATAAAAAATATATTGAAATCACATCTCTCCATGGATGTGGTTGTCTATACATACACATGAGCGACAATATCACTTTCCAACACAATGGAATTTTGAAATAAAATGATTATATGATAATTGAATATTCATAACTACCTCATAAATATAACCTAAATACATTAATATTTTAATAATAATATTCCAAGAATGGTGGTGACTAAAAATCAATTCTATCTCTACATAGACGTGGCAGATCACACTAATGAACAATTTATAATTTAACATCTCATTTGATGGAGAATATGTTGTAAATTGGTTGTTTCATGATTAGAATAATATTTAAGTATGTTTATTGTATTTAATTTATTAATTTTTAATAAATTTAACATATTTAGAGGAGTTAGAAGAAGAAATAAGTTTTAATATGTTGGGTAAGATGACTACCTCTTCATTGCGAGATCTCTATTAGATAAATTAATAAGGACACAAGGAATAACATTTTATGAAGACTATATACTCTAAATGTTTCTAGAGAAATTGAGAAAATATTCTACCATGTGTTATTATAGAAAGATGGATCAGTTTAGTGTAATGAGATGAGATAAGGGGTTCCCATTTCTGTGAGAGTTAAAGGAAACACATGGAATTGAACAGAATTTAAAAATATAATTATGCCACTATCAAGAAAAATAATGAAAATTGGCTAGAGATTCATATAAAAATTATATGGTTTATGGGCCAATTATATAATTAAATTTAGATATATTTTTGTAACATTTTAAAAATTATCTGTTGATTTACCTCCTTAGATAACTAATTTTAATCTTAATCATTGTAATGAATTATTTACTATTTAATGATAATAAATGTAAAAAAATTAAACATTTATAAAATATATTGAAATATGATATTATTGTACACAATTTATCATCCTAATTTTCCACTTCAAATATTTTTACTATATTGAATGAATTTACAAAAATGTTTTTTAACATAAAATATATTTTATGTCAATTATGACACTATATTTAATTTGACATTTAAGATAGCTTTAAAATTAAAGAATTAATATAAAAACATTTAAAAAAAAAATATAATTTTAAATAATTATATTAAATATGTCAATCCCAAAAATACAACTATATTTTACTACATTTAACAATGTTCATATAGTTAATTTTATTATTCTATTAATTTATAATTATTGTTTTTTCATTTTATATGACTTTAAGATAACTATTTAATCACAAGAAATTTTAAATAAATTATCTCTCTAAAAAAATTAGTATTTCAAGTAAATACATATAACTGAAAATTCTAATTTTTATCCATATACTAAGAATTAAAAGTTATTATTGTCAATATATTTTCATTTTTATTCGTCACTTTCTAGAAATCATATCAGAATCATAATAATAAAATGGAACCATGTGGCCATTATATTGAAAATCGTATGATACTGGTCAAACACCACAAATACAATAGGATAAATTAATCTGTTTTAGGAAGTTTGTAGTTCTAACACAAGGTGTTAACAACTCTTTTATATATTTTACCCTTAATGAGGTAACAAATTTTTTACTAACACTATTCATATTGACCCAAAATTAAAGGGGACAATTTAATAAAATGTGAATATCCTAATTCAAAATATGAGAGGTTCTTTTCCTAATTCAATTTCATGAAATGATATAAACTCTTTTCAATGTATGTATTCATAATGTGATGAAACTCATTTTTTAGAAAATCAATTTTTTGTTATAAAATAAAATTTATTCTTATAGAATTTATATAAATACATTTATATGAGTGTTAGCAAAATATAAAATATATAAAATATATGTTTTATAAATATAATTTAAAAATAGTGATAAATTAATTAATTTATTTTAAATAGTTATTCCAAAGAAAAAAATTGTATCTTTAGAAAAGCATCTGTTTTGATTCTAAAAGAATTTTATTTTCGTTTCTAATAAATTTAGAACCAATGAATTAATTTTATTAATTTCTAAACCATATTTGTTTCATTAGTTACTTATTCTAATTCAAACCCACCAATCCCACAACAACGAAATAAATATCACATTAAAATAATATTTCATTAGTATATTGTGGTTTGTTTAAACAAGATGTTTTATTTTATGAAATATATAAAATAATTAGAATTTATTTATATATAAAAATGTGTTATAATATGTAGGTGGTAGAATAATATAAATAAATATATATTCACTACCTTGATACTAAATGAGGCATCCCTTTTAAAATATTCATTAATAATATATTAAATCTATGATTAAAACAATACATCTCATAAATGGTCACACCCCACAATGATGTTATGTTTTATTTTGATGGATATTAGCTACATAACCAAAGTAATTTTTAATAATTTATAATATTATATATAGTTATACCCCTCTTCACTCACTTCTATATATCTCATATGATATATCTATCTTCGTAACATGGTGAATGTAAATATATTAATGTGTTGAACTCAAATCCATATAAATTTGTGATTATAAATTCATCATAATGGTATGATCATAAAAATATGATATATATTATGAGGAGAGATAAATCTAATAATATATAATTATAACATAAGAGTACATTAACTCAACCACAGATGAAAAAATAAGAACTTTTCATAGAAAAATTAAATCATTAATACCAAATCATTAGAGGATAAAAGTGAATAATATCAAATAAAAAGAGGAATAAACATGACATGTATCGTATAATGAAATGAAAATAAATTTAGAAAGTTATAATAGTTAAACAAATAATAAATCATGTTTCATATATTGTTAATTTCTATCTTTTTATTACAACTTCATTATGGCCACACATTAACAAGTGAGAAATATCAATATTAAATTTCTTTTAAAAAATTCATTATGACCATGTATTACTATTTAATGAGATATGCATCATAAAAAGTTCGTTGGTGGGAGATATAGAACCCCAAAAATTATTATCTATGCATTTTTGGTCCAAATATAATCAATCATTAACATATTAAAGAAAACCGAAAATAAGATATTTGTTAATAATCATTTCAAAAAGAATCACATAATGTAAACATAAAATATATAAGGACACAAAAAGAATAATTACCCAATTTAATATTATCATAATAAAATGTAGTAGGTCTTAAAAAAATTACATTATGATAAATATTCCATATAAGAATATAATGGTCAAAATTGAAAACTTTTCAAAAAAACTTTTTAAACATTTTCTTTTTAATGTTGGTGATAAAAAATTCATTCAGTTTTTTTAGGTGGGGTATTAATTACATTAATAAATTTATTATATTATTAACAAATATTAGATCTTTGTACATAAAAAATCCATACTAATAAATTAATTTAAGAAAATTAAAACAAGAATAAAAAATTATTTATTAAACAATTACAGGTATTCTTAAAATAAATTTTCTTTAAAAGAAATTTGAAGAATTTATTTTAAAATATTTAAAATTTGTGGAAATAAAAAAATGGATTTAATTTAATAAAATAAATTATATTTTAAATTAATTAACATATAAGGAAAACATTCAGTTGTGTGAACGACAGTTATTGTAACCAATTTCAAACTATTGGTTATAAGGAAATACATTTAAAATATTTTTATTGAAAAATATAATTAATATAACAATATATAATTAATAAAAATACTTTTATTATTAAAATAGAATAATCAAATAAATCCTTGATATTTTAATTTAGTTTGTAATTTCTAAAACACAATTATATGAAAATTGCATTGATGAAACCCTTACCATTATTTCTTATGTAGTCGATTGTAAAGAAATTTTGTACGAGAAACCAAACTATATCAATAAAAATTATAGATTAATATTAAAATATATTTTCCATTAGATGAATTTATTCAAACCATTTTGGGAAGATATATTTTTAAATTAACTGTAGTCTTTACCACCAGGTACTATTTATTTTGATATTTTTGTGCAAAAAATATAATGTCGATACTGATAAGAATTCACTATTATTATTGTTATAATTCCTAGATCACTTAAAGTACAAGTATAAATCATTTAAATTTATTTATAATTTTATTATATAATTCTTTGATTGTTTTATTTAGTTTATAAGTGAAATAATTGAGAATCGTTTTTCGTTAATTCTTATCATATGAATGGGGATATATAAATTTTGGGTTTATTAGTAATAAGATAGTTATAGAATATTAAAAGAGTATTATATAGTCATAAATATCAAGTAACACCAATATTTTTTGTTTCAATAGTCATCCAAGATAAGGTTTTATAGAATCCTCCATTGTGGTGGTTAATCTAACCCAAAAATGAACACATTATAATTAGATTAGTGAGTATAGTTATGAATTGTTTTTTATTTTTAAACAATTTAATTATAATAGATGGATAATTATATTATTTTAATATTTTGTTGTGGTGAATTTTATTAAAAGATGAATTTTTTGAATGAAAAACTATATGAAAAATGATAAAATGTTATTTCACGGTGATGATAGTTAGTACATATGCACATTCTATTATCTATAATTTTTATTAGTGAATGGGAAAAAATTATTTTTTTTACATTAATAAAATAAAATTTCATCATATTAATGATACCAAAATCAAAATATTATAATAAATTCTATAGTGGTAATATAATAATTTATATATATATAACTAATGATATGTGAGATAGAAAAGATGACCTTAATGTTCTCTTTGAATCCACAATGTCTTTTTTGGGTTTTGGAAATCATAAGGACCTATTTTCAAATGAATGATTCATAGGGTTGACGATTATATAATTTGATATATTCTTAGCAATAAATTCAATGAATTGTTTCTGGAAAGTTGTTGTCAAATTGTGATCCTTTAACAAATAATGAAAATGGTTCTTTTATGAATAAAAATCATCTCTCAATAATACAACGACACTATTCAAGGGAAAATGCATCCAAAGTGGATAAATTATGAATTGGAGATGATATTTTATTTCTATAATCCTCTTCAAAATTTATTTGGATTCAATGTTTTGTGATTTATGTCTCCTTACTATAGTTTTTATCTTTTACCATAATTTACCTATTATCATGGTAATGGAATATTAACCATGGTAATAAATTTTAATGACCAAAATTTAAAATAACCTTATTTATTAATTATGCTATTATATTTTAGAATAAGAAAATAATTTTGTCATTTTAAATATAATGGATTATAAAAATTATTTTTCGTATTTGCACACATAATGCTGGAAATCCAACTTTTTTTTTATAAAATACCTATTTAATGCTTATGTATTACACATAGAATAAAATTAAAATTTTTTTTATATTAATTAAATTAATTGTTTTTTCATAAATAAATTAATATTTTTGGGCCTTCAAATGATTACCCAAATTGAATATTATAATTAAAATGTTTTCTTAAAATAAATTATCCCAAAACAGTTTCTACATTACCAATATATGTTACTTATATTCAAAAATATTGAAAAAATTTCTCTAGATTTAAATATTATATTAATATATATAATTTTAATCCAAAAATAAGTAAGTCGGCAATAAACAAGTTTTATCAACATCAATTTTTTACTAATATAATAATAAATTCATAAAATATATAGTTGTGGTGAGCACTATAGTTTACACTAATCGTGTAATTATTAATTATTGAAAAAACCCCCAAAATTCCTTATAATTTTTTAGCATTATTAACTAGAAAATAACATTAATTTGAAAAAAAAAACCTATAATATGGTAATCTTTTTTATAAATAAATATAAAATTATATTATAAAAAATAATTTATTTTGAAAATAGATTTGATTATGATTTACGAATTCTAAATTTAAATTTGTATACATATTTAATTGATTATTATATTATAATATAATATAGGTTTATTTTTTATAATATTATTAGCTAATCTTTCAAGTACTGTTTTTTTTCAATGTCCTGTATGAAACTAGATATTTGATAGTATATTTATTTAGAGATAAATATTGGCATGAAAAGAGGTTGTTACACCATTGGAAAATAAAGGAAAATAATTACCAGAAATACTATTCCATTACTAGGAATTAAACTGATTAATCGTTTGACTAAAAAGTCCAATACTCCAACATTCACTGAACAATTCCTCAAGCCCTACAGAGAACTCTAGAGTGAAAAACCAACATATCCTAACACTATTGGTGTATAAATGAGAATTCAACTACTTGATGAATGGGGTAAAAACATTCCTTAGGAAATAATTGGGAAAATTACACAACATATAACTACACCAATATTTTGGAATACGAAATCCTAAACAATCCTAAATATTAAAGTATTCATTAATCGAGACTGTATAAGTTTCTAATAACCACCCAAACTAAAATATTTATTGATCACGAAATAACTAAGGATCAATTCATTCCATGAGCCAATATGTGTGTGAACCACCCCTGAAGGTCATCTAAAAGAATCAGTAAACGATTAAATTTAAAACCACTATAGGATACCCACACAACGACTATAAATAAAACCTGGATGAGGGGGTACCGATAATAGACACTGAATAATCACATTTGAAAAACTACTAAAATCTCTTAGGAAGTACTACAATAATTATTTGGATATCATACCACAACAAGGTGTGATATAAACTATGAAAATTGTTATCATTAACCTTGAATGAGTCACAAGTGACTCAATAAAGGGGGATATGAGAAATCATGTCCAAGAAAAGAGGACCCCACATTATTCAATAGGGGTAATAATACCATAATCACATGTGATATAGAAAATAACACCCCATAATGAAAACCATCAGGGGTAACTCAATCCTAGGATTCAATCCCCCAATTAAATATTTTCATTATAATCCAAATACTACTAGAAGAGGATTTCACGAATGATATATAGTCAGAAATATATCACCATGAATTATAACTCATTTCTCAATATGGTATGGAGAAGTCATATACAATATTAAAAAAACATTTTAATTGGAGTACAACATGTAAATGGAGTGGAGGTAAAACACATCCATCATACAAATAAAATGCACAAGTTTTGATTCCATCTTTGAGGTTCATAGAGATATTGAGTATTCTTTACATTAACATTCTTCTATATTGATCTCATCGAACCACATTATATGAATATGGTACCTCTCATTCCATTCCAAACATTACCATGTACAACCTCCCCCCTCCATGTTCTTCATAGCTAACTATAACCCTCCAATTATACCAATATGTTAAGATAGATGAGAGTTTCGTATAAAATGTTTGATTTCACCAAGTAGAATGATTGAAAACCATCATGATTTCTCTTATACATAATATAGATCTCACCAATGATTATAAGGAATGAACAACCATAACGCATCAATATGTATCTCACTATTGAACTCTAATATAATCATTGTCACAAACATTTCACTCTATGTGGAAACATACTTGGAATATAATACATACACCTCAAACCCCATCAACAGGTTCTGAAAGCGTACATAACATATCCATGAGTAAAAATAACTAGCTTTTCCACCAAGATCCTCCCCCTAGGTAGTTACCTCAATATGACCCAGGATAAAATAACTAAAAATATTGTATACACCAATTTTGGACACCCTTCTTTATGCATTGGTACCTAGTCATATACACTAATTGAAAATGTAATGTCCCAAATAGTGTGGTGTGTACCAAAACAAACAATTACCTAACATAATATTATATTTATGTTCATTGACAAAACAAAATTAATTTATACAATGTCCCTATAATGAATGTATGTCTAACCAAAATGAAATGTGTACATCATCTATATCATGAGACTGAAAAAAAATGATACAAAATATGCGCTCTTATGACTAAACAACATCTACTAGGAAATTACAGATGCATATTTTCATTAGAATACTCAAATATTAAAAAATAAATCTTTTATTTGGTCATAAGATATGGTAATGTTATAATATTTTAAATATAGATTCTAGAACAAGTTACAAGAAAAAATTAACAAAATTGTGTTGGATAAAAAATAATGAACACTATGACTAAGAGGATCACTGTAGCTTACTAATTTATTTCATCATATCATTCTTTAATGGGCATTGATTATAAATATATACTCTGATTAAACCTAGATAATGAATCCTTATTGATAGCCCTCCACATTCCAATACTATATAATCATTTAAGGGTATTGGAGTGGATACATTTTTTGTTCAGGGGAGAGGGTTGAGAAGAAGGGTATAAAGATTATATCTTTTCATAGTAAAACCCCTAGTTCCTTCCCCTACCTTGAATATGTACAAAAAATATATAGATTCATTTTACAGATAACAACATTTAAAAAAGTAAAAATATTTAATATTTACATATTAAAAATTAAATATTCTTAATAAATCTCTTGATTTAAAATATAAACAAATTCTTATGAAAGTTGAAATTCCATATTTCAGAATTAAAAAAAAATCACTAATATCATTTGATATGAGTAAAAAAATATTTATCCTTTGAAAAGGCCTGAGGATACAATGCACTAAAATGATTTTAATCTTCCACATATGAAAAATCACGATCACTACATTCTTCGTCTCTTAATAATATTCATCCTCAGAAAGGAATCATTAACTAAGGATCTATAAGAATACCTTAATGTAACCTGGTGTACAAAATATGCAATCTATTACATTAGAACAACAAGAATTTGAGTTGCACCACATAAATGGATTAGTAACACTTCCCTCATGGGAATTCATTCCATTGGAAATCCTAGATGGTGAAACACTACCTTTATAATTGTATTCTATCAATATGACAATAAAACCAATACCATCCTAGGGAAAAATCAAAGACAAGAAAATATCACCATTATACATTGTCAATATTATTCTCCACACATAGATCTTTTATATCCAAATGATACATTATATAACACAAAGATGAAGTGACTCTATGAATCATCAGTTTCAAATAGATATAGATTATCTAACAATAAATATATTAATGGGATTTCATTATCTCCAAAATAAAATGGGGATAATAAAGGACTATCATTCAATGATAATCAATCACACAAAAATTCATTCATATTAGGCTCAACAAGAGTGTCAGTCCACTCCAGGTGAGTTTACAAACACTAATAGTAATTTGTATCCAAGAGATGACATCAATAAAAAACATGTACATAGTTCATGGAAAAAATCAGCATTTTCATCCTTCACTAATGAAATACTAGATGGATGACATGTCTACACCACTAAACTCATCCTAGTCCTCATACATCTTTGTTGAGATACACTAAACACATTAGAATCAAAATTAAACATTTTCCAAATTTTAAACACCCAAAATAAAATCTAGGTAAATTTCATCCATAATAACTTTCTTGGGTTATGTCTCTAAAAATCACTACTAAAATATAATGTCACACCACTAATGTGAGAACCTCACCAAAGTGACTGACTATTATAAAGAAAATATCCCACTATGATGAACAACCCTAACACAAGGATCATCCTGGAAATACTCATGGTTATGAGATGAGGCAAAACCCCACATTCACCAAAACTCTAATCCATTAATGATATATGGTGAAGGAACTTGTCACATAGCCTCTATAATCCAATAAATGGGATATATATCCAACCTATGGAAGATCTCATACATTAAATCATGGTAGATATACCATTCTATATGGGTAATGGTTTCATACTCTAAATAACATTTAATGTCAACCATTATAGATAGAGAACCCAAAACATATCTGATTTGGGGGTATTAATACAACATTTTAATTTCGAACCCAAACCTCTTCATGATTGTAGAGATACTAACATCATATCTAAACCGAAAATGTATCAATAGAGGGGAAACATACCCCATCCATAGAGGTCTTACACAATTCTTGGTAAGGGTATTCCAAATAACAAGGTAAAAATAACTATATCCCTTATCATCACAACCACAAACCCTGTAAAATGGAGGAACCATTCCCTTCCAAAAAAGGACATGTCAACCTCTCTACAATATGAGGAATGAAACATTTGATGTTTCCAAAACATACTAAACTCATGGTAAAATGGATAATCCACAACAACAAAAATTGTAGTTTATCCCTATATCAATGGTTATACTATACTCTACAACCCCATATGGCGTAACCACACAACATTAAATATGAAATGATATAATGTGAGTAATGAACCCCAAAATAGGTTAATTATCCCCTTTGATATTATATATATAATGAATGGATATGGTGAAGAGAAATGATCTAATATCCCCATGTAAAAATGTTAGGGGAAAACACATATCTTAATGGATGATGACATTATTATTCTGAATATTTAGATATTTTCTCATAGAAGGAACATGCATCTTCAAGTAGTCTTGAGGATATGTCTCATGTCCATCAGCCTCTAGTATCTATTATTTAATTAATTGATACTTTCTAAACCCTCCGATGACATAAAATTTCATCCCATGTTTCTATAAATATATGGGTATTTTTCTTATAAAATCTTTTTATTTAGTAGTAATTCTTTCCCTTACTCGATGATGGTACAATAAAACCATTTGTGCATTTTTTCACTATCTAAATCTCAATCAACTATAAAGCACACGTGGGTACTTGTTCTATATCTAGTGTTATCCTCAAACACATAAATGTAACTTGTTGTTGGGTTACGACACATGATCTATCCTGATAACTGGATACTGGACGGTCTTTATCATCAACTCCCTAATAGTTAGGGGGCTTAGCCATTTCAAAGGGGTTTTCCAAGTCAAATATCAAAATCACAACATGATTATTTAAATATCATTTTCACTTTACTTTTAATATCCATTTCACAATACTTCGATTGGAAATATAATTTAATGAAATCAATATTTGTATAATACTAAATTATAGGATATTAATTAAAAAATTATTATTTAATCAATTACATCCAAAAGGAAAAACAAAACAACATAAACCCTGAGTACATGATGTCCACTATATACTTGATTTGATGTATTTATCCATCAATACTGTTAATGTGTGATAATAAGGATGGATTTTATGAATTTTGTTCAAAACTGGTAGTTTGGAAGAACCCGTTTTTAAAAAAAATAATACAACCAAATTTTTACTATCAGTAGAACGACCCCATTACATATCATAATAAAGACTTAGACCCAATGAAATAACATGTTAAACATAACCAATGTCCCAAAGAACAAAATAGACTATATTATCACCCATGTTCCATGAATTAATCCATCCCATTTTATCCTTCCAATAACACCCAATATCACTAGTTCAAACCCATAGTCCAACTACACTTTCAATTTGGATCCCTACTAATGAATATCCCCACTAACAAGAACATGTATGTCCTCCAAAAATTCCACTAATTCTCATTGTAAACACCATCAATACATGGTATTCAACCCACACTGTTATTGTCCCATGTCCTTTTTCAGGATCAATAGTCATCTCTTCCACTATTTTAGTATCCCTACCTGTAACGACCCATAAATTTCAAGGGAATTTTTTTTCATAATTTTATTTGGAATTCTAAGAGTGCACAGTTTCTGACAGAACCTGATTCCGAGGCCCGGTGTGCCCGGAATCAATTTCTGAAGTTTAGCTCTGGTACGTTCAGTGAACGAACGAGCATGTTTTTCTAACATTTTAACCGGTGCTCGGAATCGAAATCCAAGGGAACCGATGAAACCGCATCACCGGTAATTACGTAAGAAGACCATTATTGGAGTTTCGTTTTCTCGGGATGAGTTGTTTTAATTTGTGGTTTATGTGTTAAGTTAAATAAAATTTTGTTACAAATTTTATTTCACTTATAAGTGGTTAAAACCATTGTGGGGGAGTTGGGGTGGGACCCAATAAAAATTATAACTCCTCTTGATAGGATTTAGTGAGGTGGTGCCCACACGAGCCCCATCCCTTTAATTACCCTAAAACCCCCCTTAATTTTGGAAACCCCCTTTATTATGTAACTCACCCACTCCCCCTCTTTATTACATGTCAACTCTCACATTAAATTTATTGATTAAAGCTATTCAATTAAATTGATTTTGAATTTGAGTTTTTAAAGATTTAAAAACACATGGAATGTGTTAATAAAATAAGGAAGGTCTTATTTTATTTAGGGTTGTTTAGTTGTGTGAGGTGTTTGGGAGATATTACTCAATGTCTTGAGGATATTCATCTTTTTCATTGGAGAACACGAAGAACGTCACTAACTTGACGAAGAACGCCATCACCGCAAGGAGTGATCGACATGGCGTTCTTCTCCTCTTCGCAGACAGTGTAAGACTTCATACACCTTGGATGTATTCTGATGCCATCAACTGCGACACCATCCTTTGACATCGTTTTTGAGGTAGGGGTTGCTCATCGTTTGAGTTTTATTTAACGAATTTTGTTGTTAAATAATTAGCCACCTGTTTTCAAGATAACAAGAGGAGGTCGGACCGCACGAAGACGGCCGAACCTCCTCTCTTTATGTTGTTGAATTTCTTGTGTCTTGGAACGGAGGCGGAGTAGTGCAACGACACCGCACATGAATGAGGGAACTGCGGTGGAGCGGGCCGCAGAAAAGGAGCCTGGCACCGTCGCACCGCACCGGTGAAGCCGAAGGAAGCCACGACCAAGAGTAAGCCATGAGGGAGGGGTGCTTATCCGTCGTGGCTCGCCGGACAGAAGGATGTGGCGGCCTTTGGCTATAGTGGTTCTGCAAGGGGGCGGTTGTATACCCGGTCGCCGATGTTCAAGGGAGGCGGGACTCGCGGGGTCGGGGGGAGGGGTCCTGCGGCGGCTCAGCCACAGGTCGAGTTCGAGAAGGCCGGGGGTTTGTAACCCCCAGTGGCCAGCTAGGGCGGACCCCATAGTGGTCCGCCGTTTTGGGAAAACAGGGGGCAGCGCTCCCCCCTTCCGCATCCGCTCAGCGTGCGGTGGCCACATAGGGCAAGAGCGGCCGCACCGGTCGGACCGCCCGAGACGGGACGGGCCGCCTGCGCCGGGCTGGGCCGCCCGTGCCGGGCCTGAACACCGATCTGGGCTAGGCCATGCCATCCGGGCCGGGCAAGCCGGGCCGGAACCGGTCCCAGGTCGGGTTGACCCGGTTCTGGGAGACCCAGGGTGTATTGGGTCAGGTTGGACCAGGCTGAAATCCCCGGTTTCCAGACAGATCTGTTCAAACGCCCATAACATGGGCTACATACCTCTGATTGACGCAACGTCAGTTGCGTAGAGATCCTTGGATCGAGGCGGTAGTTTAGGTATTTTACACTCAGAGTTTCGGAGAACTTTAGGTATGGCAGGGTTGGTTCA
Organism: Viscum album; assembly: GCA_963277665.1. Taxonomy (NCBI): domain Eukaryota; kingdom Viridiplantae; phylum Streptophyta; class Magnoliopsida; order Santalales; family Viscaceae; genus Viscum; species Viscum album. Next base: position 549,451,213 of record OY728157.1, read on the forward strand.
ATCACAAAACCATCCCGGCCATCGGAGCGGAAATGCTCATAACATGAGCTCTGAACGCCTGATTGACGTTCTGTCGACTTTGTTGGATTCTTATTACTGAGACGGTTCATTTGTATTACTCTGATCGATTTTTGGACGTAGCTGGAGTACGGTCGGGTTTGTTTTATCTTAAAAACCAACCAGGCCTCTGGGACGAAAAAGCCAATAACTCTCAGACGGGTGTCCGATTATCGCGCCGTCTGTCGCGTTGAGTTCCTATTGACGAGACAAAACCTTGGGATACATCAACTCTGAACTACGTGTCAGTTGATGTATCGACCCCCTTTTATTGTGGAGTGGACCCTCCTGGAATCGAGCATGCTGTGTGCGGGAACCCTAGAGCTGGATGCGACTGGGACGGCGATGACAACAATACTGGGATCCTCCGTGGTTTCGTCAGTGACGACGACCGTACTGGAATCCTTCGTGGGTTCGATATCGATGACTATTATTCTTTTATCCTATGTGGGTCTAGCAGTACTTGATTACTGTTCTTGTATCCTCTGTGGGTCCGAAAGTATATGACTCTGTACTTTTATTCTATGTCGGTCTGGAAGAGTAGCTGGTCATGTATCCTTTGTGGGTCCGATAGCTTAGATGGTCTTGTATCATATGAGGGTCTGACTGGTTAGTGCAGAATTTTACATTGTACTTGTATCCTATGTGGGTCCGACAGAGTAGCTGGTCTTGTATCCTTTGTGGGTCTGACAACTTAGCTAGTCTTGTATCATATGTGGGTCTGAAAGCTTTGATGAATCAGTGGCTACATCTAATCATCTCTATCGTCTTACAAAATTTATAACTGTGTGAGATGAGTCTTGACTTTCAATCATTATCTTTGATGTGATTGACTTATATCATATGTGGATTGAGTTATGCTTTCCTGTGTGGATTGGGTTGTGATTTCCAATGTGAAATGGGTTATGTTTTCTTGTGTCGACAGGGATAGGGATTGTGTGCTGTAGACGAGATGGAATTGATGACTTATGTATATGTATGGGCATATACCTATGTAGAGTTAGTTGTTAATTCGTGATTGTAACTTTACTTTGTGGTTTATCCTTCATGGATTCTGGGTGACCTTTGGGGGGTATCGGGGTCCTTATTGAGTAGCGTATACTCACCCTTGCACGGGCTATGCATGCACTATGTGGTGTTGGATGTAGAAGACGGACAACGTTGATCGAGGTAGGAGCTCATGGAGCTGGACGGTTCCTGGAGGTGGATCACTGGACGTGACGTACACGGAGCAGACAGTTGGGGCCCAAGATTAGAGGAGACTATCTGTACCCACCGTTCAGGTGGGGTTTCCAGAGGACGGCTCAGACTTGCTGCATTACTTTCCAGTTGTTGTACATTCATTTCAGTCATACTTTACTTTTAGTTGGGTTTGTTTTCTGGACCATTACTTTCCATCACTTACTTTTGTACTCAGTTTACTAAGTGTTTACTTCAGTTTGAATACTCTATGGTGTTTTTTACATTATAAAGGCAATTCCTTCCCTATTATCAGAATTTTAGCCTTTGGTGCTAGTCGCCAGCCCCTGGCCTATGGAAGGCGGGCTTTGGGTAGTCACAACATGGGCCCCGAGGATGGGTCGTGAAAAATTGGAATCAGAGGAGTTCGGTTCTACCACAGAACTCCGGTCTCTGATCGTTATAAAATGTGAATCAATAGTGTTAAGCTATGGAGTGTGGTTATCAGTCCAGGGAGTCCAGTGTTGGTGAGGCGGCCGACGTATCTAGAAACTTGGTCCCTGACTTCTAATTTCTGTCTCAATGCACGAAAACATTGATTGCATGTGTGTTTCAAAGTCTTATTTGTTATTACTTGAGTCAGATCACCAGGTATACTATTTTGACTGTGGTGAACCTGATTCTTTTCAGGATGGCCCCACAATGACAACCAGCTAGTGTTCCGAGCGTTGTACGATATGGCAGCCCACAGAGTGACGAGGCCTCGGTGTAGGGCCCCATTACAGCGGAGGCACCGGGGTACCTCTACCCGTAGAACCAACGATTCCACCAGCCCCAACAGCTGAGAGTGCACGTCGCCTTAGTGCAATTCATGAGATTCAGCTTCAGAGACCGCCTAGGTTCTGCGGGGAGTCGGATTATCAGGGAGCCAAGGATTGGCTGGAGGCTGTTGTATGAGTTTCCAGGTTAGTGGGGACCCCAGCTGAACTCATGGTGATCCTTGCAGCGATTCTCCTGCACGCGGCAGCAGGTAGATGGTGGTGCCTAATTCTCTAGGTGCACGAAGAGGCATCACATCTTTGGACGGACTTCTAGAGCCTCTTCCACTCGAAAATTGTTCCATCCACCCTCTATGCGGTGCGCATCCAGGATCTACTACAGATGTGGTAGGGCAGCATGACTGTGGCCCAGTACTTGGTAAGGATTAATGATCTCTCGTGCTACACCAAAGACATGTTAGGAGACCCATTCTTCCGGGCCTGGACCTTTGAGCAGGGACTGAGGCATGTGATTAGGGCTTCGATGATCTCTCTTAACATACCAACTCAGGCCAGAGTACTGGAGCGAGCCCTTCTTTTAAAGAGCATTCTTGCTGAGCCTACACCAGCAGTGAGAGCTATCCCAGGATGTCACGTAGCAGAGTCTTCTGCAGCTGGCATTCGACGGATGTCACAGGGGTCCAAGTGGACCAGACCATCAGGAGGGGGATCTCAGGATACTGGCTCGGATGTGCGGGGCACATGTTGTAGAGCCTGTCATATGAGAGGCAGTCAGTGCTATGTATGCGGCAGGCAGGGTCACATGGCTCGTGACTGCCCGACCCGCCATCTAGAGGAGAAGCAGACGATTGACGAACTACCTAGGAAGAGGCATAGGTTTCACTATGGCGGTCTATAGGGAGTAGGTGGACGAGGTAGAGGAGATGGCCGAGTAGCAGGTGGTGGATGATGATTCGGGGCTCTAACACCACCACCACCCAGAGGTCCACCCCAACCATAGGGAACAGGTGGACATGGGAGAGAACTGCTTCAGGTAGCTAAAGCTTATGATCATGGAGCTCTGGAAGCGGGTGGACAAGTGCAGGACTAGCTCTAGGAATGAAGGCCTTTGTCCATAATGTTTCTAGCTTTGTTGAATATGTTGTTTGTGTTTCTTTGTGTCCTTGTACTTTTAGTTGCAGTAATAAAAGACACTTGAAATAGTGATGTTTTCCTTCTTGTCTTTTTTATGAAAATACTAAGAGGTTCTGGTTAAAAACTGTTGACATGACCCTCACTTATGAGATACCTACTGGAGGAGACCAAGTGACCACAAAATTATTCCAATAGTGTGACTCAACCATTGGAGGCGAGAGTAACGGTTGGATATCTTGGTAGTAGTGTCGAGGCCTTATGACGTCATCCAATGCATGAATTAATTTTTTTTTTTCAGGATTGATTGTATTAGGAAAGGAATGTGGTTCATCTAGGGGATGTGACCAGATTTCTCTTTTCGGCAAAGGAGAAATCATTGCATCGTTGCAGAACGTTAACGAAGTAGGGGTGACCCATCGTATGGTCAGATAGTTGTCAACCGAGATTCCAGGAGTTGAGACATCGATTGACCAGTGCTCCTATCTTGAGGCTACCGGAGGAGGGAGTAGGATATGTTGTCTACTGCGATGCATCAGGAACCGGACTCGGGTGTGTCCTGATGCAGGAGAGGGCAGTGATTGCCTATGGATCACGACAGTTGAGGCATCATTAGCATAACTACGCTACCCATGACCTGGAGATAGGTGCACTGGTCTTCGCTCTGAAGATGTGATGACAATAACTGATGGGTGAGCGCTTTGCAGTCTACTCTGACCACCAGAGTCTCAGGTACATCTTCTCGCAAAAGGACCTGAACCTCGATAGCAGTGATGGCTTGAGTTCCTCTAGGACTACTACTTTTAGATAGTCTATACTCCTGGAAAGGGGAACGTAGTGTCTGATGCTCTCAGCAGGAGGACAATCATTCAACTACATGGGAAGGCGACAGAGCTTCTAGCCACTTTGCAGATATCTTTCGTGGATAGAGATGGGGCAGATTTTCTTCAATCACTCACAGTCACACCTCCACGTCTTCAGCTGGTGAGAGAGTCACAACGTGGGGACGTTGAATGTAAGACGCGATGTGCACAGATATCCTCGGGACAATCACCTGATGGATTCCTTGAAGGAGGAGAGCATGTCATCCTTTTTAGAGGATGTACCATTGTACCAGCTGCATTGTAGGAGGAGGTGCGGAGAGAGTTTCACATTTCCCTATTAGCGGTACATCTAGGAGTGGCAAAGATGTACCAAGATCTCAGAAGACAGCACTGGTGGCTGGGTATGAAGAAAGCTGTAGCAGAGTTCGTTTCACGTTGCCTCACCTACCAGCATGTGAAGGCAGAGCACTAGCTACCAGCAGGATTGGTACAACCCTTGGAGGTCCCGGAGTGGAAGTGGGACATGATATCTATCAATTTCATCACTGGAATTCCACATACTTCGAGATGACACAAATCCATTTGGGTGATCATCGACCGAATCACCAAATCGGCCCACTTCTTACCCAACAGGGATCATTGGTCATTGGAGAGTTTTAGAGTATATACGTTCATGAGATCTTAAGACTTCATGGTGTTCCATCATCTATCTTCTCGGATCGAGATGATCGTTTTACTTTCTGGCTATGGAAGGGATTGCAGGAGGATTTCGGGACGCAGCTACATCTGAGTACCGCCTTTCACCCTCAGAAGGATTGTCAGATGGTGAGGACCATTCAAGATCTTGAGGACATGCTCCGTGCATTTTTTCTCGACTTTGGTCACAGCTAGGAGGATCTCCTACCCTTGGTGGAGTTTGCGTACAACAACAGCTACCACTCCACCATCGGGATGGCACCATATGAGAAATTTTACGGCAGACCTTTCATATCACCTCTGTGCTGGATAAACCCTGGGGAGTCATCACTTGTGGTACTAGAGATGGTCCAGGACACAACAGAGAAGGTCTAGGTCATCCAAAAGCGGATGAGTAAAGCTCAAAGCTGACAGGAGTCTTATAATGATAGGAGGTGGAGACCACTAGAGTTTGAGGATGGTGACCACGTTAGCTTATGGGTCTCACCTTGACATGGATTGAGGAGATTTGGCCGAGGCGGAAACATATCTCTGTGCTTCATCGGACCATTCCAGGTTCTCAGTAGGATAGGTTAGGTGGCTTATCACCTGGATCTACCACATAAGTTGCATCGGGTGCACGACGTCTTCCACTTATCTCGGCTGAGGAGATACGTGCACGACTCAATGCATATCATCGACCATGGGGAGTTAGACATTGTTGGAGGGGATACTTTTGCAGAGGTCCCAGTGGAGATTGATGACCGACAGGAGCGGGTCCTTCATGGATGGTCGATTCCCCCAATGAGGATCAGATGGCAGCACGAGAACCTCCAGGAGAGCACATGGGAGCGGGAGGCTCAGATTTGTGCACAGTACCCCCATTTGCTTCCCTAGTTTTTGATGTAGCTTTACGAGGACGTAAAGCCCTTAGGTGGAAGTAATGTAATGATCCGTAAATTTAAAGGGAAATTTTTTTCTTAATTTTTTTTGGAACTCTACGAGTGCGCAGTTTTTGATGGAACCTTATTCTGAGGCCCGGTGTGCCCGGAATCAATTTCCGAATTTTAGCTTAGGTACGTTCAGTGAATGAAAGAGTGGGTATTTCTAAATTTTTAACCGGTTCTCGGAATCAAAATCCAAGGGCACCGATGAAACCGCAACGCCGATAATTGGTTATGAAGACATTTACTGGACTTTCGTTTTCTCGAGAAGAGTTGTTTTAATTTGTGGTTTAAGTGTTAAGTGAAATAAAATTATGTTACAAATTTAATTTCACTTATAAGTGGTTACACCCTTTTGGTTAGAGTTGAGGTGGGACCCACTAAAAATCCTAACTCATCTTGATATGATTTAGTGAGGTGGGTCCCACAGGAGCCCCACCACTTCAATTCCCATAACCCCTATCTTAATTTTGGAAACCCCATTTATTATGTAACTCACCCACTCCCCCTCTTTATTTCATGTCAACTCTCACATTAAATTGATTGATTAAAGATTTTCAATTAAATTGATTTTGAGTTAGAGTTTTTGAAGATTTGAAAACCCATGGCATGTGTTAATAAAATAAGGAAGGCCTTATTTTATTTGGGGTTGTTTAGTTGTGTGAGGAGATTGGGAGAGATTACTAAATGTCCTGAGGATCTTTATCTTCTTCATTGGAGAACCCGAAGAACGTCAAGACCTCGACGAAGAACGTCGTCACTGCAAGGAGTGATCGACGTGACGTTCCTCTCCTCTACAAAGCCATTGTGAGACACCATCGACCTTGGACGTACACCGATGCCATCTACCACGACACCGTCTTTTGACATCGTTGTTGAGTTAGGGGTTGTTCATCGTTCGAGTTTTATTTAAAGAATTTTGTTGTTAAATAATTAGCCACCTGTTATCAAGATAATAGGAGGAGGTCAGACCGCACGAACACGGACAAACCTCCTCCCCTTATTTTGTTGAATTTTTTGTGTCTTGGAACAGAGGCGGCACGATGCAATGACACCGCGCGGGACTGAGGGAACTAAGGAGGAGCGGGCCACGACAAAGGAGCATGGCGTCGTCACGCTGTGCCGGTGAAGCCGAAGGAAGCCGCAGCCAAGAGCGGGCCGCGGGGGGGGGGGGGGGGGATGTCTTCGCTCCACACCGGATAGGGGGAACCCACGCCCTTTGGCCGCGACGGTTCTGCAAGGGAGCGGCCGGATACCCGGCCGCCGATGTTCAAGGGAGGCGAGACCCTTCAGGGGGAGGGGGTCCCGCGGCGGCTCACCAGCCGAGTTCGGGAAGGCCGAGGGTTTGTAACCCCCGACGACCAGCTAGGGAGGACCCCATAGGGGTCCTCGATTTCACGAAAACAGGGGGTTATTGCTCCCCCCTTCCACGTCTACTCCACGTGCGACGCCCACATAGGGTCGGACCAGCCGCACCAGGTCGGACCGCACGCGCCTGGCCGGACCGCCCGAGCCGTGCCGGACCGCCCGCGCCGGGCCAGACGCCCACGTCGTGCCGGGCCGCACCATCCAGGATGGGCCGCGCCAGCTGGCCCGGGCCATTCCCAACGGGCCCGGACCCGGACCCGGGTCAGGTCGCCCGGTTCGGGCTGACCCATGGGTTATTGGGCCGGGTAGGACCGGGCCGAAAACTCCTTTTTCCAGACAGATCCGTTCAAATGCCCATAACATGGGATACAGACCTCTGATCTACGCACCGTCAGTTGTGTAGAGATCCTTCGATCGAGAAAGTCGTTTCAGTATATTACACTCTGGGTTTCAGAGAACATTGGGTATGGCCGGGTTCGTTCAAACACGAACCCAACAGGGCCCTCGGAGCAGAAATGCTTATAACATGAGCTCCGGACTTCAAATTGACGTGTCGTCGACTTTGTTGGCTTCCTCTTAGTGAGACAGTTCTTTTGGATTACTCCGCTCAAGGTTTGGATGTATATGGAGTACGGTCGGGTTGGTTTTATCTGAAAAACCAACCGGGTCCCTGGGGACGAAAAAGATAATATCTCTCAGACCGTGTGTCCGATTGACACGTCATCTGTCACGTTGTGTTACAATTGACGAGACCAAACATTGGGATACATAAAATCCAGACTACGTGTTAGTTGAGGTATCGACCTCATTGGCTCGTGGAGCGGACCCTCTCGGAATCGAGCATGTTGTGTGCCGGAACCCTAGAGCTGGCTGCGACTGTGACAACGATGACGACTGTACTGGGATCCTCCGTGGGTTCGGCAACGACGACGACCATACTGGAATCCTCTGTGGGTTCGACAGCAATGACTACTATTTTTGTATCCTATGTGGGTCTGTAAGTACGTGACTCTATTCTTGTATCCTGTGTGGGTCCGACAGTATATGACTCTGTACTTGTATCCTACGTGGGTCTGGAAGAGTAGCTGGTCTTGTATCCATTGTGTGTCTGACAGCTAAGCTGGTCTTGTATCCTATGTGGGTCCGAAAGCTTAGTGTAGTATTTGACTCTGTACTTGTATCCTATGTGGGTCCGGCAGAGTAGCTGGTCTTGTATCCTTTGTGGGTCTGACAGCTTAGTTGTTCTTGTATCCTATGTGGGTCCGATATCTTAGATAAATCAGTGGCTACATCTAATCGTCTTTATCGTCTTACGAAATGTATACCTATGTGAGGTGAGTCTTGACTTCCAATAATTATCATCAATGTGATTGACTTGATAACCAATGTGGATTGAGTTGTGCTTTCTTGTGTGGATTGGGTTGTGAATTCTTATGTGGAATGGGTTATGTTTTCCTGTGTGGACTGGGTTGTACTCAGGCTCGTGTGCTGGTGCCGAGCTGGAATTGATGACATAGGTATATGAATGGGCATATACCTATTTTGAGTTGGTTGTTACTTCGTGATTGTAACTTTCTTTTGTGGTTTATCCTTCGTGGATTCTGGGAAACCTTTAAGGGGTCTTGGGGTCCCTACTGAGTAGCGTATACTCACCCTTTCACGGGCTATCCCCGCAATATTTTGTCTTGGATGAAGACGACAGACAACGCTAATCGAGGTAGTAGCTCATGGAGGTGGATTGTACCTGGAGGTGGATCACTGGACGAGACATACATGGAGTAGACAGCCGGAGCCGAGCAGTAGAGGAGACTATCTGTACCCACCCTTCAGGTGGGGTTTCCAGAGGATAGCTCAGACTCGCTACATTACTTTCCAGTTGTTGTACTTTCATTTCAGTTTTACTTTACTTTCAGTTGGTTTTGTATTCTGTCCCATTACTTTCCATCAATTACTTTGGTACTCAGTTTACTATGTGTTTACTTAAGTTTACGTACTCTATGGGGTTTTTTTATTTTATAAAGGCAATACCTTCCCTATTATTGGGATTTACACATTTGGTGCTAGTCACCACCCCTGGCCTATGGAATGCGGGTTGGGGGTAGTCACGGCACGAGACCTGAGGATGGGACATGACACGACCACCATCACCACATTCACTTCATCATTGGTCATCCAGATCATTATCATTGCACCATCTTCGATGCATTAAATGAGTGAGACCACCCTCCTAGCACATAACCACCACACATTTTTATTTTACCATAACATGATGTCGAAATCAAACCCAAACGATTTTGTTTTGGTAGAGGAAGATCCAACGATCCCTTAACCACTTGTGGCCCGAAGATAGGCATTGATCACCACTAACATATGCCACGGTGGCACAATGTATTTTATGAATCAATATATTTAATATTTTAGTATTGTAATTATGAATGAATAATTTGCATATACCATCATTCAATATATATTTTTTGGAAATGGAATCATTTAACATTTGTACATATGATCTATCACCTATAAGGATAGTGAAATTCATTTTTTGTCACAACCCTCTTCATTTGGTTGTATGAATAAATTTAGTGAAGATAAATTATATGTAAGTGGTATTTACAGTTTTATACAAGATGTATTAACATTATATATAATTTAGGCATTATTCATTGAAAATTTTAACATGGGCCGATTTGGTCTGTTATACCACCGACATGAATGATGTCAAAAAAATTATATAATTAATTATTAAGGAATTATTTATAAATGTTTCAATTAATCTATAAATAGTTTAGTAGTAATATATATTTTATCTTTTATATCCCATTTTAGTCATTAATAATCCAAAAACATGTTCATCTTTATTTCCATTTTTCATAAACCATAACCACATCATTCACACCACTAAAATTGGACTTGAAAAATATTTAAATTCCCTTAATATTATTTCATTACTAATATATTATTAATGAACATTATAAAAATATTAATGATTATATCCCATCATTGAATTATTTGTAAAAATAAAATGATAAAAAAATGATAACCATGTAATAAAAATTATAGATGACATATATATTTTAAATAATTGATTTTAAAAGAATTTGATAAATGTTATAAGTAATAATATATATCTGAAATAATTAGTTAACATAATTATTTTTTGAAATTAGGTTATATCATCTTATTCTATTTGGGAATAATTATTATTGTGTTTTCAGATCATTTTCACTTCATTATTTTATTATATTTTAGTCACCTATTTATTTATGTGGTGCATATCTACAAACAATTTCATTTATAATATTTTTTCCTTGAATCTATGTGATTTACAAATCCATCCCATGTTTTACCATCCATGGATCTTTAATTAAAATTATTAAATGCATTTATGGATTATTTTACTCTATTTTAAAATCCAATAGACATAAATTATTTTACAATAAATAATTTCATTTATATGGTCCATTCCCAATCCTATTTCTTTCATTTATAATGAATACTATTAATTTCATGCTAATTTATTTGCAATTTCTTTTTATCCCTCTTATGATCCATTCATTATTATTATTCCAAGACTATAATATTGTTTCTTAACTATAAAAAATTTCATTGAGTTATATAACTTATTTTTGAAATTAAATCATCCCATATTCACTCCTACCAAACAAATATTTCATGTAATTTTACATTATGCCACTCTCATTAGGAGAAAATGATTATAAATAAAAAATATTTTACCTTTTTGATTTTTTTTCTCAAAAGTATATCATTATTACGATTAATTTGAGTCCACTATAAATATGGTTTCTCCTCCATGTTCAAATTTTCACTATTTCTTAAATATTGAACGTCATATTTATCTTATCCTCTTAATTTTTTTGAATTATTTACCCTTTTTAGTATTTTGGGTTTTGATAATATTATTTTATAACATTCAAATATTTTTCCATTTCTGATCATTTGTTTTATCTTTCATAACACATTTCGTATAAAAAAAGTAAATACATTTCAAAACTCTAATGGGGAAATTTGTGTCAAAAGTTAATAGTTTGAAAATGAATTCAGTTCATCATAGTGAAAATTTATTTTTAGTGTTACCTTTGTCTATATCATTTATTGTTATGATGAATATGTTTTCTAAATTAAATTTTATTTTTTATCTTTTAGAAAAATTATTCAGCTTTGAAATTCATCATCGATGATTTATAAAACGGTTTTCTAAATTATTTAAACTAATTATTAGTTATAAAGTAAAATAAAATTTTATTTTCATCCCAAAATAATTGATTGATTTAATGAAGGGACTATTTATTTTAATTTCATATTAAAGGAATGTCTTATTTTCGATGAATGAAACCCTTTATTATATGATGTTTTCCCAATTAAAGTTACTTTTAAAGAATATTTATCTTATAATTTTTATGATAATATTCATTTTTTTTAAATTTAATTATTAGATATTTCAATATGGTCCTGAATTTGACTTTCCAGAAAACATTTTTATATAGTCTTCAATACATAAAAATAAATGTAATTCAATATTTATTTTATGTGATTTATCCAATGAAATTTAAACTGTCTTTTCTATCTTTGACTACATTATCAGTACTACTTATGATATAGTATATATATTTTTAATCCACCATGAATCATCATTCTCCTAATGTCATGTATATTGATCCAAGAAGGATTTTAATGAATCCTACTTCTTTTCCCAAGGCTATATATGTCATATATAAATTATGAGTATTTACATGTTATAATGGAACATGTGTATATGAATTGTTAATATTATGATGTTTTGGATGCTATATTTCCCTTAAATACACCAGTAATGAGTTATATTTCATGACATAATTATATAAATCTATTATTTTTTCTCATTCCATTATGAGAATCGTGATGGGTTTGACTCCCTTTTATTTTATAAGGATGAGATAGTTAATCCCACTCAACATTGATTATGGTAATATGGAAGATGTACTTCTGTCCCTATAGGTATCGGGATGTAATTTCATCTCCACTATGTTATAAGAACTAGGTAGAGATAAATAATATATTATTTTTGTGGGAATCATGTTGTGATTCCTCCCCCAATATGAAAATCTGAATGTTTTGAGTACTCTAATATTTAATTGGAATCACATAGTGATTACAACTTCATAATGTTTTTGGGAATCTATTTGTGACCCCTACTCTAATATGTGAGTCATGTAGTGAGGATTTATCCCCCATGTTATCTGAAATAAGTAGTGATTCCCATAAAAAAATTTATGTTTTATTCCATAATTTATGTTCTAAGGGTTATAATTATAAATATTATCCATAAAATATCATATCATTATTCATTTTATTATTATCAATATATGATGTTTATTTTATAATATTACAATATATTTATTCAAGGGTATATGTTTCTCATTTAGAGAATGCAGATCCTTCTATTATCGATTATGGATAAATTTTATTTTTTAGTGTGATTATTAATAATAAATTTCACTCTTACTCATGTTTTCACTCATGCTAAAGATATAACCCTTAATGGCATGTTGATTACTTTTCCCTTATCATTTTTTCTGAGGGATCTTTTTAGTTCCTCATTTTTTGAAGATGATTATAACCTATGGGAAGTATACAAGGGTGTCTAATATGTGTTAGTTATGGTGAAGTATTTATATGGTTTTTAAAATTTATTTCTCCAAGATAAATTCCATAGTGACACGAATATATTATGTTAACAATATTCTATGATCATTGGTATATTTAACTCATAAAACAATGAAATATATAAAATTTTATCTTAGTAAAGATCATATTTTATAAAGGATAATATTTAAAGAAAATGTTTTTAGAAGAAGTCCAAGGATTGTGGGTCCAAGTTGGTATCATTCGTATATAAGAATGTTTTCTTTTATTTATAGGTTTTTGTTTAGTTAATTTTTGAAATTTGTATAATAAATTTAGTCGATATAAAAAGGTTTTTTCATAGAGAAAATTCTATGTGTAGAATAACATCCCAAAAAATTTTGGAATTTTAGAGTATGTAGTTTCCCTAATTAGCACATCACTATAACGATAATACAATAATATTCAATATGTGGGATTGTTGCACCATGGTGTAGTGATCAAGAATGGGTATTTGGTGTTTTTTTTAATTTTCATATAGTGTATCAAAATTTGGTGAAATGGCACACAAGGATTGAAGCTCACATTTGATATTCTTTAGTGATTCTCCTTATTTTAATAAATCATTACAAGGGATTTAAAGAGAATTTAAGGATGTATCATATATGTAATTTTTCTAGGAATCCAAGAAGAAAATTTAAAAATTAATAACTAAGATATTATAATGGTTTTATACATTGATGAAATTATTTTTTATTTTAAAGGAATATATCATTGTTTTAAATGACTGTTTAATTCAAGAGGTCATAACATGATTAAGCTGAAATATTCATATAGCCATTTATAATGAATTTATTTGATATTTTAATAAAAAAAATTTATCATTTGATTTGAAATAGAATCTCAACATAGAATTTTTAGGTGGTATGATTCTATATATACATAAGAATTAATGATTGATTCATATCTTGAATAAATTGTTTAAGAATCACTATATTTAAAAAATGGGGGAAATTTTGTGTCTCCAAGTCTCACATAAGATATTAACATAGATACCTATTTAGAAATTATATCTAGAGTAATGTAAATATTTTTGATACCCATATAATTTTTTATCACAATGTTATAATTATAAATTTTGGGGACATAATTTTTTTATTGAGGGAGAATATAACAAAAATAGATTTTCCAATACATTTGGGTCTCAACCAATATTATGATTCATTGATTTTTTCACAAGAATAACCAAACTATAATGAGTCAAGATGTATTTTATGAAAATTAATACTAATAAAACATACATCTAGATAAAATATTATAATTAATTATAAATTCCTATTAAACTTGTTTAACAACAGTTATAGTTTTACTGTAACACCCGAGACTTTTATGTTATATAAATCATCAAAGGAATCTTTTTCTACACAACACTTTCTTGGCTTGCTTTACACGAAATCATGACCTTCCTCGACAGCTTGCGTCGTACGCAATACCGAGTTTCACTAAACAACGATATACTATTAAAATATTATTAAAACTAGCTTTTATGAATAGTAATAACCACTTTTTGAAATTTTATAAATTTTATTTTTCAAAATGGACTTCATTTTTGGATTCGTAATATCGAAATTAGCCTATGGTGAAATTTTGGTATTTTTTTGAAAACTTTCAATTTTTGATGAATAGTGAAACCACTAAGTGGTAGTTAAAAAAACTGAATTTTTCATAAAACATAATGTTACCGCTTCTGTGAGTGGAATTTCAAAAATCCGAGAGACACGGTTTATGTCAGTAAGTAATATGTGGTTCAATGAGATGAAAATAATTTTTTGGTGAATAGTAACTTTTTGCTTTTTTTTACCACGGTTAAAAGTAAATAGGGTAATTAAGGGTAAAGATGATATTATTATTACCCTAACACAAGTCCTAATTCTATTGGAAAAGTTTAATTCGACCAAAAACAAACTTAGGAATAAAATATGACCATTTAAGCCCACTTGGATTAGATTATGACATTTATTATTAATTTATTTAAAGAAGGGTTAAAATAGTTAAAATCAAAGGTTAATAAGGAAATCATTTTTAATATGGGGTTATACAATAGATAAATTAGACTATAAATATTCATTAAAATATAAAAATATTTCCTACATAATGGTATTTTATTAGTAATTTTTAGACATTAAATAATTTAGTTTATTTATGACACAAAGATGATGTAGTAATTATCTTATTAATGAAATATTGACATTATTGATGTTTTAAACACCAATATAAATGTAATTTGAGACTTTTTATGAATTACACTAATTTTCTAGGTTAATATTACATGTTAGTATTGATTTAATTAACTTTGTTTGAACTAATCATTCTGTTATGATTTTCACAAAAATCAATTACTAAATAGTGTCAAAATTGACATAAAATAGTTTTTAAAACAAATATAATATTAGTAATTGTTATTTTATTCCTAAAAAATCTAAGGTTCGGCCAAATGACTTAGATAAGGTTATATATATTAAAAATAAACAACTTGGGGTTCGTTTGGCTGCTTATAGTAAGTTCATTAACCTTATAGTATAAGAACAGAAGATGACACGATAAAAGTAAAATTATTTAACTTAATGTTAAATCTAAAAGATAAGGTTAAAATAGGAACATAAACTTTCCTAAATTCTATTTTATGAGAGTATTTCGACGCATCCCTACCTTATCTTCGAAATAAATCAATTTTGAGGTATTTAAAACCGAATTTGACTTTATAATAAAATAATATTTTTAGTTATTCCAAAGGTGCCCCTCTCCTCCCTTATAAAAAGGCACCTCCTCCCCATCTTCATCACAACACTTTGAGCCTTCAAGCTCGGACAAAACCTTCCAATTTCTCCTCTCCACTTCCCTAGAGACATCCTAGAGGTCCTATTCTTCTTCAATGACCAATTTTAGTGCCCTAAAAGTAGGTCTCAAAGAAGCACTTCAAAGAATAGGTAATGTTCGTTACCGATTCTTTCATTTTTATTTCTTCTTCCACTTCTTATTCTTTAGTTGTTTCATTATTAAGTAATAACATTAGTATCACTAATATACCGATATGTTATTATAAGTATGAAACAACCCTATTTCCCCATCTATCCATCCTACGGAAAAATAAATCGCGCGTGCGTACGTACGGAATACCGTCTCCACGCCGTGGTGTAATCTATTTTCCACCACCACCTTACTTGGATGGGTATAATGGTGTAAATAATGACTATATAGGACTATTATAAATTTATACTAATTCCGAAATAGTTTACATACACTCCAATACAATTCCACAATCATAGGAATTATATCATCACACGTGCGTACCTACGGAATACAGTCTCCACGATGTGATGCGACTTGTTCTACATTATCGTCATTTCATAATGATTATATAAATGAATTGAATGAATTAATATGATATATATTACACTAATACCATTCTGTAAATGAGGTATCTATAACTTAAATAGAATAATAAGAATTTATTCGACAAAACACGCATAAGAACAAAAAGTTATAAACACCCGAATAACAAGTAGCAATGAAATATTACTACTAAGAAGCTAAGAATATGACCAAATATGATATCATAAAAATAAGTATGATTCTGGAATAAGTCAATAACATTATTTAAATCATTATACATGAGGTTCGGACATGTATAAAGCATATTGGACCTAAGGTAAGGGAAATATCACAATCTAATTTTTATCCGAGATTGTTTATACATTGAAATTTACTGGGGTGTTTTTATCATCCACATCCATGCTTTCTCAATATGTAATATTTATATCCTTCTACAATAGTTTATAACCAATTTTACCCTTCGGTGAGTTTTTTGTAAAAGATATGAAAGGAATCTTTTGTTGTTTTTCGTATGAGGTAATTTTTGACTTTTTTGACAAAAGTACGAGAAGAATGTTTTCTTTTAACGTATACGACATGAATGGATTTTTAAAACATTATTTCCAAGAAGCCTTTGTTACAAGTTTTCAAGTTTGTTTTTAATCAACTTCTTTTAGTTTATAATTGTACGACATGTTAAGAAAGGAAAAGTGTTTATGAAGTAGAAAGGTTATTTTCCTCAAGAATGGAGTTCAAGTGTTTTATCATAATTATTTTCCATCTAAGATAATAAAGGGTTCTGTTTCTATCCCTATTATTACATTGATTTTATTATGTTGTGATGGAATTATATTTATGAATTCCTTTATCTTATATGAATTGTTTTATGATGTCACGATGTTTAAGATTCCCATTTTTATTACATGGGTTATGCAATGATATATGATTTATGATTTTGTGGCACACATAAGAATGGTATCATTATGAGATGGGTGGGACCTATATCTCCCTCCAATGAATTGGGTAAATATTTTATTTCTCATGATATAGACATGGCTGGAATGGTAGGTTATACCAGTTCAATGAAACAGGACTAAAACGAGGGTAACTCGGTTCAGAAATGGACTTTGTCCACTAAGATAGTCTTGGCAATGAGTCTTGACTAATAAGAAATGATTCTCTATGATTATTTGTTTATGCCAAAAAGTTTAATGTTTTATGTTATGATTATTGTGATTACATTTCACTGCCATGATTTATCCCATGTTATGAAATTATGATCTCTTTTGCAGGTTATGATTTCCAAAAGTTATGTGCTTATGTATATGATGTGATTGATATTTCTTTTGTTTACGCTTATGGAGCATTTGAGCTCACCCTTTTGTATATTTTCTTTCCCCAGGTCAGGAAATATGTTATTAAGTAAGATATTCCAAAAGGGACTATAGATATGATGAAATAAATTGAAGACAGTGTAGAAATTTTATGAACCAGTTGTTTATGTTTCCAAGTTTCTAAAGGCACTATACCTATACGGTCCTTTCGTGGTTTTGTTATATGTTGTAATAAGTATTCATCAATTTTGAATTATTAAAAATGTATGTAATGTATGGGTCGTTATAGTTGGTATCATAGGAAACGTATAGTCAACCTTTGGAAACTAGGATGTGAAAGCCTTAGTAAGAAACCTAAGGATATGTCTAATAATAGAACACAATCTTTGTGTTTTAAAAATGGACATGAATAACCTAGGATAATATCTTATGTGTGAAATTTTATTCTTGATTATGTGGTTTTCCTATTATAATTAGTGTAGCTCACAATATTCATCTTTGTTTTAGTCAATGGCTGGAACCCGAAGGAACCGTGTTAATGCGGAATGCGACGGGCAATGCAATGATTGTCCCCCTGAGCAACCAAACGTTATGGGAGCTGGAATGCATAATCTTGTAGCCATGCTCACACAACTTTCTCAAGCTATGAATCATGCATGACTTCCAAACAATAAAAGGAAGGACCAACATTCTGTTGAATCCTTCATGAGACAGCGTCCACCTTCATTCAGCGGGTCTACTGATCCATTATTCGCTGAACAATGGATTAGTACTATTGAAAAGATATTTTCAGTTCATCAATGTTCTGAGCATTATAAATACATCTTAGCAGTGTATCGTTTGGAAGGTGATGCTGATCAATGGTGGAATCTTATTAAGAATACGAGTCAAAGGGATGAAATTGAGCCCATGGAATAGGACGAGTTCAAGAAGTTATTTTTCAATAAGTACTTCCCTCGTATTCTCCGAACAAAGATTGAGAAAGAGTTTATTTAACTGAAGAAAAAGTAGGATGAATCTATTGGTACCTATAAAGAAAATTTTACAAGACTTTCAAGGTACGCTTCTGGTATTATTATCCAACCTAAGAGTAAGATCGATCAATTCTTTAGTGGCTTAAAACCAAGTCTTCGAAGGGCCTTATCCAAAAGGGACTTCAATAGCTATGAGGAAATCGTTTAATGTGCTCTCAAAGTCGAGATGGATATTGGGGTAACCCATCAGTCTTATGGGTTTGATAAGAAGAG
This sequence comes from Viscum album, assembly GCA_963277665.1. Classification (NCBI taxonomy): domain Eukaryota; kingdom Viridiplantae; phylum Streptophyta; class Magnoliopsida; order Santalales; family Viscaceae; genus Viscum; species Viscum album. The sequence continues at coordinate 549,469,745 of OY728157.1, forward strand.
GAAAATGGAATTCAAAGGAAACTCTAAAGAGCACACTGAAAAGAAGATGTGATTTCCCTTATGCTCAAAGTGTGGAACGAAACAAGGAGGGAGTTGTCTTAAAGGGACAAGTAAATGTTTCAAATGTGGAAAGGAAGGTCATCGGGCATTTGAATGCCGCGATGATGGGAAGAAGATGTCTAATGGTGCAAACAAAGGAAGGGATACACAGAATGACCCTACTACACTTCAATGTTTCAAGTGCTCGGAAATGGGGCATTATGCCAGTCAATGCCCAAATCCAAGGGTTGATGATGATGGTCGACGTCAACAAACTCTTAAGTATAAAGACAAAGGAATGTCACATGCAATTTCAATCAGTGATGTGGAGTACGATAACGATGTGGTGAAAGGTACACTTACCATCCACTCTAAAGTTGCAAATGTTTTATTTGATTCTGGATCCACCCAATCCTTTATTTCTGAATAATTTTCTAAGGGTATCACCGTATTACCTCAACAATTAGATGTTGAGTTAGTTGTGACAACACCTAATGGAACAACTATCACATCAAAAATTTATAATTCTTCTCTGATTGATGTTTGTGGGGAAGTGCTTCCTGTAAATCATGTGATCCTTCCTATAGTGGAATTTGATGCGATTCTTGGCATGGATTGGCTTTCTCTACATGGATCTCATATAAATTTCCAAAGAAGGAAAGTCACATTTCATATTCCAGATCAATCTATGATCGTCTGTCGATGCAAGTATGAACATAACCTTCCAGTGGAAATTTCATCCATTTTATGGGTATTGATTCCACTAAATGAAGGTTATTTATCTCAAATGGTTGGTGAGAAACTAACTATTAAGAATATGCTCATTGTACATGAGTTGGATGACGTCTTTCCGGATGAATTACCAGGTCTTCCACTGAATCGTGAAGTTGAGTTTTCAATAGAACGTGTACCGGGTGCTTTGCCTATTTCAAATACACCTTATAGAATGACCCCAATTGAGTTGCAGGAATTGAAGAAGAAACTCCAAGAGAATCTTGATAAGGGTTTCATACTCCCTAGTGCATCACCTTGGGGAGCACCTGTTCTGTTTTTTAAGAAGAAAGATGCATCATTGAGACTCTGCATTGATTATCGAGAACTTAACAAGATCACTATCAAGAAAAAATATCCTCTCCCACGCACTGATGACCTATTTGACCAACTACGCGGAGCTCAATACTTTTCCAAGATTGATCTTTGTTCAGGGTATCATCAATTAAGGGTCAAAAGGGAGGATATACAAAAGAAAGCTTTCCGTACAAGGTATGGACACTATGAATTTATAGTTATGCCATTTTGTCTTACTAATGCCCCTGCTATCTTCATGGATCTAATGAATAGAGTCTTTAGAGACTATCTTGATCAGTTTGTGGTAGTCTTTATAGAAGATATTCTTGTCTATTCAAAGAGCAAGGAAGAACATGAATATCACTTGAGAATTATATTGAAGACCCTCAGAAAGGAGAAGCTTTATGCCAAATTTAACAAGTGTGAATTTTGGCTTCAAAAAGTTTCATTTTTGGGTCACATAATCTCAAAAGAGGGAATATCTGTGGATCCAGCAAAAACAGAGGTTATCGAATGATGATCGAGACCAACAACAGTGACTGAGATCCGAAGTTTTCTTGGTTTGGATGGATATTATCGACGTTTTGTGAAATATTTTTCACGATTATCTAATCCACTCACCAAGTTGACTCGGAAAGCAGTTAAGTTTGTTTGGACGGAGGAATGTGAAGAGAATTTCAAGGAGTTGAAAAGATGGTTATCCAGTGAACCTATGCTCACACTTGCTTGTAGTGTAGAATGATTTGTGATCTACAGTGATGCATCCAAGAAGGGATTGGGGTGTGTTCTTATGCAAAATGATATGGTGATATCTTATGCCTCACGAAAGTTGAAAATACATGAGCAAAATTACCCAACTCATGATTTGGAGTTAGCTGCGGTAATCATTGCATTATAGATTTGGAGGCATTACCTTTATGGAGAAAGGTGTGACATTTATACTGATCATACAAGTTTAAAGTATATTTTCACACAAAAGGAGCTGAATATGCGACAAAGAAGATGGTTGGAGCTGATTAAGGATTACAAATTCTCAATCCATTACCACCCTGGGAAAGCAAAAAAGGTGGCATATGCATTAAGTCGACAAGACCATTCTAGTTTATCCATGATGAGGATAACAAAATATCCAATATTTATGGATTTACAAAGGATGGATCTTGGAATTATAATGAAAGGGGAAAAATATTATCTTTCTCAAATGAATTTTCAACCACCTATACATGTGAAGATTAAAGAGGCACAGAAAGAAGATGTCGAGTTACAAAAGAAGCTGAGAAATGTTCCTGAATTCAACTTTTATTGTGATGGGATAATAATGTTCAGGAATAGGGTTTGTGTTCCTCCCATCCCAGAATTAAAGAAGGAGCGGCTGGATGAGGCTCATAGTTCTTCACTCTCTATTCATCCTAGAAGCACGAAGATGTATAGGGACCTGAAGGAGTACTTCTGGTGGGATGGCATGAAAAGGGATATTGCTGAATATGTCTCTCGATGCTTGGTTTGACAACAAGTTACAGCTAAGAGACAGAAGTCTAAGGGGATGTTACAACCATTACCCATACCCGAATGGAAATGGGAAAACATCATTATGGACTTTGTCACAGGACTTCCTAAAACATCCAAAGGCAATAATGCTATCTAGGTCATAGTTGATCGTCTTACAAATTCTGCACACTTCATTGATATTAGAGAGATTTCTCTCTGGATCAGCTTTCCAGGATATATGTAAAGGAAGTGGTATGATTGCATGGAGTACCAGTTTCTATTATATCTGATCAGGATCCGAGATTTACCTCAAAGTTCTGGTGAAGTCTTCAGCATACTCTGGATACAGAGTTGAGTTTCAGCACTGCTTATCATCCTCAGACAGATGGTCAGTCTGAGATAACAATTCAAACTCTAGAATATATTATGAGAGCTTTCTCTATGGATTTCAAAGGTGGTTGGGATCAACACCAACCATTGGTGGAATTTTCTTATAATAATAGCTTTCACTCCAGTATTCAGATGGCTACTTATGAAGCTCTCTATGGAAAGAAATGCAGGACTCCAACTTGCTGGGATGAAGTTGGGGAAAGAAAGCTATTAGGACCTGATCTCGTTGATGAAATGGCAGAAAAGGTCAGATCTCTTCAACAACACATAAGAGAAGCTCATAGTCGACAGAAAAGTTATGCCAACAACCGAAGAAAAGACCTAGAATTTGAATTTGGTGATAAAGTGTTCTTAGGAATATCTCCCCGGAAGAGGGTCAAGATATTTGGAAAGAAGGGGAAGTTGAACCCTAGATATATCGGTCCTTTTGAAATACTGGATCGTGTTGGGAAGGTATCTTACCGATTGGCGCTTCCACCGAATCTCTCTCAAGTTTAGGATGTGTTCCATGTATCTCTCCTGAGAAAGTACATACCATATCCTTCACATGTACATAGCTCAGAAGTTGTACCGCTGGAGCATGATCTTTCTTATGATGAACAACTGATAGAGATTCTGGATCGTAGCGAAAAAGTCCTACGAAACAAGACCAATCGATTGGTGAAAGTTTTATGGAGGAACCACCAATTAGAATAAGCTATGTGGGAGCTTGAGGATATGATTAGGGAGAGGTATCCTCATCTGTTTGTTACAAAGTGACGAATTTCGAGGGAGAAATTAATTTTAAGGGGGGTAGAATGTAACACCCGAGACTTTTATGTTATATAAATCATCAAAGGAATCTTTTTCTACACAACACTTTCTTGGCTTGCTTTACACGGAATCGCGACCTTCCTCGATAGCTTGCGTCGTACGCAATACCGAGTTTCACTAAACAACGATATACTATTAAAATATTATTAAAACTAGCCGTTATGAATACTAATAACCACTTTTTGAAATTTTATAAATATTATTTTTTAAAATGGACTTCATTTTTGGATTCGTAATATCGAAATTAGCCTAGGGTGAAATTTTGGTATTTTTCTAAAAACTTTCAATTTTTGATGAATAGTGAAACCACTAAGTGGTAGTTAAAAAAACAGAATTTTTCATAAAACATAATTTTACCGCTTCTGTGAGTGGAATTTCAAAAATCTGAGAGACACGGTTGAAGTCAGTAAGTAAAATGTGGTTCAATGAGATGAATTTTTCTTTGGTGAATAGTAACTTTTTACGTTTTTTTAACACAGTTAAAAGTAAATAGGGTAATTAAGGGTAAAGATGATATTATTATTACCCTAAAACATGTCTTAATTCTATTGGACAAGTGTAATTCAACCAATAAAAAACTTAGGAATAAAATATGACCATTTAGACCCACTTGGATTAGATTAGGACATTTATTATTAATTTATTTAAAGAAGGGTTAAAATAGTTAAAATCAAAGTTTAATAAGTAAATCATTTTTAATATGGGGTTATACATAAGATAAATTCGACTATAAATATTCATTAGAAAGATAAAAAGATTTAATACATAATTGTATTTTGTTATTAATTTTTGGACATTATATAATTTAATTTATTTATGACACAAAGATGATGCAGTAATTATCTTATTAATAAAATATTGACATAATTGATGTTATAAACACCAATATAAATGTAATTTGAGACTTTTTATGAATTCCACTAATTTTCTAGGTTAATATTACAAGTTAGTATTGATTTAATTAACCTTTTTCTAACTAATAATTCTGTTACGATTTTCACAAAAATAAATTACTAAATAGTGTCAAAATTGACATAAAATAGTTTTTAAAACAAATATTATATTAGTAATTGTTATTTTATTCCTCAAAATATATGTTTCGGCAAACTGACTTATATAAGTTTATATATATTAATAATAAACAACTTGGGGTTCGTTTGGCTGATTATTGTGAGTTTATTAACCTTATAGTATATGAACACAAGAAGACACGGTAAAAGTAAAATTATTTAACTTAATGTTAAATCTAAACGATAAGGTTAAAATAGGAACATAAACTTTTATAAATTCTATTGGATGAGAGGATTTCTACCCATCCCCACCTTATCTTTGAAATAAATCAATTTGGAGCTATTTAAAGCCGAACATGACTTTATAATAAAATAATATTTTTTGTTATTCCAAAGGTGCCCCTCTCCTCCCTTATAAAAAGGCACCTCCTCCCCCTCTTCCTCACACCACATTGAGCCTTCAAGCTTGGCAAAACCCTGCCACTTTCTCCTCTCCACTTCTCTAGAGAAATCCTAGAGGTCCTGGTCTTCTTCAAATTCCAATTTTAGTGCCCTAAAAGAAGGTCTCAAAGAAGCACTTCAAAGAAGAGGTAATGTCTGTTACCGATTCTTTCATCTTTATTTCTTCTTCCACTTCTTCTTATTTAGTTATTTCATTATGAAGTAATAACATCAGTATCAATCATATACTAATATGTTATTATAAGTATGAAACAACCCTATTTCACCATCTATCCATCCTACGGAAAAAGAAATCACCGCGCGTGCGTACGTACGGAATACCGTCTCCACGCCGTGGTGTAATCTATTTTCCACCACCACCTTACTTGGATGGGTATAATGGTGTAAATAGTGACTATATATGACTATTATAAAGTGATACTAATTCTGAAATAGTTTACATACACTCCAATACAATTCCACGATCATAGGAATGATATCGTCACTCGTGCGTACGTACGGAATACCGTCTCCACGATGTGATGCGACTCATTCTACATGATATTCATTTCATAATGATTATATAAATGAATTTAATGAATGAATATGATATATATTACAGTAATACCATTCTGTAAATGAGGTATCTATAACCTAAAGAGAAGAATTAGAATTGATTCGACAAAACACACACAAGAACAAAATGTTATAAACACCCGAATAACAAGTTGCAATTAAATATTACTACTAAGAAGCTAAGAATATGACCAAATATGATATCATAAAAATAAGTATGATTCTGGAATAAGTCAATAACATTATTAAATCATTATACAGGTGTTTCGGACACATACAAAGCATATCGAACCTAAGGTAAAGGAAATATCACAATCTCATTTTTATCCGAGATTGTTTATACATTGAAATTTACTGGGGTGTATTTTATCATCCACATCCATGCTTCCTCAATATGTAATATTTATATCCTTATAAAATAGTTTATAACCAATTTTACCCTTCGGTGAGTTTTTTTGTAAAAGATATGAAAGGAATCTTTTGTCATTTTTCATACGAGGTACTTTTTGACTTTTCTGACAAAAGTACGAGAAGAATGTTTTCTTTTAACTTATACGACATGAATGAATTTTTAAAAAATTATTTCCAAGAAACATTATTTACAATTTTTCAAATTTATATTTAATCAACTTCCTTTAGTTTATAATTTTATGATATGTTAATAAAGGAAAAGTGTTTTTGATGCAGAAAGGATATTTTCCTCAAGAATGGAGTTCAAGTGTTTTATCAAAATTATTTTCCATCTAAGATAATAAAGGGTTCTGTTTCTATCCCTATTATTACATTGATTTGATAATGTTGTTATGGAATAATATTTTTGAATTCCTTTATCTTATATGAATTGTTTTATGATGTCATGATGTTTAAGATTCCAATTTTTATTACATGGGTTATGCAATGATATATGATTTATGATTTTGTGGCACACATAAGAATGGTATAATTATGAGATGGGTGGGACCTATATATCCCTCCAATTCATTGGGTAATGATTTTATATCTCATGAGATAGAAATGGCTGGAACTGTAGGTTATACCAGTACAGTGAAACAGGACTGAAATGAGGGTGACTCGGTTCAGAAATGGACTTTGTCCACTAAGATAGTCTTGGAAATGAGTCTTGACTAATAAGAAATGATTCTATATGATTATGTGTGTATGCCACAACGTTTCATGTTTTACGTTATGATTATTGTGATTACATTTCACTGCCATGATTTAACCCATGTTATGAAATTATGATATCTTTTGCAGGTTAAGATTTCCAAAAGTTATGTGCTTAAGTATATAATGTCATTGATATTTGTTTTGTTTACCCTTACTAAGCATTTGAGCTCACCCTTTTGTATGTTTTCATTCCCCAGGTCAGGAAGAAGGTTATTATGTATGATATGCCAAAAGGGACTATAGATATGATGAAATAAATGGAAGATAGTGTAGACATTTTATGAACCAGTTGTTTATGTTTCCCAGTTTCTAAAAACACTATACCTATACAGTCCTTTCATGGTTTTGTTATATGTGGTAATAAGTATGCTTCAATTTTGAAGTATTTACAATGTATGTAAAGTGTGGGTCGTTATATTTTCAATGTAATTTTTAAATAAATTTAGTTTTTCATTGTATATTCTATTTTAAACTAATAATAAATTTATAAAACTAATATTCATATCTTTTAAAAATTTACATCATTTTAAATTTAAAATAAAGAAACAATCTTATTTTGAATTTTTATTCTTTTTATAAAATAAATAATTTTATGGTTAATATTGAAAAATAAAATTATAACTAAAACTGTAGTGCTTGAGACTATATTTTAAATAATGTATAAATTAAATTAATATTAATTAACTATCACGAAATAAATAGAATTTATGGAATTAAATTATTAAATTTAAAATTATCTGTTAAATTTATAAAACAATTGATAACAATTTTAATTAGATCAGTAATATTTTACAATGAATTTGTTTTTGATTTTTCCTTCCATTAAATATTATTTTGGTAAATTATGAAATTATATTTATTTGAAATAAAAATACCATTTTAAAAAAAATTATTTCATAAAAATAAAAAAACAATAACAATTTTATCCAATACATAAATTTTAAGACTAAAAGATGAATTTTCATAGAATCCATTTTTACATTCTATTCGTGATGATTTTGAAATTTAAATTTCTGAAGCATGAAATTTTTTATCAAATGAATTTAATATTAATGATCATAATTTATAAAATTAAAAAAAAATCTATTTCTATTTTCGTTAGTAATGATCATTATTGGGGGAAACATTATTTACCACAATATTTGTAAATTTTTGAAAAAGATAAAATCTAATATGGGAAAGAATAAATTAAATAAATTATATATTAAAATTCATTATTGGGAGGATTATAGAACATATATTTTCCTTCATTTCCTTATTTTCAAATTTTGAGCCTTTATCGGTTGAATCATGACATTACATTAATGAAGTGTAATGGGTACATAAAAAATTATTGTTCTCTTCACTTATGAAAAATAATCACTTACAAGCCATCATGAATCACATATACCTTCATGTTTTCTCTTGAAACTATTTAATTTTTTCATATTATAATTATCTATCATGATCATAAGTCTCTAGTATCAATTACGTTTCATGAGGCCACCATTTCCAAGGGATATCCCAAGTTCACATTGTGAGTATTTCACACTCTGTATATTTTTATACATAATCATCCCCATTAAAACATTTTATAAAACCAAAATTCAATTTCCTTTGTATAATTATATAGAACTGCTATTATTTTAATGGATGGATCATTATTCAATAATTTCTATCCACTACAAAGAACAAACAACATTTATCTATTGTACATGTGGACTATCGCCTCTATAAAGTAATGTAGTTCATGTTCCATAAACACCATTATTTTATGATAAAATGATTAAATTGATTAATGATTATTTTTAAAAATTAAAAAATTATAATTATGAAATTTTAAGGTTTCATATACCTTCCTTACATCTTATTAAGTTAACGTTGGAATCCTTAATCAGTCGTACGTGTGGAATACCTCCTCAATAAATGATAGATTCCATATGTTATCACCACTCTACATGGATAATTATAATAATTAATTTAATTATGGTAATTAATATTAACAAAATTTATAATCCTTATGTAATTTTATTTTTTCATTTTAAAAAAATTACCTTACTCATTAAATAATTTTAACAAGTTCTCATTTGGGTAGGTTTTACAAGTTACATGATTGATGCTATAATTATTATATCATTAATGATTATGGAATGTCATATAATCCAAATATCATTTAATAAAAATATATTCGAATAATTTTATCACATATAGAATTTTTTTATTATTTAAACATTGATATATCTCTTTTTGATCATTAGTCATGATAAAATTAGTTCATCAAATATTATATTTTTACAAAACAATATAGGTCTATTTAACATATTCATAATTGGACTAGAGGAATCAGTGGAAAATAATTATTATATATTTTATTATATATAATTGATTATTTGTGAACAAATGAGTAAGAATTTTCCCCTTTACTATGGTATTTTTAAAAAACAGAACATCAAAAAATCAATCACCAGATAAAAAATATGATGGACAACTAAATACATTATTTATATGATATATATATATGATATTTTTTAAAGTATATAGATATAAATTTGGTTCATAAATCAATTATTATGATATGGATTTTTATTATATGAGATTTTATATTACATTTGACTAAGAAATATTTAAGATAAGTTTTTTTTCTATCATTATTATTTTCTAACTTATTATGTTTATTCAATACATTTCTCCATTTTATGGTGTATATATTTTTGATGGATTTCATTTAGCATAATATTTCATGAAATATAAGTCATTTTCATTTACATCCCATGTTTCACATAGATTTATATTCAATTTGAAATATTATTATAGTATAAGGGTTAGTTGTCTCTATCATCAATTGAATATGACACATTCTATATTATGATCCATCATTTTGATTATATTTTGTATTAAAATCCTTATTTTCTTTATGTATAATTAATTTATATCATTTTATGGTAAAAACTTAACATTTCATTGTATTCCTCTTACAAAAATTAAATTATTATGATACCATTACCTTAAGGGTTATTCTTCACTCAGTAACCCTTAGTTAGTTATAACTGTTATTCATGAACTTTTTTATTTCATGAATTTTTTCATATACCCTATGATTTTATTAAATTTTAATTGTTCGTCCAAAATAGGGGAAATTAATTTAAATAAAAAATAGTTTACCATGACAATCTAATTTGTCGAAAATATATAACGGTAAATGTTGTGCACTGTGTTGAATTTGTTGTCAATAAGGTGTCAAGGATTGAATGGCTGACATGGAGTGTCAATATGTGAATGAAAGAGGATGTGATGGTGATGGTGATGTTGTTAATAAGATTTCAAGGATTGAATGAATGACATGGTGATGGTGATGGTGATGATTGGAGAATTGCCATGGTACTGAGAAGCATGTCACTTAGGAGAATCACTAAGTGGCATAGGAGGTAATGGTTGAAACATTCTCCATACAAAATCAGACGATTGTAGAGCTCATCATAAGTTCAAAGAACTTGTATCAATAAGATACAATGTCACAACATTGTTAGAAGTCCATGCATTGTCTTCACAATGCAAGAGGAGATAAAGAAGTTCCATCCACTATCACTAAGTGGATGTGGAATGAAGAAGGGATCCATCCACAACCTCCAAGTGGATGAAGTGAAAAAATGAACCATCTACAACTACTAAGTGGATGAAGTGGTTTGAAGAAGACCATGAACTATCTCATAGTTCATAAGGATATGAAGATGATCCAACAACATCTATGATTGGATCAAATAAGAACATTGAAGATCAAGTGGTTTATGATTAATGGTTGATGAAGAAAATTGAGAGATTCTTGGGTATTCCATATCCTAATAAGAGAATGAGAAGCGATGTTAAAGAAGATAAATGTAATTCTTATGATGAAGAGGAGTTGAAGAAGAGGAGAATGGATTAATGTAGACTTGTTCCTATTTGGTAATTTAACCAAGCATACAAGGAGGAGCTTATTAAAAAAAATGGGGCCAGCCCATGAGTTAGTTAGCCAAGCTTCAACCCAAGGCACATGTGGGACTAGGTCACCACGCCCATGAGGAGGCCTAGGCAGAGCCAGCCCATTAGAGGCTGGGACTTGTGTAAGCCTGATCCACGCGGAGGTCAAGCCCATGCAGTGTGGGCGCTAAAGCGTGCCTGGAGGAGCATAGCGGGTGGTAGAGTGCTCCCGGAGGAGAACCAGTGTAGGGAGGCAGTAGAGGATGGAGAGGAGAATTCTGAACCGAGGATGGGAGGAGATGGTTATTAAACCGTGCGAAAAAGTCGGCACGTTTCGATGAGGGACAAGTTTTTAAAAAAGCAGATCTAATCCTGGACGCTCATCCGATCGTGCATCTGATCGCTGTCGTCCATCTCATCTGTGGTGTTGCATTCTAATCCTCGACATCCGTGTTCATTAAACGCCGATCCAACAACGCTGGAGTCGTCTCCTACCTATCACCGAGCTGAGGACTCCCTGTGACACCTCCTGAGAACCAGAGCCACCAGAGCAAGGTAAAAGGAGCTCCCGTCCGCCTCTGATGAAGATGAAGCCTCCATTGTGTTCGACACCCTCTTGCGAACACATGCATGTGTTAAAAGTCGCATGTATGAAACGAGATGAGGAAGTTAGAAGGAACCCGAGGAAAATGAAGTTGCCGAGGGTGCACTGCCCGTTCGATGTACAAGGGAAAACATCACGTGTGTTTACAAATGCATTCACGTGATGCGCACACCAAGAACGAAGGATCTCGTGGTTGAAAAGAAAAAGGAGACAACAGAGATTTCTGGGATATCTCATCCGTGTTTGAATATCTCAAAACGCCATAGATATCGTGCATTCAAATATTTTAATCCCGCGGTTCAGGTTTGCACTATTTGCCTACAAATGGAGAAGCCCAAACCGAGAAGAGGTTGCTGATCGTCTGAGAGAAGATCTGAGAAGGTCCTGAGCATCACGAAGCTTGAAGCTCCGCGCACAACCTTCATGGCATAATAACCCGAAGCCACCGAAGGCATCGAAAGTTACTTTCGTGCAACCCCTGGGCGAAAGAATAATGGAGGACGCCACCCTGTTCGCTCCCTTGCACGACAGGGAAGAATCCGGACCTTGCGCGCCCGCTGCCCACATCACTTCCACTGAAGAAAGTTGTCGCACCCTGCGTGCCCTTTTTGCCCGCGAACTCTCACAGAAGGAGGAAGCCACTGCCCCACCTGCGTGATAGGGGAGTATTTCCGCACCTGCGTGGCAGAAGGAGTTTCTGCACCACCCGCGCGGTAGAAGCCACTCCCAAACCCTACGCGGTAGAAGACATGTGCTCATGTTTCACTCGAAGAAGAAGAATCGTGAACTCTTGTTTTGCACAAAGAAGGAGAACCCGAGGACTTTTATTGTCACAAAGAATAATAAATGCATGAGGCTGAGGCTTTGATAACCTCTTGAGAATAAAACTTTACACTTACACCATCCACATAACTATTCAGATTGTGTGTGATTTACTTAAAGAAGGAGTATGCTTGCATGGTGGAGTTAATGTGCATGAAAAAATAAGAACATAGTGTCTGTGCAAAGAAACAAGAAGACCGAAGCCTTAGTGTGTGCACAAGTGAAGGAGGCCATACCTCTTGTGTGTTCCCATGTGAAGGAAGAAGATACATTCATGTCCACACATGTATAAATAAGTAAAAAAGTGGGTGAACACCTTGAGAAGAAACGAGAAGGATAATTACACACTAAAGAACAACACAAGAATTTGGTGGGGGTGAGAAATAATAAGAGAGTGTGACTCAAATAAGTAGGAGTGTATGCTAAAAGAGATTACACCCTTTAAGGGTTAATCACACAAAGATGAAAAGGGGAGATCATGCTTGCATGCATGCACATTCACACGTAAACAAGGTTTAAATCAGTGTGTGTGCATTTTAGAAGTCCAAGAACAAATTTTCTTGAAGATATTTGAGATTGCACGCAATTCATTCATGAAGATTGAGAAGCCATGAAATCAGTGCATGAAGATTCAGAGATTCCATGCACTCAGTGAATGAAGTTGAATTAAAGAGAGATTGAAGCCAGACCGAAGTTAAAGACATCATTCATCTGAGTTTTCAGTAGTTGAGAATACCAAGAAGATTTAGTGGGCATACACAGTGCAAAAACATATTTCCCCATCAAGGTTCTTGAAGACAGAGGCCGGGTCATCCTTAGTACAAGGAGACAATGCCTGAGCAAAGAAGAGGAGTCCTGATCACCACAAGTGATCAGAAGAAGTGATCAAGGCCAGCAGACCTTATCCAAGGTTGTTGAAGACTCTTGAACAGCTTTAAAAGAAGAAGATCTACTTGGGTGACTCGAGGAGCCAGGAGAAGACCCCCTGTGAGAATCAGGGTGGAGAAGTATTTGGTGGAAGCTGAAGTAGGCCAGTGGGACTCTGGTAACACTATGGGATGCAGTATAAAGAACCTCCTGTGGGACTCAAGAGAGATACAATGTGACTCTGTATCGACCATTGTAATTACTAACTAAATTATAGTGGAGAAACCATGTTGGGGCGTTTAACGAATAGGGCAAGGACGTAGGACTTTGGGGCCAAAACTTTTAAATCCTTGTGTCCCTTGCCTTTACATTTACTACATCACTCGAGGAAAGGCTGAGATATACAAGAAGAGTGGATAGAGGCCTTAACAAGGCATAGAGGTTTAATTGATAAATAATAAATTAGTAAAAAGTTTAAAAGGATCACTGATTCACCCCCTCCCCCTCTCAGTGATCACACAGATCCGGTCACTTCAATTGGTATCAGAGCGGGGTTGCCACTAAAAGATCCAAGGGAGTCATTATGAAGTACAGATTTCAGGAAAAGAGAGAACACCCTAAAATGGATATATCTTCCAAGACTCAAAAAATAGAAATAAGAAATAGGCAAAGAATATGAAGAAGAAGGTTTCTACTAACAGAGAGACACCTTCTATTTAAGGTAATGTGAAAGTCACAACAGATGAAAATTCCTTTTATCACTCTTCTAATGAAGCCAGCTCTAGCTGTGATAATGATGAAACAATCAATTATCTTCTAAATGCACTCAAATATCATCGGAATATAGTCCCCTGGGAAGTGGAAATGTGCATTGCTACAAGTATCCATGTTCTTTAATAAGAAAAATTTCTGCTAGAAGAAGAATACAATTCTATGGAAGATCAATTGGCAAGAAGGGTTGGCATAACCAACACTCTTAGAAAGCTGGTGAAGGCTAAAGATGAAACCATTTCCCTTTGAAGTGAAATAATTGATGATGTCACTGAAGAACTACAAAGAATCATTAGTGAGAAATAATTCATTGAGATAGTGTTTAAAGAAGTTTTCCATGCACTGGAAAAGAGGCATAATGTTTCCATGACAGTCAAAGATGCTCAACAAGAAGACAATGTAAAAAGGATAAAGGAGATTGAAAATCCATTGAAAGAAATGAAGAAGGTGCATGAAGACCAGATGAAACAACTGAAAGAGAATTTGGAATGAATGATAAGATTTGTATAGGATGAGAATAACTCTCTCAACATGAAATGCTTAGAACTAGAGGTGTTATTGAAAAATCAGCAATTACCAAAATATGAAACCTCCCAGTCAGCTAGAAGTTAAAAAATTTCCACTCAAGTGTGCATTGAGAAGGATGATTCTAAATGAAGGACATCCTCTAATGAAAGGGCAACATCTACCAAGAAGAATGTACCATCTATACCATCTTGAACTAATGATTCTAAATGTGTTTCCACAAAAAGTTCAGGATGGAAAAATAACTCTAAACAAGTATGGATGAAGAAGATGAAGAAAGAGATCTCTCCTGAAAAAACACAACAATTCAAGAGAAAGACCCAACAATCAGATGAAGTCAAGAAGACAATATTTGTAGGTCAATGTTGGTGCTACAATAGGTATGGGCACTATACAATGGATTTTTGGTACAATCCTCTAAATTAAAAATCACAAAGGAAGCCCATGCCAAGGGGGGGAAATCCAGAGAAGAAAAAAAATTCCACATGTCCAGAAACATCTATTTTCTGAAAAAAGATTTGGAATGTTTGATAACATTTGGGATGAATGGAAAAGTGGTCACAAGAATGATAAATACAAATCTCCAAATGTATCCAAAGCTGAAAATAAGAGAAGATCACAGAACCTATCTAGGAAAGAATATGTATCCTTGGGAAGCCAGCAGAAGAAGGTTGAAAATGCCCCTAAGATGATTTTGAAAAATAAAGACAAGTCCTTGGATCCCAAATCCAAGAAGGGTGATGCATCCAGTAGGACCACCAAGAAAAAATGCTTCTGCAGTGGAAAGAAAGGTCATTCCATGGATATTTGTAAACAAGCCATGGAACTAAATAGAACCAAACTGCACTCAACAGGACAATAAATATAGAAGAAGAAGAAGGGATTGATTGAAAATAAGAGGCCTAAGAAAGGTAACTTAAAAGTATCAAAGGAACCATGTGGAACATTCAAATCTGAAGCCTCACATCCAACTGACATATTAACCATCTGGCCAGAAGATTTGGAAAGAATGAGAAAGTATGAATATGAACATTCCAATGCTAGTGAAAAATAATAAAATTTGATTTCGCATGAAGATGAAGTTCTGTGTGTGAGGTGCAATAATGCTAGTCATATTAATAATAAATGCATGACACACATTCCAGCTCAAAAAGAATTCTTCAAGAGAATGAAGATTGCACTAGGAGATTCTAGTGCTCAGAAGGAACTTAGAAAGAGAGGAGTCATAGACAAAGAAGTTGAAGAGGTGTTAATATCCACACCATCACAAACATCATTGAAGATCAAATGTGCAAGTGTGAAGAATGGAGGAAGTGGAACATCTCGGTTGAGAGAATCTTCTCAACCTTGTTGTTCAAACTGATGAACCAAGGAGGCTCCATCTTATTCCCTAATCAATGGTATATACATGTTCTTACATTTCATGGAATTGAAGATGATGATCACACTCAAATTAATAATGATATGGACAGAATGGAGTGCACCCATTGGGGTGGGGCTAATCTGAAGAAGATGATCTTTTGATATTTATATCATCTTGTGAAGAATGAAGGTATTCAAATCACACATTCATCGCTTGTTTCATAATTTTATTTAACATGTCAATTAAAGGGGGGTGTTTGGTTAAAGACAAAAGGGTGAAAGGGGAGCTTTATCTTTGCACCTGAACATTCTAATGAGTTTGGTGAAGTATGTGCAAGATTTACCAATTCATTGATATATCTGAAAAATTTCAACCCCTTGAAGCCTAAGCATGATCTCACATGTATATTGAATTGTGGACAGAATTGAATTCCTTGGTTACAAAACTCTTTTTTTCTACACCGGGTTAGACCAAGTAGACGTAGAGATGATTTACTAAAGGCACTTTGCTAAAGAGAACATGTGACATCATCCCTCTCATAGTGATTTTCAAGAAGATTCTATTCAAAGGGAGGAAGAAATATTTCTAAGATAACCACCCCACACCATTGCATTTGGAATCAAATAAGGGGGATAAAATCTTGGCACACATATTGACCCATTCATATGTGCTCTAGTGATATTGACAGCAAATACAAAGGGGGATATTGTTGTGCACTCTGTTGCATTTTTTGTCAATAAGGTTTCAAGGATTGAGTGGCTGACAAGGAGTGTCAATATGTGAATGACAGAGGATGTGATGGTGATGGTGATTTTGTTAATAAGATGTCAAGTATTGAATGAATGACAAGGTGATGGTGATGATTGGAGAATGACCATGGTACTGAGAATCATGTCACTTAGTAGAATCAGTAAGTGGAATATGAGGGAATGGTTGAGACATTCTACATACAAAATCAGACGATTGTATAGCTGATCTTAATCTCAAAGAACTTGTATCAAGAAGATACAATGCCACAACATTGTTATAATTCCATGCATTGTCTTCACAATGCATGAGGAGATAATGAAGTGTCATCCACTATCACTAAGTGGATGGGGAATGAAGAAGGGATCCATCCACAACCTCCAAGTGGATGAAGTGAAAAAATGAACCATCCACAACTACTAAGTGGATGAAGTGGTTTGAAGAAGACCATGCACTATCTCTTAGTGCATGAGGATTTGAAGATGATCTAACATCGTCTATGATTAGATCAAAGAAGAACATTGAAGATCAAGTGATTTATGATTAATGGTTGATGAAGGTACTTGAGAGCTTCTTTGGTATTCCATCTCCTAATAGGAGAAGGACAAGATATGTTAAAGAAGATAGATGGAATTCTTATGAAGAAAATGAGGTGAAGAAAAGAAGAATGGGTTGATGTAGACTTGTTCCTACTTGGTAATTTAACCAAGTATACAAGGAGAAGCCTATGCAAAAAATGGGGCCTGCCCACGAGCTAGCTACCCAATCCTCAACCCAAGGTACACGTGGGACTAGGTCACCACGCCCATGAGGAGGCCAAAGTAGAGCCAACTTGCAGGAGGTCGGGCCATGTGTAAGCCTGAGCCACATGGAGGTTAAGCCCGCGTAGCGTGGGTGCTAAATCTCTCCCGAAGGAGCATAGTGGGTGCTAGAGCATGCCCGCAGGAGAACCGGTGTGGGGCGGCACTAGAGGGGGGAGAGGAGAATTCTGAACTGAGGATTGGAGGAGCTTGTTGTTAAACCGCGTGAAAAACTCGGCGCGTTTCGATGTGGGAGAAGTTTTTAAAAATGATGATCTAATCCTGGCCGCTCATTCGATCATGCGTTGGATTGCTGTCGCCCCTCTCATCCGTGGCGCTGGGTTCTAATCCTGGCCGTCCGCATTCATTAACCGCAGTTCCAATGGCACTGGAGTTGTCTGCTACCTCTCAATGAGCTAAGGACTCCCTGCGACACCTCCCGCGAACCAGATCCACTCGAGCAAGGTAAAAGGAGCTCCCGACAGCCTCTAATGAAGATGAAGCCTCCGTTGTGTTCGTCTCCCTTTTTCAAACAAATTCATGCATTAAAAGTCGCATGCATGAAAAGATATGAAGATGTTCGAAGAAACCCGAGGCAAACAAAGTTTCCAAGGTTGCACTTCCCATTTGATGTACAAGGAAAAAGTTCGCATGTGTTTATAAATGCTTGCACGTGATGCACACACCAAGAACGAAGGATCACGTGGTTGAAAAAGAAAATGTAAATAACAAAGATTTCTGGGATATCTCATCCGTGTTTGAAGATCTAAAAACGCTGAAGATATTGGGCATTCAAAGATTTGAATCTCGTGGTGTTTTTCGGACTCTTTGACTACAAAAAGATAATCCCAAACCAAGAAGAGACTACTAATCGTCCGAGAGAAGATCTGAGAAGCTCCTGAGCATCACGAATCTTGAAGATCCTTGCACAACCTGCGTGGAAAAATATCCTGGAGCCACCCGAGGCTTCAAGAGTTCATTTTGTGCAACCCCTGCACGAAATAAGAAATGAGGACGCCACCCCGCACACTCCCTTGCACGACAGGGAAGAAGCTATAACTTGCGCGCCGGATTCCCACAACAATTGCGCGGAAGAAAGTGGCCGTACACTGCGCGCCCTTTGTGCCCGTGAACTCTCACGGCAGGAGGATGCCACCGCCCCACCTGCGCGGTAGGAGAGTGTTGCTGCACCTGCACGACAGAAGGAGTTGTTGTGCCACCCATGCGGTAGAAGCCACTCCCAAACCCTACGCGGTAGAAGAACTGTGCTCCTGTTTCACTCGAAGAAGAAGAATCATGCACTCTTTGTTTGCACAAAGAATGAGAACCCGAGGCCTTGTATTGTCACAAATAAGAATACATTCATGAGGCCGAGGCTTTGATAACCTCTTGAGAAGAAAAATTCACACTTACACCAACCACATAACTATTCAGATTGTGTATGATTTACTTGAAGAAGGAGTATGCTTGCATGGTGGAGTTCATGTGCATGAAAACATAAGAACATAGTGTGTGTGAAAATAAACAAGAAGGATTAAGCCTTAGTGTGTGCAAAAGTGATGGAGGCCAAAGCTCTTGTGTGTTCCCAAGTGAAGCAAGAAGATACATGCATGTCCAGGCATGTATGAATAAGTAAACAAGTGGGCGAACACCTTGAGAAGAAAAAGAGAAAGAGAATTTTACACTAAATAACAACACACTATTTGGTGTGTGTGAGAAATAATAATAGAGTGTGACTCAAATAAGAAGGTGTGTGTGCTAAAAGAGATTACACCCTTTAAGGGTTTATCACACAAAGAAAAAAAGGGGAGATCATGCTTGCATGCATGTACATGCACACGTAAACAATGTTTAAACCATTGTTTGTGCATTTGAGAAGTCCAAGAACAATGGTTCTTGAAGATATTTGAGATTCCATGCAATTCATGCATGAAGATTGAGAAGCCATGCAATCAGTGCATGAAGATTCAGAGATTCCATGAACTCAGTGCATGAAGTTGAATTAAAGAGAGACTGAAGCCAGAATGAAGTTAAAGACATCATTCATCTAGGTTTTCAGTAGTTTAGAAGACCAAGAATATTGAGTGGGCATACTCAGTGAATGAACATATTTCCCCATGAAAGTTCTTGAAGACAGAGGTCGGGTCATCCCTAGTACAAGGAGACAAAGCCTGATCAAAGAAAAGGAGTTCTGATCACCACAAGTGATCAGAAGAAGTGAGCAAGGCCAGCTAACCTTATCCAAGGCTGTTGAAGTCTCTTGAAGAGCTTCAAAAGAAGAAGACATACTTGTGTGACTCGAGGAGCCAGGAGAAGACCCCCTGTGAGACTCAGGGTGGAGAAGACTTTGGTGGGAGCTAAAGCAGGCCAGTGGGACTTTGGTGACACTGTGGGATGCAGTATAAAGAACCTCCATTGGGACTCACGAGAAATATAATGTGACTCTGTATCGACCATTGTAATTAAAAACTGAATTATAGTGGAAAAACCATGTTGGGGTGTTTAACCAACATGGAAAAGTCATAGGACTTTGGAGCCGTACCTTTAAAATCCTTATGTCATGTGCCTTTACATTTACTGCGTCACTCGAGGAAAGGCTGAGAGATAGAAGAACAGTGGATCGAGGCCTTAACAAGACATAGAGGTGTAATTGATAATGAATAAATTAGTAAAAAGATTAAAAGGATCACTCATTCACCCCCCCTTCTCAGTGATCACACTGATCAGGGCACTTCAGTAAATAATTATTCATATACTTTGCAAAGATATCTTATTCGGTAAATCCATAATTCATCCACCCCACTAAATTTATAAAAAATATGTAGAAAAGTAAATATGTTTTATCTCATGTTAAATTCATGTTTAACTAATAATATATTCAAATTTATGACTTATAATACTATTTGATGATGTTGATATTTAAAACAAGTATTTTAAATTATTTAGTTGTTTTTTCCATTCATGATCATATATTTTATATTCCACTCCACATTTCCTATAAAAATTATAGATATACTTTTCAAGGATCTATTATTGAAAAAATAATAATGTAAATTTTTTCAATAGTCTTTATATAACCTGTAGGAAAATTGATTTTTAATGTGACCAATAACTTTTTATTTAATGAGTATGTATTGTTTTCTAATATATCTTGTTATTTTCCCTCAATATATAATAGCTATACATTATGATGAATCCATTAGATGATTTAAAATTTTTGTTGTAAATTATTTTAACTTAATGAATTGTTAATGAAATAGAAATTTTTTTATATTTTCCATAAGAATGGATTCAATAATAATAAAGGTATTTTAATTGATTATGTTTTTTTTCATAAGAATAAACTCCTTAGTGTTTTTATGTATTCTATACTATTTTTGGCCTAACGAATATTTCCCTATATGAAATATTATTTTTTTGAATCCCTATTAATTTTAATTAAAAGATAATTTGTAATCTATTTTTTTAAATATCATGATTTTAATTTTAATGAAAACCATTTAATGGGATTTTTATGTAATTCAGAAAAGTTGTATTCCTTATTATTTTTAAGTCATTTTTCTAATAATATCGAGATGTTATAATTCTTCAATACATGTATCCTAATACTAAACATGATATATAAGGAATATTTTTATAAAACCATAAATATTTGTTCTCATTATGTCTTTTGTAATATCTTAAGAATTTTTTTCCAGAAATATATTTTTTCCATGGTTTAAAAAAGTGATGTACTAAAGTGAGGTACATTATATGATTATTGTAATAGAGTATTAATTCTCACTCCACTATTGTAATCTAGAAGTGACAAAATTCCTAATATTTTATTGGAATACAGTTGTTATTTTTTGTGCATTATGTTCATCGGAACAAGGTAGTATGACCAGGAACAATATGGTAATAGATAAGTGATATATAATCCACTATATTTATAAAATACCTTGTTTTTTATGGTAAACACTAATTTTGATATTGTACCAGCTATTCCACATCGATCTGAAATGAATAACTAGATATTATTTTTTAAATACAATTATTATCACATAGCAGTTAGAACGGAAGAAATGAACAAGGTAAACTTAATTATTAAATTATGGTTTCTCATGTATATATAATTTATTATTATTTGAAAAATTAATTAAAAATTAATGTAAAAACCTTTTTAATATACAAGTAAAATTTATTCTAAAAAACTAATTAAATGTGAACAAGTGTGTTTTATACTAATAATTTAATAAATGTAATGCCCCAGCCCTAGTTACACAGAGTTGGGATATTATGACATAACACTGGCATGATAACAATAGATCAAGTATCGAAAGACCGATTAATGTAGTCTCCTTGGATATACTAGATACCTACATAAGTTTTACATTACATCATTAAATAATGAAAAACAATATTTTGTTCCCTTTGAACACACTCATAATCATTGGTCTCTCCTTGAAGGTTAATCATAATATACTACTTCACATCCTAGGAAAAAAACATATGAAATAGGTGATCCCAGATTCTCACTAATGAAAACAATATTGCATAAATTATCGTAAATAATCATAAACGTTTATGGGAATTTAGAAGACTAAAAAAATAGACTTTTAAGGTTAAAATCCATTATAATATAGAAAAGTTAAATCAAATAATATCATTTACATATTCACATGGATATTCTACAAGTAAAATAATCACATGTATTATTAATAGCTAATTTTATAATGATGGAATGCATAATACCAAACATCATAACCACATAGTCAAGGCCTCATGTCAAGACTACAAAAAATATTTTTCAATTCCTTATGTCGAGATACTTGTTTTTCTGATGAGACCTGCCGATGAATTGAGGAGATATAGTGGGCTCTCCCTATCACTTACTATGTCCAATACATTTCTCATATCTAAAGGTTAAATTATAACATAGACATTCATGTTAAAACAATCCTACGAAATGTTAATACTTTAACCATAAACCATGAATTGTAGGAAAATAAAACATTTATAGTCAAGCATATGAAAATACCTTCAATAAAATATGTAATATTGTATCATAATAAATCAAATTCAAACAAGTGTAAAATCCATTAATTGATGTTGATATAGGTGAAATCAAAACTATATGAAAGAAATATCTCTCTATATTTTGAAATTATTTAAATGAAAAATAATAAAAAAGAAAAAATTTATTTTGAAAATATTCCCATAAGACAATAAGAGAAGGTTTGAAGGTGTAATAATGATTAAATATAGTCTCACCCACCGTATATGTTAAAAAACATTCTCGACATAATTTGATAAAAAAGTCATAAAGTACCTTGTTTGGAAAACGATGGAAACATTCCTTTAAAAAAATTTAAAAAGTAAAACAAATGTTATAATGACTTCATCCCATATTATAGGAAATATTAAAAAAAATGAGATATATTTTTAAGAATCAAGGATGTGGATGATAAAGAGGTCCTAGTAGATACTCACATATAAAAAACCTCTGATAATAAAGAGATTGTAAAATTAACCATTACATAGTACTTTTCCTTAGAAAAGGGTATGTTATCCTCCTGTATAATATTTAAAACATTGTTGTTAAATTATAAAATAACCACATACATCAATATGATATCATATATGATCTTTTAAAATTTCCTTTCCTAATAATATTTCAGTAGTATAATTGTTTCGGGTGTTAACTGATTCATTTTCCATTAAATTTTTTGTTACTTAAGACATGTTATTTATTGATGGAATGAATTTCATTCATATCCATAATGATATTAAGTTTCCTAAAATTTATTATAAATCATAAAATGAAAATTATTCTTTAATGGTTACGATGGGGGATGAATCTCATCACATTAGTGGAGACGGTATTCTGTACGTACGCACGAGAAAAATATAATTCCATTGATGGAGAAATCATATGTAATGGGATGTTATATCAAATATAAAGAATCAATAACATGTTATATTAATTATTCACATCAATTATACTCATTATTATACCCATACAAATAATTAAATGTTTAATAACCAACTTCACCACGACATGGAGACGGTAAGTCATACATACACACCTATAATGACATTGTAATTCATTGGATGGATAGAATAATGAATATGGTTGTAATATAATTATAAAATCATCATAGAATGTATAATTTATTTATTTTAAAAAAATTTATGGAAAAAACAAAGAAAATGGAAGTGGGAGAAGAAAAGAACTCTGAAAGAGGGGACGAAATTATTACCTATTCTTTGTGAGCTTCCTTTTGATTTGATCAAAATGGATTAATAGGTTGTGTTCATCATCAATTTAATTAATATATGTTAATTTTAGGGTAGTTGGGAGGATATTTGAGTAGGTCTGGCCAAGCCAAATGGCTTTAGAGGTCTGAAATTAAGGAATGGGGAAGTACCCTTTTATTAGAGAGGAGAAGGTCATTTTTGGAAATGTTTGAAATATTATTTTATTATAAAATAATTTTCGGTTTCTAATGGCTGAAAATGGATTTATTTCGAGGATAAGGTAAGGATGTGTATAAATATTCTCAAAAAATTGGTTTTAGATATGTTTAGGTTACCATATAAACCTTTTCTTATTGATTTCATTCTTAGTTAAATAGTTTAACTAATAACATGTCTTCATGAATTTTTATATTACATGGTTAATAAACATACTATTTAAATTCTAAGAGATACTCAAGTGGTACATAAATGACATAACAATAATTATATAAGTCTTTTGTCTGAGACTTATATTTAAAAAATTATTATATCATCTAATAATATAGTATTTGTTTTAAAAACACATTAATGTAAATTTGGATACTATTTAAAAATTGGATTTTGTGAATGTCAACAAAACTTGTTACATAGAAATAAATTCATTAAATAAATCATAAAATTTCATATTAACCTAGAAAATGAGTTTAATGAATAAAATGTCTCAATTAACATTTATTTTTATATTTATAATATCAATTATTTTAATCCTTAATTAATAAGGTAATTACTGCCTCATCATTGTGTCATAAATAAATTTAATTATTTAATGTATAAAAATTATAATGAAAATACTATGAGGTATTAAATATTCTTAACCTTCTAATGAATATTTATTATCTAATTTATCTTATGTATAACCATATTCTATTAAAGTATTAGTAATTAAAATTTTAATTTGACACTTTTAACTCTTCTTTAAATAAAATAATAATAAATTTCCTAATCTAATCCAAGTGGATAAATAAAGAATATATTTTATTCCCAAGGTTCATTTTGATCGAAAAACACTTATAAAATAGAATTATGACATGTTTTAGGATAATTATAATACCATTCTTTCCTTTAATTACCATATTTACTTTAAATTATGGTAAATAAAATTCAAAAGCTACTATTCGCAAAAAAATTATTTTCATCCTATTGAACCACATTATACTTATTTATGTCAATTTTTTCAATTAGTTTTTTTAAATTCAATTCATAGAAGTGGTCAAATTACTTTTTATACAAATTTTCAAATGTGCCTAGAAGGTGGGTAAAAGATGTTAACAAGTTTAATAAAATTTTATGTATCTAATAATATTATAAAATGACTCCAATAAATTACATTGTAATAAGATATGTATTATTTATTTATTTTGACTTCAAAATAAATTTAAATAAAAATAATAAATATTTAAATGAAAAATTGGGTTTTTATCTACAACATAGTGTTTTCTCTATTCATCAATAATAGTGTGTGTTTAGAAAAACACCAAAAATTCCACATAATATAACATTGACATTAAAAATTCACAAATTATTTCTAATTTACCAAAATAAAAAAAAATTCATTCATTAATATAAAATTAATTCTCATTGTCAAAACCAAAAAGCAAGTTTTTAAAATGTAAAATCTATCAAAAGATTGACATGTGTTTATGTCCAATTTATATTTCAAATTACTTACAATGACCTGAATTATATTAAATTATAAAAATATAATCTAATTATACTTTAAAAACACTAAAATTCATAATTTAAAACAATAAATTAATTAGATAAAAAAAAAATTAATTAAAATTTAGTATTTTTCATTATTCATCAAAATATGAAAGTTATCAGAAAAGTATCAAAAATTTAACCAAACTAAATTTTTATTTCTCTCTTAAAAATAAGAAGTTTATTTTGTCAAATTTAATATATAAAAGTGTCATATATTGGTTTTAAAAAGGGTTCTCTATTAAAAGGATGTTTAATTTTCTAAAAAAATACGTATTTTATCTGAAAAATTGAATTGATTATTTTATTATGAATAAGAAACAAATAATATGGATGTTAAAATTATATAAAGAATATAAAATTAGAAATGAATATAATATTATTCATAACTTGTTTTTGAAAGGATGGTTCGGTAAGTCGTGGGGCGCTAGAACTCAGTATTGCGTGTTTTGAAAACTACTGATTTACATTAAAGAAAAAATGTACTATGAAATGCTACGATGTTACATTCTCCCCTCCTTCAATAATTCACTTCCTCATAATTTTAAATTGTTCTTTAAAAAAATAGTTAAAAATAGAAAATAAATTTGTGGAAAACCTACATAAAAATTGGGTTATTAAAATTTAGTCTTTGTAAGAGGGAAATGGAAATGAAAAAGTCACCACAAAATTAGGATTTTGAATCGAATAACATTGTTAAAAATTTGAGACGCATTATTGGAGAAAAACTGTTAATATTTATATAGAGTGATTGACATCATCAATCACAAACAAGTGAACAATAAATAGAAAATGGAGGACTTGAAGCCATAAATCTATGATGACTCAAAATATTATTGGTTCATCAAAACATAAGGTATTAGGATAAAAAAATTTGGTTTTATCATCCTTTCCATAATTTGTTGGAATCAATTTCTTCATAGAATAAAATAAATTACTTGACATGTAGAGTTCCATTCTTTAACTAGTTTCTACCAGAAACTCATTTTCAATGAAAATGATAATAAAACTAAAAAAAATATTATATTTACCCTAATGATATAGGGTTTAAAAAATGAATTTATAATTAATCAATCAGTTAATTTAAAAAACATCATTATAAAATCCAGAACATCACATAGTCCAGTGGTAGTTGATGCACCCTTATCTCCCTTATGTTGTGGGTTCAAGTCTCGCTACCTTGCCAGACATGATGGGTTGTTCCCTGAACTTTGGTTTTTCCTTTTTCTAAAAAATACAAAAAAAATATTAATAAATGATTTAACCTTAAACCATAAAATCCAATTTCTAACGTAATCCATTCCAACCTTTATACATATCCAAAATACTTGTTTCCAAACTCCTAGTCCAAAAATTTATAAGGAAGGTCAACATAACATAACGAAGATCTCTTTTTTCCACATAATAACATTTTATTTCCTTCATCGTGTATTATTTTAAAACATGGTAACACGCTAAATTACTCTAAAAAATTATTGATTATATTCAGGCTCCCCAATTCCTTATAGAATACTAGATATATTCCTTATATCCAATAAAAAATAGAATACTCAAAAAATTATGGAATAAACAAACCATAAATTAGTTCCAAGGTGGTCAAGAATATCCAATATAATTTATCCAAAGCAGCCATCTCTTATTTAAAAATCGCTACCTCAGTATCAGGACCATATTAATGTTTATCTTTCCTTCAACCATGTATTTTTCAAAATGTATAACTTACTGTTGGGTCACATTTCTTAGTACCATATAATCTCAAATCCTCAATTAAATAGTATTTTTGTATAATCCTTATTTATTTCCATAATTAATATAACCAGTACATCACTGATACAACTCTCAGATGACATAATTCATTAATAAAATTATAAGAATACTAATTCTTCCTCTTCATCTGCGTTAGTTTCATAAACTGATTATTGTCCAATAGCATCATTTGGGGAATACTCTGATGATCTGGACATTGATTCTCATAGTTTCCCAACTCCTTACAGATGAATCATGGTACATTTTATGCTGAGTGAAAACATGTTTCAAATTTTCCTTCAATCATTTGGGTTGGAAATCAAAAATCCCACATTTCATATTCACATATATTTTTTATCATATATGTTGTTTTGACATTCTTACTCACATACTTTGTTCTTAATTTTTAATGTATACTTATGAATTTTTTGTTTGTTATTCATACACATGGTTATATATGCTATTACACAATCATAATCAGAATATGCACTGCATCGTAATCAGGAATCATAATGTGAATGTGTATTGTATTATAATCAGGAATCGTAACCCGACTGACTGTTTCATTGTAATCAGAAATCGTAACATGGTAAGGTACCGCATCATAAATAAGAATTGTAACAAAGTTAAGAACTAAATCGTAACCATGTATCGTAATCAAGATAAGAATAGTATCGAAATATCATGTATCATGATTTGTAACCAGTTTAGGTTCTGAATCGTAATAAAGTATCATAATCACAATATCGTAACTAGGGTATGCATCATCACCAGTTTATTCACCATACTCTTGTTATGTATTATATCCACATATTGTAACCATATTAGATATCATGTATCGTACCCATGTTAAGAATCATATCAAGGATATAATTTGTAAGCGATATGCATTATCATGACGAGCCTAAGAATCAAGTTACGTATTTCACTTATGAAATGCATTACATTAATTTCATAAATTGAATACTGATTGCCTATATCTCATAAACTTTGTTTAATTCTTTTATACTTACTTCATTCTGTCTAAAACGATGTTTTTGAGTTGGTTACTTACCAATCAAAATGATTTCATGTATTCTATTTAGTTTTGACCATTATAATGTCAGGTGTCCAATTCCCTCTGAGTTTTTTAGAGAAATATGACCATTAGAACTTGAATCCTAAAAAAAGGGGGTCATTTAAACCAGAATACATAACATTTTCTTCTATTAAGTTCTGGAGAGATATTTTGTGACTTCTCTCTTAATTTGTGCGAAAGTATTCAAGATAAAAGATGTGAACAACTTGTTCCATGCTCTCTAACTTTTATAAGTGCATTGTTTCTGCTTTGTGTGACTGGTCATTGTCAAAATGATCGAGGGATTCCAGGGATTGGAAGACATGCTTCCGATCATTGTATTGAGGGCCTTCAATTACTGGAAGGACAGAGGTGCTGATAACCTTTTTAATTGAGGACTTTTGGGGATAGAAAGGCAACTGTACCGATCGTCGTATCAAGGGATTACCAAGGTGGGGGTAAGACAAACCTTCTATCCCAGGTGAAAGGATACCATTACCTTTGGGTTAAAATAATTTTAATACATTTACATTTCCACTGCTGTTTGTATTAGAAATAAAATTTTTTATGTCCCCTTTCTTTTAATATACAATTCAATTGTAATTGTTTCAATTACAATTCTTATTTCATTAATATATTATATATTCTATATGGTATAATCATTAACATTTGTTTTACTCTGACCATTGTCTTATTTTCAAATACAAGTGATTTACAATACTTGTAGTATTAAATCATAGTATTTCAATCAGATCCACGAGTATTACGGTTTATTGTATTGATTGTGAATTGTATTAGTTTAAGACCTCTTAAACTATGTTCATTATTAAGTGTTTAAATACAATGTTTTTAAACGTAAAATTCACCCCACTCCTCTTGTATTGTCCCATATAATATACATATTCATCTATATATCGATCCAAAAATTGGTATCAGGGGAGGTTTCCACTGTTTTGTATTACTTGATTTATTCCATTTCCAATACAATTGTATTTATTTTTCAAATCTCTTGTTTTATGAACTTACTACACTAACGTGTGGAGTGGAAAAGTATTGTTTTATAATATGGTAGGAATCAGTATTAGATCAATTGACAATCTAAATCCAACTAGACCACAACTATTTGATGAGAATTATTATGAGTACTAGATATATCGAAAGAATACATTTTTTATTAATACTGGAGTGGACAACTTTATCATGCTTACTAGAGGTTAAAATATCCCTGACTAGGAACTTAGTACCTTCACCAATAAAGAGAAACCATAATATCAACTTAATTAAAAGGTACACAATACTTTTTTTGTATTCTATTGTATGATTGAAATGAAACTGATTATAGTATCGAATAAATGATGTAGATTCCCAATATAAAAGAGGGGGTTAATTAAATACTTTAACAAATTTCTTTGGAACATTTAAGGATGGTAATTTTTAACAATGTTAAACAAGATAAATTCACAAGACCTCTTAGTTCTACAAACATGCATGATTCCAGAAATGGGGTTCTACAAATGAAACTTATGAAATGTTTACAAAGATAAATATTCCACCTTAAAGAGTATAGAATCTTACAAATCAGTGTACAAGTTTAAGATAGTATACGATATTTATACATTCCTCAACAACAAAAATGCAGCAGAAAACATGAAACAATAAACGTAACAAGTAGTAAATATTTTTACCCAATGAGAATGGTATACAACAACCTTGGATAAAGATACCTTGATTTATACTTTCAAGAAAGTATGTCTTACCCACACTAGGGTAAGCCCTCAATACGAATATCATAGTCTTTTTGGATATCTATGCAAGCCCATGAAAATGAAGGTAGTCGGAACTTCTGTCTTCTTATCCATGAAATCCCTCGAATGTACTCAGAAACATTCGGAGTTGAACAAATCAGTTATGAACAAAATGTTTAGTATGCACAAATCATGAGAGTATCTCTCTAGAAATCACATCATCATCATGTAATATCTAGAGTCATAGAACAGTTCATCAATGTTGTGTGTCATTCAAATGACCTCATATTTAGAGGCACATCTTCAATGTTCAACTCCCTCCTCTAACAATCGTATTTTTCCTTGAATTTCAAATAGACCTATACACATATCACTCAAAGAACAGTTGGTTAGAAACAGAATGCATGAAATCATTTTATAACTCAAACAAGAGTAAGGAAAAATATGGTTACTTATCCCAGAACATTTTTCCAAATGTAAGGAAAAATTAATGTTCAGAGTCTAACCAAACATCCATTCGGTGGCTATAATACATAAATATTCGAATTTGGTACTCTAAATTATTAGAAACATGAATTATATATAATTCTTAAGTCTGAATTTCAAGGAAATTTGGATTCTAAATTCATAAGAATTTGGAGTATGAACTCAAAATGTTTGGGGTATGATTTCAGAAAATTCAGAGTCAGAACATAGAAATATCAGAGTATGAATTCAAGGAATTCAGATTCCGAACATAGAGAGTTCAGTGTCTGAATTCAGAGAATTCAGTGTCTGAAATCAGAATGTTCAGAGTCTAAATTCTGAGAATTCGGAACCGTAATTCGGATCCTGAAAACAAAATGGTATACATCTAATTATTTATAATATTACATGTTTTTGATATAAAACATAATTTTATACATACAAATAAAATGATTTATATTATAACATGAACAATGAAAAACATGGTAATGATAAATTTCCTTGGGGATGGAAAATTTTCCTTATGAATATTAAATATAGGGAAAATAAATTTTCCTTATGATAGAGTGTTTGTGATTTTCAAAACAAGAAGGAATGGAAAAGTAATAAGGAAACCTTATTGACCCAACAATATCCCACTTTTTGAAAACCAATAACATCCTTACAAAAAAGAATATAAGGACTTAGAAAATATTATCTATGGACATTGAAAGTAAAACATAACTCCCATTACACATGTGATATGATGAATATGACTAACTCCTCCTTAGGCTTTGGATACATTAAGGATATTATTATTGATTTCCGGATTGATACTTATCATTTTATTGTATACGAAAATCTTCTTGGATAAGAACTCCCCCTTAGGGAAATTTCTTCTTTTAATTAGTATTCTTTTTATCATTCCATTCTCCCCCTTGGTGATATTAAAAAACGATTAAAGGGAATAACATAATAAGGTACCTTAAATATTAGTAATAATCAACCAAAAAACAAGAAACCAAGAATTTCATTAAGATTAGAAAAATTTATACAAGTGAGGAATACAAAAAAAGATCAGAATTGAACAAGATTATCCTTCCTTCTCCTTTAGCATCAACTTATTCACTATGTTTTTGAGCTTCTAGAGGTCCTTGTGATCCTCCTCTACACATTTGAGGTGCTAATCCTAATATTTTGTTTTCTTCTCTAAGACTTTGATATTTTATTCGTGATCCTTAAGGGATTCTGCCTGACTCTATTAAACATCTTCTTTCCTAGAAAACTTTTCCTTATGTTCGATTCTAATATCTATTTCCCTCTTCCAACACTAAGAAAATGAGTACAACTGCCCATTCAGATCTTTCACTTCTTGCATCTAAGAATTCTATTCCAGAGGCAACTTTTCCTCTAATCTATTTGTGAGATCCTTGATCTTCACATGTCCTCTATAGTTTTCTTTGAATAGCTAGTCATCTTCTTGCAAGATATTTTCTGGGATTCAAAGTTTATGGAAAATGTTTTGAAATCATCCTCAATCTTGATGCACTTATCCATCACCATGGATACTAAATCATATTTCTGATTTATGGAATACTGGAGCTTCTAGCATATAGAGTCAATACCTAAAATTATTCCTTTGTAGCTCCTCCCTCATCATCCTGCAGGTGAATGAAGTCTTTGTTGATGATTTCTTCTTCAGATGGTTAGTCTACTTTGTCTTCAGACTTCTCTCCATCCTTCCAAGGAGTAGAAATAAATGAAGATTCTGCTTGAGAAGTTCAGAATGATAATTTCTCACAAGGGCATTCCTTCTCATGAAAATCCTCAACTTGCTTTATGAGATCTTCTGTATCAATACAGTCTTCTTCTTCTTCTTATACTTATTTTACTTCTACATATTTTTCTTTGAATTTTTCCAGAGTCACAAAATTTTTTCCCAGAGTCCCAGGTAAAAGTTCTATCAGGAAGGATTCTGGTACCAGAATATTCTCGGATGCTTTCTCAGCAGCCTTTAGAAGGGATTGAACTTTTTCAGCCTCTGACTAGTTCTCCTTCTGCTTTTTTTTCTTTCTCTTACTTCTTACACTTATCTGCTGCCTTCTCCATCAAAGATTTTTCCTTAGTAGGGTCCAAGACAATCATAGGTTCCCCTTCATCCTGATTATTTTGTCTTCTCTCCACTTTGCTACAAATTCATCAAGATAGTATTTCTATTTCATTGGCTTCGGTGGTGCAGATTGGATTTCCTTAGCCATTGAGATTTTTTCCTTCTCTTCCACATCCTTTAACTTCCTATTCCTTCCATACATTATTAATGTCTCATCCACCTCCTGTTTCACGGAAATTGATTCATCTTATTCTATAACAAACATATATAAATCTTCTATTTCTCTGGAAAATCCAACTTTCATCCTTCTCAAAGTTTCATCACTCAATAACATGACATAGAAATATCTTGACATAGATTTTCAAGGGATTTTGGTGGATTCTAGAAAACAAACAATCATATTTGAAAGAATGGCTAGATATATAATAATCTATACCTTCATATTGCCATTCTTTATGTTATTAATTGTAACCAAGATATGCTTTACCAAGTTTATCTTCCTTAGGATTACCAATAAATCTAGAATGTACAAATCACTTTTCTTCAAGTTATCTTTCCCTCCTGTTCGTGGTATGATGAATCCTTGAACCCATAATTCAAGAATCCAATAATTTTTATTTATGTGAAGAATCATTAAAGTATTTACTACTGAGAGACCAAGTTAAGCCATGGCCTTCACCTTATCAAAACTTCCTTGAACATCTGGTAGCTTATGAGAATAAAAATCAGCTTCCCCTTTATTCGGAATACCAACCATGTTCGCAGCCTTGGGGTAAGAAAGTGAATATGTATTTCCATTACAATGAAAAAAAAACATACTTCTCCCTTCATACTTGTATAAAACTACTAACTCATATAATTCTATTAACAAATATGGATATACCAAATCCTGATCTTTTTTTAAAAGGTAAACACATTCCCACCCATTTAGCATTATATTATTAGAGATAATAGAATCATAGTTTGTGAAAAACATTGGATAAAATAACCTTTCTCTATATATCTTCCATTTAGAGATTGGTTTGATAGTTGAAATGTCTTTGTGAGAGGATACTTTGGCAGACATTCAGATGAAAGAACGATCTGAGAAGTTCGGTGCGGTCTTCTGTAGGAGGGTTGAGCTTTAGCATGCACGAGCTTCAGTTTCGATGAGGGAAAACCATCAGAGGTCCATTAAATATGTGACCGAGGGGACGGTTCAACTTCCATACTCAATCCAATGGTTTAAGAACCTTCAAATCATATCTGACTATTGAGACAATAGCCAAATGAAAATTTTGATAGAATCCAATATTTTGAGGTTTTTTTATGAAAAACATTTGGATTTAAGAAAAAGTAATTATAAAAATTTAAAAACAGATGAAAATACCAATAATTAAAATGTGATTAAAAAAAGTTAAGAAAGGAAACATACCTTGCAGATTTCTAGGAAGATTATTTGTATTGAGGATAATTCTTGTAAATTCCACAAAATTTGATTACGAAAATTTTTAATACAAAAATATCCATTATGAAAATTTTATGTACAAAAATATTCATTATGAAAATTTTAAGTACGAAAATCTTCATTACGAAATTTTTTAAATACAAAAATCTTCATTAAAATAAATTTAAGTATGAAAATATTCATTAAGATAATTTTATGTACAAAAATCTTCAATATGAAAATTTTAAGTACAAAAATCTTAATTACAAAAATTTTAAGTGAAAAATTCTTCATGAAAAAAATTGTAAATACAAAAGAGAAAAAGGGAAACAAATTGACTATGAAAAAAAAATATTAGACTATGAAATATTTTAGATTACGAAATATTTTAGACTATGAAAAATTAGACTAAGAATTTTTTTTGACTATGATATATTATAAGACCACGAAATTATTTTAGAAATAAAACTAACGAATGTAATCCCCCTATGAAAATGAGTTCATTAATGTTAGGAGATTGGTTTCAATAGGATGTTAACAAGGAATATTAACTTACTGCTATCATTCCTAACTTTTGTTTAATGTATTAAAATTTATCTGAGGGTAATGATACTCTGAAAATATCAGCAAGTTGATCATGAGTTTCAATAAATTGAATAATGATATCTCTTTTTTGTTTGTTATCGCTTAGAAAGTGATGCCTAATATCTATGTGTTTTGCACAAGATTTATGTGAAGGGTTTTTACATAATTAAATGGAAGTATAATTATCAATAAAAAATTTTTGTTTTGGTAAAACTCATACCATAGTCTGTGAGTGTGTGTTGCATCCACAACGCTTGAGCACAACAACTTCTAGCTTCTACCTATTCAGCTTCAGAAGTGGAAAGTGATACTGAGTGTTTATTTTTTCATGACCAAGAAACTAATGAATCTCTGAAAAAATGACAAGTTCTGGATGTACTTTTCATATCCATTCAATATCCACCAATGTCTTCATCCAAAAAAAAAATCATTTCCAAAAGTATAAAATATTCCTAGATCAATGGTTCCCCTTAAGTAGAAGTAAACCCTTTTCACTACCTTTAAATGAGATTACGTAGTAATAAATTGATATCATGCACATAATCATACTGAAAACATTAATTATGGATGACTAGCTATCAAGTAAAGTAGACTTCCTATCATACCTCTAAAAGAAGTTTGATCTACTCGTTTCCTAGCTTCATCTAGATCAAGTGAATTTGAGGTACCAATGGGAGTACTTATAATCATAGTGTTTTAATATACATACTTTTTATGAAGATATTTAATATTCTTATGTTGGGATATATATATTCCTTTTGGATTTTGAGAAATTTGGAAACCAAGGAATGATGTTAACTCACCTATCATACCCATATCAAACTCAAATTTCATTAGATCCACAAAGGAATCAGTTAATGATTTCTGAGTTGAACCAGATATAATATCATCAACATAAATTATAACAATGAAAACATTTTTCATATCTTTATTTATAAAAACGAATGGATCATCATTTCCCTTAACATAATTATTTTGACGTAAAAATCAAGTATGTTTATTGTACAAAGCTCAAGGGGCTTGCTTAAGTCCATACATAGATATGGTAAGTTTGTAAACTTGTTCAGGATGTTTTGAATCTTCAAAACTATGAGGTTGTTCCACAAAACATCCTCTTGTACGAAACCATTAAGGAAAGAACATTTGACATCCATTTTAAAAATTTTGAAATTGAAGAATTCTTCAAAGGCATGTACAATTTTAATAGATTAAAGTCTGGAAATTGGAAAATAGGTTTTTTCCTATTCTATTCCTTCTTGTTGATTATAGCCTTTAGTAACCAATATAGCTTTATTTCTTACTATGATTCCATTTTCGTCACATTTATTTATAATGAGCCATTTTACTCTAATAAACAGAAGTTTCTTAGGTCTTTCAACCAAGGTCCAAACTTTATTCCTTTCGAATTCATTTAACACATCATGCATAAGTTTTATCCAATCATTATCACCTAAAGCTTCATCATTGCCTTTTGGCTCTAATTGGAAAAGGAATTCTAGATGTTCTACTTCATTTCTTAAGGTACTTCTTTTCCTAACATATTGATTTACATCACCTAGAATACAATCACTGGGATAATTCTTTAGAAAAAAATGATTTGGGTTTTTTAAAACTTGTTCATCAACATAAGGTAGGAAGTATTCTGAGGTAAATGCTTTATAAATATTTTGTCTAACATTTTCATTATCAGAAGGATCTTCTAAAAATGGATGATAATTTGTTTTTGAAAACAAATCTGAAGATATAGGTTGAGGTTGTTTAATAATAAAAGGATCAGTTTCATCAAATTTGACATGTACTGTTTCATCAAAAGTACAAGTATTTTTATTGAAAACTCTATAAGCCTTAGAAGTTGTGGAGTATCCTAATAAAATTCCTTCATAAGATTTTAGTGTGAATTTTTTTAGATTATCTTTAGTTTTCTGAATTAATACCTTGCAACCAAAAACCATATAGTAGGAATGACTATATTTTCTACCATTTAATAACTTATAAGTTGTTTTATTAAGAAAAGGTCTAATCAAAACATGATTTATAGTATAACAAGAAGTACTTATAGCTTCAACACAAAAATGTTTGGCTACCGAATATTCACTCAACATGGTTCTTGTTATCTCTTGAAAAATTCTATTTCTTCTTTCAATAACACCATTTTTTGAGGTGTTCTGGGTGATGAGAAGTTAAGAGTAATTCATTTTCTACTACAAAAAGTTTCAAAATAATAATTTTTAAATTCTCCTCCATTATCACTATGAATAGTAATCAAAGGAAGGTTTTTATCATTTTTATGTTGGGCTCTAAAACATTTGAAATAAAAAAAAGTTTTCCATTTCATTGCTGGAAAATAAAACCTCGTAAATCTAAGGTAATCATCAACTAAGAAAAATACATAATATTTTCCTCCAATGCTTCCAGTTTATGTCAGACCAAAATGATCCATGTGCACTAATTGTACTGCATCAGTGGTTGAGACTTCACCAAAAATTTTAAAACTTGATTTATGTTGATTTCCATATTGACAGGGATCAAAAACAATTGACGAATCAAATCTAAGATCCATTATATCCTAAACTAGTCTTTTCATAGAGAGTTTTCATAGGTTCCTAAGGTTAAAATTTCTTAACATTCTATTACATAAACAACAATAGGCAGTCTGACTATTAGACCAAGATTCTTCTGTCCAAAAGATTCATAATCTAAGGATTAATCAAAGGATTCTCCACCACTGGAACTGCAGGTGTAATTAGCATTCAAAACATTCTTAGCTTTATCTTTGTAATACATCTTTCTATTCCTCTCAGAATGCTTTTCCTCTCTATCTCATCTTTTAAGCATTGGACAATCAGACCATATATGTCCAGCTATTTGGTATTCAAAACAAGTGATTTCAGAATCTTTCTTATCCTTTCTTTCTTTCTCCTTGAATCTATATATAAATTATTTATTCCCAACTATCTTGTTCATCTTTCGAGAAATATTAGCTAGTTATTTCTCCGAATTTTCACTTTCACTTGATCAGATAAAATGGTAACCTTCATAGATTTAGATCTTGAAACTCTCTCAAGAGTCTTTGCTTTCATATGATAAGAATTAGTTGTAAAATAAACACTTCCATTCCCATTCTTCTTCTTAACATTGTCAACATCTCTCTTCATTCTAGTCTCTTATTGAAGATGAGTTCCAAAAAGATCATCAAGAGTAATCTTTGAGACTTTCCTATTCTCATCTATAGTTGTTCTCTTGGATTCCCACTCATTAGGAAAGATTTATTTTATCTTATCTACAAGTGCCTCATCATCCGATCCTTTTTCAACCATGGATTGTAAGTTGTTGACAATAGTCATAAATCTTTATTTTACCTTACATATAGGTTCTTCGTAAGGAAATAAAACACCATAGTACTCACTTCTATGCATAGTTCTTCTAGATTCAATAACTTTGGAAGTACCATAATTGTACAATTGAGCTTCTTCCAAATAAAATTTCTGGCTTCACAAGAAGAAATCTCGCTCTATGTATTCCTGTTCATGGAACACAACAGAGTATTATGTACCTTATAGTTAAGTAGATATTATGATTTCTCTTGATCAGTAAATGTTTGGACTTCCTTATTAGGAATATTGTAATCCCCAATAAGAATAACAAAGTTCTCCACTCCAGTATTGATAAAAACAATTCTTCATAAGATCTCTACAATATTTGTAATCATTGTCTTCAAAAATAGGTTGTCTAGTAGGATTTACGTTGTCTATGGAACAAACATTCATTCCTTCCATCACAAAGAAAATCTTTCCACGCAACTTTTTCAGTAATAAAAGTTTTTAAAAAAGGATAAAAATATCCTAATCAAGGAAAATGTAGAACAATGAAAAACTTGAGCATAAAAACATATATGTGAATATAAGTATTGCAGATACCTCATTTGATACCAATTATAGGATCAAAATGATACTGATTTTCATTTTGAAATAATGATGTAGATGCTCAACATACAAGAGGGGGGGGGGTGAATTGAATTCTTTAAAAAAATGGCTTTGTAAATTTTAAAGATGGTAATGTTTAACGAAGTTAAACAAGGTAGATTCACAAGGCCTCTTAGTTATAAAAACATTCTTGATTCCGAAAATGTCGTTCCGGAAATAAAACATAAGAAAAGTTTAAAAACATACTGATTCAACCATAAAGTGTATAGAATTTTACAAATCACAGTACATGTATAAGAAATTATAAGATATTTATACTTTCCTCAACAACCAAAATGCAGCGAAAAACTTGAAACAATACACGTAACAAGTAGTAAATCTTTTAACCCAAAGAGAAGGGTATCCAACAACCTTCGATAAAGGTCCCTTGACTTGTAAATTCAATAAAGTCTATCATACCCACACTAGTTTAAGCCCAAGATACTAATATTGTAGTATTTCTTTCTATCCCTGCAAGCCATCTAACTTCATGGTATTCATCACCTCTGTCTTCCTATCCCCAGAAGCCCATGAATATACTCAGTAACATTCAGTGTCACACAAAGAAATTATGAACAAAATTTTCAGTACACACAAAGCATTAAAGTATCACTCAAGAAATCACTTCAGTAGCATGTAATATCTAGAGTCGTAGAACAGTTCATCAAAGTTGTGAGCTCATTAAAATGAGATCATATTTATAGGCACGTCTTCAAAAGTCGGCTCCCTCCTCCCACGATCATATTTTTCCTTGAATTTCGGAGGGACATGTACATGTTTCAATCAAACAATAGTTGGTTAGAAATAGAATGCATGAAATTATTTTATAACTCAAACAAGAGTAAACAAAAAATATTTTTTCTTAACCAAAACCATTTTTTCAGAATGTAAGGAAAAATGGAAGTTCAGATTCTAACCAAAAAACCGTTTGGTGTCTATAATGTAAGGACCTGACCCCAGTTTCTCAGATTCGGTGCCTTATTTGATTACGTTGGCATACCTACAAGGAATACAAATCCTAAAAGTCCAAGTAGTTTTGTATTATTGGAATCAAGTTACATACATATGCTTTTCATTACAACATTATAGTAAACAAAACACTATTTTATTCTACTAGAAATATCATGTCTCCTAGATTATGATTTCATGTCATTCATAAATTACTTCTTCATGTCCTGAGGAAATGGAACATAAGAAAGTGGTGAGCTCAAATTCTCAGTAAGAGTAAGAAATACAGCAGAAGATAATATAACCATTAGACATGGTGAATAATTTAAAACACATGGGTTTAATAATGAATTTGAACACATTATGGAAGAAATATGAGACGAATAAATAATGCCATAATAAAACATAATCATGGGTATTATACTAGTCGAATAACCACATTTACTTCAAATACTAGCATCATAATGAGGGAAGTTCATATGTTGGACATAATAACTATACCGTCCAAGCCTCGTACTAGGACAAAAAAATAATCATTTTTTTAAGGCCTCGTGCCAAGACCATAGTTTGTCTCATGAGACCAACTGATTCATCGAGGGGCTATAGCGGGCCCCAGCCATCACATAATAAGTCCAATGAATTCTTAATATGAGTGGGTATCAACATAAACTACATATACATTCATATTGAAACTATCATATGAAATGTAACTATCTTTCCCCAATCATTAAACATAAAACACTAACCATTCCGAGTAATATGGTGAAAGATTTTAGGATAGAACATACACAATAAATTTAGTCATAAACCATTAAATAAAATACGGTATAAGACTTCATAAATTATTAAACTCAATAATACTCTGTAATCAATAAGAGTATTGAATAAAATGAAAATTCTTTTATAAAATCATTAAGCAATTTTGAGATTAATACTCTTTTATTTTGAAAAGAAGAGTTATTTTAGAAAATCATTATATAAAACCAGAAGTGAAGTAATATATTATTTTCATTATAAAATTTGTTATTTTATAAAGATAATTCTTTCCAAAAACAGATTATATAATTCCTTTGAATATAGGTAAGAATTTGAGAAATTCCCTTGAGCATGCCTTTTATTTTTGAAACAATTTTGAATGTTCCTTTTAAAACATGTAACTATCCATAAAATAAGGAAGTATTATGGTTTTTAAACATATATATGATACCCACACAGAATATATGAGGATTATATAACAATAAATAATAATTTCATTGAGGTATTTAGACAATTAATGTATCCCAAATGAAAATGGAAGTTCGCGTGGAAAACCCATTACGTTAACTCTGAACATGTTCTTCACTTGAACTTAAGCTCATGGAATATGAAATTATACATATTAATAAATTATGTAATAACCTATTAGTCATGTATTTAGTTTATCATAGTTCTATTTATTTCATTTATACCCTTATTTCTAAGTTATTATATTGAATTTCATTGTTCCGGGGTGTTCATTTTCGTTATTTTTAGAACCGGTTCACTTGCTTTTAAGAATAGAGTTCATGTGGAAAGGATATAAATAGCCAAGATTCGAATTATATATTATTTATGAACATAAATAATTGGTAATTGTCATTTATATAATTTCGTTACATGGAGTGAGTAAGAATCATTAGATGACAACCACTTCGATTATTCAGTTGTATTTGGATTATTTTGAACTACTTTTGTCATATAACATAATTATATGTACATATTATTCTTCTTGAATATTAATAATGTTATAATACATAATTTATAGTCTAGTTAAAATATAAATATGGTTTTATGACCAGTAATGAAGAAGAAATTGA
Source organism: Viscum album (assembly GCA_963277665.1). NCBI lineage: Eukaryota > Viridiplantae > Streptophyta > Magnoliopsida > Santalales > Viscaceae > Viscum > Viscum album. The sequence goes on from OY728157.1 coordinate 549,511,010, forward strand.
AGAACTAAACTTCGTCGTCCATTAAGGCTATAAATTGAAACCTCATGGACGTTGATTTCGTTTATAAAAAATAAAAGGGAGGGAGTCAGAATATTTATGATCATTCATCCTTTAACAAGATATAAATCCAGTATATATATGATACTGGAGTTTTCATGATCATTTGTACATTGGAGTTGAGGAGAAGAAAATAAAAGAAATGAACTTGAAAATAAAAGAAAAGTTAAGGTATCCCTTATGAAAATTCGGCAACATAACGACGTCACATAAAATTTCATAAAATAAAATGATGAGAACAAAAGGGTATCTAATAATATTTAAATCAAACGGATAGTAAGAAGAATAAATTAAATCAATCCCCAACATATGAGAAAGGAATTTCAAATAGCTAACATAAAAGAAGTGTTGACTTAAAGAGGATAGTGAAGGATTCCCTTACATTGTTGAATAAATCCTAGATCATGAAGGATGGGATATTGGGGTCTTAGGGACACCTTGGGTGGACTCTTATATAGGTAATACCACCAGATATTTGATGAAGAGGGATTTGGAATGAACGAAAACGAATGGAAGACAGGGTATTTATAGAAAAAGAGAGGTAATTTTTTAATAATTTCAATGGGACACCTCATTAGTTGTTTTTTCCAAACCATAGGCTTTCCCATGGTATTTTCTCATTAATTTAGCCACATGGGACACCTCATGTAATATGTTACAATAAAAAAGTCGACCATACTTTTGTATTTTATTATTACATCATTATGATGTCATTAAACTACTGAAAACTCAAAACTGTATTTTTACTATTCATGAAAAATTCATGTATTTTAGAAAAATCCCAAAAATTCACCCCTAACATTTTTCAACGTTTAGAATTCAAAAATGAAATCTATTTTTCAAAAATAATTTTCTATGTATTATAAATTTAATTTTTATATAAGGTCATAGTTAATTCGTAAATTAACAATCCTAAAAGTGCATTTAGTTTTATTTCTCATTGAAAAACTAATTAAGATCACATTATCTTATTGTCTTATGAAAATAAAATAATTTTATTATTTACTATTCATAAGGTTCATGACACTATTCATATTACTATTCATAAGGGTGTGTTACTATTCACCAAAAAATGATGTTTGTTCTATTAGACTCCAAATGACTTACTGAACACAAATCTAGATGAGAATTTTTCGAAATTCAACACATAGAAGAGTCAAAGTTGTTTTTAATGGATAGATTATAAAATTTCATTCTATATTTATTTTTAAAACCTTGGGGTGTAACATAAAATACATGAATATTTGTATTCTGTCTTCTAAAGAATTCAGAACCTAAATTCTATAGAATTCTAGAGTCCCAATTTCAAGGAAATTAAGAGTCGGAATTCATAAGAATTCAGAGTCTGAAAATAGAAAGATCAGAGTCCGAATTCATAGAATTTAGAGTCTGTACATAGAAAGTCAAGAGTCTAAATTCGGAGAATTTGGATTCTGACCGCAAAATATTTGGAGTCTAAATTTAGAAAACTCAATGTCGGAACAAAGAATGTTTGGAGTCTAAATTTAGAAAATTCAGAATCTGAATTCGGATCTGGAAAAAAATGCTCTATATCTATGTATTTCTAATATTCTCAGTTTTGGCATAGGAAATAAAATTTTATACTTATAAATAAAATGATATATATTCTATCATTAATAATGAAAAACATGGTAAGGATAAATTTCCTTGGGGGAGGAAACTTTTCTTTATGAATATAAAATATAAGGAAAAGAAATTTTACTTAAGATAGAGTGTTTGTGATTTTGAAAACAAGAAGGAATGGAAAAGTATAAGGAAACCTTGTTGACTCAAAATCTATAATGAAATATATATATATATATATATTCATATATCATCTTGTGAGGTAGCCAATTTTATCTAGAATAAATTGAAAGCCACACATTTTGGTACATCAAAAGTCATAGAAACAAGTAGATAAATTCTTCAAGAAGAATATCATGGGTTTATTTTTCCTTGTGGAGAACTAGTATGGAATGTGAAAAATTGGATTATGAAAATTGTATATAGTCTAAAATCTATTGGAGAGAATGGTCTTGATGATGAAGCACTTGTAGACAAGATTATTGGTATTATGCCTAACGAGTGGGAATTAAAAAGAAATGATATTGATGAAAACATGAAATTTACTCAAATAACTCTTGATGGGTTATTTGGAACACTACATCAGCATGAGATTATAATGAAAAGAGATACTAATTTCTATATGAAGAATAATGGTTATGAGAGTATAGACTTTACTACTACAAAATCTAAGACACCCGAAAGGATAAAAAGATCCAAAGCTAAGAACGTTGATGTTATATCTGAATTAAGTGATAGTTATCACTCAGATAATGAGTTACCCAATATTTCTTGAAGGATGATCATGATTTTTGGAAATAATTAAATTCAATATAGACTCAAAATGAAATATAGAAAATAAAATTAAAATTCTAAGGTCACTTGTTATGATTGAAAAAGAGCATGTAATCTTAGACTACAGTGTCCTTTACTAAAAAGAAAAGATAGAAAGGATAAACATTCTGAAAGAAAGAATAAAAAGAATTATAAAGAAAATAATATTATTGTTTTGAATGAAAATTATAATTTTATTGCATGTGGTGGTGATTCATTAGACGAATCCTTAGATTACAAATCTTCTGGTCATAGAAACATAGGACTCAAAACTAGATGACCAATTGAAAATAATTGCTATATAAGTAAGGTACATAATGATGAATCCCTTAAAAATGTATTTTTAAATGAAAATTTCTCGGATGTGAATCATGTTTACTTCATTGATGAAGAATCTTATTTAACAAAGGAAAATTGACATTCCTTTTAAAAAGTTTTCAAATTCTCCAGATTAGCTGAGAATGAAAGTGAAAAACACAAGAAAAATCTTGATAATGAAAATTCTAGAATATCTATTCTTACAAAAAAAGTATCAGATCTATCAAAAGATATTGATCATAAATCTATTTATTTTAAAAGTACATCAATGTATCTTAAGGAAGTATGTTTTTAGAATGATAAACATTCTAAAGACCTTGAACCATTTGTTTTTAATAAGAGTGCTTCTAAGACAAAAAATAATTCCAAAACAATATCTTGTGAGAATAATAATTGGTCATTATACTAAAATCTGAAATATATTTTCTTAAGAAACATTTATCAATCATTACTAGTGGTAAGGAAAATTTTGATAAGATGTATTGTCAAATTCATCCTTTAGAGAATACTTCTGGACTTGGATACACTTACTTAAATCCCAATTTTTTAATAATTGTTTTGTTCCTCAATGTGGCCCATTTTTTTACTGAATTTCAATGTGGTGGACACTTGGAAAGATGTTTTTCTCTTAATAGAACTCAATATTTAGATTTTCATGAAGCCCATTTTGAAAAACCTATGTTAATTCCCAAAATTATTTTATCTAACATTTCTAGATCAATAGAGGTTTGGGTTTCAAAAACTAATTTCTTATTTTTCATGAAAATAAAAAGTCTACCAAAACAAAAACGGGTACATGGATAGTGGTTGTTTTAGAAACATATCGTGTAACAAATATTTATTTGAAAAAATTATTGCAATAAAATGTGGATGAGTGACCTTTAGAGATAATTCTCAATGAAAGATCATTGGTATAAGTAATATGTTTTTAGGAAAATTATTAAAATGAAATATTTTGTTTTTCAATGGTTTTAATCACAACTTTATAAGTATAAGTCAGTTATTTGATGAAGGTTACACTGTGAATTTAGGGAATGATTAATGTTTAGTTCACAATTACAAGGATGGATTCATTCATTCTCCCCATAGGCGTGACAATGTAAACACTATCAACATAGAAGTCATTAGAAGCTAAGACATACCTTGAATAAGTGCAATGGAAGAGAAATCATTGTTATGGCATAGAAGGTTATGACACTACAACCTAAGGATCCATTCTGAACATTCAATAAAATGAGTTATTCAGGAACTACCGGATCTTATATTTGATTATTCAAATGTTTGTGACCATTGTCAATATTTAAAGCAACATAAAACCAACATTAAATCAAAATATGGGGTTTCAACTTCTAAATAATTATAGACAGTGAACGTGGATCTCTTCGGTCCTACACAAACTGGAAGCATCGGAGGAAAATATTGTTTATTGTTTTTAGTTGATGACTATAATAGATTTACATGGGTCTACTTTCTAACAAAGAAACTTGAATCCTTTTTCTATTTTAAAAAATTTAGAGAAAATTTTAAAAATGAGAAAAACCTACCATTGATAACTATAGGTAGTGATCATGATGAAGAATTTCAAAATTAGGATTTTGAATCATTTTGAAGTAATAAAGGTATTACTCACAATTTTTAAGTACCATGAACGACATAGAACAATGGTGTTGTTGAAACAATGAATCATAATTTTTATGAAATAACAAAAACCATGTTGAGTGAAGACTCAATTGCAAAGAATTTCTGCGATAAAGCTATTAGTACTACATGTTATTCTATAAATCACATTTTAACTAGCCCATTTCATAATAAAACACCTTCTGAATTATGAACTGGAAGAAAAACTAATGTTTCATACTTCATATTTTTTGAATGAAAATTATTCATATTGAATAAAAAAATTAGATATGTTTGCACCCAAATCCGGTGAAGGAATATTTTGCGGTTATTCCACAACTTCTAAGTCTTATAGGGTTTTAACAGAAACAGTTGTACTGTTGAAGAAAAGGTGAATTTTAAATTTGATGAAACTGAACTCTTTGTTTTAAACAATCATTACCTACATCAACTAATTTATTTTCACAAACTAATTATCAATCTTTGACTAAAAACTTTTCTGATAAAGGAAATTTTCAAGAAAATGTTTCTGGAAAATTTACCCCATAAGACTTTCTATCATATATTGATGAATAGGTTTTACAAAACCCAAATCACTTTTTTCTTAAGAATAATCCCATTGATAATATCATTGGGGATATAAATCAACCTCTAAAGACTATAAATTCCTTGATAAATAAATTAAAACATCCATAATTTATTTCTCAATTCAAACCTAAATATTCAAATGAATCCTTAAGTGATGAATATTGGATTAAGGAAATGCAAGAAGAACTAAATTAATTTCAGAGGAATCATGTTTGGAAAAAGGTTGAAATACCTAAAGAAACAACTGTAATTGGTGTGAAATGCGTTTTTATAAAAAAACGTGATGGAAATGGAGTCATAGTAATTAATAAAGCATGACTTTTTGATAAAGGATATAATTAATTAGAGGGAATAAAATATGAAGAAAACAATGTTATACTATCTAGAATAGAATCTATTTTAATTATACTATCCTTTGCAGCATTATTTAATTTTAAAATTTTTCAAATGGATGTAAAATGTCATTTTCTCAATGGTTTTGTTCAAAAATATGTTTACTGTCAATAATACCCCAAGTTTTGCGAATCCAAAACATCCTTATCATGTTATTAAACTTACAAAAGCTTTTTATGGCCTTATCCAATCCCCAAGATCATGGAATGATAGACTCAAAGGTTTTCTTTTACAAAAAAATTATAAAAAAGGTACTTCATATCCAACTCTTTTTCTAAAAATGTAAATAAAAGTTGTTCTGATTGTTCAAATTGATTATGATCACATTATATTAGGATAAAATAAGTAATACTTAACTAATTATTTTGCGAATCTAATGAAATATGAGATTGAGATGAGTACGATGGGTGAGTTAACATTATTTTTAGGTTTTCAAATATCTCAAAACTAAAAGGATCCTTTGTATTCCAACATAAGTATATCAAATTCATAATCATAATGTATGGATAGGACAATACTAAAAGTATTAACACTCAAATTGGTACCTCAAATACACTTGATCTTGATGAAGCTAGGAAACCAGTGGATCAAACAACTTTTATAGGTATGATAGGATGTTTGTTATACATAATGTCTATTCATCCAGAGTTAATGTTTTATGTATGCTTTTGTGTAAGATACCAAAATAATTCAAAAGAATCTCATTTAAAGGTAGTAAAAATAATTTTTCCCTTCATTAAGGGAGATATGGATTTAGAACTATTCTATTCTTTTGAAAATCAATTTGTTTTGAATGGTTTTTTAGATACTATCGTTGGTGGATGAAAAATGGATAGAAAGAGTACATCTAGAACATTTTATTTTTAGGAGATTATTTGAATTCATGGTAATACATGAAACAATACTCAGAAGCACTCTCCACTACTGATGTTTTATATGTAGAAGGTAGAAGTTGTTGTGCTCGGTTGTTTTGGATGCAACCCACACTCACTAACTATGGATAAAGTTTTTCAAAAAATCAAATACTATGTGAAAATACAAGTTCCATTGAATATAGTAAAAACCCCTCACATCACACACTTTCAAAACAGACAGGTATCAGTCATCACCTTCATAGGTATCACACATAATAAAGTTATATTGTCTAACAATTCAACGGAATGAAATAAAAACTTGCTGAAATTTTTACAAAATTGTTATCTTCTTATCGATTTGAATACATTAAACAGAAACTAGGAATGATCACTATAAATTAATCATTCAAATATTTATCTTGTTTAAGTCAAGTGCTTAAAATGAGTTACTAATTTTTTCAAAGTGGGAGTATACAAATCGGTTTCATTTTTTGTTTTTTAGTTTATCAGTTTCACATTTAGTTTTAAATATTATTGGTTTCACATTTTGATTTATAGTTTATCAGTTTCACTTTTCATTCTACAGGTTATCAGTTTCCCTTTTTGTTTTATTGTTTATCGGTTTCACATTTTTTTTGTAGATAATTGGTTTTACATTGTAACTTTTTTTGGTTTCTAAATTTTATTGGTTTTATGTGAAGGTTTAAAAATAATTTGGTACATGATTTTGAAAATCGGTATTGAATTATCCAGTAAATTATAAACAGTTGATACTGCATCACTTTATCATTATTTAACAATGGTTATTGGATTTCCTTGTCGGTACTAAAATATCAATTTCATTTCTGGAATATTATTTTGGATTAATCTATCGGTTCTAAATAATCGATACAAGCCTATTTGATTTTATCAGAATTAGATTCTTTATTGATTTTGTGGTTTGTTAAGAACAATATACTGGAACCATAATATCTATTATATTACTCTGACAGATACATTTTATAAAACATTAAATTGATTGTTTTAATGGTTGATTGTCATTTATTTCATTTACTTCTAAATCAATTTCACTTTGAATGAGATTTTTTAAATTAAAACCTCAAGAGTTCGAAACAATTCATGACTATTATATCCCTTAGATATAATATTTATAGACAATTATATTTAATATAATTTATCCCACATCGATTTCATTTGAATTTTATCCAATTAGAATCTCGTATATAAATAGTCTTCAATGTTCTATTGATTCTCTCCCAGATTTCGTAATCATAGATCTTCTTTGATTTTATAATTAGCAGGTTCTTTAGGGTGTCAGTAATTATTTCATGTCTGAGTTTTCTATTTCATCCTCAAATGAAACTCCTCCATTCACATACATGAATTTCCATGGTGAAAGGTTGGTCAGACGATATTTTTATAAATCTTTTGATTGTTTTTTGAAAAGAATTATATGTTTTCAAGGTTGGGAGTCAATTTGTGATGAAAGACCTAGTTCTGATCTGTATCATGTCCATCATGATGAAGTGTTACAATTTTATGAATCGGTGGATATAGAAAAGGATCTTAATATATATTTTATGATGTATTAGAAGACATATACAACCACTTAAAAACTGTAAGCTATGTTTCTTGATGTTCCATTTGAGGGATCTGTATTATGCCCATCTCATATGTAACTAGAATCTAATAGATCCTTTTATTGGTCTAAAGCTAAAGAAACTCTTTTGGAAATACATTAGGAAAAAAGGACAATGATTCATCTATCCGAAGATAATAGACTCATAGCCCTTTGTTTGTAGGCGTTTTTGGGGCCCAGAAAAGGTGGTAAGGAAACGTTGAATTTTTCATATGTTTATGTTGTTGACTACATGGTTAACATGATAAATTTTAACCTTATGGTGTTTATTTTCACCGCAATTATGAAACCCAAATTCATTGGTATAAATTCTATTTGGATCATGTTTACCTCGATTATTAGTTATTTTATAAAAGAGTTCTTCGGTTTGTGTAATATTGTAATTACGTCTGATCTAAATTTCAACAATGATCCCTTATTTGTAAGGATACAGTAAAAATGATCAAATTACAATTCAATTCCGAATTAAAAATGTTTTAGAGGGATCCGGATGCTATGAAAGAAATGATTGATGATAAATATAGTGAGAATCCTTCTAATCCATAAAATCCTTCTTAAAAATAAGGTTGTTAAATATACAATTCTAAAACACTCAAAAAAACAATAGGATATATCATATGATGTTGTTTTAGGGTGGAGGAAGAAAAAGAATGAATCGATAAAAGGGAATCCTTAGTTTATACTAGATCTAGTTGAAGCGTTGGATTTATTATTATGGTCTAAAGAAACATTGATAGAAGAATAGAGAAAGAAGATATTGAAGAAAATAAAGGCTGGTGATATTGATATTGATAGTCTTCTATGAATATATCATTAACTAAAATTTGGAATGGAAATAAGGGATCTATCTGGAAAAACTCAATCGGTTCCTGTAGTGAAAGGAAATGAGAAAAATCATTCAATACAATTGGCTACACAATCTCTTGAAAATGAACATGAAGAAGAAGAAGAAGTAGAAGAACAAGAATAAGAAGGTCAATAGGAACACAATAAAGAAGAATAATGACCCAGGGAAATAAAATTCTAATAAGAAGAAGATACGAAAAACTTTAGTCATACCATAGAGTCATTTGAAGTGCCATATTTTTTATATCCCTCTCAGGATCCTCTTCCCTCCAAGAGAGTATCTCAAAATGTATCCTCAAAAATATTCATTCAGATTTATAACAAAGAATAAGAAGAAGACGTGGATGTGGAATAATCTGATAAGAATTGAAATCATCCAGCTCAAGTGATCAGCACGGAGACTAATTTCGGTGATCTTCCAAAATTCACTAAGGACATGGATTCTAAAAGGACACTCACTATGAAAGGGGTTTAGTTAATTGAATAGGATTTTAATATATTGGAGAAGTTTATACCTTTTATTCCAAAAGTTGAAGCAAGTCTATAAGTTCATTCAAATGCTCATAATTATAGAACATATTATGTAATGGTTTTGATGGACATGTTTCTATGTATTGATGACGATTTCATTATTTTCAAGGAACGTTCTATTGATCACAGTAAGGATTTAAATAAAGTTGTGAAGAGGTCTTATAACATTTATGAAAGCCGAAATAATCATCTGGAAAAGCCGGAAAAATTGTTACATTGGGGAAAAAACAACTCTCTCTACCTAAAGTTGATTGATTATTTGAATGAAAAGCATCAAGAATTTCAAACACCTGGTGCCTCAAAAAGAGTAGTCGTAGAAGACTTTGAGACTTTATAGGAAAAGTTGATGGATGAGAGTAATGACGTTTTTTTACTCTAGAATATAGAAGCTAACTTAGAGAAATCCTATCAACTAAGGATGGAAGATTTCAATAACCAGAAATCCATATATAATGCTCAAGAAGCTATTAATAGGCTTCATAAAGATCGGATCCGGAAACAAGAAAAGATTATTGTTGAACAGGTTGTGAATATTAAGGCTCATCAAGAAGAGATTGAAAAGCTCATGGAGGATAGAAAGGAGTTCAGGAAGATGAAACTCTTTTTATTTAATCTTTTGGAAAAACAAAAGGGAAAATAATGATGTTTTAACTCTTTTGTAATTTTTTTTACTTCAAGTAGCATTTATTTTTTTGTACTATGTTTCTCTAAATTTTGGTAGGAAATAAATTCTTTCTCGTTACCCTTTTTGAGTCCCAAAAAGGGGGAGAATGGCTTTGAAAGGAATGTTTTTTTATAAAAGTATGATTAAGGGGGATATGTCCCAAGAAAAATGTAAGCAGAATATGATCCCTTGTGAGTTGTTTAAACCAAGGGTGGAATCAGTTGTATTCAGTAGATTTATTAAACATAGGGGTAGATAAGTCTTTATTTTTTTGATTCTATTTGTTTTGGTTTGGTTTTGTTCTTTCCAAAAGGGGGATGATTGTTGAGTCAAAACATATTTCCACTTTTCCTTCAATCATTTGTTTTGGATATCACAAAACAAACATATCACATTCCCATATTTTTTATCATGTAAGTTTTTTTAATTATAATAATCAATTAATTTGTTCTTCATTTTTAATATATCATTATGAAAGCCATGTTTTTTGTTCATACACATTGTTTTATATGATGTTTCAAAATGGTAACTAGACTATGCACTACATCTTAATGAGGATTCGTAACCGAAAAATGTATTGTATTACATTTAGGAGTAGTAACATAACTAAGTATTGCATTATAAGTAGAAATTGTAACAAGGTTAAGTACCGCATCATAAATATTCATCGTAACCATGTTATGTTCTGCATCGTCACCATGTATTGTAATCAAGATAAGTATAGTATCACATTCTCATGTATCATGCATCATAACTAGGTTATGTTCTGAATCATAACCATGTATTGTAATAATGATATCTTAACCAGGTTATGTATCATCACCAGGTTATACGTCATACTCTTATTATGTATTGTATCCAAGTATAGTTACTAGATTAAATATCATGGATCATAACTAAGTTAATAATTATAAAAAGTTTCTAATTTGAAATAATTTTGAATTGTCATGATGTGCCTGGAAAACATGTTACATATTTCACTTATGAAATTCATTATATTATTGTCATTACTTCAATAATGATTGCAGGTATCTCATTCACATTGTTTAATTATTTTGCAATTTATTTTTTCTATCTAAAATGATGTTGTTTAATAGGTAATTTACCAATTAAAATGATGTCTTGCATTCAATTTTTTTCTTTTTAATTCTTGGGGTCCTATTCCCTCTAAGTTTTCAAGAGAAAATATGACTATTTGAACCTGAAGCCTATAAATAGGAGGTTATTCAAACTAGAAGACTTAAAACTTTCCTCTATTATGTTTTAAAGAGAGATATTGTGACTTCTCTATTATTTTTTGCGAACGCCTTGAAGTTACAACAAGTGAATGTCTTGTTCCATGTTCTTGTAATTTTGTAAGTTCTTTGTTTCTTCTTTGTGCGACTGATAATTGTGATAACGATCAAGTGATTTCGAGTACAAAAAAACGTGATGATGATAATCGTATCGAGGACCTTCAATTTCTTGAAGTACAGAGGTGCCAATTTTCTTCTAAATCGTGGACTTCTAGGCATAGGATGATTGTTGTACCGATCATCGTATCAAGGGCTTACCATGGTGGTGGTAAGAAAGACCTTCTATCTTGGGTGAAAGGATACCCATCTCTTTGGGTTAAAATAATTACAATAATTTTACTTTTCCATGGCTATTTTTATTATAAAGGGAATTGTTTTCCCCTTTATTTTCATATTTAATCTAATTGTAATTGTTTAAATTATGATTCATATTGCATTAATAGATTCTATATTATATTTTGTAGAATCACTAACATTTTTTTACTCTGATCATTGTATTCACTTCAAATATAATTGTTTTACAATACTTGTAGTATTACATCTTACTATTCCCATCAAATCCAAGGCCTTTATGGTCTATTGAATTTATTATGAATTGTATTAGTTTAGGACCTCTTAAACTAGGTTATTTCTTTATTCATTAAATAAAATGTTTTTAAACATACAATTCAACACCCCCTCTTGTATTGTTCCATATAATATACATATACATATCTATTTCAATCCACCATTTGAAACCTTTTTCTTACCCTTACAATCATGTACATGGTGTCATTTTTCACCATACTTATAAAAAAATCCCATTCCATTCAAGAATTTACCTACGTGATACTTTCCATAGTTATCAAATTTGGTAAAATCCTTTTTTCCCTTCTTCCCTTTATCCATATTTCTCTCTACCATCCTTTTATTCTCTTGATTCCCATTAAATCCATTGGACTCAAAGAATTATTTACTTATCTAATTAACACATTATATTATTTCTCCATATGATGAAAAAACTTGGGAGAGAATTTCCCGTATAAATGTAGACTTAAGACCATGAAATATATGATCCTAATTACTCTTTGGATCATGCGTGTTGCGGGTTTTATCATTCCTTCTAATAGGCACCATTTCTAAACAATGTCGTAAACTATGTTAGTTTATGAATCACAATGCATAACTCCAAACATTAAAAATACCTAACAAAAAATGAAAATTTTAAGAATATAATCCATAATAATAAAAATGTTTTCTTTGAGAAATTATTTACACTTAAATCTTTCATAATGGTTTTTAATGAAATGTGAATTATCCTAAGAATATCCCTTGGGAGTGTCAACACCAAGAGTGAAGCAAGTCTTGTTTTCGGGTACCAGGATACCCTAGTTCATGCCGGAAACACCTTGTCAGAGGTTTCACTCGCAGGTACATCTGTTCCAAAGCCACCTCTACCTATTTGTATCCCGACAGGGTTGTATTTTCTTGAAAAAACAATATAATATTTAAACTAACAATGTATTTCGATGTTCTTCTATACTAATCATCAACATCTATCTTAGGTTAATGTTATCTAATTAGAGTTTATTTAAATCCAGTTTCTAAGGTTTGTACTAAACATCCTATGATACCAACTATAACACCTCGACCCTAGTTACCTAGAGTCAGTGTATTGTTACAAAACATTGGTATAATCACAAGAGATCAAGTCTTGAATGACCGATTAGTTTAGTATACTTGGAAGTGCAATATAGACACATAAGTTTTAAATAAAATCTGGAAATAATGAAAAAACCCTTGTGTCCCTTTTGAACACAGTCATATCATTTGGGCTATCCCTATAGGTTAATCATTATATACTTCATCACATTGTGGGAAAAAGAAAATATAAGAAATTGGTGATCTCAGATGCTCAGAAAGGATAACAATTTAGTGAAAACTATCATACATAATCATAAACATTTAAGGAAATGTATAAGACTAAAACACGTTCCTTTTAAACATAAATTTTGGAATAATATGTAAAAGATAAATCAAATAATGAAATTTACATATTAACATGGATATTCCACTAGTTTAATAATCACATGTAATATCAATAGCTAATTTCATAATGATGGAATGCATAATGTCAGACATCATTACTGCGTAGTCAATGCCTCATGCCAAGACTACAAATAAGAAGGAATTGTTCTAAGTCACTAGTTTGTCTCATGAGACCTACCAATGCATCGAGGAGCTATAAAGGACTCAACCTGTAACTTAATAAGTCCAATTCATTCCTCATATTAATTGGTTGAAACATAACTTATTCATTTGTATTTAAACTACCATACGAAATGTTAATACTTTAACTAGAAACTATGAATGGTTTAAAAATAACACATCCACATTCAGACATATCACAAAACCTTCAATACAATATAAAATATTGTATCATAATAAATAAACATCAAAAAAATTTATAATCCATCAAAAGATGTTGACATAGATGAAATCAAAACTATTTGAGAGAAATATATATTTCTATTTTGCAATAATTTAAAAGTAACATAATTATAAAAGAAAACTTTTGTTTTGAAAATATTATTTTGATCGTGTAAGGGATTCTTTGAAGGTTTTATAATGGTAGAAAATAGCCACACCCTCTATATAAGTTAAAAAGCCAGTTTTACCTTTATTTATTGAAAAGGTCATAAAGTACATTAATTGGAAAATGACGGAAATATTCTTTTCAAAGAAAATTAAAAAGTCCAAAAAGTGTATAATGAATTTTACCCATATTCAATGAAATGTTAAAAATGTTTTGAAGTACATTTTTAATAAACACGGATGTGGATGATAAAGTGGTCCCAGTACATACTCTCATATAAACAACCTCAGATAATAAAGAGACTATAAAATTACCCCTTACCATGTACATTTCCATAGTAAAGGGTATGTTAACATCCAGTATAATAGTTAAATCATTTTTATTAAATTTTTCAAGAACCACATATGTAAATAAAATATCATATATTATCTTTTAATATTTACATTTTTATAATATTTTAGTTTTATAATTATTTCAGGTGTTAACAGATTTATTTTCCATTATATGTTTTGTTAAAAAATTCATGTTTGTTATAAATAGGATGTATTTGATTCATATCCATAATGATATTAATTTTAATAAACATTATTTTAAATCATAAAATGAGAATTATTCTTGAATTATTACAATGGGGAGGGAATCTCATTCAGTTCGGGGAGACGGTAATATGTATGTACGCACGAGGGACAATATCATTATATTAATGGTGAAATTATAGGTTATTGGATGGTATATCATATATAAAGAGTAATTAACATGTTATATTTATGATTTACATCAATTATACTCATTATTATACCAATACAAATCATTAAGTGTTGAATAACTATCTAAACCACAATGAGGAGACGGTAAGTTGTATGTACACATGTATAGTGAATGTGTCATTCATAGGATGGATAGAATGACAAATATGGTTATACCTATAACAACCGATACTTTATATACATTTTTAATACTTCAAAATTGAAGCATACTTATTACAACATATAACAAAACCACGAAAGGACCGTATAGGTATAGTGTCTTTAGAGAATGGGAAACATAAACAACTGGTTCATAAAGCGTCTGCATTGTCTCCCATTTATTTCCTCATATCTATAGTCCCTTTTGGCATATATTACTTAATAACCTTCTTCCTGACCTGGGGAAAGAAAACATACAAAAGGGTGAGCTCAAATGCTCAGTAAGGGTAAACAAAAGACATATCAATCACATCGTATACATAAGCACATAACTTTTAAAAATCTTAACCTGGAAAAGAGATCATAATTTCATAACATGGGATAAATCATGGCAGGGAAATGTAATCACAATAATCATAACTTAAAACATGAAACATTGTGGCATACACACATAATCATAGAGAATCATTTCTTGTTAGTCAAGACTCATTGCCAAGACTATCTTAGTGGACAAAGTCCCTTTATGAACCGAGTCACCCTCATTTCAGTCCTGTTTCACTGAACCGGTATAACCTACCGTTCCAGCCATGTCTATCTCATGAGATATAAAATCTTTACCCAATGCATTGGAGGGAGATATAGGTCTCACCAATCTCATAATGATACCATTCTTATGTGCGCCACAAAATCATAAATCATACATCATTGCATAACCCGTGTAATAAAAATGGGAATCTTAAACATCGTGACATCATAAAACAATTCATATAAGATAAAGGAATTTCTAAAAATAATTCCATCACAACATAATCAAATCAATAGGGATAAAAACAGAACCCTTTATTATCTAAGATGGAAAATAATTTTGATAAAACACTTGAACTCCATTCTTGAGGAAAATATCCTTTCTCCTTCAAAAACACTTTTCCTTTCTTAACATGACGTACAATTATAAACTAAAAGAAGTATATTAAAAATAAACTTGAAAACTTGTAAAGTAAGCTTCTTGGAAATAATGTTTTAAAAAATCCATTCATACCGTATAAGTTAAAAAAACAATCTTCTCGTACTTTTGTCAGAAAAGTCAAAAGTACCTCGTATGGAAAATGACCAAAGATTCCTTTCATATCTTTTACTAAAAACTCACCGAAGGGTAAAATTGGATTTAAACAATTTTATGTGGATGGAAATAATATTACATATTGAGGAAACATGGATGTGGATGAGAAAATACACCCTAGTAAATACCAATGTATAAACAATCTCGGATAAAAAGGAGATTGTGATATTTCCCTTACCTTAGGTTTGATATGCTTTTTACATGTCCGAAACTCCTGTATAATGATTTAAATAATGTTATTGACTTATTAAAGAATAATAATTATTTTTATGATATCATATATCATCATATTCTTAGCTTCTTAGTAGTAATAGTTCATTGCTACTTGTTATTCGGGTGTTTATAACTTTTTGTTCTTATGCGTGTTTTGTAAAATAAATTCTTATTCTTCTCTTTAGATTATAGATACCTCATATCCAGAATGGTATTAGTGTATCATATTCATTCATTCAATTCATTTATATAATCATTTTGAAATGAAGATCATGTAGAACGAGTCGCATCACATCGTGGAGACGGTATTCCGTACGTACGCACGAATGATGATATCATTCCTATGATCGTGGAATTGTATTGGAGTGTATGTATACTATTTCAGAATTAGTATCACTTTATAATAGTCATATATAGTCATTATTTACACCATTATACCCATCCAAGTAAGGTGGTGGTGTAAAATAGATTACACCACGGCGTGGAGACGGTATTCCGTACGTACGTACGCGCAGTGATTTCTTTTTCCGTAGGATGGATAGATGGGGAAATAGGGTTGTTTCATACATATAATAACATATCATTATATGATTGATACTGATTTTATTACTTTATAATGAAACAACTAAAGAAGAATAAGTGGAAGAAGAAATAAAGATGAAGGAATCGGTAACGGACATTACCTCTTCTTGAAGTGCTTCTTTGAGACCTCCTTTTAGAGAACTAAAATAGGTCTTTTAAGAAGACCCGAACCTCTAGGATGTCTCTAGGGAAGCGGAGAGGAGAAAGTGGTAGGGGTTCGCTGAGGTTGAAGGCTCAAAGTGGTGTGAGGAAGGGAGGGAGGATGTGCCTTTTTATAAGGGAGGAGAGGGGCACCTTTGGAATAACTATAAATATTATTTTATTATAATGTCATGTTCGGTTTTAAATAGCTCCAAATTGATTTATTTTGAGGCTAAGGTGGGGATTGGTCGAAATCATATCATCTAATAGAATTTAGACAAGTTTAGGTTCCTATTTTATCCTTATCATGTAGATTTAACATTAAGTTAAATCATTTTACTTTTACCGTGTCTTCTTGTGTTCTTGTACTCTAAGGTTAATAAACATACAATAAGCAGCCAAACGAACCCCAAGTTGTTTATTATTAAAATATATAACCTTATCTATGTCATTTTTCCAATCCATAGATTTTTAGGAATAAGATAACAATTAATAATATAATATTTGTTTTAAAAACAATTTTATGTCAATTTTGACACTATTTAGTAATTGATTTTTGTGAAAATCATAACAGAATGATTAGTTCGAAAAATGTTAATTAAATCAATACTAAAATGTCACATTAACCTAGAAAACTATTGGAATTCATAAAAAGTCTCAAATTAAATTTATTTTGGTGTTTATAACATTTATTATGTCAATATTTCATTAATAAGATAATTACTCCATCATCTTTGTGTCATAAATAAATTAAATTATAACATGTCTAATAATTACAAATAAAATACCATTATGTAGTAAATCTTTTTATATTTCTAATGAATATTTTTAGTCTAATTTATCTTAAGTATAACCCCATATTAAATATTATTTACTTATTAAACTTTGATTTTAACTATTTTAACCCTTCTTTAAATAAATTAATAATAAATGTCCTAATCTAATCCAAGTGGGCCTAAATGGTCCTATTTTATTCCTAAGATTGTTTTTGGTCGAATTACACTTGTCCAATAGAATTAGGACATGTTTTAGGGTAATAATAATATCATCTTTACCCTTAATTACCCTATTTACTTTTAACCGTGGTAAAAAAAGTAAAAAGTTACTATCCACCAAAAAATTATTTTTATCTCATTGAACCACATTTTACATACTAACATAAACCGTGTCTCTCAGATTTTTGAAATTCCACTCACAGAAGCGGTAAAATTATGTTTTATGAAAAATTCAGTTTTTTAACTACCACTTAGTGGTTTCACTATTCATCAAAAATTGAAAGTTTTCTAAAAAATACCAAAATTTCACCCTACGCTAATTTCGATATTCCGAATCCTAAAATGAAGTCCATTTTGAAAAATAAAATTTATAAAATTTCAAAAAGTGGTTATTACTATTCATAACGGCTATTTTTAATAATATTTTAATAGCATATCATTGTATAGTGAAACTCGGTATTACGTACGACGCATGCTATCGAGGAAGTTCGCGATTTCGTGTAAAGCAAGCCAAGAAAGTGTTGTGTAGAAAAAGATTCCTTTGATAATTTATGAAACATAAACGTCTCGGGTGTTACAATACCATATTTATCAGAACATCACTTTATGTTTATGGTACTAGAGTTATTATTTTGGTATGGAAACAACAATTAAAGAGGAATTGGAAGAAGAAAAGAACATTGAATGAGATAATGAAATCATTAACTCTTATTCAGGTGCTTCCTTTTTATTTGATCAAAAGGGATCTATTGGTTGGCTTTCTGATAAAAGTAAGGCCTCTGGGTAGAAGTGAGGGTATTTGGGAGGATATTTTAGTTGGGGTTGGATGATCCAAATTGCATTGGATGTCTGAAATTAAGGGAAGGGGAGTACTCTTCTTTAAGAGAGGTGAGGGTCACTTTAGGAAAATCATGGAATATTATTTTATTATAAAATCATTTTTGATTTATAAATTCTCCAAATGGGTTTATTTTGAGGATAAGTTGGGGATGGGACGAGATATTCTCGACCAATAGGTTTTAGACATGTTTAGGTCACTATATTAACCTGATTATTTAGATTTAATTTTTAGTTAAATAGTTTAACTTTTACCATGACTTCTTGTATTTTTATATTACATTGTTAATAGACACACAATAAAATGCCAAGAAAAACTAAAGTGTTTATTTAATGACATATATAGCATTATATAAGTCCATTGGACTAAAATTATATATTTATGAATATTATATCATTTAATAATATAGTATTTGTTTAAAAAACACATTTATGTCCATTTTGTCAGTATTTATTATTTTGTTTTTGTAAAAGTCAACCAAACTTGATTACTTAAAAAAATACTTTAAATAAATCTTAACATGTCATATTATCCTAAAAAATTAATTAAATGTATAAAATTTTTCAAATTACCTTTATATGTATATTTATAATATCAATTATTTTTAATCACTCATTTATTTGGTAATTATAGCATCATCGTTGTGTCATAAATAAATTTAATTATTTAATGTCTAAAAATTATAAATAAAATACGTTTATGTAGGAAATATTTTTATTCTTCTAATTAATATTTATTTTCAAACATAGATTATGTATAACCCTATACTAAAAATTGTTTTGTTATTAAAATTTAAATTTAACACTTTTAACTCAACTTTAGATAAAATAATAATAAATTTCTTAATCTAATCCATGTGGTTCAAAAAATATAATATTTCATTTCTATGGTTGATTTTCATCGAAAAAAAACTTATCCAATAAAATTAGGACATGTGTTAGTGAAATTAAAATATCATTGTTACGTTTAATTAAGCTATTTACTTTTAATTATGGTAAATAATATTCCAAAATTTCAATTCACTAAAATATAATTTCATCCTATTGAACCAAGTTTTATATACTGATTTCGATTGTGTCTCTTGTATTTTTTAAATTCAATTCAAAAAAGTGGTAAAATTACTTTTTATGCAAAGTTTCGAATGTGCCTAGAAGGTGGATAAAAGAATTTAAAAAGTTTAATAAAATTTTATATATCTAATGTTATTATAAAATTACTCTAAGGAATTACATTGGAATAATAAAGGTATTATGTTTATATTTATTACTTTTAAAAAAATTTAAATAAAAAAAATTATACTTTAATGAAAAAGTTGGTTTTTATCCATAACATAATGTTTTTCACTATTTATCAAAAATTGAATGTTTTCTGAAAAATACCAAAAATGCACCCAATGCTAATTTTGATATTCCAAATTCAGAAACGTTTTCTATTTTACCAAATTCAAAACATAGATTTTTAATTAATTATTTTATAATTAATTCCCTTTGTTATAACCATAAAACTCGTTTTTAACAATTAAAATCTATCAAATGATGGATATGTGTTTATGTCCAATTTAAATGTGAAATTACATATAATGACCAAAATTATATTAAATGATAAAAATATAATCTAATTATACATTAAAAAAACTCAAATTCATAATTTAACAATATAAATTATTTTTATTAAAATGTTCATTTCAATTAATATTTTGTATTTTTCACTATTCATCAAAATATGAATGTTATTAGAAAAGTACCAAAAATTTATCCAAAATAAATTTTTATGTCCCACTAATTAATAGGATGATTAATTTGTTAAATGAAATATATAAAACTGTAAAATATTTTATTTAAATCGGGTTTTCCATTAAAATATGGTAAAATTGCATTTTTTGAAAAATACTTATTTTATCTGAAAAAATTTAATTTGTTCTTATATTATGTCTAAGAAATAAATAATATGGATTTTAAAATTATATGGAGTATATAAAATTCAAAATTATGTTAATATTAATTATTATTTCTTTTTGAATGGCTAGTTTGGTAAGTTGTGGTTCGCTCGAACTCGAATAAGCGTGTAACAGAAGCTATTGAATTACATTAAAAAGAAAACATACTACAAAATCATGGGATGCTACAATAAATTAAAATTATTTTATTATATTAATTAAATATTTATATAAATGTTTTAATTTAATTTTTATCATTCATATTATGTGTTTTATAGATATTATAAGAACAAATCCAATTTGATGAATAGAAGATGCATTTTTTAAAAGGTAGTTTTACGGATTTTTGATGGTGGACTTTTTCAAAATATACTTTTTGATATTTAAATAAGTTATATATGAAATAGAAAATTATTATTAAATATTTGACTTTCAAAATTTACTTTTGTAGAATGATTTTAAGTTTTCTAAATAGTTTCTTTTTTGATTAATGGTGAAAAATTAATGTATTTTATATAAAAAACAATTTTTCCATAAAATTAATTTATAATGACCAATAATATATTTATAATGTTTTTATGTATAATTAGATCATTTTTTATCGTTTAATCCAATTATGGTAATTGTAATCAATTTCACATTTATATGGGGAATAAAAAACATTGTGAACTTTTGAGTGTATTACTTTTAAAAAATGTTTTCTTGTTCTGTCAATGAGATTATTTTTTAATTAATTTCTTTATGTTTTATATTTTGAATTTAGAAAAATAGATTCAATATTTTTAATCTAGATGACTTATTTTAGTAAAAAAAATTCATTAATTTTTTTAATATATAAATATTAACTTTATTAATTATTTTTATAACCCCAGTAAATGGAAATTTTGGAAATTAATGTTAAAAATAATATTATAAAATAATATAAAATTACACTAACACCTGTCCAAATTTAATTGGATGAGTTTTTTTAGATCCTAATAGTCACTGGGACTATTTTTTTTAGCTCTTAGAGCCACATAGATGACTTCATGATAGTTATTGAATTGTATTCAATGAAAAGTCAATTTTATCATAATTTTGTTTTTATTATGATAAATATTTTTAATAATATTATATAATTATTATAAACTAATATGAAACTAGTTATTTTAAAGAAAAAAATATATATCTTAGTCATATAAATTTATTTTTTATTTTTAGGAAATAAATAATTCAATTAATTTTTGACTCAATGATGATGTTGTAATTGCGTATTTAAAGAAAGAATAAAAAAATTATATTAAAAATCATAAAATAAATATATTTTGATATAATTGATGAAATTAAAAAAATTTATTGATTCCATTTACATTTTTGGGATGATTAAAAATATTATTTTATAAGATATAATGTTGTTATTATATTTTTAATAATTCAATTAATGAATGGTGTGAAAAATAACAATAATAGTATTTTGAAATAAAAAATATTTTCTTAAATGATATAAAATTTAGAAAAATAAATTTGTTAGAAAAATAGATTGTAAATGTACTAAAATTTAATAAATGACTCATTTATTTGTATTTTTTTCTATAGTAATTATATTAATCCACATAGTGTGGATTACATGAAAACACAGTTAGATTTAAAAAGTGTAAAATAATGGTTAAAATATAACAATATGAAAAAAAATAAAAAATAATTATTAGATAAATTAATTTCTACCCATAATCAAAATATTTTTTACATGACTCTATTTAGAACCTTTTGTTATAGATAATTAATTTTCATTAATTAAATACGTTGAACAATTCGATGAGTTCCTCTCTTCTGTCCTATAGAAGGAAACTACTTATTATCAATAATTAACATTTTAAAACCTATTTGTGTCAGATTATATATAACTAAAACCTTTACAATAATCCCTACCCAAATTCATGTGGACATATATCAATAATAAATCCCTCCCTAGAGGTGTCAATTTGATAATAAAAGGAAAACCCCTGAACAAAAGGTATCATTTTTATGTAACTGTTTATAATTTATTTATTCTTAAAATATATTAAAATATTCATAAAATATGATAAAATAATAACTCTAGTATCCTAGACATAAAAATATGTTATTATGTTAACCCAATAAGCTAAATTCATCTCCTCTTTTATCGAATGGGAAAATAATTAATCTTTTGTGCATATGTGAGAAATATCACCTCCACAAACTGATATAATTCGGTTTTCATTACTTTCTATATAGACTATGTATAATAAAATAATTCATATTTATATATGATATTTCTAAAATATTTCTCATTACATTATGATAATATATCATTTTTGTTCTTACCATCCATGCCCATAAAAATGATAACATTGTTTCTGTGTACGTGTAAACTATCACCTCCATGGATTAATGTGATTCATTTTTAATCACCAAATCTCATGAATAATATATATAATTATATTTAAATGACTAATTTGATATTAATTGTATTATTATAATTATATAATGATAAAATAATACATACCTTCATCCTATAATTATCATTGAAAAATGGAAACTTGAATCATGCGTACATGCAACCTACCCTCTCCATTATTATAACATTGTTCATTTTTCAAAACAATACATAAATTTTTTTATTTAATAGTATAACTGATGAATAAAAGTGATTATTCATTCCTGGATATTAATTTTCGAATAATTGACTAATGACCTCTTTGACTATTAAAATCTAACCAAAGTCATTTTGGATTCTGGTAATGAATATCAAAAAAACATCTGACATGAACATTAATAATTATTTAATTGTTATAACATGAAATTATTTGATATAAAAAGAATAAAAAGCATCATAATGGTTCTAATTAATTTAAATAATTTAAATAATTTTATTATTCACGAATATAAAGGACATATGAGACTAATTGGAATAATGGTAATGAATTTCATCTCAATCTCAATTTATTGTAGGATTTCTTAATGGTATGCAACATTTTTATTTCTTAAGGTGTATATAAAACCCCTTTGTTATTTAATATCCATATTTTATCCATCATCATATTATGTAATATTTTTTAAATGTTTTCTTTTCCCATTTCATGTGATTTACATGTTCAATTCCATATGGGACACTTTGAATGTTAAAAGATTATGTTGTCAAATATTATTCTCCATGTAAATATTCTTGATATTATATTACATATTTATTTATATAGTTATAAATATATTTAAAAGATAATTTTATCCTTATTTTTAATGTTAATCAATTGTTTCCAAAAGAAATATTTTTATGGGTTATATATGATATTTTTTGGCCAAATACAAAAGGAATGTTTATTTTAACGTTTACGATAATAAAAATAACCCCTCCACTTTAACCATTATTTGACATATGGCTTTCTCTATAACCATTAAAGTTTGGGAAAAAATATCAATCACTTATTCACTTTTTTTAATTTGGTATTGGAAATGGTTTTGAAAATTTATTTTTTAATTGAATACATTTAAATGATTTCTAATGATTCCAAATGAAATTTTATGAGTCAAACGCTGAAAATTACAATGATTTATGTGTTGTGATTATAAAATTGTACCTTGAAATATGATAGAAGGTGACATGATTAACCATGAATGGGTGGTTATATGTTAATCCAAGGATGGGTGGTTATGTTATAACCACAAATGAAATGGGTTTTGACTTCGTCCATATGTTTTTTTTATTTTTAAGAGTGATATGTATGAGAGTCGACCACATGGTTATTAAATTATAAGAGTAACAAGTATAATTATGTCCCCAGATACCTTTATTTATTTTTTATGATTTATATGGGTTTTTATAAAATCACGTGATCAAAAAAGGTTTCAATTGATCTTATTTTAAAAGGATTGTATTTACTACATATGAAGCATGAAAAGTAATACATTGTGATAATTTTTTGATGGGTTTTAATGTTTATAAGTGGATTAAAGGTTTACTTATTTTTATATATCTTATTGAACTTTTTATAATCAACCCAAATTTTTAATTTTGTTCACATAGATTAAGGATGAGTAATGATTTGGAGTTTCCATGATAAATTTCGTAATAAATTTTGCAAAAAGTGATAATGATTTATTTTAAATGATTCAGACAATGGGATAAGTGGATACTATTTGGGAGTGTACACTATTTATTGTTATGGTTTTTTACCTACTAGTTTTAACCTAATTACCTCAATCTAGAATCTTTAAAGTATCATTAATTTTAATGAATATAAATTTTTTGACTTACCTAAAAATTATATATTGTTTTATATGTTTTGGTCTTTATAGTTCATATCAATGGAATGTTTAAGTCAAATTTATATGTTAGGATTGTGTTAATAGAATTTCATTATAATATTTTAAATAATTTTTTTGTTGAAATGATTTATCATTTTATGATTTTCATATTTCTTTGTATAATATATGTCGGTTCATAGTCGATTTTTTGCAAAAGAAACATGGATGTTGTAGTGGGAAGGTATCAAGAGGAAAAGATCCATTAAAATTAGTATCCTTGAATGGTTAGATGCAATACATAATTTTTTTTGTAGTGATTGATCTGTTGGAAGATTATGTAAATGGTGTGGTATTCTAGATGTTAACCTGATGTACCAAGAAGAAACACGTTTATAGGGTATAAATTCAGGAGGAAACATCCCCCATTATTCATAGGATCATCTGACCCTATGCTAGCTTAATGGTTTATTAATTCCTTAGAAAATATGTTTGATTTAGATGGTAGATTTGAATAAAAAATGCAACTCTTGTAATTTTATGTTTTGAAAGGGAACGAAATCAGTTGTGGTCAATGATAATGAATATCAAATGAAGTCAAGATATTGATTTTTTATAATGGGATGAATTTAATAATATATTTATTGAGAAATATTTTCCTAATACTTTTTGAATTAGGATGAAAAAATAATTCTGTTAAGTAACCCAAAAGGAGGAAGATTTAGTGGATTCATATTCAAAAATATTCACTCAATTGGAAATGTACATCCCCAATTTTGTTTTGGATCGTGATAGTGAGATAAATCTGTTTTACATTGGATTGATGCTATGATATCGAAGGTAATTATTTTATTGTGAGTTCAAGATATATGTGAAACTTGTTTGATGTACAGAGAATGTAAAAATTTAATTTTAAAATGATCATGTGTCCCATGAAATCAATCAAAATAAGTGGTCCAATTGGAATGAAATAAGAAAGTATTAGTCAAATCATATTTATGTTTATATAAAAATTAAAATATTATGAGAAGTGTGGAAAAATGAATCTATAAATGTATTAAAAAAATGAATAAGTACTTCAAAAAGGTAATTTTAGTTATATATACCTTGGAATCACAAGAGATGATCTGAAATTTAATGGGAATCCAAAGAAAAGATTTCTTATCATTAATGAATTTGGAAGTGTGTCCAGTATTACTCACTCATGGAGGAAATCATCATGATATGAATAAAAAAGTAGTGAAAAATTCTATTTTTAATACTGATGTTGATATTGAGACATTTCATTAAGTGATGGAAGCTCCATGGAGCATGATATCTTTTGATGAATAGACCTATGTTCATGGATTTATACACTCCTTATGATCTTTTATGTGATGTGGTTATAATGTGGTTAAGGAAATTTGGGATATTTTTAGTTTTGTTCATTTTCATGTATGGATTTAGTTTAATTATATCTAATCCTTTACTTTGGGACATGAGTTTTAAGGTATTAATAAACATTAGGTGTTATCTAATCATTGGGGATTATGGATATTTTTAGTCGTGATTATCATATGAGGATGAAATGGTGCTTATAAAAAGGAAATATATAATTTATGCATTCTTCCTTATATTTGTATATTTTAAAATAAATTCTCAGATCTATGAAGATGATCTTAAAATAAAAACATTATTTGTTTACTTTTCTTACTAAGAAATCAATGACCTCTTCACCAATAAAATTTATGGGTTTGGGAATTTTATATTAATCTAGAAAATGTATCTTATAACTCATCATAAAAACATTATGGTTATTTTTATCATTCAAATCCCTGTTGTACTATATGAACCTCAAATATGGTCTATATTTAGTGACCTTCGTACTTTTGTTTATTTATTTTAATGTGGAACTTTCATGAATCAATTTTTTGATGTGTGATTTTAAAAAATGTATTTTGTAAACTCAAACACCTATTTTTTGATATCGTTATAAAATTGAGATGAAGTAATTTATTAAATGTGGCAGAATGTAACATCCTTATTTATTGAATGGAAACACTCTTTTCTAAAGCGTATATGATACACCTCATAAAGCTAAAACGAACAACTAAATATTATTATTTAGATTTTGTAGTTATAAAATTCTTATTAGAATAAATGGAATGAAAAATACTAACTGAATTATGAGAATATAATTTACCCATATTTATATAATTAATTAATTTTTCAAAAATTATTTACCAATATATGAAAACACCTTTTTTTAAATAAAAGGAAATCTTTTTATGAAAAAACTATTTTAGTTTAAATAAGTGTTTTTATACCAATAAATATATAAATAACTCTTATTGAATTATATTACTAATATATATATATATATATATATTATTTAATTTATTTTTTAACAATAATATTTTTTGTTTTTTATTAATTATATAAGAACAAATCCAATTTTATAAATAAAAGAAGTATTTTTTATAAAAAAGGAGGTTTTCTACCTTTTAAAGGAACATGTGTTTTAAATATTTTTTTGATAGTTTTATAAGTTATATATCAAATAAGGAACTTATTATTCCAAAATATAAGAATCATAATTTAGTTTGATTGAATTTTTGTTATTTTTCTCATATGTTCCATGTTTTGATTAATAGTGAAAAATAATGAATTTTATATTAAAACATCATTTAATACGTGTTTATTTGTATTTTAAAAATAAATTTTTAATGGTTTTGAATTATATTTTTATCATTCATGTATTATTTTATCAGGAATCAATTTCCCGCTGAAATTATAGAAAATAACATTGTGATATTTAGAATGTTTTACATTAAAAACCTTTTTTCGTTCTATTAATGGGATTAATTTATAATTAATTTCTTCTTATTATATGTTTTTAATTTTAAAATATTGGTTTCATCTATTATCTATACTAAATTAGGCTTTTTACAGCTTACGTGTCACCTACATATTCTTCCACGTCACCCACAAAAATAATGTATTCCCTCCAATATTGGGTTCCCTCCCCCGTGACCCCATTACTCAATGAGGGTCATCGGGTTATCACTCCATATCAGGGTTCTGCTTCCCCACTTGCGATTCATCTCTGCTCGAGGTAGGGGTTCTGAATACCAGTGCCAACATCATTATACCTATCATGATTTCCATCCAATCCTCCAATGCTTCTCTCTGAGCAACTCTGATTTCGTAATCCCATGACCTCCTTGGCATTGGTCCTCTTCATTTGCATCCCTTCAAACCCTTTTATAATCATCTCATGTACCTCCGGATCCCGCGGCTACGGCTCCCCCTGCTCGGCCTCTACCGCCTCCGTCTCCTCCACATCCACCGTCTCTTATTGCGCTATCTCCACCTTGGCCTCCTATGTGCTCATGACAAAATCCATATGGTGGATTATTCTATGAATCATATTCCTTGAAAAAGGTAATATTGGTGATTCAAAACTTTGGTTCTATATGAAATCAAGTCATACAGAGAGCTCTAGGTTATTATTACATCATCCTTTATATTTTTCATACTAAAATGGTCGATATATTGATTTCCCTTTCAACAAAGACCGACCTATATCCATTTTCAATCTTTTCTCAAAAGATATTGCTGACCTCCGCCACTATTAACTTTGATTCTTGTTTTAAGTACATAAGAATCTATCGACTTACTAAGAATTTTACCCCTTTCTGGTTTCCAATGTATGGATTCTATTGATTTCAGGAGATGGGTTTGCATATGAGATCAATTTTTGGAATGGGATGCGATGTTTCACATGAAGTTTGTACCAAGAAAAGATGGACTACCTTCTATGACAGCTTATTCATACTACCAGAATGATTATTTGTTTGAGATTTTCATCTCACTATGTTCTTGATTTAATCATGTCGTTAATGTTTGGGAATGTGAGATGGCTATCTGCTTGGCTGTTTGAATTCATGGTCAGAACTTTTAACATCTTAATGTCTTATTTTCAGTATCTGCAAGTAGGAAAGACATCCTTGAAAGATGGTTATGAAAGTTAAGGTTGTATTGATTTCCAGTCTTTCATATCTCTACTTTTAGTGATGTTGGACTATCGCACCATTTGATTTAAACTCAAATTCCATGACAGCTTCTTCATACTTCCATAAATAATATTTGTTTGATCTTTTCATCTCTCTATGTGCTTGATTTAATCATGTCGTTCATGTTTGGGAAAGTGAGATGGCTATCTATTTGGCTGTTTGAATTCATGGTCAAAATTTTTATCCTCTTAATGTCTTCTTTTCAGTATCAGCAAGTAGGAAATACATCATTGAAAAATGATTATGAAATTGAAGGTTGTATTGATCACAGGCCTGTCTTATCTCTAATTTTAGTGATGTTGGACTATCACAACATTTGATTTAAACTCGAATTCCATGACATCTTATTCATACTGCCTAAAAGATTATTTTTTTGAGCTTTTCATCTCTCTATGTGCTTTATTTAATCATTCCATTCATGTTTGGGAAATCGAGATGGATATCTGCTTGGCTGTTTGAATTCATGGTTAGAAATTTTATCCTCTTAATGTCTTATTTTCAGTATCTACAAGTAGTCAAGGCATCATTGAAAGATGATTATGAAAGTGAAGGTTGTATTTATAGCAGGATTTTTATATTTCTACTTTTAGTGATGTTGGACTATCACACCATTTGATTTAAACAAAATTTCATTTATTAATTTATAAACATGAAATATATGTTGTCTACTTGAAAGGAATATGGAATCTAGTGTTGTGGACTGTATGATTCAACAATGATTGGAGGACGATCCAGGACATCAAAGAGATCACTGGGAATCACAGGGACGAGGACGTATATGGGGTTCCCAAATAGTGCAACATAGATCTTGATGAGACTATAGAAAGTCTCCTGTATCTAGGTCTCCCCCATCCCTCTTCTTTTCTTATTCTCAACTATATTACTCTTGATGTTCATTTATTTTTTTAGTCTATGTCGCATCTGTTGCTAATAAATTTGTTAGGACTTGATATTCTCAGAATCCCATTGGACTTATTTTAGTATTTTTTTAAGTATCTGAGTGCTACTCTTGTCGCCTTTTTACATTCTATCATGTATGCATCAATGGATTATGATTAACAAACCCTAATTTTGTGGGAATAATTATTGTTTTTAACATAGAGCTATGCCTTTTCTAGCTAATATGATCCATGGTAATATTTTTAATCCTATGTTACCATTAATTACCTAATCCATGTTAATTTCTTTTTCCTTCGTAGGTTTTGATTATTACTGCCCGCTACATGTCCTTTGTCCTTGTAGTTTCATTTTTAGCCATTAGGTAAATGCTTAATCCAATGCTGACTCTTTGTTTGTGTCCTATTCTTCTAAGAAACTATCAAATATTATCAATTGTGCATTGAAGTGAAAACCTCTCTGATACATTTGGAATGATGGAGACTAATGATTGAGATTCATTTTCAATTTTTTATTCAAAAAGTCCTTATGTGATTACCTTGATTTTTCAGGAACATTTTATGAAGTCAAGAAAAAACGCAATTGCCGAAATGAGGTTCTTTTAATTTTTACTATTTTGTTGGATGTATTTATTCTCACTATAATACATCTACATTAACAAATCACAAAATAGGGATCCATGAAGTTCATTCATCCACAATAATTATACGACTGTGAGTCATTAGAGACCCTATAGATCTAGAGGTTAGAAAATGGTGTGTTCTTCTCAATTTCTAGAAAATTTTTCCCTTCTCTCCAAGAATTATTAATTTCGGTTGAATATGTATTTCAGTTTAATATTATATCATGTATTTATATTGGATATTTCCCCATCCTCACTGAATTATCTATATTTTTCTACATATAATTTCAATGATGTTCTTGGAAGTAACATGTTTGTTCACTACATAATGAACATTTATTTTTTCAAATGGTAGATTTATCTGGTTTTAGAAGAGAGATGGTATGCCCCTAATATAATAAAAATTTTTTCCCAACTGAATGATGAATCTTTAAATTAACATATTTCTAAATTTTTTCCATTAATGTCATCTATTTGAATTGGTGCTTTCTCCATCAACAAGAAGAAGAAGAGTGCTGCTGGTTTGCTTTTATCATATAATAAGTTATGAAATTATTCAAGGAAAATACAGTCAATGTTATGCAGTAAAGGTACCCTATTTATGTAGATTTGTATGAATCACATTTTTAATTTTACCAAACAGAAATACCCTTCATTTATGTTCTTGATTACCTCATTGTACCCTAAATGTACTCTACAATGCATAATGTTCATTCTTTATACCTTCTGAATTAATTTTCCGACTTTAAAATATTTTGTATTGACTTTTTCTTATAATTTTTTCATGGGTTATTACAATACATCTAATTTCATGAATTATAAATTATGGTTCCATGCAATTGGTGATAAACGATGCTCAATTATTTTAATATTTTCATGTTGTTATACTTCATCCTGACTTTAGGTGTCTGTGAGCTATCATTCTGTCCAGAAATTGATTCCTCTTTTATTATGGGTGGATATTTTGGGAAATGTGGGGCTTAAAACGTTACTGTACTGGGAAATATGAATATTATCCAAAAAATTAATCTCTCATGGAATGTCATTTAGTGGAACATAATGTATTTGATATGTATACATCCCAAATTACTTCTCTATATTGTTCTTGACAACATGTCAATGAAGTTCTTGGAAGTATCATATTGGTGCACCTGCATTCAAAGTGGACTTAAGTTTACTGAATAACTTACAAGTTATTGAATCTTAACATATTCTAGATTAGTTATATGTATGTTCTTCCCTATTAGTTATACATATATATTTATGTATTCATTATTTATGTGTATCCAAATTGTGAAAACATTGTGTTTCTAAACATATCTTCTATATATCTATCGATTGTTTATTTCTGTGTTTCCATTTTGGTCATACATATAATCTTCTATTATGAAACATTAATGTATGTGCAGGTAAAAAAATTGGATGAATATGTAGTTGATCAGCTCATGGATTATTTCCCATTCTTCGACCACTATAAATCCTCCTCACAGCTAAAAAATTAGGTAAAAAAACAACATAGTTTTCTATATATGTCTTAATATCTTCAATAGAGCATTTAATAATCAAGGCGATTTTCCCTCTCATTTCATAACAATGATTGATTAAACTTTTCATTAGAATCTACAAATGCATGGGATCAACAGTGATTCATTAAAACACTTTGCATTTGTTTATCTCATTTTTCTATTTTAAAAACAAGCTTATAATGAAAATGATTATAATGCTTCGGGTTTTTTCTACTTATTGATTTAAATCATCTATTCATGTAAAAAAATATGTTGAATGAGTTTGTTTTTTTCTATGGAGTCTAATGAATAATTTCAATGTCTCAAGACGACGCGTGATTAAAAAACCATGAAAATGAATGACATCCCCATTTAGGAGGTGCATTTTCAAGGTACTACAACATCCTAATTGAACCTGATTTTTTATGAAATTATCTTATACAAATATACTTCAAATTTTAATATTACTTTTATTACATAATTTGGTTTTCTTCTACTAACACATATAATGCGCACACTGATCCGATCTAATCTAATTATTATAGGTTGTACAGTGTAATTTTTTCTCAATTTATTTTATATTAGTTAAATTATTTAGCTATAGGGTATGTCATTACATTAAACCACTATCCATAAGTGGTCATACAATTTATCCAACATGCACACATCTGAAAGGATTAAAGAGTTAGGATTTCCATTATCATTTTCCAATGTTTATTATTGCTATTTCTTATTAGAAATGTATGACACTATGCCTCTCTAATTCCATAATATTTAATCTTTGGAAACATTGGCTGTTATAAGGGTTCCATCTTTGGTAGTTAAGGTTATAAAACATGTGATGAATATACAGTTTTAACACCACTATACACGTACTCTAAAAATAGAACCCATTTTAACTGTTTTTTTAATAGCAGATTCATCACTATAAACTATTATTATTGAATATTTAACATATGATTGTAGAGATAGAAGCCACTCCTTCCAACATTAAAGCATGCTTCATGAAGAGTAGGCTAAAAAGAGTATATTCTTATCCATAGGTATGTATCTTATTATTTTTTAAATTTTATTTCATGTTTTTGTCTGCATGAAATATTTTTGGTTTAATGTATCACCCTTATTATAGGTTTTCCTATTACCTCAACTACCTTACCTTATGTTTTCCAAACCAAAAATTCAATTCAAATATGGGACATGGCATCCATATACTTACAGAACAGAGGAAAAGTTGGATCTCCATCATTTACCAAGGTTTTTCTCTTATTGTACATATTTATTTTAATGCTAAACTAAAACAATTATTTAATATTATTATTTTAGTATTCATTTTAGATTGAAAATATGAACATTCTATTACATTTATCTAATGATATTTCGTAATTATATATAATTTGTCTTAGATGTTCAATAAGTGTTCAATATGGATGTTCCCTTATTAAAACATCACCTTAAATAACAATGTTCAAGAAGGACATCACCATATATCAGGTATGGTGTTTATGTAAATGTTTTTAATCGTTATTCTATTCCCCTTCCATCCATTCATTATCTTCTGTTGAACACCAAAGTAATGTTTCTGGAATCTATATCACTTATGTGTATGCATGTTCTATATTCACATATAGAATAAAAATCTTCGAGTTTATATAGAATGGTGATACTGACTCATGATATATCGAGATTCATTTTGTTTAATCTATTTTTTGATTCCATTTCATTTTTGCAGGTCTTCAGATGAGGGGAAATTTCACTACTTCTCTAGATTTTGATGGGGATGGTTTTTTAGCGATGTGATGATGATAGTGACGTGGGGTAGGTTTATCCGGTGGCGTAGTCGGCTGGATTTGTGGGATTTGAGTATCTATTGAATTTTTAATATGAGCATATGTCGGTCTTGTTGGGGGTGAATTACTCAATTTAATTTTTTTTTAAATTTGAACATTATAACGTGTGTTTTGTATGAGTGTGAATTGATTATCGAGGTAGTTCTGTAGGTTCCCACTTACCCTCAAATTGGGTTTTTAATAAAATAAAAAAATGGATTATGTATATAACCCTGCATTGATTGTATAATTATTTTATGAACTCCTGATATTTAGAACTCTTTGACCATGATTTATGGGCTTGTAGTTTTGATTGAAATTTTTTTCAGGTTTATATATATATAGATCATACCAGCCATTTTATAATAAGTATATGGTCATTAATCCTACACTAATATATCATACAACAAAAGAAGATAAAAAATAATTAGTTTTATAGAGTTCTTTGAGATGTTTGGGGGGGGGGGATTCCTCTCATATCCCATGTAATCAACTTAATCAGTATACCCATTTAAGTGACTTAAGGCTTCAAATTTTAAGAACTAGGAGCGGATATAGGACGTTCTTGTATGCCAAGGAAGATTCTAATGCTCTTCGATTTGAGAAATAAGAAGCCCATAAATCTATAGAGGGCATTGTTTATTCCTCAATTTCTCTAATTTATATCCTTATACATTAATCATTAATGTAAATATTGTTCCTTTCACTATGTAACATTTTTTCCTCAATTAAAGTAACTTTTATTCCTTTATTATGTGTGTCATTTTCTTTTCAAATATTTTCAATATTAATATGAACTATTATGTTTTATAAATATTTTTCTATATTTAATAACAAGAATTATTTTAAAGTTTTGTGCATCGCACGGGCAGAGTTATAGTTTTGTGTAAATCTAGAAATTAATGGTAAAACTAATATAATAAAATATTATAAATTTACAATAATAGTATTCCAAATTTAAATTTATGAGTTATTTTATTCCATAGTCATCATTGGGATGATTTTTTTAGATATTTTAGCCACATGGATGAATTCATAACATTTATATTATTTTATTCAATAAAAAATTTAAATTAACAAACTTTTGTTTTTAACAAGTAAAATATATTCAATATGAGGTTATATTGAAGATAAATTTGACAATAAATTTTCATATGAAATAAATAATATATATATTCATCATGTTAATTCACATATAATTTTTAGGAAACGAATAATTAATGTAAATGGTGACACATTTATGATGTTGTAATTGCTTAATTAATTTATGATTCAAATATATCATATTAAATCTTTTAAAATAATTATAATTTCATATAATTTGTCTCATACAAGTAATTTAGGGATCACTTTCAAATTTTAGGTGTGAGTTAATATTCATGTCAGAATATATTATGTTCTTATAATTTTTTACAATGTTATTAAATGAATTGTGTCAAAATAGACACTAGTTGTATTTTTAAATATAAAATATTTTGTTAAATGAAATAAAAGTTTAAAAAACCTATTAATCAAAAATATAGTGGAAATAATTCATTAAATTTTAAAAATTTCTCATTTATTTCTATTTTGTAATGTTATTGTATTTATATTAAATCTCAATGTGTAAATTACAGGATGAACAGACAAGAATTAAAAGGGTAAAATAATGTTTAAAAAAGAAAAAGATTAAAAAATAATAAAAACCTATATAATATTCATTGTATTAATGTATTTATACCCATACGAATATTATAATTTATATAAATAAATGGGGATCAAATTGAACTAAAAATTATTTATTTTAATTTAATACATTGAAGAATATCAAGACTTCCCATCCCCTCCCTTCTAAAAACACACTACCTATTATCATTTTCTCACCCATTAAAACCAATTTTTATCAACCATTATTTTAATAAATACCATCCTATTATCCCTCCTTCTTTTTTAGAGGCCATAGTTTAGGCATGAAATCTTTCATAGAGGTGTTAAGCTAATAATCAATGAAAATATCATGAAGAAGAGGTATCATTTTTATATAGCATATTTCTATTTTATTTCTTCTTCCACTACTATAAAATAATCTTTAAACTTGATGAAATTGTAACATAAATATCCTAAAAAAACTAATATTTTATTATATTAATATCAACTCCAAAATACATCTCCACTTTAAACAAATGGGAAAATAAACAATTTTTTTGGTGTGTGTGGACATTCACAAACATGATCCCAACAAATCTTTTTTCACTACCATCTCTCAAGACTTGCTATAATAACCATATTAATTTTTCAATATGATATTATTTACATATGATTCATTATAATATATTAATATTTGAATTTAATTTTACCTTTCATGCACATAAAAAAAATAACATCATTCGTTTGTACGTGTGAACTGTCACCTCCATGAAGTGATGTGATTTATTTTAAATCCCCACAACACATGAATAATATATATGAATATATTTAAAACATTAATATGATATAAATGATGTTATTATCATTCTATAATGACAAAATAATTCATTACTTATTTCTATATCGATCATTGAGAAAATGAAATCTTACTCGTGGGTATGTATTGCCTATCTTATCCATTAATATAATGTTTTACATGTCTAATAACCCTATATAAAGGGTTTTATTTAAATTTATAATTTATGTATAAATGTAATTATAATTTCATGAATATTTTTCTATAGTTTATTTACTAAGAACCACTTTTACTATTGAGATCTTACCATTGTTATTTTGGAATCTTGTAGAGAATATCAATAAACGGTCTCACAAGAACATTATCAATTATGAAATTATTATAACATGATATTAAGTCATATATGAGAATAATAAAGTTGAAAAATGTTATCAAGAATTTAAATATTGAAAATACATTTATTATTCATTTATATGAAGGACATATGGGACAAATCAAACTGATGGTAAGTGATTTCTTCTCAATCACATTTTAATAAGGCATTTCATGATGATATGGAATTTTATACTATTATTTGGGGTATATACAACCCCATTGACATTTATTATCCATATTATATATAAAATAATAATTTTGAATGTTTTTTAAATGTTCATATTTATTGTTTATTATTATTTAAATGTTCATTGTTGTTTGGGAATCTTTGAATGATTAGGGATTTAGTTTTAATTTTTTTTATACATGTCAATATTCAAGATATTATTTTAAATATCTATTTTATATTAGATAAAACGATATCAATATAAATTTTATCTAAATTTTTAATTTATTTTAATGTTTTCCCAAAGAAATATTTTTAGCTATTTTATACAAAACGTTTTCAGAAATCAAAAAAAAATGTTCATAATAACAATTAAGACAAAAACAATTCTCTGCTGCCATGACCATTATTTGATATTTGAATTTCCCTTCAAGACATAATGATTCAAAATGAAAAATACATCACAGTTTCCAAATTATAGGTATTTTTCATATTGAAAATGGTTTTGAAAATGGATTTATAATTTCAATATCTTGTACGAATTTCATGTGATTAAAAAGTATATTCTATGTGTACAATGATTAAAATTTCAATATTCTATGTGTTTTGATTTTAGTATGGTATTTGGAAATTTTATGTGTGGTTATGTGATAAACCATCAACCAGTGGTTCCATGATAAAGCAAGGATGGGTGGTTACATTATAACCTCTAGTTCGTTGGGTAAGTAAATCGCCAATATTACAATTATATTTGTAAGAGTGACATGTATCGAATTCGACCACATGTTTTTTTCAATATAAGAGTGGAATGAATAATTTTGGCCCAAGTTACATTTATTTTTAGTCAATTATCATTATGGGTTTTATAGTAATCTTGTGATTCTAAAAATGTATGAAATGAGCTTATCTTCAACTGAAATTATTTACAGATTAAAAAGGGTGAAAAGTATTAAATTATGGGAATGTTTTCATGGGTTTTAATGTTTATAATTTGGATAATGGTTTCCTTATATTAGTATCCTATACTGATATATTTAATCACATGTTGAGTTTTCTTTTATTTTTATTCATAACACTTATTTTTTATTAAGGATTTGGAGTTTCCGGGCTTAATATAATGAATAGTTTTCATAAAGTTGTCATTCATTATTTTAAATGTTTTAGATTATGTGTATATATATTTTGTTATGATATACATAATTTTTATTGTTGTGGGTTTGTTATATATGAGTCATGTCATATTTATCTAAAGGTATAAACCTAAAATGACACTCAATGTGAGAGAAAATAAAATTCAACACATAAAATCTATATTATGTAATGTTTTAAGGTTGGGTCATTATAATTTTATCAGGAAAAAGTGGTGATTAATTCTCTACTATATTTAAGGTAATTTGGTAGTTAATCTTAACCCTCTATATTAATCAGGATGAGATACATTCACACTATGATATAGGAATCAATAAGTTATTCTAACTACACTATAGTTATTTTAATTAGGTAGTTATTTCTATTACACTCTAGGAATCATTCCGTGATTTCATTCCCACAATGTTATATTAAAGAATTAATTAATATTGATACACATTTTTTACACTATTATTAGTGACATTTTCATTAGTTAGACATCAATTTCATGAAATTCCTTATATTTATTCATATTATTATGCTATATGGA
This sequence comes from Viscum album, assembly GCA_963277665.1. NCBI lineage: Eukaryota > Viridiplantae > Streptophyta > Magnoliopsida > Santalales > Viscaceae > Viscum > Viscum album. The sequence continues at coordinate 549,549,299 of OY728157.1, forward strand.
CCATGTTTAATGATCCATGATTCAATACATTTATTGAATGGTATATTTACAATATTTTTAGATTATTGACCTTATTATAATGGATTATGAAAAAAATATTCTTATTCTATGTTCGTTTCAATATATCACTAGTTCTCATGTTATCTCACAAGCTTCCTATATAATCCTCGATAAAATGTTGACAAGATTTACTCTTCTAGGAATTTGGGGCCACCAATTATTTTCAATTAAAAAGTTATGAAGATGAGTATAAATTAAAGATTTGTAGTTGGTAAGGTAGTGTGGAAATATTATAGATAAGTATTTGGAATCTTTTTTAGATGGGTTTCATATGAAGTTTGTCCTCAAATATACTAATAAAATTTGTTTCATGGATTGTGTGATTATTAATATTTATAAATATTAAATTATTTAATTATATTAATAATTGTCTTTTTCATCTCAACAGGTATTATGGATATTATTTAATGAAATGTTCTCGAACCAAACCCTTGAGTGCGTGAATTAGGAGAAATACTGGACATATCTAAACAGTTGTGAAGGACTAAAAACATTACCCTGGAATTCTATGCCACATACTCCGATACTGATTTCATGGTGAATTATGGGAAAGTGGAATTTCTCAATCAGACTTATTTTTATCTAGGTCCCATTGAACTACTTCACTATGAAGACTCTATCAATCACGCGAGACCGAAAAAAATCATATTCAACCCGCCCACTTTAATATAATCTATAAAAATATAAGATCCATATAGGGTACCAACCACTAGAGACACATGTGGATTCCATGACCAGTGTTATATATCACCATGGTGAATGATTTGAAATTGGATTCACATTCTCTATACCATCACCAGGTTCCCATCATCACTATTAAGTGTGATAGATCCACAAATCCCAAAAAATAATCTCTCCAATGGCCTCTATTAAGAATTATGTACCCACCATCATTCTTTTGGTATATTAATGCTCATAATAGACTAAATTATTTTGAATATACATCTTTGGGAAGTGAATGTGAGAAAACATACCAAGATGAGAATACATGACCACTATTATAATTACACCATGTGACCAAAATAATCCTCCCACAACGCAGGTACTTCATAAAAAATCAGTGTGTACATAACATGTATTCAATGTACTCCAATACAAAAATCCATCATTGATTCATGTGTACATTTTCATGTTTCTTTAACTATACTATATCAGGAAAACCATCAGAGTGTGTTCTTTTACATGGAATGTACCTCTCATGGGTATTTATATATGTACTAGTTCATACCCTTTCCAACATCTACATATACCTACATGGAGTGAAAATATAACTTATATTCCATTTAGACTTCCTATATAACTTCTTTCTGTCAAAAATGCTACATGATTTTTTTTTCTTGATATTATATGCCCTCTACTAATAAATTCTTGATTTAAAAATGATATAATTATTTTAATCACAAAACATCAAATTTGATATGATGTAAGGGGAAAGACAAAACATATGAAATATTTCTTTCAAATTGATAGTATGAACAAGAAAAAAAACGAGGAGGAAGTGAAAATAATGAGCCATATTTCAATGGAATTTATTTCAGATTTATAATTACATCCTTTTTATAACCGATATTGGTCAGTGCATCTTTATTACATGTCATGTCATCCCCATATAAAAATTCACCCATTTATGCATCCTCACATCTTTACTTCATCATCAATAAAGGGGTGGGGATTTCCTCACATGTTACAAATGTGGATATGATAGATAAATAAAATAGAAATAAAAATAATAATTAAATATATCACTCATTCAATGGAAAAAACTCAAGGGGCTGTCAATCTTTTTTAGATAATTCCTCTTCAAGGTAAAACCACCAATTCCAAACTAATTTGTGAAATAAAATATCAGTCATCAGTTCTATTTATGAGATATCAATTTCTTAAACGTATGAAATAATTTATTATTATTTATTTAATACGTAATGTTCGAAATAAATCATGAATATAAAAATCTCACAATATAATATCCCAATGATAAACTCTAAATATTGGGAAACAAATAATCTGTAATTTTTTATTTTATTAGTCGTTTGATGGGTGAGAATCACAATTTTATCTTTGGAAAATGCCCTAGGCCCCAAAACACTAAAATAATAAAAGTATTCTATGGAGAAAAAGTTATTTTCATTCATGTTAATAATATGTTAATAATAAATAGAAACAAGATGTTTTTTCCTAAAATTATTGAATTCATAATTTATTGGGGATATAAATACAATATATTCAATTTCAGGATAGAAAAAGTTAGTAGATTTAAAATTTGTGTTTGAATTGACGTTGATTTTAAAAATGTAAAATTTCATTAATATATTTCATATAAAATTTATGTTTCATCCAATAAATGGGAAAGAGATTTGTTTATAATGTCTATATATATATATATATTATTTTTTATTTCTATAAAGGTTACGTGATGAGTGATTCTAGAAAATAATTTTATGACCTATATTAGTGATATCAAATACTAATTGGAAATTTCCCCTTATAAATATAAAAACAATCGATATTTTATTATTATAAATACCATTCAAATATTTATTGATGTAAGGTAGGTTAGAATTCAAATCTATCAACCCAATTCACCACATTATCCTCACAATCATCATTAAATCTATATCATCCATTTTTATCATTTAGATCGAGGATTATGTTTATGATAGCTATGGTTATGATTAAAATCCTATTATGGATGATCTAGTTAATTATTTCTAAGATGGGATGAAAATGGATGACTGATGTGTATTTATAAAATCAAATCCATGATGATACTGACAAAAATTTAAATTTTATTTATATTTAATTATAACATTCCTTACTAGAAGATAATTTATGATAGTATTAAGAACATTAAGACTCTGTTTAATGAGTTGGAGAGTGAAATATTGTGTTAGAGATACTCTATTCGGTGTTAAGAACACAAGAAATATGTAATGATGTAAAAATTGTATCCTTGATGAAAAAAATAATTTCATTGTAATTTTTCAACCTACATTTTATCTGTTGTAAGAAAAATATTGTTCTATAAACACATCAAGAATGGTTTTTTGGATAGTGGTGATCACATAATGACCCAAATGTATTTTTATTAAATTATTTCATATTTAATATACCACACGCCTTCAGGTACATAAATTATGTAGGTATTGTTTCTGACTACATATGAAAGTGGGTTTTTAATTGTCACTAAATAGAATATTTCCCTCAATGTTTCATTCATATAAGGTTGTCTTTTCCTATTATTAGTTAAGTGAATATAGTATTTTTTTACAATGTATATGTAGGTGGTGGTTCCATAACAATAACATTAGTTGAATTTGATTGTATGACTATTTATTTATAACAATAATGAGAGGTTGAATCCTATTATATTTTGAAATATTTCATATAGGTTAATCCAAGCACTACCAAATTATCAAGATATTACATTTTTAAATTTTAGAGGGAACCGTGTGAAACCATATTCCTTGTTTATGTATGAGAACAGATAACATGATTTGGAATGGGTTAAATATCCAATCAAATGGTTTTCAGTTCATGTTATAGGTATAATCATTTGGATATTTTTTTCCCCATTTTGTTCTATAGATTCTAAAGTAACAGGAAATAAAGAGATTGGTTTACTCTTAATGCTTGTCTGTTTATCCTAGAAGGTTGTTCAAGATAATGGATGGGTTTTGTAAAGTATTTTGAAATTTAATTACGGGGTATTGAATTTGGACTCATGGGGATTTAAATCTCTTATGGGTTTTAAATGTGTTTTTGTTGTTGGGATTTGGACAATGTGGTTGATTGGATTAGTAAATATCCTGCCAATGGAAGGATAAATGGTCACATATACCATAAATTGATTTTTTTGGTATTATGATTCTTAAAAATTATATAATTTAACTATTCACATGTTCTTTCAATAATTATATCTTTTATGTATGGAATACAATATAAGTTGTTTATATGGACATCCATGGCAGAAAGGGTGAAAGAAGTTTCAGTTGATTGAGTTTATTTATCTTATTATATTTAATATATTTGGTCTTTATGGAAGAAATAATAATTTTTCATTGAGTATTTTTTACTCATTAACATTATGCATCCAACCATATTTCATAGGCCTCTAATAATAATTTTAGGTTCCACATGTTTGGTTTTAATCTCCAATGCCTTCTAGATAATCAAAAGTATGATATATGGATTGTTATAGTGGTCACATTACATATGTTGTTATGGAATTTTTTTGTTTCCCTTTTCTAAACCATCATAGAGAATTATCACTTATTCCATTATTGAGAAATCATAGTGATTTAATATTTTTAGGATATATTTAAATACTTTGTATGTTTTATGAAATTACATGTAATATTTTTCAATAATGATTTAAATTATATTCATATGATTAATGTTTTTGTTAAGGGGAAAGTAGTTTTTTTGAAAAAAAAAATATTTTTAATTTCCTCCTATAATGGGTGTATACTATTATTTATTTCTTTTAAAAAATTATGTTGATCCTCAATATAAAAATTAAACAGCCTTATTATAAATGACTTAATTAGATGTGGGATAATGTGTTCAACAATATTATTTAATTCCATGACTTAATTGTAAGATATTTATGACATCATAATATTAATGTTGGGAAAATTTATTATGATAATGGTATTGAAGAAATAATGTTTATATCTTAGGTAAACATTATAAATACAAGAGTGTTCATCAGTTCAAGGATGTGTGAGTCTATCATCCATGGTATGCTCTGAAAAATTCATCATGTTAGGTGTTCTCCCATTGGATATATATTTTATTTATCACCCATGTTTATATTAGATATTTTTGAATGAACTTCATTATAGTGAAATAATTTTTATAATTATATTTTTTTAAATACTAGAATTATAATGCAGAATAGCCCAATGATTACTGGACTCCCCATTCTTGAAATTATCCATCTTAAATTAATAATTTCTATTCTCATCAATATTATTCTAAAAAATTAAATTAATTAATAAAGACAATTTAAAATAAATGGGGTCATAATTAAATAAATATGTATATGATCACATAAATAGGAGCATGGAAATAGTAATAAAATTTGGCAATCCCAAAAATTACCCATAATTATTAATTGGTTAAATTACACGTAGTGAGGGTTTTATAATCCTTATAGACATATTAATGTATATAATGATGCTTGAACATTAAATAAATTAATTTTATATACGGTATAATTTATTAGGGAAGATTTTTATTTTATTTAAAGTAAATAATAATAGAAACGTGTACTATATTAATGAGGTTGAATTTTTCTTTGGCATTTCTATTATATTTTAGAATGAATTTTAATTTTCAAGATTTTTATTTCATAAATTCATGATGGATTAATTAAATGTCATAAAAACAAACCCCATATATCACTGTTATAATATTTAAATAATTTATATTCTAATCAAATAAAGAAACATATTATAATTTTCAGGATAACTACATAGTAGAGAGTTTTTTATAACTCATAATTTAAATCCTTATAATTCTGTTATGATGATTTATAAAATAATCAATAGATATAATTTAAAATAATTTAAATGATTTGTAGATAATTTAAAAAAATTAAAACCAAATTCATCATCTTGTAACAAACATAGAGAAACCTGTAAGAGGGTTATCCTTCCATTGATTTAAATATCTCATTGAGGGATGAATGTTTACTCCTAATGGAAGAATTAATGAAGGTAAAATAAGAAGATAATATACACTACACAATTACATGATGTATTTAAAAACATTTGGTGAGAATAAATACAAAGAATGAGATAATAGTTTCACCAATATAGAATGATGAAAAAAGATTATATTAAAAAAATTAATTTTTTTTGAATTGTAACAACATACAATATAAAAAACAATCAAATAATAAAAAATTGAAATTAAATCATTATCAATTAAAACCATAAAAATCCTTTAATTTCATTCACTCAAACTATAGTAAATAATAATTTTCGTTCCTTAGATAAAAATCCAACCTTTCAAAGTCAACACAAATGATTAAGTTTGAAATTACTAGTTTTAATGTTTATGATATGAGGATATTTCCACACTTAATACAGACAGTTTGTGAGTTGTTTAACCCATTGATGTACCTAAAGATCTTTTTATATAAATGGATATTGTTTTTCATTAATTAATAAATATTTTCCCAATATCACTTCAAACATAATAAACAATTTCAAGTAAATTGGATTCATTATATTTTTATTACTTCTAAAATATTGGTTTTATACACTATGAAATAGAATTTGACATAAAATTTTATCTTCAACATTGGATTCTTATATAACCATTGAAATACAATAATTCTCTTGCAAAACAGTTTTATGATATATTCCAAATTATGGTATATATTGAATATAAAAAAAGCTTTATTGTATGTTGACCATATGACCTATTTTCATGTTAGTGACTGCTGTCTGGTTCACTATCCCAAAATTATTATAGATTCAATGTCTAAAATGAATACCTTAACTAATGAATATATCATTGTATATAGAAGGAGAAAATATAGTTGATAAATTACATAAACATATCCTAAAATTAAAAATTAAAATCAATAGAATTAGGTGTTTTATATGGTATTATTAAATTCTATGTGTATTAGCTAATTTAATGTAATAATTGAAAATAAGATCTTAAATGATTTTTACATTTTCAACTGAAATAATACTAGTTTTTCATAATAATGAAGCTTTTGGATATTTTATAATAAATAATTATTATTAAGTAATTTATATGGATAAATAAAATGACATAATAATGATATGTTCATATATATATATATATAACTGTTAAATCAGAGATTATAAATTGGTAAGTAAAAATATATTACCTGATTATTATGCTCAATATTCCAGAATTTGTATATATTCTAGGAAGAAACTATATAATGTTTCATAAATAATCACGGGATCACTATATTCAGTCTACATATCCATTGTACATAATATGTTCAAAACACAACAGTCCACCATTAATAAATATGGTGTCACTTCTAAATCTACTCATTATCAATATATATCATTTATTTATTCTAGGATAATAATTCATGAACCTCTATAAAAATTAAAATCATCATCTATCTATTCTTTAATAAGAAAATGAATAAAAATACATTACATAGTAAAATTTCTAGTTTTGTTCATGGCCCGAATCAACCTCCATCCTTTCGTATACTTCAAATAAATTTGAATGATTGAGATTTAGTAAAATGACCAAAATTAATATGGGAACATTCTATATTTTAGATATAATAACAAGGGAAAACAATAAAATTGATGAATGTTTCATGTATAGACAATATACTATACATATATATTATAATCTAGATGTCAGGTTGAGGGTCTATATCACATGATTAAATTTAATATCTTCATAAAGATCGATTTATGTCTTGGATATTTCTAGTTTTTGATTGGTGATATGTATGGAATCATTTCACTTGTACATACTAGGATTTGAATTGAAGAATAAAACCATAATTTTTTAAATTCATACCAATTTTATGAGTTATTAATGGATCCATAATAATTCTTGGGATTCCATTTATGGTATTACTTGAAATACAACCCTACCACCAAACATGATTTTTTAAAATACCTATCTTATATAATTTCATTATATTGTACACCTAATGTTTTTCTAAAAAGGTATTTTTACATGTTAGATTTGGTAAAAACACTAAGAACAAATAGAAAAACGAAATCAGAAATTTTTGTATTTAAATAGAAATCATCGCCATAGTAAATTTATTTGATTTTTTGGGTTTATAGTTTTGGAGAGTTATAAAAAGTACGAAAAAATAAATTTATCACTTAAAAACAGTTCACATTTTTTTGTCACAATGGAATGTTATTAGATGTTGAATTTTGTTTTATTCATCAAATTATTTCATATTTAAAAAGGTTTCACTATTGATTTTGACAAAGTTCATATACATCATTGTTCCCTTAAAAAAATATACAGATATTGGATGACTAAAATTGCACACATTATGGGATATAAAATTAATATAAAACCCATATTTCAATAGAAAATCATGAAAATAACTAAGGAACCATATCTTTTAACAAAATGAAACATTTATATCAAAAATATTTAAAATAATCATGAAATAAATATAATTTCCTATGGGTTCTCATTATTCTTTGTGTAAGAAAAATAGAAAATTCATAATCATGATAGCTTATTGAGATAACATGACAACTAACAAAAAACATTTTCATTTATATAGAATAATTCACCTTTATATGGAAAAATTTATCAAAACCCAATTATTTAACTTAGTAAATTGAAACATTTCCATTAAAAACGAATAAAAGCAATTTGAAAACCCTATAATAATAGTGTAGAATTATCAATAAAATCAACAATACAATCACACTTATAATAGAATATCCTTCACAGTTAATTTAAACATGTCTCTTCTTGGGATAATATTAATTAGATATATAATTGGTGTATAAAAAATTCCCAAAAAATAATATTTATTATTTTTATCAACTACCTATTGAGAAAACATTGAAAACATGAATTTTAATCATAAAGGTAATATTTTTTTAAATTCGAGTCAATAAGGAAAAAAATTAAGTTCTATCAAAATTATGGGAATAAATATACTTTTCATTGTAATTTTTGAACAAAATTCATCGACTAATGTGAAACGGATATTCGAGGTAAAAAATAGAAATAATTGAAGGAATATTAATAATAAATAACTTACATTAAATCGACCCAAACCAATAATGAGTAGAGCCAGTCTCCACATTTATTAAATTGGAATGATTACAATTAATAAAATCCTGAAGAACCAAATATGTTAATAGTCTAGGTAAAATAGATACATAAATGCACCTTGTAGTAAAAATGAATACACTAATTACAATATAATTTGTTTTCATTTGAGGATAAAAGCATTATTCATTCTAGAAAATCCTTATATATTATTCTTATAAAAGTTATTTTCTTCCTAGGGAATGAAAATATAATATAGTAGAGCTCAAATTCATTATTTTTTTAATGTAAAACAAAATAAATAATGACTGAATGAGATTAATCAGATATGAGTTTAAATAAATTGCTACATATATCATTAAAATAAATATATAATGGAAAATAAATATGGAAATGTATGAAAATTAAAACATGTGTATTTTAATCAATCACATTGGAATGAAATGTAATAATATATATGTCGATGAAAAATATCATGGATACATAATAACTAAATAAAAAGGAATAAAATGATTAATTATTGTTGGTCTTATATAAGGCACATTAAAACCTCTACTATTAATATCTATCAACTAGATTATTTAAAACTATTGGTAAAAACTTATCTATTATTCTTGGAAACAATATCTAAGTGTGTGTAACCAACTAATGTAATCTCATGAGACTAACGATGAATCAAGTGGCTTATATTTATCAGTCCATGACTTATAGGGAATTCATTATTGATCCCCAACCCATGTATTTGATTTACTATGCATTCCTAATATTGAATAAATTATATGAATTATCAAAAATCCATATTGAATAAATGATATGAATTTATCAATATTTCCCCAAATAATAAAATAACATTCAATGCAAACATTTAATGAAAATTGATATATAGTTCATGAAATAATCATATCTATGAACAATGATATGAATAATTGGGGGAAATTAATTGTCAAAGGATCACAGTAAATTAAATATTTCGAGGGGAATAAAAGGACTCAAGTAATTACAAGTTATTAAAAACATTAGATTAATCAATCATAAACCATGTAGAGTAATATTAAGGTAGGTATCAATTCAAAATATCACAAGTGGATTAAAATTAAGGGGCTGTCATTAATGATTGGAAATATTATAATTAATATTTTAAGAACAATAATTTGCAAATATAATTTTTATTTAAGAAAAAATATTTTGAAATTATTTTCAATTAAATATTAATTCTAAAATAATTAATAAAAAAAATTTAATCATCAGAAGGATTCTGTGATGAAATTACATCGCATGAATTCTTACATGTCATCCTGGTAAAATGATAGAAAATTTCCATATTCTAAAAGTGACAAGATTATGACCTTGACAACATGGGTAAAAAATTAAATGAAAAAATGAATTTATTAATTCATTTTTAAAAGAAAAAAAAATCATTTTTGAAAACATTTTAATAAAACATGGATAATATATGAAAACAGGTTCACCAGCTAAAGAATAAAATGATTTTGGGATTTCATAAAAAATTATTAAAACAAGTAATGTACCAAATATGGTAAAAATGATATTATTACTTGAAAAGGGTCATTAATAAAAAATGGAATGGAAAATGAATTGTATTATTGAAAAACCGTCATATAATTTCATTGAATTTAAATGAAATATCTTCAAAATTATTATGGTGGAAAATAATCTTTATTCATTCCAATGTGTCCCATACCACTTGGAAACATTTGAAATCATACGACACGTAAAGGAATAAAATTAATGAATGATTCAAATATCATTAATATATCATTATTAATGATAAACTATTTCAAAATCAGTATTACATACACCACCTAAAAATAATTATATATTTAACTTGACATATATCTCACGGATGTAAAAAGTGAGATAAAATCCCTTACATTGAGTCTGAATTGGCCTCATTTGTCTTTATATTCCTAAATAATAAAATTATTTTAATTATTTCATTTCACAAGAACCTTTTTTCTTTTTGTCATTACATTTATTTTACTTATAATCATGTTGTATACAACTACTTCTACAATAATGTTTACGTTCGGTGTTTTGACAAAATTTGGATTATGTGTCCAAAACGAATTTGTTAGCCCTTCTATAGTAAAATTCATAATTATATTACATATATATAATAATAATCATAAAAAAATTATGATATTTATATATATTTAAATTTGAAAATAAATTTTTAAATATTTTTTGAAAAATGATCCAGTGTTACAATCATATAGATGGTATTTCGTACGTACGCATGAGTAACGTTCCAATTTTTCAATTATTATTACGGAAGGATGGTAAGTAACAATATATAACAAAAAAATGATAATTATATAATAAATAAATAATTTTTTTAATAATATATAAATATATATGAATTTTTTTGTGTAAAAGGAATCACATTGTGTTGAAGAGGCAGTAGTCCACACGTCAACGACTAACATCATCTCTTTTTCGTGTGTGAATGGTTAATAAATACAAATAAATAAATTACATATAAATAAAGGTAATTATGTAACAAGTATTATATATATTTTTTATGTCACATATTTTTAATTAAATCCATCCATAATAAAATTATATATCATGTGATCAAATCACATCCCTATTAGGAGGCAGTAGTCTAAACATCGACAAATAAAGTTATCATATTTTCACAAAATTGAATAACAGGGGATATGTTTTATTATATAATTACATAATAATAATGAAAGAATATGTATAATATATATCATATAAAAATATTGTGTCTATTGTAATTCCCCACCGTGAAAGGTGGTAATGGAAAAACGATCAACTTTGTTTTATCAGGTCGTAATTCTCTTCACACATAAATGGTATATTCGTTACCAATTATCTAAAAGTGCATGTAAATGAAGGTATAAATCATATAATTAAAAAATATAATAATATTTAGGAAAATTTGTTTTTATATTATTATTAAATGATGTTATTTGTGGGATTTGAGTTAGAAATAAAACTAAAGAGCTTGAGGAATGATGTTACCTCTTATTTGGGTATCTCATTTTAGTTTGCCCATATGGGATTCCTTGGATAGATTTCTGCCCAAGGGTAGGATTCTATGATGAGGAGAGGAATTGTTAGGATCTATTTGGATACATCATGGTCAAGAAAATGTGGATATATAGGTGTGAGTTTGTTGGAGGATAATGGGCCTCTATATTGAGATGGAGGAGGGGCGCACTTGTAAATTTTGAAGAAGGGAATTGTACACCCGTCTTTTCCAAATATATTGGTTAAAATAATGGTCCAAATAATAAAAAATAAAGGATACAGTACAAATTTTACGATAAAATGTATTCTGAACAATTTTCAATGTATTTTTGGCCCTTATGTGTAAGATTTAGTCCTTCAATAAGCTTAATTGCACCTTAATCATTATATTTAACTATAATCACATTCACTAATCCCTTCGGAAAAATACTATGTTGTACATATTACAAATTATAAATTATTTTTATTACAAATATTGAGTCGATTTTTCGAAATTACAATCTTATAAGTGGAAGTAATTAATTTAAATTCAATCTTACAAATAGGGTGACAATGCAGGTTTTTAAAGTAAAAATGATCAAAAGCTTTCTAGGTTTTCATATCCAATATTAATGTGAAATTTTTATAAATTATATAAATTGGATTAGTCAATAAATAATTGAACTATTTTAACATTAATAACAATTTAAAATATTATTTTACTTTATAAATAAATTATATGACTTGTTAATTTTGAATTACAATGTAATATTTCTAATTATTCATTAACAAAAGAAAAGTCATATAAAAATACCAGGAATTCAACCTAACCTAATTTTTTCCATTATCATAAACATTTTATGTTTATATTTAAATATAAGATTTATAAATCATGAAAAATAGTATTTAAAATAGTTTATTTATTAAATGGATGTTAATGTTCCTTAATAAAAATATAGTATTTTTTGAGTAAAATTGACTTTACCCTTATCTTAGGCATATCAGGTATAAGGCCCCAGCATTAAACCTCAATTAATCTTGAGTTATTACAAGATTACACATTGAGGATCTTTTCAGGTTTAGAGTTTTAGAGAATTAGATCATAAAACTTGCATTACATTCCACATATAAACAAAGTTGTTACATAAAGATAGTATTCTTCATTCCCATCAATGGAATCATATTTAAAATAAAACATGGATTCATTCTTGACACTTCCTTGAAACTATCATCATATCATGTACTTTTCCCTTGACCTGTGAAAATCATTTCAAAAAAACTTGGGATGAGCATAAAAAGCTCAGTATGGGTTATAAAAACATGGAAAGGAAGCATGGGTATATATATACATAAGAATGAAATCATACTTTACCCATAAAAAATAATCACTTTAACATACCTCATCAAATCATGAAAAAATCATAGAAATCATAAGACATAAAGGTAACTTGAGGCATTCATAACATTCTTACGTAGGGAGTAACCCTCTTGGTTACATTTGGAATATCCATCACAGTATATTCCCTAAAATCTCTTCGGAGAAACCTTAACGTTTCACTCCTTCATGTTACCCAATGAATTGGAGAGCTATAACGCGCTCACCCGCCCTTATTTTATCACGGAACCACCCGTCTTCATAATAATGCCCAAGAACCATAACATAATCATATCACATAAAACATGCATAAAGGAAACATAAAATTTCCACATTTCAATCACGAGATATCAATACATCACATTGATATAATAAAAACATTATGAAAACCATTTTGAAAACCAATGTAAAAGAAAAGTAAAACATTGTATTTATTTTTCTTTTAAAAATAAGGTATGGATTGTAGAGGAAGCTGAAACTCAAATAACGGTCACGACGGCGAAGAAGTCGTTGTCGCCGCATACGTACGAAAAAAACATTCCCTTTTGTCGTTTAGTAAACGCTTCGTATAAAAAATATTACTTATGGATAAACGTAAAAGTAAAAGGGGTTTATACACCATATAAAACAAGGTTGTGTATAAAACAAAATATGCCTCAACGAAAGGAGATTGAGATTAATTCCCATACCTCTTATCCGACTTGACCCGACCGTTCTTTAATTTCCTTTAAAAGTGTAACTCCTTTTGATTTGAGCCTAAAGGCTTCCTTTGAAAGGATTCTGAACAAATGGAATCCTCTAGGATGAGGAGATGGATGTGGAGAGAGTAAATGGGTAGGGTTTGGCCGAGCCAAAGGCTTGAGGAGTGTGTGAAATGAGGTAGAGGTGGGGGCCTTTTACAAGAGGAGAGGAGGGGAACTTTTGGAATGTAACGAAATATTACATTATTTGAAAATGTGTTTCGGTTTTAAAAGGTCCCACATTGATATAATTAGTGGATAAGGTGATAAGGGTTCGAAATCCACCCATCCAATAAGTTTTGGAAATGTGTAGTTCATAGATTTTACATTATCTTTCCATTTTATTTAAATTGTCAAATAATGATGTCATCGCTGCATCATTATTATGTCATAAATAATTTAATTTATTTAATGTCTAAAAATTATAAAAAATATACAATGATGTAGGAAATCTATTTATCTTTCCAATTACTATTTATAATCAAAAAAGTTATCTTTATAACCCCATGTAAAAATGGTTTTCGTAAAACATATTATGTTTGTGTCATTTTTACTTTTACATTAAATAAAAAGTTATTTATGTCAGTTCTCAACCAAAGTGGATCCATGGGTTCCCCAAGTTGACCCATGGCTTGTCTTGGTCTGACATGACACAACCAATGAGGGTAGGAAATGTTTCAAGCTCATCTTATTTTATAAAGCATTATTTTTACCTTAAACTACACTAATTACCACTAATCGCGATTAAAACATAATAAGTTACTATTCACCAAAAAATTATTTTAATCTCATTGAACCACATTTTACTTATTAATGACAACCATGTATGTAGGATTTTTGAAATTCAAAACACAATGATGGAAAAATTTCATTTAAACGGAAAAATCAGTTTTTATAAGTACCACTTAGTGGTTTCACTATTCATCAAAAATTGAAGTTTTTTCAGAAAATTACCAAAAATTCACCCTAAGCTATATTTGATATTACAAATTCAAAAATGAAGTCTATTTTAAAAAATTCAAAATATATAAGTCACATTAATTAATTTAATAATTAATTCCTGCTGTCAGAGCAAATAGCGTGTTTTTATAAAACAATAAGTATCAAAAGATTGACACCAGTTAAAGTCTAATTTCATAGTGAAATTGATTCCAATGACCACCATTGGATAAAATAGTAAAATTATATATTCTAATTTAACTTTAAAACTAATTCAAAAGATAATCTAATCATATAAATAAATTAGATTAAAAATCATTTTTGATGTAAAATACAGTATTTTTCTCTATTCATTAAAAAATGAACAATTTCGGAAAAATACCAAAAATTCACACAAAGTAAATTTTGATGTCCCAATCATAAATAATAAGTTTATTTTGATAAACATAGTTTATAAAATTGTCAAAATAATTATTTAAAAAGGTTTTTCTATCATAAGGCAGTAAAACAATCTTTTAAAAATATTAGTGTATTCCATGATTAAGATTGGATTTATTTTCATTTTAAGCCTCTAAAACACTATATTAATCATTAATAGACATAGATAAAAATATTTATTATTCATTACTAACATGGGATGTTACATCCTTCCCCCCTTTAGGAAATTGCGTCCCCGAAATTTATTTACTTATCGAATAAATGGGGGTACTTATCCCTCATTGCATTTTCAGATTCCCGTGTTGCCTCTTCCATCATGTGGTTTTTACACAAAACCTTTACCTACTTAATCACCTTATTCCGTAACACTAGCTCCCTGTAGTCAAGAATCTGGACCGATTGTTCCTCATAAGATAGGTTCTCTTCCAGCTGAACTATCTCTGGACTCAAAACATGAGATAGATCTGGCATATACTTTCTCAACATTGAAACGTGAAAAACATTGTGTACCTGAGATAAACTCGGAGGTAAAGCCACCCGGTATGCAACTGATCCAACTCTCTCCAGAATTTCATATGGTCCAATTAACCTTTGACTAAACTTTCCTTTCTTACCAATTCTCATCACACTTTTCCAAGGAGAAACCTTGAGAAAAACATGATCACCTACCTCGAAAGATAGATCCTTCCTCCGGTTATTCGCATAACTCTTCTGCCTGCTCTGAGCTGTTCTCATGTGCTTCTGAATCAGCTGAACTTTTTCTGCCAACTCTTCTACCAATTCTGGTCCAATCAGCTTCATTTCCCCTACTTCATCCCAAAAAGTTGGAGTTCGACACTGCTTCCCATATAATGCCTGAAATGGTGCCATCTGTATACTGGAATGAAAACTGTTATTATATGAAAATTCAACCAAAGAAAGATGTTGGTCCAAACTTCCCTAATAATCCATCGAACAAGCTCGTATCATATCCTCCATGGTCTGAATTGTTCGTTCTGACTGCCCATCTGATTGAGGATAAAAAGCTGTACTAAAATTTAATTCAGTACCCAAAGACTTCTGATGGCCTTTCCAAAAGTTAGAAGTGAACCTGGGATCACGATCCGATACAATGGAGAGAGGAACACCATGTAACCTGACTATCTCTTTAACATACAAACGGGAAAGTTGATCAAGAGAGAAAGTATCTTGTATAGAAAGGAAATGAGCAGATTTGGTCAAGCGATCAACAATAACCCAGATTGCATAATTACCTCAAGATGTCTTCGGTAATCCAACAACAAAGTCCTTGGATATATTCTCCCATTTCCACTCTGGCACTGGTAAAGGCTAAAGCATCCCTTTTGGTAACTGTCGTTCTGCTTTAACCTGTTGACATGTCAAACACTTCACAGTAAAATCAGCAATATCTCTTTTCATTCCATCCCACTAGTAATACTCCCGCAGATCTCTATACATCTTAGTACTGCCCGGATGAACTGAAAACGGAGAACTATGAGCTTCACATAACAACACTCTCTTCAACTGTGAATCACAAGGCACACACAATATCTTCCCAAATCTCAAAACACACTCATTATCAATGTTGAATTCAGGCAACTTACCTTTCTGAACCAGCTCTACCTTTTTCTGCAACTCACTATCTTGCTTCTGTGCTTTCTTGATTCTATCTGATATAGAAGATCTCACTGATACATGAAACAAAACAGAAGGACTTCCTACACCAACAACTTCTATGCCAAAGTTCATCAAATCCTTAACCAAAGGATCACGTTCCAAATGCAACATTGTTAATTAAGCATTACTTTTACGACTCAAAGCATCAGCCACATTATTTGATTTTCCCGGATGGTAATGAATTGTACAATCATAATCCTTGATTAATTCTAGCCATATCCTCTGTCTCATGTTTAACTCTTTCTGAGTGAATATATACTTTAAACTTTTGTGATCGGTATATATTTCACACTTTACTCCATACAAGTGATGCCTCCAAATTTTTAAAGAAAAAACAAGAGCAGCTAATTCCAAATCATGTGTAGGGTAATTTACCTCATGAGTTTTCAACTGTCGTGAAGCATAAGCAATTATGTGATCATTATGCATTAGGACGCAACCAAGTCCTTTCAATGAAGTGTCACTTTATATAACAAACTCACCATTCCTGGAAGGTAGTGCCCAAACTGGAGCATTCACCAATCTTCTTTTCAATTCCTGAAAACAATCATCACATTCTTTTGTCCAGATAAACTTAACACCCTTCCGAGTTAGATTAGTCATTGGACTAGATAACTGTGAAAAATTTCTAACAAACCTTCGGTAATAGCCCACCAAACCAAGGAATCTACGAATCTCGGTTACATTTGTGGGTCTTTTCCATTCTTCCACAACTTTTGATTTTGCAGGATCAATAGTTATTCCATCATTAGAAACAATGTGACCAAGGAAAGAAATTTGTTGCAACCAAAACTCACACTTGCTAAATTTCCCATACAATTTCTTTTATTTTAAGGTTTCCACGATAACCCTTAATTGTCTTTCATGCTCCTCTTTAATTTTAGAAAACACCAAAATATCATCAATGAAAACCACCACAAACTTATCTAAGAACTCATGGAGAATTATATTCATTAAGTCCATGAATACAATAGGTGCATTGGTTAGCCCAAAAGGCACTACTAAAAATTCATAATGGCCATATCTCGTACGGAACACGGTCTTCAGAATATCTGCATCCTTTACCTTCAGCTGATGGTACCCCGATCTCAGGTCAATCATTGAAAAAAACTGAGCTCCCTAGAGCTGATACAACTTCATTTGATGACCCGACATATGCTGAAGTAGTTGCAAAGGATTTCACCACCCCTTTATGCTTCAAGTCTAACTGCTTCTCATCACTCAAGCTCTTTGTCCAACACTAATTTTCATAGTGACCCATCTCATTTCACTTATAACATTTCACTAACTGTAAATAAAATTTGTTCTTACCTTCACCTTGATCCTTTTCGGTGCAATCATGAGCCTTATGTCCCATCTTACCACATCGGTAGCACTTTCCAGAATTCAGAAGACATTCCCCAGCATGCCTTTTTCCACATTTATCACAAACTGGAAACTTAGTTCTCTTACCATCAGACTTTTTTGAAGAATTCGTACCTTTCTCCTGCCACCTCGGTCTCTTCTTCTTCTAGTTGTTATAGAACACTTGGTCATCTGCAAACTCCATTTCCACCTTCTCAGCACATCGAACAAGCTTTTCATAACTTTTAAACTCACGAGAAGCTAATGCCCTTCGATATTTTGGCTTTAATCCTGAGTAAAAATGATTGATTTTACTATCAAGGTTTCGGATAAAATTTGGTGCATACCTTGCCAATCGAGTGAACCTTTATTCATAGGCAGCCACTAAGTCTTTATCTTGCCTCAATTCCAAGAATTGTTTTTCCATACTAAGTCGAACAACCTTAGGAAAATACTTCTCAAGAAACAAACCTTTGAATTTATCCCAGTCGAGAGAATCAATCTCATCAGCGTCCCTGATATTTTTAACCATCGACCACCAATGATCTGCCTCACCCTCCAAACGGTAAATGGAAAGACTAACCTTTTGATTGTCTGAACACCACATGACATCAAAAATCTTCTCCAGTGCTTTAATCCACCCTTCAACTATCACAGGGTCAGATGATCGTCTGAATGATGGGGGATGTTGCCTCATGAAATGTTCCACCACTGACATGTTCCTCTGCGGTTGATCTGGCTGATCTCATGCATGGATACCACCACCATTTATCGCTTGAGTCAACTGTGCCATCACTGCAACAAACTGTTCATTTCCAATTCCGACCATCTCGGGATGCTGATTCGGAAGGTTATTTCCTTATTTATGCCTTCCTAGCACCGCTTCCCTGTTTCCTCTGTGGAAAACCATTCTGAACAAACATGTCTTAGATGAAGCAACATGGTAATCTTCAAATGCTATATCATTTAATTTTTTTTTGGATAATCATTTAATAGAATTATAACTCCTAAAGTTATCTAAACCAACCTTTGATACCAACTATAAGGCCCTAGCCTTAAAACTTACTTAATATTGAGTTATTACAAGATTACACATTGAGGATCTTTTCGGGTTTAGAGTTTTAGAGAATTAGATCATAAAACTTTCATTACATTCCACATATAAACAAAGTGGTTACATAAAGATAGTATTCTTCATTCCCATCAATGGAAACATATTTAAAATAAAACATGGATTCATTCTTGACACTTCCTTGACACTATCATCATTTCATGTACCTTTCCCTTGACCTGTGAAAAACATTTCAATAAAACTTGGGATGAGCATAAAAAGCTCAGTATGGGTTATAAAAACATGGAAAGGAAACATGGGTACATATATACATAAGAATGAAATCATACTTTACCCATAAAACATAAGCACTTTAACATAACTCATCAAATCATGAATAAATCATATAAATCATAAGACATAAAGGTAACTTGAGGCATTTATAACATTCTTACGTAGGGAGTAACCCTCTTTGTTACGTTTGGAATACCCATCACAGTATATTCCCTAAAATCTCTTCGGAGAAACCTTAACGTTTCACTCCTTTGTGTTTCCCAATGCATTGGAGAGCTATAACGGGATAACCCGCCCTTAGTTTATCACAGAACCACCCATCTTCATAATAATGCCCAAGAACCATAACATGATCATATCACATAAAACTTGCATAAAGGAAACATAAAATTTCATCATTTCAATCACGAGATATCAATACAAAACATTTATATAATAAAAACATTATAAAAACCATTTTCAATACCAAAGTAAAAGAAAAGTAAAACATGGTATTTATTTTTCTTTTAAAATGAAGGTATGGCTTGTAGAGGAAGCCTAAACTCAAATAACGGTCATGACGGAGGAGAAGTCGTTGTCAGTGCATACGTATGACAAAAACATTCCCTTTTGTCGTTTAGTAAACGCTTCGTATAAAAAAGATTCCTTTTGGATAAACATAAAATTCAAAGGGGTTTATACACCGTATAAGAGAAGGTTGTGTATAAAACAAAATATTCCTCAACGAAAGGAGATTGAGACGAAGTCCCATACCTCATATCCGACTTGACCCGACCGTTCTTTAATCTTCATAAAAAGTGTAACTCCTTTTGATTTGAGCCTAAAGGATTCCTTTGAAAGGATTCTGCCCAAAGGGAATCCTCTAGGATGAGGAGAGGGATGTGGAAAGAGTAAATGGGCAGGGGTTGGCCGAGCCAAAGGCTTGAGGAGTGTGTGAAATGAGGTAGAGGTGGGGGACTTCTATAAGAGGAGAGGAGGGGTACTTTTGGAAAGTAAGGAAATATTACTTTATTTGAAAATGTTCTTCAGTTTTAAAAGGTCCTACATTGATATAATTCGTGGATAAGGTGATAAGGGTTCAAAATCCACCCATCCAATAAGATTTGGACATGTGTAGTTCATAGATTTTACATTATCTTTCCATTTTATTTAAATCGTCAAATAATGATGTCATCGCTGCATCATTATTATGTCATAAATAATTTAATTTATATAATGTCTAAAAATTATAAAAAAATATTATGATATAGGAAATCTTATTAGATTTCCCATGACTATTTATAATCAAAAATCTGATCTTTATAGCCCCATGTAAAAATTGTTTTCGTAAAACATATTATGTTTGTGTCATTTTTACTTTTACATTAAATAAAAAGTTATTTATGTCATTTCCCAAATAAGTGGATCCATGGGGTCCCCAAGTTGACCCATGGCTTTTCTTTGTCGGCCATGACACAACCAATGAGGGTAGGACATGTTTCAAGCTCATTTTATTTTATTAAATCATTATTTTTACCTTAAACTACACTAATTACCACTAATCGCGATTAAAACATAATAAGTTACTATTCACCAAAAAATTATTTTCATCTCATTGAACCACATTTTACTTCTTAATGAAAACCATGTATGTCGGATTTTCGAAATTCAAAACACAATGATGGCAAAATTTCATTTAAACGGAAAAATCAGTTTTTATAAGTACCACATAGTGGTTTCAATATTCATCAAAAATTGATGTTTTTCAGAAAATTACCAAAAATTCAGCCTAAGCTATATTTGATATTATGAATTCAAAAATGAAGTCTATTTTAGAAAATTCAGAATATATAAGTCACATTATTTATTTTAATAATTATTTCCTACTGTCAGAGAAAATAGCGTGTTTTTATAAAACAATAAGTATCAAAAGATTGACACCAATTTAAGTCTAATTTCAAAGTGAAATTGATTCCAATGACCACCATTGGATAAAATGGTAAAAATATATTCTAATTTAACTTTAAAACTAATTCAAAAGATAATCTAATCATATAAATAAATTAGATTAAAAAGCATTTTTTATGTAAAATGCAGTATTTTTCACTATTCATTAAAAAAACAACATTGTCAGAAAAATACCAAAAATTCACACAAAGTAAATTTTGATTTAAAAATCATAAAGAATAAGTTTATTTTGACAAACATAGTTTATAAAATTGTCAAAAGATATATTTAAAAAGGGTTTTCCATCATAAGGTAGTAAAACAATCTTTTAAAAATATTCGTGTATTCCATGATTAAGATTGGATTTATTTTAATTTTAAGCCTCTGAAACACTATCTTAATCATTAATAGACAGAGATAAAAATATCTATTATTCATTACTTACTTGGGATGTTACATCAAGACTATTGGATGAATATCAAAAATATTTTATTGAATATATAAAATATATTACATTTATATCACTACATAAATATAATTAATTTAATTTCTTATCATAAAACATATTCATCAGCATAAAAACAGTTTTTTTTACATCCATTTATATATAATCGATTCTTATATTAATTTATAATTAATTTGAAATCGATGAATTCTATTTATATTTTTTTAAACATATATTTTCATAAGTTAATAAATTTTATTAATAACTACTAATTAAATAGATATAATATATCTTATAATTTTAAATAATATCATTTTAATGATATATTATTCATTTATAATACTCAGTATTGTGTCTAACAGAATCCATCAAAGAAACTTGTTGTTGTGTCTGATTTTTGATAACTCATTATCACATGCATTTGATTATATAAAATATGTTGAATTTATTTAGAATAGTTAATATATTATAAATTCTTGGGAAATTATATTCACTTACACGTGTAGTGTTGAGTGTCATAAAAACTATAGAACACAATGATAATACATTAGATCTTCAGGGTGTTACATTATCCCCACCTTAATAATATTTAATACTCTTAGTTAATATTTTATCTTCGTAATATATTTTTGGATTTTATTATGTTAAAATCCCACATCATGAAATGTGTTCGTCAAACATTTTATTGAAAATAGTGAATGGGAAGTTAAAATATTACATGGAATAACATATAATTAGGTCTCTATATATGAGTGAATTAGTGAAATATATAGTAATGTAATTGGAGAAAAAGGGTAAATATTTATATAGAGTTATTGAGAGAATTAATCAAAATAACATTAATTATTGATAGAACATTGAAGACCTAAAATTAATGATGATTCAACGATATAGACAACCATCGGTTTAAAAAAATAAAGGCATTAGGAAAAAATATTAAGATCCTTCAACTTAGGTTGAGAAATTCCGTTACTTCCGAAAAATATGAGGAAATATTGATACATAAAATTTTGTAATTTCATATAAACAATTCCATCATTTTGTTTTTATATGTTAAAATTCTATTTCATCCCTTATGTGATGAAATGCCTAAATAGACCGATGTCCTTATTTTTTTTTTGATTTTTGATAACCCCTCTTTCAAGGTATGATGGGGAACTCTTACAAGGACCGTCAGCTTAGATATTACTTTTCCCATAGGGTTGGAGAAATTAATGGAATAGTCGGTCTTAAGGAAATCATACAGACTATGACTACTTGAAACTGCCCCTCCCCAGCATCTACATCGCAATTATATCCCAATCATTGCAGAGATGTTCGGCTATCATGTCCATGTACAAGTGCATAGGCGGGGTACCGATGGAAAATTTCATACCCTCTTATTCTTCTAAATCCGTTTAGACCATGATCTAGCTAATGTGACCTACTCTTGAATATATAAAAATAGTACCACTTATTTCCTAATAGATCCTTCCCTAGTATATAGTTTATCATCTGCAAGAGGGCATTAACATGAGTAATTTCAAGGTTACCCACATTTAGAACTATGAAATAGAAATAATTCCATTGGATGAGTTCTAATTCCTTCCATAAAACTCTTAATTTTTTCTTAGAAATTAATTGATTTATGACCTTTGTTCTCACATAGAAAATGTCTCCATGGTCCATTGAGACACTTTCCTAGGGTTCTCCTAATAAATTTCTTGCATGATGGATATCAATCCTTCTTCTCTTTATAGGTTCAAAATATGAATTTAGATGATCAATTACATGAGGGGGAATATATTTTATGTTTAAAAACATTCATTTTTAACCATGAGGAATTTTTTTGACAAAGTTAAACAAGGTAAATTCACAAGACCCCTTTTAGTTATACAGTCATGTTAGGTTCCAAAAATATGATTCTGGTAATTAAACATAAAGAATGTTTAGAAGGAAAAGATTCTACCTTAAAGCATATAGAATATTAAAAATCAGAGTATTAAAATGAACAAGAAAGTATAAGATGGTTATAATTTATTCCTTTATCAAAACACATAAGAAATAAACATGAAACAAAACAAGTAACACATATAAAATCTTTTAACCCATATAGTAGGGTATCCAATAACATTGGACAATAGTCCATTGATTTATACATTCAAGAATGTATTTTTTACCCACTCCAGGGTAATACCTCAATAGGAATATCGGAATCCGTCTTGATATCCCCACAGGACCTAAAACATTAATGTAGATGGAACCTCTGTATTTCTATCCACAGATGTCCTCGAACATTAAGGTAGTCGGCACCTCTGTCTTCCTATCCCCGAAAGTCCTCAATTGTACACAGTAACAACTGGAGTCGCACGAAGTAAGCTGAACAAGATGTTTAGTACACACAAGGCTTGAGAGTCTCTCTCTAGAAATTACTTCAGCAGCATGTAATCTCTAGAGTGATCAAAAGTGTCTATGTTAGTTTGCGTTGAGCTTGTTAAAATGATCTCTTATATATAGGTATTTCTTCAATGCCCTGCTCCCTCATCCAACAGTCATATTTTCCCTTAAATTTCCAAGGGACTTGTAAATGTGTCACTTACACAATGGATAGATAGTAACAGAATGTCTGACATCGTTTCATAACTATAAAAAATATAAGCAAAATATGGTTTCTTAACTCAATATATTTTTCGTAGTATAGGAAAATATAATGTTTGGAGTCTAACCAAATAAACCCTTGGAGACTATAAATTATGAATATTCTGATTCTGTTTTTCATGGAATTCTTATCCTGAATTCATAAATTCCAGAATCTGAATTCTAATGAATTTAGAATCTGAATTCATATTTATTTGGAGTCTAAATTCTAAGGAATTTCGAGTCTAAATTATAAGAAATTCGGATCCTGAATTCTGGGGAATTCAGAGTCTGAGATATTAGGAATTCAAAGATGGAATTCTATGGAACTCGATGTCTGAATTCTTAGGGATTCAGAGTCTAAATTTCAGTGAATTTGGATTCTGATTTTCAGAGAATTCATAGTCCGAATTTCAGTGAATTCAGAGTCTGAATTTCAGAGAATTCAGAGTCTGAATTTTAGAGAATTCTGAGTGTTAATTTTAGAGAATTTGGAATCTTAATATTAGAGAATTCAGAGTCCAATTTTCCGAGAATTCTGAGTCTGATTTTCAGAGAATTTGGAGTATGAATTTCAGAGAACTCAGAGTCTGATTTTCAGAGAATTTGGGGACTGAATTTCAGAGATTTAGAAGTCTGATTTTCAGAGAATTAGGAGTCTTAAAATGAAATACTGTATAACCTGATACTTATAGGATTCCGAGGTTTTAGATATGAAACCAATGATTAACATTTACAAATAAAAAAAGTTAGATTTATAAAAACAATAAAATGATCAATGACAACAAATGTAAGGATAAAATTTCCCTAAAGAAGAAACATTTTCCTTATTAAGATAATTCCTATGGAAAAATAATTTTCCTTAAGATAGAGTGTTTATGATTTTGAAAACATAGAAGAATGAAAAAGTCATAAGGAAAACTTATTGACTCAACAATCTCCCCCTTTTTGGAATGCATAAACAACATTACAAAAAAAAGTATAAGGGCTTAAAGTTATTCTTTATGATCATAAAAGAAAACTTATCTCCCTTTACATATGAAACATAGTGAATACGACTGACTCCCCCTTAGGGTTTGAAATCCCTAAAGATCATATTCTTGATTTCCTGAATGAGATTTTACATTTTCACGAATTCGAAAATCTTCTTCGATAAGATCATCCCCTTATATGAACTCCCATTTATTTAGGGAAATCTATTCATTACATAGAATTATTTCTATCATTCCTTTCTCCCCCTTTGTGGTTTTCAAAAATGAATAAATATAATGGAAAAAATATTGTACCTAAAAAATTAGTACTAAACAACCAAATATATGAAGAACAACCATAATTCCATTTGGATTGAAAGAATTTGTACAAAAAAGAAAAATACAACAAAAGATCAGAATGGGGTAGAATTATCCTTCTTTCTCTTTCGGAATTAACATCTCGACAATGGTTACCATCTTTTCTATCTCTTTGTGATCTTCTTATACATGCTTGAGCATCTGATCGTGGTCTTTATTTTTATTCTCTAAGGCTTTTATCAATTCTTCATAAGCCTTAAGAATATCTGCCTAAGCCGTAATAATTTCTTATTTCTTAGAAATATTTTCTTTAAACTCTATTATGAGATCCATTTGCCTCTTCCAATTCATAGCCACTGAATTAATCTTCCCATTCAAGTCCTTGACATCATGATTTCCGGTTTCCTGTTCTAGAGTCATCTTTTCCGCAAAAATCTTAGTAAGATCATTAAAATTCCCATATTTGGTTTCAAATGCATCGTTCACATTATCATTAAATTCATAAAAGGATCTCAAGTCATTGATTTCTTTCCTTGACCAACATGTAATCTTCTTTCATGATCATTTTTAAGCTTCATATTCAATGAAAAAGGTTTTGAAAACTATCTCATGCTTTACAAGCTTATCCATAAGCATGATGACTGAATTTGATTTCTGATTGAACGAGTACTGAAGCATATGGAACCTCGATTGTATACTCGGGAATCCGGGAATTCTATCAACTAACTTATTAAATTATTTTACCACAAAATCATCTAAAATGGAGGATGATTCTAAATCAGAGTGTTTGTTTGGTGAGGATTCTTGCTCTATATTATCATCTTTCCTTTATGATGAATCACTAAAATCTTTCTTTTCCACCATAGATTTTTAGGTGTATCAACCAAGACTTGTTTTCCCTAATCAGCTCTCGTAATGATCTCTTCTGCATTGGGTAATTAATTCTCACTATCTGATAATTGAACAATATTATCTTCCCCAATGTTTTCTTTCTCAGGACCTGCTACAATATCCTCACACTGAATGAAGTAATTATTGATAATTTCTTCTTCAAATTTCTTATTCATTTATACTTGACCTTTTTCTTCTTTTCTAGAGTATCATGTTTTGAAGATTCGGCTTCAGATGTTCAAATTTATAGTTTTTAGAAGGGCTCTCCTTCTCATGATATTCCTCTACTTTCCTTATCCTATCTTCAGTATCACCACTTCCTTCTTATTATTCTTCTACTTATTCTTCTTGTTTTTCTTCTAGAATCACCATATTCTTTCTCGAAGTCATAGGGTGTGTTTCATGAAAAAATGATTCAGGTACCTCGATTTTCTTAGAGGCTTTTTCAGCAGCCTTAAGAAAGGATTGAACTATCTCGGATTCAATCATTTACTTCCTCTAATTCTTTTATTTCACTGTATTCTCAAGATATTCAGCAACCATCAACTTCAAGTTTTTTTCTCAATAGGGTCCAAGCCAAAAGTAGGCACCCCTTCCTTCTTGTTCTTCCAATCTTCTCTCTACTTAGCCACTAATTTATCAGGGTATGACTTTTGCTTATTTGGTTTTTAGGGTTCTAATTGTGTTTCAATAGCCACCTATTTTTTTCTTTTTCTTCTAGTTTCTTTGATTTCCTCTTCCTTCCATCCTTCTTGTAAGTCTCAGCCACTTCTGGTTTCATTGATAATTTTTCTACATCTTCTTCAGGTAGCTCATAAAATTCTCCGGATTCATTAGATAATCCAGCCTTCATCCGTCTCAAGGTATCATGACTCAGAAGCTTGACCTTGTAATTTCGTAGCTTATAACTTCAATGTATTTTGAAAAATTCTCAACAAAGAACACTAATTTTGGATAAAATGGTCGGATACATGATAATTTGAGACTTAAAATTTCAATTCTTGATATTCTCAACTGTGACCGAGATATACATGGCCATGTTTATCTTCTATAGGTTCATCAAGAAATCTAGAATATAGATTCCACTTTTCATCATGGAATCCTTATCCTCTTTTCTCGGAATGATAAAACATTGATCCCATAATTCAAGAATCCAAAAGATTGTAGACAGATGGATAATCTTTGGAGTCATTACTACAATAAATCCAAGGCACTCTAATGTTTTTTTCTTATCAAAATAACATGATACATCAGGTAATTTATGGGTGAAAAATTCATCTTCACCTTTATATAGAATTCCAATTAGATTTACAGACATATTGTAGGAAAGGGAGAAATTTTTTCCATGGCTCTCGATGGAAAACTTATCTCTCCCTCATTAATTTAAGAAACATATTTATTCGTAAAATTCTACCAATAACTCTGGATAAACCTGATCATATGCCTTCGATTTTGATATCAATAGACATTCCCAGCCATTCAGCTTGATGTTATTTGAAATAATTCAATCATACCTACAATAGAAATTTTTATTGAATAACCTTTCTCTATATATCTACAATTCACATATTTTCATTCCAGTCGACATTTCTTTCTGATGATAGGCTTTAAAAGACATTCGGAATTGAGAAAAACCTGAATATCCAGAACAACCTCATGTAGGGGGTGCATAACTTCAGCACATGAAGGTTTTGAAGATCGATGTGGGACAACCAATAAGGGGGTCCTTATATAGGTGTTTGGGATGAGAGATGAACTTCCTTGATTGATCTGATGGTTGAAAAAATCTTGATCAGATCTAATGGTTGAGATGATTGCCGAAGAAATTAATCGTAATAAGGAAGATTCTTCTTGAAGAACATCAGATTTAAAAGAAACTAGTTACAAACCTTGTTATTAAAAAAATTTTGATTACATAAATTTTGATTATGAAAACAATCGGATTAGGAAAATTTTGATTACCAAAAAAATATGATTATGAAAATTTTGATTTCCAAAATTTGTATTAAAAATGATTACGTGAAATTTTGATTACGAAAAAAAGTACCCCCCTATGAAAAAGTGATACTTACTGTAAGAAGATAGGTTTCAACAAGATGTTAATATGGAATATTACCTTATGTTTATCATTCCTAATTTCATTTTATTGTATTAAAATCTATCGAACGGTAAAGATTTTGTAAAAATATCATCATGTTGATCGTGCGTTCCAATAAATTGAAAAATGATATATCCTTTTAGTGTGTGACTCCTAAAAAAGTGAAGCTTAATATCTATTTGTTTTGCACAAGAGTAATGTGAAAGGTTTTTACATAGGGAAATGGAACTAATATTATCACACAATATTTGTGTTTTTTTAAAACTCATACCATAGACTGTGAGTGTGTCTTGTATCCACAACACTTAAGCACACAAACATCCAGCTGCTACATATTCAGCTTTAGCAGTGGAAAGTGTTAATGAGTATTTCTTTTTTCATGACCAAAAAACTAATGAATCTCCTATGATATGACAAGTTCAGGATGTATTTTTCCGATCCATTCTACATCCACTAATGTCAGCATCCAAAAATCTATTGAAAACATAATCACATTCAGATGTTTAAAAGAGTCCTAAATCCATGGTTCCCATTAAGTAGGGAAAATTTTTTTTCTCTACTATTAAACGAGATTCCTTAATATTGGATTGATATCTTTCATATACTCATATTGAAAACATTAATTATAGACAACTAGCGGTCATGTATTTTAATCTTCTTATCATTCCTCAAAATGATGTTTGATCTAATGGATTCCCAACATCATCAAGATAAAGTGAATATGAGGTACCAATGGGAGTTCTAATATGCTTAGTGTTTTCATATCCATAATTTTTAAGAATATCTTTAATATAATTATTTTTAGATATATATTTTCATTATTTTTTTAAAAAAAATTGAAAAACTAGGAAAAATGTTAACTCACCCTTCATACTCATTTCGAGCTCAAATTTCATTAGAATCGCAAACAAATCGGTTATAGATTGCTGCATTGAACCAAATATAAGGTCATCAACATAAATTTTAATAGTCATAAAATTTTCTTATCATTCATTATAATGAGTTTTGAATAATAATTTCACTTAACAAAATTGTTTTGTATCCAAAATATTGTAAGTCTATCAAACCATGATCTAGGGGCTTTATTAAGTCCACATAATGCTTTGGAATGTTTGAAAACATGTTCAGAATGTTTTTTATCTTCAAACCCAGGACGTTATTCAACAAAAACTTACTATTGAACATATACATTAAATAAAATCACATTTAACATCCATTTGAAATAGTTTAGAGTTGATGAAGGCTGCAAAGGCAAGTAGAATACGGGTATATTCATGACTATCTACTAGAGCATAGGTTTCTTCATATTCTATTTCTTATTGGTAATTATAGCCTTCATTAACAAATCTAGCATAATTTCACACTATGATTCAATTTTCATTACACATATTTAAAGACATGTTTTACAAAAATAACTGATGTTTCTTTAGGTCTTTTAACCAAGGTTAATAATTTATTCCTTTAGAATTCTTTTAGCTCACCTTACATGGCTTTTATCCAATCATCATCACCTAAAGCATCATCAGTTCTTTTCTTCTCTAATTGAGAAAGGAATTCTTGATTTTCTACTTCATTTATTAAAGATCTTCTAGTCCTTATTGGTTGATTTGCAGCACCAATGATACTATAACTAAGATTATTCTTAAGAATAAACTGATTCGGGTTTTCTAAAACATGTTCATCAACATATGGTAGGAAAACAACTAGAGTAAATTCTTAAGAATAATTTTCTTGAAAATTTTACTTATCATAAGGATATTTTATCAAGTGTCGATAATCAGGTTTTGAAAACACATATATAGATGTTTATTGAGGATTCTTAAAAACAAAAGGATCAGTTTCATCAACTTTAACTTGTACTGTTTTTGAAAGAGTATTGGTATTTTTATTAAAAACTCTACAAATCTTAGAAGTTGTGGAGTAGCCTAAGTAAATTCCTTCTTCGGATTTGGGTGTTAATTTATATAAATTATCATTAGTATTTCGAATTAATACTTTGCATCCAAATACCTAGAAGTATGAGAGTATTGGTTTTATACCATTCCAAAATTCATAAGGGGTTTTATTAATAAATGGTTTAATAAAAACTCAATTTATAGTATAACAAGAAGTACCTACAGCTTCAGCCCAAAAGAGATTATATATTGAATATTCACTCAACATGGTTTTTTTAATCTCTTGAAGAATTTAATTTTTTCTTTCAACGAGACCATTTTGTTGAGGGATTCATGGTTCTGAGAAGTTATGAGTAATGCCTTTTCTACTACAAAATTTTTTCAAAACCGTACTTTTGAAATTATCGTCCATGATCACTATGAATAGTGATCAATGAAAGGTTTTTGTCATTTTTAAATAGGGCTCTAATGACTCTAAAATAAGAAAAAGTGTTATATTTATGTGCTTGAAAATAGACCCATGTAGATGATTTGCAAAAATCCATTAGGACAAATACATAATATTTTTCTCCAATACTTCAATTTTTCATTTGACATAAAAAATCCATATGAACCAACTATAATGTGTTAGAAGTTGAGACTTCACAGATTTATATAACTCCTGATTTATGTTTACTTTCCATATTGACAAGGATTACAAACTTTTGAATATTCGAATCTATGATCTGATGGATCCCTATCTAGTCTCTCCTTAGAGAGTTTACATAGTTTTCTAAGGTTATAGTGTCCTAGCCTTCTATGTCGTAACCAAGATTGGACATCCATTACACTAAGTAAAGGTAGGTCTAGGATCATATGGTATTCTATGATTAGTGTGTATATATTCTATTTCTTATGGGCACAATGTGTAAACTCTTACTTTTAATTGTGTACTAAGCACTTATCATTCCTAAAATTCACAAGCTAACCTTCATCAAATAATTGACATATGATAATGAGGTTTTTCTTAAGAAAATAAACAAAAAAAACCTTCGAAATTATAGTTTTTTCAAGATGAACAATGTAACCTATACCAATAATTTCTCCCTGAGCATTATCTCTGAAAGTTATTTTTCCTCCTTTCATCTTGATAATCTTTTCAAAGAAGTTTATGTTACCAGTCAAGTGATTGGAAAATACCCTATCCATGTATCATGTATTTCTGGTGGTAAAATATATATTTTCCTAAAAATAAGACTGTTAGTCTTTTGGAACCCAAACATTCTTAGATCTGAAAATTTCCGAAAGAAAAATTCTAGGTATCCACATTATCGTCAAAAAATAAAGACTTATGAAAACATAAAGGCTATGTTTTTTTTAAAAGACAATTTTTTTCCCATCCCACAACAATAACATTTAGTGCAGAATGGGCCTCCGTGAGGAACAAAATTATTATTTCTAAATACTAGTTTAGAATGAGTATAACCAAATACCTAATTATTCCTTAGATGTATAATTTGGGAATAAATTTTATCAAAGTTTTCATTACCTAAGGTAAAGTTTGACAAACACTTCCTCAAAGAAAATATTTCTGACTTTAGTTTAATAATTAATTTTTTACCCTCAAAATCATTTATTTTAGAACTAGAGTTAGTCTCTAAAATATTTTTTTGAAAATTACATTTTCATGATCCTTATAAAGATTATCCTTCTCAGAATTATCTAATTCCAGGTTTTTGGAAATACTTTCAAAATTATAAATTATCTTATTAAGATCATTAGAAAGATCTAATACATCCTTAGTAAGAATATAAATTCTTGAATTTTAATTATCATGTTTTTTCTTGACATTAGAATTTTCATTCTCAAGAAGCATATAAAATATTGAAACTTATTCACAAATAAGTAATGTATTATCTTCATTAGAAAAAGATTCTTCATCTTAAGATTTATAATATTTATTATCACTATAGTTTTTATTTAATGATATATTAGTTATGGATTCAACATTGTGTACCTTGGCCATTAGACAATGATTTTCAATAGGTAACTAAGTAAGTATACCAATATTCTTATAACAAGAAGATTCATATTTTGAGTATTCATCAAGAAGAATATCCACCACTAACACTCTAAGTGTCATTAACTTTCAAAACATTCTTATAATTATTCTTATAGTACTTCTTTTTATCTTTCTCCTAATGCCTTTCCTTTCTAACCTTTTTCTTAAGAATAGGACAATCTGGCCTTATATGACCGGATATTTTGAAATCATAACAAGTACCTTCTAATTCATTCTTGTCCTTTATTTCATTCTGATTAAACCTATACTGAAAGTATTTCATCGCAACTATCTTGTTCATCCTTCGAGCAAGTTTTCCTAGACTATTCTTAGAAAGTTAACTATCACTTGATTCGGATAAAACAATTACTTTCTTTAACTTGTATCTTATAACCCTTTCAAGAGTCCTGACTTTAGTATTACTAAAGGCTACACTCCCATTACCATTATTCTTCTTATTCATATCAACATCTCTTTTTATTCTTCTCTCATATTGAAGAAGAGTTCAAAAAATCTCATCAAGATTAATTTGAGATAATTTACTATTCTCATAAATAGTTGTTCTCGTAGATTCCCACTCATTAGGCATGATATCTATAATATTGTTCACAACTTCCTCTTCATCTAAACCATTCTCATCCATGGATTATAAACTATTAAGAATAGTCATAAAACTTTGGTGTAACTTACACACTAGTTCTCCATAAGGAAATAGAAATACATGATATTCATCTCTAAGCATAGCTCTTCTAGTTTCTATAAGCTTGGACGTACCAAAATGAGTTACCACCAATTTCATCCAATACAATTTGTAGCTTCAAAAGAAGAAATCTGACTATTTATATTTCGGGTTATAGAAAACATCAATGTATTACGTACAATGTAGTTTAGTTGATATTATGACTTTTCTTGATTAATAAAATTTTTGACTTCCTTGTCAGGAATCCTGTAATCTATTGTAAGCATAACAAAGTTATCCAGTATAGTATTAATAACTAAAATCTTCATATATTCTCTCTAATATTCATAATAATTCCCATCAAATATAGGTGATCAAGTAGGATTTATATTTTTTATCAAACAGACATTCATTCATTCTATCTAAATGAAAATTTCATTCCAAAAAACATGTTAATAGTAAATGTTTGTAAACAAGTATAAAAATATTAAGCAAGGAAAATATTTAGAACAATGAAAACTTCAGCAAGAAAACTTATATGTGAATATAAGTATTTTAGAGACCTCCTGTGATACTAATCGTGTGATCAAAATATGAATGTAGATACCCAATTACAAGAGGCATTGAATTATATGTTCAAAAATAGACCTTTTAACCTTAAGGAAAACTTTGTTTAACAATGTTAAACAAGGTAAATTCACAAGACCTATTTTAGATCTACAAACTTAATAATTTTTGGAAATAGGATTCCAGAAATGAAACTTAAGAAAAGTTTAAAAGGAAAAAATTCTATCTTAAAGAATATAGAATCACACTTATCAGAGTAGAGAAATAAAAAAGATAGTATAAGATGGTTATACTTTCTTCCATTATAAAAATACATTAAAAATAAACTTGAAACAAAACAAATAACCATTTTTAAATATTTTAACCCAATGAGTAGGGTATCCATCAATCTTGGATAATGGTCCCTTGATTTATACATTGAAGTTAGTCTATCTTACCTAAACCAGGGTAAGCCCTCGATAGAAATATATGAATTTGTCTTGCTATCCCAAAATGCCGACAAACATTAGGGTAGTCAGAACCTATGTCTTCCTATCCACAGATGTCCTTGAACTTTAAGGTAGTCAACACCTCTATTGTCCTATCCCTGGAAGTCCTCGATTGTAAACAACACCAATCGATGTCACATGAAGCAAGTTGAACCATATGTTTAGTAAGAACATGGAATGTGAGTATCTCTCTCTCTAGAAATCACTTTAGTAGAAAGAAATTTCTAGAGTTATAAATAGTGTCTCTATTAGTTGGTGTTGATCTCATTCAAATGAGCTCATATTTTTAGGAACTTCTCTAATAGTTGGCTCCCTCTTCCAACAGTTGTATTTATCCATGAATTTAGATAGACCTATACATGTGTCACTCAAACAATGGTTATTTAGAAACAAAAGTTATGACATCATTTCATAACTATAACAAGTGTAAGAAAAATAAGGTTTCATAACCAAATCTATTTTTTAGAGTTTAGGAAAAAATAAAATTCCGAGACTATCCATATAAACACTTAGAGACTATAAATTATGAATATTCGGATTCGGTTTTTCAAGGAATTTTAATCCTGATTTATATAGATTTCAGAATCTAAATTTTAATTAATTTAGAGTTAGAATCACAAGGAATTCAAAGTCTTAATTATGAGGAATTCAAAGTTTGAATTCTGAGGAATTTAGAGTCTGAATTCTTAAAAATTTGGATTCATAATTTTAAAGAATTCAGAGTTTGATTTTCATAGAATTTGAAGTATGAATTTTAGATAATTAGGAGTTTGAATTTAAGAGATTTATATGTCTGAATTTCACGAAATTTAGAGTCTGATTTTTAGAGAATTCAGAGTCTGTTTTTAAATAACTTGGGGACTGAATTTCAAAGAATTCAGAGTCTGATTTTCAAATAATTCAGTGTTTGATTTTCATAGAATTTGGAGTCTAATTTTTATCGAATTCAGAGTCTGAAAACAGAATACTCTATTACCACAGATTTATAGGATTCCAATGTTTTAGATATGAAACAGAATTTTTAACTTTAGGAACAAAAATAGTTATATTTATAGAAACTATAAAATGAACAATGAAAACAAAGGTAAGGATAAAATTTTCTTGAGTAAATAAACATTTTCTTATTAATATCATTCTTGGGGAAAAATAATTTTCCTTAAGATATAGTTTTTTGTGATTTTAAAAACATAGAAGAATGGAAAATTTATAAGGAAACCTTATAGACTCAAAGGTATCCGCCACTTGAGAACATATGAAACTCAATGTTTCTATTTATTGGATATTACAAGAGTTGATTCAGGTATATTTTTTTAATCATATTATAGGAGAACCCATTAGTGAACAACAATATATATTTTACTCAAATCAACACCTCATTTAGATGATCATTTTCACCACCTTGTTCATCATGTAAAATGTTTTTTTGACACTATTTGGATCTAGCCATTAAATAAAACCAAAATGTATAGAATGAATTAAAATATTAATAATGAGAAAGGCATATCATCATTTATAAAATATCTAAATGATGAATAATTATTTTAATACTTCATCATCTTAGTTTTATCCTAGGTTATTAAACGTTAAAATCCATCATAAGGGTTTCTAAATAAAATGTGAATTATCCTAATAATGTCCCCTAGTAGTGTCAGTATAGGT
Organism: Viscum album; assembly: GCA_963277665.1. Lineage (NCBI taxonomy): Eukaryota > Viridiplantae > Streptophyta > Magnoliopsida > Santalales > Viscaceae > Viscum > Viscum album. Next base: position 549,585,580 of record OY728157.1, read on the forward strand.
GTCTAATAAGTCTTTCTATTGTGTACATAGTCATACTGATTTTGGATCGACAGGACTTGTCATATTTGTACCCCTTATGAAAATTTGAGAAATAACAACATCTGCTTGTTATATATATACAATAGAGTCTTTCATGGAATACACACACAATGTATACCTTGAAAAAATTCTAGAATGTTCTTCTATACTTTTTCACAAATTATAACTTATTGTTATGTTCTATAATATATTTTTTCTAAGTCTACTTTATAGGGTTTCAACCTAACATCCCCCAATAAAAATATAGCGACCCAACCCCAAAAATTCCTTTGTCAATGCCTACTACCATTACATTGGAATCGTTATAAGGGAAAAATTCCTAAAAGACCAAAGAGATTCATAGTACTAATAAACTTGATAAATACATGAGTCTTTTATTACAAATGAATACACTAATTACAACTGATTTTTTTTCTCTAAAGGATAATAACTTTATTCAACACAAAATATCTTTTCAAAACATTATTATTAATATAATTGGATGCAATTGGAAAGGAAGCATGGTAAGGGTTACCTTGAAAGCACAGTAAGGGTAAACTAAATCATAATCTATAATGAATCAATTATAATAATCAATAAGGTAGGTAAACAAATGGAAACACCTACCATTAGAATCACTAGATAAGGAATACATAATATGGAAATGTAAGTAAATTAAAACGGATGATTTTTAATCAAAAAATATAGGAATGGAATTAAAAAATTGATAAATAGAAACAATATATCATGTATAAATACTAACTTGTTTATTATTAAAGAAAATTAAAAATTATTGGACATCGTGTCTAATTAATATGAAAACCATCACATTATAGATCTATGATAGAAATAGTTTAACAATATGGGTTGAATCCCATCTATTCTTCTAGGAAAAAAATTCAAAGGGTTTTGGAAAACTAACATCATTTCATAAGAATAATAATGAATCAAGTGGAATAAATTATTTTATACCCATATCAAATTTAATTCCTTAAACAATCCATAACTTGTATGATTCATTTTGTAATAATTACACATGTTGAATAAAAAATATGCCTTACCAATAACCATATTTAATAATGTATAATCATTTATCAATATTTCTTCAAATAATTAGATAACTTTTTTATGAAATCCATATATTAAAAATGGTATACAGTTCAGGCAATAATCGTATCCATGAAAAATGATATCAACAATTAGGGGTAATTCAATGTCAGATGATCATATAGAATTGAACATTTCAATGGGACTAAATGGAATCAATGAAGTATATTTAAAAAATATCCTTTTCCAAATAATTCATAAACTATCCAGTGAGATGGTAAGGATGGTTTCAACAAAAAATATTCCATGTAATGTAAAATAAAAGGGTTTTATTATTGTTGAATAATAATATTATATAATTTTTTATAATTTTTTTGAGGAAAATATATTTTTTATATTTAAAAACATTAAGAAAATATTCATATATGAAAATAAATTTTATAAAAAAATATTGAAAAATAAAAATTTCAAAAATGAAAAGTAATATTCAATAAAATGATTGAAGAGAAATCTATACATGTTTTACAAGGTAAAAACGTCCCTTTTACATGATATATGGTTAGAAAAAATCCTTCTTTTGAAAGAGACAAGAGGATTCCTCTGAAAACATTTGAAAATGTAAAAGGGTAAAATGAATTTATAAAATCATTTTAAAATTAAAATAAATAAATAAAATGGGTTTTTGGAAGAAAACATGTTCTCCAAAAAAATATAGAAAGAATGTTTGGTTTTATCAAAAACAATTTTGAATATTTTTTAATACAAAATAGTGGAAAATGATATTATTACATGAAAATGGAATAAATAACCAAAGATTATAAAATTAAATGGATTATGGATCAATGGTTTTAAAAAATCATTGAATGTAAATGAATGGTCATTTAAATTATTCTCGATGAAAGTAACCTTTAATCATTCAAATGTATCCAATAAAACATTGAATCTTTTTAAATCACAAGAATCTCAAACAAATATAAGTAAATAAATGTTTTAAAAACCTTGATGGAAAAAATTAATGATATAATATATCAACTTATGAAGTAGATAAATAAAACCAATTATGTAATTGGTTATCAAGTCATTTATCTCACAAATGTATATAAATGAGATAAAAATTCATTACGTTGTGTTCGACTTGTTCTTGTGTGACCTTATATTCCAGAATAATAAAATAACATTAATTATTTAATTAAATCAGTACCTTTTTCATTTTTATCATTAAATTCTCGTCACTTGTTACCATGATTTACATAACTACATCAACATTTATGTTTTTGTTGGTTGTTTTGATCAAATTTGGTTTGTCTTCCAAAAACAATTTTTTTAGGTAAAAAACGTCAAAGGGTTCATTATATAGCATCTAAAAAATAATAATAAGGGAATAATTATTACACTAATACATAAATTATACTTTAAAACCCATTCATTAAATTTGGATATGAAAAATGATCCTTTCTTACAATCATGGAGATGATAGGCCATACATATGAATGAGTAATTGTCTTATTTTTCAATGGTCATTAGGAAAAGATTGTAAGTAACACATTATATCTCTTTAATGATAATTATATCATATATAATTTTATATATAATTATTGATATGTAAATGGAGTAAAATCTTGTGGGGGATGCGGTTGTACACATGTCCATGACTGATGTCATCACTTTTTAGTAACTGAATGGGTAATAAATAATATTTTATATATTATATTTCCATAAGGGTTATCATTTCATAAATAGTATATATGTTATTTATTTAACTTATGTTTAACTAAAAAAACCTTTAATTTTTTACATGTATAGTGTGATAAAATCACATCATTTTTAGGAGGTGATAGTCCACACTTCGACAAATTATTATATCATATTTTAGAAAATTGAAAGTATATGGGAATGTTTTATATAAGAATTAATGAATAATATAGGAATAATAATTAATATATATATATAATATAAATATAATTTTCATCATAATTACCATCAATTAATGTTGTTAAATTAAAAAATGAACTACTTCGTTTTTTGGGGCGTTAATTTCTTATACACATTAACATTATGTTTGTTACCCATTAGAATGAAGATTGTGCAAGTGTATATCTAACACATAGAATTAAAAAATATATGAATATTAATAATATTTATTTGTTATATCATAATGTAATAATGATATATTAGGGAGTTGAGATATAAAAAAACTACATAGCTTGATGAAATATGTTACCTATTCTTTGGGTAACTCCTATTGATTTTCACTATGTGGATTCATTGGCTGGATTTACTCCCATGGGAATGATTATAAAATTGTTTTATATATGTTTTCGATATATTTTGGATGAAATTAGTCGATCCAATGTTCCTTTAAATGTGTGAGGAACTGTGAGGAGAGGTTGGCCTTTTGTAGTGGAGGATGAGTGTCACTCTTGTAAATTTTTCAAAAGGTAATTTCACCCAAATGGTTCCCATTGAATGTTGTTCCAAAAATGGTTAAAAATAGATCCATTAGAGTATAAGAAATAAATATGAAAACACAATGTATTTTGGACAAATTTTAATGTTCTTTTGGGTTATATGATTATGGTTTTCTCCCTTGTTATGATTAATTTCACCATAATCATTTTAAATAATTTTAATTATATTCACTAATAGTTTTGTTAAAAAATAAAGCTATATTTTTTAAAAATTATATATTATATTGACTCAAAACATTGAATTAATTTTTAAAATTTCAATTACATAAGTTATAGATAAAAAATATAAATTTTAACATATAGACGAGAAGACAATTAGGGATCTTATATTATAAATATTCAAAAGTGTCCTCGGTTTTCAAATCCAATATCAATGTAAAATTTATTCAAATGATCTAAAATTGATTAATTAATAAAAAAATGGGTATAATAAATCTTTATAACAAATTTAAAATATTATTTATCCTTAAAATAAATAAGATAAAAAATTAGTTATGAATTAAAATTCAATATTTTTCATTAATCATTAAAAAATGAAACATCACATAAAAATTCAAAAAATTTACTATAAAATAATTTATATTTATATATTTAAAAGATTATTTTTCCTTTTAATATATGATTTATTAAATTTCATAATTTTTTTTTAAAATAGGTTCTCTATTAAAGGGTGGTAAAATTGCCCAAATAAAAATGTAATATTTTATGAATATATTTTTGTTTGTTCCTATAGTATGATTATCAAATCTATTGAATGAATATAAATAATATTTTATTGAATAAATAAATAATATATAAATATATATTATATTAATATCACCCACTAATTTTAGTTAATATGAATTATTTGGATAAAATTAGTTTCTGAGCATAAAAATATTTTTTAATAAAAACATTCCGATTATATTAAATGGATTTCTAAATTCATTTCAAATTAATTTTTTACCAGTGAATATATTATATTTTTTTAAACCAGATTTTTTCATAAGTTAGTTAATATTTTTTTTAATACACATATTTTTTTGTAAGTATCCCTTTATTTATTCTTTTAATGGGTATAAAGTATATAATTGACATCTGGTAGTGTTTGTAAATTTTTTTGAGTTTTTTAAATATTGTATACATGATCATGGATGGTGAATGGTTTAGGAAAACTATAAAACACCTACAATAATATTTTAATAGACAGACATGGGAAAAGTATAAGGAAAACATGTGGTGCATGATTTTTCCCATTTGAGTAGATTCCTAGTAGAAATACTGAGCGTTGAAAAAATGTAATTGACCTTTTTGAGGTAGTGGATTATACACTTTTGATATATGGTTTGGAGAACATGTGAGTTGGTTGGGTGAGGGTTGTATTTAAATAAATGGTTATCACACAGTTACTGTATAGTTTCCTTAATCGTGCGAGTAAACCATGCACAGTTAACATACTAGATCCTGAAAAAGTGGATCACACCCATTTTTCCTCAAACCCACTCATTTTAACTCTTATATATCCCTAACATTGGATTTTTCTTAACCAATGGTCATGGAATGTTATCCTATAATTCCTAAGTTAGTATGAAGGATTCCCATGGTTATTAAAAATTTATTCCACATGGTAGGGGATGGTTCTTCATCATTCTTGATTTTTTTCTTAGACATACTTCAACCCCACAATAGGATTTTTAGATATATTCCCTCTATGGGTAAAAATAGAATTTTGGATGAATATTATGCATAGATTTAGTATTTTTTATGTCAATAAATGTTTATAAGGTTTTTTCAACAATTATTTATACTTGGATTGTGACATTTTTCATGAAATTTATCATTTTCTCCAAAACACTCAAGGTAGGGGGCCTCAGTTCCTACTCTACCATCAATAACTAATTGCCAATTTTTAAAAATAATTTAGTTTATTGAAATTGATTATGAAATTATGGTGGAAGTAATGATACAAATCCTCTTTACTAATTAATTATGGGTTGTTGGTGGAATTGTGGAATTTTGGTAACTTATTGTGAAACATTTTTTGCTTTCTTGATTTTAAAATGTTCATTTTAAAATATTTCTTTTTTGTATTTTTTAAATGGATTGTTGAAATAAATTTTTTCAATAAAAAAAATTTTTTATTTATGATATTTTGGAATGATGGGATTGTAATGATTTTTAGGCATACATGGTATGTTTGTTGATATTATATCTATGAAGCATGGTTTAAATAATACCATATTTAACCCCCAAAATCTTTATCGTATTTACCTTCATAATGTTTTGATAATATATAGTATTTAAATGTATTTTTATTCATTTTTATAGAGAACCGACTTTAAATCCAAATTTTTACCCTTTTATAAATTTAATATATCAAAAACAATTATTCATTGAGAGGGAAACATAATAAATAGGTAATGGTGAAATTTTGTTATTTTTTATGAAGATTAATTTTTTAATAAAGAGTAAACATTTAAAAATTTAATTCAAAAATCAATTTTTCATATAATTTAATTATATGGATAAATTATACATTCAATTTGTTTTAATGTTTTATTAAAATATATTTTTATCAATTAATTAAATTTTTGTATTTTTGATCATTTTCACATATATATTTAATATAAAAACAAATCAAACATTTGATCATTTTATCATTAAAATAGCCCACATTATCATACAACTTGGGGGATGAATTTTTAAATTAATTTTTTCAATGTTATTGATATAAATTTTAAAAAGATGAATCTATATTTTTAATTATAATAATTTATAATGTCAATTTGTTTCTAATTAATTCTTGAAAAAAATTATATGTGAAAGTAATTTAAATTAATTAAATTTATTAAGAAAAAATTAAGCTTTATAAAAAAACTAAATCTTTAACATACCCATCATAGTGAAAAATCAACTTGTAAAAAACTGATTGGATGTCCATATCTTAGACATGCACCTTACATTATTTTGTTTTTTTATGACTTCTGGTGGGTAATAAGATTTGTACACCGAACTTATTTCCAAAAATTCGAAGTGAGTATTTTTTTTCTCGCATATAAAAGGCCACCACCTATCCTCATTACTCACAACACTAAAACAGAAAAATATTAGTCAAGATATTTAAAATTAGCTTCACAAACTACCTCCCTTATTCCTTTAATTTTTCCTTTTTTGAATAAATCCTTTCAAGCAAGCCTTTTAGTACAAGCCAAAAGAAGTTACATGATTAAGAGGTTTCATCTTATCCCATGCTCTCTAGTAGCATCCACATTTTCCACCCCTGAAATATTTTTATTAAAATAATATATAACAACACCTGCATCCATATCTATTATGTTATTGTTATCAAAATGGTTCTACCTACACATATACACACCACCATCTAATCGGTATTGAACATATTATTTCTGTGTATGGTGAATTACTACTTCAAAAAATGAGGATTGTTAATTTTTCCTTTACCACATATCATAGTCGAAATTGTGATGGAAAACCTATTTAAATATTTTATATAATATTTTTATAATTACTTTATGAATCTTTAATTTTCAAATATATCATACCTTTATTAATTCCATCTAGTGTAAATAATTTTTTTTTGGCATGTGTGTACTACCGCCCCCTCAAAGTGATATAAATTGTTTATTTCATACATGGAACATATTATGGATATTTTTAACAATCATATGTAACATATATAACATACATATCATTCTATAACTATAAAATATATATTTATCGGTTAATATTCATTCTTTTAATACAACAATTAAATTAAAGTAGTGTTCATGTGTATGTATGGCATACCGTCTCCATGAACTATCTACTTCATTTATAATATCAAAGTATTATTTAAAAATTTAAATACATATATACTGATTATATATTATAAGTGTCTCATAGTGTAAATTCTATAGTATGAAACCATGATCTAATTAATGTTAACAACACAAAACAAGATAAAACGTACTTGGGAAAACTAGGCAATGGACACCCAAAATAGTAAAATTAAGGATAATTTTTAAGAAACTAGTAATGAAATATTATAATAAGATAATATATGGTATTATAGACTTGATTATGTTATATTAGTAATTAAAATATTTTATAACACAATACATGAGGATAAATACTACACAACAAAAAACAGGGGCAATGTAAGAGATATCTTCTCAATTTACATTCCATTGAGACTTATTTGTTTATTTACCAATTAAATTTTATATGGTGAATATGCTTCCATTTGGAATGTCATATCATGTATACCATTATTCTCATTATATTATAAATTTCATATAATTCACAGGAAATTGCGATTTAAATGTTCTAATGTGGTATGGGATAATTTGGAATTTAGAAGATTATTTTCCCTCAAGAATGCTTTATTGTAAAAAAAATTATTGTTACTTATCCTACTCTAAAGTATTATTAATAAATCCATATTATTTATTCTTCATTGATATTTCATAAGTTACATTACTTACTCGATATATGAGGAATTTTTTGGACATTCAATTCATGAGTTGAGGACCATTTTAGACAGCCCTATAGGTTGGGGACCGTTTAATGCAAGACCCTCGATGCATCAGTAATCAAATTAGGATAATTATTTGTCCACATAGTTTAAAATTTCTATTACCATTAAAGGTAACATATTTCTTGGAAACGAAAAGCCTATGAATTAAGCATTTAATTTATTGAGAATCTAATTATAATTATTTATCCTTCATATTTTTCTTCGACTTATCTATAAATTCATTTATTTTTCAGTTTATTAATAAAATAGAATGTATTTACATATTTTTACATTTTAATGTTGATATTCATTTTAATGTTATTTAAATATAATGTGTTACTAGTTATTACATTTACATGTTAATTTTTTCCAATAGATTCAGAAATATTTTTTCTTTAGTTACCCTGACTGAGAATTTAAGAACACCATTATTATGTTTCCTTTCTCCATGTTACACAGAAGAAATATTTTAATATGCACTCAAGGTTGAGGTTTATTTAATATTATTCTATGTCATATTTTTATTTTATTATTCAAAATTTATTATGGTAATCGTGTTTGTAATCTAGATTTTCAAGACAACTAAAATGCTTAGTCCTTCAGTAATTCATTCAGTGTAATCATTCCAATTTAATAAGATAATGTTCCTACTCTGGATTTCAGGGGTCGAGTCATTATTGTTAGTATTAATAGATGATTAATAGCAACCTTGGGAACTATATTTTGAAAACATATATTAGGGATCAAATACCTACGTTAGACATTGAACGTAAGTGTACATGAACATATAAGAATTTTTTTAAGGCATTGATTTTGTGGGTATTCCTAGAAATATATCCCAGTATGAATACTAAAATTGGACTTAGTGATGCCATAAATTTACCAAAGAGTAATAACACTGATAATGATTTTTGGGACAACATTGGGGTAACCTGACACAGAACAATAATCCTTACTTTATACATGAATTTAAACTATCAAGTGATATTCTTAGGATAAATCATATGTTATATACCTACCATTATTAAGTTTTTAAATTAAATATACCCCTAATGTAACCAAAATTTATGAATCTATGATTTATGATTCATAAGTTTATGGTATTAGTTATAAAATATTTGGAATTAAATATTATGATCTAATACAATGTATTCTATTTGCAAGGATCAATGATATCAATACTCATGCAAAATGAAATGATTTCCCCATGAGGAAACCATTACTACTTGTTTTCGAAAATAAAAAAAATTATGGAAATATTAGGGAAACATAATTACATTATGATAAATAAAATATCTCAAATATACCAACCTATTCCTTGGAGAGAATCTCTAATGTTGTATCATATTAGATGGTATAAGCCCTCATTATTTAATGGGACTACAAATCCAATTCTAGATGAGAAATAGATTATATAACATGAGGAGATATATATGGCCTTGTAATGTAGTGAAAAGTAAAATATTTTACTTGAAATCTATTTTTTCTAATGTGACTTTTAGATGTGAAATATATTATGTAAATTGAGAAGATATTTAGACGATAAGTTTCCCAAAATCATGTTCCCTTTCACTGATTACAGAAAAGGGTGAAGAGAGTGTTGCAGACTATTAAGATACATTTACATGGTTATCTAGGTTTTCTATGGATTATATATGCAACATGTAGTGAACAATAGACCACTTATTTTAGGTCATTGCACCAATTCACCAAATGGAATAGGTTTCTCTAAATTTTTTATCATAAGATGAAATATCATAATTTTCCATCATGATGAATAATGTATTCCCATGATTCTATGTATTCAATGGAAACCAACATAGGATTGGTTCTTTTTGAAATATTGTGAAAGGAAATATGTCAAAGAATAATAAGGGAATGAAGAAATTCCAAACATTCTAGAAATAGGAGAAAATCACTATGGGAAATTATATAAGGTAGTGTGAGTTTTTTTAAAGTGATGAAAAAATGGAAATTTTATTAATGAATAAAAAAGGGAAGATGAAAAATAATTCAAATTTAGTTTTTCATCAATTTGTGGATGGGGAACTATTCAAATGAATGATGAAAGATTTAAGGGAATGTACCACATAAGATTCCAAGTGGAGATGGTAAAGTCTATTTGAACACTACAGTAGATGTTTTAGTTCTAAATGATATGGTGGATGGTAAAACAATACTATATTCAAATTTATACACTACGTTATTTTATTCTGTATCATCAAAAGTTTTATATCTACCATGTTTTCCAAGAATCTTATACATTTGTCTTTTTATTTTGTAATAGATTTGTCAGTCAAAAATCACAAGGGATTTATCATTGAAACAAATAATCCTTGCTCAGTCCAAAATATGAAATATATAAATTATTTATGAAATGACCTTTTCAGCATACCTATGATGGAAATTAACATAATACATAGTATAAACTATCTCACAGAATATGATTCCAAAATTTATTACAAACGAATAGAGTTAACGATTTGTGAGGAAAATGTAAATTCCCTTATCTTTGGACCAGATGATTGCTCATTTGAATATTATAAATAAACTACCCCAATATCTCTAATAAATGAAATTCATGGGGAAGAAGAGAAAACAACCTCTACCTATGAAGAATGATTTCTTTATGTTGAGGATTTAACAATTGTGCAAGAATACATTGACGTATTTCCCTATGATTTACTTGGACTACCCCCAAAACGCGAGGTTAAATTATACACTAAATTAATCCCTGCTGCAATTTCAATATCAATTAATACTTATTAAAAGGAAATTATTGAATTTGTAGAGTTTAATTAAAAACTGGAGGATTTGGATATTAAGGATTTATTCACCATACTATTTCACCATGGGGAGACCATGTACACTTTATTAAAAAGAAATATGGATCCATGATATTGTGAATTGTTTATTGGGAATTATATTCTATTATAATAATTAACATGTATCCTCTTCCTCACATTGATTAATGAGTTGATCAACATTAGGGTGAATAATATTTTCCAAATATATATCTTCATTCTAGTTATCACCAGCAGTGAGTGAAAAATGAAAACATTTCAATGACCACTTTTCATATAAGGTATGGAAATGATGATTTTACAATAATTCAATTTGGATTCACTAATGCACCCTCTATTTTTATGTACTGAATTATGATAATTCAAGGAATATCATCATGATTTTTTGTGGTATTTGTTCAATGTATTTTGGTGTATTCCAAAAGTTATAAGGAATTTGATAATCACTTGAGAAATATTATTAATACCATTATATGGGAAGAGATATATTGAAAATTTAACAAGTGTTACTTTTTACTTCAATATGTTTCTTTTCATGGCAATATTTTTTTCACGGATGGAATATCAGAAGATCCTGTAATGAAATAAGTATTCAGATAATGTCCTACACCCAATAACATAATTGAGGAATATAGAATGATTGGTTTGGTAGGTTACTATCAATGATTCATTATTAAGTTTACATTATTAGATAACTAGTTAACAAATATTACAAGAAATGGGTTATGTTTTTTTGGTTGAATTTATGTGATGACTATTTCAATAGGATATTTGGAATATTAGATAATGCTCTAGTTTTCACTCTACCATCTATAAGTGATGGGTTTTTCATATATAATGATGAATCAAATAAGGGAATTGGTTGTGTCCTAATAGAAAATGGTAATGTCATTGCATATGTTTCAATGAAATTGAAAACTCATAAACATAACTATCCAATCAATTATCTTGATTTAGAATCTATAATATTTACGTTGATGGCATGAAGATATTATCTCTATGGAGAGAAATGTAAATTATACAAAAATACTAAAATTATGAAATACATATTCACACATAAAGAGCTAAATATGAGACAAAGGAAATGAATGGTGATACTCAGAGATTATTATTTCCCAATATATTACCACCAAGGGAATTAGAATAAAGTGGAAGATGCATTCAGTTGTAAGGATAATGGATTTCTATCATAAATGATGATTGAGAAGGATACAATGTTAATGGATATATTGATGTTTCATATACAAATTTATGAGTAATAGGATATTTAAATAATAATCCAAATGATTTCAAAATCATCATTATTAGAGAGGTTAAAGAATTCCAAATCTGATGACGATGATTTTTTTGAAGAAAATAAATGGCATAAATGAAGGGAAATTTGAATCCTTTTTATTGAAGATGATGTAATCAAATTTGGAAAGAGAATTTTTTTTCCATCTATACATGACATAAAAATAAAATTGTTGGATGATTCCCATAGATTACATTTATTTGTTCACCCCTGTTGCACAAAGATGTATAGGGTATTTAAGAACACTTTTCGTTAGATACACATGAAGTGTGAAATTGTGGATTATGTGTCTATATGTTTGTTTTTTCATTCCAAAAATAATAATATAGAATCCCAAAGGTGTCCTACAACATATTCTTATTCCAATGTGAAAATGGGATTAAATTACTATTTTATATTATATTGGACTTTCAAGAACTCCTATAGAAATGATTCGATATTTTTTATTATTGATCGTGTAACAAAATCTAGACATTTTCTGCCTATAATAGAATACATTATTTTAAATCACCTCATTATGATCCTAATTGATGGTTTTTTAATACATCATGGAGAACATATGTCAATTATCATTGATCAATACACCCACATTACATCAAAATTATGGAAGAGTCTTCAGAATTATTTTTTTCACTGAGCTTCATTGGATCACATTCTAACATCATTAGTCTGTGGGATAGTCTAAAAGAACAATTCAAATAATTTAGGTCATGTTGAGGTCATTCTCACTTGACTTTCATTGTATATTGTATTTATTCCTTCATTTTGTGAAATTTTTTTATAATAATAGTTTCCATTTAAGTATTCAAATGCAACTGTATGATGCATTATATGGAGGTAGGTGTCATAAAAATCTAGTTGGGATGATATTGAGGGAAAAAATTAATTAGTCCCAAAAGAATTAGAAGATATGATGAAATAGTTGAAGTCTATTCAGGAGCATATCAAAACGGCTCAAATTAATAAAAATATTTTTGTTTATAATCGGATAAATTTTTTGGAAATTCAATTTGGAGATAATGTTTTCTTGAAGTTTTCTCCGAGGAAGGGTGTTATCATTTTTGGTAAGAAGGGGAAACCAAGTCCTATGTACATTCGAACCATAGAAATTCTTGAGATCATTAGAGTCATTTCTAATCATTTTACATTTCCTCCAAATACCTCAAAGGTACATGATATGTTCCATATATCATTGAAAATTAAGTACATTCCAGACCAAATATATATGAACAAATTTAATGGAAGTAATTTTGAACCTGACCTTTTTATTTCACATATCCCATCAAGATTCTTTATGCTAGAGAGAAATTATTGAGAAATCAGACAACTCATATAGAAAGGTACTCTGGAGAAATTAAAAAATGGAGAAACAACATGGGAACCAGGGGATTAAATGATAGATAAATAAAAAAATAATTATTAAGGTAATAACTATTAAATTTCAAGGTATAAACCTTATTATGAGGGAATAATTTAGTAGGCCAATTTATTACCATATTTTCCTTCAAATTTTGTTGATAGTATTTTCAACACCTGAATAAATAGTACAATACATAAGACACATATTGCATCGTTAAAAAATTATAAAAATTTTAGAGAGTTTATATAGTTAATTTATATATTATATATTAATCTGAACACATTGAAACTCATCTGATATAATTTAGATATGCATTAGAGAACAATGTGGGTTAAAATCCCATTGGGCGCAGGGTGATGTAACAACGGTCGTACTGTAGCAACGACATCACTATAGCGGAGGCATGTCACTGTAGTAGTTGAATGTCACTATAGTGGTGGATGAGTACTATAGCAGCGGCAGTTACTGTAGTGGTGTGGGTATTGTAGCAGTACTATTCAAAGAATGGTCTTTGGGCCAAAAAATGGGCCTACAGGGCATTTAATGGGATAAATGCCCACGAGGCCTTAGGGCTATGTAATGTGTCTCCCTCTACCTAGTTAAAGAGGGCTTTTCTTTGCTTTAAATAATAAATTAGGCTTCACCCCCAACCTTTAAAAATACCAAATATTACACATAAATTAATTTGATTTCATTAAGAGTATTTTTCTCCTTTTGATGGAAACCCAATTTTAAATACATGTTTTGAGGACATTATAAATATAATATATCAAAAAGAAACTGTTTCATTTAGAGTGACACATAAAAATTATTTTAGGGTGAATTGTTTTATTTTTCAATGTATTTCTGCTATTTAATGAATAGTGAAAATACTGATATTTAATTCCAAACTTCTTTTTTCATCAAATTTATTTATATGTTTAAATAATAATTTAATTGTTTTGAATAATTTATTAGATTATATTTTTATCAATTTGTAAAATTTAGTCAGTTGCTATCAATTTCAGTTTTATATTGAATGTAAAAACATATCAAATGTTACAACATTTTTACATTAAAAACCCACCGCATTGTCATCCCACATGTGGGGTGAATTTCTAATCTAATTTTTTTTACATTTGTGAGTGAAATTTGGAAAAATATCATATGGGAAATAATAATAATTTCTAATTTCATATAATGTCAACATATTTTTTGACCTAAAATATTGGCAAAATTAATTTAAATTAATTTCCATTATTTAGGAAAAATAAATACAAATAAAGTACTAAACAATTATCATAAGTGACCAAATGACATATACAATAGTATAACACCAATTTGGTGGACATATATCATCCATAAACCTTCAATTAATGAGTTTTTATGATTTTTTATAACTTTATTTAGGTAAGAACATTTGTACACCTATCTTGTATCCAAAATGCCCTAGTGAGTCCTTTTCCTCCCCTATAAAAGAAAACCCCATCTCCCAATTACATAAAACTATAAAACCATTTATTATCTTCTATTATCTACCAAAATATCTTCCCATAATACCTCCCCAACACCATGAATACAACCTTTTATAAGAATCCATCTAGGAATTCTACTGATACAAACCAAAAAAAATTACCTAATTAAGAGGTGGTGTATTTTCTCAAGATCTCTAGTTTAATTTACATTATATAACACCTAAAATTCATTTATTAAATTATTATATAGCCTTAAAAATTTAATAAATATTATATTATATTTTTTTTTGTTTTGACCTACACTAACACAAACCTCCACCTAATTGGTAATGATCATAATGTTTCTATGTATGGTGATCTACTGTCGCACGTAATAATGATTTTTCATTTTTTCATTACGACATATTATGGATTCATTTATGATGGAAATTATGTTTATATAAGTTATATATGATATTTATAATTTCATTATTCTTATTTAATTTTTATTTATTACATATTCTTTCTATCTTTTGTATATACAGTAAATTCATTTTAGGATGTCTAGAATACCACCCCTTAAAGCAATATGACCCGTTAATGCCATACATGGAACATATAAAGTATGTTTTTAGTAATAATATATAATATATATAACTTATATGTGATATATTATTTATTATATAAATAATTATCATTTATTTTTCATTCATTTAATTCAATAAAGAAATGAATGTAGTGTTCAATCGTACATACGGCCTACAGTCTCCTTGAACGGTGCAATTTATTTATAATCACCAAATATTATGGAATAATATAAATACATATATAATTATTATATATGATAATCAATTAATGGTTTAAATTTTGTATATGATTAAACTATAATATAATTAATGACGACAACAAATACCAAGTTAAAACTGACTCGAGAGAACTAGGTAATTAATACACGAAATAATAAAATTAATTAATGTTTTTAAAAAATGGGTAATGATATATTTTAAGATGTTAATATATTATATTATAAATAGTATTATTCTTAAGATATTAGTTATTAATATAATTTAAACCAATTTATAGGATGACGAATAACACAAAACAAATTTCAATGGTAAGGTATGGGATTTAATGTCAATTGAAATTCCATTAAGACTTATTTTTTTAGGAACCAATTCAATTTTACATGGTATATATATATCAATTAGACATGTTATATCATGAATATTCCTACTATAATGATATTAAAAACTTAATTTAATTCATGGTAAATTATCTTCTAAATGTATCAACGTGGCATGGGACACTTTGGAATGTTTAATTATAATTTCTGCGCAAGAATGTTTTATTGTCTACAACCCTAGTTGTTAAATATCCTCTATTATGGTATTATAGATAAATCCATATTATTATTTCAATATTTTCATTTGAATAGGTACATTATTTATTTGATATATGAGTTATGCATTAAACATGCAATGCATTTGGTGGGGACTATTTAAGGTAATCCTTATAGGTTGGGGACCAGTTATTGCCAACCCATCGATGCAGCGATAGTCTCACAAGGGGAATTAGTTGGAAAAATATTTTAAACTGTCAATTGATAGGTAAGGTATAATGTTTTTTAAAAACATGATGGTTGATAATAAATAATTTCATTTATTGGGAATTATTTCATTATTATCTATACATGATATTATTTTTTGACATAACTAAGGATGCATTTAATTTTAAGTTAACTGATTAATTGGAATGTGTTTCCAAATTATTATACTTCCATGTTGATTTTGAATTATCTTGTTATCAAAATAGCATGTGTTATAAGTTTTTTACCTTCCATATTAATTTATTTCTATATACTCATTAATAGATTTTTTTAAGATACCCATACTAAACATTTATGCTCAACCATATTATATTCCCTTTTTCCAGGATACAAATAAAAAAGCATTGAATGAGCGTTCAAGGACGTAGTTATTATCTTTTAATTAATAATAATGTTTTTATTTTCTATTTCCCAATTTATTATTTTAATTATGTATGTAATATGGATTTTCATTATTGCTAAAATGATTGGTCATTTGTGATTTCATTCCTTTTAATCATTCCAATTTAATAAAATAACGCCCCAACTCTAAGATTCTGGAGTCAGAGCTATATAAATTATGCTCGGTATGAGTGGTGTAATAGAACATGCGATATAATTATCTTGTGATTTATTAGTATATCCACAAAAAATTACACATCTATATGGAACATTCATGAAAATTCATGCTTGGTTTATGGTGTGGATATGTGCAATGGAATGGTTGTGATAAATAGATCTATCGAAACATTTTTAAAGCATTATTTGGTTATAAACATTGCATATAAGAGAAAGTTTATTCAAGGTTACCATAATTCAAAATGGGCGGTTCATCTAGTAACACACAAGATGTATAAGTTGTTGAATGAATCATTTTGGAGGGTTAGTATGTAGAGAAAGTTGGATGAGTTTTGTGATGCTCACCATGTCATCATGTTAAGGATAAACATCAATAGACACCTAGTATGTTGTAGTCTTTATATATATATAGTGTGGAAATTGAAGCATATTGATATGTATTTTGATACAAGTCTCCCACTAATGGTTTAGAAACATAATTCCATATGGGTGATAGAGGATCGTATTTCTAGGTCAGATCATTTTATCAATATTTATGACACTTAGTTGTTGGAGTATCTATCAAAAATCTATATCCATGAAGTAGTTAATAGACATGAAATACTAGCTTCGATAGTGACATACAGTGATATGTGTTTTACGTCTAATTTATGGGAATCCTTAAGGAAATCCCTTAGGACTCAGTTGACTATGAGTATGTCGTGTCATCTTAAAATGGAGTTCCAATCTAAACCAATAAAAATAGATGGAATACATGTTTCCATCTTCTTTAATATATTATAGTGGCTCTTGAAAGAGCATATGATGTTGGGGTAGTTCTTATTTAGAAAAATCTATTTGGAATAGATACATATGCATCATTTTGAATCATTTTATGGGAATCCTTTTTGTTATCCACATTGATGGGTGGAAATAGGTGAGAGTTCACTATTTGGGTCGAGCCTTGTATGAGAAACAATAGTGAAGATTTAGTTGACCATGAATTAGATGGAGAGACCTCATTGTCATAATAAATAGTGTGTGGATCTCGTTCAAAGAATATTTCCCATCACAATGAGAGATTATTTGTTATGGAGTATTTATCTAAGGCCTAAACATCGACATTTTGGGATGAAAATACTGTTATCTCCTTGATACACAGGCTATTTTGAGATACTGAAATGGTTTGGTGAGGTCGCATATCTTTCAAAATTTCGACCAATGTTCTGTTTGGGGAATAATGTGTTCAATGTGTCTCATTTGAAAAGGTATCAGCCTGACCTTCATAATTTTATCAATTGGGATCACATTTACCTTGAGATGGTTTCTTCATTGGTATATAATCTAGTGTAGATAGTGGATAGTCAAGTGAATGTTTTGAGTGGAAAAATCATCAGTCTAGCATGGGTTTTGAGGCAGCATGGTCAAATTCAGAAAGATACTTGGGAATATTATAAGGTTATGAAATAACAATGGACATAACTCTATCAGGGAAAAAATTTCAACCTTCTAAGGATAGAATTTCTATTGATGAGAGAATTTAGAAACCCCAATTTCTAGAATGTAACCCTGTATTTATGATGTTTAAGTATATAAAGTATTTTGGTGATGTTTTGGTGAGTTTATAAAACTTTTGAATGTTTTTAGGATTTTATATATGTTTAAGGTGGTACAATTGTTTATAAAGAATTTGAATAATCTCCATGAATGCATGACAAGTGAGATATGGGAAAACAAAATAGTCCACTATTTTTTCATATGGTGCAGATTCCTAGATGAAATTCTGCACTATAAAATAGTTTATTTTTCATTTCGAGGTAGTGGATTCGTCAAGGTTGGTTAATGGTTGGTAGACAATATGAGTTGAATGTGTGAGGTTTTCCCTTAATCCAATGGTTGGGGAACTGTTTGAGCACGCTTTTCTTAAACGTTCGAATAAATCGTGTTTGGTTAAAAAAACGTGATCCTTAAAAAGAGGATCTCACCCATTTTTTCCTCAATACAGGTCATTTTTTCATTTATGCAGCCCTAACTCAGGATTTTTCTTCCCAATGTTTATATAACGTTCTCCCATTGATTTGGATGTGATCTTAAGGATTCCCTTGGTGATTAGGTTCCAAATCCTAATTATAAGGGATCATTCTTTGATATTCATGAGGTTTCTCTTAGATCTACTTCTCCCTCTCTATCAGTTTCATATATATATATATATATATATGCCTATTGTGGGTATATCTATGGTTATAGAATCCATATATTTTTATATTCTTGTTTTATTATGATACAGGGAAGAGATCAAAAGTAGGATTTTGGAGTTTTCAACTAGTTTTTGTAACACTTTTCATGTCGTTTATAATTTTCACCAAAACTCTTGAGGTATGTTACTTCACTCTCAACAAAACTTTCTAGAACTAAATGCATAAGTTTCAAATTGATTAATTTGATAGAAATATATTATATAATTATGATACAAAGAATTATATAAATCAATTTTTGTGACGATTTATGGGTTTTTGGTGAAATTGTGGAATTTTGGTAATTTTATATTTATAGTTATTTGGTTCATTGAGGTAATACATTTGATTTTAAAATATGGAATATTTGGATTTTTATGAAATTGATATTTGGAAAAGGGATTTCAATAAAAAAATTAGTAGGGTTTTGGAATGTTTTTATTTTCATTGTCTTTGGTGATACTCTATGTTTGTGTTCATGTTGAAATTATAAGACTTAGTTAAAATAAGACCAAGTTCTCGGTGCCAATGTTGTAATAGAATAATCAATATAATTACCCTATGGAAACATAGTAGATCATCCAGAGAATTCCCATGAGTATGGAACTGTAATAATAATGATTTCATGGTTTGTTGTGGATATGTAGAATGGAATGGTTATGACAAATGAAAAATGTAAAATTGTATTAAATAATTGTTTGGTTGTTTCATTAAAAACTATATTTTGTGGGAAAATTAGTTAATATAGAAAATGTTTATATTTATTTATACACTATTTTAGTATTTTTTTTATTTAAAATATATTATATATAATTTTCTAACATTACGATCATAGTGGAATGAGTAGGGATTTCATTGTGGGAAAACCAACTTAGTTTTAGTAAACACCCCTTCTTTGGAACATTGGTTTTCTTTTAGATTTCAACTACCAAGACATGGTCAATGGTATAGTATCACACGTAATTATCACTAACACATGATACTTAGGATACTAGGTGAAGTTGAGGAACTGTTCTTGTGGATAATAGAGTCCAAAGGCTATCTTGTAGTTTATAAGTTGTCCTCCCATTGTTTACTTTGATATTGTATTATTCTTATATGATACTTTTTTTCTTGATGAATTTGATAAATGTAGTGTTGAGTTGTCTTTCATTATTATCATGAATAATTTAGTCGTTTTTTTATTAATTGTTTGTTTTGTTTTTTTATTCATAAAAGTGAAACCGTCCCCCATATGTATTGACGCCCTTCGTCATATATTCCCATCCTTTGGCATCTTTGGGGAGTCACTGAAGGCCTAGTGATGCCTCATCGCCCTCTAATGTCAATGATAAGTTTCAGGCATTACATAATTAATAGAAAATAATTTAATGTCTAGGTTATAACTTATTATTTTGAATAATAATATTTTCATAATATATTATAGTTGTAAAGACCCGGAATTCCCAAGGAAATTTTTTTTCTTAAATACATGGTAATTTTATGGGTCCGCGAAATTTTATGGTGCATGATTCTGAGGTCTGGTGTGCCTGGAATCAATTTCTGAAGTTTTGTTCGGGTACTTTCAGTAAACGTATGAGTGGGTTTTTATAACTTTTGAACCTGTTCTCAGAATTAAAATCTGAGAGCACCAGTGAACTCACAACGTAGATATTCACATAAGAAGACTTTCACGTCGACGACAGTCTGTCAAGGATATAAGTTAGTTTTTGGGTTTTCATAAAAAAAATATTAAAAAATATTAAATTACAGTTTATTTTATTTGATCCGCCATGTGGGTGACTGATAGTTGAAACCTCATCGTGGAAGTTGGAGGTGGAACCACGACACATTAACCACCCATTAAAGGATATGGTGGTGGGGCCCACCGGAACATATCCTACTGCAAGAGGTACGTCGTGGGGACCACATGGGGCTAAACCCCCTATTGATGGGAGGAGAATATAACCTATCAACTCTCCCTCATTAATGAGAGAGAGCCTCTTGACCTCCCCTGTCATTTAATTTTTCCAATCCTCCAAAATTAAGGGGGAGCCTACTCCATTTTGACTTAGTGCCAACTCCACCAATTGATACATCCCAACACATGTGAATTAATGAGGAGGAGCCTTTTAAATTTAATTCCCCCTTTTGAATTTGGGCTAATTAAATAATAGATTATGTAATCTATTATTTGGAAAAGTGAATTCACTTGGGTGATTGAAGGGAAATCTCTCAACGAGGAACCTCATCCTCCAACGAAGAACTCACCCAACGAAGAACGAAGAATGCCAGCGGAGGTTCTTCTTTGATCTTCTTCCCTGGAAAACTACCGACATGGAACCACTTCCCCAACCGTAGTGTGAATTTGGGAGTGGAAGACTGTAGTGGACGCGATGAGAGACAAATTCATCTTCTTCCATGACTCCTTCAGTGAACAACAAATGAAGAATGATGAATCAAAGGTAGGATTTATTTCATGTTGATACTTTTTCATTTATTCTTCTCATCATCGACTGATAGGAATCGATTCAATGTGATGTAATTAATTGTTTTTCATCTTATTTTCCTGATTAACCAATTGATACCACCTTAAACGCGGAGGATGCGGGACAACCTAACATGGCCCGAAATCCTCCGTTGTTTTTTATTTATTGTGGTTTTTTTCGAAGCTTCCACGAGGTGAAAAATGCTGTAACAACAAAGGTTGTGCTTACCGCGGCCTCCGCAAACCATGTCGCCCCTGCGGCACACTGGTGTTCTCGGCCGAACACCGTCGGCCTATGCCGGTCTGAGCCACGCCGAACCGGCCTGCCCGGCCGCCACCAGGCCTTCGGAATGCCTGCACGTAGCCTCTCGTGAGGCCTGACCGGCCTGCCTGCACACCACGATGTTTCCCGCGCGGCCTTCCCACGCCCCGTTTGCCCTGCTCGTGGCCTGCCGACGCCATGCCGGTATGTTGCGTCGTGCACGGCCTACCCGCGTCCTTCTGATGCCCTACTCGGCCTGCCCGCAGACTCCCACGTACACTACCCGTCTGTCGTCGGCCTCGCAAGACAGCCCGTGGTGTCCCTCGTGGTGTCACTGGCTGAACCGGCTCAGCCTTCCGGGCCGAGCCGCCTACGCGGAAACCATTGGGCCGAACCGCCCCCGTGGTCCACTGGGCCAGGCCTAGTGGGTAAGGAAAAACTTTGAGGGATGAACCACCCAACGGGCTAGGTCATACCTAGAAGATATGACAAGGTCAGCCCAAACTAGGTTGGGCCGAGTCGGTACGACCATGTTGGATCGGACCTGAGCCCACTAGTGACTGTTACTTCCTTTGGCCATATCTTTAGCATTAGACAATCGTTTAACAAACCGTTAGTGGTTCTAGTTTTCAAGGAGCATGATGGTCCCTTGAGTATACCCTACTAATGTTCAGGGTAATTTTGAGATATGGTCAGGTTGGATAGTACACAAATACAACCGGGCCCCCGGAACTAAAAAGCTTATAACTCACAGACCAGGTGTCCGATTGATGTGCCATCTATTGCGTTGAGACCCCAATGACAAGGAGGACCTTTGAGATACTTCTACATGGTACTACGTGACATTTGGAGTATCTACCTATAGCTCGTGGAGTGGGACCTCCTATAGACGAGTGAGCGAAGTATGGAGACCTAGTAGCTTGCTGAGACCTGACGACTGCTTGACCGATTCGACTCGGATTGATTCGACGAGCCCAGTGGGGAGCGCCTGGTAGTTAGTGGCAGACACATGGCGGAGGAGATCCTGGAAGTTGGCAGCATACATGTGGGAGTCGACTGGAAATGTACCTCTGTAGGATCTTAGGGGAGAGCCTGGTAGTTGGCAGCAGACCCACTGTGGGGAGTGCCTCTGTATGAGCGCAACATACCCACGATACTCGACTGGAGGAGTATCTCAACAGTCCAAGGTTAGTGGGAAGCACCTAGTAGTTGGTGGCCGTCCGACTGTACTCGATAGAGGAGGAGTTTTCCAGCAGTCGTAGTTTCGACAATGTGAATATAAATCCTGGTTGACCTGAGTCAGTAACTTTTGAGTTTACCTCATGATTGAGATGGATTACTTGGTTACTTAGGTATATGTATGGGCATATACCTATGTGAGGTTATCTTTTTATTTAATAATTTGTGATTTATCCATGTTGGATTTTGTGAGACCTTGAGGGTCTCGGGGTCCCTACTGAGTATCATTATACTCACCCCTGCATGGGCTATGCCTGCACCTCGTTGTGTTGGTTTTAGAGGACAGACAGTGCTGACTGAGGTTCAGAGTAGCAGGACTAGACGGTACCAGTGGTGGACCTTATGATGAGTCGGTACACAAGGGAGACTGACAGACGTGGAGTTCTGAGGAGGGTATCTTTATGTTCCCTTCACGTAGGAATCCCTAGAGGATAA
This sequence comes from Viscum album, assembly GCA_963277665.1. NCBI lineage: Eukaryota > Viridiplantae > Streptophyta > Magnoliopsida > Santalales > Viscaceae > Viscum > Viscum album. The sequence goes on from OY728157.1 coordinate 549,609,279, forward strand.
CCCAATAGCTACTTTACCCTTTCTTCAGTTGTACTTATTTTTCAGCTGTACTTGTACTTTCTTGTTGGTCTTGTATTTCTGGCCCATTTACTTTTCACCACTCATTTGTATACAGTTTTTCTTATTGTTTTACTTCCATCTCATACTGTGTTGTGTGTGTTTAGACTTAATAATGACAATTCCTTCCTATTTTTAGGGATTTACGCCTTTGGTGCTAGTCTCATGCCCCTGTTATATGGAAGGTGGGCTTAGAGTAGTCACGGCATGGGCCTCGGGGGACGGGTCATGACAAATTGGTATCAGAGGAGTCAGTTCTACCATAGAACTTAGAACTCTGATCTTTTATGTGAAGCAATAGTGTTAAGGGTCATAAGTGTGGTTTTCTATTCAGGGAGCCCAGTGTTTGTGTGGCGGACAACGTATCCATACACCAGGACCCTAAATAGGGTCTTTTGACTCAGTACATGATAACATTGATTGCACATGTGTTTTTCACACATTTTTCATTAAGTCAGCACAACCAGTTCAGCTCACCAGGTATAATATTTGACTCTGTCTCATCTGTTTCATTCAGTATGCATCCCTGTGGGTGACCATTTTGAGGCTCGAGAGCTGTATGCACAGATAGCCAACCGATCGATGAGGTCTTAGTGGAGGTCCCTCTTCCAGCGAATGTACCAGCGGTACCACTACCCGTTGGGCCACATATACCACCATCCACAACAGCAGACGACGCATGCCTTTTGAACGTGTTTCATGAGTTCCAGCGCTAGGGGCCATGTAGGTTCAAGGGAGAAATGGACCCACAATAGGATGAATATTGGAATGAGGCTGTGGTGAGAGTCTTCATACTGGTAGGGACACCGGCAGACCTTATGGTGATCCTTGTCGTGAGTCTCCTTCAGGCAGCAGTAGGAAGATGGTGGAGGCTGATTCTCTAGGTGCACAATGAGATGACGCTACTCTGTATGGACTTCAAGAGCCTTTTTAGGTGGAGTTTTTCCTAGACACCCTACGAGCGGTGTAGATACAGGAGCTACTGCATCTACAGTAGGGTAGAATGATTGTAGGTCAGTACTGAGTGAGGTTTACAGACCTCTCACGCTACTCCACTGATATGGTACAGAACCCATTCTTCAGGGCCCGGGCCTTCGAGCAGGGACTCAGGCAAGAGTTCAGGGCTTCGATGATCTCCCTCAGCATCCCGACACTGGCAGAGATGTTGGAGAGAACCCTCTTAGTGGAGAGCTTCCTTGCTGAGAAATCTCCAGCAACAAGACCCACCACTAGTTAACATGTAGTATATTCTTCTACAGCTAGCAGTAGACAGATGTCGTAGAGGTCCAAGATGACCATACCTACAGGTAGATGACTGCATGACTCAGAAACGATTGTGCAGGGCACCCGGAGTGGAGGTAGATCCAGTCATGCCAGGAGCCGATAGTTTCACTCATGTGGTGGGAATGGTCACATGGCTCATGACTATATGACCCACCGTTCAGATGATCAGCAGATGGTCGAAGGACTGCCCAGGCAGAGGCAGAGATATGATAGAGGCGGACCATAGGGCGCAAGAGGACGTGGCAGATGAGCTGGTCATGCAGCGGGTATTGTGCGACAATTCAAGGTGTTACAACCACCATTGCTAGGAGGTCCACCCTGATCGCAAAGAGAAGGTAGATAGGGGAGAGCTCAGCTTCCGGTAGTTGAGGCTTACGATCATGGAAATCTGGATATGATTCGTGTTATGATCTGTGTCTACACAACCATTGTTGCAGTTCTTATAGACACAGGTGCTAGTAACTCTTTATTTTCCACTGCCCTCATTCGGAGCTCGGATATTCTGATGGAGCTGTTGGCTCGATCCTTACAACTAGAGACTCATACGAAATAAAACTTTTCTATTATGAACTATTGTCGGCAGTTTGAGCATACTCTAGGAGTCTAGAGCTTCGATTGGGATCTTCTCGTAGTGGTGTCGAGGCCATACAACATTATCATTTGTATGGATTGGTTATCTACACTCCATGATCATATCGACTTTTCTGGGCACAAAGTGTGGTGTGTCTACATGGATGGGACATGTTTTACCTTCACCGACGAGAAGGGAGCCTTTGAAACACATGACAGACTTACTTGGAGGTGGGTGTAGCCGATCACTCATCAGTTATCCTGTGTTACCCTTAGTGCAGTTGATGTGGAGAGTCCAAGCCATCTTGTAGTGGTGGATCTATACACTGATTTTTTTCCTGATGATGTTCTAGGACTACCTCCTCGCAGAGAGGTAGACTTATATATTAACCTATACCCCAGGACGACACCGATATCTGCACCGGCATATTGGATGGCTCCCGCTAATCTTCGTGAGCTGCAGGTACAACTAGAGGACTTGCAGGGGAAAGTATTCATCTGGACCAGTGTTTGTCCCTGGGTAGCCATGATTCTGTTCGCCAAGAAGGCAGATGGAAGCTTGACGCTTTGTGTTGAATACGTTGTCCTAAACCATGTGACTGTGAAGAACATGTTCCAACTCCCAAGGATTGACGAACTCTTTTATCAGGTGAAGGGAGAACGATGGTTCTCGAAGATAGACCTCATATCAGGGTTTCACCAACTCAGAGTTTGAGACGAGGATGTGCAGAAGACGACCTTTAGATGTCATAACGACCACATTGAGTTCTTGGTTATACCCTTCGACATAAACAAGGCACCAACCGTGTTCATCGGACTCATGAACATGATCTTCCAGCCTTACCTTGATTGCTTTGTCATATTCTTCATCGACGACATTCTGATCTACTCGACTACTTAGGAGGAGCATGCCTATAATTTGTGGGTATTACTAGACATACTCCGAGAGCACCAGCATTATGGTAATCTCTCAAAGTTCTAGTTCTAGATCCAAGAGTTTCACTTTCTGGGTCTTGTCATCATGGAGGCTGGAGTTCAGTGGATCCAGTGAATATTGAGGCGACACTTTCTTGGGATCCACCAAGGAGTGTGACGGAAGTGCAGAGTTTCCTAGGTTTGGCTGGTTACTACCGAAGGCTCGTACCAGACTTCTCCAGGTTTGCAACACCACTATCATACTTGAAAAATATGGGGAAACCCTATGTGTGGTCGGAGAGATGCCTGGAGATCTTTCAAGACTTGTGGATGAGGCTGACTAGTGCCCCATCGTGAGTCCTCTAGAGGAAGGTGTAGGGTACATAGTTTACTATGACACATCATGGACCGGACTCAGGTGTGTCCTGATGCAGGAGCGAGCAGGGATCGCTTATGTTTCTCATCATCTAAGACAACATGAGCAGAACTATGTTACCAATGTCCTAGAGTTAGCAGCATTAGTCTTCGCCTTGAAGGTGTGGCGACATTATCTGATTGGTGAGCGCTTTACCGTGTACTATGATCAAAAGAGACTCATATATATCTTCTTTCAAAAGAACCTGATCCTAAGATAATGACTTTATCTTGAGTTTTTCTAGGACTATGATTTCGAGATAGTCTATACTCTTGGGTAGGGGAATGTTTTTGGAGATGCACTCAGCAGAAGAACTGGTACACAACTTCTAGGTGAAGTGAAAGTGTATCTTGCTACTTTACAGATATCCATTATAGATAGTGATGGAGCAACCTTTCTATAGTCTCTTTTAGTCACTCCCATATTCTTTAGTGAGTCAGGTGGAACAACAAGGGGACACTGACTGCGAGACATGATGTGCTCAGATATCCATAGGGAAGGAACCTGATGGATTTTCTAATGGTGCGGAGCATGTCATCCTCTTCAAAGGACGTACCTGTGTACCAGTAGAACTTCAGGAGGATGTGTTGAGGGAGTTCCACACATCCCTTCTAGCGGTACATCGAGGAGTGGAAATGATGTACCGGGACCTTCAATGACTGCCCTGGTGGCAAGGTATAAAGAATGCAGTAGCATAGTTTGTCCCTCAATGCCTCATTTGTAATCAAGTGAAGGCAGAGCACCAGGTGCCAGCAGGCTTGGTTCATCCCTTAGAGGCCCCAGAGTGGAAGTGGTATGAGATATCCATGGACTTTGTGATGGGTCTTCAACGTACATCTAGGGGTCACGACTCGATTCTGGTGATCGTCGACCGACTCAGCAAGTCGGCCCACTTCTTACCGATCAGAGAGCAAGGCTCAGTAGAGAGCTTGGGATGCCTCTATGTGCAAGAGGTTATGTAGATACATGCATTACCTTCATCTATTGTCTCCAATCCTGACGCATTCTTTACTTCTAGGAAATTGTAGGGTTTGATGGAGGCTTTTAGGACACAGCTTTGTCTGAGCACCGCCTTCCATCCTCAGATAGATTGCCAGACCGAGCGGAGCTTTTAGACCCTTGAGGACATGCTACGTGCTTGTGTCCTCGACTTCGGTCACAGCTGGGAGGATCACTTACCATTGGTAGAGTTTTCATACAACACCAACTATCACTCCACCATCGTGATGGCACCTTTTGAGGCCTTGTATGGTCGACCTTGCAGATCACCACTATGCAGGACAAACTTAGGGGAGTCAGCACTAGTGGGACCAGAGATGGTACGGGCTACCACATAGAAGGTGCAGATTATCCAGAAGCAGATGAATACTGCACATGTAAAGACCCAGAAATTTCAAGGAAATTTTTATCATAAATTATTTGGAATTTTACGAGTCTACGTTTTCTGATGACACTTGATTCTGAGGCCTGATGTGCTTGTAATCTATGTATGATGTTTTCTTCAGATACTTTAAGTAAACGTACATTCGGGTTTTTCTATCTTTTGAACCAGTGCTCGGAATTGAAATCCGGGGAAACCAAAGAACTCACAGTGTCGATATTCGCATAAGGGGACCTTTACTGCAGTTACATTTTATGTGGGTTGAGAGTTTAATTATGGGGATACAGAATAAAATAAATAAAATTGTTGAACACAATTTTATTTTAAGGTGTTAGTTATATCTTACAAGGGGAAGTTACAGGTGGGGACCACTCCCACATAACCTCCCATGAGAGGATAATGTGAGGTGGGGCCCACCCGAACCGCTAACCTTTCAACTCCCATAAACTCCACATTAAGCCCCCTTATTTATTTTGACAACTCTTCCCTTATTTAGTTTGGTCTCTTCACCTTTCCTATCTCCCTATTAATTTTTTTCAACACTTCTAATTAATTTATTGAACTATTCAATTAATTAATTATATTATATGATTTTTGAAATTCATGGGATAATAAAATAATAGATTAGGATATTATATTTTGGGCACTCTTTGTGTTGGGATAACCTTGGTGAAACCCTGGAGAAACAGAAAAACATCGTTCTTCTCCAACGAAGAATGTGAAGGATTTCTCCAATAACGCTTCCCTTCGGACGGACCCTGATGTCAATGGAATGGACATATGTATTCCACGATGCCCAACCTCAGAACCACTTGTCTTCTGTGACTTGTTGACATGGTCCACTTTTGGAATTGAGGTAGGGGGTTAATTAGAGTTTTTCATATTTTTTCTTCTCGAAACTCCGTCATTCATATTGTGGTGTGTAATTTTGCCAACTGTTAACGTAATAACGAGGAGGGTTAGGGCCGCATGAACACATCCTAAACATCCCCCATACTTCTTGTTTTAATTGGTGATAGAGGAGGTGTTGGATGTGCTGGAAAAGACGGAAGACAGCGGTCGTGTGCCGGCCCTAAGAGGACTGGGACACTGGGTGCCGCGCGGAAGGGAGACTATGGCCCGTGACCGTGAGTCGCTTGGCCGAAGAAGGACTGGCCAGCCATAGCCGGCCGGGATGGTGGAACTGTGGCACCCCATGGTGCCGCGCTATGAAGAGCTGCGACCCACATAGGGCGGGCTGCTTCGACAGAAGAACAGGCCGGCTCGTTGGCCGGCCGGGCGAAAGGAGCTGCATCGCTCATTAGCACCGCGCTGGAGGGATCACAGCCCACAACTTTGGGCCTCTCACGCAGAGAAGACCGGACTGCTTTAGCCAGCCGGAGGTGAGGACGGCACCGCCTGTTTGAGATGTCGAAGCCCCCCCCCCCCCCCACGCCCCCGCACGGCCTCGACCAACTGGCCGAGTTATGGCCCACTAGGCCGCCTACCACGGGTCAGGCCGAGCCCCACCAGACCGGGACGCACAATTTTGGGCTAGGATGAACTCTTATCCGGGTCGGACCCCCCGATCCAGGACGGGTCGACCCGCCATCCCACCTGGCTTGACGAGCATGGCCAGTTTCATTTAAATGTGAATAATTTAACGACCGTGTGTCCGATCGACGCGCCGTCTGCGGCAGTGGAACCCTTACTATGAGGTGGTCCTTTTGTGACACTCTTAGTGGGTTTTTAACAACTTTTGAAAATGGTCGAGTTTGGAACAAGCGTATTTCCAACCGGGCCCCTAGGACAAAAATGCTAATAACTCTCAGACCAAGCGTTCGATTGACGTGTCGTCTGTTACATTGGGTTTTGTTTGACGAGACAGAACATCGGGATACATCAACTCTAGACTTCATTATAGTTTATGTATCTCCTCCTTGGCTCAAGGAGCAGACCCTCCTAGAATCGAGCGTGTTGTGTGCGGGAACCCTAGAGATGGTTGTGACTGCAATGACTACCATACTGGAATCCTCCATGGGTTCGACGATGAGGACTACCGTACTAGAATCCTCCGTGGGATTGACGACAATGAATATTGTACTTGAATCCTCTGTGAGTTCGATAGTGATGACTACTATACTTGTATCCTTCCTGGGTCTAACAGTTTGACTTCTGTTCTAGTATCCTATGTGGGTCCAATAGAGTATCTCATCTAGTATCCTACGTCGGTCCGACAACTTAGATGGTCTAGTATCCTACGTCGGTCCGACAGCTTAGATGATTCAGTGGCTACATCTGATCATCTTTATCATTTTATGAAATAAGTATACCTGTGTGAGCTGAGTCTTGAAATTCAATTATTATCATCGATGTGATTAACTTGCATTCTTGTGTGAATTGGGTTGTGCGTGGGCTCAAGAGTTGGAGCCGAACTGTGATTGACATATTAGGTATATGTATGGTCATATGCCTAAGTATAGTTGGATGATTCTTCGTGATTGTATCTTACTTCTGTGGTTTATCCTTCATGGATTCTGGGAGACCGTTGGGTGTCTCGGGATCCCTACAGAGTATCGTATACTCACCCCTGCACAGGCTATTCCTTCACTATATTGTGTTGGACGCAGACAAGGGACAACACTGATCGAGGTGGATACTTGTGGAGTTGGACGGTACCCAGAGGTTGAGCACTTAGAGATACATACACAGAGCGGACGACCGAACCTGAGGTGTTGAGGAGGCCATCTCTACCCACCCTTCAGGTCGGATTTCCGGAGGATGACTCAGTGGTTGTTGTTTCATTTTACAGGAGTAGTACTGGCTTTTCAGTTGTACGGTACTTACTATTGGTCTTTTATTTTCGACCCTTTTATTTTAGCTCATACTTTTTGTATTCAATATTTACTTAGTGATTACATCATTTGCATACTATGTTTTGTTTGTTTACTTTCATAAAGGATTTCCTTCCAAACTTAGGGATTTACGCCTTTGGTTCTAGTTGCCAGCCCCTGGCCTATGGAAGGTGGGCTTGGGGTAGTCATAGCACGGGCCCTGAGGACTGGTCGTGACAAATTGGTATTAGAGGAGTCAGTTCTACCGCAGGACTCTAGACTCTAATTAATCATTTCTGTTATGCAATAATGTTATGAGTATTGAGTGTGGTTTTCATTCTAGTGAGTCCAGTATTGGTGCGGCGATCGATGTGTCCATACACCAGGACCCTGACCTTTGATTTCTTACATGGTGCATTAAAACAGTAAGTGAATGCGTGATTAAAAAGTTTTCTTTGTGATTACTTTATGTCAGCTCACCAGGTATACTGCTTTAACAGTGTAACACCTATTTTCTTTAAGGATGGCCCCACAAAGGGAGCCATCTAGGGTTCTGAGTTACATATGATATGCTAGCCCACTGAGCAACAAGGCCTCAGTATAGGGCCCCATCATAGTGGAGGCACCATCGGTTCCACTACCCGCTGGGCCAATGATACCACCAGCCCCATCAGTAGAGAGTGAATGCCTCTTGAATGTGTTGCACGAGTTTCAGTGATAGAGGTCGCCTAGGTTCCACAGAGAGAAGGACCCACAGGCAGCCGAAGATTGGCTGGAGGCTGTCATCAGGGTTTTCATATGAGTGGGGACACTAGCCGACCTTATGGTGATCCTTATTGTGAGTCTCCTGCATGCAGTAGTAGGTAGTTGGGGGAGCTTGATGCTCTAGGAGCATGAAAAGGCATATTTACTATGGATGGACTTCAAGGGCCTCTGCAGCTCGGAGTTTTTTCCAGCCACCCTTTGTGCGGTGCGGATTCAGGAGTTACTACATCTGCAGTAGGGAAACATGTTAGTAGCTCAGTACTCAACAAGGTTTACCGACCTCTTGCGCTACTCCACGAACATGGTACGAGACCCGTTATTTAAGTCCCAGACCATCGAGTGGGGACTCAGACATTATATCAGGGATTCCATGATCTCCCACAGAATTCTGATGGTGGCGAGAGTCTGAAGTGAGCACTTTTTGTGGAGTTCTTTTTCGCTGAGCCAACACCAGTAGCGAGACCCACCACAAGGTGACACATAGGAGTGTCTTTTACAACCGGTAGTAGATAGATGTCACAGAGGTCAAGCAGACCAGGTGAAATGTTGACCGACCTCATGATACAGTTTTGGTTTTGCGGGGCACACGAAACCGAGCCACCAATACGAGGAGCAGGCAGTGCTATGCATGCTGCGAGGAGGGTCACATGGCTCGAGACTGCCTGACCCTCCATGCGGATGAGCATCATACTGTAGAGGGCCCCCCAGGCAGAGATAGAGGTTTGACCATGGTGGTCTACCGGGAGCAGGCATAGGAGCTGGCCGAGCAGAGGGTGGTGGACGACATTTTGGGGCTCTATCACCACCACCACCAAGAGGACCACCCCGACCATAGGCAGCTGGAAAACAGTGATAGGATCAGCTCCAGTCTGTCAAGGCTTACAACCACCGCACACCTGAGATGATTTGAGGTACTATCTCTGTCTAATCAACCCTTTATCTTGTACTTAGAGACACTAGAGCGAGTCATTATTTTATTTCTGCTGCCCTTGTTCAGAGCTCGGAGATTCCTACAGAGCCGTTGGCTAGATACTTATTGCTAGAGACTCGTACGGGATCCAACTCGACGATTATGCACTAGTGACAGCAATGTAAGTTTACACTAGGAGGTGAGAGCTTCGGCTGGGATCTTCTTGTAGTGGCTTCGAGGCCATATGACATCATCTTGGGTATGGACCCATTGTCTACAGTCCATGCTCATATCGAATGCTTTAGGTGCAAGGTGTGGTGTATGCGCATGGATGAGACCAGGTTCACCTTCACCAGCGAGAAGGTAGCCTTTGCAGTGAAAGATGGACATATAAAGAGGAGAGGGTATTCGATCATACATCAGTTGGCTAGTCTCATCCATGGTGCGGTTGATATGCAGAGTCCATGTTTTCCTGTTGTGGTGGATCAATATGCGGACATTTTTCATGATGACGTTCCAGGACTACCTCCTCGTAGAGAGGTGGACTTATGAATAGACTTGTACCACAAGACATCATCGATATCTACTCCAGCATATCAGATGTCTCCTGATGAGATTCGTGAGTAGCGAGCACCGCTGGAGGACATACGTGGGAAGGGATTCATATGACCCAGTGTTTCAGCCTGGGTTTCTCCGATTTTGTTCACCATGAAGGCGAATGGGAGCTTGCGACAGTGTGTCGACTACCGTCGCCTGAATCAGGTGACTGTGAAGAACAAATACCCACTCCCGATGATTGATGACTTATTTGATCACCTCAAGGGAGCAAGATGGTTCTCAAAGATAGACCTCAGGTCAAGATATCACTAGCTCAGAGTTCGAGATGATGATGTGCAGAAGACAGCCTTCAGGTGTTGGTTTGGACAATATGAGTTCTTAGTTATTCCCTTCTGTGTAAGCAACACTCCAAATGTGTTAATGAGTCTCATGAAAAGGATATTCCATCCATAACTTGATCGATTTTTCATAGTCTTCATCGATGACATATTGATTTACTCAACCACTGAGGAGGAGAACGCCTACCACATGTGGGTTTTACTAGATACACTCTGAGATCACCATCTTTATGGTATGCTCTCGAAGTTCCAGTTTTGGATTCGAGAGTTTCATTTCTTGGGACACATCATCTCGGAGGCTGGAGTTGCAGTGGATCCAGTGAAGATTGAGGAAGTACTCTCTTGGGAGCCACATAAGAGCGTGACGGAGGTGCGGAGTTTCCTGGGTCTAGCTGGGTACTATCAGAGATTTTTTCTAGACTTCTCGAGAGTTGGAACACCGCATTCAGCTTTGAAAAAGAAGGGGAAACCCTTCGTGTGGATAGATAGATACCAGCAGAGCTTTTAGGAGATGAGACAGAGATTGACCAGGGCGCCCATCTTGAGACTACCAGAGGAGGGAGTAGGGTACACAGTTTTCTGTGACGCAACAGGGAATGGACTCGGGTGTGTCCTGATGCAAGGGTGAGTGGTGAATGCATATGGTTCAGGGTAGTTGAGACAGTGCAAGAAAAACCAAACTACCCATGACCTAGAGTTAGCAGTAGTGGTCTTCGCCTTGAAGATGTGGAGGCACTATCGGATGGGTGAGCGCATTACAGTCTACTCTGACCACAAGAGTCTTAGGTACATCTTCTCGTAGAAGGACTAGAACCTGAGACAGTGGTGATGGCTTGAGTTCCTCAAAGACTATGAATTTGAGAATGTCTATACTACTGGGAAGGGTAACGTTATAGCTGATGCTCTCAGCAGGAGATAAGGCATTCAAATGCTAGGAGAGGTGACAATGTAGTTAGCCGCATTTCGGATATCCATTGTGTATATTGATGGAGAATCATTTTTTTGGTCCCTCACAATCACTCCTCCACTCCTTCAGTGAGTCAGAGAGGACCATTTAGACACTCGAGGACATGCTTTTTCATGTGTTCTTGACTTTGGTAGCAGTTGGGAGGATCCTTTACCCTTGGTGGAGTTTTTATACAACAACTACCACTCCACCATCGGGATGGCCCCTTACGAGGCATTGTACGACGGACCTTGAAGGTCACCTCTGTGATGGACTGCCCCTGGGGAGTCAGCACTTGCTGGATCGGAGATAGTTCAGGCTATGGTGGAGAAGTAGAAGATCATCTAGGAGCAGATGAAGACTGCACAGAGGATACTGGAGTCCTATATTGATAGGATACAGAGACAATTGGAGTTTGAGGATGGAAACCACGTTTTCCTATGGGTCTCACCTCGATGAGGTATACAGAGATTTGGTCGGGTTGTCAAGTTATCTATGCGCTTCATTTAACCTTTACAGGTCCTCAGTAGAGTAGGAGAGGTGGCTATACCCCAACCCTTCCACCTTAGTTGCATGAGGTGCATGAAAACATCCATTTATCTCTGCTGAGGAGATATGTGCATGACCCATCCCACATCATCGACCATGTGGAGCTGGTCATCGATGACGGGATGACATTCATGGAGGTCCCGGTGGAGATCGAGGATCGACACGAGAATGTCCTACATGGACGGTTGATTCCTCTGGTGTGCATTCGCTGGCAGCACAGGAACCTCCAGGAGAGCACTTGTAACACCCCAAGATTTCATAGTGTGTTATTTCTTCAAAATAATTCAATAACTTGCACTACACGCAACACCGAGTTCAATCGCACCATGACTTATGAAAAAAAAGCCATTGATAAGAGGTTATGAATAGTATTAACTAAATTTTAAACTTTATATAATCCTTATAATTTTAGAATCCATATTATGAGTTTCATAGATATAATGCAAGAACAAATTCATTTTCATTATTGCACTTTTATCAACTTTTAATAGTGAACCATTTTTAAATACAATATTTTAAACTTTATGACTAAATGGGGACATAAAAAATTTAAAATGAAACATCCCAAGATTCCACGGTACACTTTCCTTTGAATAATACAGTAGTGTGTGTTGTATGCAACTTCGAGATTTAACACACACCACAACTGATCGAACTAGCCTTTATGAATAGTAATACATACTTTTTGAAATTATATATTTTATATTTCAAAATGGACTTCATTTTTGGATTCGGAATATCAAATTTAGCCTAAGGTGAAATTTTGGTACTTTTCGGATAACTTTAATATTTTGATGAATAGTGAAAATTACGAAATTTTAATTAAAAACAACTTTTTTAATCAAAATAATTAATAGTGATAAATTATAAATTTGAGTGGTTTTAAAGTATATTTATAATATATTTTTACTATTTAATATAATGTTGGTCATTGAACATAGTTTTACAATTAAACCGAACATAAACAAGTGTCAATCTTTTGATAGTTATTATCTCTTAAAAACACGCTTTTTGTTTTGACAGAGGGAATTAATTTTAAATTAATTTCTGGAACTTCTGTGTTTTGAATTTAGAAAAATGGATTCCATATTTGGAATCAGGATGTTCAAATTTTGTAAATAGGTAACTTTTATTTTTATACATTTTGAATAATTACTGCGGTAAATATTTTATTTACCATGGTTAAGGGTAAATCCGGTAAATAAGGGTTAAAAAATAATATTATAATAATACTAAATTACCCTAAAACGTATCCTACCCTTATTTGTTGATACATGTTCGACCATAGGCATCTTTGGTTCGATTTTGGGACCCCATGGTGCTACTTGTAGGTGATAGGGACACTTTATTTTAATTAAGTTAAAATGAATACAAAAATGACACAAGCATATATCTTTTAGAAAAATAAATTTTACATAGGGTTATATATGTTGTATTTTAGATTATAAATATTCATTATAAAGATAAAAATAGTTCCTAAATAATGATATTTTATTTATAATTTTTAGACATTAAATAATTTAATTTATTTATGACACAATGATGATGAAGTAATTACTATAACAGTGAAAAATCATAATAATTGTTATTATAAATACCCAAATAAATATAATATTAAACTTTTAATGAATAAAAATAATTTTCTAGGATAATAGGATATATTAGTATTGATTTAATTTACTTTTTTTGAAGTAATAAATCTTTTTAGAGTTTCACAAAAATCAACTATTGAATAGTGTCAAAATTGACATAAAACAGTTCTTAAAACAAATATTATATTATTAATTTATATTAAATTTATAAAAATCTAAGGATCGGCCAAGAGACTTATATCATGATAGTTTCATCATTAATGGACCACTTGGAGGTCGCTTGGATGTATATATTATGTTTATTAACCATATTATATAAAAATACAAAGAGACATTGTAAAAGTGAAACTAATTAACTTAGAGTTAATACTTAAAGATAAGGTTAATATAAGAACCCAAACCAGTCTAAATTCTATTGGTTGAGTTGTTATTTACCCATACCCACCTTAAAATTTAAACAATCAACTTTGGAGCCATTAGAAACCGAATATGAATTTTTTATAAACAAATATTTCTAGCTTTTCCAAAGGTGCCCCTCACCCCTCTTATAAAAGGGCACTCCTCCTTCTCTTTTCTTCACATCTTAAAAGCCTTTTGGATAGGCCAAAATCTACCCAAATACTCTCCTAGATTCCATCACTACAACCTAGAGGCCTTAGTTTGATTATAAAGCCAACCTAAGTATCCCTTTTGATCAAGTCAAAAGGAAGAAACCGAAGAAGAGGTAATGATTTCACCACCCTTTTCCAAGTCCCATTCTTCTTACACTTCTTCTTCCTTTGTTGTTACCATTCTAAAATAATAAATCCAGTATCATATATATACTATGATGTTATTATAAATATTGTACAACCATATTCAGTATTCTATCCACCCTTTTAATAACATGTCACCATATGTGCGTACGTACGGCCTACCGTCTCCACGTCGTGGTGTAATTGTTATTCAATATACTATTATTTGGATGAGTATAATAATGATGTGTAACTCATTTAATAATAAATATAACATATTAATGATTCTTTATATATTATATACCATCCATTTATATATTATTTTAATATAAAAAGAATGATATTGTCGCTCTTGCGTACATACGGACTACCGTCTCCACGAACGCGATGAGATTCATTCTCCATCGAATCCATTAAAATATAATTATAATTTTATGATTTAAAAATGATGTTTAAGGACTTGATATCATTCTGGATATGAATAATATACAACCTATCCATTACAAACATGGCTTATATAACAAAACATATAAAATAAAACGAATAAGATAACACATGAAACAACGATAATACTAAGATATTATTAACAAAGAAATGTTAAAAGATCATATATGATATCATATGAATGAATATTATTATTCTTGCATAATTTAATTACAAATGTTTCACTATTATACAAGAGGTTAACCTACCCCAGCCAAGGAAAAGTACAATGTAAGGGTTTATTTCACAATCTCTTCATTATCCGAGGTTGTTTATACGTAATTATCTACTGGGATCTATTTATCATCCACATCCACGATTCTTAAAAATGAATTTCCAAACATTTTTACTATTTACTAAAATATGGGTTAAAGTCATTTATACCCTTGTTTGACTTTTTATAAGAGGTTTATAAAGGAATATTTCCGTTGTTTTCCAAATAAGGTGCGTTTTAACCTTTTCGACAAAATTAAGGTAAGAATGTTTTTTTAACTTATACGGCGGGTGCGGCTATTTAACGCCGTTATAAAATTGTCAAGCTTACCTTAAATGCTTATAAGAATATTTCCAAATAAATGTTTTATTTTATAATTATTTAATTTTTAAATGATTTCAAAAAAAATATATTTCTCTCAAATACATGAAAATCCAGTGCAAATGTATACGTATTTAACGGAAGCATAAAAATGTTTTCAGAAAATCCGACTCTCAAGTGTGGTAGACAGGAAGGGATTGGGCAAGGACCCATCATGGCAAATAATTAGTCGAGCAGTCTCAGAATTAGTTATATTTTTTCATAAGCTTGCATAATGTTTTCAAAAAAAACACTGGAGTATATTTGAGCAATTTTAAACGTAAGTATCTTCTAAAAAAATTGCATCGGTAGGTCTCATGAGACAAACCAGTGTCTTGGCACAAGGCCTTGACAAAATCTTATTTGTAGTCTTGGCACGAGGCCTTGGCTATGTGGTTATGATAGTATGACATTATGCATTCCATTATTATGAAAGTGGTTATTGATATTTCATGTGATTATTCGATTAGTAGAATATCCATGTGAATAAGTAAATGGCATTATTTCATTTTACTTTTGCCATACTATGTTGATGTTAAAGTTTAAAATGCTTTTGTATTAGTTATACATTTCTTTAAATGTTTATTCTTATTTTTAAACGTTTCTGATATATTGTTATCCTTACTGGGCATTTGAGCTAACCCCTTTTCTATGTTTTAATTTTCCCAGGATGTGAAGAAGTAAGTTATGAATGACCTGCAGGGAGAGTATGTGGGGATATGAGTGTGGAATATGGAGACTATGTTTTTCTAGTAGTTTTTCACTTTGTCATGTAATGTAAAACTTTATGAATATATCTAGTGTTTCCCATGATACTAAACCAATCTATCTTTCGAGATTTGATCTTTCTTGTGATCATGCCAATGTAATGTAATAATGCACCGACTCTGGGTAACTTGGGTTGGGGCGTTACAGTTGGTGTCATAGTAAGTTTAGTAAAAACCTTAGAAGCTAGATTTAGATAAACTCTGATTAGATCACATAAATTTAAGATGAATTTTGAGGATTAGTATAGAAGAACATCCTATAATTTTGGTACTGTAGAGATTTTGTGAGTTTTCTGAGCAATATATCCCTGTCTGGATACGAGCAGGTAGAGGCGGCTCTGGCACAGATGTACCTAGGGGTAAAACCCAAAAACACCACATTGAGATAGACTCGAACGAGAACTGGTGCATGACAACGGGCCTTGCTACACTCTTGATTACGACACTCCCGGGGGATATGCTTAGGATAATTCTCATTTTCTATACAAACCATTATGAAGGGTTTATGAGTATATACTTCCTCAAAAGAGGCATTTTTATGATTATGGATTATATCCATAAACTATTTAATTTATGTTATGTGTTTCACAAGTTTGGGATTAGATATTTTTATTCATAAACTAATCTAGTGTATTCCATTGTTTAGAAATGGTTCCCAGTAGAAGGAATGAGAACTCCAGCAATGCACATGATACAAAGAGAATGAAGGATCATATATTTCATGGTCATAAGCTAGAATTTATAAGAGAAATAGTCTCTCATGTATTATCATCATATGAAGAAATAATATCATGTGTTGATAAGATAAGTAAAGAGTTTACTGAGTCCTATGGATTTGAAGGGAAGCAAGAGAAGAAAAGGATGTAAGAGAGAAAGATGGATAAAAGGAAGAGTGAAAAGAAAAATTTTCCCATATCTGATAACTGTGGAAAGAAACACCCTGGAACTTTCCTGAAAGGAATGGGAGTTTGTTATAAGTGTGGAGGAAAATGGCACAAAGTACATGACTGCAAGGGTAAGAAAATGGTTTCAAATGTACAATGATTCATTTCAAAGGAGTTTGGACACTGTGCGAACCTATGTCCCAGTCATCAGACTATGCCACAAATGATGCTATTGGATAATAATCAGGTTATGATACTACAACAGATGAAGAGGAATGATTAGAGTTCTTATGTTGATTATGTCATTTGAGTGTTGTATCAACAATGTACTTGTTATAATAATTATGGAGTATATAAGGATTGTACTACAGTACTATTTCATTAAGGACTTGAGATTGTGTGGAACAAAGAAAAGTGACTCAATATCATGATAAATTTTTGGAAAATATATGGTTGAGAGAATGATAAACCATAATATAGTTCTGATACCAAGGTAGTGATTTTGGAATTTTACATGATTGATTTGGATAGATTATATTGTATATTCTTGACTACCTTCAAACTAATTAATGATTTGTATATTCCATCATTGTTGGGTTTTAAAAAATTTTTGGATGGAAGGAGTATATCTATTATTATTTATGGAATAAGGGATCATGAATGTAATCAATAAGGTTTTATGGTAATACAGGGTGTTGCAGTGTTTTAAAAGAATACATCATAAAGGCGTTCACATGTTATTACGTGGAAAAAAGGATCTTTATTATGTTTACCTTCCTTATAAATTTTGGACTGAAGTATTTTGGATAGTTCTAGTTTGGATTATTTTGGATTTCCATAAAAGGACATCCCGGAGGTCAGGCGGCAAGTTGTCGCGTCCGGCAAGGCCGCGAGACTTGAACCCACACCCGAAGGGCGACAAAGGTGTATCACCTACCACTGGACCACGAGATGTCCTGGATTAAATAATGTAGTTTTTATTAAAAGATCTGGTAGATGAATTATAAATTCGTTAATTTTGGAACCCTGTACGAATAGTGTAAATAGAATTTTTTTACGTTCTATTAACTTTTAGAGTGAAAGATGAGTTTGTGGTAGAAATTTATTAATGGATAAAACTCTAATTATAAAGTAAGTATATATCCTTATGATCTTAGCCAATCTCATAAATAAATTCCTCAACATTAATAAAAAGAACTTAGAACAAAAATGTTTTCCTAGATGGTACTTTAAATCATCACTAATTTATGGCTTTGGGATTTTTGGCTTTTTTATAGCCATGTTGTCTACCACTCTCCATCAGATAATTGATGGTTATATTTCTCTTCCATATCCATATTTTCCTACATGGAACCCTAGTATGTGTTATTTTCGGTAATCTTCATACTTTCTACTCTTTATTTTAAATAGATGCCTCATTGATTCATTTTTCGATGTAGGATTTCAACTAAGATACTTTGAAACGTCAAAAATGTGTTATCCTAATACCCTATGTTTTGTTGAACCGATGGTATTTAGAATCCTCATAGATTGATGAATTTAAGGACCTCAATTTTATACTTGTTTGTGATTGATGACCTCAATCACTACCTATAAATATTTACGTTTTCCTCCAATTATATGTCTCTAATTTCCACCAATGTTCTCCTAATTGAGATCATAATTTGGTGGTGACCCTTTCATTTCTCTTTTCCTCATATTAAGACTAAATTTTAGTAACCCAATTTCCGATGTGGGTCTTCCCACAAATATATTTTCTATTTTCAACCTTTTATTTTCGAAAAACAATTTTAAATTGCGAGGACGCAATTTGTTGAAGGAGGGGAGAATGTAACACCCCAAGATTTCATAGTGTGTTATTTCTTCAAAATAATTCAATAACTTGAACTACATGCCATACAGAGTTCAATCGCACCATGACTTACCAAAATAAATCCATTCAAAAGAGTTTATGAATATTATTAACTAAATTTTAAACTTTATATAATCCTTATAATTTTAGAATCCATATTATGAGTTTCTTAGATATAATGCAAGAACAAATTCATTTTCATTATTGCACTTCTATCAACTTTTAATATTTAACCCTTTTTAAATACAATATTTTAAACTTTTTGACAAAATGAGGACATCAAAAATTTAAAATGAAACATCCCAAGCTTCCACGGTACGCTTTCCTTTGAATAATACAGTAGCGTGTGTTGTACGCAACTTCGAGTTTTAACACACACCACAACCGATCAAACTAGCCGTTATGAATAGTAATACCAACATTTTGAAATTATATATTTTATATTTCAAAATGGACTTTATTTTTGGATTCAGAATATCAAATTTAGCCTAAGGTGAAATTTTGGTACTTTTCGGATAACTTTAATATTTTGATGAATAGTTAAAATTACTAAATTTTAATTAAAAACACATTTTTTAATCAAAATAATTAATAGTGATAAATTATGAATTTCAATGGTTTTAAAGTATATTTAGAATATATTATTACCATTTAATGTAATGTTGGTCATTGGACATAATTTTACAATTAAACCGAACATAAACAAGTGTCAGTCTTTTGATAGTTATTATCTCTTAAAAACATGTTTTTTGTTTTGACAACGAGAATTAATTTTAAATTAATTTCTGCCACTTCTGTGTTTTGAATTTAGAAAGATGGATTCCATATTTTGAATCTGGATGTTCAAATTTTGTAAATAGGTAACTTTTATTTTTAGACATTTTGAATAATTACTGCGGTAAATATTTTATTTACCATGGTTAAGGGTAAATCCGGTAAATAAGGGTTTAAAATATAATGTTATAATAAAACTAAATTATCTTAAAACGTGTCCTAGCCTTATTGGTTGATACATTTTCGACCATAGGAATCTTTGGGTCAATTTTGGGACCCCATGGTTCCACTTGTAGGTGATAGGGACCCTTTATTTTAATTAAGTTAAAATGAATACAAAAATGACACAAGCATATATCTTTTTGCAAAACAATTTTTAAATAGGGTTATATATGATGGATTTTAGATTATAAATATTCATTATAAAAATAAAGATATTTCCTATATAATGATATTTTATTTATCATTTTTAGACATTAAATAATTTAATTTATTTATGACACAATGATGATGAAATAATTACTATAATAGTGAAAAATTAAAATAATTGATATTATAAATACCCAAATAAGTATAATGTGAATCTTTTAATGAATTAAAATAATTTTATAGGATAATATGATATATTATTATTCATTTAATTGACGTTTTTAGAATTAATCAATCTTTTTTGAGTTTCAAAAAAATCAACTATTGAATAGTGTCAAAATTGACATAAAAGAGTTCTTAAAAAAATATTATATTATTAATTGATATTAAATTCCTAAAAATATAAGGATCGGCCAAGAGACATATATCATGATAGGTTCATCATTAATGGACCACTTGGGGGTCTCTTGGATGTATATTGTAGGTTTATTAACCATATTATATAAAAATACAAAGAAACGTTGTAAAAGTGAAACTAATTAAATTAGAGTTAATACTTAGAGATAAGGTTAATATAAGTACCCAAACCTGTACAAATTCTATTGGTTGAGTTATTTTCGACCCATACCCACCCTAAAATTTAAATAATCAACTTTTGAGCCATTAGAAACCTAATATGAATTTATTATAAACTAATATTTCTAGCTTTTCCAAAGGTACCCCTCACCCCTCTTATAAAAGGGCACTCCTCCTTCTCTTTTCATCACACCTTCAAAGCCTTTTTGTTCGTCAAAACACTGCTCAAATACTCTCCCAACTTCCCTCAATACATCATAGGGGCCTTAGTTTTATCATAAAGCCAACCTAAGGATCCATTTTGATCAAATAAAAAAGAAGAAATCGAAGAAGAGGTAATGATTTCACCACCCTTTTCCAAGTTCCTTTCTTCTTCCACTTCTTCTTCATTTGTTGTTACCATTCTAAAATAATAACTCCAGTATCATATATATAATGTGATGTTATTATAAATATGGTACAACCATATTTAGTATTCTATCCACCCTTTGAATAACATGTTACCATACCTGCGTACGTACGGCCTACCGTCTCCACGTCGTGGTGTAATTGTTATTCAATATATTATTATTTCGATGGGTATAATAATGACATGTAACTCATGTAAATAATAAATATAACATGTTAATTATTCTGTATATATGATATACCATCCATTTATATATTATTTTAATATAAAAATAATGATATTTTTGCTCGTGCGTACGTACAGACTACCGTCTCCACGAACGAGATGAGATTCATTCTCCATCGAATCTGTTCAAGTATAATTATCATTCTATGATTTAAAAATTATGTTTAAGGACATGATATCATTTTGGATATGAATAATATACAACCTATCCATTACAAACATGGCTTACGTAACAAAACATATAAAATAAAACGAGTAAGTTAACACCCGAAACAACGATAATACTAAGATATTATTAACAATGCAATGTAAAAAGATCATATATGATATCATATGAATGCATATTATTCTTGTATAATTTAATAACAATTATTTCACTATTATACAGGAAGTTAACCTAGCCCAACCATGGAAAAGTACAAGGTAAGGGTTTATTTCACAATCTCTTCATTATCCGAGGTTGTTTATACGTAATTATCTACTGGGATCTATTTATCATCCACATCCACGTTTCATAAAAATAAATTTCAAAATATTTTTAATATTTAATAGAATATGGGTTAAAGTCATTTATACCCTTGTTTGACTTTTTATAAGAGGTTTATAAAGGAATATTTCCGTCATTTTCCCAACAAGGTGCTTTTTATCCTTTTCGACAAAATTATGGTAAGAATTTTTTTTTAACTTATACGGCAGGTGCGGCTATTTACCGCCATTATAAAATTGTCAAGCTTACCTTAAAAGATTATAAGAATATTTTCAAATTAAATGTTTTATTTTATCATTATGTTATTTTTAAATGATTTCAAAAAAAGAGATATTTCTCTCAAATACATGAAAATCCAGTGCAAATGTATACGTATTTAACGCAAGCTTAAAAATGTTTTCAGAAAATCCGACTCTCGAGTGTGGTAGACAGGAAGGGATTGGGTGAGGACCCATCATGGCCTGTAATTAGTCGAGAAGTCTCATAATTAGTTATTTTGTTTTCATAAGCTTTCATAATTTTTTCAAAAAAACACAGGAGTATATTTGATCAATTTTAAACGTAAGTATCTTATAAAAAAATTGCATCGGTCGGTCTCATAAGACAAACTAGTTTCTTGGCACTAGGCCTTGACAAAATCTTATTTTTAATCTTGGCATGAGGCCTTGGCTATGTGGTTATAATAGTCTGGCATTATGAATTCCATCATTTTGAAAGTGGTTATTGATATTTCATGTGATTATTCGATTAGTAGAATATCCATGTGAATAAGTAAATGGAGTTATTTAATTTTACTTTTCCCATACTATGTTAAAGTTCAAGTTTAAAAGGCTTTTGTTTTAGTTATACATTACCTTAAATGTTTATGCTTATTTTTAAACGTTTCCACTATATTGTTATCCTTACTGGGAATTTGAGGTCACCCCTTTTCTATGTTTAAATTTTCCCAGGATGTGAAGAAGTAAGTTATGAATGACCTGGAGGGATTGTATGTGGGGATATGAGTGTGGAATATGGAGACTATGTTGTTGTAGTAGTTTTTCAATTTATAATGTAATGTAAAACATTATGAATATATCTAGTGTTTTCAAGGCTACTAAACCAATCGTTCTTTCAAGATTTGATCTTTCTTGTGATCATGCCAATGTAATTTAATAATGCACCGACTCTGGGTAACTAGGGTCGGGGCGTTACAACATTAGGGAGTGGGAGGCTCAAATGCGAGCACAGTACTCCAATTTGATTCCCTAGTGTGTGTTGTAGCTTTATTGGGATGTATAGACCTGAGGTGTGAGTAATGTAATGACTCAAAAATTTAAAGGAATTTTTTTTCATAAATTCGTTGGAATTTTTTGAGTCTCCAGTTTCTGACAGAACTTGATTCCGAGGCCTGGTGTGCCTAGAATCAATTTCTGATGTTTGTTTCAGGTACGTTCAGTAAATGTACATGCGGTTTTTTCTATCTTTTGAATCGGTGCTCGAAATTGAAATCGGAGGACACCGATGAACTCACAGCGCTGGTATTTTCGTAAGGGGAACATTACCGCAGTTATGTTTTAGGCGGGATGAGAGTTAAATTTTGGGGACTTAGAATAAAAAAAAATTGTTGAACACAATTTTATGTAACGTTGTCAGTTATATCCTACAAGGGGAAGTTATAGGTGGGTCCCACACCCCCATAACCAACCATGAGAGGATAATGTGAGGTGGGGCCCACACGAACCTCTAACATTTAATCTCCCTTAAACTCCCCATTAATCCCCCTTATTTATTTTGACAAATCTTCTTTTATTTGATGTGGTCTCTTCACCTTCCCTCTCTCCCTATTAATTTTTGCCAAAACATCTAATTAATGAATTGAACTCTTCATTTAATTAATTAAATTATTTAATTTTTAAATTCATGGAGAATAAAATAATATCTTAGGCTATTATATTGTGGGAACTTGTAGAGTTGGGAGAACCTTGGGAAAACTCTTGAGAAATAGATGAACACTATTCTTCTTCGATGAAGAACACGAACGACCTCTCCAACGACGCTTCCCTTCGGATGCACCACGAAATCAACCGATTCAAAGTCTGTATTCGGTGATGGCTGACCTCCGCGACGCTTGTCTTCCATGACTTCCTGACGTGATCCTCTTTTGGAATCCAGGTAGGGGTTAATTAGATTTGTTCATGTTTTTTCTTCTTCGAACTTCGTTATTATTATTGCGGTGTGTAATTTTCCCAATTGTTAACGTAATAATGAGGAGGGTTCAGGCCGCACGAACACGGCCTAAACCTCCCCCATACTTGTTGGTTTTATTTGGAGATGGAGTCAATGTTGGAAGAGGTGGAAATGACCGAAGACAGTGGTCGCGCGCTTGCATGAAGAGGACCGTGAAACCAGGTGCTGTGTAGAAGGGAGACCGCGGCCCGAGACTGCGGAATGCTCGGCCGAAGAAGGACTGGCCGGCCATAGCCGGCCGGGCTGGTGGAACTGCGGTACCACACGGCACCACACTATGGAAAATCATGGCCCGCACAGGCCGGGCTGCTCTGGTGGAAGAACCGGCCGGCTCGTCGGCCGTCCAGGTAGAAGGAGCGGCAACGCTCATAGGTGCTGCGATGTAGGGATCACAACACTCATCAGCGGGCTTCTCATGTCGGGAAGACTGGTCGGCTTCGGCCAAACAAACAAGAGGTTGGCGCTGCTCAGAACCGCTGGTTTGAGAAGTCGCCCCCCCCCCCCCCCGCACCGGCTTGGCCGGCCGGCCGAGCCTCTTCTGACAGGGCCGCCTGCCATGGGTTAGGATGAGCCCCATCGAACCGGGTCGTGCTTTTTTGGGCCGGTCCGACACCTTATCTAGGTCGGACACGCTGAACCAGGACGGGCCGACCCACCATCCCAAAGGGCTTGACCGGTCGGCCCCGTTTCATTTAAATGTGAATAAGTTCACGACTGTGCGTCCGATCAACGCTCCGTCCACGGAATTGGGACCCTTACTACAAGGTGGTCCTTTTGTGATACTCTTAGTGAGTTTTTGATGACTTTGGAAAATGATCGGGTTTTGAACAAGCGTATTTCCAACTGGGCCTCTCGGAAAAATGCTAATAACTCTCAGACCGGGTGTCTGATTGATGCACCGTCTATCAGGTTGGGTTTCTTTTGACGAGACAGAACTTTGAGATACATCAACTCTGGACTTCGTGATTGTTTATGTAACTCCCCCTTGGCTCGAGAAGCGGAACCTCCCGGAATCAAGCGTGTTGTGTGTGGGAACCCTTGAGCTGGCTGCGACTACAATGACAACTGTACTGGAATCCCCTGTGGGTTTGACGACGATGGCTACCATACTTTAATCCTCCGTGGGTTTGACGACAATGAAAAATGTACTGGAATCATCTATGGGTTCGATAGATATGACTATGGTACTTGTATCCTACTTGGGTATAACAGTTTGAATTCTGTTCTGGTATCCTACGTGGGTCCGACAGAGTAGCTAGTCATGTATCCTACATGGGTCTGACAGCTTAGCTGGTCTAATAACCAATGTGGGTCCGACAGCTTAGATGAATCAGTGGCTACATATGATCATCTTGATCACTTTACGAAATAAGTATACCTATATGATCTGATACTTGACTTTCAATCATTATCATAGATGTGATTGATATGATTTCTTATGTGGACTGGGTTGTGCATGGGCTTGAAAGTTGGAGTCGAACTATGATTGACAACTTAGATATATATATGGGCATATACTTAAGTAGAGTTGGATGATACTATAAGATTTTATCTTACATATGTGGTTTATCCTTCTTGGATTCTGGGAGACCATAAGGGGTCTCGAGGTCCCTACTGAGTATCATATACCCACCTCTACATGGGCAATTCCCGCACTACATTGTGTTAGATGTAGACGACGGACAACACTAATCGAGCTGGAGACATATGAAGTTGGACGGTACCCAGAGGTGGACCACTTGGTGAGTCGTACATGGGGAAGACTACCAGACACGAGGTGTTGAGGAGGCCATCTGTACCCACCATTCAGGTGGGATTTATGGAGGATGACTCAGTGGTTGCTGTTTTACTTTACTACAGTTGTACTAGCTTTTTAGTTGTATTGTACATACTGTTGGGCTTG
This sequence comes from Viscum album, assembly GCA_963277665.1. NCBI lineage: Eukaryota > Viridiplantae > Streptophyta > Magnoliopsida > Santalales > Viscaceae > Viscum > Viscum album. The sequence goes on from OY728157.1 coordinate 549,634,638, forward strand.
AATTTCAGGCCCTTTTCTTTCAGCACTTACTTTTTGTATATAGTAATTATGTAGTGTTTACTTTAATTGCGTACTCTGTTGAGTTTGTTTACTTTCATAAAGGAAATGCCTTCCCGGCTTACAGATTTACGCCTTTGGTGATAGTTGCCAGCCCCTGGCCTATGGAAAGTGAGCATTGGGATGTCACGGCATGGGCCCTGAGGACGGTTAGTGACAACACAGAGTAGGCCGAAGACATATTCTAAGAAGAGAAGAAGTCCTCTGGTATTCAATGATGGAGACCACATCATTCTAATGGTCTCGCCTTGACAAGTCCTATGAATATTTGGCCGAGGTGGCAAGTTAACTTTGAGATTATTCGGACCTTTCCAGGTCCTCAGTAGAGTATGTGAGGTGGGTTACCGCATGGATATTTCACCTCAGTTGATCAGGGTGCACGACGTCTTCCACGTATCTAAACTATGGAGATACGTACATGACCCTACTCACAACATCGACCATAGAGAGCTGGACGTCGATGTTGGGGAAACGTTCATGGAGGTCCCAGTGGAGATTTAGGATTGACAAGAGCAGGTCCTACGTAGACATTCGATACCTCTGGTGCGCATTTAATTGCTGCACCGGAACCTCCAGGAGAGCACATGGGAGCAGAATGCTCAGATGCATGCTCAGTACCCCCTTTAATCCCTTAGTTAGAGTTTTAGATTATGGGGACGTAAATCCCTAAGGTGGGGACAATGTAATGACCCGGAATTCCAATGGAATTTTTTTTTCTTAAATAAAATAGAATTTTACGAGTCCGTGAAAGTTTATTGCTCTTGATTCTGAGGTCCGGCGTGCCCAAAATCAATTTTTGATGTTTTTTTCGTGTACGTTCTGTAAACCTACAAGCGGGTTTCTATAACTTTTGAACCAGTGCTCGAGATTGAAATCTGAGAGCACTGTTGAACTTGCAGCGTTGATATTCTCTTAATAAGGCTTTCACTTCGATGTCAGTGAGTTAGGGATAAAAGTTAGTTATTGGTTTTTCATAAAAAAGTAATAAAATAAAGTGAACTACACTTTATTTTATTTGAGCTGCCATGTGGGTGAATGGTAGTTCAAACCTCCTCTTAGATGTTGGAGGTGGTACTGCAATACCTTAACCTCCCATGAAAGGTTATGGTGGTGAGGCCCACCTGATCATATCCTCCACCGAGAGGTTACATCATGAGGACCACATGAGGCTAACCCCCTCCCCCCAATTTATGGGTGGAGATTATAACCACTCAACTCTCCATAATTAATGAGTTCGAGCCTCTTGTCCTCCCCTGACATTTAATTTTTCCAATCCTCCACAATTAAGGGGGAGCCTACTCCATTTTGAATTGGTGCCAACTCCCCAATTAATACATCCCAACACATGTAAATTAATGAGGAGGTGCATTTTTAATTTAATTGTCATTTTTGAATTTGTGTTTGTGAAATAATAGATTATGTAATCTATTATTAGGAACAGAGAATTCACTTGGGTGATTGAAGGTAATGCTCTCAATGAGGAACCTCATCCTCCAACAAAGAACTCTCCCAATGAAGAACAATGAATGTCGGTGGCGACCCTTCTTCGATCATCTTCCCTGGACACCTACTAATGTGGAACCACTTCCACAAGTTCCATGCAAATTTGGGAGTGGAAGATTGTAGTGGACGTGATGAGCGACAAGTCCTAATTTTTCCGCAACTCTGTCAGTGAACGACAAACAACAAATAAAAGGTAGGGGTTATTTTATGTTGATTCTTTTCTTTACTTCTTCTCATTATCGAATGAAAGGAATTGATGCAAAGTGATGTAATTAATTTTTGTCCATATTCTTTTCCTGATTAACCAATTTATACCACCTCAATGGCGGAGGATGCGGGCCAACCTAACATGGCCCGACATCCTCTGTCGATTTTCTTTCTTATGGTGTTGTTCGAAGCGGTAATTAGGTGACAAAGGCGGAAAAGGAAAAGGCTGCACTACCCGCACCCTCCGTGAACCGTGCCACATCCACGACACACCGGTGTTCTCGGACGAACACCGTCGGCTCGCACCGGTCCGAGCCGCGCCGAACTGCCATGCCTAGATTCCACTCGGTCGCATGCCCGCCTTCCCGCATCCTCATGCGCGGCCTGCCCGTGCCTCGTGGGGCATGACTGGAGCCCCGCCCGGCCTACCCGGTGCATTGTGCGGCCTGCCTGCCCCCCCGCGCGGCCTACCTGGTGCCACGCACAGCCTCCGACACGGACTACTCGTGCCCCGCGTGCCCTGCCTGCGGCCTGTCGGCACCCTGCTGGTCTGCCATGCCCCGTGTGGCCTGCCAGGGGCCTGCCGACTCCTTGCCAGGCCTACCCCGCAGCCTCTGGTGTGACCTACCAGGCTGTTGTCAGCCTCCTGGCCTTCCGATACAGCATGCTGCGTCTCTCGCGGTGTTGTTGGTTGAACCGGCTCAACCTTCCAGACTGAGCCGCCTACGCGGCTACCTCTTGGCCAAACCGCCCCCGCAGTCCACTGGGCTGGGCCCAGTGGACCGGGCCAAACCTAGCAGGCTGACCTGCCTAATGGGTCAGGTAAGACCCAGAAGATCTGTCCGAGTCTACCAAGACTGGTTTGGGCTGAGTCGGTCCGACCGGGTCGGACCAGACCAGGGCCCACTACTGACTGTTACTTCATTTGGCCATATCTTTGGCACCAGACGACTGTTTGACGAACCGTCAGCGACACTGGTTTTCATGGAGCATGATGGTCTCTTGAATACACCCCACTAGAGTTCAGGGTATTGTTTTGATATAGTCAGTTTTGATCATACACGAATCCAACCAGGCCCCCAGAACTAAACAACTTATAACTCACAGATTGGGCGTCCGATTGACGCGCCGTCTGCTGCGTTGAGACCCCTATGACAAGAAAGACCTTTGAGAAACTTCTACGTGGGGCTTCAGGACATTTGGAGTATCAAATGGCAGCTCGTGGAGCGGACCCTTTCGGAGACGAGCGATCAGTGTACGGAGACCTAGTAGCTGGCTGAGACCTGATGACTATTTGACTGATTCCACTTGAAGTGATTCGACGAGCCCAGTGGGGAGCGCCTGGTAGTTGGGGATAGACCCACGGCAGAGGAGTGCCTATTGGTTGGTAGCAGACCCACATTGTAGAGCACCTCTGTATGGGCATGACAGACCCACGGTACTCGACAGGAGGAGTACCTCATCAGTTCATGGTTAGTGGGAAGACAATGGTAGTTAGTGGCCAGCCCACTATACTCGACAGAGGAGGAGTTCTCCAGCAACCGTGGTTTCGACAATGTGAATAAAAATCCTGGTTGAGCTGAGTCAGTAACTTTTCTGTTTACCTCATGATTTTGATGGATTACTTGGTAACTTAGGTATGTGTATGGGCATATACCTATGTGAGTTTATTTGTTGATTTCATACATTTTCGTTTATCCTTGTTGGATTTTTGAGACCTTGAGGGTCTCGGGGTCCCTACTGAGTATCGTTATACTCACCCCTGCATGAGCAATGCCCGCACCTCGTTGTGTTGGTTGCAGATGATGGACAATGCTGAATGAGGATCAGAGTAGTAGGACTGGATGTTTCCCAGAGGTGGACCTTACGACAAGTCGGTACATAGAGGAGACTGATAGACGTGGAGTGCTGATGAGGCTATCTGTACCTACCATTCATGTAGGAATACCTGGAGGATGACCTAGTAGCTGATTTACCTTTTCTTCACTTGTACTTATTTTTTAGTTTTACTTGTACTTTCCTGTTGGGCTTGTATTTATGGCCCTTTTACATTTCATTAATTTTTAGTATAAAGTTTTTCTTAGAGTTGCACTTCTAACTCGTACTCTGTTGTGTGTGTTTACACTTTATAAAGTCAATTCCTTCCATGTTTTAGGGATTTATGCCTTAAGTGCTAGTCGCCAGCCCCTGGCCTATGGAAGGGTGGATTGGGGATGTCACGACATGGGCCCTGGGGGGTGGGTCGTGACAATAGATCATAAAAACATGGACATGGTTGTAACAGAATACATCAATGAAACTTGTTATTTCATGCGACATAGGCTAACTCAGTGTTGTGTGCATTTCTATCTATAAAATATATTGATTTTATTTAAAAAAGTTAATATATTATAAATTATATGGACATTATAACCCATTATGTGCTTGGTGTTACTTGTAATACACACTATTTAATATGATGTTTATAGTATATTTTTTCAGGGTGTTATAAAATCTTTTTTGGAAACTCAGTTCCTGAAATAAATGATTAAAATATTTTATCACTTTTATTGAAAGATTCAAATGTTACCTATGTATAAAATGACTTCATGATTAAATTTAAAACTATTAAAATTTTATTGAAATATTGATGAAAATATACATAAATTTTTCTTCTTTATAACGAATAAAATTTGTGAGACATTTAACAGTAGTGAAATAGTTTAAACCATTTAAAGAAATGTTTTTAAGAAAAGTATCTTACCTTAGACTTCAACTTACTCCTCCATGATATAACATCCTTTATAATAATTTATTACGTACTATTAATACATTTAAAACACATATTTTAATATATGATAAAATATTTCAAACCCATGTACCCTTTTTAACCATTTACATGTAATTTATTATTTAAATCAATATTTATGAGTCAACTTTCATGTTTCCCATGCATGTTTCGATTCATATATTTTGATCCTTATGCCATGGTAATTATTTCATCATATATAAAATCATGAAAACCGTATATCATAATATTTATATATTCAATATGCATTTAAAAGAAACAATGTTATCTGATTAGAAAAAAAATAAATACAATGATTCATGGAGGTGGTACTTCCCACATACAGATGATATACATTTTCACTATTATATTGGATAAAAAAGAAATAAAGTAGATTATGGTTCAACTTTAATGGATCATAGTATTATTGAAAATATCATCTTTATTCGTTAAGAACATCCAAATGAATATTTATGTGAGAGTGTAATAAAAAACTAAATGTGTTGTTGATATAGGTGGTAGTGTGCACATAAGCTTGAACATTGTTTCCATTTTCCAACAGATGAGAGAGTAAAATGATGGATAGTTTATTAAATATATAGAATAAAAAATTGATATTATATATCATATATATTCAATAAATGTATATAAATATCCATAAATGTGAGGTGGTGATGAGAAATGTAAAAAATCAATTCCCGAAGATGATAGTTTGTATGAACATGCGAGTGACGTAATAAACTATCAATTGATTAAAAGAAACTGGATACTTGTTATTCCATTAAAATAATGATATTTTATTATATTATTTATATTTATTTCATTATTTTATAATGGTTATAATTTTTTATGGATGTAGAAGAAGAAATTAACCCGAGATAATTAAATTAAGGAATATACTACCTCCTGTAAAAAATTATTTTCAATAACACCTTTAGCTTTATAGGTTTCTTATTTTATAGATCAAAGATCCTCATGTATTTTGGTAGTATAATTATAGATTTATTTGGGTAGATATTAGTTTTCATATAGTGAAAATGGTGTGTGTCGTACTGTAGATTAAATGTTCTCTTTAAAAAAAATATATGTGGCACCGATGTCAATATTACAGACATAAAAATATACTAATTATGATTATCATGGAAAGAGTATCCTAGTCATTCTGATATATAACATATGATTAGTATAATTTTAAATAAATTTATTTAATAATATTTTGACAAATATTATTTTATTTTACACCTAATAGCTTACATTAAAACCCATTTAACCCTGTTTTCACTTACCATGATAACATGCCAATATCGTGGAAAACAATTTCTGTTACATAAATTTAGAAATAATAACATTATAAAATTTTAAATTTCTAATACGAAATATGAAATTAAATTTCTGTGATTAAATTTCTATAATTGTTTAAAATGAAATTTAATATAATTTATAAAAACTCAATGAAAAATAGTTTTTCGGAAAATCTATCTCTTAAGCATAAAAATGATTTTATACCAAAATATTGAATGATTTTTATTCCCATTAAAATAATTAAAATTTATTTGATATAATAATATTTATTTCACATTGAAAAAAATTCCCTAATCAAAATGATTCTTGTGAATATTTTCTTTTTTGATTAGAACAAAAAAAAATTATTTCAATGAAACATTACATATATTTCAAAAAAGTTTCAGATAGATTTATATGTTTAACAAATATAATAATAAATTAATTATATTAAATTTTCTAAAAAATATATCCTCTATATAAATGTTTCGAAAATATTATTTTCATTTTTATATCATTATAATTTTATTAGTGTGATCCTATTAGTAAATTAGTATTTTTCATTATTCATCTAAAAATTAAACAATATACAAAAATCTAAAAAATATCATAATTATATTTTTTTGAAAATTATATTTTCCAAAATTAATTCCTTTATGTCAATTTATAATTATAAAATTAACAAATATCACTACATAAAAAATAAAAACAAATAAAAAACTCGTATTTATAGAAAAATATCTATTTTCAGCATTAAGTGTTCTTAATATTATTGCATCAAAAATTATAATTTATATATTAAAAATATATCAGTTGACATATTGTAATAATAAATATTGTAATTATAATATTTTATAATTTTTAATTTTATTTATTATGATAAAATTTATTGGACACATTTTCAACAGATTTTTGAATAATATTTTTTGGCAACAAATAAATTAATATTGACATATATCTTATGATAATCTATTTATGAAAGATTATTAATTTTTTTATATTTATAAAAAATATATTTCCTTATGTGTAATAATCAAGATAAGAGAAATAACCATTTAAATAAAACTTATATAATATAAAATTGGTTACAGACCAAACATTTCTGTTGACCCAAGAATTAATTAACTATTATTCCTTATCAATACATATAAATGTCATGGGTGTTATTAATTACATTTTTTAATTTATATTTTATTTTTTATTAAAAAAATTATGGATATCAATCATAAAGCGTTTTAAAATTAACAAAAAATCAGAATACAATAAACTATATCAAAACTGACTCTTTAGAATAAATTGCATTTTAGTAAGTGAAATTAACTTTATTTGTTTTAAAATTTTAATTATATATCGATTTCATTTAACTATTAGAAAATTAATTTCATTTTATGTATTCATATAAGATTAATCATGTAATATTGGTTTTGGGTTTAACAATTCGGTAAAACATATTGAATATATTATAAAATAAAATATATTCCAAAATATGTGAATATTATAATCATCTGTCATTTATTAATGTTATTACTCAAAATTTAATATCATGTTTGATAAATAAGAATTTAAAAATAGAATAATTTCAAAAGTGTGTATATGGACATTTAAAGCAATAAATTTTAAAAGTATCTCCATCAATAAAACAAAAAAATATTATAAAATAGAACGAATAAGTAGGGGATGATTTATATACACAAGTGAAATGAATTTGCATTCAATTAAAATCAATAACATTTTATTTTAAAAATATCATTAATATCAATTCTAATACTATGGAACATGTATGATCTTAATTATTTTATAATCCATAAATATACAATTATGAGACTCAGATTTGTGAATGTTATTAAAAAAGTGTACATTGATAGATATTTTTTTTGAATATACGATTTGATAGATTTATCTTCATATTATAGGAATATAATTATTTCTTCTATCATAATGATATGGATTAAGGGAATATATAAATAGAACATTCATTTACATACCAAAATTATAATTTCATCCATTAATTGTGTTTCGACTAATTTCACATATCTCATTAAACTTATAATCTAAATGATAAATTTCTATGATGAAATTTTAATTCAGAGAGTAATCAAATTAATATATAATTTAACATAAGATCCACAAAAGGATTAAAATTCATCTATGTTCTTTCTCTCTATTAAAAAAAAATAATTTTTTTTCACAAGTTAATGTTATATTTGATAGGAATAAATGATCATATAAATAAATAATAAATTAATATATAAAACATCAAATGTAACACCTAATGTATAGCATAAAAAATTCAACAAATAGAATTACATTAAACTAATAAAAATTTTCAATATTTACATTCGAAAAAAATATTGGAAATATTAAGTTACATATTCATCTTAAATAAAATTAACACTTGACTAAAAACAACATTAATAACCCGAAAAGTAAAATTACAAAATAATGAATACACACTAATCATATATTCTAAAAATATTATAATATTTTTTTATAAATAATTTGAATCACTATAATTCAATAATAAAATAATACATGGTTTGATGGGATAAATCAATCATTATTTATTAATAAATATTAACCACATGGATATAAAATACCCTACTAGCCAAAAAAATTCAAATTTATTGTGAGTATTATAAAATTTATAAAAATGTAGTGTAATTAATCCATAATAACATTTACTACCTAAAAAATTCACTTTTTTAATCTCATGGTTATCTATCTGAAAAAATATATATTAAAAAAATATAATAACCCTTTATCAAATTTAACCATAATTACTGTAAAATAAAAGAATTTATTAACAATAAATATTTCTTATATGATTTCTCTTATATGGCCAAATACATATTAACCATCATACAAAATAACATGTTAGAAGTACGTATTATATATTCCACAACCATTTATTAAAATATCCAAATATAATCCACATTTAGAAATTAAATTAATAATTAAGTCACCAATTAACTTTTTAGTATCCAATAATTTATGAACATATATTACATAAATTAATCAAATAATTATCCCAATTACATGTTTATAAAATTAATTATTAATCGAAAAAATATAATCCAGTCAGGAATTCTTTTAAAACCCCAATAAACATCTCCTAAAATATGATTAATTCACCTTTGAATATAAAAATATAACACCGCAATGGGATTTTATACAAATGAAAAAATATACATCTTAAAAAATATGAATATTTACATTAAATACCATTAAATCTAACTATTGATACAATATATATGTAATCTTAAATAATTCAATATCATTCATAAATCATTGAACAAGCTTAACTTAAACAACCTTATCCCTAGTAACATAGAGAATGTTCGTAGTTATTCCGCTTGGTATAAGATATATGGTATCACACCATTCATGATTCATGTGTTTAGTATTATTATAATAATATATACATATTTTTGTTCAATATTATATTTTTAATATAAAACATAACATAAAATACATTCATGTATCCTTGAAAGAATTTTAATTATTCTTTCAACGTATCTTCTTTAAAGTCAAACAAAAAAGTAGGAGAGAAGACACATAATAAGGAAGAAGTACACCAAAATATTTCCTTACATAATGATACAAATTAAATAAAGAAGAGTGAATAAAAATTAATTAAATTAAAAAATTCAATTCATTGTACATCCATGGATAATATATATATATATCAAATTGACCTTGGTCAACCCTGAACCAGTCACCCGATCAAACCGATGACAAGACCTGAGTAGTGTTCCCAATCCTACTAGGTAGGAAACCTTTGTCAAGAATCAAAATAATGAAATTTGGAATGATTTTTATTGTAAAAAGTAAATATAAACATATATAAATGAAAAAAAAGGACACTAACAGTGGGGAAAAAATAAAAAATCACAAAATTCCATGTAAGCCTTTGGGTCACCACCGACCACTAAACCTGCATTTCCCTACAGAGACGAAGTCCAATATAAAAGAATCATAAGAAGATAAAACCTAGGAAGATATATATTAATCAATATTAAAACTCAATATTAATACCATGATAAACTATTCCCCATGAAATACTGTTAAAATTGAATCCATGACATTATAGTTTGGAAGTATGACAAATAAAAAATCCTTTTTCAATTGATTTTTTAAACTTGTAACATGATTAAATTTTTCAGAAAAAACACTTCACATTTACCTTCCAAAATATTTTTCAAATGATCAGAGATACCTAATAAAAAATTTACAAGATGATCAAAATTAATAAATCAATTTTCATAGTATAAATTCCAAAACAATAGGTTCCATGATAATGTGGAATAAAAAATTTCATTTTATTATTATATTCATGTTTTAAATAAGTAATATAGATAGAATATAGGGTTAAGTTATATCAAGTACCACGGTAAATCCATATCTATCTTGGTTTAGTGGGGTTATAGTATATTCATAATTCAATTATATTACATAAAAACTAAAACCTACAACATCCCTTTGCATGAAGCACTAGAGAGGAGTCACATAAAAAATATTAGTGGTATCAAATGATCATAATATTTTTTTCTTTGTGTTTTGCAGCAATCCTGATATGTAAACCTCACATCTTTCCAGAAGAACCATAAATCGTACTAGATCTAGTCATCCAAAATAGTTACATGGGGTATAATTTTTTTATTCCAAATGGTGGGCGAGTTTTTATTAAAATAACTTATACATATGTATCACATCATTTATCCCAAACCAATCAAATGTCTCACCATTGATCTCCTTCCTTAATTGATACATTGTTTTTATGTCACAAAATAATGAGTAGGACTCCTCACAAGGAATATTTTATAAATCATACATTTAATACATACCTAAATTTTATAAATCAAAGGTCACACCTTGGGAGGGATTTTCTACATCAAAAATACATTCTCAATGTTCTAAACAATCCACATTAATATAAAATAATACATTAATTTTAGAAGAAAAAATTTCCAATACATTTATGTTCAAAAACCATTTAAAATACCAATTGAATATTAATGGAATTTCATGTTTAAAAACAAGATTTCAACCATTCTTAAATAAATGAAATCCATTTTAAGAGCTGAATATAATTAATAGCATGAATATATGATGAAAATTTACAAGATCCACTACCAGTTACATATATATAAAATATGAGCTTATTATGAAATGTAAAAAACATTTTAAAAAACACCAAAAAATCAACGAATTCATATTTAATGGATTATTCATAGGTAACCATCCTCAAAATAGAGAGAACTAAGCCAAAAATGTTCACCACATGAAAATTTGTTCAGAAAATACTCAAATCGTACACATTTTTATTAAAATCATATTAAATATCACATATATATAAAGGAAAATTTTCCATATTCACATATTCTCATGGAAAAATATGTAAAATGGGGTTCATACATATATTCTTATACATTCATCATCATCATTAGTCTTAAACACGTAAGCATTTTTTCCATATATTGATAAGAAAATCTATCCCTTGTAAATATATTAATACAACAGTGAGTGACTATATATAATTGTGGTAATTATATACATACATATATATATATATATTATTACCTATAAATATTCATCTAGGTCTCTTTCGACACTAGAAAATCAAAACCACTTCAAGAATTACTAATACATGGTATAAAAATACAAGGAAACCAAAAATTACAATATACCGAAATAAAAAATGAAGAATGTTAAAAATCAGAAGAACCAATACTCTAATATTTTTAACCCACTTCCTTCAATGTATGTAGGAATAATCATCCTCAAAGGGACCAAAAACCACTAAGCATCAACATTCAAAAAAATATATATTCATAATTCTGTATCAGGTTTAGAAAGGTTGTGCATGTAATGTCCCGAGATTATTACAATAATTAATATTTATTTTATTAAAGAGATCAATTCCTTTTACATTAAATAAAATTTCAAGTTTAGATATTTATAGAATTGGGAAATAAAAAATTCATAAAATTACACCTTATTGCAGAGTGGATACCATAAAAACAGTATTCATTTCTTGAAAAATGTAAAACGATTCAAATAAAACATGATTTCATTGAAAGCTATTCAAACATTTAACATGGATTCCTTATTTTTCCTACAAATCCTTATAACCTATTAAAATAATTTAAAAACATTGGTTGAACACAAAAATCTATGTAAGGGATATGAAAAAAAGAAGTACATTAGTCCATGAATACTTGTAACTTATGAAATCATTTTCACAAGATACACTTTTCACCAATATATACCTAATTTGTGAAAAATGATATTTTCACAAGATTCCAAGAGTACATAATAACATAAATATAACCATAAAGGTATCATGGGGAATTACATACATAATATTTCTACTAACTCTGCTACCTTATAATTTGTAACCCTCATAGCTACCTTACAATTTGTGTAACCATCACAGTTACTCTTCAAGTAACCATACGGATGACCTACAGCTTACACATACCCAATGAATTATAGGGAGATATAGGTACCAGCCCTCATCATAATCAATTCCCATAAACTGGAACATAATAATACAATGTGACTAATTTCAAAAAAAAATATTTCTTTTGAATGATGTAAAATAGAGTTTTAAAAGATGATTTTAAAGGAAAATCCCCTTAGAAATATCATATAATTCCAGTGAGACTTAATATAGTGGATGGAATATGTAAAAACACTATAAATACACAAAATTAAACCTAATATAAACAAAACCCATCACACAATCAATTTTAATTGCACATAAATAACGAAGATGAAGGTTAACCCAAAGAATGGAAGTCGGGTTAAGAATTCTATTACCTTGGGTTTTTCTTACATAAAACTCATTTAAACCTCCTGTATAATGGTTTTAAGTGTTTTATTAATATCCTAAAAAAATCTATTCATCTTTATTAAAACTTATATGATCATTTAATTACATAATTTTTCCTTTAATTGTTAGTATTTTGTTCTTTCCATTGTTTTGGGTGCGTTCTTTATATGATTTACATGATTGGTTCATGATGGATATTCTTTTCAATTGGATGTGAAACTACAAAAATAGAATGGAATTGTAGTTACTTATATCCATAACCATAAATTATACCATTTATCATCTTGAATTCTGAAATGTGTATGATTCATAAGTTAAAAGATTAATGATGTTCGTTTAGATCATTTTAGTGGTTCTTTGATAATAAAAACCTCATTTTGTATTATAAATTAAAAAATTTGTAAAAAGAATTCAAAAACCATGGATGAGTCAGAATAAATATCAGATAACCTTTTTCAAAAATATTTTTTTTCATGACTGGACATGATGAAAGTAAATGAAATTAAAATCACATCATCCACAGTGTCGGTAAATCGATACATCACGGAAGGTGTTTTAATTTCATGAATGAGTGGGAGAGGAGAAGAAATATAATGGGGAGTAATATATAAAAACGTTGAAATCCAGAATATGTAAGATATTAGATCATTAATTCCTATTGGATAAGGGTAGGTGAGGAAATAAAAATAATTGAAAATAATCTCGAAATAAAAAATGTTGAGAAATCCCTTACGAAAATTCAGCAGCCTAACGACGTCGCATTATTTTTCATACAATAGTTTAATAAGAGAAATGGGGTACCTCATCATTAGTACATGTTATGGGTTTATGGGGGATATGTAATGACATATACCGAAATAATCTAAAGAAAATTAAAAAAAATAACATAAAATGATTGAAAAGAAAGAAAACAAAAGATGATGTTTACCTCTTGATCTCTTCTCCTTTAGATCATTCTTAAGGCCTCTCGTTTTGGCTTTGGTGAGACCACCAGATCTAAGACATGTGAAAGATTCTTGGTAGGAGTATTAGGTATAAAATAGTTATGTCTCAATGCTTGAGAGGTGTGGTATGAACAGTGGAATGAAAGTGTTATTTCTAGTGGAGGAGAGGAGGTATTTTTGATTGTTTTAATCATTATTATAATAATTTTTCTCTAGACTATGAATTATCTTAATTAATCTGACCCACAATAGTAATAATGGAATTTGAGTTTGAACTAACTATCCTTAAAATACTTATTATTTCATAAATAGATTATTTTACTTATAATTAGAATATAGCGTAATTTAACGCATCTCAATATTCAACAAATATTTAAGAATTTCAGAAAAATAAAAAACCTCACCCTAATAATTTTTCAATGTGTAGATTTCAAAAATGAAACCCATTTTTTGAAAATAATTTCCTAAATATTATTAATTTAATTTTTTAATAAAATCATACTCAATTAAAAATTAACAGTTTTAATTCTAAAACTACTTTTAAGTCGTTTTTATAAATTAACCAAGATGTAATTATCTTAAAGACATAAGAAAATAATAAAATAATAAAATTTACTATTCGATAGGGTCATATTACTATTCATAATGGTATGTTACTATTCACAAAAACCAATTTGGTTCTATTAGACTCCAAATATCTTACTAAATGCAATTATAGATGACTATTTTTTTAATTCAAAACATATAAGTGTAAAAATTATGTATAAAATATAGTTATAAATATATAATATAAACAATGTTTCATTAAATTTAATTAATTTTTAGAAAATTGGGGGGTTACATTGTCCCTACCTTCATAAAATTATGTCCTCATAGTTTTATTTACTTATTAAACAAGTGAGGGTACATTTACCTCATAGCATTTTCAGACTCCCACGTTGCTTCTTCAACCATGTGGTTTTCCACAAAGCCATTACTTGGAGGATTACCTTATTCTCTAGTACATGTTGCCATCAATCAAGAATCTAAGCTGTTTTATCTTCATATGAATGGTTTTCTTCCAGTTTAACTACTTCTAGACTCAAAACATGAGTGGAATCTCAATATACTTTCTCAACATCGAAACATGAAAAAAATTATGTACCTGAGACACACTCGGAGGAAATGCTACTCTGTATGCAACTAGTCTAACATTCTCTAGGATTTCAAAAGGATTGATGAACTGCAGACTTAGATTTCTTTTTTTACCAAAATGAATCAAACTTTTACGTGGAGAGAATTTAATGAAAACCTTGTCACCTACCTCAAAAGAGAAGTATTCACTTCTGTTATTTGTTTAACTTTTATGCATGCTCTAAGCAATTCTCATGTGGGGATGGATCATCTTTACTTTATTATCCAATTCTTCCACTAATTCTAGTCCCATAAAATTAATTTTCCTACCATCATCTCAAAAATCTAGAGTTCCACACTCCTTTCTATATAAAGAATCAAAATGTGTCATCTATTTATTGGAATAAAAAATATTATTATTAGAATATTCAACTAAATAAATATGTTGATAACAACTTCCTGTATAATCCATTGAACAAGATCAAAGTATATCCTCAAATGTCTGAATTTTTCATTCTGACTGCCCTTGTGATGGAGGATGAAAAGTTGTACTGAAATTTAAATCTTTCCCAACAACTTCGGAAGCCCCTTATAAAAGTTATAAGTGATATTGGGATCCTGATAAGATGTAATGGAAAGAGGAATTTCATGTAACCTGACAATATATTTGAGTTATAGTCAATAAATATGATCCAACAACATTTCATATTGAATAGAAAGGAAATGTGCGGATTTTTTCATCCAATCAATAATAACGCAAATCACATTGTTACCGCAAGACATCTTATATTGACCTACCACAAAGTCCATGGATATATTCTCTCATTTCAACACTAGCACTGAAAATGGCTGAATCTTCCACTTCAGTAACATCCACAATGATTTAACCTATTTACATGTCAAACATTTCCGAGTAAATTTTGCAATATCCATTTTCATTCCATCCCACTAGTAATACTACTGAAGGTCTCTGTAAATCTAAGTACATCTAAGATGAACTAAAAAAGGAGAACTTTGAGATTTACAGAAAAAAATTCTTCAACGGTGAATCACGTGGAAACCCAACCTTTTACCAAATCCCAGAACAAAATCATTATCAAGGTTAAATTCTTGAAACTTAATCATTTTAACCAACTCTCCCTTTTTCGGTAGCTCAAAGTCTTCCTTTTGTGCTTTCTTAATTCTCTCTAATAATGGTGACTGCACTAAATATTAAGAAAAAACAGAGGTATTTTCTACACTAACAACTTCTAAGCCAAAATTCATAAAATCCTAAATCAAGGGATCAAGTTCCAAACATAACATGGTTAATGATGCAAGATGTTTTTGACTGAAGGCATCTGCCACATTTTTTTCTCTTCCTGAATGATAATTGGTCGTGTAGTCATAATCCTTTATTAGTTCAATATATCTCTATTGCCTCATGTTAAATTCCATCTGAGTGATTATATACTTTAGACATTTATAGTCACTATATCTTTTACATTTGGATCTGTATAAACAATGACTCGAAATATTCAAAGCAAAAACCACAACATCCATTTCCGAATCTTGTGTGCGATAATTTAACTCATTGGGTTTTAGTTTTATTGAATCATAAGCTATTATCTGGTCATTCTACTTCAAAACACAACCATGCCCCTTCAAAGAAGAGTCACAGTAGATGACACACTCACCATTTTAGGAAGGAAGGGCCAAAACTAGAGCATTCACCAATCTCTTCTTCATTTCCAAAAAACAAAAATCACATTCTTCTATCAAAATAAACTTAACCCCTTTTCATGTGAACTTGTTTAGATGGCTAGATAACTGTGAAATTGTTTTAACAAACCATCGCAAATAACCATCTAATCTGATGAAACTACAAATCCTGGTAATATTTTTGGGTCTTGGGCATTCATCATCCAGTCTTGTTTTGGACAGATCAACTGTTATCCCATTCTTATTTAGAATGTTCCCAAGAAAAGAAATCTATTGTAACCAAAATTCACACATTCTGAATATTCCATATAGTTTCTTTTCCTTTAATGTTTGTAAAACAACACTTAGTTGTTTACAATGCTCCTTTTAACTCTTATAAAATACCAGAATGTCATTAATAATCACGACTACAAACTTATACCAGAACTCATAAAATATTCTATCCATAAGATCCATGAATACAGCAGGTGCATTGGTTAACCCAACCAATACAACAACAAATTCAGAATGCCCATATCTAATATGAAATGAAATTTTTAGGATGTTATCCTCCTTAACCTTCAGCTTATGGTACCTGGATATCAATTCATTATTGGAAAAGTACTGATCTCCCTGGAGCTGATCAAACAAGTCATCAATATGAAGAAAAATGATTATTGTTTTTAATAGTAATGTTATTCAAGGCTCTATATTCAATGAAATGTCTCATGGAACCATATTTTTTTAATGAACAAAATAGGAGCACCCAATGGTGATGTTCTTGGACAAATGAAGACTTTATCAAGAAAATCATGCAACTGATTTATAAATTCAAGATGTTATATTAGATCCATATGATATGAGGGTTTTGATATTGGCTTTGCATAAATATCTAAGTCAATTGTAAATTCGACTTCTCGATCAGGTATGACACTAGGTAACTTATTAGAAAAAATATAAAGGAATTCATTTACCACTGGCACTTCATTAATATGAATAGTTCCCTTGTTTTCAACAATATGAGCAATATAACTTTCATTTCAATATTTCAATAGTTTCTAAACTTCCTGATATGTTATAAATTGTATGGGATTTTTCTTATATAAAAATTGATACTCATTTATAAAAACAACTTCTGTAGAAATATTCTTATAATTCAACTTTACTATTATATTTCCCAATGGTATTTTAACAATAACTTTTGGTCTCATTTGTTGAGGATATATTTCCAATTTAACAAAAAATTCCTTATAAATAAGGGAATGTGAATACCATGTATAAAACAAAACCTTAGTAAAGTCATAGCAAACAAAAAATGTACCAGATACAACTTCATTGGATGGCTTGGAATTTTCTAATGTAGTCGCCAAAGATCTCACTACAACTTTATGCGTGTAGAATAGTTTCTTAGAATCATTCAAATCTCTCTTTGGGAAGCCATTTTCATAATGACACATACCACCAAATTTAAAACACTTTACAGTTTGAATATATGGATTAGTATTAGGATCATTTTCATTACAATCTCAGGCCATGTGTCCAAACATATTTTATCTAAAACACTTCCTAGTTATGGTAAGGAATTCCCTAGGGAGCTTTTTGCCACACATTTCACAAACTAGAAACTGTATTTTCTTTCTATCAGATTTCGTTGGTTGATCCATACCCATCGCATTCCACCTAGTCCTATTCTTCTCTTTAGAAAATTCGTAGTAAAAAAAATGTACCAGATACAACTTCATTGGATGGCTTGGCATCTTCTAATGTAGTCTCCAAATATCTCACTATAACATTATGCTTGTAGTATAGCTTCATTGCATCATTCATATCTCTCTTTGGGAAGCCATTTTCATAATGAAACACCCCAACACATTTAAAAAAATTTACAGTTTGTATATATGGATTAGTATTAGGACAATTTTCATTAAAATCTCTAGACATGTGTCCAAACATAATTCATCGAAAAAACTTCCTAGTTTTGTTAAGTCATAACCTAGGGAGATTTTTGGCACACATTTCACCAACTGGAAACTGTATTTTCTTACTATCAGATTTTGTTGGTTGATCCATACCCATCGCTTTCCACCTAGACCTCTTCTTCTCCAAATTTCCAAAATTAATGTGATAATAAGAAAAATCATTATCCAATATCTCAGCACATCAAAAAAGTTTATCAAATATTTTGAATTCACGGGAGTCCAACACCCTTATATACCTTGGCTTCAGTCCTAAGTAAAAGCTGTTTATTTTTCTATAGTGATCCATACTATGATTTGAACCATATCCCACAAGTTGGGTGATGTTATTATCCTACATAACTACTAAATATTCCCCTTGTTTCTTCAATTCAAGGAATTTATTCTCCATTTTATGTCGCACTACCTTATGAAAATATTATTCCTGGAAAATACTTTTAAATTCATCCCACTCTAAGGCATCAATATCCTTAATATCCCTGATATTCCTTACCCTTGACCACCACTGATCAGCTTCACCATCAAAACGATAAATGGAAAGGCTTATCTTTTGATTATCTGAACAACCCATTACATCAAATATATCTTCAAGGCCTTTAATCCATCCATCAGCCGCTACTGTGTCAGAAGTTTCATTGAAAGAAGGAGGGTGTTGTCTCATAAAATGTTCCACAATTGTAATGTTCCATTTTGGTACCTCTAGTTGTTCTCTTATATAGATTCCACCACCATTTATTCCCCATTTTAGTTGATCCATTTCAATTCCAAACAGATCAGTTCCAATCCTTCCCATCCTGGGATGCATATTGGGAAGAATGTCATTCTGTCGGTTCCTCCCCTCATTATATTCCATGTTTCTTCTACGGAAAACCATTATGAAAAAACATATCTTACTCGAAGAAAAAATATAATCTTTAAATTCTCTAACATTTCAAATTAATTATAGAGTAATAAAAACATTTATGGTATTATATTAACATCATCCAAACCCCTAAAGTTTTCTAAACCATCCTCTAATACCAATTGAAAGGTTCCAACCTACTCACATTACATAATCATTATTTTAGTCAAGAAATAAATTTCTTTTACATGAAGGATATTTTTAAGTTTATATCATTTGATAATCTAGAATTAATACACTCATAAAATTACACATTATTATAGGGAGGATACCATAAAAACAGTATTCATTTCTTGAAAAATATAAAACCTTTCAAATAAAACATGATTTCTTTGAAAACACTTCAAAAATTTAACACGGATTCATAATTTATCCTAAACATCCTTATAAATTGTGAAAATAATTTAAAAACAGGGGATGAATACAAAAATCTCAGTAAGGTATTTGAAAAAAAAAGATAACATTAGTCCATGAATACTTATAATGTATTAAATCATTTTCAAAAGATACCCTAGTCACCTATATATATTTAACTTGTGAAACATGAGAATTTAACAAGATTCCCATAATAAATAATAATATAAATTGAACCATAATGTTATCTTGGGTCATTACATACATAATCTTGTAAAATTATTGGCTACCTTATAATTTATAACACTCATGGAAACCATATAATTTGTGTAACTATCACAGTTACACATAGAGTAACAATATAGTCGACCTAAAACTTTTACATACCCAATGAATTGAAGGGGGATATAGGTCCCAAAATTCTTAATAAAAAATTCCAATGAAACAGAACATAATCATACAACATGAATAACTACATGAAAACATTGCTTTTGAATGTTGTAAAATAATGTTTTAAAAGAGGATTTTAAAGGAAAATCCCCCTAGAAATATCATATATTTCATGTAAGGCTTAATATAGTTGATGGAATATGTAAAAAATTGTAAATAAACATAATTAAATATAATATAAACAAAACCCATCAAACAAAAAATATTAATACTACATAAATAACGAAGTAGAAGGTAGACCCCTAGAAAGGAAATCGGGTTATGAATTCCCTTACCTTGGGGTATTCATACATCAAACTCATTTAAACCTCTTGTATAATATTTAAATGAGTGTTATTAATATATTAAAGAAAGATATTAATCTCTATAATACCTCATATTATCATTTAATTACATCATTTCACTCATTAATTATTAGTATTTTTTCCCGATATTGTTTTGGGTGCGTTCTTTAAATGATTTCCATGATCGGTTCATGATGGATATTCTTATTGATTGAAAGTGAAACTCCAAAATTGAAATAGAATGGTAGAAAAATATTTATAGAACCATTAATTATACCATTTATCATTTTTAATTCTTAAATGAGGATGATTCATATGATAAAACATTAATGATGTTTGTTTAGATCATTTTAGTGGTTCATTGATAATAACGACCTCATTTTGTTATATAAATTAAAATCATGTCTAAAAAAGAATTAAACAAACATGGATGAGACATAATAAAAATATTATACCCTTTTTCAACCATAAAAATGGATTCATGACCATAAATTATAAATGTAATTGAAATTGAAATCACATTTTCCACGATGTCGGTAAATCAAGACATCACGGACGTTGTATTAATTTCTTGATTGAGTAGGAGAGGAGAAGAAATATAATGGTTAGTATTATATAAACATGATGAAATATAGAATATGTAATATAATGGATAATTTATTCCTCTTGTATTAGGATAGTTTAGGAAAGAAAAATAATGGAAAGTAATCTATAAATAAAAGAAAATTTCAGAAATCCCTTACAAAAATTCAGCAGCCAAACATCATCGCTTAAAATTCCATAAAATATTTTGATGAGAGAAAAGGGTTCCCTGATAATGATTACATAGTATAAGAATTTAGGGGTTTATGTTATGAAATATCCAAAACACAATCTAAAAAAATTGAAAATGATAACATAAAATTAAAGAAAATAATAAAAACAAAAGAGGATTTTTACCTCTTGATATCTTCTCCTTGAGATCCTTCTTAAGGCCATTAGTTTTGGTTTTTTGTGAGACCAATAGTTCTAAGACGTTGTGAAGAACCATGGGAAGAGTATTGGGTAGAACATAGGTAAGGATCAAGGCTTTATAATTGTGGGAGGAATTAGGGTGATATTATATATTGGAGGATATGAGATATTTTTCATTATTTTAATCATTATCATAACATTTTTCTCAATATTATGAATAATATTAATTCATGAGAACCCAAATAGTAATAATTGAATTTTATTTCGAACCAAGTGTCATTAAATCACTTATGATGTTATAAATTGTGTATTTTACTGATAATTTTAATATACGGTATTTTACCATATTAGAGTATTCATAGAAAATTCATGAATTTCATAAAAATACTAAAAATTAACCCTAACGAGTTTTCAATGTGTAGAATTCAAAAATGAACACCATTTTTTGAAAATAATTTTCTAAATATTATTAATTTAATTTATAAATAAAATCATACTTATTTCATTAATTAACAAGTTTAATTGTATAACTGATTTTATATCATATTGAAAAATTATCCAAGATTTCCTTACTGTAAATCATTAAGAAAATAAATAACAATACAATTTACTATTCATTGGGATTTTTTACTATTCATATAACTATTCATAAGGGTATTTTATTTTTCACAAAAATAACAAGTGGGTTCTTCTAGAGTCCAAATAACATACTGAACACAATTGTAGAAGACTGGTTTTTAAAATTCAAACCATAGAAGTTGAAAAATAATGTTTAAAAGATAGTTATAAATATATATTTAAAACAATGACTCAATAATTTCAATTTATTTTTAAAAAACATTTGGTGTTACAGTGCTCCAGACATAGAGATGAATGAAAAGAATAGGGAATGAGTTGGAGGTTGGAAAGAGGGATTACTAAATGAAGGTGATGGAACCAAAAATAGGAAGTATAATCAGCCAAAAAAAGAGGTCAAAAACATAGGTTATACATGTGAGAAAGATGAGACAGTGAGGGGGGCTCATCCATGTATGCATAAAAGGGGGAGATGAGGTTTTTTCATAGAGTCGGGGGATACACATTTGAGGTATATATATAAAATAATATTAATATGAATACCTTTATTATTTGTATTATTATTATTAATTCATTTTTACTTTTTTCATTTATAATTTTTGTTCATTTATATTTTTTAACCCTAGGTAGACCGAAAGATATGGGCACATTATCTTCCATAACATTCACCAAATGTGTTCTTGACACTATCACATTTGATGGGGACTAGACATTCTCAATTGGAGGGGATCACACCCCTTCACAGAGTCATTCACCAACGGATATTGAACACTTTGTGTCAAATGGTTTTCTCTAGGCATGCACACAAATTCACTTAACAGGACGCCCATCGTGTGGCCCCAAATGCATGTCCAAAAAAAGGGGAAATTATACCAAAAAATAAAAGGTAAATCCATATAATTAATGCAAGAAAAAAAATAAATAAGAAAATAAATATTTTTGGGTTTGGGTGTGAAAATTCTCCACACCATTAACTTTTTATGCCCCCAAAAGGACACCCAATAAAAAGTGGGACAAAACCAGGACTCATGAAAAATCAAGACCAAATGATACCATGAAACCCAGTATAAGATATCGAATCCAAAATCCAATGCCCTTTAAATTTATAAAATATTACATGGAGATACATGGTGGAAATTCAAGGGTCATCCAAACATTATGGAACTAACAAGAAACATTGGTTGAACTAAGACAAATTCCCAATGAAACCAAAAACCAACAAGAAAATTGTTCAACCAAAAATACTAGGATAGTGAACTTATATAATACAGAATTGATAATTATATTGGACACATGAATCACAAAATGAGGACCACCTGAAACCATAATCAATTTTAGAAAAAAAAATTAACTTCTTAAAAGTTATTATATATAACAAACAACCCCAATAATCTCAACATTGTTTCCACTAAGATCATAAAAAAAGTTTAATAAGAGAATCAAACCAAAAATGGGAATAAAATTATTTTCACTACTCCCAAATTAGAGAAAAAACTTTTATTTATATCCCCAAACAATGAAATTACCCAACTTTATGAAATTATTCACTCTAAAACCTATGGTTGGTTCCCTATTGCCATGAATCATCAGCTTCCCCGAGTTTATGAGATGAATGTCCTTGATTGGAACTTCTTTTTTATTTCAAAAGTGCACTCAAAATGAAAAATCCAATATGGAGTTATTGAAAAATGGATAAGAGTGACCAAAATAACCACATTTTAATCAAACAATATTGTTTTCGAATGATTAAAAGTATAAAAATGACAATGATACTTGCCCAAAATAGTTTCCCCAAGTTTACACACCTCACTGGATGGGGAACTCCATGAGAACTAAAATAATGTAGTCCTTAAACCATGGACCGAGACCCCACTCAAAGAGTATGGATTCAAAATGATCGCTTGATACTATTCTCAAAGAAAATAATTCTAGTTCATTGAATGTTTCAACATTACCATTCACCACTAGTTGGTACTATCAACTGTCCCTGAACTTTGGAACATTCTTCTCATTTACATCCTTAAGAGTACCTAATAAAATGACACTCTCATGAAATTTGATGTTCAAAAAACATGATTACACTCTAAATATTTCCAAGGCACCGAGGAACCTCTAAACGACTTTGATAAATATATACAATAGTAATTGATTTAGAGGATCTCATCTCTACCACCACACTTGGAGTCTACGCCAGGATGATGATGGAAAAACAATCCTCGAAATACTTCTATACCTTTATATGTGGCATGATCTAAATAACAAAACCCACAATTCAAAATAAACATTGAATCAAAAATTGAAAATTTAGAAAATAAAACCAAATACCAATATCATAAATGATCAATTAATGAAACCAAAAGAAAACAAAATCATATCTCAGCTAAGACAAAACCTCAACAACATCTAGGAACAATCCAAGAACCCTCTTTCAAAATCACTATTTTCTTTTACAAATTGATAACCATTTTTCTAATTCCAAAACCATTTTATACCATAAACATTTGAATTAAAAACACTAGTCTAGTTTTACATTTAAAACCACAAATCGAATAAAAAATGATTCCCCCTTTTAATAAAAACCATTTTAACATTCAAAACCCACTTTGGATAAACAATGTCAAACCATTGAATTTAAATACTCAACTATGACATCATATGAACCATCACTTTTTGTTGAATACCACTTCCACATAAACCCACCATGCATATGATCTAATGTGATGTTTCCACACACACACTCACACACATGAATGATCCTATGAAATATCGTGGGTCACAGATATCATTTATCCACCAAAGGTTTTTTTAATTATATCTCATTTAATATTTTATAAAAAATTTTAAAAAATTAAAATCATTCTCTTATTCCCATTTTAAACCTATGATCCAAAAATAAATCCTTTACAACTTTTAAACCCCATTTAAAAATAAAATTTAATCACCCAAACCCATAATTAAAAAAATACATTCCTCAAAATCATTTTCTATTTAAAACATCATTTTTTAAAATCCATTTATCATTTAAGATCCACCCACTCAAGCCAGTAGTTATTCCAAAATCGGTCTCATAAATTATTATACCATTACTCGAGCAAGAACCTATATATATATATATCATTAACTCTGTACCCATGCTTCACATGGGATACTACTCAATCTAAGACCTATATGAAAGACCAGATCACAACAATTTTCATCACCCAAACCACACACCCAAATAAGAAGTCAAAATGTTCAAATCCTAGACCACTATAGGAAGCTCATGACATAGTAGGAGATCATGAGACTCTTCTCATACCTATATATCGAGTCTCGAAAGTCTGATATCCAGCCTACCTAACACCCAAAATAACAATGAACCCATTATCATTCAATTTTTTCACACACCAACCCATGTTAACACTAAATCAGTCCCCATGGCTTAACCACTAGAAGTATTAAGAGACGTTCCTAATCTATCACGACCTATTCCCTAGATCCTGTGTTTTTACTACCCCTAGACTGCCTACAATAGGTCTGGGGTTTGTTATTTGAACTGATTAGGCATATTCCACAAATGGGAGAAATATTTCTAAGAACTAGTACACATGAACAAAACTCCATATGAGAGGGTATGGGGAGGGATAACACTAAGTATTGAAAATGAATAAATACCAATACAACCCCACAAAAATGTACGACTAAACGTAAAAAATTAAAGCACAACCAAACCAGAATACAAGACCACTAAGAAAAAAATTGTAATGTCTAACCTGCAAACAATGGTACTGAAGATATTGTGGGAAGCTACCAGAAACACCTCGGCTCATCTGATCTCACAAGGCATCATCAAGTCATAGTCTAGGTCCTACTCCACCTAGGACTCTAACAAGTCATTGGATATCTACACATGACATGAAACGTGTAGGCATAGCCTGTGTAGGGGTGAGTAAAATAATACTCTGTAGGTAACCCAAAAACACAAAGTAAAATACCAAAAAGGATACATAACTTAAAAGATACAGTAATCTTAAAATTGTATTATGTCAACGACATATATGACAAGATCAAACATATATACTCTTCTCAGAAACTATGAATCATAAGGTTCTGTCCTCATAGTCTGCAATAGGATTATCATGACTGGTTCAAAAGGTAACACAAAAAACTAAGAGATCACACTTCACGAGCTCAACCATCCAAGATGGAAGTCGTCTGAGAGTTACAATACATCATTAAAAATTATACCAATACTAATAGTGCATCAGAGATAATGTGCTCCAATAAGAAAATTCTAATTCCTCCAAATCTAATGCTCAGCACCATAGGTTCTGTCATTAATGTCTTAAGCAGAACACAATACTAATGGAACCCATGGGTAGAGTTCTTCCCTCACCACTATACAAAAATGAGGCAGCCATGATCATTATAATCTCAAAAAACCAGTTTAGCTTCTATAATGAGTGGCATGAACCTCAGTCCATTGAGTGAGCACAATCTTATATCTATGTAATTCATTCCTAAACTGGAAGGGCCCACTCCTTCTAACACTCTCTAACAGCCAAGGGAGCTCTAACTCCAAGGGAGGACTCGCACCCTACAGCTACTCTTGACAGGGGTGTGCAACTCCGTATGTGAGGACCTACACCCTAATCCTACAGGGGAGTACAACTCATGAAGGACATAAAACTAGATCTCATTGGGGATTACTATTCATAATTTTAGTTCCTACAACCTACCTGGTAAGGGATTATTTCTCAGTGACTAGAGGACTCTTAGCCTAGTACGATAGGGGAGTACCGACACTATCAGTTCATGTGTGGGGGACCCACACTCTTGTCTGATAGGGGAGTATTGACTCTTATAATAGAGGACCCTCATTCTACCTGTTAGGGGAGTACACACTCATTTCATGTTAGATATAAAGGACTATCAATGTAGTCCTATAGAGGAGTACCCACTCCACGGATCGAGGACCTCCTCCCTGGTCCCTTTGGGGAGTACATACTATTCCTTCACAAACATATCTAGGAACCCTCTCCGTAGTCCTTAATGGAAGTGACACCCCCAGATGAAGCTACCTAATGGAAATAAACCCTCCCCCACAATGTGGGACTCCCATCTTTATGAAACATGTTGATTCCCTTTTAAGAGAGCTTATACCCAGAATACCTACTATTAAAAGAATTAGTTCATCTACCAACATAACAAAAACCACTAATAGAGTAAAGAAATAGGAAATTAACATATTAAGGGTCCTAATGACATAAACGGATCATCAATCAGACTCTCAGTTTGAATTTTATGAGTGTTTTAGTAAAAGGGGCCAGTAGGGTCTGGGTCCGGTCTGACCCGGTCGGATTAACCAGGTCATGGCCCACCAACACAGACAACCAAGTCTGGCCAAAAAATATCCATCAGGTTAAGGCCTCTTAGTACCATGGTTCCTCAGGTTTGTCCCGCATCATGTGGGCCGGTCTCCACCAGCACATAGGGTAGTGTGTTGCATCACCCGATGCAAGGGGGAGTACTGCGCCCACATAATCCTGCATGTCTGCTTACACGAACCAGGAGTTTTGTAGGAAGTTAATCTGTGGGTGGTCAGATTATTCTACACCAAAACGTTGCCACCTCTGTGTGCCGCCTCTAGCACCGACATGACGGTGGGGTCATCCACTAGCCAACAGACATGGTTCGGTTGACTTTTCTTCGATTCGGATGAGGATTTGGAATCCTCAGTATACAATCATCACTTCTAGGGGATTCGACCCATTCAATGATATTCTTTAGTGAAAATCCATTCAATTGGAGACATCTATTGATCCACTTAAATTCATCTAACACCAACATCATCACAACTCTGTCGTGTCATGTCGATTCCAGATTTGAAATATCAAATCGTTTTGAAAATGATCAAGTGCACAATGATCGATCGATCACATAGTGTCGCGTCATGAGCCAAATGTAAAACACTCGCGATGAAAGAAGAATGGTGGAAAAAATAATGAATCAAAAAATAGGAACAGACCATGAATGATATTTTTTTAATCATGGTTCCTTAATATTAGTAGGGAAATTGAATTCCCACAATGAAGGATAACAAAAACATGAAAAATATCAAAAATAATTCCAAAAAAATCAATCGTCCCACTAGAATGACTGATCTGAGGGTCAACATGTATCTGGGTTGATCCATGTTCTTCATCAATTCATATAATGGGAAAAAGATGGAATTTAAATAACACACCATACCTAGATTGGGTTTGATCATTGATGAAGAGTGATTATGTCATTGTTATTCATCGATCCACATCTATTTTGATCCATGTCCAGATCATGAACATCCAATCCATCGACGTTTGTCGGAGGTGGCCCCATATCCTATCCTCAGAGGATATTTAGGGCTATGGAAATAACCCTTTAATTTTGACTAAAGTTATATTAAAATAAAACTCGCATTGGGTTAACTAAAGTATTTTTATTAAACATTTTAAAATCATTCTGAATGTAGTGTTTCACTTATATTTTATGATCTAGGAAACAGTTTGAATGTTATTGATGTTTAAAGATCTCCACCGAAAAAAATTTAATTAAAAAGAGAAAATTATTCATATTTTTTTTTTGAAAAAAGCGCCCTTGAATTACACCCCGTCCCAACGTGCAGTATCATAATTCTCCCATATTATTTATAAAAAAATTTCTAAAAAAATAATTTTCATTATATTCTCCCCAACTTAGGTATTTTCGTCCCTGAAAATCAAAATCATGTATTCAAGGGTGGAAAAACTAGGCATCCTACTAGGCTCCCATGCTAGAGTGCTCATTAAGGGTCCTTATGATGCTTACAAGCATGTACATAGAGGAACTTATTAGATCAAAAGTTATTATATACACCTTATTATAGTCCAACACCATCCAACATCATGAACAATTCTCTTTTTCTGCGACAAGTGGGATAGCACAAAGCCCCATGGTCCATCTGATGTCATGGGCTCTATCTACTAACCTCTACAATATCCTAACTCATATACTGAAAGAACTCCACAGTTCAAATCCATATATAAAATCCACCCATGTTTGAATTGTAGAATAGCCTCCACAAGAGTTACATGTTCTAGGTTGACACTGAATGCCCAGGGGTATTTAAGAACAAAAAGGGCATTCCCAATAGTGAATTATGTGTCTTACTAGGCCCTCTATCTACAATATCCAACTACCACATATATTTGTAAAATGGAAACACTACAACAACAACTAGTGGTATCCCATCTCTTTATGATTGGTAATCATGCATTTTATACTACAGAAAAATCATGATGTATAACTCTTCAACCATGGAAACAATCCCAAGAAAAAGTAGACGAGCAAAATAACTCCACTGGTAAGTCCAGGATTTCATCCAATGGTTCATCGCACAACCTCGCATTGAGTACACATGGCCAAGGTATTATCCCACCATACCTTAATATTGGGTATCACAAACCCCTTCCTCAGCAATACCTTTGCGATATTCCACACTTTTCTGTCTGGGTTTCCTTTTCACAGACATGGAAATCTCGTTTCATCATCGCGGATATGCTCCACCCTTCACCTAAAAAAATAAATATTGGAAGGAATGATATTATTCCATACCAAGATTGAATTTTTAAGGAATTTATGATATTACTATTAAATATCAACAACAAATTTTTCCTTCACGGTTTGGGTCACACTATCAGTGCTAGTGTGTCATCGTCTAGTCTCCACTAACATGAGTCTCTATGAATGAGGTTTGTGTCCACTGTTTGACCAAAATCTCTATGAATCAATCAAAAAACAAATCAAAAGAGAATGAATAGCACTTATGTCCACTAATATAGTAAATAAAATAAAACAAAACATAGACTGTATCTCGAATCTCTCTTGGAGCGTCTAGTTCATAAGCCTTGACCACATATAGCTATCCTCACCCTCATCTTATGGATCCCTAAGATGGGCACGGATCACCTAGGGTGGTGGTGATAAAATATCAAAATGTATACAACCTGTTTATTATCTCCTAGGTCCCCTGCCACATCCTCCACCCTATGGAACTATATGATCTTGATTTCCCACTACTGACTATCATGTGATGAATTCTTCATCCAAGGGATTCTCAACCACATTTTTTTTATCTATAACCCAAGCATAAGTAGGAATGTCAGAGGAATAATGTTTTCCTGGATGTCCCTAAGGACAAATTTCTAAAATATTATATTCCTGAAAGCTCTTGTCATGTATCATATCCATCGAGTACCTTGGAAGGTTGGTATGCTTCAATGAATAATCAGAAATTGACATGTCGTCCTATCAAAATTGTATAATCTCTTGGTAATGCAGAGCCATTAGAATATTTGGTGAGAGTCCCTTCTCTAAATAAGGGTCTAAAAGTCTATCAAAAAAAGAGTCTCCTCATCATATGATCAAGTTATCTAAACCCATACATCGCCCTGATGAGCCATGTGGATAGCTCGCCACCAGGACACAATATAATCTAATGGTACCACAAATGGACAAGAAAATCAGTCACCATCTCTTACCAGACTTCAGCAACTAGAAATTTGGGTTCCCCTCGGAACCTAAGGGTTCAACGTCATCAAAACACATGATGTTTTCTAAAAAAATTTATCTCATCTGCTGGTGCTACAAGTACCATGTTCTACACTATAGGTGGTGGTATAGCTGATTCACCACCTGAAGGTGCTTTCTCTGGTATAAAACCATGTCCCCATATCTCATTACCCCACAAATCATCCTCGAGATCACATGGTGAAATCCTGAATAACTAACTACGTGGATGCATCTTTATGTAAAACCATATGCACCATGGTGAACAAAATATACCTGGTGAGATGAATCAAGAAGGACATAAAAAACACAGCTCATTCCTTTGAGATTCATGTACCATAACTTTTTTTGAAACATTTGTTTTCATGTATCCTGTTGAAAAGATTATTTCAGGGTCTTGGGGTATGGATATGTCATTTGCCACACCAACACAGGATTCCTTGGCTGGAGAGCCAAACATGAAACACTTAACGTTGTTTTCCCAAATCAAACTCATAAACTCTAGATTCTCAACAAAGAACAGACCCCATTTAATACAACTCTTTCACAACTCATCCCATGAATATCATGTTCTGACTACCCCATGACCGACTCCAATAGGCCAGGGGATGGAGACTAGCACCGAGTAGGCATATCCCACAAATGGGAGGTATTGTCTTAAGAAACCATACACACTCACCCAACTCCATGATAGGGGCATCTGGAGAGTGAATAAAATTTGTAAATATAATTAATTTATGCTATTACAACCCCGAAACATAGTATGATAGATGGTAATGTAGTAAATTACAATGGATCTATAATATAATCCTACTATGAAAAAGGAAACTGCAAAGTTTGACGGGCATAAAAGGGTATAGAAACTATTGTAATAAGCTACCAGAAACACCTTGTCTCATCTTCTATCATAAGGATTTTTTTCCAAGTCTTGGTCCTTCTTCACCGAGGACATTGCTAAAGCATTTGTTGTCGTCACAAGAAACAATATGTGTTGGAAAATCCTATGCAGGGATGAGTAAAAAATACTCAGTAGGGTACCCCAAAAAACCAAGTTAAAAGTCCAAAAAGGAAACATCACTTAGAACATACTTTCATATCCACATAGGTATATGTCAACATCACATATAACAAGAATATTCAGATATTCTCTTCTCAGACACTAAGAATCAAAAGGTTCTAACCTCATATCTAGAAACATGATTCTCATTGAAGTCTCAAATGCTAACACAAAAAACTAGTAGATCAAACTATATGATAACGACCATCCATTAGGGAACCCTTCCAAGAGATACACCCTATCAAGAACCACTCTACCATTCCAAATGTAGTGTCTAAGAGAATTTGATCCATTGGTAACATTCTACTAGTTCCATCTCTATAGATGAGCTCTAGAGGTTCAATCATCACTGTCTTTCACCCAATGCAAGACTAAGGGAACCCATGTGGAGAGGCCCTACCTCACCACTATGCATAGATGATAGTATCATGCTTCTAACCATATCGCAAAATGTATGTCACTCCTATAAGATGTTTCCTACACCTCATTCATTCTAGGGAGCACTATCTCAATTCTAGGTAATGTTTTCATCATGTGGAGGGGTGTTCTCCTCATAAATATTCCTGACACCTATGGGAGCTCCAAATCCAAGGGAGGACCCACTCCTCACCGCTACTCATGATGGGGGCGTGCAACTCTATACGTGAGGACCTACACCCTGTCCATACAGGGGAGTACAGCCCATGAATTACCCACATAATGATACCACATGGGATTAAAACTTTGTATGTTGTGGCCTATCACCCAACATGTGATGGGAGTACTACTCTATGTCTAGTGGAACCTCACCTTGTTACGATAGGGGAGTTTTGTCTTTGTGAGTTCATTTGTGGAGGACCCATGCCCTAGTTTAATAGGGGAGTACCGAAACCTATAACAGAGGACTAGCACATTTCTCGTTATGTGATTTCTGACTCTATGCATGTTAGATATGGTGGATGACACCCAATTCATATAGGTGAGTACCGACTACACAGATATAGGACCCTCTCCCTTGTCTCATAGGGGAGTACATACCCTTCCTTCATTGACATATCTGGGAACCCACACCCTAGTCCTTCGGAAAGTAACACCCCTAGAGGAAACTACCAAGATTAAATAAACCCACTCCTATGACACAAGGAGTCACAACATTACCAAACACTCTGATTCATGTTCATGTGTCCTTTTACCGGGAGGACCTACTCTTTAAACAATTAGGTCTCCTTCCAAAATCCACAAAAACCCAATAAGAGTAACTCAAAAGGACCTTCTTGTCTCGATGGTATGATCTCTTAATAAACGAATCATAAATCAGACTATCTATTTGAATGTAATGGGAATTATTTTGATAAGTTGTTGTTTGGGTCTGAGTATAGTCAGACTCGGTCGAACTAACCCTGCACGCCTAGGTTGGGATAGAACCAATCCATCGGGCTACCATGTGTCAATGTTTTCTAGCTTTGACCCTTGTCGCCCTGGTCGGTCACCTCCAGCACCTGGCTCAGCCACGTGCAGTGTTACCTATTATAAGGGGGCACAATGCCCCTACCTCGTCCAGTCGGTCCGTAAATGTGGACCAGGGTTCTCACACGCGGTAAGTTGATTGCATGCCACCAGCTTGATGCGGCCCAAATACATCACTGTCTTTCTCCATCATGTCCCACCATAGCTATGGCCCCATCTACAACTATGGATGAGCCATCGTGGGTTCCTCTGGTCACATCCGCAGGCGTCCAGCTTCCGTCGCATGGGAATGTGGCCACTACCATGGTTCGCCACCAATAAGAAGTTCCATGGGCCACCAGACGCGCACTAGTTGTCAATTTTTTGATGTGGAAGTGGTTCTGAAATACTTGAGCACCCATCATCACTTACATGGTCTTCGATCCATGCCACGATCCATTCTGATGCAATGTCATTTGACTGGATATTTCTCTCACACTTCTTAAATCCATCTAAAACCATCGTCATCACGCCATTATCGTGTTATGATGATTCCAAATTTGAAATATTGGATTGTTGTGCCAAATATTGAGTGAGAAACGATCGATCATTCACAAACTGTCGAGGCATGGTCCAAAAGAAGAATGTATATGATGAACGAAGAACAGGGGAATGAAAAGCGTAAATCAACAAATAGGAATGGACCATGATTGATATTCATATCGATTGTGGTTCATTTGCATTAGTAGGGAAATTTAAATCCCATAACAAAGGAAAAAAATTAGATATACAATCCCCAAAACACTTCCCGAAAAAAAGAATTTCCCCATACGAATGAGCATTATGTGGGTCAACTGATTCATGGGTTGATTTTCATTCATTGTCAATTCAAAGAATATGGAAAATGGAATTTAAATAACACATCCTACCTAGATCTGGTTCGATAGCTGATGGAGAGTGATTGTTTCATCATCCTTCGCTGCTTCACTACTCTTTCGATCCACGAATAGATCAAAATCCTCCAATTAGTTGGTGTTTGTCGGAGGTGTCTCTTTCTCCTTGAATATATGGATTTCCATGTTTATGGTAATAACAAAAGAATTTTGAAAAATATCATATTAAAATAGAACTCATTTTGTGTCAAGAAAAATATTTTTATTGAATATTTTTATGACGATTACGTCCAAAAACAAACTTTCACCCTCGATCAGAGCTTCTTGAGGTTAGGCCCCACCTAGGGTGAATTCCCTATTTTGAATGAAAAGGTGAACTCAGGTTTTTTATCCAAGAAACCATTTGAATATTATTAATGTTAAATTTTCACAACCTAATCCATTTTAATTAAAAATTGAACTTTATTTAACGATTTATTTTTAGAACAGAGGGCCATGGAATCGAATTCCTTATTAGTGAGGGGTCTCATAATTTCCCCCAATAATTTCTATAAATAAATTTTGGGAAAAAATCCATTTCATTACACAATCCTCCCTTGCTTACAACTTGTGTTGGGCATCAAAATAAATCAATTGTGATTGATCTGGACCATAAAAATGAAAAATATACAAATGGAAACTGAAAAAAATGAACACTCATATTAGTAAAAGTAAAGCATAACTTACCTCCATGTGACCCTTCAGGTCACCATCGACGAATGGACTTATTATCCCCCATGGGGACTAAGTCCGAGATAGAAGAAAAAACAAAGGATAAAAACACAGATTAGTTAGTGGTGTGAGTACTAAAACATGGTAATCTATCCCGGGTAAACTATTACCTATTACATAACATTAAAAATAAAACCAATTCATGGAACTATGAAAATAAGACATATAAAAATAGGGTTTTTCCATTGTTTTAAAAAACATGTATGATGATTCCATTTTATGAAAACCCACTTTATAAAAGCTTTACTAAATATTTTTTAGATCACGGTATATTTACAATAAATAATTCTCTTGAGGGATAATTCTATTAATATAAGATTCATAGAAAAAAAATCTAAAACAATATGTTCCACAACACAAATGAATGGAAATGTTTTTTATAGTTTTAGATGTGTTGTTAAATAGTACCATGGAATGAAAAAATGTGGAAAATGATTAATATAACCATTGGAAATACCTATGTATCTAGGGTTAGTGAGGTAAAGGATCCTCATAACTCAATGTTATAGATTCAAATCTATAACACACAACATCCTCATGCATGTTATATTAGATAAGAGTAACATCCAAGTTTTATTTGGACTCTAATCATCATCCAATGCTTTATTAGTGTTGTAGGATCCATAATTATAGAGGAATGGTTCGTAGAAATTTTTGAAACCTAGAGTATAATAAATCTAGTCTTAAAACATAAATTCCTAGGGTCCCATGTTATTTATTCAAATTTTGGATAGTTTTTATAAAACTATGATTCATATACATGTCACGCCCTTTACATACAACCCATAAAACTTCTCACCCCTTGATGTCCCTCATCAATTGCATCACCATATTTAATTCACACAATAGTGTTCCAGCCTCTTAAATATTCACATATAAGATATAACACATTTAAAACAGACATGAAATTTTTAAATGAACAGAAACACCTCAAGAGGGATTTCTTAGTTACATAAATTTTTCTCAATATGCCAAATGGTCGTCATTACACTAAAATAATTTCTTGTTTGAAATCGAATATTTCCCAATATAATAAGTTCCTAAACGAATTAAAACACCAACTAAATAATTATGGACCTTATGATTAAAAAATAATCTTGAAATAATGCTTAAATCAAAGAAATAAATTTTAATAGTTTCAGAGAAATATTTACAACCAAGTAATAATACTAATTACAAGAAGATAAAAATCATATATATATATATATCATATTAATTTCATTTAAAATTGAAAAAATATTTGTAAAACCCCAATATATCATGTATTTCACTTTTAACTGATTATGAAATGGGAACGAACCTCATAATGGATGGAGACTAGATGAAACACATTTCTACTTGACTCAGTGTTCGATGGTCACTCAAAAATTACCATTTCATCATGCATTCATATAAACTTCCACATATATATAAGAACACATATCCATTATTTATATCTTTTTATAGTGAATTATGTACATAGGGTTCTTTAAATATATGATTGTACCTTAGTATACCCTATTATGCATACACATGTATGAAATTTTTAACTATCTACATTCGAACACATATCTATAATATATTTATTCATACATTCATGATTAAATATATATAAAAGGGGATCATACATATATATTCCTTTCTATGAATACATAAGTAAGTATCCTTAAACTCTAAATACTCAAAACCATATTATTAATGACCAATACATAGTAAACAATACATGAAACCAATCAATTACAAAATCCCCAAGTTAAAATGGAAAGAAGGAAAAAACTGGAAGAAACATAACCACAGAGTGAGTGCATGCCAACTTCATTCAAATAACATGGTTGGAACTTGCCTCATCATGACTAGTGAACCCTAAACCTAAATATTCATCAAATAAAATAAACAAAAATATATTTAGGGATAAGAAATTATGTGAAACCCCATGGTAAAATAAGGGAAAACTAGAAATTATGGAATTGGGAGGAGGAGGTGAGGGGGGAAGACTCGATAGATGTGATTTCATCAAAAATCGAAATAAAAATTTACAAATATTAGAGTTTGGAATTTGAGTTCATGCATGTGAAGAAAAGTGGAAAGCGTTCCAGACTCATCTGTGCAAGACAAATATGGGGAGAGGGGGGTTGTTCACGTTTAAGAGGGATACCCCATTAATTTATATAAAATGAAAACATAATAATTTTAATAAGAATATAAAATAAATAATAATAATTATTATTATTATTATCACTATCATTTTCATTTTTTATCTATATTTTTTATTGCATTTTTAGTTTATTAGTTTTTTTTTCAAGGGGAAGACTAAATGTTTTCCCAGATGGTCTCCCAGAACCTTCACCAATTGTGTTGTTTCCTCTATCCCAAGGCGGGGAATATAATTTCATTTTCCAAGGGGAAAATAATCAGGCACAAAGTCATTCACCCTTGATAGATCCATTTTCATTATCAAAAGTATTTTCACTATCCTGGAATGATTATTTTCGTAATCAGGTCCAATCGTGTGCCTTCCTCTACACACCAAAAAATATGACATTCTTCATGAAAAAACACCACTTAAAGTCACAACATAATGGAATGAACAAAAATAAATAATATTCAATGTTAGTGTCAGGTTGAGTTATTAGAATACCATTATAGAAATAACATGGATATTTTTTAATGTATTTTCAATTATGGGAATATATTAATATGAAAGTGTATGAT
The DNA here is from genome assembly GCA_963277665.1 of Viscum album. NCBI lineage: Eukaryota > Viridiplantae > Streptophyta > Magnoliopsida > Santalales > Viscaceae > Viscum > Viscum album. The sequence continues at coordinate 549,671,922 of OY728157.1, forward strand.
TTTTTTGTCATGGAATAGTCCTTCTAATCGTGAGTCCAATCATCAAGGACTTTTATAATACACATTCATTGTATATATAAGTATACACCAATTACAAAAATAATGTGGCCACATAATTTTCCTCATTATAATAGCCTATGAATCAATGAGCTATATATAACAGAAAACTACCTATCATGTACTTGTTCCATTCATTCCTTATATATATATGAATTATTCATAAAATTCATTCTCAAAATCAATATTAATCTATATTGAATAAAAAATATTAAATATGATAATCATAAGTGAAGTAACATCCATTATAATATTTTCATCAACTAGAACCCTATATAGAAATGGTATATTATTAGTACAATGTAGTTGATATAAGGATATATAAATGAATGATACATAAAATTTGTACATGTACGTGAAATTTTTTTCTAATGAGATGAAAATGAGTAATATAGAATGTGTTAATAAAAAAGTTAAAAACCACAATTCCATAAATCAGTATAGTGTGAAATAAGACCAAAAATTCATTATAAATGTACATTTTGTAATAAAAAATCATTTAAAAAGAAAAAAGAATCAAAATTTAAATGTAGAATCTTTATATCAATGTTTATAAATTAGTTTATAAATCAATATCAATATTATTTTCATTATGTTAATAAATTAATATCATTTTTTTATATTAACATCGTAAAGACCTAGAATTTCTATGGAAAGTTTTATTCTTTAAATACATGGGAATTTTACGAGGCCGCGAAATCTGACGGCGCATGATTCTGAGGCCCAGTGTGCCTGAAATCAATTTCTAAAGATTTGTTAGGGTACGTTCAGTAAACGTACGGGCGAGATGTTATAAATTTTGAACCGGTGCTCGGAGTTGAAATCTGAGGGCACCGTTGGACTTGCAGTGCCGATATTTGTTAAAAAAGGCTTTCGCCTCGATGACAGATGGTCGGGAATGAATGTTAGTTTTTGGGTTTTACGTGGGAATAATAAAATAAATTATGTGATTGTCTTAAATTATTTTTTACTTGGTTAAAACCTCCAAGAGGAGGTTAGAGGTGGGGGCCACCAAACCTTAATCTTCCATGAGAGGTTATGGTGGTGGGGCCCACCAGATATCAAAGAACCTATTATTAATTAATTTGGTGGGGACCACCTGAGGTATAACCTCTTGGACCCCCCATTAAGTGGGGAGAAAACCACTTGAACTCTCCACATATGGTGCCAACCCTCTCAATTAATAAACAGAAGAAATCTGATTATTTAATTTAAACCTTTTTGAATTTTATGCCAACTAATTAATAAGAAGTCATAATCTATTGTTTTGTTGCCATTTTTCTTTTTGGTGGAGCATGGGAGGAAAATAACTCTCTAACGAAGAACACCTCTTCCGCAAAAGAAGAACGATCTACAACCGGGGGAAAGTGTCGTCCTTGAAGAACACCGACGACGATACCCGTGACTTCTTCATCTTCATTCCCGACGTTGACGAATCGATGTCCGCCGTTCCATGACATCATCAACATACAACAAACCCGAGGTAGGGGATTCAAGTTTAAATTTATTCTCATTCTTCATCATTCAAACTTGGTTTACGTTTTAATGATTTTTATCACCATAATGCGGAGGGGGCGGGCCGAACGAACACGGCCCGACCCCACTTAATTTTTCCTCACCTGTTGATGATGGTTGAAGTGCAACGACAGCCGGCGTCGGGCTGGAAAAGTAGGACACCGGTGGCATCGGGCCGAACGAGAAGGAAACCGGCAGAGCAGGGCCTCCGGGTTACTAGAGGGGCGTGGCGCTGTCGAGCTATGCAGAGGAAGGATCCGCTGCCCCTGGCCGCGACGGTGCAGTAGCGGCTGGCCCAAGCCCGTCCATGATGAAGACCAGTGGCCTGATACATTGGGTCACCAGAGATGGCCTGGCGCATCTGGCGCCACACAGGAGTCGGTTGGCTGCTCGACCAGCTGGGGGAAGTGGGACCCACTACGAGTCCTGCATGATTCGGTCCAGCGCCACATGGTGGCAATATTCCTCCCACATGAATGGATATGAAGTATGGGTTACTAGGGGGAGTGCGGCCTCCCCTAGACATGGCTAGGACAGACCCCACGGGCTGCCAGCCGTGTGGGCCTCCAGCCACGTGGGCCGGATCCAGCACTGGCTGTCGGACCGGACCCCGCGTTGGCCGCCGAGCTAGACCCAGTATGGGAGGGGCCGCCCCCACGAGCCGGGCCGCCACCGCGGACTAGGTCGGACCCGCGGATCGGGTCAGACCCTAGTCCGGACCCAGGTCAGGCCAGGTCGGTCCGACTAGGCTGGACCAGACCTCGACCCATTTTGGCCCGATTTTACCTTTTTGCCCATAACATGGTATACGACTGCCCAATTGACGAATCGTATGCAGAGACGAAAATCTTGGAGCAAGAAAGTTAAATTGGAATACCCCAATTGAGGTTTGGATGTAGTTGGGGAATATTAAGGTTGGATTGAACCTAAATCCAACAACGTCCTCAGAACAGAAATGCCAATAACTCTCAGACCGGGCATCCTATTGAGACCCTCTTTATCACATTATCTTCATTTTGACAATGCAGAACATCGGGATACAACAACATGGGAAGATGTGGCCGTTAATGTATCGAATCTTGGACTGAGGATCAGACCCTCCCAGAATCAAGCATTCTTGTGGAAACCCTAAGGATGGCTCTGCACTGACGACTGTTCATAGATCATGTGTTGGTCCAACAGTTATGACTTCTGTTCCTGGATCATGTGTTGGTCCAATAGAATAACTGGTCTTGGATCATGTGTTGTTCTGACAGCTCTGACGAATGTTTTTGGATCATGTGTTGGTCCGATAGTTTTGACTTCTTTTCCTGGATCATGTGTTGGTCCAATAGAATAGCTGGTCCTGGATCATGTGTTGGTCTTCCAGCTTAGATGATTCAGTGGCTACATCTAATCATACCTATCTCTCTACAATAGTTGTATACCTGTGTTAGCAGAGTTAGTGAATTCTATGTTTTCCTCAGGCTTGAGATGGGTTTCTTGATATCTTAGGTATATGTATGGTAATATACCTAGGTAAAGGCTATGAGTTGATCTCATACATTTTGGTTTATCATTGTTGGATTTTGTTAGACGTTGAGGGTCTTGGGGTCCTTAATGAGTATCGGTATACTTTCCCCTAAATGGGTTATTCCCGCGCCTCGTTATATTTGATGCAGACGATAGAAATCGCTGACTAAGGTTGCGTAGCAGGACTAGACGGTACCCAGAGGTGAACCTTACGACGATTCGGTACACGGAGGAGATTGGCAGACATGGAGTGCTGAGGAGGCCATCTATACCTACCATTCAGGTAGGAACCCCGGAGGATGACCAAGTACCTGCTTCTCTTTTTCAATTGAACTTGTTTTTCAGTTGTACTTTCACATTCCAGTTGGGCTTGTATTTCCAACCCCTTTACTTATCAAAACTATTTTGTATATAGCTTTATGTATCATTTACTTACAGCTCGTACACTGTTGTGTGTGTGTTTTCAGTTTATAAAGGCAATTCTTTCCCAGTTTTAAGGATTTACGCCTTTGGTGCTAGTCACCAGCCCCTGTCCTATGGAAGGCAGGCATGGGGTAGTCACGGCACTCACCCCGGGGGATGGGTCGGGACAATTGGTATCAGAGGGGTCAGTTCTACCGCAGAACCTTCTACTCTGATCATTCTATTCAGTGAAGGAATTGTGTTTAGAGTACTGAGTGTGGTTTTCAGTCTAGGGAGTATCATGTTGGTGCGGCGACCGACGTATCCATACCCCAAGACCCTAACTTTTGATTTCAGACTCATTGAACGAAAAAACTAATTGCGTGTGTGTTTCAATATTTTTCATTGTGATCTAATTCGGGTCAGCTCACTAGGTATAACTTATTGATCGTGGCGCACCTGTTTATTTTTAGGATGCCACCACGCAGACTGCCAGCCAGGGTTCCGAGTGTTGTACGAGATGATAGCCCACCGAACAACAAGGCCTCGGTGCAGGGCACTATCACAACGGAGGCACCAGTGATAATACTAACCATTCGGCCATCGATACCACCAACACAAGAAGTAGAGAGTAGACACAGTTTGAGTGTGTTACAAGAGTTCCAGCATCAGAGGCCACCCAGGTTCAGGGGTGTGAAGAACCCGCAGGTAGTTGGGGATTGGTTGGAGGATATAGTGAGTGTCTTCAAACTGGTAGGGACACCAGCCGACCTTATGGTGATCCTTGCCACGAGTCTTCATTAGGCAGCAGAAGGCAGATTGTAGAGCCTGATGCTCCAGGTTCATGATGAGGCGACACTACTCTAGGAAGACTTTGAGAGTGTGTTTCGAGTGGATTTGTCCCATCTACCCTACCTGCGGTACAGATACAGGAGCTACTGCATCTGCAATAGGGTAGCATGATGGTGGCACAATACTCAACAAGGTTCACTGACCTCTCGTATTACTCCACAGATATGATACGAGACCCAATCTTCAGGTCTAGTACCTTCAATATGGGGCTCAGTTGAGAGATTAGAGCTTCGATGATATCCCTCAGTATCCTGATGCAGGTGGGGGTGTTAGAGAGAGCCCTCCTAGTGTAGAGTTTCCTTGCTGGGCAGTCACCAGCAGTGAGACCCATCACTAGTCAACATGCATCGGAGTCTTATGCAGATGGCAGTAGACATATGTCACAGAGGTCCAAGCGGACCATACCATCCATTGGAAGACCTTGGGAAACAGGTTCAGTTGTGCGAGGCACATGAGAAATATCCAGTCAGGCCAGAAGCGGGCAATGTTACTCTTGCGGTGGGCAGGATCACATGACTTGTGACTGTCTGACCTTCCGTACTGATGATCAGTAGATAGTTGAGGTAACTCCTAAGAAGAGGAAAAGGTTCAATCTAGGCGGATTGCAGGGAGCATGGGGACGTGTCATAGGATCTGGTCGTGAAACTAGTGGTGGATGACGATTCGAGGTATTACTGCCACCACCACAAAGAGTTCCACTCAGACCACAGGGATCAGGTGGGTGGGGGGGCTTAGCTCCAGGATTCTAAGGAATACAACCATGGTGCTCTGGATAGGATTTGAGGTACAATCTGTGTCTACTCCACATTAACTGCAGTTCTTATAGACACATGTGTCAGTCACTCTTTCATTTCCACTACACTCATTCGGAGCTCGGAGATTCCGATGGAGCCGTTGGATTGATCCTTACAGATAGAGACTCTTACGGGAGAAGACTCGATGATTATGAACTGGGTTCAATAGTGTGGGCTTACTCTAGGAGGTGAAATCTTTGGCTAAGATCTCCTCATCGCGGCATCGAGGCCTTACGACATCATCTTGGGTATGGAATGGTTATCTATAGTCCATGATCAGATCGACTATATTAGGTGCAATGTGCAGTGTGTATACAAGGATGGGACTAGGTTCAACTTCACTGGAGTGAAGGGAGCCTTTGTGGTGCATGATGGACTTACTTAGATGAGGGTGCAGTCGATCACTCATTAGTTGGCCTGCCTTACCCACAGAGTAGTAGATGTAGAGAGTCCGAGCTATCCTGTTGTGGTGGACCAGTATACGGATGTTTTCCTTAGTGATGTTCTTGGACTACCTCCTCACATAGAGGTGGAATTCTACATTAACCTATACCCTAAGACGACACTAATATCTACACCATCATATCGGATGGCTCTCACTGGGCTTCGTGAGCTGCCGGTATAGCTTGAGGACTTGCAGGGGAAGGGATTCATCCGACCTAGTGTTTCTCCTTGGGTAGCCCCGATTCTGTTTTCCAAGAAGGTGGATGGGCACATGATGATATGTGTTGAGTACCGTCACTTGAATCATGTGACCGTGAAGAATAAGTACCCACTCCTGAGGATCGACAACCTCTTTGATCAGATGAAGGGAGCGTGGTGGTTCTCAAAGATAAACCTCAGATCAGGATATCACCAGCTTAGAGTCTGAGACGAGGATGTGTAGGTGATGACCTTCAGATGTCAGCACGGCCACTACAAGTTCTTGGTTAGGCCTTTCAGCGTAACCAAAGCTCCAGAAATGTTCACGGGACTCATGAATATGATCATCCAGCCATACCTCAATCGCATTGTTGTAGTCTTCATCGACGACATTCTGATCTGCTCGACTACAGAGGAGGAGCATGCCTACAATTTACAGGTAGTACTGGGCACACTCTGGGAGCACCAGATTTATGGAAATCCCTTGATGTGCCAGTTTTGGATCCGAGAGGTTCACTTTTTGGTACATTTCATCTCGGATGATGGAGTTGCGGTGGATCCAGTGGAGATCAATGCAGTAATTTCTTGGGAGCCACCCATGAGTGTGACAGAGGTAAGGAGTTTCCTAGGTTTGGTTTGTTACTATTGGAGATTAATTACAGACATATCTAGTGTTGTCGTACCACTAACAGCCTTGATGAAGAAGGGGCAACCCTTCGTCTGGTAGGAGAGATTCCAGCAGAGCTTTCAGTAGCTGAGGCAGAGAGTGACTACTGCCCCCATCTTGAGGCTTCTAGAGGAAGGCATATGGTACGTAGTATACTGCAATGCATCATGGGCGAGACTTAGGTGTGTCTTGATGTAGGAGCGAGCAGTGATCGCTAATGGTTCTCGTCAGCTGAGACAACAGGAGATGAACTACACTACCCAGGACCTGGAGTTAGCAGTAGTGATCTTTGCCATGAAGATGTGGCAACACTATCTGATGGGAGAACATTTTACAGTGTACTCTGATCACAATATTCTCAGGTATATCTTCTCTTATAAGGATCTAAACCTGAGACTATGACGATGGATTTAGTTCCTCTAGGACTATGACATCGAGATAGTATATACTCCTCGAAAGGGGAACGTTGTAGCAGATGCACTCAGCCAGAGATCTGGTATACAGCTGCTAGGAAAGTTGACAGAGCAGCTGGCATCCTTACAGATATAATTTGTGGATAGAGACAGAGCATCCTTTCTATAGTCTCTTATTGTCACTCCCCCACTTATTCAGCATGTCATGGAGGTGCAGCGTGGAGACGCTGACTACGAGACATGACATGCTCAGATATCCACAGGGCAGGCACCTGGTAGATTTTAAGAAGGTGGGGAGCACATCATCCTCTTCAAGGGATGTACCTTGGTACCAGTATCACTTCATGAGGAAGTGTTGATGGAGTTCCACACTACCCCTCTTGCGGTACACCTAGGAGTTGTGAGGATCTACCACAACCTTCGATGACAACACCGGTGGCCAGGTATGAAGAAATCAGTAGTGGAGTTTGTCACTTGATGCCTCACTTTTCAGCAAATGAAGGTAGAGCATCAGGTTGCAGCAGGCTTATTTCAGCCTCTGGATGTCCTAGAGTTGAAGTAGGATAAGATATCCATGATCTTCTTGACGATTCATCCACGTATTTCCAGGGGACATGACCTTTTTTGTGTGATCGTTGACAGACTCACCATGCCAGTCCACTTTCTACTGATCAGATAGCAGGGTTCCGTAGAGAGATTGGGATGCCTTTACATGCAAGGGATTCTACGACTACATGGATTACCTACTTCTATTTTCTCTGATTGTGACACATGGTTTACATCCCGGCTATGGATAGGGTTGCATGAGGCTTTTGGGACATAACTACATCTGAGCACCACCTTCCATCCTCAGACGGATGGCCAGACTGAGAGGACCATTCAGACCCTCGAGGACAAAATACGTGATTATGTCCTCATCTTCGGACGCAGCTGGGAGGATAACATTCCATTGGTGGAGTTTTTGTACAACGACAATTATAACTCCACTATAGGGATGGTACCATTAGAGGCCTTGTACGGGTGACATTTTAGATCACCCTTATACTGGGCAGACCCCGGGGAGTCAGCACTGGTGAGACTAGAGATAGTATGAGCTACCATGAAGAAGGTGTAGATCATCCAGGAGCAGATGAACACTGCACAGACTAGGCCGAAGTCATATGATGACAGGAGATGGAGGCCTATAGATTTCAAGGATGGCGACCATGTCTTTCTACTGGTCTCACCTCCACCAGGCTTACAGATATTTGGCAGAGGCGGCAATCTATCTCTGAGATTCATCATACCTTTTATGGTCTGTAGTAGAGTAGGAGAGGTGTCTTACTGCTTGGATCTTCCAGCTCAGTTTCACTGGGTGTACAATGTCTTCCACGTATCTCAGTTGAGAAGATACGCGCACAACCCTACGCACATAATCAACCATGGAGAGATGGACATCGATGATGGGGAATCTATTATAGAGGTTCCAGTAGAGATTGATGATCGACAGGAGCAGGTCCTACGTGGATAGATGATACCTCTGGTGCACTATTGCTGGCATTATGGGATCCTCCAAAATAGCACATGAGAGCGGGAGACTCAGATGCTTGCTCAGTACCACCATTTGTATCCTTAGTTTGAGTTGTAGCTTATGAGGGTGTAAAGGCCTAAGGTGGGGAGAATGTAAAGACCCAAAATTTCCATTGAATTTTTATTTTTAAATACATTGGAATTTTAAGAGACCTAAAAAACTGACAATGCGTGATTCTGAAGCCAGGTTTGCCCGGAATAAATTTCGAATGTTTTGTTCGGGAATGTCCAGTAAACGTACAAGCGGAAATTTAAAACATTTGAACATGTGCTCGGAATTGAAATCCAAGGTCACTGTTGGAGTCACAGTACCAGTATTCTCATAAGAATTCTTTCACCTCGATTATAGATGGTCGGGAATGAAAGATAGTTTTTGGGTTTTACGTGGGAATAAGAAAATAAATTAAGTGTCTATATTAATTTATTTTTTATTTGGTTAAAACCCCCAAGAGGAGGATGGATGTGGGGGCCACCAAACCTTAACCTCCCATGAGGGGTTATAGTTTTGGAGATCACCCGAGGTCTAAAGACCTCTTCTTAATTAATATGGTGGGGACCCCCCCCCCAACCCCCGAGGTATAACCTCTTGGCCCCCCCCCCATTAAGTGGGGAGAAACCCCCTTGAAATCCTCACATATGGATTCAACCCTCTCAATTAATTAATTGAAACATTAAATTAATTAATTTAAACTTTTTAAAATTCTATTCTAACAAATTAATAAGATGTCATAATATATTATATTGTTGGAATTTGTCTTTTTGGTGGAGCTTGGTAGGAAAAGAACTCTCCAATGAAGAACACTTCTTCTGCCAACAAAGAATGATCTTCAACCTGGGGAAATTGTCATCCTTGAAGAACACCACCGATGACGTCCTCGAATTCTTCAGCTTCTTTCCTGACATTAATGAATTGATGTCCGCCTTTCACCGACATCATCAACAAACAATGAACCCAAGGCAGGGGAGTCAAGTTTGAATTTATTCTTGTTCTACATTCGTCAAACATGGTTTACGCTTTTCCAATTTTTATCACCATAATGCATAGGGCGCGGGCTGAACGAACACGGCCCGACACCCCTCTGTTTTTCATCACTTTTTGATGATGGTGGCAGTGCAACGACGGCGAACGTCGGGCCGGCCAAGAAGGAAACTGGTTGTGTCGGGCCGACTGAGAAGGAAACTGGTGGTGCATGGACGCCAGAGGGAATTGACACGGTCGTGCTGCGTGGAGGAAGGAGTCGTGGCCCCTAGCCATGGTGGTGCACATGGGCGGCCACCAGGCCACTGGAGGGGCGCAGCGCCATCGCACCGCGTGGAGGATGGAGCCTCGGCCTCAGCCTGTGGTAGTGCACACGAGCGGCCACCAGGCCACCGGAGGGGCGCAGTACCAGCACACCGCGCAGAGGGAGAAGCCACGGCCCTCAGGCCCCAGCAGTGCAGCAGCGGCCGGCTTGAGCCTGACCGTAATGAAGACCGGCGGCCTGAGCCGCAGGGCCGCAAGAGGAGGCGCGGCGCCTCTAGCACGACGCGGGAGTAGGTTGGCCGCTCGGCCAGCCGGGAGGAGCGGGACCCACCATGTGTCCCATGTGACATGGACCGGCACCACCTGGTGGCGGTTTTCATCCCAAACAAATGTCTATGTAATTCGGGTTACTAGGGGGCGTGTGGCCTCCCCCTAGACGCGGGTATATTGAATCCCATGGGCCGCCAGCCGCGAGGGCCAGACCCAACGCGGGCTTCCGGGTCAGACCTAGCGTGGGACGGGCAGCCCCCGCGGACCGGATTGTACCCGTGGACTGAATTGAATCACAATCTAGAACCGGGTCGGGTGGGGTCGGTCTGACTGGGCTGGACCGTACCTGGACACGTTTTGGCCCAATTTCACCTTTTCACCCATAACTTGGGCTACGAGTGTCTAGTTAACGAACCGTCTGTAGTAACGAAAATCATAAAATGAGGAGGTTATTTTGGTATACCCCACATTAGTTTTGGATGCGTTTGGTGTAAGGTCAGGTTGGATTGCACCAAAATCCAACCGGGTCCTTGCAACGAAAATGCCAATAACTCTTAGACCGGGTGTCCGATTGACGACCCATCTATCGTGTTGTGTTCCTTTTGACGAGACAAAACATCAAGATACGTCAACATGGGATGACATGGTAGTTGATATGTTGACTCTTCGCTTGTGTAGAAGACCCTCCTGGAATCAAGCATTCTCGTTGAAACCCTGAGGGTGGCTATGCATTGATGACTACTCATGGATCGTGTATTGGTCCGACAGTTCTGACTTCTATTCCTGGATCATGTGTTGGTCCGACAGAATAGCTGGTCCTAGATCATGTGTTGGTCTGACAGTTCTGACGACTATTCCTAGATCATGTGTTGGTATGACAATTCTATCTTTTTTTCCTAGATCATGTGTTGGTCCGATAGAATAGTTGTTCCTAGATCATGTGTTGTCCGACAACTTAGATGATTCAGTGGCTACATATAATCATCTCTATCTCTCTACAATAGTTATATACCTGTGTGAGCTGATTCAGTGACTTCTTTGTTTTCCTGATGATTGAGATAGGTTGCTTGATAACTTCAGTATATGTATGGGAATATACCTATGTAACGGATACCCGTTGATCTCATACTCTGTGGTTTATACTTGCTGTATTTTGTGAGACCTTGAGGGTCTCTGGGTCCCTACTGAGTACCGTAATACTCACCCCTATATGGGCTATGCCCGCACCTCGTTGTGTTGGATGTAGACGACGGGCAGCGCTGACTGATGCTGAGTAACAAGACTGGATGGTACCCGGAGGTGGAACTCACGACGAGTCGGTAAACGGAGGAGACTAACGGGTGTGGAGTGATGAGGAGGCCATTTGTACCTACCCTTCAGGAAGGAACCCCGGAGGACGACCCAGTAGCGGAATTTATTTTTCATTTGTACTTGTTTTTCATTTGTACTTGCACTATCTAGTTGGCCTCGTATTTCCGACTCCTTTACATTTCAGCACTCTTTTGTATACAATTTTTCCTAGCGTTTACTTATAGCATGTACACTGTTGTGTGTGTTTTTCAGTTTATAAAAGCAATGCCTTCCCATTTTTTGGGATTTACACCACCGGTACTAGCCACCAGCCCCTGGCCTATGAATGGTGGGCTTGGGGTAGTCATGGCACGGGCCCTAGGGGACAGGTCGTGACAAACTATTTAAATTAAATTTCCAAAAGTATTAAGAAAAATAATTTATTTAAAATAAATAATATAATATTGTGAAAAAATATTGGATATACATAACTTTCATAAGGGCATGATATTAATTTCATTCCATATATGTTAAAAGGGAATATTTCTTTCAAATATTTTTAAAAATGAAAATAATGAAGTTATTTAGAAAAAAATTAACATGATTTTTTCCTTCTATTATTTAATAATGTAAAAAATGTGAAAATGAAAATTCAGAAACCTTTCACATATTGATAAAATAATTTATAAATTTTTTTTGAAGATCATAAACATTGAAAAAATGTTATCCAACCAATGATGAGATTCAAATAGATTTAATTTAAAAATATTTTCATGATTTTTTTAATTACCGATGAGGGGAAAATGAAATATTACATTAAAATTTATGAAAACCCATATTATAAAAAAAATAATGGGTTCATGATATTAGGATCATGAAATATTCAAATTTTAATCTATAACTAAACTATATGAAATAAAATTATATTTAAATAGAAATCACATTAAACAATATTAACACTTGAATCATAATATATAAAAATATTAAAAAATAATAATAAAAATATATTATATAAAGTGGAATTCATGATATAATATCACAATGTAATAGATAATGTAAAATATAAACTAAATAAGTTTCATATTATAAATATCACTCGTTGATGTGGAAATAATATAGAATTACCTATACATTAGGTCTTTACAAATTTCCAAGGGGTTTCCCTGATTTTTAATGAGTTTAATTTTATAAAATAGTTTCATAAGAATAAATTTTATCAAGATTCATTTATATGAGTTTTCTATAATAATATGAAATCCATTAAATAAATATTTTTATATTAAATTCTTAAATTTGGGTTGTTTAGTAATATTTTTCAATATTTATTTATATTTCTTTGGGTAAAGGGGTTATGAAAAATATAAAACAATTTTATAGTTATCGTAATTTAATTATTATATTTTTTATTCATTATAAAAAATATATTATTTTCTGTGTTTAGTGGTAATAAGAAAATAAATATCATCGATTCCTGGTGGTGATACTATGCATGAATTCCCAAGAACCATTTTCATTTTCCTATGGAAATAAATGTGTTAATGTAAATTATAATTTATATTTAAAAATTGAAAATTATAAAATAAATATCATATATATTATTTAGTGATATCTTTCTAAATTTCAATGTCATGTATTGAGTAAAATGAATTTGACTATTATGTGAAAACGGGAGGTCGTACGTATGCATGAGAATTCCTTCATTTTCTATAGGATATAAAATTTGTTAAAAGTATTTATATTGTCCTAATATTAACAAATATGTATTTTTGTGTTTCTAGATTAATTATGATATGAATGATACTACACATTTGGAGGAAGTATAAGAATAAAAAACATTGAATGTGTCAGGTAATACGATTACCTATTCCTTGATAGAACACATTTGCAATACCTCGTAATCGATATTAAGATTTTCGTAGGGTATGGCTAGGAGATCATGAATAAAGTTAAGGAAGATATATTTTTACAGTTATTATCCTAGATAGTCTATAGAGGTAAAATATTTGATCCTGGGATGAGAAGAAGTTATCTTTTATAGGAAAGGTAAGAGACACACATGGATGTACATAATAAATATAAATATTCTAAATATATATTATTATAAATTTGTAAAAAAAAATATTTACTATAAGATGATAATTTTAAGGAATAAATCAAACTTTCTTATTGAGTTTTATGAAATTGTTTTTTGTTATCATGAAACCTTATCTATTTAAACATAACCTTATTGACTCCTAATACCCTTAAATGTGGTAATAAATATTTATCATGGTTATTATTTATTATGAAATAAATTAAAATTAAAATGTTATAAAATTTTCATTAACTATTTCCAAATATTATATACATTTTTAACAGTAAATTATTTTAAAATTTAGATTTATTTTAATACAAATATACATAAACAGATCAAAATTGTTTTTAGAAGAATTCTTTTGTATACATGAAATTAATAAGATACAAAACCAATAATAATTCTTGTTCTTATAAAATTACCAAGATTGTGTCCAATATTATGGTTATTATGTCATATTATAAATAATAATAAGCTTTATGGGATGTTTAAATTATTTGTTTTAATGAATATAAATTTTATTTTTGAAAAAATCATCAATTTTCACTGTGAAATCAAAAATCATTCTCATATTTAAAATAATAAAATTTAATTCTAATATTATAATGTCCTAATAATTTCAAAATTTATATATGTTTCTTCAAATACATTTTAAAATAGAGGTAGAAATAAGATAAAATATAAATTCAAAAAATAAAATAAAACCATTTTGGTAGAAAATGTATATTTAAAGTATAAGACAGAATTATTTTAATTACATGAATCATCAAAGCGACAATAATAATATAACTTCATCAATTTGGATATATAATACACCTATTTTATTATAATATTTTATCCAAACTAATTAGTTTAATATTATAATGTATAAACACATTTTACATATAATAATTGTTTTATTAAAAAATTATCTTTTACATTAATTATATTTTCTCATCATTTCTATCCAATTAATAATCAATGTATGTAAATAGAGTGTTAGTGAAATGGTGAAATTAATATACCTATGGTATCAATTCTTTGGTTATCCTGTGTTTGTCCCCTAATGGCCCCCTTTTTGGGGATCTCTAGAAATTGTGTCGTTGGTCATTGATGACATATAGGTGGGTGATCGCTACCTATGATAATGAGGGATGGAAGACGATTTTTCAATGTGAGAGGGAGGTACAATGTTAAACATGAGTGAAATTAATGGAAACCTCTTTACGGAATGGTGAATAATCATGGATTGGTTTTCCAGCCTCTGTGATAGTGTGGGATGATGTGTGGTGAAAACCATTGGAAGATGAGCTCCATCGAGGCAAGTGATGGAGAGGGGTACAATATAGTGGTATCCATAAAAGGAATACCCCTATTATGATGGGGGATTTCAATAAAACTTATATTGGAACATATTGGGCCCTTTCACCCCCATAAGAAACCAATGAGTTAGGTACTACATTCCATATGTATTGAGCTTTTTTCCCTTTGTGACTTTAGTGACCTGTAATGGGATCCCCTCACACTATAGAAAAAGCGTGTCACATTAGTTTAACAAATAATTTTTTCAACAAAACCTATTAAAAAATATAAATGTATGATTGATTATTTAATTTTCAATGAAAAAACATTTCTATATATTTCATAAATATTTCATTCATATTCTTTCTCTCAAACTCAATGGAAAAGTTATAAAAATCATTCTAAATATTATCAGTTCATAGTTCCTTTAATATTTGGGTTGAGTGTGATATATGCTATGGAAAATTAAATTATTTTAACAATACATAAACTAAAATAATAGGGTATTATATTCTCCATTTTATTTTATAAATATATTCCTCATAATTAGTATTTTAATTTTTTAAATTCAATATATCATTATATATTAAAATATCATATATAGATTTAATCTAGAAAAATAATTGATAGGTTATGGCTGAGAAACATATTTTTCATATTCCACTAGAATAATAATAAATAAAAATTATTACATGAAAATGTTCCATTTTTTTATTAGTGTTACATTCCAAAAAATACATGAAGTATTTTTCAACAATTTTCTAGAGTTTGAGAAATAATACTACAATTACTTTTTAAAAAATTATGATAAAATTTAATTACATGATTTCTTCACATCCCATAAGCATGAATTAATGATTCGTATTGTATAATTATTATAATGATCAAATTTTCATTCTTAAATCACTAAAACAAAAATTTAGTGAATTATAATATTCATAAATGGGTGGAATTTTTTCCCTCCTATCTAAAACTGAACTGTATATTACATGTTGAAATAATAATCAATATGAATAGACCGCCATAGATTGCAATAAAAAAATATTCATATTTATAAAAGATAAATATAAAAAATCAGAAATATTCCTCATTAAATTTCATATTAAAATTAGATTTATATTTTTACTTATTCATACTAAATAAAAAAATATACCTATTAAATATTTATCCATAAAATATTTATATTCTGTAATTCCATGATTAAAATATAATAATTAAATAATAATAATAAATGTTTTAAATTTAACCAAAGAAAAAAAAGTAATTTTATATGTTAACCATAATGGTCATCTATAGATTCTAAAATAATTATATTCAAATATATAATATTTATTGAAAAATAAGTTCTTATAATTATTGATACCATTTATGTTATACTCCCAATAATTCATGTTTTTAAAATTTTTCAATCTAACATTCATTATAATAACTATTGAATTTTTTCTATTAATATACATACAGTACAATCAATGATAAGTACCACTACCTTGTAATCATATATTGATCAATTTACCCATGATAAAATAAAATTAAAATACTTAAAATTTTCATTCATCCTTGAAGGTTATTTAATTATTAACTTTTAAAATAGAAATATAAATAGATATACTATTAATGAAGATTATATTTCCCTGAAAATAATCTTCTTGAATACAACAATCATACTTTTTTATTATCTAGTAGATTTATTTTGTTTAAATGATTTAAGAGTGATTCTCAAGTGACTATCAATGTCATTATAATCCTTGATGTATCTTCTGACATCATAAATCATTAAACAAAGTTAATTATCCTATTAATAAGTAAATTTACCATGAGTGTTGATTCCTTTCACCCATCTGGGTACCATCCCAAAACAAATACACAAACCTAGATTTCCAAAGTTCAACATGAATGCTGATCCATGGAATTATAAATAATAAAATTTTATAAAATACTACATGGTTTATTATAATGTTTATCTAAGTTATGTTAATGGGAAATCAAGTTCACACTGGACTTGAAAAACATCATATGATACAAACAGTAACAACCCTATATAAATTAACACATAGATAATACATACAGAAATCATTATTATATGATACACGAGTTTAATGAAAAAATGATCGGTTAGTTTCTTAGGATTGAAACACTAGAAGCATACATAATATTATTTGACATTAGAAATATATTATAAATATTTATAAACATTCATTCATCCTAGATAATTGTAAATTGATTCAATAATAAAATATAAGTGACATTAAAAAGAAGATAGTGTGGGTTAAAATTATCAATAAGGGTTACATAGAGGAGAAAGTTTCATCTATAAATAAAAAACAATCAATATTGTAATGTGGGTAAAATCCACTCTATCAAAAAATTTACATCACAACACATTAATAGCTAATATCAACCTATAAATAATTTCGATAATGAATTATTTAATTCTCAATAAAGGAATTACATAAATCTATACAAGCATAATCTTTCTATTAGGGCCCAAACCATGATATCATGGATCTTATCCTGAATTATTTTTCTGAGACACATTTTTTGTAGCAATGTTTACACCCATAACTTAATTAACGTGTCCACCTATTTTTTATCATGATACATTATTATGCATTAAGGGTTAATCAATAACCGACACCCACTATATAGATTCACATACTCTTCATTTCAATTATAAAGAATAATAAATAAAATTAATTCTAAAAACAAATATTTATCCACGTTGAATTTGGAATACAAAATATTTCCATTATCAATTAAAGAACATTAAAAAATATAATTTTATCAAATGATTGCATATATTGAAATGATAT
Organism: Viscum album; assembly: GCA_963277665.1. NCBI lineage: Eukaryota > Viridiplantae > Streptophyta > Magnoliopsida > Santalales > Viscaceae > Viscum > Viscum album. Next base: position 549,689,313 of record OY728157.1, read on the forward strand.
AGAGTTTTAAAAATATTATTTTATGGTATTGGTGTTATATAAATCCATGATACACAATATGTGGACCTAGAGTAGAAAATAATGTCCAATGAATTGATGTGGAGTTATAAGGAATGTGCTCATGAATATACTAATGAACAAAAATACATAAATCCAAAAATTATGATAGGATGAAATAAAATATATAAAAATAACAGTTTTTAGGAAAAACAATCCTTTAAAAAATAAAATAAAATAAAAATATTTGAAATATATTCCTTATTACATTGTAAAATAATAAATTTTAGAACCGCAATAAAATTTAATTTTAATTCATTGTGAAAATAAAGAAAACATTTTTTATAATATTTAAAAACAACCTTTAATATATTAAAAAATATATCCTCACAAATAAACATGGATCATATTAAAATAACCATCAATCTAAATTACATTTATGTTGGTGGGATAATAAATTCATACCATATATGAAAAATGAAAATCTGTTTAGAATAAAAAAACATAATTTAGGAGAAAATTTAAAGAATTTATTTTAAAATAGTTAAAATAAGTTCATTGGTAGTTAATATGAAAATTTGAACTGATTAAATGTATAATAAATTTATTCTGTAAAATAATACATAATATAATGATAATAGAAGAAATGTTCTTCGACTAAAGAGAAAATAAGGAAAGTTATTGTATAAAAATATGTATTTTAATCATTTTTTGTGCTAAATAAGGGGAAAATGTAACATTAATTGAAATTTATAGTATTAAACATTGGAGAAGAAAATATATGAGTTTTAAGATAGTGGTAATATATAATTTTAAAATTAAAATGTTAAGATTAATACTCCTAAAATTAAATAAGAGTGTATCATTTTATGAAAAAGGCATTCGCTAAAACATTAGTCCTTTATATGAGGATAACATGATAATATATGGATATCATTATAATTTTTAGGTAATATAGGAATGTTATGGGATTCTTATTGGCTGATTACGTGGGATAAATATTTTTAAATAAGAGAGGATAATAGATTCCCTCTTATAGTTGTTAGAAGGGACACACATGGAATTACAAACTATATTTAAATAATATAAAGTCATTTTATCATGAAAGTAGAAACTAATTAAAATAATTTTCAATATTATAATGGTAAATATTAAATAAAAACATAATAAAATGTTTAAGTATGTGTTTATGTTATCTTGAATCTGTATTCCTTTATTTCTATCCATTACCACTATTTATCATTAATTGAGGTGATAAATATTTACCATGATTACTAATAATTAAAAAAAATTAATTTCAACAATTTGGATAATTATACCATCCAATTTTAATATATGATTTCATTTTTTCTAAATTCATTTCATTAAATTGTATGAAATTGAATTTAATATATTGATACAAATGTTATCAAAAATTGTTTATATAGAAATGAGATTTGATGCATAAAAATAAACATTAAGAAAACTATAAAATAATGTTAAATTATTTTTAATTCATTATATTATTCATAAAAAATATACTTAATTATAATATAATGTCTATAAAGTCATTATATTTTTAAAATACTTGATTTATTAAAAATAAAAAAACAAACATTGTTGAAATAGTCATTTTTCACTAATGACTCAAAATTAAATCTTCTCAAAAAATTATCAAAAATATAATTTATGACCAATAGTAAATACAAACTTCCAAAACAATAACCATATTTTAATTAAAACATATAAATTTTTTGAAAATTATTTCCCTATCCAAACATAAAATGAAATTTAAAAAATCGATGAAAATATAATAATGAAGGATAAGATGAATTTAATCTCCTTACATGCCAAATAACTATAATAAAATGAATTTTGATTAAATTAATTTAATATATAAAACACTTTTTTATTATAGAAATTTACCAATGTTAATTAATTTATTCTATTATGTTAAAAATATAGTTAAAAACAAAATCTCATTTTACAAAAATAAATCATTTACCTTCAAAATATTTTTTCTTCATTTCCAACCAATTAATAGAAAATGTATGTTTGTTTATTAACTTTAATAATGAAATAAATTATATATATATATATTTCATTACACGATTATTCCTTTTCACGAAGACCAACCTCTCTAATTGGTTATAATATTTATATATAAACAATATCATCTCATGGTTTATTTATCTTGGGGTTGTGTGTGGGGTATTCTATCAAAAATAATGTTATTACAATGGAAAATATATATAAAAAATCATGGTATTATATTTTACATCTTGTTTTTTAAAACATTTATCATATAATAAAAAAATCCTTCCCTAATATTCAGAAACCTAAATAAGAAAATGTGTGCAAATTTATATAAATGGAAGCCTATTAAAATAATTTATAGATTTTATTACATTCTCAATGCTTCATCAGCTTAAATTAATACAATATAATGAAATTTTATGAATTTATTCACATGATATTGATAATATATATGGTTTATAATTTTCATCATATATGAATATGAATAATAGAATATCCCATGTAATTTAAATAACATTACTACAAACTTATCTTCATGTTTATTACCATTACACATTATCATTTCATTATTGTCAGGGGATATATTTCCTTGCTTACCACACAATTAAAACATTATCGATAGCATATGTACTTAAATAGAATTAATTTTATGTCACTTATTATAGATCATTAATTTTCATACCTTCTTATTTAATTTATGTATTGTAACCTTCTTATTACAACATGGAATTTATCTCCAATTAGTTATTATAGAACACAATTTACCATGTCTCATCCAATTTGTATGATAAAATTTTTTTATCGTAACATCCCAAAAATAATTTAAATAAATCTATTTGTATTCATGTTTTCAATCATAAACTAAACCTATATTGTTTACTATAGTGATCGATATTATTTCTCGGTCTTATCATTACATATTATAGTTATTACAACTAGATTTCACTTCTTTACATTCCCAACGATCATTCTGGTTTTTAGTTTTCGAAAGTCATGACATAACTCATACATATCAACCCGTAAGCATACAATGTGGGTACCATTGAAACTGTATACATTTCATCCAAAACATAAAATTTTAGACACAAAACAACAACATGATTTCTTTGACAAATCATCATAACATTTAACTTGACTTACTTATTTCTCTTGCACATTCTTATATACTAAAAAAGCTTTAAAAACATGGGATGAGAATAAAAAGCTCGGTAAGGGATATAAAAATATGAAAATAAACTATTAACCTATTAATACTTATAAACATATGAAATCATTTTAACAAACACATAATTCTCACCCAAAAATAATATTATGCTTATATTACGAAGCATGATATTTCCATAAATCGTTGAAAAAATAAATAGGGAATAAGGGTATCTTTGGGTATTAATTACTAAATTTTGTAACCACTATGGCTACCTTATGATTTCTAACCCTGAAGGATATCTTATAGTTTAACCCTCAAAACTACCTTATAATGTAACCATCACTATTACACAATGAGTAACCATACGGTTGATCTCAAATTTATATATACCTAAGGCATTGGATAGATATATTCATCACACCCTTTATCATAAACAATTCCCAATATCCAGAACATAATCATAATACATGAATAATTTCTTAATAATAGTTCTTTTGAATTTTATAAAAATGAATTTTAAAAGAGGATTTTAAAAGGAAACACCCTAAAAAATATCATCTAATTGGCTTGATAATTAATAAAATTAAATAATTATGTGTATAAACTGTAAATCCCCATAATACAACATAATATAAAAAAATCATCAAAAAATAATTCTTATAACAATATAATCAATGAAGTGGAAGGATAACCCGCAGAAAAGAAATTGGGTTTCAAATTCCCTTACCTCTAGTTTTTCTTAAATGAAACATGTTTAAACCACTGGTTTATTGTATTAAAGTGTGTTATTAATATTTTACAGAAATATATTGATTTCAATAACAACATATATGATTTTTTATAACATAATTCTATCCATTAATTAATAATATTTTTCCCTTCCATTGTTTTGGGTGGGTAATTTTCATGATTTCCATGGTCAGTTGGTAAAGTATTTCCTTATCAAATGGAAGAGAAACTATAGAATACCATGTTTTAGAAAAGAAACACTATGTTGAATAGTGTACATGATACACTACAACAAGATTAAACAAACAACTAAATATTATTATTTAAATGTAATCATTATAACTTAGTTGCTGGAATTACATGAATGAATAATATCAACTAAATTATGAGTTTATGTTTTATGCATGTTTAAATAATGACTATTTCCATTACCAAATTCATTAGAAATGAAAATGAAAAAACATTGAACTTAAAAGATGTGTTTTTATTAAAACCTACATAAAATAGAATTATTGTGTTTACAGAATCATAATAATCTTTGAGGTTTTTTATTTAATAAAAAATATATGTTATATATTCATATTAATTTTTTTAATTCACCTTATATTTTACCAGGATTTGATATAAGAATGAATTCAATTTTATAGATAAAAGAAGTATTTTTCAAAAAAAATATAGTTTTATCGCCATTTAATAGAGAATCCTTTTTTAATCTAGTTTTTTAAAATTTTAGAAGTTCTATTTGAGAAAATAAAATTAATATTTAGAAGCACTATATCATAAATTACCTTGGTTAAATATTGGTATTTTTATGATAATATTCATATTATAATTAATAGTGAAAAATACTACATTTTAATTCCCAAATATCATATCATCTAATTTATTAATATAGATAAATTATATTTTTAATTTGTTTAAATGTTTAATTGAATTAATTTTTATCATTTAATCATACTTTGGTCATTTTTTTGTAATTTATCATTTAAATCCGACAAAAACACATGTCAATTTTTTGATAGTTTTTACTTCTTAAAAACCCACTTTTAGGTTTTGACTAGAAGAATTGATTTTAAATTAATTTATACATTTAATATTTTTTTAATTTTTTAAAAATGATTCCATATTTTTAATTAGAATTAAAAAATTGTGTAAATTGGTACCACTTATTTTTTGACATTATAAATAGTAACTTCAATAATTATTTTTATTTACCACGGTTAAATGGTTAATCAGGTATATAAGGGTAAAAAATAATATTACAAAAAAATAAAAATACCCTAACTAATAAAAAATTAATATTGTATGAGATATTTCAGAACATTATAATCCTTAGTTATATTTTAGGATCCCATGGAACCACTTGGGTGTGATAGTGACATTTTATTATGTTTAATTTAGAAAAAGAGAAATATTACATAAACATGTATCTCCTCACTAAAACAACATTTATTTGGTTTCTATAAATGATCTCATCAAATATAAATATTAATAATAAATATAAATATATTTCCTATATCATTTTATTTTATTTATAATTTTTAGAAATAAAAAAATTAAATTTATTTATGACACAATGAGGATGTAGGGATTACCTTATTATTAAAATATTCTAATAAATATGATTATAAATATTAAAATAAATATTATTTTATAATTTCAATGAAATATATGAATTTTATGGATTAATATGACATATTAGTATTGATTTAATGAATTTTTTGATTTAATCATGTTTTTATGAGTTTAACAAAAATCAATTTCTAAATACTGTCAAAATTGTCAAAAATGAGTTTTTATAACAAATATTATTTTATTAAATGATATAGTGGTGAAAAAAATATATTATTTGGTCAAATAACAGATAAATTGTTACATTTTTTATTAATGAACCAATTTAGGTTCTCTTGGAATATTTTAGTAACTATAGTAACCATATATTATGAAAATACAAGAAGACATGGTAAGAGTTAATGATTGTAACTAAAGGTTTATTCTAAATGATAAAGTTAATTTTCTTACCTAAAATTGTATAAAACCATTTCATTGAGAGGATTTATACCCATAATCATATTATCCTATATATATATAAAATTAGAACTATTATAACTCTAAAATAAATTTATAATAGAATAATATTTCAAGACATTCCTAAAGTACCACACTTCCCTCATATAAAAGGCCACAACATCTACCCACATACTCACACCAATAAATACCCATTTCTCATCCAAATTATTCTCTAATAATCTCCCAAAATCCCTTTATTCCTCTTAGAATACTTAACATGGGATTAAGGTAATTAACGGAAGCCTCTTGGCTAAAATCAAAAAGAATTTCTTGATTTAGAAGTAATGTCTTCTCTCAAACTCCTTTCATTTATTTTCCATCTCCACCCCCTAAGAATATTTTTATTCAATTATTTTATAAAAAACAGAATCTTAAATATAATAGGATGTTTTTATGATTATGGTTCTTCCAAAATTTACACACATCTCCATCTATTTGATACAAACATGTTATTTCTGTGTATAGTAAATTATTGCCTCACGAAACGGTGACTGTTCAATTTTTTAAATACCACCTATCACGGTGACCATTATGATGTGAAAATATTTATATATGAAAAATATTATATATATATATATATATATATATATTCTATGATTCTTTAAATTTTATTGAAAATATTCCTTTAGTCATTCTATAAGGTTTAAATACCATAATTTCATTTGAGGAAGTGTAGACTACTGCCCCTCAAAGTGATAAGACTCGTTAATTCCATACATGGAACATATAAAATATAGGATTAGTTAAAATATATACATATATAACATTGGTATTATTCAATAATTATTATATACCTATGTATCATTTAGTTTTCATTCCTTTAACATGAAAAAGAAATGAAAGTAGCATTCGTGCATACGTACGACCAATTGTCTCTATGAACAGTGAATTTCATTTCTTATCTAAATATGTTTTGGACTATTATAAATATATATATAATTTATATATATTATATTTAAATAAATAATATAATTATTTATATGATGTATTTTAGACCACATGGACAATTTTAATCAAAATAAATTTATTTTTACTCATGTACCAAACATCGACAAAATGTCCGATATAAACTAAAATAATTAACTAATTGTTATAAAATTGTAATAGGTAATATAAAATCAATAATAAACATTAAAAAAGTTATGAGGAAAGTATAAATCAACATAATTTTATTATTCAAAAAAATAATGAACGAACGAGACAGGTCGTACTCAAGATAAGGGAACTTCTTAACCCAATTTCCATTATTCTGGTTACTATTCTACTACTTGATTATGTCGTTATATGATTATTTGAGAAATAACTTTTGATATCCAATGTGTTATTTATACTTGATTTATGTTTATTTATATTTAATACACATAATCTATATATTTCATAAACAAAATGATCATTGTTAATGAATTTCTATACTCAATTTTTATTCATTAGGTTTTACACATACTTAGTTGAATATATTAGGCCAATATTATGTGTGGAATTATGGTTTATTTATATATGTTCTAATTTATACTTCCATTTGTGTGGATACAAATTATCTACACAGAAATATGACACAAATAAATTCATTCATCATTTATACGAACATTGTAAAGGAAATATTAACTCAATCTCATTTCATTGAGTTATAAATACATGTCCTTAGTTTTATTTTTCCATGAATATGTGTGAATGAAAATTTATTTTTTTACATTGAACATCCACTTATACTGGGTTTATTTATATTTGCAACACATAAATATTTCATTGATTTATCATTACTCTACGGATATGATCTATGTAAGAGACTTCATCTCAATATCCTCTCATTGATGCATTATTGACGACATGCACATTTATTTCTTTAGAAATTGTATATACATACCCTTTTACATTAATTATCAATATTATGTCTATACTCAATACATTTAATATATTTTAAAATGTTCTACTTTCATGTGATGTATAATTTAGATGTTCAAAATTATAATGTACTCTTTATTAAAAACATCATTCTTAATGTTTTTATGATTTATTCGTATAAATACATCTTTTTAATGTCCATGTTTTCAAAATGATTTTATGTAATTATTTATATATAAATAAATGTTTTTAAATACAAATTATTTTCTAATATTTCGATGTTTTTTGGGACACTTTGATTCAAAATTCTTCTTTTTAGATGTCTTAATTGTGTTTTTAAAAGGGAATTGATTATTTCTATAATAGTGAATGTTTTTTATATATAATTCATTAATGGAATTTCTAAATTTTTTATAACTATTATGTAATGATTTTTAATTTAATTGATTACTATTATATATTTATATAGTTGGTTTCGATTTATGAGTGTGTGGCTTGTTAAGATTAATTGTTATTTCAAAGTGGAAATGTTATTTTTCATTAATACATTGTTTATGTGTTATGATTATATTATGTTTTTTTGAAATTTTTTATTTATATGGGTGGTTTCATGATAAAATAGGGGCGGGTTAGCCCATTATAGCTCTCAAATGCATTGGGTAATGTGACAGAGGTAAACGATGAGGTTTCTCCAAAGAGATTTAGGGATTGAACTATGATGGTTATTCCAAACATAAAAATGAGTGTTAATCCCTATATAGTTGTGAAAGCAAAAATGTAAGTATGATATGGATTCCACAATTTTAGATTATGTTTTATTATTTCTGGAATGTTTTGTAGGAAAATTATTATTACCTGATGTAAGCTAAGTATTTTATGTTGTACGGGTGAAAAGTATGAATTTGTGAAAATATTTTCATCGGTTTTTAATATTCTTTGAATAACAGTTTTATTCATTATTTAATATTCCATAATGACCTTTTTATTATCATCCAAAGTGTTGAAATTTATTCCATAGTTCATAATGATGGGTAATATAAAGGATGTTATCAATAATATTTTTACCACGAAAACAAATCATGTTTTGTTTTAAGGGTTTCCATTGGTGGAAATAGTGGATATTGAGTTTAAATATCCACATGTAATGTATGGGTATATTTGGTAATAGTTATGGCCTAATTATCTAAAAATATACACATGAAAATATCCTCAAAGTGAATTCATGACTTAACTCGTGATAATGTAATGTTTATGGCTAGAACCTTGAAGTTGATATCAGAGGATGGTTTAGAAAATGTTAGAGATTATGATGTTTTCTTAAGAGATAGGGATATCCTCATTGGTTTATAATTTTCTGGTCGATCATAAGATCAATGTCTTAGAAACCTCTTTTGAGGAATTATGATATGATATAATAATGGGATTAATGGTATATTTAGATACAATCACCTTTCATGAAATTGTGGGTTAATAATTTTTGTGATGTAAAATGCGAGGTACGAGATAACCTTTAAGGTTAAAATATGTTATGGTTATATTTGAGAATTGTTTCTCATTTTTTGAATGTTATAAAATAATATTGTCTTTTAAAAAAGACAACACACATACCGTGTGAAAACCCATCGCCTCAGACAAAGTTGTAGGAATCAAACCGACAACCAAAGTACGACTGATATTTATCGCCTACCACTGGCCTATGTGAAGTCCCTAATATGTTTGAATTATTCTTTTACAGTAAATGACTTTATTGATTAATAATAAATTTTTTTTGGGAAATTTTGTATATCAAATTGAAATCCTTAGTATTGGAAAATGATATGGGGATTACGTGTTAATTGTTATTTTGAATTATATTCCCTACTTTGGGAACCCAATATGTATAAATAAATTTGAATACTATGAGATTTAATTTTAGGAGTAATATTTGAATTTTATTTTGGATGAATATATGATTTTATTATGGAGTTTTTATGATTCTTTTTATTTATGGAAATGATTAACCTAACACTGAGAATATGTTTTTATAGTAGTTAATTTTTTGTGTGAGACTTCAATAGTGAATGATTCTATTTGGAGATCCATGTTAAAATTTATCTTTGTAGACTATGTGATCAAATACATATAAATTTTGGGTTTAACTCATATTTTGGATTAATTTTTAAGAATTAAATGGGAAATTATTTATTAAATGGTCTATTCAGAAATTGGTTATTACTGTTTAATTTTAGAGATTAAAAGATTTCATTTTTTTATATAAATAATTATTCATTTGGGGGAATTATCAGATCTTATACTATGAATTTTTGTTTTGGTTAATGTTTCATGACCATATGATTAGATAGTTAATTGTTTTTGGGTTATGTTATTCTTTAAAAGATGATTCTAGTGCTTACTATGTGACTGAGTCACCTTGAAAACTCATTGTTTGGAGAAATGATTTGTTTTTGGTAGAAATATATTGGAGGAAGAAATTCTAAATAACAAGTAAGTATGTTTTCTTTATGTTCATAGACATGCTCTAAATAAATTACTCTACATTATGAAATGGTCCTTAAAACAATAAAGTTTTTCATTTACTTACCCTACTGTGAAATCAAATGATTTTTTAACCCACTACAACTTTTTGGTTTTCTAATTATTTACATTCTATTTAACATTTTTCTATCACTCTCCATCAGAAATTTATTATTAATTTTCACTTAAATTTCAATGTTTTCTACATTTAACCCTATATTTTGTTCTCTATAGTGACCTTTTTACTTCACATTCTATCTTTTAAAGTAGAAGTATTATTAACCTCTTTTATGATGTAGTTTTTCAATAAAGGTATTTTTAAAATTCATACCCTACTTACCGACCATAAATTTAAAATTTGAGGATTAAATTTATTAATGGGTGGAGGATGTAACAACCATAGTTTTAAGAAAGAAACACTATATTTAATAGAATATATGATACGCTACATAGATCTTAAACGAAAACTAAATATTATTATTTTAATGTTACCACAATAACCTAGCTATTGGAATGGTGATAATTAATAGTATCAAATGAATTATGAAAATATGGTCTACACATGTTTAAATAATTATTCATTTGGTTACCAAATTTATAAAAAATTGAAATGAAACCCTATTGAATATAAAGATGTGCTTTAATAAAAACATATTTAAAAGAGAATAACTGTGTTTAAAATATCATATCACTCTTTATGGTTTTTTATTTAATTAATAACATATGTTATATATTAAATTTAATGTTTTATAATCATCATATATGTTTTCTCGATATGATATAAGAACAAATTCATTATTTCGGATAAACAAAGCATTTTGAAAAAAAAAAACAGTTTTACCCCCTTTTGATGGAGAACCCTTTTTAAATATAGTTTTTACTAACTTTATAATTTGTAATTTAATAAATAAAATTATTATTTTTACACTGGGAATCAAATTTTATTTTTGTTTAATTTTGGTATTTTTATGATATAATTCATTTGTAATGAATACTGAAAAATACTACTTTTTAATTCAAAATTGTTTTATCATATAATTTAATTAAATAGTTAGATTATCTTTTTAATCAGTTTTAAAGTTAAATTGGATTATTAATTAATTATTTAATATTATTTTGGTCCTTGGAAGTAATTTTTTATTTAAATCGTACATAAACATATTTCAATCTTTTGATAGTTTTTACATCTTAAAAACTTGCATTCTAGTTTTGATAACGAGAATTAATTTTAAATTAATTACTATAATTGATGTGCTTTGAAATTTGAAAAATGGATTCTATATTTGGAATTATAATGTCCAATTTTTAAATATAGTTACCTTTTATATTTGGATATTATTTATAGTAACTTCAGTATTTATTTTTATTTACCATGGTTAAAGGTTAAATTAAGTAAATAAGGGGAAAAATAACATTATAATAATATAAAACTACCCTAAAACAAGTAAAAATAATATTTTATGACATTTTTCTGACCACGATCATCCTTAGGTCGATTTTAGAACCCTATAGAGCCACATGGTTGTGATAATGGCCATTCATAATTATTAATTTAAATTAAAGGGAAATATAACAGAAACATGTAACTCCTAACTAAAAAAATTAATTTTGTTTATTGAAATGATCACATAGACTAATATTATAATTAAAACGATAAAAATATATCCCACAACATGGTATCTTATCTATAAATTTTAAACATTAAATAAATAAATTTATTTATGACGAAATGATGATGAAGTGATTACCTTATTAATGAAAGACTCTAATAAATGATATTAAAAAAATTAAAATAAATTTAATTTTTTATCATTTTTATGCCATACACAAATTTTATGAATGAATATGACATATTATATATTATTTAATTCATGTGTATCGAAATAATATATTTTATATGACATTAACAAAAATCAATTTCTAAATAGTGTCAAAATTGTCATTAATAAATTTTTAAATCAAATATTATTTTATTAAATGATATAACTTCATAAAAATATATTTCACAAAAAAATGACTTATATAATGTTAAAAATGACATTAATTATTCACTTTATGTTATTTTTTAATTTTATATTCATTATAGTATCCATATATAATGAATACACAAGAATACATTGTAGGAGTTAATGTTTTTAACTAAGGGTTAATGCAAAAAGATAATGTTAATTTTGTAACCTAAACATGTCGAAAACATATTTTTTGAGAGGATATAGACCTATAATAATTTTATACTCTAAATATATCCAACTGTAGCTATTATAATTCAAAAATAAATTTATAATAAAACAATATTTCATGATTTTCCTAAAGTTCCCCTTCTTCCTTTTATAAAATGCCACCATCTCTACCCACTTACTCACACCTATCAAGCCCCATGGATCATCCAAATTTTGCTAAAATAATTTCCCAAAATATCTACCTTACTCATTGAATTATTACCTTGTGAATAAGACAATTCAAAGAATTCTTTTTTCTCAAATGAATAGGAGTTACCCAATTTAGAGGTAACATCTTCTCTACAACTCCATTAATTTATTTTCCTTCTCCAATACCCTAACCACTTTTTATTCAAATGTTTTATAATAAATAGTATACTAAATATAATAGAATGTTTTTATGATAATTGTTTGACCTATACTTACACACACCTCTATATAATGGATACGAAGATATTGTTTCAGTGTATAGTGTACTACTGCCTCACGAAATGATGATTATTCAATTTTTACCTCCCACCAATAATTGAAGACATTATAATAGAAAAATATTTATATATGACATATATTATATTTATTTTTTCTCTATTCTTATATAATTTTTATTTACTTCATATCTTTATACTTTCTATAATTTAAAAGTATTACAATTTAATTTGAGGAAGTGTGGATTACCGCGCCCTTAAAGTGATATGGCTCGTTAATTAAATTCCTGGAACCTATAATGTGTGTTGTTAGTAAAATTATATAACATATATAACATATATATTTATCTGGATTATAATATACCTTTTTTTCATTTATATTTCATTCCTTTAATATGACAATGAAGTTAAAGTAACATTCATGCGTACGTTCGACATACCATATCCATGAATGGTGCATTTCATTTCATATCTCCAAATCTTTTAGACTATTATAAATTCACATCTATTGGGTATATATGATATTTAAATCATTAATATCATTCTTTATATGATAGAATTATGACCACATGGAATATTTTAATCAAAATAAGTTCATTTTTGACTCAAGTACCAAACAACGGTAAAACGTCTGAGATGAAATCAAATAATTAAATAATTGTTATAAAATTGTAATAAGTGATAGAAAAAGAATAATAAACATTAAAAAGGTTCTGAAGAATATATACATTTAACTAATGTTATTATTTAGGAAATTAAGGAATGAACGAGACAAGTTGGACTCAAGGTAAGGGAACTTCTTAACCCAATTTCCATTCATTGGGTTAATATTATACTTATTGAATATGTAGACTTATGATTATGAGATAAATAAATTTTGATATGATATCATGTATTTATTTATGATTTATTTATATTTATATTGGATACACATAATTGATCTATTTTATTTACAAAATGATTATTGTATGGGAATTTCTATACTAAATTTCTACTCATTGGGTTTTATGCATACTTCATTTATTATATTTTGCCATGAATATGTGTGGAATCACTGTTTACTTTTTCATGTTGGAAATTATACTTCTTTTTGTGCAGATTTAATTTCTCTACACATAATCCCCCATTAATAAATTCTTATGTCATTTATAGTAACTTTGTAAGGGAAATCTTAACTCAATCTCATTTCGTTGAGTTAAATATCCATGTCATTAGTTTTGTTTTTCAAAAAATTTGATCGAATAAACTATCATTGTTTTAAAATGGATATCCACTTATATTGGGAGTATTTATATTTGTCACACATAATTATATCATTTATTTATCATTAATCTAATGAAATTATCTGTGTAAGTGAATTCGTCTCAATCACCATTCATTGAGTAATTTTTTATAATTTTCACATCTATTTCTTTATAAAGGGTACATAAATCCTCTTTTACAAATCATATAAATATTATATTGATAATAATTATATTTAATGTCCTGTAAAATTTTCAACTTCCATATGGCATAAAATTTAAATCTTCAAATTGTAATGTACTCCTTATCCAAAACATATTTTTAATTGTTTTAATGGTTTAATATTCTAAATTCTTATCCTTCATGTCCATGGTCCCAAACAATAATATTAAGGAATGATTTATATGGGAAAAAATTTATGTGTGAATTCCTTTCAAAAAAATTCAAAGTGGAATGGGAAACGTTAATTAAAAAATAACCTTTTAAAATGTTTTAGTTGTGTTTCAGAAAGGTGATTGATTATTTCAATAACATTCAATGTTTTTTATAAACATCAAGAATGTAATTTTTCGTTTTTATGATGATATTATGTATTGATATTTACTTTACAGGATTACCGTTTTATATTAAAATAATTTGTTTTCATTTTTGGTTGTGTGGATTTTAAATATTAAATGTGCTTTCAAAGTGGAAATGTTATTTTTCCTTTATGATTAGTTTATGAGTTTGGATTATTATATTGTTATGGGGTATAACATAGGTAAATGGGTTGTTACATGATAAACCGAATTCATGTGAGCCCATGATAGCTCTCTAATTCCGTGTGTAATGTGATAGAGGTAAACGTTAAGCATTCACCTAAGATATTTAGGGAATATACCGTGTTGGGTATTCCAAATTTAACCATGAATTTTACTCCCAATGTATTTGTGAATTCTAAATTTTATGTATGATATAGATTCAATAAGTTTTCTTTATGTTTTATGATTTATATTCTGTTTTTTAGGAATCTTATGTTTACATGTTATAAGCTAAGTAATTTATGTTGTATGGGAGAAAAGTATGATTTTGTGAAAAAAAATTCATGGGATTTAAATATTCATGGACTAATGGTTTTATTCCTTATTTTATATTCCCTATATAGATTTTTATGCATATACCATGTTTTGTAGCTTTTTTCATATGGTATAAGGATGGGTAAAAGAAATGAATAAGTGAAGAATATTTTTATGAAGAAAAAGAAATCATGTTTTGATGAAAGGGACTCTTTAGGTAGGTAAAGTGGATATAGAGTGTAACTGTCGACATGAAATTTCTGGCTATATTATGTAATAGTTATGGACTTATTGTCTAAAACTCAAATCCTGAGAATATCCTCAAGGTGAATTCATTATATAACTCCATAATCTATAATTTTTAATGTTGGGGAATTTTAGAAGCTACATAAGTGGAATGAAATGGTATTAATTTGCATTCAGAATATTAAATGATTCCCTAAATTATTTATTTTATTGAATGAGGATGAATTATTAGACAAATCATTAGTGATATACATTTATATCAATTTTGTGGTTATTTGATAATTAGTTCCTGAATTCATTATATAACATAAGATTATGTATCTACGTTAACTAATGAACATGAAAGGGGATATATTAAACACATTACAATCTGTTTCAACAAATACAGTTTTTTATAACCAATTCTAAATGATGTAATTGAAATTGAAAACACGTCCTCCACAATTTTGGTAAATCATTACATCACGGATGGTGTTTTTATTTTTAGAATAAAAGTAATAGGAGAGGAAGAATGATGATAAATTTTTTCCATAAAAAATATAACATCCATAATATATATGATTCTTCAGATTTCATTCCTCTTGTACAAGGGGAGTGGAAGGTAGTATAAGAAATGAAAATGAATTGAAATGAAAACACAATGAAATGAAAGAGGATTCTTACCTCTTGATATCATCTACTTGAGATCCTACATAAGGCCTTTGGTTCGTTCTTGTTGGTGAGAATAGAAATTATTGGGCATGGGAAGGGCCATGGGAAGGGGATTTTGAAAAAATTTAGACAATAATCAAATGTTGAGAGGTGTAATAGGATGTGGAGGTTAGGCTGGTTTTTATATTGGATGAGAGGATAGGTTTTCAATTATTTTAATCAACAGTATAATATTTTTTCACTAGACTATGAATTGAATTGATTCATGTGACCCTATATAGTACATAGATTATGTGATTTAGAACTAAGGGTTCTTACTTATGTCAAAAGGCTAGGAATAGTTTATTTAACTGATAATGAATATATACTGTATATTACCATATTTGACAATTCATAAAAAATCAATAATTTTAGAAGAAATCCAAAAAATAACCCTAACCATTTTCCAATATGTAGAATTAAAAAATGATCTATATTTTATGAAAATAATTTTATATATATGATTAATTTAATTTTTAAATAAAATGATTTTTTATTCCAAAAAAAATTAAAACTATAACTGGTTTTATATGAACATGAAAAATTAATCATGATCTCATCATATTATAACCATAAGAATATAAAATAATAATATGAATACTATTCATAAGATTATTATTACAATTAATGTTATTATTTATAAGGGTATGCTACTATTCACCAAAACATCTTGCTGGTTCTATCACAGTCCAAGTAACTTGCTGATCATAACCATTGATGTTTGTTTTGTGAAATTCAAATCATATAAGGAGAAAAATTAAGTTTAACTGCTATTTTAAAACTATATCATTAAAAAAAGTGTCATATTGTAGGGATTAATTATTTTATGAATTTCAATTTATTTTTTAAACCATGGGGTGCTACACTATCCCCAACTTCTTGAAATTGCATCCTTGCAATATTTTACTATTAAACAAGTGAGGGTACCTTTCCTATATAGCATTTTCAGATTTCCATGTTGATTCTTATACCATGTGGTTTCTCTATAAAATATTTACAGGGTTTAATATCTCATTCTACAAAACATGTTCCCTTCGATCAAGAATCTAAATATAATTCTCTTCATAATAAATCCTCGCTTCCAACTAAAATGATTCTCGACTAAAAATGAGATTAATCTAGAACATACTTTCTCAACATCAAAGCATTAAAAACATTTTATATCTAAGATAAACATGGAGGCAAAGATACTTTGTGGGAGGCTGGTCCAACTTTATCCATGTTTTCATAAGGTCTAATGAACCATGGAATTAGTCTTCTTTTCCAACCAAAATGGAAAAATATTTTCGATGTTTAGATTCTATGAAAAACATGATCCCCTACCTCAAAAGAAAATACTTTCCTCTTATTATCAGCATAAATTTTCTTCCAGCTCTATGATTTCCTCATGTGTTGTTTGATCACCTTCAATTTCTCAGCCACTTACTCTACTAATTATAGTCCCATAAACATCCTTTCCCCGACTTCATCCCAAAATGGTGGAGTTCGACACTGCTTCCCATATAATTCCTCAAAAGATTACAAATGTATAATGGAATGAATACTATTATTATATGAAAATTAAACTAAATAAATTTGGTGATCTCAACATCAATAATAATCCATTGAACAAGCATGAAGCATATCCTCAAAATTATGAATCATCTATTCTAACTACCAGTTTTATTGAGGGTAAAAATTTTCACTAAAATTTAATTTTGTTCCCAATGAATTCTGAAGGCCTTTCCAAAAGATTGAAGTGAAACTGGGATCATGGTCAGATACAATATAAAGAGGAACACCATGTAACCTATAAATATCTTTGAGGTACAATCTAGAAATCCAGACCAATGACATTGTATATTGATTAGTATGAAAATGTGTATATTTAGTTAGTCGATCGACAATAACATAGATTTCATTATTACCTCAAGAATTATTTGGAAGCCCCACGATGAAGCCCATGGAAATTTTTACCCATTTCCACTATGGTATTGGTATTAGATAATGAATCCACTTCTGTGACTACCACTATGCTTTAACATATGGACATTCCCAACATTTCAATAGAAATTCTGCAATATATCTTTTCATTCCATCCCACCAGTTCTACTGCTAAAGTTATTTATAAATCATTATTCTTTAAGGATGAACTAAAAATGGATGAATATGAGCTACTCAAAATAACTCTTTATTCAGCTGATAATCACAAGTCACACACAATGTTTTACCAAATATCAAAATAAAATCATTATCAATTATAAATTCTCGAAAATTTGCCATTTAATCCAATTCAACCATATTCTATATGTCTCCATCCTCCTTCTACAGTTTATTAGTTCTGTCTGACAATGATGATTGCACTAAAACCTGAAACAAAACAAGAAATTTTGTTCTCAATCAACTACCAAGACAAAATTCATCATGTCATTAATCAAGGGGTCTTGTTCCAATCCCATCATTTTTAATGTTTCATGAGGTTTTCGTCTCAAGGCCTCTCCATCGTTGTTTTTTTTCTTGAATGGAATTTGATTGTATAATCATAATACTTTATCAATTCAATCAATCTTATCTGCCTCATATTTTGTTCCTTAAATTTGAATATATTCTTCAGATTTTTATGGTCGTTATATATTCCATATTTGGATCTTTATAAATAATGCTTTTAAGTTATGAAAGAAACAATAAATAGATTATAATTTCAAATCATGTGTGGGATAATTTTACTCATGAGGTTTTAGTTGTATTTAAGCATAATAAATTACATGATCATTATTCATTAGAACATAACCAAGTCCCTTCAATGAAGAATCACTATAAATGAAAAACATACCATTTATGGAAGGAAGGTCCAATACTAGAGTACTCACACATCTCTTCTTTAGTTCCTGAAAAATAACATCACATTGTTCCTTCCAATTTTTTTTTCCAATTTTCATGATAAATTGGTTAGTCAACTAGAAACAAGTGAAACTTTTTTAATAAATAATCAGAAACAACCTACTAGTCCATGAAAACTATGATTCTATACAACATTTTTTTCCCTTTTCTATTCATCAACAAATTATTTTGGCCAAATGAACTGTTATTCTATCCTAATTTAAAATATTTTAATGAAAATAAATCTTTTGAAAAAAAAATTCAATATTTCTGAATTTTTGGTATAGTTTCATTTTATTTAGGGTTTCCAAATAAACCTTTAGATGATTTTCATGCTCCTCATTACCTTTAGAATATAATATAATTTCATCAACAAACACAACAAATAACTTATCTTATAACTCTTGAATTACACTATTCATAAGTTCCATGAATAAAAAAGGTGCTTTAGTTGACCCAAATGGAATGATTTTTTTTATAATTCCCATATCTAGTCTGAAACACGGTATTTAGGATGTCTGGACCATTTAATTTCAACCGATGGTATCATGATCTTAGGTTAAACTTCAAAAAATATTGTGCTCCCTGGAGATGATCTATCCAATCATTGATATGAGGAAAAATATTCTAGTTTTTAATGGTGATGTTATTTGAGGCTATATAATCTATGTAAAGCCTCATTGAACCATTATTCTTTTTAACAAACAAAAGTAGAGTTCCCCATGGTGATGTTATAGGAAGAATAAATCATTTATCAAGAAACTCTTGTAATTGATTTTCCAATTCATGAAGATCCATTTGATCCATTCGATATGGGGGTTTTGAAATTGCCTTTGCACGAGGAATTAAGTCAATGTTGAATTCAACTTCCCGATCTGTTATAAAACCATGTAATTTTTTTTGAAAAAAAGTCAATGTATACATTTACCTCCAGAACATCATCAATATAAACAATTTCCTTGCATTCAACAATATGAGAAAGATAACTATCATTTCCATCGTTCAAAAAAATCAGTTTCCTGATATGTTATCGATAGTGTGGGTTCATTCTTGTATAAAAACAAAATATCTTTTTGAAAAACAACATATTTAGATATAAAATCAATCTTAGCATGATAAATAGAATGTAAATTTATAAATAGAATGACATAAAGCTCTACTTAGGGAAAAACAAAAAGGATTGAAGGTAAATTATTTTCATATACCACAATAGAATGTTATATATTATTACTCTTTGCTATAATATTTACCATTTCTATTTTATAAATAATTTTTGGCCTCACATTCTGTGGGGATATTACCAATTTACAAGAAATTTTATCACATATAAAGGAATGTGTAGACCCCATATCCTTTAAAACATTAAAAAAATATGATTAAAAAACAAGGTACCTGATACAAATTCATGGGATGGTCAGACATCTTCAAACATAGTCAGAAAAAAACTCACTAAACATTTGTATGTATTTTATGGCTTCTATGCATGATTAGGATATCTCATTGGGAAGGAATTTTCAAAAAGACTAGTCTCGCCACATTTAAATAAATTTACAGTTTTATAATAATGATTATTCTTAGGATCATTTTCATTAAAATCTATAGAAATATGTCTAAATATACCACATCAAAATCACTTCCTATTTTTGGTAGTTAATTCCCTAGGGTTCCTTTAACCACAGTTTTTACACACTAGATACTGAACTTTCTTACCATAAAATTTTATTGATTCATTATTATCCATCCATTTAAATCTGGATATATTTTTATTTTTGTTCTTATGTTACATGTGGTAATTATGAAAATCATTTTATATCCTCTCTGGACATTAGAAAACTTTCACATAACTTTTGAAATCACGGGATTATAACTTATTTCAATATAATGTCTTCAATCCTTAGTCAAAATTGTTCATTTTTCTATCAAGATGCAAAAGATGAATTGGATAATACCTCACCAGTCGAGTGAAGTTCTCTTCATACACGACCACTGAATCCTCCGCCACATACTTCAATTCATTTAAAAAATTCTCCATACTAATTCGAACCACCTTTTAAAAATATTTTTAAAGGAAAATAATTTTAAATTCATCCCATGATAAGGTATCAATCTCATCTCTATCCCTGATATTATTGACCATTGACCACCACTTATCAGTTTCACCTTAAAACATTTTTATGGAATGACGTACCTATTGATTTTCTTAACATCCCATGATGTCTAATATCATTTAATGGGATTTAATCCATCCATCAGCCTCTACTGGGTAATAAGATCCATTGAAATCTAGAGGGTGTTCCCTCATTAAATGGTTCACCATCATCATGTTCCTTTTTGGATAATCTGTTTTTTTCTCTTTCATGGATTCCTCCACCATTTATTTTATATCTCAATAGATCCATTACTATCCCAAATAGCTTGGTTCAAGTTCCAACCATTCCTAGCTACGGATTTAGAAACATATCAGCCTCTCGGTTACTTCTAACTTCAAATTCTCTATTTCGTTGAAAAAATTTCTAAACAGACATATCATAGATGGAGAAACTTGGTGATATTTAAATTATATATTATATCAAAATATACATAAGGTAATAATAATTTAAGGTGTTCTGTTAACAATATAATATCTGTTAATGTTATCAAAATAGTGCCCTGTTAATAACTATATAGTCACAACATTAACATTACATATTCTAATTATTTCAACTAGATTTCACTTATTTATATTTCCAATGATATTTTCAGTTTAGAGTTTTAGAATGTTTTAATATAAATAATACATATCAACCCACAAGAATAAAATGTATATACTATTAAAATAGTATCCATTTATTCCAAAACATAAAATTTTGAACACAGAAGAGAAACATGATTTATATTACAAATCTTAATAACATTTATATTTTCTTCCTTATTTACCTTACACATACTTTTTTCCTATGAAATGAATTTGAAAACAATGTATGACCATAAAAATTTCAGTAATGGATATAAAAATAATGAAGTCAACCATTATCCATTGATTACTTATAAACATATGAAATTATTTTCACAAACATGTACTTCTCACCCATAAAGAATCATATACTTTCTATGTGAAACAAGAAATTTCCATAATCCATCAAAACAATAGAGCATTAGGGTAAATAAGGGAATTAATTACTTAATTATGTAACCATTATAGCTATATTATGATTGGAAAACATCTTTGTGACCATAAAATGTTACCCTCATGGCTACCTTATGGTGTAACCACCGTAGTTAAACATAGAGTAACAATACAGACTAACTCTAAAATACACAAATCCAATTAATTAGAGGGATATATAAGTCCCACCCATCATCATAATCAATTCCCAAGATGTATAACATAATCAAAATACCTGAATAATTGCATAAGAATATTTCATTTGAATTTTGTAAAAAAGAATTTTAAAAGAGGAATTTTAAAGGATATTCCCTTTAAAATATCATATAATTTAATTGATAATTAATAGAATGATCTGTTTATGTTTATTCTTTGTAAATCCACCTAATAAAACATTATATAAAGAAATTTTAATTACAGAAAAATTCTCAGTACCATATCATTAATGAAGTGGAAGGATAACCCAAAGGATATAAATTTGGTTTTGAATTCCCTTACCTCAGGTTTGTATTATAGTAAACATGTTTAAAAATATTTTATAATAAATAAAATAGTGTTATAAATATTTTAATGCAAAATATTGATGTTTATAACACCTTATGTGGTCATTTTATAACATCATTCCTCCAATTAATTATTAATATTTTCTTCTTCCCATTGTTTCTGGTCCATTCATTACATGATTTTATAGTTGGTTCGTAAAGGATTTCCTTGTCGAATGGAAGTGAAACTCCAAAATCAAAATAAAATGGTATTAATATGTTTCAAAAATATTAAATGATTCCATAAATCATTTTGGTTATCATTTATGAGGATTAATCATTATATAAATCATTAGTGATATTAGTTTAGATCATTTTAGCTGTTCTTTGATAATCACGAACAAATTTCATTATATTACATAATATTATGTATACATGTTAACTAAAAAACATGAATGTGGATATATAATACACTTTAAAATCTGTTTAAATGATTAAAATGTTTTTATTACCATATTATATGTAAGTAATTAGAATTTAAAACCCATTATCAATGATTTTTTTAAATTGGCACATCACAAATGGTATTTTTTTGAATATGATAATGTAGAGAGAAACAATGATGATGAATTTTTTTCATAAAAATGATAACATCCACAATATATAAAATTATGGAGCTTTCATGTTCCATGGATAATGGGAGAGGGAGGGATTATGTTAAAAGAAAATGAATTGAATAGAAAAGACAAGAAAATGAAAGAGGATTCTTACCTCTTGACCTCTTCTCTTTGAGATCATCCTTAAGGACATTGGTTTTGACCTTTGGGTGAGACTAGTAGGTATTAGACATGGGAAGAGCCTTGTGAAAGGTATTTGGCCGATTTTATAAAATTCTCAAAGCATGATAAGAGTTATAGGAAGAGGGGTTGAGGGTGGTATTTATAGTGGATGAGAGGTGGGGTTTTCCATAATTGCAATCATTATTTTAATATTTTTTCTCAAGGCCTTGAATAGTCTTGATTCATATTACCCTATATAGTAAATATATAATGTTTGTTTGATCCATGTGTTCTTACATTATCTATGATGATAGTAATAAGGTATTTAATTGATAATATATGTATATGGTATTTTATTATATTTTAATATTCCTCAAAAAATCCATAATTTTAGAAAAAACAAAAAAATTCCCCCTAACCTTTTTTTTATGTTTATAATTCAAAAATTAATTCCTTTCTCAGAAAATAAATTTCTCAGTATAATTAATTTCAATTTTAAATAAAATAAAATTTTATTTTAAAAATAAAATTATTAAAACTGTAACTGCTTTTATATCACTGCGAAAAATTAAAAAAACATCTCATTATCTTATAACATTAAGAAAATAAATTAATAATATGACTTAATATTTATAAGTGTCATATTACTATTAATATTAATATTATCAAGGCTATGTTATTATTCACCCAAAAATCAATTTGGTTCTATCAAACTCAAAATACCATACTGATCAAATACGTAGATGTCTTTTTTCCATAATTCAATTCACAGAAGTGGAAAATTTATGATTAATGACTAGGTTATAACTATATTCTTAAAAAAGTTTCATTATTTTGAGATTTTATTTTTTATGCATTTCAATTTGTTTTTAAATCCGTTGGGTTTAACATTGATGAATAAAATTTGTTTTCACGCTAAAAATATCCTGTCAATTATTCTTCATAGGTGGAAATTGAATCCCATCCTTTTACATTGAATCCTGAAACAACATTTTGATTCTATGTAAATCATCCATTGGATAATTCATATCAAATAAAAGTTCCATAAAAGATCTATTTTCCATGTCACCAATCTCATCTTTTTCATTATTACTCATAATCAACACCCTCCAATAATCAAATTCACCATTTAAATGATAAATATTAAGAGTTATGTTCTTGTTACAACCACTCTCAAATTAATTTTCTATCTATAATGATAATTAAAATGCATAAATACCTGAATGGAATTCCCGATCACCACAGTCTTGAGATTGGAACATGTGAATTGATAAAAAATAAAGGGAATAATTTTACCCAAACTAAAACATGATTCATGATTCATGGGGAATATACCTAAAATATAAAGAAAATATATTCTAGAACTAAAGTTAAATATTGGTAATGATGTATTTCTAAAATGGTAGATAAATACCCAACGATATGTATCCTACTAAACATGAATGGAAAACTAAAACGAATAAAGATACTTGATGTGATATGTTGAAAAATCCGCACCAACTTACCACTATCTACCCAGACCCAACTGAAAAGAACCTCAGCTCCCCACTAAAACACCTTGACTCTTTTTTGCATCTAAAAAAATAATCAGGGAAATTCGTTAATTAATGGGTGTGTAAGGGGTGATCTAAAGAGGATTAATGGGTCCCATATGGGTTTTATAATTCATGACTCTATACAAAAATTCAATTCTACATAAAATATAGAAAAACATTGATGGAAAATCTATCAACTAATTTTCATCTAAGAAACCTTATAAATAAATCCCAATTTTCCACAATTATAAACCAATAAAGTAAAAATATTGAAAGCATGTCACTTTCATCAATGCAGGTAATTAGAGGGAAAATTGTATAAAACCATGAATAATTAAATCATGATAAAAATAACTATATTCCATGATAGTGTGTTACTCATACAATAATAAACGACTAATGAACAATCAATTCCTCAGAGCACATGCTTAAGATATAGAGGAACACCTCATTAGTGAACACCAAAAATGTCATCACAAATTGTCTTGAACAACATAAGAAGATAGTTTAGGAAAACCAAAGGATTGATCCTCTAGAAAATAAAATTTGTGATGTATGTTTGTTAAACCATCCAACTATATATACAAGGATTTTCATTTGTTGTATTTCCCAAATCATTTCATCAAAATCTATTTTTGAAAACCATTACATATAACAAGTTCAAAATTATTTTAATATTACATATCATTTAACAAAATAATGAGAAAAAATAAAATATTATAAATGAATTTCCAATCATACTAAAATAAATAAATAATTGAAATTGATTTATAAAAAAATTAATAAAATAGATAAATAAATAATTCTGATAAAATAATATACTCACGTTACCACCCTTTAAAACATAGATCACACAGTAAATGAAAAAGGATCCCTAACCACATTATGTACGTAAAAAAATTAAAAGTATTTCATATAAATTATTACCACATATAATATTCATAGTCTACCATATCATGGGTCAGTGTATAGGTTAGGTCATATATTCATTGAGAACCCTGGACACCACACCATGCCCAAAGTATGAAATATCGCCTGGAAGAAGACTAAAAATATATAAAGAGGGATCAATAAAGAATTATTATCACAAGATTAACCAAATGATTAAAATATACATAAAATAAATCAGTATCTATTGTAAAAGAATAAAAAGAAAATAATCTTACAAATAGAGACACGGCAAAACCACCACAATGATCGACATCCAAACTATGTTGTTCGAAAGAGGAGGACACACCCAACATCACTAGGAAGAGCCAATAATTATTATCAGTGGAGAAAAAAAATTAGTGGATTGGTATTAAATATTAATTTCCATAAAACCTACATGGTATAAAGGGTTTATATCATAAAGTGGTGATTTACAAAATAAATGTACCATGATAAATTTAGGTGGAAAAAAACATCCCCATGGATTAAAAATAATTGGAAACAAATTTACAATGATGTAATTGGTATTATTTTTTAAATAGAGTTATTTTATAGAACATATTCACATTTTTATACACATGTACCATTTAAGTTATAAATTTACCATCTATTTTAAAAATGTACCCTTTGGTAGTTCTCATTATATGTTCTTTTGAAAATTTTCCAAAACATTATTTATTCCCAATAAACCCTAAAAACACACTATTATAAATTATAAATTCATTCCTTTTTAATAGGATGATAAAATCACTCACTATCATACTTTTCAACCCTATGAATTCATCTAAATGTTGTCTACATTTGAATTATATGGGGTTATTTATTAATCTTGGGTGATTCACACTTCAATGTTCAAGGAGAATATAATCAATTTCACAATAACACTATGACCACTACAGTTGACAACCCATGTAATAATCTCAAAAAATAATTAATGATCTACATTGGTCCCACAAATAAAATATATGGCTCCAACTAAATCTCTTCCCAACCCAAAACATGAGATGGATTATTATTATTATTCTCCCAAGAATAGATACATGAAAAATATGATGAATGCATATCAACAAAGTCAGCAATGATAATTGATAATAAATTTTCCAAAGTCAAATTGTGATGCCAAATAGTCCAATATATATTTTATTCTTAATCACCTATTTGAAATTTCAATGGTGACACTACTATATAGAAACACTAAAAAAATCATTATAAAATTGAAAACCAAAAAAAGAATGTTTCAATTACCCACACATGATTCCTTCTGACTATGTGTTTTAATATTATGTTGATTGATATCAAATATCCTCTCCCCCATTTCCATAATTAGTCTTAGTAAAACAAGATAGGCTTCACCTTCCATTTCACAACAATAGGTTTCCTACACATTTATCGATAAAATTCCTCAAAGGGTTCCATTATAATTGACAGTTGTTGAATATTAATGTAAGAATATTCATCTAGTCTAGGAAGTTTATTCTAACAACTATTGAAATTTAATATATAGGAACCAATTAAATATCCTCTATTATATGAATAACATTCCCTATATGAAAATATTTCTATGGGTAGTGAGATATTCTCAATGTAGAAAATGTACCCATTACTAATTAGAGACATTTCCAAAACCTAGATGTAAATCTAATAGATTTGTTATAACAAATGGAATAGGGAACCCCATGTATCTTTATGAGATCTTGTACATAAATATCACCTATATCATTAACTATATCGATATCCCTAATTTAAAAAAATGATTTTTTTATAAATAATTAACCACTACATAGTTAACATTCATCCCTTGGGGATTCCACAGTCCTCCAATAAAAAGTTACATGGATAACTCATTTAATTTCCAAAATAGAACCCAGAGAGGCTGGATAAAGCTAAATGGTTTTAGATTATTTGACATTATAAATTGGTTGGTGGAAAATTTGGGAAAACTATTACTAATGAAAAACTTCATACACAACTACATGATTAAAATATTAATGTAATAATACATATTTTTAGTTTATAGTTGAATGGATCATGAATTTCTTCGATTATAAGAGAAAATGAGCTTCACATGGTTGTTGGGATTAATAAATGATTCATGATGTGAATATTATTTCATATGGGAGAGACGAACTATAAATGTTCTCCACCACATTAAGGGCTTTTCTAATTCTTCTAAACTAAGTATTCATTTCGAACTCTAGAGGATTGAATAATGGAGTGAAAATAATAATTGATCACTGATGAGAAAAAATGATTGAATAATTCACCTTAGAACCCTTGAGACACTCAGAAAATCTCCCAACATGGATCCACTCTATATTTGATTAAATTTTATTCTAATGTGAGTTTTTTTAATGGGAAGATTCTATGATTAAATTTGCGTTATCAAGGTATAAATTGATTTAGACACTGAACGCATGAATATAAACTATCCACTATAATTTTATAGGATTCATGTCCTTTGGAGAATATATAAAACTTAATCTCTAAAGGCCATAAAGAATAATGAATATCTCCATAAAAAGATAATTCGAGTAATAAATAACCTCATTCAAAAATATTATATACAAAAATAATGAATTAGGTAATTCTACTGATTCATATGAAACTTTTGAGAGCCATTGGACACTACATGATCATATTGTATAATCCCCGAACCCACAATAAAACCAAAATCATAACATTATTCCATTTCCACCTTACCCCTAATAGGTAAGATCAATATATATGTTTTTTAGAATCCATTTAAACACAGCATAAGAAGTATGAATCATATAATATCACATTAATTTTTCACTTTCCTAGTAATAGTGGTAAAATAATAAATAAACTTGTATGAATTATTGATTAAATTTTTATAGAATCTAGAAATTTCAAATAAAATATGAATATAAAATACATTGTTTGACTCCTCCCACGAAAATAAAACCATTATCTTAACATTATTGACTGATGATCCCTTCTCATAAATCATATTCCCCTATGAGAAACACTTATTTAATCATGAAATTTAATTTCATAAGACATTAAAAAAATAGTGGATACTCTTGATTTAGAAAACTATATTTTGAGAGTTTATTTTGATAATTATAATATCTCATGTCAGCCATGAAATCAAAAATAAACACTATGAAAGTATATTCTTGATGAAAATAGAATATCTAATTCATAAAATACATTAAAGCTACATGAAAATTAGTCTGACCAAAAGGAATCAAAATATATTAAAATTAATCATACCTTCTCCAAAATTTCATATTTTCTATGTCATAATGCCGAACCATATGATGAATACTGACCGAAAAAATATTTATCATCAAAAAATAATCCCCCTTTATCATGTCAATAAAAATATCCACATGTTACAAATTCTAATAATTCTTAATCATAACATGATTTATCATATTATAGTCCACAAAATCAAGAAGTGAAGCTTCAGCCTTCTATGAAATAATCATGGGTATTTTCATGGTGAAAAATTGGGGTATATAAATCAATATATCTAAAATAATACACCTGAATTATGGTCTCATTTATTTCATATAGTTACATTCTATAATAATGTATTGAGGTCATTGTGTACGAAATACTAGATCAATCGTAAACCCTAACTCTATTACTATAAAAAGAAAAGATTAGTTATATGGGAAGTAATAAGTGATGTATCAGAAAACTATATAAATATACATGAATGAGAATACGTTATAGGGATTTACTATAATGGTGAAAAAAATTCTTAAACTCTGGTCTGTGAGGTCCCACAAGACTAATACATTGATCTCAACTTCCAAAAAACTACTTGGAGATCTCATCAATAGAATGGAATGAAAAAACATCAATGATAATATTTAATTTAATTATAATGATAAAAAATCCAAGCCATATGATTGATGATATGAAATAAATTCTAATCAGGAACCATAAAATCCAAGAAAAACACTATATCTAGTATCAATAGAGAATAAGGTGGACCATAAAACCCTTCTATCCCTTCTTTACAATAGGCATTTACAAATCCATGGCAGATTGAATGAAACCCATTGGATGCTTTTTTTTAAAAAATATTGTATATAAAA
Source organism: Viscum album (assembly GCA_963277665.1). NCBI lineage: Eukaryota > Viridiplantae > Streptophyta > Magnoliopsida > Santalales > Viscaceae > Viscum > Viscum album. The sequence goes on from OY728157.1 coordinate 549,719,308, forward strand.
GAGTGTGTAGAACTAGTATCAAATAATGTATTAGATATTGAATATTCGAAAAAAGGAACTTCTTACTATCATTATCCCCATTTCAACTTTTTATGAAATCTCATCCACTCCATGAAGGTTCTTCAATGTTCTGGTATGTGCCTAAATACATGTTAACTTTTTTGTTTCTGAATACACCATAGTGTCCTTTGGATACAATTTTCCCTAACTAGATAGAGATTAATACATGTCCTATCAAAACATACATAGATGGATATATAAGTGATAAAATTTGCAGCTTTTCCGAAGTGAAGAATAATAAATTCAATTGTACCTGACCATGGTAAACATGATTCATTTATAGGACACCCATTTTGTTCTAGAAATGATGTAGGGGAGTCCTACTATTGAAAACCCCACCCACCACTCTTGAAATGATCATTCAACTTACACATCATTCCATTAACACCACTAAAGATTCTACTGGGTAGAAGAGAATGAGAATCATTTCCAATCAGACTTAATATATTTATCTATGTCATTTTATCCCTATAAACTATGTTAGTATATTGTTAAAAATCATCATGTACACATTCTATCAAATATATTGTCCCAACTCTTTCAGTTAGATACAATATTTTAACTTATAATTCTTTTATACCAATATATCAAAGAAAACTATCTATGTAGACTGATTGGTGTAGTCTAGAACTGACCACTCTCACAAGTAATAAGAGATTAACACTAGAAACTTCTCTATCATTAGTGACTTCCTGATAAACTAGTAAATAAATATGTTATGAACCCCTTAAAATTCAATCCCATGTTCATATATATATATATATCCTATAATCCCACTATTTCATTTGGCGATCCTTAAACCAAAATGTCTCTCACATAATGTTTATAATCTAATGTGTAACCATGAAGTTGAATTCTTGATTGACATTTTCCAATAATTCATTTTCCTCTTGATGTTCACCCAAAACCTTACGATACAATTCCTTATCACATAGAAACATGTAATATCAATCTCCTTCTCCGCTAACTCCATATTGTACTGCAATTTTTGGGTTCTAATCTAATAGAACATTCTGGTCTACAACACAAACATTCCGCTTAATAGCCTCTCTAAATTTGTGATCGAAAGGAGTATTTATTGCATAGAATCTATTTTACCCACATGTTGAACACATGGAAGACATCCATGAGGGATAATACATCAAAGAAAAAATAGAATAGGGAGATTAAAAAACATAATAACCTCTATTAAAACCATAAATCTAATCAACATTTACTATGATTGAGATCAAATCCCAACATTATAGGAACATGCCCCGACATTCCATGGATAAATGAGACTCATTATGATAATAACTGCCTAGAAACTCATTGTATCCTACCCATTATGTAATGGAAGCCCTATCTACCTTTTAATAATATCCCATGATACCATTTTTCTTATATCATTGATAGTTTAATCTGTCAATCTAGGTTCCATAATAGAATACTACATAGCCCATAGGGAATTCCAAATCCCCATCAGTTGGTTACTATAAACCGAACATGAAATAAGATATAGATCAAATGATTTCACCAATCAAAAAATAAGATAAATTAGAAATATAGAAATAAAATTAAAAATAGTAGAAGAAAAACTATATCTAATAACTTCTATATACAAGGTCAAATAAATGTTGTAATACCACTATTAAAGGGAAGATAAAAATTCATAAGTATAAAAAATATCTAAAATGATAGCCAAAACCTATAAATGATACAACATGTAATATGTTTTAAAATAACAACCATATCACCACCATTTACCCAAACCCTATTAACATTTAATTCATTTCCACATTTCTAAATCTTACCATCTCCTATATTAAAATAAAAAACATGGTATACACACCATTGAAGGGGTGTGCAGTGTGTGATCTAAATAGTAGTTGTTGGTTCCCCACACGGTTTCCAATATAAATTCCTTATTATACTATCCTTTCAATATTACAATATAGAAAAATATTTATTTAATAAAATTTTAACCAAAAACAACATAAATAAATCTCCAACATCTAAAATTCTAAAACCGGTCAGCTACAAAAAATACCAGAATGAAAAATTTATCAATGCTGAAAATAAAATACAAAATAATATGTACCAAAGTATAGGTAAATCATTGGATGGTTCTATATAAGTTATGATAGTATACTACATATAACATAATCAAATAAATGTCAATAATTAACTATATATAATAATGTCGAAAGGAGTGAAGGGACACCCCTTGAGTGGGAACCTGACATTTTCAATATAGTGTCTGTAGAAAAATATACCAAGGTGTAGATGAAGCCCAATGAATAAACCATAGAATAATAAAATTGATAATATAAGCAATCTATAGGATCAACCTATGTACCCATGTATTCCCATGTTCTTCCTTTCCGAAATAAAAAAATTGAAACCATGATATGAAAATAATATCATAATTCCATTTCATAATTCAAAGAGAAACGTTTTGATTCACCAAAAAGGGAGGAAACTGTCATTCCTAAAAAACCCATTTCCGAAATGAAACAAAAAATCTAATAATGGAAATTATTATAGAAATTTTTTTAAAAAAATGATGAATAAAAATTTCACATAACATGGGATATAGAAGGAACCACTCACCACAACTACGGACACGCACCAAATTAGATATGATCCCCAATGAAATGAGGGAATGTGAAGAAAAAATAGATTCAATATCATTGATTCCCACATATTATAATTATATTACCCATAAAATAATTGAAAGAGAGTATATGCCACCAGTACCTTTAGAACCCCTAATAATGCATTGTGGCCAAATTAAAAAATGAACCTCAGGAGAAGCTCACAAAATTAATCAAGATGAATCAAACAAGAATCATCATCACATGATAAATCTATAAATAAAATCAAACAAACATTGAAACCAAAAATAATATAAATTAATTATAAGAATGCTCACATAGTAAGAGAGATCCAACATAACTAACACTGAGAACTGTCACATATCAAAGAAATATAAATGATAATAATTCCGCCAAAAAATGTGAATGATCCATTAGTTCAATGTAAGGAGTTAGAAGTTGAATGGATTTGGATTTAGTCTTAGAAATCATAAATAAAAACATGGAATAAAGGGACTATATTTTAATCTAAGGACATGAAATATAAATTTCCCATGAATATTGTACATTGAAAAAAAAATCACAATGGATAAAAAACATGGGTGATGTATATATGACTTAAAAATATTGTTTACAGTGTGAACTTACATACGTCATATAACCTATTTCACATCTTCTATCATGAATACTATCTCCTCCATAAATTCACTATTTATACTATTAATGTATCCCTATATGCAGTTCCCAACCCCAGATCTGCATAAAAGCTCCATAAACATTCATGGTTCCCTTTATTCCAAAGAAACACACTCTTAAACATAATATATGGTAAAGAATTTATTTCTGATATTTCAGAAAAAATTTTATGATATTCAAAATAAATAAAATATATTCTATAATGATTTAATCGATCTATATTATACAATTGTGTTCATGTTTAAACCAAAGACATTATGGTGTTGATTTGTCAAAATATTCACCATAGACATGCTAATGTAAGGATAATTTGGTCACTCTCTTACATGGGAACCAAAATTATTTACACGGGGTAATTGAGGTAACATAACACGTATCAAATCATCTATATTTCAATCCATTCAAATAATTATTTCTGACAGATATTACCCATCATGGTTCTCTCAAATTATTTACATTTTTAACTATTTAAAACCATTCTGGAATGAACATAAATGAAACCAAAGCAACATGTAAACCTCAAAATTTAATCTCACAATTTTATAGGCCAAAGTAAGGATCATGTGTATATATATTCAAAACATCATACCCTCTAAAATTAGTTAATCATTATATCTAATAACAACTGTAACTCCTTAGGCCCATGAAATTTGATCTCGTTATATTTTTATATTAATTTATATTTCCTTTGTTACAAAATATGAAAAACCAATAAAAATCAACACATAATTTGAATATTTATTAGAGGGTAAGTGATTATTTTATTTTTTCTGTAAAAAAAGATATTATTTTTACACTCCAATTGCATTCAAGAAATATTTTCTCTATTTAATATATTTCACCATCTATTTTGATATATTTTTTATAAATTTTCAATCCCTATTAAAATTTTTTGGAAATTATTAATGGGTAAAACCAGGATTAATATGATAGATAAAAATAAATGAAAATCATTAGTAAAATAGAAAAATTGACAACCCCTAAGAAATATTTTCTTTTGGAAAAATAATAATGGATCTCAAATAATAAATTATAGACTAATGAAATTAAACTTATTACATAATATTTTTTATAGATAATTTTCTATCAAGAATAAAACCGCAAAATGATATTTTCTTAAGAAAACATGTGAATTTTAGAAAACATTTTTACATTATTAACCTAGATTACAAATTTTAATTCTCCAAATCACTCAAAACTAATTTTCATAAAACTGAAAAAGTATAATTTCTATTAAAACCTATAGAATTAATTTAAATAATAGATTGGGATCTTGGAAAAATAACTTTATAATCACCCATATAATTACCCTTAAAATAAATAACTATCACAGTTAATTCAAAAATGTCTATTACCCAAAAAATATTCATTAAAAATTCATTAAATCACCCTATAAAATCAAAACGTAAACATATAATATTTAAAGGTTCCATATCATGAAATAAATATATAATTATTTTACACTACCACAATAAAACTATTGGAACATTTCATTTGAGTCCATATGAAAATGAAAATTTTATGTTTATTGCTAAAATGAGAAGAAATATCCATTTATCTTGAAAAAATTTTAAATCCAAATAAAACATGATTAATTGGAAAATTTTATTTTTCTAAAAACCAAATTATATTATAAATTTATCTTATTTAAAATTAAATGACATAATTCTAGGAAAATGTGTTTTAGTAGGAAAGATTAAAAAAATATTTTCTCAATATCATTAAAATATTAAAAAGTGATCTGTGTAGAATTTCAAAAAAATGATTCCTCTAAAAAAATTACATATAGTCCAATATAGTCCAAAATTACCATAAAATATCATTTACGTATTACATGTAATATTCTTAAATCATTTAAACGAACATGGACATCTGAGAGAAAAAGTTTAATATTTTTAATTCAACCATTTATAGAATAATCCCTTACCTCATACGTCCACATAGTTAAACATTAACTATCCACATATATAATAAATTTATACCTATATAAATATATATCATAATAATATTTATATCCACATTATTGTATATCGTTCAGTTGTAACATTTTTATATGAATTTTAATTATAAAATTTCCTTAAAATCAATATTATGGGGTTAACTGTCATGTTTCCCAAGAATTTTCGTCCATTTAGGATTCAAAATTTTAACCATAATCATTTATTAATCATATAAAAACTCATAAAAATTATTTCATTTTAGTTTTTATACACTACGTATACTTTAATAACCATATATATAATATTTTCTTGAAAAATGATATACATCATTTGTGGAGGCGGTAGTCCCCATGTACTCATGTAAAATATTATCCATTTTCTAATGGACTAACATGAAATTAAATATGTATTTTTTTTATATTTCATAATTATAATATTATTAAATATATATATCATATTTATTCATTTAATATATACTTATGACCAACCGTGGGAGATAATAATGAAAAATAAATTGGTCGTCCATTGAGATGGTAGTCTGCACATAGGCAAGAATGACATTTTCATTTTCAAATTGATGAGATTCTAAGAATATAGATAATATCATATACATAAAAATCATAATAGTTTCATATATATCACATATATTTATTAGTCATGTTTTTATCCATCAGTAGGAGGTGATGATGAAAAATTATAAACATCACTTCTTTGAGGGGTAGTTCACACACAAACACGTGTGACATTTTCATATATATATTATAAAAAATTATACTATAGAAACTTATTTAATTATTTAATGGTTGTTAGAGTATATTTAAATGAGGTAGAAGATTAAAGAAACATGATGGAATTCGGTTTAGACCTATAAATCTTCTTGTATATATTGGATTCGATTACACCTAATGCGTTCATGAATTGGTATTTTGATTAGAACAAGACCAATAAGACATATGGTTGATATATGGGGTATAATTAGGGTATATATTTGTTGAATTATAATTCTCATAGAGTGTGGAAAAATTATGACAGGTATATCTATTTTAAATGATGGAGGAGTGACTCATTTTTAGATATTATGAAAATTAAAATATTAAAAATATCATAGTCATGGAAATTATATTGAATTTAGACTTATTGATATGATAGGATAATTCATTTCATTAATAAATTCATCTGGTAATATTTAATAATGTTTTCTTATATATTTGTTTATCTTATCTCTTAGTAAAACCCCATATTTGATCCTTTCTACCTTTTTCATGGGGAAACAATTTTACAATAGTTACATTCATTATGAAGGGAAATGAAATTTATATAATTAAAAAGTTATTCATGATTAATAAAAATATATAATTCATTTTATATGATTCTATTTTCATATGTGGTGAAATTTATGTTTAATATATGTTCTCATAATGAAACGAAATACATTTTTTAGGATAATGTCCATTTATAGGAAAATAGGATTTCATACCAAAATATTGTATTTTGTTGATTAATTTGGAATTTATTTATTTAGTTTTAATAATGGGGAACTTATTTATATTAAAAAAACAAAATCAAGTTATAAACTGGTTGAAAACATTTTTTTAAAAAAAATGAAAAATATTTATTTTTGATAAAATCTTAATTATATTTTCCAAATTATAATAGTTATTTTATAAGTTCAAAATTTAATTTAAAAATTATTTTCATATAATATTAAATATATAATCGTGATAGTAAATTTTTCTCAAATTTATTAATAGATATTTATATCCTTAAAATTTTTTAAAATGGAAATAAATTTAATATTATTATTTTTCATTATTTCTGAAAAAAATGAACTATTCTAGAAAATTACCAAATATTTATCATAAAATAATTTCATATTGTATGTTCGTAAAAATATATCTCTATGATATTTTAAAAGAAGTTTTTTTTCCAATATCATATACTATAACAATGACTAATATTAGAAGGTAATGTAACACCCTTAGACATTATGATATATTAACTTTAATAAAAGAAATATTTTGAATAGATTGTTATGCACACAACAAAAGGTTTAAATGAAACATGGTACTCTACTAAAATATTATAATTTTAAAATACCCATTATAAAATTGTCATTAAGTTGGAAGGTATAAATAGGGATAAATAGATTATAAAACTTCAATGGTTTAAACATGTATAATATAAATTCAATATTAATTTTTTCATTAGAAATAATGTAAAAATAGTTTGAGAGAAATAGAAATGTTATCAAAAAAAAAAAATTTACAAAAATGATGTCTACTCATTCGTTGCACACATTAATAAAAATTAGAAAAATTAACTATTAGAAATTGAATTTAAAATTTTGGTAATATTTTTTGAAATCTTCAAATAAAAATTATCTCAGGTTGAATTTTTGAGAATTTTATGAAAAGATAAATTTTTTCAGAAATAGTGAAAAATTAATTTAAATGATAATAACCTTTTGAATTAAATTATTTAAATATAAAATATTATTTTAAATTTATATTAATGTTAAATTAGTTTATTAAAATTTTAATTTAACAAATTTATTTCACGTTAATCTATTTCATTTTTAATTTTTGTATGAGATATTCTTTTAGCATGTTTATTTTTTAATTGTTAAATCAGTTTCTTATGCATCCTTATAATTAATTTAAAATTTAATTATGCCAACTTTTTACATAAATTATAAAAAATTATTTTCTATTTAGAATTTGATTAACTGATATTATTCAATCAGAACATCATTATTTTAACTGTAATCAATATTGAAAATAATAAAAATTAATTATCATATTGAAAATGAAAACGAGATTTCTAAGGGTTAATATTATTTAATAAGAGTTAAAAATTACAAAATATTTTAAAAAACATATTTACTTGAAAAAAAGAGACATTATCACCAAGTTGTATTGATATTAGATTATTTTTATTCTTTTTTACATGTGAAATAATGGGGTATAGTTTATTAGTTCATAATATTCCAATTTTGTCCTCTTCCCCAAAAATAAATGGCCACCCCATATCATCTCCATATAACACATCCAAATACCAATGGTTTGGAAAACACATAAAAAATATCCTTCTTAATTCTATCCCAGAATTCTATATTATTTAGTTTTGTTATTAAATATTATTGAAACGTATATAGGTATAAACCTATAGAGGCTCTCTGATGTAGATTTAAAATTATTAATCATTCATATTTGTTTCATTTGTTATTAAACCTACATAATTTATTCTCCAAACATTATTATATAATAAAATAACTATCTAATTTATACTGATATATTATTATTTTAATGGTGGAACTTATAAACATCTCCACTTAAATCAAATGTAAAACCAAATTTTCGACTGTGTGAACAATGACATATCACCTCCCAAACAAATTTAATTCATTTTCCATCACCACTTTTCATGTATACATATAATTATGGATTTAATATTCTTATATTATATTTAATAAACAATTTTACAACCGTATTTAGGATATTTCATATACCTCCTTAAATTCTAATTCATAGGGGATATGAAAATATTGGTCATGTGTAAGGCACACAACCACCTCATGAAGTGATGTGATTAATTTTTCACATAAAATTCAAATAGAAGGTAGTATGAATAATGTTAATGGATATATCAGATATATATTTCTTAAATATATTTCTTTAAATATAATATCACATCTTTTTTCTTAAGTTCCAAACTATTTGAAAACAACAACGTTTCTCATGCATACATGTGGAATACAAAAAGCACATAGTAATGTGAAATGTTTTTTATACATTATTGCATGGATGGTAATAACGATTGATTTAATTGATATAAATTGTAGATATATCATAATAATTATTGTGGAAATTTTAATTAATATTTATTTTCCTTTATTTTTATCCCTTGAAAAAATCGAAACAATATTAATGCTTTTCTATGGAATATCATTTCCATGAATGATGTAACTCCTTTTCTTTGTATAACGTTTCTGGGTTACTAAAACTAAATATTATATATATATATATATGATACTTATTTCTTTTTAGAATCTGTAGATTGTGAATCCTTGATCTATGTAAACAACCAAAAATTCCAAACTAAAACACACAGGAAAAATGAAGCAATTATCAATTAAAAATAATGATGTGTTAATTAAAAGGTCATAGAATTTTATAATTATATAATATAATTCATGAAAAATAATATTATGTTTATGTAATTGATTTATAATAAATCAATATTTTTTATATAGTTTTAATAGTTACATATAGAGGAAATTGTACTCTAAGTAATGGTTTCTCACATCACATTTACTTTTATGAGACGTATGTCTTATTCAGCACATAGTTATTTTTTGTGGTGTATATAATATCAATTATTATGTGTTATACAATAAGTTATTTTGTATTCAAGGTATTTAGATAATCAATTCATATTATTATTTTATATTTCTTATGATTCAAATGTTATCAAATTTTTAATGGTATGTATAATATTTTATCATTATTTGTGATTTTTTATGTTTCAGTCTGTCATTGGTAATTTATTGGATCCAAATAATTAAAAATAAATATATTTTACTAGAAAAAATTTTATACTAAAAATTTTCAATAAATTGTACCATTGTTCCTATCTACGATACATAATATTATTCTGAAAATGTGGTTATTAAAATATGACATTATTTCTCCCTTATAACGAAAATAATTTTCCTCCAAATCAATATTTGGTTATTTTTTAAGAAAACTATTTTATTAGTATAAAAATGATATATTAAATATATTATTTCAATTTTTAAATCTTTCATAATTTTGTAATGGATTCTTCAAGACTTTTTCCAAAAAAAATCCATTTTCGATTTAAAAAAATGAAATGAATTAATTTTTTAATGTATATGACACAAAAAAATGCATTCATTCATTTCTAATCAATGTTTTAAATATTACATAATAGGTTTAAAAAAATTCAATAAATATTATTTCAAATTTCTAGCTTAAAATTAAATTCATAGTTATATGTTTTTTCCAATAGAATTTTATTTAATAATATTTTTATTGAATTTATAGTCATAAATGAGAAAAAATATCATTATACCTTATGATACATTGGTAATATTTTGTAATTATATGATACATATTTTTCCTATGTCTGTTTTTTGATCATTTTTACAAGGATGTTCTTTTTTAATACAATTAGAATTACTCTAGATAGTTTATGATATTGTCTTTTGATTGAGGTAATTTATGATATTTGATATTTTAAAATTTGAAAAAGAATTTTTATGTTCATTTTTTTCACCCCATTCATATATGTAATTTACTCTACTTGATAACTAACGGTACAATCCCACTACATACCCTTGATGAATAAATTTGTCTCCTAAGACAAACTGTGTTGGGTTTTTGGCCAAATCCATACCATTTATATAAGAAGTCTAGGTAGGATTTGTTGATTGTATATATTTTTTGGAAAAGGGCCTTGGTGGAATGTTTCAAATTTTTAGAATTATGCATTCCATCAATTGGAAATAAATAGTTAATGTTCATTTAGTTATAATTTCCATGGAACATTTTGAAGCTCATGTTAATAAATAAATAAACATTTATTTATTTTATCATTATTTACTTTTTTATATTATTCACCATGTTTAAGATATTTATTAAATTATATTTTATTTATTTATTTACCAATAGATGTTTTTATGAATTATTTATTTATAATATATTTCCTGGTATGCTAACCCTTACTAAGCTTCTAATGTCACAACTTGTCCCCCGAGCCACATGTCGTGACTACCCCAAGACTGCCTCTCGATGGCTAGGTGATGGTGACTACCACTGAAGGCATCAAACTACATGTGGGAGGCATTTTTATTAGTACATGTACACAAAGACACACCCAACCACATCCCAACACACTGAAAGTGGGAAACAAGATCCACTAAAACAAGTCTGAGTGAAAGTACAACTAAAATTAAGTGGGACAGAATACAAACCCAACAATGAACTAAATACCATGATAAGAAAAAGGAAACTTTGATGGCCATCCACAGAAAACCCCACTTGATTTTGAGAGTAGTGAAACTATTGGAAGATGATGTAGTATGTATTCTTTACCCGGTCCTACTAAGGCATGCCTTGTCTTAGGCCACCATGTCCTCGGAAGTAGAGTTTGTTAGTCCCATCCCCATGAGCACCCCTTTCGAAACATCACTCGTCTACACCTGACACAAAACGTGTGGGTGAATCTCGTGCGAGGGTGAGTAACAAAGTACTCAGTAGGGACGCCAAAACAAAAAATAAATACCACACAATAATTTCTCAATGTAAAGGATGAAACACCAGACATCTCACACTAGGTATATTCTATGGTTGTAATAGTAGAATCATTTTTCACATCATCGAACATCTCATCTACTAGAGAACTCCTCCTCTAGGGAGTACAGTGGGCCTTCCAAGTCACAAAGAGGTGCTTCCCACTAACCTGGACTGCTTAGGTACTCCTCCCCATTGCGTACCGTGGGACTGAAACACAATAGAGAGGTGATTCCCACTAGTCTTGGATAACTGAGGTACTTTTACTCATTATGTACCATGGGCCTACAAAGTCATAGAGAGGGGCTTCCAACCGTGGTCCTACAAAGTCACAGAGAGGTGCTTCCCACAAGGCCAGAAGTTAGTATTCTTCTGGTCTCATCCAGTCATAGGGTTATGTATGTATCAAGGATGGGTTAATAACTCCTCAGATGTGCAATTTTCATGATACGAGTGTTTTAGTAATAAGGAGGCTAGTTGTGACAAGTCCTCATCCGACTTGGTCAGACCAAATCGACTAACCCAGCTCAAGGGTCCAACATAATCTGGTTAATTTAGAATGAAGAGACCTAGCTTGGTGTGGGTCGACATAGTTTTGGTCCATCCTAGCCAATGGGACAAGCCCAATATGCCTCGTTGAACCCGGCCTGGTTGGTAGAGGTTCCTACCCACCAGGTCGCCCAGTGACCCGATCTATTCTAGACCATCCTGAAGGGGGGCACAAGTCAAAAATTTCGATGTGGTTCCGACCCACTGGGTGTAAATCTGGTCTATCGGCATGGGTCCGGCTCGTCGGTGCGGTTCCGGCCCGCTGACACAGTCTGGTCCACTAGGCAGCAGGACCGACCATGTGGTTCATCCAGTGGTGCCAACCAGCTAGGATGCAGCTTGGATACCGCTTCCAACTTCCCCTAGCACAGTGGGTGTGCGGCCCTTCCACCTGCTATGGTCATCAGATGACAGATTCATCGGCCGTCCAAATAGTTCAGAAGTGGGTCGTCCCTTCACCCGAAACCCCACCAGGCACCGCGTCCACCATTGTACCAATGCAGCTAATGAGCTGCGGCTTAACGGAAAACATGGCCTATTGGTATAGGCCACCTCCTCCATGAGTCCGGTGAGGCCGGGCCCCATTAGCGCTGAAAAGGAGTTTAGCGGACCACTAGACATGCTCTAGTGGTCTGTTCTTCCAGTCGTATGCGTCTGTGGAATACAAGGAGCACCCTCTTCACCGCAAAGATCCCAAACCTGCATTGTCATCATTTAGAGGGTACATCCACTAATAAAAAACATGTTGAGGTACTCTGGCCTTTTTCTTGTCAGCTCGGGGCCTCCGCATTAGAGTTTTATAGACGGGGGAGGTATGGGTAGTTTCCGTTCATTCATTCCACACCAAGATTTGGACCCCGACTGAAATAAACACAAGAATAAAATATCCTCCCACATAACGCATGTATCGTGGATCAACATGTTCATGGGTTGATCGGTATTCATCTTTTTTAGAAAAGGATGGAGAATAACATCATGTCAAAACCCCTATCTCTTATAAAGTCAAATGATGTTGTGTTCATCCACGAAGGATTAAGATGTCAACATCGCTTCCAGATTCTATTCATATAAAGGCATCAAATATGATGAAGTTCCTCCAACATTCATCATTATTTACTAGAGTGGAAGTATGTTAGAGTTTCTCCAGAGAAACCTCCAAATTTTTAATACTTATTTCCCCATCGCATCAAACTATAAATAAGAGCACATCATAGTGTTTCCATTCTGATATGATGTCACGTCATTATGCTATTTCATTTACAAAATTTCTTTATTATTACGCATCATAAAATCATCTCTATTCTGTGAGTAAACGATCCATTAATGAGCCTCATTAATGCGCATTGTCACAACCTGGTCACTGCCCCTACAACGTCAACATCTGCCACAAAACTATGAAAAATAAAATAGAATAAATCATTTAAATCATTTTATTATTTTTCTTGCAAAGTCCAAAAAAATAACATTTATTCTCTTCTCTTTATGGATAATGATAATTCATTTCTAGGTGAATCAAGACATTTTGAAATCAACGGTTTTTTCAGATTTTTAATATAAGCACTGATTCAAAAATTTTAAAAAACCGCTCGCGCGTTTACTTAAAATACCTTAAAAAAGTTTAAATTCCTATTTCGGGCTCTCTGGGCCTCAGAATCATGTTCTTTATAATATCAGTGTCTCTAAATAATTCCATTTAAAAAAACTTACATGAAAATTCGGAGACATTACATTCTCAACACCTTAGCACTTTACATCCCTGAAAGCCAAAAAAACAACTAAACAAAAAGATGGTGGTACTGAGCAAAAACCGGAGCCTCAATATCCCATGTTATCTACTGGTGATTCATGTGCTTCCATCAGACTTTCAATAAAGGAATTGACTACCCATGTAGGACTTACGACTATCGATCCTCTATCTCCACAAGTAATTATGCCAACATCGCTCCATCATCAATGTCTAGCTATACCCAGTTGATGGTGTGCTATGGATCATGCACTTACCTCCTTAGTTGTGTCACATGGATAAAAAAATGCATCCATTGTGCCTATTGGGGGAAGGTCTAGGCAGTACGCCACCTCATCCACTCTACTCAGGATCTAAAAATGTTAGATGAACCTTAGTGAAAGATTGTCGCCCCGACTAAATATCTGCCATCCTCATCGGGGTGAGACCCAAAAGAACACATGATCTCCTCCCTCAAACATCAAGGGTATATCTCTTCTATCTGCATAAGACTTCTTCCTACATTGTGCATTCCACATCCTCTCCTAGATGATCTGAACCTTCTTCGTGGTAGCCCGTACCAACTCTGGACCCATGAGTGCAGACTCCCCTAGGTCTATCCAGCATAAGAGTGATTTTCAAGCCACTCATACAAGTCATCAAATGGTTCCATGATAATTGTGGAGTGACAATTGTGGTTTTAAGAAAACTCCACCAATGGAAGGTGATCCTCCCAAATATAACCAAAGTATAGGATGCAAGCACATAGCATGTCCTCCTGGTTCTGTATTGTCCACTACATCTGAACATCTGTCTTGGGATGAAAAGCTATGCTCAAACTACACTAGGTCTCGAATGCCTCCTATAATCCTTTCCAAAACTAGGATTTAAAGAGGGTGTCACATTCTATGATGATCATCGAAGGAACCCCGTGAAGCCACACTATCTCCTGAATGTAGAGGAGTCCCTATCCCTCTACCAATCCCTTCTCCCAGATGGGTGTTAATGGATGAGACATAGGGAATCTGTCAACAATCACCTAGATATAGTTTTTAACTCTAAGCATACGAGGTAAAACCGTCTTGAATTCTATCGATATATTGTCTCATTTTCACTTTGGTACCTCTAGTGGTTTTGTAAAGCCTGTTGGAACCTGGTGCTCGTCTCTACTTGTTGACAAGTGAGGCATCGTGAAACAAACTCCGTCATAACCTTATTCATCTATGGCCACTGGTACTATTGTTGAAGGTCCCAATACATATTTTCCAAAACAAGATGTTCCACTAGAGGGGATGTATGGAAATCTCCCCCCACCTCCTACCGTAACATCACTGGAACTATGGTGCACCCTCTAAATAAGTTGATGTGCTCCCCACATATCTAAAATCCATTAGGAACCCATCCTTTTGATATCTTAGCATGTTGGGACTCGCTATTAATATCTCATATATGTGCCCCTGACTTGCTGTAAGAGTGGGGGAGTAATAGTCATCGATTGAAGGTAATAAGATTCACTATCATCCAAAAATTATATCTACATCGCGGATAATTGTTATGTCACCTCACTCAGCAACTGCAACTTGGTCCTCCTGTTAAGCATGTCTGTCAACAAATTCTCATTTCCTGGAGTATAGACTATCTCAAAATCATAGTCATAGAGGAACTCTTGCCAACGTTGTTGCATCAGGTTTAGGTCCTTCTGTGAGAAGATATACCTGAGACTCTTGTGGTCGGATTAAACGGCAAACCGCTAACCCATCAAGTAGTGCTGCCACATCTTCACCGAAAATACCACTACTACTAACTCTAGATCATGGGTTGTGTATTTCTGCACATGTTTCTTCAATTGTCACGTGTTGTAGGTGATCACCGATCACTCTTGCATTAGGACACAACCAAAACTGATCCTTGATACGTCTCTATAAACTAAATACCAAACACTCTCCTCTGGTAGTCTCAAGATGAGGGCACTAGTCAGTCTCCTCCATAGCTCCATGAAACTATGCAGGCATTTCTCCATCTACATGAACTAATTTCCCTTTAGTGTCAATGCCGATAAGGGTGTTGATACCCTAAAAAATTCAAACACAAACCTCTGATAGAAACCAGACAACCCCAAGAAGCTCCATACCTGAGTCACACTTCCGGGTGTCCCCTAATAAAGCAACGCCTCGATTTTTTATGGATCTACGGCAAATATTTCTTCCGAGATGATATTTTGTAGAAAATGGACCTCTATAGTCTAAATATAAAACTTCAATATAATACCATAAAGTTAGTGCTCTTGATGTGTATCCAGGACTATCAACAGGTGCACAACATGCTCCTCCTCCAACGTTGATCACAACAAGATGTCATATATTAAGACCACGAAGAACCGGTCAAGGTAAGGCTATAAGATCATGTTCTTTAGGCCCATGAACAATGTTGGGGCATTGTTCATGCCGAATGGAATCACCAAGAACTCATAGTGGCCATACCATCACCTGAAAGTTTCCTTCAGTACATCCTCGTCCCGTACCTGAAGCTGGGGATAGCCTTATCTGAGGACTATCTTTGAGAACCACATTGCTCTCTTCAGTTGTTAAAGATATCAACAATTCTCTAGATTGGGTACTTTTTCTTCATGGTCTCCTGGTCCAGGTGCCAGATGTCCACACAAAAACTCAAACTACCATCTCCCTTCTTGGAAAAAAACATCGAGGCTACCCATGGTGAAATATTGGGCCATACAAACCCCTTCTCTTGTAAGTCCTCTAACTTTACCCTCAGTTGGTGATGCTCTTTTTGGAGAAATTTGATATTCCAATGTGGATATCAGTGTCATCCTATGTTGCAGGTCGACACAGAACTCTACCAATCTATGAGAAGGTATCCCTGGAACCTCATCAAGGAAAACATCCACATACTCATCCACCACTACAGGGAATCATGGAATCCTCTCCTCTACTACATCAATTGTTGGGCTATCCAACTGGTGAGTGATCGGTTGCACCCTCCTCTGAGAGAGTTTGTCCTGCGCTGCAAGGGATTCCTTCGCACTAGTGAAGGAAAACATGGTTCCATCTCCACGGAAACATGGCACTTTATACCTAAAACATTAGATCTGTGCATGGACTATGGATAACCAGTCCATAACCACGATGGCATCATAAGGCCTCAATGCCACTACAAGGATATCCATGCCAAATCCCTTGCCAAATAGAGTATGCTCACACTTCTGGAACTAGTTTGTAATCATGGAATCCCCTCCAGTAGGAGCCTCTAACCATAAGGATCGATCCACTATCTCCATCGGAATAAATAATATCCAATCAAAATTCATTGAAAAGAAATATTGACTGAAACTATGTCGATAAGTACTACAAGTAGGGTGGAGAATACACAGATCATACCACAGATCATCTCTAGAGCATTGTGTTCATAATCCTCTACTTCATAGAGTAGAGCTCTCCCCTGTCTTCCTGCTCCCTATGGTTGGGTGGACCACTTGGGAGTGGTGGTGGTAACACCTCAAACCATCTCCCACTTCCTTTCACTCGGCTATCTCCCCTGACACACCCACTTCCCTATAGAACACATAGCTGGAACCGATGTCACTTCCTCGGCGGTCCCTCGACATTCTGCTGGCCATATGTATGGTGGGTTATGTAGTCACATTCTATATTTCCCAACCTGCTGCATGAGTAGTAATGACTATCCCCCAACTAACTCCCTCTTTCCTCAGAGACTTGCACTTCCGACACTGAGTCCTGGGGTCAGCCTCTGAAAAACCTGGCCATCTTGGGTCCACATGTTTGTTTTCTGCGGCCTGCTGAAGACTCAGCCACCTAGGGTCTACTAGAAGTCCTATCTCTTAGCACCTACTCTGAAAAGAAGATCTCAATCAGAAGGGTTCTCTCCATCATCCAGTTCTGGGTAGGAAAGCTGAGAGACACCATCGAAGCCCTGATATCCCGCCTGAGTCAATCCTCAAATGATCGTACTCGAATAAAGGTTCTCACACCATATCTGTGGAGTATAGAGAATGCACTGTGAACCTTGTCGATTACTCATCCACATTCATGTTTTCCTGATGTAGGTGAAGCAACTCCTAGATGAACAATGAGCGCATGTTCATGGGAAAAAACTCTACTCGGAAAAGCTTCTTAATTTCAACACAAGTGAGAGTCTCCTTATCATGATTCTGGAGGGTCAAACTCCACCATCTCCCTTTTGATACCTATAGAAGGCTTGCTTCCAAGATCACTATCTGGTTAGGCGATGTCCTCACTAAGCAGAAGACCCACATCATAGCCTCTATCCAGTCATTAGTAACTGGAGGATCCATATTTCCCATTAAATTTGGGGTCTCTATCTCTAAAACTCATATAGGGAACTAAGCCTACGAATGTCCTCTGCTAGAACTAATGGCAGTAGATGTTGACCACCAGGTGGGGGTAGCACTAGTGCACCACCGAAAGGGAAAATCTCTAAAACTGGTCCATAAATGGATGCCTTGTTACTAGGTGGGTTGTCCACATGACCTTATATTGGGATCTTGGCTTGTCGTCCAGGTGGAGGCAACCTGATATAGATCAAGATGTACCACGATTAGAAGTTTATACCTTGTTGGCTCAATCTTATTCAAAAAAGGATAGACTTATGAAACAACTATTTTAATGTATTGATCCAAAAATAGAATTCAAGGTCCTAGTGTATGGATATGTCAGTCACCACACCAACACTAGACTACCCAAATCTGAAATTTGAACTCACAACACTTAACAATGTGTCCCCAAAAACAAATAAACAGACTACCGATATTTTAAGGGGAAATGAACGCCCTCTAATACCACTTTTTCAGGAATCGTCATCTGGGCCTATGTTGGGACTACCCCATGCTCGCTTCCCAAAGACCATGGGCTGGAAACTAGCACAGAAGTCATCAAACTGCAAGGGGGGGAACTTTTCTATGTACTGGTATGCACACACACACCCAACCAGACCTAAACACACTGAAAGGGGGAAACAAGTACAACTAAAACAAGGTTGAGTGGTAGTATAGTTAAAAGAAAGTGGGCCAGAATATAAACCCAAAAATGAACTGAAAATAGTAAGAACAAAAAAGGAAACTCTGATGGCCATCTGAAGAACACCCAACTTGATCGTACGAGTAGTGATGTTATTTGAAGCTGAAGTAGTATATCATGTCTGACTAGTCCTACTGGGCCCCACCTGGTCCATGCCCACCAAATCCACCATCGGAGCGTCCATCAGTACAATCCCCCTGAGAACCCCTGTTAAAACGTCAGTTTTTTTCACCAAAAAAATCATGTGTAGGCCAAGCCCGTGAAGGGGTGAGTAACACAGTACACAATAGGTACCAAAAACAAAAAAATAAAGAACACACAACAAATCCATATTGTAATGCACGAAACACCAAACATCTCACACCTGGTATATTATAGGGTTGTAATAATAGCATCATCTGTCACAACAATGAACACCAAGGATTCTAGGGAACTACTTATCTAGGGATTATAGTGGGCCATGCATGTTACAAATAGTTGATTCCCACTAACAATGGATTGCTTAGGTAATCCTCCCATCGCGTACCGTTATCCGGGTAAGTCGTAGAGAGATGCTTCTAACTAGTCATGGCCTACTGAGGTACTCCTAATCATTGTGTACCATAGCCCTTAAAATTCCTAGAGAAGTGATTCCCACAATGGGCCCAAAAGTTCATAGGTAGGTGCTTCCCACTAGACCAAAAGTTAGCAGCCATCATGTCTCAGCCAGTTACAGGGTTCTGTATGTAGCGTGCTTCGGAGATCCACACCTAAACCATTTTTTCGCATCTAAAAATTAAATAAATTCACAATAGGGAATTCCAATAGAAATGATTATCGTGAGGGTCCCAACACTATGAACGGCTCATCGATCGGACGCACAGTTTTCATGATACATGTATTTTAGTAACCATCATACAGGTTGTGATGGGGCCCATTCCAAGCTAGTCAGACTGACCTGACCAACCCGGCTGGGGGGTTACACATACCCAAATTCATTTAGATGGACTAAACCCAACCTGGTTCAGGTTGAGGTCAGTCTGGTCTGGCCAGGCCAATGGGCCAAGACAAAAAGGCATAACTGGACCCGGCCTGATTGGTTGAGGGTCTTTCCTTCCGAGTCGCATAGTGACCCGGTCTAGTCTGGCCTACCCTGAAGGGGGGGGGGGAATCCTGACCTGACCTTGTGGGTCCAGCCTGGTAGTGCGGTTCCGTTCCACTGGGTGTGGGTAAGGCCCGCCGGTGTGGGTCCAGCTCATCGGCGCTAGACCAGCCCGACCCGGTGGGGGCTCAGTCCGCCAGATGGGGACCGTCTTCATAGTGCCACAGGTGGTTCCCACCAACCATGTGACGACATGGCTGCCCCGTTGGTGTGGGGCCCTTCCACGAGCTGCGGTCGGTGGACCATAGATTCATCCGACATCTGGATGACCCAGTTGCAGATCGTCCCTCCACGCGGCAGCCCGCCATGCGCCACATAATCTATCGTGTCGCCGTAGGTGATGAGTCATGGAATTCCAATCAACACAGCCCACATGTTCAGGCCGCCACCTCCCCACAACCGGTGTGACTGTCCGCCGTTGGCTGTGGTGGCATGGAGTTTAGCAGACCACGAGACGTGCCCTGGTTGTTCGTTCTTGGAGCCGTCTGCGTCTGTGGCCTCTAGGAGCACCCTCTTCACCACGGGGAACACAAACCCGCCTTTCGGTCATTTCGGGGTTATGACCACCATGAATTCACATGCAGAGATGCTCGTGCATTGTTCGTTTCAGCTTGAGGCCTCCACATTATAGGTTTAACGATGGGGGAGGTTTGGAGAGATTCTATTCAATGATTCCATTCAATGATTTTACCCCTAATAAAATAAACATAAGAATAAAAAAATCTCCCGCATTATGCACGAATAAAGAGTCAACTAGTTTGTGGGTGGATATCTGTTAGTCATTTTTAGTAATGGATGGGGAAGAACTTAAAAAAAACCCTACCTCCAATGACATCTGATGTCACAACGTTCTTCCTCGAGAGATTAAGATGTCAGTGTCACTTACTGGCCCCGATCAATGAAAGGAATAGAAGATAATGAAGGTCCACCAGTGGTTTTTGTTCTTTGTTGGGGTGGATTTCTATCATAGTTATGCTAGTTAATCCTCTAAATTTTCAATCCTTATTT